>OY282501.1:55129686-56626658 GCA_958295605.1 Ajuga chamaepitys | reverse complement strand
AGCAGAGTTGGTGAACAGATAACAAGTTATACTTAAAGGATGGAATGTATAGGACATCGAACAAAACGATATCACGACTGATGTGGACTTGACCAATATGAGATACCGATTTTGTTGTTCCGTCGGAAGGAAAACCTTCACATGTGGTTGCACTTGCTTCACATGAGTCATCCAGTGCATATTCGAACACATGTGGGACTAGCACCGGTATCGATAATCCAGCTACTAGCAATAGATGAGTCTGAGGAATTTAACGCATAAGCACTAGGAGAGAGGGAAGAAGAACCTGCAAAATGGACAAATTGAGCATAGTCCTGGCCAGAATCAGGTGCGCTAGAGTCTGAAGTATGTTTGGCACTCAGAATTTTTGCCACTTCCTTCGCAAGAGAGGATAAATCAGAGAGGTGAGAGATCTGTTTTTCAGCATCCAATTGAGTCGTCTTCTCAGAACTCTCAGCAAAATTTGCGTAGGCCTGCCGCTTTTGCTCCTTAGACTTCCTGTGCCATTCAGGATATCCTTTAAGCTCAAAACAGAAATCAATTTCATGACCATGCGCACCACAGTGTTTGCACAAAAGCTTAGCCTTCTCTTCCTTAGTGAGAAATTTTCTCTGAGATCCTGTAGACTTAGAAGTGTTCCAGTTAGAATTAGGTCTCGGTGATGTGTTTCTGGCAGATACAGCAGATTTGGCAGCCAAGGCAGCTCCATTCAAAGGATCGGGAAACACATCTTGAAGAAATCTTTGTTTTTCAGCAGTCAAAAGCATGGAATAGGCTCTGTTCAAATCTGGAAGAGGATCCATGAATAACAATTGACTAGTAATAGGAGCATAACTCTCATTAAGGCCTTGCAAAAACTGAACGAGCTTCATCTTCATATCGAATTCATGAACGGCTTTAGCTAAGTCACAACCACAACCTGATGGTAAAGGCGCAACACAAGCAAATTCATCCCAGAGGCGCTTCAATTTGGTGAAGTATACCACAATAGAGTCAGTGCCTTGCTTAATCGAAGTGATTTCATGCTGTAAATGAAATATCATAGGTCCATTATTCTGACCAAAACGCTGACAGATATCCTTCCATAGATCGGCAGCCGTATCGGCAAAAATAAACGCGTCTGAAATTTCTGGTGATAATGAATTTAAGATCCATGATTCAACCATGAGATCAACCTTCTTCCACTGATCAAAGCCAGGAGAATCCTCGGCTGGCTTTTTTATTTTACCATTAATGAAACCAAGCTTCGTCTTCGCACCGAGAGCAATAGTCATCGATCGCTTCCATGAGAGAAAATTGTTACCTGTTAGCTTGCTAGAAACAAGAAGGAGACCTGGATGATCCGATCCATGGAGAAAAAATGGATCGTCGTCCTTCGCAAGCATCGGTACAGCATCAGCTGTCGTAGAAGTGGAGGATGATGAAGATCCACCAGTACCAGCCATGAGAGCTGGCCAATCACGATCTCGATTCTTCCACGGAGATGCCATAGCTCACACCGAGTAATCGAAGTACAAACTCAGAGAAGAAGATAAACACGATGCAGAATTACCACATCCGAGAAATCAAGCGGAAGCAATCCATCGGATTCGACGCACAACTGATACCATGATGAATCCGTATATGCTTGGAGTGAGGAGCAGAAAATATCTCTTTTATTTCATTCTGGCAAAAAGTATTTACAAAAGGGATAAGGACCTCTATTTATAGAGGTATGATACAACAGAAATAAAGGAACAAAACTATTTGCCACATCAGCATTCTAGAAGCTTCCAACATAACACGTCTAACTCCAATATTCTTGATAGTGAGTGATAGCATTGTGAGACACTGAATTCAACTATAACACAGTGCTCTGTGGTTGGATTGTAACTAAGACGTGGTAATCTAAGAAGTTCTTCCCCTTCCCGTCAACGTAGGCAGATTTTCTGCCGAACCACGTATATGCTTGTGATCTTAATTGCATGTTTATTGTTTTATTTGAAGAACGTAAGATTGTCATATGGTTGAAGACAAATGATTATACTACTTGATAAAAATTACTCTATGTTGTTATTTAATGTTCTTGATGTGTAAAATTTTGGCATAGATTTTTCCACATTTATATTTGTTATAGGGTTAATTGCAGCAACCCCACCAAACTATTATCGTTTTTACACATAAATCATTAAACTTTTTTGTGTTGCATAGATGCATATAGACTATATGAGTTTTGTAGATAAACCATCAAAATTATTTTTCAATCGACAGATAAACCACCAAACTTATTTCCGATAATTTTTTGTCGGAAATTCACACGTGACTTGTGCGTGATAAAATTTTTATGACCTTTTTTGTACAAACAACCTTTTTAGTATGCTAAAAGTGTAAAATTCTTTCACGCGTTTCTTTTCTTTAACAATTTTTGTGATCATCAATAGTTCTCTCTCTTAATATCTAGAACCTCCATTGTTGAAGATGAGTTATCCCTCTACCTATTAAAAAGCGTGTATTGACAAGAAAAAAAAACCCTTAAAAAATTATAACGGGCAAGTTACATGTGGAATTCTGGCGAAAAATGATTGAAAAATAAGTTTGGTATTGTATATGTCAAAACCCTTATAATTTATATGTATGAGTGCCACAAAAAAATTTCAGTGATTTACGTGTAAAAATTGGTATGGTTGCTGTAATTAACCCTTTGTTATATTTCAAAATATATTTGATTTTTTAGTAATTTGTATTTAATACCAACTTTGTTCGACTGTACCTTTTCATAGTTATATTGTTACAAGTTTTAAGTTTTCTTTAACCATATCAAACTACTAAATTCAGTTTCAATAAGTCACTTCTTCAAACAACATAATTTAATGGGTGAGATACGATTAGAATAAGATAGTTGGGATATAGGAGAACCGCGCGAAGCTGAAAAAGCAACACTAATCCAAATCCCAACCTTTGAATAATATTTTTTGGAATTGGTAGACTTAACGATTTTGGTGTGATGGTGTGACCCTCATTCTTGTACCATTCTCGGTTATTTATGTGGTGGCTGCTCTATCTTGAAACTCACTATTACACTCACAGCTCATTGTTGCAACTTGCACGCTATCTTCACATAAATGGAACTCCTTAATTAAGATATAGACCAAATTAAGAAACTAACATGCAATTATTTGGAATTCAAACACGTACAAGTTGTAACATCCACTATTTTCGTATAATATCATTTTATATTTTAATTGTGTTTATTTAATTATTGTGGCGAAATATGTTAATTCACTCAAGCCTATTAATATGTGCGTATACAATCGGTTCAAGCAATCTATTCGATGTTAAGATCTCATTTCATACGATCAGTTAAAGCAAGTTAATTCAATCACAATGTCATATTAGAACTACGTTTATTTCATGCATCATGCTTTCATTTAATTAATTAAAGTCCCCGAGTATATTGTGGTAAGGATGGGAGGGTTTCACCAATTCCCCTTTATTTTGCTAATTTCTTTTAAATTTTATAATTATTATTTATATATATGACGATGCTTAGTTTTCTAGGTTTTGAGTTCAGAAACTTAAAAACATTCGTAAATTTTAATAGTTTTAAGAGAAGTGAAAAAATGATTTAAAATTTAAAAATGAAACATATGGTACCCAAATCCCAGAGAGGTATCTCTTCCTCGAATAGAAAATCTCTACCTCCAACCAAAATTTTCAATTGGGAATGATGGTAGAAATAGTGTTTTGTGTGATGTTTTGGTACGGAGATATAATGTCCAAGACCATCCCCAGGCACATGCTATACGCGTTACATATAAATAAAGGAAATTCGGAAAAAATGTTCCTTAAATTTTTCATAATTAGGAAAGTTTCCTTTAAACTTGAACTTTTAAAAAACGTCCACTAACTTACAAATTTTTTTATAAAAATGTCTCATGACCGATTATTACCTGTAAGTTTACCCCTCAATCAGTGATGGGTTTAGTTGGACTGTTCTGTGTGATGTGACAGCTCTCTTGACACCTTTTGTCTGCAGCAAATCATTTTTATTAAATAAAATCATCACATTGTCAATTCAGCACAAAAGGAGGGAAATGTCATCTTTTCCCCCTCAATTATCACTTCCCCATCAAGCCCTAGGCATTAATTTCAGCAGAAATTGAGAAGCTTCTCCATTCTCAGCAAGCCATTTGGCGAAGAAAACGTGCGTGGGCTTTACGTTCCCATGAAAGAGATTGTGGTGATTGGAGGTCTACTGTGCCTTGAAAGAGATATAAAAGAGTCGGAAAATATTTCAGAAGATTTGCTTCTTGCCCAAACCGAATTTAACATAGAAGATCGAGGTATACAGGGAGATCTTGGAGTTGAGTGATCACAGTTGCCTGTTAAGCTTAGAGCATGTTCCCTTTACATAGCAGCTGCTTTTCCCAAGGACAACAACATTCTTATCAGCAAACTCATTAAATGTTGGACTGTTGAAGATTTTATATCACCGTCACCACTTGAGAGCTTCAAAGAGGTTGCGGTGCGGCATATCAATAACCTTATTGATAGAAAACTGATCCTGGTCCACGAGCCAAGCTCAGATGGCCAACTCAAAGTCTGTCGCATGCATGACACCTTACTGCAATCAGTCGTGGAAAGATGCCAAAACAAGAATTTTTTTCACATCATAAATAGGGGCTTACATTTTCATGTTGCGATTTTCCATTTCTTGAGAGAATTTCTTGTATAGGTTGTGAATTTATTTATTTATTTTTTTTTTGGTTTACTGATGAAATTTTGTCCTTAATTTCGGTAAAGTAGAAGCTAGCTACAGTTTTGTTAGTGGAATCTTCCGAAATTAATACCTAGGATTTGAGGGGAAGTGAAAATTGACGGGAATTATTAGAGATGTCAACAAGGATCAGCCCGGTCCTATCCGGTCCAAGTCCTCAAAAGTTCGGGCCTTAAAGGGCCAGGGCTAAAAGCCCTCATGCTATAAGAGCTTTGAAAATCTAGGCCCAGGGCCTTTAAGTTTATGTATTTTAATTTCTTTGTTCTCGTTCTCAAATTTCATAATTAACATGTTTAAATTTTGTCAAGAAATTGGTTTTTTTTTTTAAATACAAGTATTTCATTCTCTTCTAATATATATGTTGGGGTTTCTAAATATACCGTATTGTATAAGATACGACACGATATATTTTAGAATCCCAACATACATATTCAAATACTAGAAAATGTGAATGCAATATTATAGAAGAAAATGTGAACTAAAGATGGAGCCGGAAGCGTAAAGGAAACATGAAAACTCATTGATTGCATGAAACTCTAAATTTATGAGATATATAATATATATCTATATATTTTATATAAAATATATAAATAAGGGTCCTCAGGGTTGGCCCTGCCCTAACCCGGCCCAAGCCCTAGTAGGCCCGAGGACCGAAAAGGGCCGAGCTAAAAGCCCTTAAGCTATATGGGCCTGTAAAATTGAGGACCAGCCCTATTATTTTTAGGGTCGGGTCAGGGCCGGGTCTGTTTTGACATCTCTAGGAACTATAACATTTTTCTTCTTTTCTTTGTGCTGATTCAGCAATGTGGTGATTTTATTTAATAAAAATATTTTTTTGGAGAAAAGAACGTGTCACAGGAGCTCCCACATTACACAGACCAGTCCACCTAAGCCCGTCACAGGTTAAGTTACAGGTAATAGTCGGTCACGGGGCATTTTTGTCAATTTTTGTAAGTTACCCGGCATTTTCAAAAAGTGTCATATCTAAAGAACATTTTCTTAATTATGGCAAACTTAAGAAGTATTTTTACCAATTTTTCCTATAAATAATTATATATATAACAAGTTTTTTCATCATATATTAACAAGTTTTTTCTATACTCGAGCTATCGGCTTTTAGTCATTTAGTTGTGGAATATTATAATTAAGGTCGTAGATTGTACCAACCGGGTTGGAATAGCCCTACCCCAACTATCTTTTGGCCAGAGTTTTAGGGGCCGGTCCATATTTTATAGGCTCTAAAAAGAGTCGGTTTTGTTTGTATCTAGTCCATACGGAGAAATTCTATGTTAAAGTAGTGTGCGACTAGATGATCTAATCATTCATTTAAAAAGTAAATGAAAATTAATCATTAATCTTATTTCACTTTCTAAATGAATGGTTGGATCACTATAAAATTAAGCCGACTGGGTACTGAAGAAGATAACAAACTTGGAGCCGGAAGACATTTAATAGGATTAACCCAAGAAGCACTCAATAATGTAGATCTATATGCAGCACAAAAGGAAGTAAGGAACTTTATCTAGGAAGTAAATGCCGAGTTGATGACACACCAAATCCCATGGCAATTCTGGATGATTAGACTTGGAGCTCCAAAATGGAGGTCGTCACAGTCGATCTATTTTTACCAGATTAATTTCATTTTACTCAATAGTACACACGTGCGCGCGTGTAGTATCTCACGTAGGAGATCCTATGATGCATTTAAAAATATGGTACAGACAGAAAGCGTGAGAAGAACAATATATGCACAAGTTAAAATTTGTTGATTCTAAAAATATCAAGAAAGAGAGACAAATTGAGCATAAGAGCCATTTTTCAATTTCATATCAAAATCATCCACCTAATACAATAATGAAAACACATACTTATACTAGAAGCTATATCTAGAGTACTAGTGGCAATACAATCACTATCTAAAGGTAACAAATCGAGAGATATATATTGAGATATTAATTGAGCATATTCACATGTGAATTGTCCCACATTGATAAAATAAAAGGGACACTACAAGTCTATGAGTCACTCTTATCACCAATTGATTTTAAGATAAAGATAGCTACGTGGCCTTGCATTAGCATGCTTCAATGTGTAGAACACCATATATAACTCTTTATCCAGAAATATGAAGTGAAGCCAAAAAATTTGTAGCCAAATGACAACTTATCTGTGTTTACTAATAAAAGAGACAACAACCACATGTAAAAAGACTGTTGTCACAAGAGTTATTTCTAAAATTGTTTTCATTTTTAACTCTTCTTACTACTACACTGCTTGCTGTTCCAAACCATATCAGAGAATTTCTCCACCAAGCACATTTGACTTGTGTGTATAACCCCCCTTCTCATATATTGATATTTCAATGAAATTTTGGTAACTATTACAGATTTTTAAAAAAATGTCAGAGACTAAAGAATGGGGAAACAAAAACAAGAAAATGTGCAGTGTTTACCACTATAATACAGGCACTGAAATGGACACAACATCACCAGCAAAACCTGGATCCCTAGGCGCAACCGAGTTGCCTGCAAACGCGTATCCTATACCTAACCCGCCAAAATGCAACGAAGCATTCTCACACCTCTGAAAAACCCGAGCAAGTGACGCCGCCTTTCTCCTAGCCCTTTTCGTCCCCGTGAAAAGTAAACTCTGCAACAAACTGGCCATTGATGGAGCCTTCACCACCCTCTCCGTGGCAGCAGCTCCCCCACTTCTGCACAGTTCGAGCAAAGCCGCCACTGCATTTTCTTTCGCCCTGGGGGTCCCACATCGCATCATTCCTGTAAGACCTGCCACTGCTGTTTCCTCTTTTCCAACAGCCTCTGCCCCAATTGGCTGCCGTACAATCAGCGCCAAAGCACCGGCAGCTTCTTCCGATACGCCTTCACATCCAAGAGCCCTAACTAGTGCTGTTATAGCACCTGATTCTATCATTCTTGCACAATTCTCAGTGTGTGTGGATAAATTGAACAAAGCAGTGACCGCGTCTTTTCTCCCTCTGCAAGTTCCTTGTATCAGCATTTCAGCTAAAGATTCTACTGCTCCATTTTCTTGGGCTATCTGCTTCTTGTACTCATGAACAGCAGAAAGACTGAACAGTGTAGCTGCTGCATTCTCCCTAGCCTCGGTAGTGTGCCCGTTTCTCAAAACGCCAACTATCGCACCCAAACACCCTTCCACATCCATTATTCGGCTTTTATTCTTATCATAAATCGACAAGTTTAGCATTGCAGTGACAGAATTCTCTTGTGCAAAGGCATCTGAAGACGAAAGTAGCTCTTTGAGAAGAGGTATAGCTCCAGCCTCTGCTATATAAGCCCGATTCTCCCTTGCTGTTTTTGCCAACAGTCTAATCTCCCAGGCAGCCACTGTCTTAGCTCTTGGCGTCCCGTTTTCCAGCTGTTCAACTAGCAAGGTTGCAGTGGCTTTAGTAGCTTCGATGGCAGCCCTGCTTGGCCGAGCATAAACTGTACTTGCGGAAGAATAATCTGGATTTTCCGGTGGATCGAAAGGAAGCCCATTAGCCACACACCATAGGAAAATCAGATTTCGCAGTGCCCGATTTGGCACCAATCTTGTATGAACAAGCGTCTGTCCTGTTTTCGGGCAAGTAGAGTGCCCTTCCTCCAGCCATCTTACAATCGAAACACGATCATATGTTTGCCCGGTCGAGACTATTACAGGATCCAGCATTAAATCCAATGATATTGGGCAACAGAAATCTTTGGGGACTGTAATAAAAGTGCCAGCAATTTCCTTTATGATCAACCCTCTCTTTGTCGTTCTACGTTTCCACTTACCCAATTCACCGTTCTCGTCCTCAAATCTAAACAGCAAGAACCTACAGTAACGAACTAAAGCTACAAATCCATTTAAAACTGAAGCAGAAGGCTCAAGATCCCCATCATGATTCACAATCTGCTCCTCCAGGAACTCAATCTCACTTCTACAGCTTTTCACATTGCAAATCCCTAACTTCTCCACAAAAAATATGTACAGCTCATTCATTTCAGGGACCCTTCCCTTCTCAAATTCATTCAAGAAATAGTAAAGCTTCAACCTCAGTAAATCAACACGCTTATCAATGGACAATTTCGATTTCCTCGACTGTTTCCTCAACAATTCAACTTGTTCGACGACATCTTCCGACAAATTAATCTCATTCAAAGGAAAAACATCGAAAAGCGTCGAGATTTCCTGATTGATATCATGGAAATGACTCGAAATCGGGTGGTTCTGAAGCAACAGCCACAGCTTACTGGACCCCGATACATAATCGATCAGGATTTTCGACCTGTAAAGCAGGAGGTACAACTCCTTCAAGCACAAAAACACTGTAGGAGCAACTTTCGAGAATTCAACCTCGTGCAAAGCATCCAGAAGAACAGAAATGACCTGGATTTTCCGTAACAAAGATCTGCAATTCTGGCCCTGAAAAGAAGGGGCGGTTTTATTCTTACCAGAAAACGACGACACCAACTCAGTCGAAATAGAACGCAGAGTCTCCAATACGGCGCCGTTTGATAGATCCACAGGCGCCAGAAACGCCTCCAGCGACGGCGATCTCCGCCTCCTCAACGACGAAAAAATCGCCGCGGATGCCATGAATGAATAATATTAAGAACAATTCGTTATCAATGTGAATAACTTGGATTCGTCGACGTTTTGTGATCAATTACAAGTATTCGATCTCCGTCTGCGTGCAATATGTATATGGATGTAGAATCAAAGTATGGGTTGTGAAGCCCGCGTGCGAAGAAGAAGAGGGAAGAAGGGGAGAAATTAAAAGAATGGTCTTGGTTTTCTCGGTATGTTTTTGATTAATTAATGATAGTTGACTGAAATTCTATATGGCTGTTGTGTGTGTGTTTTAAACTTTTTTTAATCTTTTGCAGGTTTTAATAGTCTTGGGGTTTTCCCAGGAATTTATTTTTTTATTTTTTGCAGGCTGCTTGACAGTGACCCTTGCCTGGTGGTGGGTTGGCCGTTGGGGGATGAACAGGGGGTGGTATTATCTACAATTTTGTCCATTCAATTTTACCCATATTTTCTCTCTCATCAAATTCATTTTCTTTCCTCTCATCAATTTAGGGTAATAGTACAGATTTCCAGAGTTACATAAGTATATTTTCTAATTTAAAAATAGGACGTGTTTACTTATTACTTAACTCAATCAATTAAGAATTGGTTAATCGAGTTATATTTTCTTTAGGATTGTTGACAATATATTTACATATATCACCTTACATTATTATCACCCTTTACACTAAAACTAATTTTAACTCAATCTCCAACCAACAAAATCAAACACTCATTTATTTAGTTCAATTTTCTCTTTCCACTTTATTTCCCCTAGTCTACAGTACTTCAACCTCCTTTAGCCTTAAATAAAAACAGTCATATCCTCGTGCGAGGACGAAACTATCAGCTTTTACAGAAATATGAATGTTCTAACATTAAAAATATCAGTCAAAAATCAGTATTGATTGAAATATCGGTGCATTTTAAAAAAATGCTACGTTGTTATAATTAATTTGAATACAAATATTAATCTTAAATTTTTTTAAAAATTAACATGTTTACAACTAATTTATAATTATTAAATAATACAAAATGTTGCCTGGCAATATGATAAATGTTGTTTAAGCCCCACTACTCCTTTATATCTAAAATATAGGATTTCTGTGTTAAAAATTTCCAACATTGGTAAAATAGATGTCATTTGTCACACCATCAACTTTCCACCATTTAAAATGATTTTTTTTAAATGAACCGATATTTCGGCAAAAATACAATAAAAATATACATGATAGCCACCGAAACCGAATTGAGCAAAATTTTAAAGACACATTGCACTCCTCATTTCTTTTTGGGAGGTTAAAAGAACGAAATTTCACCGAAATTCTGATGTCGTGTATATATAGAGGTGTTCAAACTGTATTGAAAATTAAAAATTGTAAATCAATGCAGTTCAAAGCAGTGATCAACAGTTAAAAATATAAATAGAAAAATTGTACATAAATAAATAGTCCGGCCTGTTCAAACTGTAATCGTCAATTCGAAATCAGAACCGAACCATATCTAAATTTTTTTACTATGCTCATGTGCAAATTTTTACAAAATAGGAGCAACGTCTGAGTAGGCTAGAAATTAAATTCTTTTATATAATTAAGCCGTAAACTTAAAATATTATATAAATTATATGATAAGATCTTAGAAATTAAAAGAGGACTACCGTGGTGTACCCCTAAATATAATCAAATGTATAAATAAAAAATTAGAAAAATACTAAAAATTTAGATAAGATCAATAAATTGATTTAATCACAAAAAGAAAAATATATTATTTCTATATTCATTATATTTTCTAACATCTTTTTCTCTAACAAACATTTATATTCTTCAAGTTAAATTATATAATTATTTATTTTATTTAATTAAGTTATATTAAAGTCGACTCACAGTATAACGAGATCAAGAAAAACACACATATATAATAGCACATTATGACGGGGACCATGGGAACCTAGTGTCTAATCAATTGCCTAACTAATTTATGGTAAATCGTAGGGTTCAATCCAACCATCCAATCTCACTAAAAAATAAAAATAAAAAACTTAAAGTATCAGAAGAAAAAAAAATTATCTGTAAAAGAGACTTTTCAATCAATCAATGCTAATTGCATTATCACGGTACCCATCGTAATGTATTTTTGGAAAGTCTAAAGAAAATAGACAAAGATGAACTGAATTTAGGTATTTAATCAACTGAATTTATCTATTTACAAAAGAATGCCTAACATTGTTTATTTAAATCCTACTTAATCTATATCATCACTATGCGATTCTCTAATTTTGTTATTCTTATGACAAGATAAATTTAAATTATTCAATAGGCCAAAATAATTAAGTTTGTAAAAAGAAACTCCTCACCTTTCTTTTTGGAGAAATAAAAAAGAAAAAAGAATCATCGGCTACTGAGAAAAGGCTTTTGGCTCTTTTCTTAATGAGCGTTGACTAACTTTTTATTCTTCTTTCAATTAATTAAAGTGAAGAAAAAAAGGGAAATTATTAAAGTGGGGATGGTTTTGCAATTAATTCCATAGTTGACCATAGCCAAACTGAACGTTACAGTTTATAAATTATGTGGCTGCCATTTTATGTTTGCCTATTTACCTCTCTTGTGGACGATCTAGATTTGTTCCGACTAATTCTTATCTATATGTAGGTTTTTTTAATTTGTCTACATTTTTATAATCGATTTTTCAATTCCACATAAGTTTCGATTAGTTATTAGATCCTTATTCATCGCTAGTTTTACCATTTTTCGGAAGAAAAAAAAAACACTCTTCTTTTCCTGTTATTAAGGATCAAACCATTTTGTATTTTATTTTTGTGAGTATAAGAGTGTGTGTGGCTTCACAATACAGTTACATTAAGTGTGGAAGCAGGAAAATCAGCTTGGAAGCAAAAGAAAGCAGTTAAAACGGAGCTGGAAGAGTTGTTGTCAAGAAAACGGTTATTCTGTTATAACCGTTGTCGTTTAGCCAAAAGCGTTGTCGTTTACAAGCAAAACCGTTGCACATCTTCTGGAACTTGTTCTGTTAATCTGGTTTCAACCGTTTTGAGCAGTTTCTTCTCCTGTGGCCAGAATTCGTCTTTTATACTCATTAGTTTACACATCAAGCATTGTATTCCAGTTTTCAGTTTTCAGATTTATTCTTAGAGAGAGGATTTGTAGAAGGGTTGTAAGGAGTGTTTTCTTTTATTTCTACATGAGTTCTTGGTATTTCTATCCGTGGATGTAGGTTGCAAAACCGAACCACGTAAAATCTTGTGTGATTTGCGTTCTTCATTTCTGTTTTTCCAGTTTATTCATTCTTCATTGTTTTCTTGGTTTTGTTTCCAAATTGTTTGTGCATTGTTTTTGGTTGATCTTGAGGAATTGGTTATAACAATTTTTATGATAATCATATTTTGTTTTCTCTTCCACTTCTGATGGATATAATACTAAAATAAATTTCTATTAAACAAGTATAACTATAATTATGACGATTGGAGGTGGATTCCGAATTTAGCGATAGAATGTACAAATTAATTAATGTACAATAAAAAAATATGTTTGATAATTTTTTTCTTCTATGTTTTAATGAACTTGCACCTTGCAAGAGCTTAAACAAAAATAAGTATATGTTCTTAATAATAACGTATTAAATATGAAAATGTGGGCTTGGTTTTGGCTTAAAATTTCGGAACATTTCGATACAATTTTCATATTTAACAATTGATAAAGCGCAATCCGGTATCCAATCAATTCAATTAGCAATCAATACACAAAATATGAAAACAAGCAAGATATACGTGGTTCGATCCGGAGATCTACGTCCACGGGCTGAAAAATGACACCTGCCGAGGTGTTTTCTTCACTATTGTTTTGAGTTTACACGTATTAATTTCCGAATACAGAATGCGAACCCTAATTCCGAGTTCTTTTCTCATATTTATACTCTCCCCTCCTGAACCCTAACTAACTCCCTATTATCGCGCCTATTTTCCGCTGCATGGCGGTTGGGAACTGATCGTGGGCCTTGAGTCGCGGAACAAGCCACAAGTTGGGCCGCGCCACATTATCTGGGACGCGTTATCTGGGACGCGTACTTCTGGACCTTCTGGGCCGGTTAGTGGGCCAAGGTATTAGGTATTAACCCGACCCGAAGTGACCGGGCCATCCCTATCAGATGTCCCCCCCCCCCCCCCCCCAGCCGGAGCGAGGAAGGAGCTTCGGTTGTAACCGGGGTGGAACTGTAGGCAAGATGAGCCGTGGTCGCTGGCGAGCCGAAGTGTTTTTGGATGACCAAGACTGTTCTGCGTCTAAGGTACTCCGCGGCGTAGTCCGTGGAAGCGGAACCGAACTAGGCCGAATTACGCCGGGGTGATAGCGAGTCCCCCAAAAGCAAGAAACTGTATCGGAAGTAGATAATAATCTGGCCGAGGTGAAGGGATCACCGGAGTGTAGTAGTCTGGCCGAGGTGAAGGGAGCACCGGGGTGTCTTCCAAATCTTCCTGGGCAAGGATGGGGTTGATGTGATTGGCGGCGCCATCATGAGAGAGAGGGATGTGAAGTGACACGCTTTGCAATCCCCAATAAACCTGTTCCCCACGCGCCTTGGGAACCGCAAAGCGCGTGCATAGCACGTCCAAATCTGAAACACGGAATAGGCTGCATCTGGACCGTTGATTCTTTCAAGTATATATTGGGAATAATGGTACAGTTCAATTCATCTTCTTCCTTGTGATTTGCATCTTTAGAAAGCGGGAAAAAAGGAGAAACCTGTTCGCGTGTGACTCATCTCGAATCAAAACTTCTCAAACTCAAACCAAGTAAGTATGCCTTCTTCTTCATCTTCTTCTTCTGTTCAAGAAGTAGGGACTAAGAGCGCTCCGTTAGACGTGCCACCTCTGTGATTCATAATTCTAGAGACGAAGCAGGGAAACCAACGTCAAGATGGTCGGTTTTTACGAGTGTATGGAAAATGATTTCGAGGTATCCACAATAGCGCCGCGGATGGCACGGGTGCAGATTGAGAGAGAAATCCCCTCATTTTACCTTCCATTTAACTTAGAATATATAGTACCGGACCCCGGTGATAGGGCCTGTTGCCCGCCGCAGGGTTTCATTAGTGTGTATATAGACCCCCTGAGAATAGGTTTGAGACTGCCCCTGTGGGACATTGTGGTCCGGTTACTGAGATACTATAACATTGCCTTAAGCCAACTAGCGCCAAATGCGGTTAGGCAAGTAGTCGGATTCACCGTAGTGTGCAAGAATGCCGGGGTAGAACCAACCGTAGAGCTATTTAGGTTTTTTTACCAACTAAAAGCCTTCGGTAAATCCAAGGGGTGGTACTCCTTCAGTCCCCGAGCCCGAGGTGGGTTCAAGGTGCAAAACCCGAGTAAGGTGGAGGGATGGAAGGAGAGGTTTATATTTGTGAAAAACGAAGTAGCTCTCCCGAGGTGGAGGAGGGATGAGGTACTTGATACTGCCCTGGTGGAGAATCCTGAGGCCGAGGTCGTACATTCATTCCGGTCAGTGGGGACTTTCAAGACCCTCTGTACTGAGGAGGAACTGGAGGGGGCCGGACTGAGCCCGTATTATTCGGGCGATGCGGTTGCCGAGGAGGGTAGGAGTTCTCATGTCTTGCTTTTTACAAACTGTTTCCTTGTACAGGACTAACTTCAAATTCTGTATGCAGTGGGACGCTTCGGAAAAGAGCCAGCCGGAAGCCCCGCGGTGGCTGCGGCAGCCAAAAAGAAAGGAAAAACTGCTGAGGTGTCTCCCCGGGGGAAGATGTCACCTAGTGCGAGGCCCAGCGCTGGGTCTGAGGAGCAGGTAGGAGCAGCGAGGCCTACCCCCGGATCTAAGAAGAGGCCGGAGCCATCTGGGACACCTCCAGCAACAGCAAAAAGACTCCGCACAGGGGAGAGTATGGAGGTAAATCCAAGATGTGCTGTTAGTTACTGTTAACGCAAATGCAGTGTATATTTATCTGTGCTGATTTCTGTGTGCTGCTATTGGTGGCAGTTGAAGGAGCAGGGGCCTTCAAGTCTATTGGGGTTGGAGGGGGCCGACGCCGAAGAACTTCTGCGCTTGGCGCGAGGAATCATGGAACTCGGTCGTAAGAGCGAGAAGGAAGGCAAGGAGGAGCTAGCCGAAGTGGCTAGAGAGCTTCGGGCGCGCAACGACAGGTTAACACAAGACCTGACCGAGGCGCGTAAGAGGGCAGCCTTGGTTGAAAATGAGGTAGCGCGTCTGCGCGGAGTGGAGGCAGAAACCGGTGTCCTCCGAGGGGAAATACTGCAGCTGTGGGCAGAGATGGAGGCTCGGGAAGCTGCAATAGTCGAAGGTCAAGAAGCGATGCTGAAAGCATTCGCCGAGAAACTGTTCCAAACCAGCACGTTTCTTGACTTTCAGACCAATTTTGTTGCAATAGGGGACAAGGCCACGCGATCTGTGCTGCTGGAGCAGATCAAGGAAGTCTACCCGAATGTGGATGTATATCGTCCAGAATTCGGGTACGACTTTGATGCAGTGGCCGGGGTGGAGAAGGCCTACTACACAGCATTAGCACATCTGCCGGAGTGGCCTCTGTTGAAGGCTCTAGCGGAGAAGAAACAAATTTTGAAGGCCGAGGAGATTGCTAACTGTGAGGTGGACCAGGACCAGGAATTCCTAGCATTCCGCCGGGGTGAGCTTGTCTCCAAGCCTCGAAACAAAGAACCCCCCCCCCCCCCCCCGGATGGAGGCTGATGCCATGGCTGCGGATGAAGCTGCCGCAGTTAATGAGGAGGAAGAAGCAGAAGCGACGGAGGGCCGGCGAGAGGTGTTGCCCGAGGATACTGAGGGGATCGAGCGGGAGGTCAGTCGTTCCCCTCAAATTTAATGTAGTAGATAATAGGAGTAGATGTAAACTTTGTACTGAATCATGGATAATGTACTTTGATTTTGTTGAATATAAATCTTGTTTTTGAGCTGAACTCCCGCTCATTGTATGCTTGAGATTGATCGTTCTCGTTGATTCTTTTGTCTGTTTAGAATACCGCGGAATTGCACGAGACGATAAAGAAGCTTATGCGATCAGTAGAGTGGTTCCGCGGAGAGAAGAACAACCTGCAAATGCACGTAGTGCCAAGGCTAGAAAAGCGGGCGGCCGCTGCGGAGAGAAAGGCGAAGGAAGCCGAGGAGAAAGCCTTTGACCAGGAGTTGAAGTATCTGGCAAAAGTTGCTGAACTGGACCGAGTCCTCATCCATCAAAGGGAGTATGACCGAATATTGACCGAGTTCGGCTTACTGACATTTGAGGAAGTTGAGGCGCGGGTCGTAGAGATTCAGAATGAGATTTCAGCACTTATGGCGAAGAACCCAGCCGAGTCCTTGGAGCTTGTAAGAAAGCGAGAGGTTTTGGAGCTGCTCCTCAACATGTATGAAGGACTGAAGGGCCGTGGCAGGTGGCGGCCTTCTGCCGAGGAATACATTGCGAGTACAAGCCGGAGCCAAGGTACTTCAAAAGCCCCCCGGAAGGGTAAAAAGAAGCCCGCGGGAAAGAGCAAAGGCATTATTATTCGAGAGCCAGTTCCAGTGACTACGGTCGAAGAAGAGCCCGCTGTTGTCGCCGAAGAGGTAGTCGAAGAGCTGGCCAAAGAAATCGAGGTGATGGCCCCCGAGGAATGGGACCCTGTGCAATGGGCCCAAACCCCGAGGTCTACCCCGCAGCCAAGTAGTCGTGCTCGCACAAGAGACGAAGCTCCCAGACAAGCGCCAAGAACGAGTCCACGGCGTCGGGAAGCCCGCGGTGGGGAAAGAGCCGGAGCCCAAGGCCGAGGAACGACAAGATCCCGGAGGACACGGCGTAGGTCCAGGAATAGGCCTCAACGCCGGAGCGCTGAATACTGGCTCGGAGGCCGTAGATAATTGTTTGTTGTGTTTTTTTTTTTTTTTTTTTTTTTTTTTTGTGAAGTCTTATGTAAAAAACTTTTTGGCATCACCTCGAAGGAAGATATAAAATCGTTTTGGTGTGCATAGTTGTGTTAAGGAAAACAACAAGTTATTAACCAAAAGTAATAATTGTTTTAACGGGTGTTCGGGAACATAATATGGATAACTCCAATTTAAATCTCCCCGGACGGATCGGGCGGGAGTAAACACCTCTCCGGTTAAACAGGCGAGAGAGTGATACGAGTCCGGGGACGAAATGTGAGTCTCCTCGGACGGACCGAGAGAGAGAGATTTTAATTGTCCGGAGACGAATAATAATAATACGACTACGTTAGGGCGTCCCCGTAACGTAGAAGAGAATACAGCAAGATGCATAAACAAAGAGTATTTATTCAATGATGAGTGCCGGAGCAAATTGAAGGATACAAAGATAGATAACAACGTAAAAGAAGTGTACAATGAGCATAAAGATAAGATGATACTTGTCATTCGGCATTCACAGATAGAAGCGTCTCAAGTTGGTAACATGCCAGCTTCGGGGTATCGGGGTTCCATCGAGATGTTCTAACTTGTAGAATCCGGAATCGTGTGCGGCAACGATGCGATAAGGACCTTCCCAAGAAGCATGTAATTTCCCCTCGGGGGCAGCTTTGCTGGCCGAATTGAGTCGAAGTACTAGGTCCCCGACATTGAACTGAGTGCCCCGGACCCGGAGGTGATGATACTGAGCTGCACGTTGTTTACACCTGGCCTGCTGGGTGAACGATTGATCGCGACGATATTCGAGCTCATCCAGATTTGTACGAAGAGCTTCATCATTATCCTCGGGAATCAATGTTACGAGGCGGGGGCTTGGTACACTGATTTCCGCCGGAATAACAGCTTCGGAGCCGTAAGTAAGGCTGTAGGGAGTCTCCCCGGTAGAGGTATGCGGCGTCGTGCGATAAGCCCATAGAACTTGCGGAAGGTTTTCGGCCCAAAGACCTTTAGCACTATCCAGGCGTTTCTTTATACCCGTAAGCAGTGTACGATTAGTGACTTCGACCTGACCATTGGCTTGAGGGTGGGCCACCGAGGTGAAAATTTGTTTGATATGGAGCTCCTCGCACCATGATCGGAAGGGATCATTGGCAAATTGTTTGTCATTATCCGAAATAATAGTGCTCGGTATGCCAAAACGACATATGATATTTCGCCAGACGAACTTCAAGATGTTTTGACCAGTGATGGCAGTAAGAGGTTCTACTTCTACCCATTTGGTGAAGTAATCCACGGCGACCACCAGAAACTTCAATCCCCCCGGAGCGACCGGAAATGGGCCAACAATATCAATTCCCCACTGAATAAATGGCCACGCACTTTGAATTCCAGTGAGCTCGGTTTGTGGCAGGTGTTTCACACGAGAGTGTAGCTGACACTTGCTGCATTTGGTCACTAAGTCGTGGGCATCGTTAAACAAAGTTGGCAAATAATATCCCCATCGGAGAACTTTCTTGACCAACGTCCGGGAGCCGATATGACTGGCACAGGCCCTTTCGTGAACCTCCCGTAGAACTTGATTAGCCTCGGCAGGAGCGAGGCACCGGAGACTCGGTTGTAGGTACGATCGTCGATATAAGACTCCATCGTGAAAGGAGTACTTGGGGGCTTTAAGGACTATCTGCCGAGCTCGCAGCTTATCACTAGGCAGAGTTCCATCACGGAGATATTGAATAATAGGATTCATCCAATTCGGATCACCATCAGTCAATATCGAGACCGTTGCCTCATGAATCGCCGGATGAAATAAATCTTCGACTATAATATCCGGAGATACATTAGTGTGGACCGCGGAGGCCAATTTACTAAGCACGTCAGCTTTAACATTCTGTGTACGTGGTACCTTCTGGACAACAACCGTATCAAAAGTTGACATGAGTTTGAGTGTTAAAGCGAGATACATGATCATCATTTCATCCTTAGCGGCATAAGTACCCTGGATCTGATTGGATACAATCTCGGAATCCGTAAAGAGCTCAAGATGACGGACAGCTAAGGATCGAGCGAGCCGGAGCCCGGCGAGAACTGCCTCGTATTCTGCTTCATTATTGGTCACCTTAAATTTGAATCGGATGACGTATTTAACTTCGACTCCCTCGGAGTCAATAAGAAGCAACCCAGCACCACTCCCACGAGCTGTGGAAGCACCACACATATAATTTCCAGGTGCGAGGTGTAGGTTCAAGAGAAGCGGGGTGGTAATCACCGTTGTTTACTGACGATCCATGATTATTATCCCCGGGGGTCTCGGCCAAGAAATCTGCAAGTGCTTGACCCTTGACAGCTCGGCGAGGAAGAAACTGAATGTCATACTCTCCTAGTTCAACGGCCCACTTGGCGAAACGCCCTGACACCTCGGGCTTGACAAGAATTTGACGGATGGGATGGTTGGTTAGAACCCGTATTTCACGCCCTTGGAAATATGGGCGCAAACGCCGAGCCGCCATGACAAGAGCCAGCACTGTTTTTTCCAGCATGGAGTACCGTGTCTCCGCCCCGTGAAGCACTCGGCTTGCGAAATACACTGGATGTTGAACACCATTGACTTCTATTACAAGCGCAGCGCTAACAGCTTCCTCGGCGGAAGCCAAATACATGTAGAGCGGCTCTCCGGAGAGAGGAACTGACAAAGTGGGCAGTTGCTGTATATGACGCTTCAAAGCCTCGAAAGCCTCAGTGCACTCCGGAGTCCACTCAAATGACTTCGCCTGTCTCAAAATTTTGAAGAATGGGAGTTGACGCTCTGCTGCTTTAGATAAAAAGCGATTTAAGGCCGCCAAACCACCCGTGAGGCGTTGAACGTCTCTGTACGTCTTCGGTGGTTGCAGATCTAAAACATCCCGAAGCTTGGCCGGATTGGCCTGAACCATGTTGCGAAACCATATACCCAAGAAACTTTCCGGAACCAACGCCGAAAGTGCATTTTGCCGGATTAAGCCGCAAATTGTAACGCCGCAGAGTACGCAACGTTTCAACAATGTCTTGCACACATAAAGAGTGGGAGGTACTTTTTATAACCAGATCATCAACGTAAACCTCGACGTTGCGGCCAATTTGATCGCGAAAAACGCGGTCCATGAGACGTTGATATGTGGCTCCAGCGTTTTTGAGCCCGAAGGGCATTTTCTTAAAAGCAAAACACCAAAAAGCAGTAATAAATGCCGTTTTGAGGGCATCCTGAGGGTCCATGAAGATCTGGTGGTATCCCTTATACAGGTCTAAGAAACAAAGTGCCACGTACCCAGTAATGGCTTCGGCCTTTTGGTCGATGGAAGGTAAAGGATAACAATCCTTCGGACAATGTTTATTGAGATCAGAGAAATCGACACACATTCGCCATGCCCCGCCGGACTTTATCACCATCACTGGATTGGACAGCCAAGAAGGATAATAAACTTCGAACAAGATGTCTGCATCCAAGAGTTGTTGCACCTCGATTCGAATGGCTGCATTTCGCTCCGGAGCGAACTTCCTTTGTTTTTGCTGTACAGGTTTAACGCTGGGATCGATGTTCAGCTTGTGGGTTATTACATCAGGAGAGACCCCGGGCATATCCAAAGGGGACCATGCAAAGACATCGGAATACTCTCGCAAGGTCTGAATGATGGCCTGATGTAACCACGGCACATCCACGGCACCGACAGTTACAGTTTGTTCTGGTTTGGACGGATCAAGCGGCACCTGGACAGTGGTGTCCCCCAATGAGGTACATACCTGAGGTTCAAGAGCCGATGATGCTACCTAAAGCTGCTGTTTGGGAGGAACTTTGGTAGTCTTTTTGAGTGCCACGTACATGCACTCCTTAGAAACCCGCTGACTACCGCCCAACCTGTGCCCTGTCGGACTGCCGCTTGCTAGCATGTTTCTCACGTTTCCGACGAGTCTGCTCCTCGGCCTTAGCATATCTGCACACCGTATTAAACAGTGCTCGGGTTGTGACCGGTGGATTACGAACCAACTCGGTGTAGAGTGGTTCGGGACGGAGTCCATTCATGAATGCGTTGATGATAACATCATCTGAGCAACTTCCTACCTTGAGACTCTCCGCTGTAAAGCGGTCAAGAAATTGGGTAACGGTTTCGCCGTCCCGTTGTTCCATATTCATGAGGTCAGCCAGGGTGGCCATGGGCTTCGCACGTGCTTCAAAACGCGCCCAAAAGTGTTCGGCGAGTTCTCTAAAAGAGGATACGCTATTGCGAGGGAGAGAATCAAACCAAACCCGAGCTTCATCCTGAAGATACTCAGGGAAAATCTTACAGTAATGAAGGGATGTAGTATGATCGCGGCTAAGCATGTTGTGCCTGAAAGCTCCAAGAAAATTGGCTGGATCTCCAGTGCCGTCGTAAGGTGGTATGGCAGGCCTTTTGAACCCTTCAGGAAGGGAGGTGGCCATGATTTCTTGAGAGAACGGTGTGATGATATCTCCATTGGCATCAAGGCCCAGGATTCTGTCTAGCTCGACATTGCGTTGGACTCGCTCATACTCTTGAAGATCTAGAGTATGAGGATTGGCATAACGAACTCCTTTAGCCGCGTTAAGTGGACGGCGGCGATCGACATCTGCAGGTTCATCGTTGCGCTGTCTTGACCCATTAGAACTCCCATGGTCCTCGGGAGAACCAGGTCGTTCCCGTCGCCGATCCTGACGCCCGTGGTGCACCGGGTCTTGTCGATCGTGCGAATGCTGACGATGTGGAGGCACTGCGGGGTTAGTAGCGTGTCCGGCAGGTCCATCAGGATTCAGGCGATTGGCCGCCCAGTCTTGAAGGACATGAGCATGCTCTTGTAGGAAAGCCTGGAGTAATTCTGGAGTCATTTGAATATTAACCTGCGGCCGGGCGGCAGCGGGATTAGGGTTTTGCATGTCTTGCGGGGGCAGAGGTAAGAATTGGTTGTCCGGATTCATGGCTGGGCCTTGATTGCCCTGATGATGAGATGTATCCCTCATCGGCGATTGCCTCGGCGGCATAACCTGATCCACGGGTGGATCTTGATTGGCTTGATCACCTTGGCGAGATTGATTTAGGCGAGTCATCACCATGATATATCGAATGCACTGTTAATATAAAAAAACCACTTGCTTTCCCACAGACGGCGCCAATTGATAAAGCGCAATCCGGTATCCAATCAATTTAGTTAGCAATCAATACACAAAATATGAAAACAAGCAAGATATACGTGGTTCGATCCGGAGATCTACGTCCATGGGTTGAAAAATGACACCTGCCGAGGTATTTTCTTCACTATTGTTTTGAGTTTACACGTAATAATTTCAGAATACAGAATGCGAACCCTAATTTCGAGTTATTTTCTCATATTTATACTCTCCCCCCCTGAACCCTAACTAACTCCCTATTATCGCGCCTATTTTCCGCTGCATGGTGGTTGGGAACTGATTGTGGGTCTTGAGTCGCGGAACAAGCCACAAGTTGGGCCGCGCCACATTATCTGGGACGCGTTATCTGGGACGCGTACTTCTGGACCTTCTGGGCCGGTTAGTGGGCCAAGGTATTAGGTATTAACCCGACCCGAAGTGACCGGGCCATCCCTATCAACAATCAAGTGCCACAGTTAGATTCAATACGACATACCCGATAGTTCAGAGAGTTTTCGATCTTTTTATACTAAAGTTATAATTGAAAAAAATAAAATAAATAAAGATACTCATATCGATGCAACATAAATTCAAACTAATGTTGGCATAAACATCAAGTCTTAAATAAACCTTTCAAATTGTGATGTATGAAAACTATCTTGAAAATTTGTAAACTATCCTATGCATAAAATTGCGTGCAAACTCTTGATATGAATATTTATTAAATATTCAAAATCGTACCATAAATTTTTTCATAGTTCGAATCAACAAAATTTTTTCGATTCAGTATACTTTCGATTCGATTTTTGACACGATGCAGTAAATTTGGAGTTCCACACCCCTACTGTATAGGATATAATTATCTAATTCATCTTAAAAATAAATCCTGAAAATGTGTATACATAGAATAGGGGAATTTGTTTATTGATTTAAGCAGAGCCATAATTGTTTGTGGACAACAGTGTCTACACAATAATGACACTTCCCCCCACTTTGTCAAATTTTGTGCACCATACACTCTAATGTAATACAAAAACTCAATAATAAAATTGACATTGTTCAATGTTATTTAGTAGAACTGAATCTTTACTAACCCCAAAGAGCAATATCTTTATTAGTACGATTACAAATTGGAAATTAGTTGTATATAAATAAGTTAAATAAATATAACTTTGATAATTATACTTTCAGTAATTTTTATAAACTCTTGAAATGTGTTTAACAAAGAAAAATGCTAAATAACTTAGTAGATGTAAAAATAATCTCTTACCGTTACTTATACACTTGTAAGTAAATACGTTTCGCTAGTCAGTCTTAGGGGGTGTTGGCATTTGCTTTTTTTAAGTGATTTTCAGATTATAACTTGAGAAAAGCTATTTTGTAGTGTTTGCAAAGTCAACTTCTGCTTTAAAAGAAGTGCTTCCAATGTAAAAGCTAAAAGCATAAATTTAATGTTTTTCTCTCCACTCAATGACAATTCTGTAAATAATATGATAATTTTTAAAAGACACAAGTGATTCTATAGCAAACACTCCAACTTCTACTTTTATTGGAAACCACTTTTTTTACAAACACTCCTACTCCCTCCGTCCCGAATGAACTTGCACAGGGGGGTCGGCACGCATATTAAGAAAAAGTTGCTTTTTGGGATTTTGTTGACTTTTCAAAGGTTGATTGAGGGTGGAGATTGAGAGTGGAGATTTTGAGGGTGGAGATTGTGTTAGAACTTTCCTTTTTAAGGGTGTGCAAATTCATTTGGGACGGACGAAAACGGAAAGTGTGCAAGTTCATTCGGGACGGAGGAAGTATTTTTTACCGAAGTGATTTGTATAAAATCTCTAATTTTAATCACTTTTTCAAAAGCAATCGCAAACACCCCCTTAATAGTGAAATTTCACTACACTCATACACGCATTTCACACACACTACATACATTTCACCCAATTATTTTACTCGCACCACACACACTACATACACTAGACACACTAATCAAAATGCGTTTTTATAATTTATAATGACTTTCAAATTAGTCCCTAAATTCATAGCTATATCACTTTATTCAATTGCAAACTTATAATCTATTTTATCCAAACAATTTATTAATTTATAAGATTTAAAAAATTTACATCTTATAAACTCTTAAAATAACTTATAACATATTAAAATTTAGGGTCAATTACCAAAAGCAACCTGTATTATGAGCCTTTTTCAGTTTTGCAACCTAAACTTTTTAGTTTTTCCGATGACAACCTGTATGAATTATTTTTTTTCAATTTGCAACCTCCGGCTATATTTCCGGCTATATAGGCCATGTGACTTGCACATGTTCTTTTTTGGATCAATAAGATGGCGACACGTGGCGGCTAATAAAATATTTTAAAAAATATTAATAAATATTTTAAAAATTTCAGAAATTTTATTAATAAATCTAGAAAATTAATAAAAAAAATCTGAAATTCTTTTAGAAATTCTAAAAATTTATTTAAAATTTAAAAAAATTATTTATAATCGAAAAAATAAAATAAAATAATTTTGTAATTAATTAAAAATTTCTGAAAATTCATTAGTAAATCTAGAAAATTAAAAAAAAAAATCTGAAATTCTTTTAGAAATTCTAAAAATTTATTTAAAATTTAAAAAAAATATTTAAAATTTAAAAAAATTATTTATAATCGAAAAATAAAATAAAATAATTTTGTAATTAATTAAAAATTTCAGAAATTTCATTATAAATTCTGAAAAAAAAATTATTTCTAAAATTAATTTGAAATTCTAAAAATTTATTTAAAATTAAGAAAAATCATTTAAAATCAAAAAAATAATTTTAAAAACAGAAAATAAAAAATAATAAAAATTTATTTAAAATTAAGAAAAACCATTTAAAATCAGATAGCTAATTAAAAAATTTTATTTTAGAAATTAATTTTTAAATACTAAAAATTAATTATAAATTGTAGAAAATTAGTATAAAAGAGAGGGAACTTCGTATATTCCGGTATAAATAAATTTAAGAAGTGCATTTTATGTATTTAATTTTTGGGATTATAAATAAATTTTCTGAATTCTTAATAAATTTTTAGAATTTCTTAAATAATTTCATTTTATTTTTTTAATTTTCTGGAGTTATAAATGTAATTTCCGGTTCTTTTATTATTTTTTATTTTCTGTTTTTAAAATTATTTTTTTTATTTTAAATGATTTTTCTGTTTTTATTATTTTTTATTTTCTGTTTTTAAAATTATTTTTTAGAATTTAAAATTAATTTTAGAAATAATATTTTTTTTTCAGAATTTATAATGAAATTTCTGAAATTTTTAATTAATTACAAAATTATTTTATTTTATTTTTTGATTATAAATAATTTTTTTAAATTTTAAATATTTTTTTTAAATTTTAAATAAATTTTTAGAATTTCTAAAAGAATTTCAGATTTTTTTTTTAATTTTCTAGATTTATTAATGAATTTTCAGAAATTTTTAATTAATTAAAAAATTATTTTATTTTATTTTTTCGATTATAAATAATTTTTTTAAATTTTAAATAATTTTTTTAAATTTTAAATAAATTTTTAGAATTTCTAAAAGAATTTCAGATTTTTTTTTATTAATTTTCTAGATTTATTAATGAAATTTCTGAAATTTTTAAAATATTTATTAATATTTTTTTAAATATTTTATTAGCCGCCACGTGTCGCCATCTTATTGGTCCAAAAAAGAACATGTGCAAGTCAATGGCCTATATAGCCGGAAATATATCCGGAGGTTGCAAATTGAAAAAAAATAATTAATACAGGTTGTCATCGGAAAAACTAAAAAGTTTAAGTTGCAAAACTGAAAAAGGCTCATAATGCAGGTTGCTTTTGGTAATTCACCCTAAAATTTATAAAATATTTAAAATAAGCTTAACCAAAAACACCCTCTAGATCTCAAATAAGGTGAATTTGCAAAAGAGCATAGAGTTGCCAAGTTTTTCCTGTGCCATCTAGTTGGGTGGTATCTAAGCAGAATCTCCACTATAAATTTAATATATAAGATAATAATATATTAATCTTTAATATTATATTCCACACTAAATATGTGGTAGAAATCGTACGTGCGTATTTAGGTACTAAAAAAAAAATCATCCACCCCTACTTCTACCTCGGGTATACTAAAATTATTATAGAATTTGGATCATCTATAGTACTTCATCATATATTTTAAGGAGTGAGCACTGAACAACACATTTTATATAGGTTCAGTGGCGGATACATGATTAAACTATAATGAGAGCGGTCTAGTAAAAAAGTATACATTTTATTACTATTATACTCTAAATTTCATATATTTCTACTATTTTTATATCAACACCCACATATTTATATATATACATAGTAAATACATATAAAAATTATCAAAAAATATTTGGCGGGCAATTTTCAATCCGTATCCATATATACATATATTTAAAATAATTATATATGTGAACTCTTTATTTATATAATTTTTTATATATAAATAAATTACTCTCTTTTCGAAGCGTACCGTGAAACCAAACCGATTATTCTACGTAGGGCTTTAGTCAAGGGAGGAGAGGGCAAGGGGATGCATAGGGTTCTCTCTCAGAAAACAAGGACGTCTTTTAGTGAGCAATAAAAGTTGGCAGCAACCGAGGTGGGAATCACTTCAATTGAGAGCTTCATCATTATGCTTCTTTTGACTTGTTTTATACTAGCTACTATACCCTATATACTACTACTAGAGGTAGTAAAATCCGACTATCTCCTGCGCACTCGACATTTTAAATAGGATAGATGATAGCAACTACATTCAAATTATCATCGAGTAAAATATATTTAATTTGATAGGCTAAAAGTTTAACGAACTATGTGTTAATTTGAGAATCACGGTATATTTTAAGGAGATGGTCGAGTTATGCTCACTATTTTTTCGTACGATAAAATGATGGTTCGGTCTGATCCAGCCAGACATATAATATTGACCCTACGAGCTAGATTGGGCCTCTTAAATTGACACTTCTAACTATTCATTATTGTATTTTTGCAAGTGAGATCCTCTATTCCAACCAGTGTTTTATCTCTTATTTCAACTCCATGAATATGAGTCACATGTTTATTTGTGATGTAGATGTAATGTTATTTTATATACATGACATGTACTGATGATATTAGAATAGGGGATAGAATGATATTAGAATAGGGGATAGAACATCATTTAAAATACATGATCTGATCGAGTACTTTTGAGGCTCTCAAAGTCATTTCGTCTTATTCATTTTGCAAGTTGATGAATTGCTTTCTTTATAAAGTAAATTGACTTTACCACCACTACAATTTCACAACTCTAATGTACATCAGAGATCCGTGCAATTTGGTCACGAGACGGATTCATAAAAATGTATCACTGTTTATATTGAAAGATATTATTTCTTCTTAAGAAATGTATCACCTTTCAACATAATGTGTTTTTCAGGATAAATAATACTCCATCCGTTTCATAAAGAATGTCATTTTAGCTATTTCTGTAGAAATTAAGGATTAGTATTTAATTGGTATGTTATGTGAAATAAGGAAATAATCAACTAAATTAAGTAGGTTGTTTAAGATAATATTGGAAGAATTGTAGTTTTTTTTGGTAAAATGACACTTATTGTGAAAATTTTCAGAGTGTCTAATAAGACATTCTTTATGAAATGGAGGGAGTACATTTCATCATATACAACACGAGCGGTCCTAGGGCAGTTGAGGCGGCGCCGCCGCAACGGGCCTCCGCCGATGAAAGCCCCCGAATTTTCTTTTTAATACTTGTATATAGGGTTGGCAATGGGTGGAGTCGAGGCTAGGATTGGGCTTCCCATCCCCATCCCTAGTTTCGATCCCGGTTCCCATCCCCACATAATTTTTCATTTGAAAATTTTGGTCGGGGATGGGGAATCCCTGATCGGGGAAGATGTCCCCGCGAAAATTCGGGTTTTCCGTTTTCTTATTTTATTTTTTGTTCTATTTCTTCCTAATTTTTTTAGACAAGAATAGTAAAAATATTTTAACATCCAACATCAAACCCCGAATCAATATAAATAAAAGTATTGAACGCAAAAATTATATTTTAAAGAACAATATCACATATACCGATATAATATAAATCACTAGAACATATTTTGACTTTCTCGTTGGCTACATCACGCACTTTAGCTCAGTATAAAAATAAGTGAAGCAAACACTTTAGCTCTTCTTCGTCCCATCTTCTATTATGTTATGAACTTAACACCTCCATTTTTTAAGGGGGTATATATACATATATATATATATATATATATATATATAGTGGGGAACGTAAATCTCGGTCTAGTCTATATAGGGACGGGATTGGGGTCGGAAATGGGGCGTGGAATATGATTCTCATCCGCATACCATCCCCACTCATGAGATTTCGGGGAATCTCCGTCCCATCTGCACCTTTTTGGGGATTCCCCATCCCAAATAATCAGGTCCCCACAAGATTTTTGCTACCCCTACCTGTATATATACACATAACATACCATTTACAGATGACTAGGGTGTACCAATTATTTTAGTGATGTTCTGGCCGAGGAAGTTCATGCGCTTTGATGATGTTGACTACTCGAGCTCATGATATGGAGTTGAGCATGACTACAAACAGAGTTGATAGTCTACCACTTCAAAAGCCTCAAAAAGAAGAAGGGGACAAAGCTTCTACCAACACTCCAAGTGAAGAAACCTAGACCATTCAATGCTGCTTAATACGAGCCTAAACTATTTACATTACTCCGAGATACGAGCCAAAACAATCCAAGTTCCTCAAATCAAATTCAAAACATGACTCTTGACACGAGTTTAAAAGGTCCACAAGTTAAACTCAAATTAAAGACTCTTTCACACAAGTTTGCAATGTCTACAAATAAAATTCACATCAAGACTTCTTGGCACGGGTTTAAAAGGTCTACAAGTCAAATTCAAATCAAGAACTCCTTGATACGAGTATAAACTGTCTCTATATCTCAAATCCGAATCAAGAACTCCTCAATACGATACAAATGTAAATTCAAATTTAAATCGAAAACTCCTTGGCACGAGTATAAACTATCTACAAACTCAAATTCAAATCAAGAACTATTTGATACCAGCATAAATTATCTACAAATCCAAATGAAGGCTCCTTGATAAGAGTATAAAATGCTCATATATTCTGAACATGTTCCAGAAGTCAATTCGAGACTCATCCACTCCAAGATGTATCGTCTGTGAACAAGTTTCAAGAGGCATTTGTAGATACACAAATTTTTTATCCTATCAGAAGCCTGCATGTCAAAATATTGCAGATAATATTAAATTAATAAATATTAATTTAATAATTATCCAAAGAGATAATATTATATATAAAATCATGGTGGACCAATCAAATTTCTATCCTAATCTTAGAGTCAATAGAATTCTTCATCCTACAACTATAAATATGGCCTATTTTCCACCAATATTCCAAGACTCAATAATTATTGTTCTTCAAGTTCTCAAGATTTTCTACGTTCGATCTGAAATTAAGACTTTAAAGCCTCGAGGCAACGTTATTGAAGAAAAACTTTGTTGCGCAAACGATAAAACTAATTAGTCTTATATTTTAAGAGAAAAATATAATTTTATTTTTCGCATTCTAGTCACTAACTAAGATATAATTAAATAATTACTACTTAAAATCAAGTCCAATTATTTCGTTTCAAATTCATATGTTAATTATTTTAGTAAATTTTCTATTAAAAAGAAAAAATAAAAAATAAAACTTCTATACATACTCTGTTACTAATTTTTTTTTCTTTTGAAGCCTATAATAAGATGTAAGTCCATCGAACTCTAACAACTTTTTTAATGTTTCAGTCCACTCCATTATTGAATTCTGTATCCTAACTTCGTCACTGTATGGTGTATATGAGACTTTGTGATTAAGAAAAACCGCTGCTTCTCATAATGATACGATTCCATAGGTATCCGTGTGGACCTCGCGTTAGCGGATTGCGTAACGGCGCGAAAACGACGACGCTGCGAGACGTTTCAATCACGCCACGTAGTTGAATTCTCCTTGTCAAATGATTACGTCCTTTTCCGGCTCACAAAGTCAAACCACAAAACCGGTTGCCAATTAAATCCAATAAAGAACAACTACAGCTGTCACGCCACGTCACTAAAATATCCTCGTGTTTATCGGCGACGAGGATTTGCCACCAGCTGTCACCACCGCCGCAAAAGAGACGACTTTGCTTTCAATGCTTCTCTTAATTTTATCTTAATTCAGTAACTACTTATCAAACTTTGAAGCTATTAATCGCCCCTAATCCATTAATACTACCACTAGCCCACACGCCAATAATAGTAAATATGTGGGGTTTGTGGGATGACGTCGCAATTTGAGCTGTTCAGTTCGATTGAGCCTAAAAACTGAGTCAAATTCACGCATATACAACTAGTTGGTAAATAAGAAACAATACATACGTTTTATTTATTGTTTTCTCTTAGAATATTTAACATGACTTTTGCTGAAAAAGGCGAGATTTGAGATGAGACAAAAATGAGAAAAAGACGCCTGGGGTGAAATTCTCGCGAAATTTTGCTAAAAAAGCACGAGAAAAATGCGAGATTTGAGATGAGACCAAAACTGAAGCAGCACGTCTGACGGCAAAATTCTCGCGAGATTTTGGACAAAATGCTATTACCCTTGTTTTTTTTTATCGGTGAGCTCGTTTTCGCGAGATTTCAGTCTCTGGTTAAATGTTACAAGCGGTTAGTTGTCCCCATCTTTGCGTGCATATCTGTGGACGAGGAGTTGCTCATACTTCTGGGTGCTTTTATGGAGCATCTGATACATCTGTTGATTTGTGAGAATATTCAAGTCAAGGTGAAGATTTGTTGAAATGCCTTGAAAACTATTTATAGAAATCCCGAAACAACCTTGAAAACTAATTATAACAGATTAAATTATTTTCACAGTTTTTTCATATTTTTTCTATTAATATGAATAATTTTAAAGCTTTATTTGCCACGTTTTGTATTCTCGAAATATACAAGTGTTTGAAGAACTTTCATGTAAAATATAATTCTTCAAACTATGGAGATAATATTATAGTTTTACTTTTGCCTTAGTATCATATCTTAAATATAATTTTTAATTATAATTAAATGAATGGCATATAATTATTAAAACGTAAAAAAATGGGTATATTAAATTGTATAAAATTTTAACTTGCATGAACAAGAAAATGGACGGAGGATCAATTGATTTGAAGTTTTTACTGGTTAAAATTTGATCAGTTAGGAGTATTTAAACATTATGCTAGAACTATAAGGAAAAGTAAAACGTTGATCAAATTGAATATTACGTTTTATGTTTCCTACTTATTCTAAATTATGGTTCTATAGCATTAAACTTTTACTTTTTGGCGGCAAAAGGGAGGCAGGCAATGCCCAAAAACCTATTTTTCTCTCGAATTTGGCTAGTGGTGTGTAAACAGTTCTGTTCACCGGGGTCGAACCGTGGTCTAATTTGGTTAACCCGGTTTTGGGTGCGAAACAAACCGTATATGTACGGTTTGGTTTCAGATTTTCTTTATCCAAATTGTAATCAACGATTTTGTGTTATTTATTTATTTATTTTTGTATTATTTTTTATTTAATTTTTTGTAGTTTTTTAGTTTTATATTTTAATTAATTTAATACGAACATACACTTATTAGTATGTTTGTTTATGATTTAGCCCAGTAAATTAATTAGGGGACAAAATCTCAATAAAGCACACTCATTAACTTTCTCAGTCAAATTTAGCCCAACACTCCCCAACCTTAAACAAATATACCCTTAATTTAAGATGTGTTAACCTATCCTCCAACCGAAGCTCTCAAACCAACTGAGCTTCTCAAACGATTAAGAAGCAGAAAATCTCAACCAAGAATGAATGCAAGAAACAGAAAGTAAGAACAAGGAAATTTACGTGGTTCGGTTTGAACAACCTACATCCACGGGAGAAGGACGAATTCACTATGATCAATCAACAGAATACAACCATACAAGTTAAGCTGCTAACCCACAGCTTAATCCTCTTGTATAACACTCTCACCAAGATACAAATCACACCACTATCTAGAAGAAAGAAAAGATTTCTAGACTATGTGTTTCTTGAGATGAATCTTCACATGATCAACCCCCTTCAACCTTCAAGTGTTACTGTATTTATAAGAGAAAGAAATGAACTCCCCAGCTGAACGGAAACTACTCAACTGCTGAAGAAAACAGAATAACAGAATAACAGAAATCTGTTTTGCAGAAAAAACCGTTGTCAAAGGCCACTGAAACCGTTGTCGTATGCCTGATCAGAAAACTGATTTATTAACTGTAAAACTGATCCTAACTGAATTCCAACTGCTTCTTTAAAGCTAATGCTGAGTTTGTACGCCACCAATCAGCTATATATCATCACAATCTCCACCTTGGCAGAAAACGAAGCATTCTTTACACATAGCATTCCAACTCATCTTCTCCTCTTAGTCACTCTTCTTAATTCAGACTTGGTTGCTGCTTAATAGCAGCAATGCTAATCAATCCCAGACAATGCCTAAGCTTCTGAATTGGCAAAGGCTTAGTAAGCATATCTGCCGCATTATCAGTTGTACCAACCTTCACAACTTCTACCAATCCTTTCTCAATCACATCTCTAACAAAATGTAATCTTACATCAATGTGTTTTGATCGTTCATGAAACACTTGATGCTTTGCAAGACATAAGGCACTCTGAGAATCACAGAAAACCTTCACAGAGTCCTGCTGTATCCCAAATTCTGATAAAATCCCTCTTAACCACAAAGCTTCCTTTACAGCTTCAGTGAGAGCAATGTATTCTGCCTCTGTAGTAGACAATGCTACTACAGACTATAAGGAAGATTTCCAGCTAACTGCTGTCCCAAATACTGTAAACACATATCCACTTTGAGACTTCCTCGAATCTACATTAGCTGCATAATCAGAATCCACAAATCCTTCTACAGTATCACTTACAGACTCTTTCAGTCTTTCAAACTTCAGACCAAAACCAACTGTTCCCTTAATGTACCCTAATACCCATTTAAGAGCCTCCCAGTGCTTTCTTCCAAGATTTGCCATGAACCTACTTACCACACTCACAGCATGTGCAATGTCAGGTCTTGTACAGATCATGATGTACATAATACTGCCCACAACATTTGCATAAGGCACCTTTTCCATTTCCAACCTCTCTTGATCATATGTTGGCCTCTGAGACTCTGATAGTTTGAAATGCTGACCCAAAGGAACAGAAACTATCCGAGACTCATACATATTGAACTTCTGTAATAACTTCAAAGAGTAGTCTCTTTGAACTAGCCACAAAACTCCTTCATTTCTGTCTCTGAATATATCCATTCCAAGTATTCTTCTAGCATTCCCCAGAATCTTCATTTCAAAAGCACTCTGAAGATCTTTCTTCACTTGTTGAACTTCTGAATTGTTCATGCTTGCACCAAGCATGTCATCCACATATAACAGCAAATAAGACACTGCTTTGTCCTTAGATTTTCTGATGTAAACACAACTGTCATATTTTGATTTTTCAAAACCAATCTCTTTCATGTGTTCATCAAACTTAATATACCACTGTCTGGGACTTTGTTTAAGCCCATACAGAGATTTCTTCAACAAGCAAACCTTGTTCTCATTTTCTGGCAGCATGTATCCTTCTGGCTGATTCATGTAGATTACCTCTTTTAAGTTTCCATGTAGAAAGGCTGTTTTAACATCTAGCTGCTCCAAATGCATGTCATACTGAGTCACCAGGGATAACAATACCCTTATTGAACTGTGTTTTACCACTGGAGAAAACACTTCATTATAATCAATTCCTTCTTGTTGAGTAAACCCTTTAGCAACCAATCTTGCCTTGTATCTTATCCTCTCAATGTCAGTTACTTCAATCTTCCTCTTGAAGATCCATTTACAACCCACAGGTTTCTGATACTTGGGTCTCTCAACAAGTTTCCAAGTCTGATTCTTCTCAAGAGACTCCAGTTCTTCTCTCATAGCTTAAATCCACTGATCACTTTCTTTACAGGTAATAACCTCTGAATAGTTCTTAGGTTCTGGACAGTCTAGCATTTCAGCTACATTTAAAGCGTATGCCATAAGAAAATCTTCATTATACCTTGTAGAAGGCTTCACGTGCCTTCTAACTCTGTCTCTTACCAGTTGATATCCTTGCAAGTCTTCATCAGACTCATTCTGCTCTTCTGTATTATCAATTTCAGTTGGGGTTGATCCTAGAGGATTCTCATCACTAAGCTCCACCTTCACCCTTGTACCATGCTGAAGATCTGAGACAGTAACCTTCTCTTTGTATCCTTCAGTTTCCAGAAATGGCATTTTGTCCTCGCAAAATGTAACATCTCTACTGATAATCACTTTTCCATTTCCTGACTCATAACACCACAGTCTGTAACCCTTTACTCCCTTTTGATATCCTAACATTACACACTTGAGAGCTCTAGTCTCTAATTTGTCTTGTTTTGTATGTGAATAAGCTTGACATCCAAACACCTTTAAGTCTGTGTATGTGGGTGTTTTCCCAGACCATAGCTTATCAGGAATCTCAAAGTCTATAGCTGAAGATGGCAACTTATTGATTAGGTAAGCTGCTGTAGACACTGCTTCTCCCCAGAACTTCTATGGAAGTCCAGAGCTTATTAACATGCACCTTACTTTCTCTAATAGAGTCCTGTTCATTCTCTCAGCAACCCCATTTTGTTGTGGAGTTGCTGGGACTGTCCTGTGTCTTTTTAGTCCTTTTTCTTTACAAAACTGCATAAATTCTTCAGATAAAAATTCCAATCCATTGTTTGTCCTTAGACACTTTACTCTAAGTCCCTTTTCAGCTTCTACTTCATTACACCATTCTTTAAATTTCTCAAAAGTGTCTGACTTATGTTTTAACACATACACCCACACTTTTCTTGTGTAATCATCAATTATAGATAAGAAGTATTTGCCTCCTCCCATTGTTTGTTCCTTTGAGGGGCCCCAGAGATCAGAATGCACATATTCCATAGGTTCTTTTGAAGAATGTTTACCTGTGGGAAATGGAGATCTCTTGCTTTTTCCAAGGATGCATTCCTCACACATTTCTGGATGAGCTTCCTTATTTCTGGTGATTAATCCTTGCTTGGCCAGTTTTTCCAGAGCCAAAACTCCAGTATGTCCAAGTCTTTGATGCCACAGATCTGATGTTAGAGACTTGTTAACCTCAGCTTCACCCACCATGGTTTCTGCTTCCAAATAGTACAGGCTAGAGTTTCTGATCCCTTTCATAACAAGTCTTCCTTGCTTATACACTGATAATGTTCCTCCTTCAGATTTGAAACAATACCCTTTTGACTCAAGGGTCCCTAAACTTATCAGATTCCTTTTCAATTCAGGGATGTATCTCACATTTGATAAAACTTTGACAGTTCCATCATGCATTTTTAACCTGATGTTGCCACTGCCCTTTACAGGCACTACTTCATCATTTCCTAGCATCACAGATCCAAGATTCTGATCCTTGAAATCTTCAAACCAGTGCCTATTGGGACACATATGAAAGCTACACCCTGAGTCCAGTATCCAGCTGTTTTTACTGCTGAATTCTGATATGTTCAAGATTTCTGCCTCTTCTTGTTTCTCCACAATATCTGCAGTATTCTTGCTTTGTTCCTTCTGTGACATTTTCCTTTTCCACTCAAAATAATCCTTCTTTAGGTGGCCTGGTTTCTTGCATTGAAAGCACTTTCTTGTCTCCTTCTGATCTGTTTGTTTTCCTTTCCCTTGGGAAGTTTTGTTATTCGATTCTTGTGTGTTGTTCTTCTTGAAATTCTGCCATTTGCCCTTTTTGATAATCAGGCCTTCTCCATTGGATTTATGGGCACCATCAGCATTTCTTTGGAGGTCCTTTGTCTTCAATGCTGTCTGAACTTCATGTAGTGTGATTGTCTTCTCCCTTCCAAACAGCATAGCATCTTTAAGATGCTCATAGGATTTGGGCAGAGCATTTAACAGAATAATGGCTTTGTCTTCATCCTCCAGTTTTACACCAATATTCTCTAGGTCATCTAGAGTTTTGTTGAAGTCATCCATTTGATCAGAGATGGACTTATCTTCTGCAAACTTATATGCATACACCTTCTGTTTTGTGTATAGCCTGTTTGCTAGTGATTTGGTTAGATATAACTCATCTAACTTCTGCAAAATCCCTTCAGTTGTGTCTTCCTTTGAAACTTCTCTCAAGACTTTATCAGAGAGACTCAAGATCACTACACTGTGGGCTTTTTCTATCATCTCTTCCTTCTGTTGTTCTGAGGCCTTTTCTGGTAACCCTTCTCTGCCTTTCAGAGCCCCTGCCAACCCCTGTTGAAGTAATAGGGCTTTTAGCTTTAATTTCCAGAGGGCATAGTCGTTTCTGCCATTAAACTTCTCTGCATCCAGTTTTGTAGTTGACATATTGAATCTTGAGATTTGAAGATGGTATCCTTCCTTTGTTTCTTGCATGGAGGCCTTCAAACAAACAAGTGATGTGCAGAAGGCAATCTCTTCCTTCCCACAGACGGCGCCACTGTTAACCTATCCTCCAACCGAAGCTCTCAAACCAACTGAGCTTCTCAAACGATTAAGAAGCAGAAAATCTCAACCAAGAATGAATGCAAGAAACATAAAGTAAGAACAAGGAAATTTACGTGGTTCGGTTTGAACAACCTACATCCACGGGAGAAGGACGAATTCACTATGATCAGTCAACAGAATACAACCATACAAGTTAAGCTGCTAACCCACAGCTTAATCCTCTTGTATAACACTCTCACCAAGATACAAATCACACCACTATCTAGAAGAAAGAAAAGATTTCTAGACTATGTGTTTCTTGAGATGAATCTTCACATGATCAACCCCCTTCAACCTTCAAGTGTTACTGTATTTATAAGAGAAAGAAATGAACTCCCCAGCTGAACGGAAACTACTCAACTGCTGAAGAAAACAGAATAACAGAATAACAGAAATCTGTTTCGCAGAAAAAACCGTTGTCAAAGGCCACTGAAACCGTTGTCGTATGCCTGATCAGAAAACTGATTTATTAACTGTAAAACTGATCCTAACTGAATTCCAACTGCTTCTTTAAAGCTAATGCTGAGTTTGTACGCCACCAATCAGCTATATATCATCACAAGATGGATAGTTATACATATCGTAAAAGAAATCAAAACTACAAAAATATAATTTTAAAAATATGAAAAAATCGTCCAACCTAATGCTTAGAGTTTGAAACAAGGGTGGACCTGGGGTGGCACCTCAACCCCACCCCACCTCCCACCCCATTACTTTTATTCCTAATATCCTTATGTTTTGACCCTCTTTAAAATTATAAAATACTAATGATATATTTCGACATATTTATACTAAATGTAATATCAACATTCGTCGAAAATAGAAACTAAGGAATTTTTCTGCCCAAACAAATATTACTATTAGTGAAAACTACGATTTTCAGTTTTAATTAGCCGATTTATTAAATAAAACACGTTTTCTGCTTATTCACTAATTAAGGAATATATAACATTTGTCCTTAAATTAGGAAAATTATTGATCATCAATATATAGTAAAAATATTATTCCGATGTAAGAAAATCTTCCCCTATATATGATGAATATATAGGTCATTGTATGGTATTATATACTAATCTTCCCCTAAATTTATAAATTTCTTTTGTTTACTTAATAGAAGAAAAAAAAAAGATTAATCAATTATTCCAATTTATTAATAAATTGTTGATATTCTATTCAAATAATAAATATAATATATTTAATATTTATTATTACGCATATATTAATGTTGGTCGGGGATTCTTTATTTCTCCACCCCTAATCATATGTTCTGGGTCTGTCTCTAATTTAAATAATCAAATTAAAAAAGTAATCGAAGTTGTATAAAACACGATTTAGTTTTAATTTCCCATGTAATTATTTTTCGAACCGCTACTGCAAAAATAAAACCGGCGGTTCGAGTCATGTGGACTGGTCATAGTCTTCCTTCTTTCTTAAGAAAGAAAAGAAAAACCATTTATCATCCCTTACCCGTTTGAGTATGAAAAGATTGACTTTTTCACTGTATAAAATATTTAATCGAATAAGTTTTTGGCGTAATGCACCATTTTTTCATGAGCAAAATGGTTGGTAGTTATGTGTGGCGTATAATAGGCGGACAGCTTTAAGCAGCCGACCACTCCATTTTCCACCATGCCAATTTTTCTTTACATCAACATATGTTTGTCGTTGACTACATAATACCTGGAATTACCACTAAATGTGCTCTATTTAGATACTCTAGAGCTCACGATTCCAGCTGACCAACCTCTTCGTATTTTTATCGGGCAAAAAATTATCGAACAAAGTTTAGTCTATGCAACTATTACTAGGACTTTTGGGCTTCTATCGGATTTTTGACGCATTAATTATAAATCAAGTTTGTTAGTCCCTATAATACTTTGACTCAAAAAATTTATGGTTCAGTCCATCTAAATGTTCGGCAGTCTGTGTCAGCCCATCCGGCTGAGATAATTTTATCACTCTCCATTCGGAAAAGAGCATCCAGTTTCTATGAAATATGTGAGTAGCGAAAAATCTACAAAAAATACAATAAACAAAAGATGAGAGTTACTTCTATCATATAAAATATTAATTTGACTGCTAATCTTACAATATAAAAGTGCAACCTGAAAAACAAGAAAGCTTTTCATTTTTTCCACTCATTTACAATTTCTAAAAATAAATTGTGGATTTTAATTGATTTAGGTAATTTCACTAATTTATGAAAAATATTTGTTACCATAAAATTTTGTTTATGTTTTTGTTTTAATGCCAATAAATATGGCGATTAGAGAAAGATTTGTTGCCTTAAAATTCTGTTATTTTGTTACCTTTAATTACGTAAATTCTTCCTATGGAGTGATATGTAAAATGCTTCATATAATTTGCAATATATCATTATCATCATCCTTCCATATTCATCCACTCAAAGTTAGAAAATCAAAATCTATAATAATTAATAGATAATAGATAACACAGTTATATGTAAATACTTTGTGAGATGAATAGTATAAAATATTAAATTTGAAATAAATAATTGTTTGTTGGTAGATCATTTGAGTTGAATTTGAATATCTTGTAAGTTTAATTATTTGTATGGTATTTGAATGTAAATAAAACTAAATAAATTAGTTTTTTATAAAATAAAAAGTTATTATCTTCTTTGTTTAAAAAGTATTAAAATTATTCGGTTTTGTTTTATTCTATTAGTTTATTTATTTCATTTATTAATAAATATATTTTAAATCGTGCATCGAACGATGAGTAGTTCTAGTCTTTATACAAAAACATTAATTTTAAAAAAATACAATTTTACGATAAAAGTAACATCTTAGGATAAAATTAACTTTGATTTTACAACACTGTTTCACACTAGTGTTATACTTTGAATCAGCTCGTCTGGTCAGTACCCTCTTTTTCATATATTTCTTTCCCCCAGTGGTTAAAAAAAGAAAAGATACAGCAGGTTTGAAATCATTCTACTCATGTAATAATATCTTGGTGGCATTACTAAAACGGAATTTTAGTAAATACGTATGATAATCCATCAAAATCAACGTTTTATACTACAAACCTGTGATTCTAGTCTCCTTGAGAGAAGGTAAGAAAACAAACAACAATAAGAAATACATAAGTGAGTGACACTATGCTAACTGAGTTTCATGGTCGGTTAAAATATAAGTACTTAACCACAACAATTATACAAATTTTAGTGTTGAAGCTTTTCAGTAGTAGAAACTGCTGTGCGCCCGTCTGCGCGCGAGCTTGCTCCGGACAACGCTCATGCTGTTGTCTGACAAGCAACTCTTTGCGTTTCTACTAAACGTCCCCTGTCTAGACATCGTTACCTCGCTATTCTTGCACTTAGAACAATTATACTCACTTGGAGATGCTTCAACTTTTATAATTTTGCACCAGGCATACTGTGATTGCCAATTGAGAGTCTTTGCCATGGGATATATAGATGGCAACTAATTAATTAATTTAATTCTTTCTGATTAATAGTTTAATTTTTCAGACAACCAAAACTTTTAAAGCAAAAGAGGGATGTAGTATCCCACATTGAGAGAGACCAAGCAATAGTTGCAAGTCACATGAATAAAAGGAAGAAGAGGATACTTGACTTTCTCACGCAGCTGCGCAATGAGCACAAAGCGAACTATTCTTTCGCCTTTTACTAAAGAATACCGTGTGCTCGTTGCATTTAAGCAGCATACGCCATTTTTTGGAGGGTTTATCCACTTTGGAAAGACCCACAATCTAGTTTAAATCTTTTTACTCATTGTTCATTGTTCAGAAAATGTAAAACTAAAACAATCTAGTTTAAATCTTGTCTTTTTTTTTATTTGCTCATTGTTCAGACAATCTAGTTTAAATCATTGTTCAGAATATATATAAAACTACGATGTTGTGTTTAATAAGTAATTTGGATTGTCACTAAAATTAGATTCTTGTGTTCATCTATAAGCTGAGTTGTTTAGAAACTAATGCTATCTGTTAACTATAAAAGTTCACCATTACTTGTGCACGTCGTATAGTCTGTCATGGGAGAGATGGCAACTGATGAGTTAAACTCTTTCTGATTATTATTGTTACTATATGTTAAAAATGCGTATGTGGATGAAGATGTATCGACTGGTGGGAAATCCTCTGCCCAAGTAAACTCATGAATTGTTCTAAAGTCATCTCAGCATCCCTTAGAGATCCATCTAACCTTGATGAGTCTTAAGCTTTGAAGCACCCTTACCGATTTCTAATCTTCTTGGGTTGCTATCCACTGCAGAGTATATATTATGTCTGCATCCTTTAACTTATCAAAAAATAATTTGGGGTACCTGGATGTAATTTTTGGCACCTGGATATTATTACATGAGGCAATGCATCAGACATGAGCAAACAAGAATTAAAACGACGCAGTTATTCGATATTGCACTCCAACAATCACAACTCAAAGTATAGCACTAATTGACTATCAAGACTCAATACATTCGGGCTCTTTGCCATATCATGGAAATGCAAGAATCACAAAATCCGCAAGGTTTTGTACTCTCTGGCGATTCAGAGCTTTCGCAAATAAACATGGTTTTACTAGTTCCATGATGCACATAAATGGCTTTTCTCCCTCTTCATATTGTCTGCATCATCACTTTCAGTTGGGATTTCTTGTCTATATCCTATTACATTCTTTACATCATTTCCTAGAACCATTTTTCTCGATTCTTCTCTCCTAACTCTTCTACGCCCTTGTTATTAACATCACTCAAACCTATTGCTACCTTAACACACTCATGGCTGCTTTTGATAACAACAATGGAGCTCTCTAACGTCCTTCAGCATTCTCCAAACCGACAGCTCGTCTCCCTCTAACCAAGACATCCACATCAATACCAGACGGAGAATGCCATGAGCTGGCTCTAAGAGGCCCTATTGTTATGATTATGGTTCTTCATATGAATATTGTCAAATGATGATAGCATCATTTCTGTTACATTTTACACACCTCATCAAGAAAAATCAGATACAAAAGGATGACATAAATGTTATATCTCGGTATGTGAATGTATAGACGAAGATGTAAAATTCAGACAAAGTCGAGGCTAGAGTTTGACTCTATATCCGTAAGACGAAATTGTCACGTACTCAGGTGCAATACTTTAATAGCAAAACGCCTCCAAGATACAACGACTTTAAAAACTTCAGACCGCTGCACTACGAGTCGGAAGTTATCGGCGAACGTACTCGGATATTTGGAACTTTCGGACTCTACTAATGCAAAATTTAGAAACTTTCGGACTCTACTAATGCAAAATTTAGAAAGCTTTTGAATTGCAAAGAACTTGTGAATTCGAATGTATGAATGAAATGTGGAGGAGCCTATTTATATATGTTGAAGAGTTGCACCCTTTGGACTGGACCCACCAGTTCCGCAGGCAAGGTTGCACCCTTTGGACTGGACCCACCAGTTCGCTAGGCGGTCGCACCCGCAGGCTGACCCGGTTCGAGCGGTTCGACTCGAACCGCCACGATTCGTCTGGACCACCTAGCCAAAACTTTAAGGCTCCTCGCGAGGACGCGTAAGTGCGCCTCTAAAGCAACATGTGCGGGCCCGGGCTCGGTCGGGTCGATTTTAGCCAAAGGCTAAAATCCCACTAGAATCCACCATAAGGTCCACCATAGGAGAGTACACTTGATAACTACTTATCAAGTGCTCTACTAAATAAGGAGTATCCACTTACTCCAATTTTTCTATGTGGGACAAGTTCCCATAAGTTTCCTCCATAAACTCTTCAACTTCCATGTTTAAGTTGCAACATTTGACAATTAATATCTCATTCACCCGAAATTAGTTTTGGGCATATTTATACATTAAATTCATCTACTCGAACTGTAGATTATGAATTTGCAACTTGTTTCCATTTTTAACAAATGGATTGAATTAATTAAATTGATCAATTTGAGTCAAAACCCAAAATTCCAAATTAATTTCCAACCATAAATAGATATATGAATTACAGAGTTTAGTAACTGATGAAATAAACAAGTTAATTAGATCAACATCTGAGAAAACAAGAAATAAATTCGACCAAAATCCATTATGCAAGAAAAATCAGACCGCTTATAAATAACGATGCGATCTTCAAGAAAAATTGAAGGAAAAAAATCTGAAAAAAGAAAATGCCAAAAGGTTGGCACCTGCATATCAGCATGGGCGGCCCTGAGCCCGTGCCGGTAGGGTGACGGCCCCCAAAATTTTAGGGGCCCAAAATTTTAAGGTATGTAGTGTATATATATATATATATTTACAATAATGATATGAAATCCACCGGTGGATTTTCTTATAAAATAAAATTCACCTGTTGATAGTTCTGTCACCTCACACTCACACCACTAGCTAAAACACGTTATATATATATATTTTTTAATCATTCCTTACATCTTACTTTTTTCCACCAGCTCACACTCACCCACTAATAACAAAACGCTACATATATGTTTTATTTTTTCCTCGAATTTCTTCCTCGTATTTTATTCTAGGAAATTAACTTTTTCTAATATGCCGGGATTTTTTTCCAAAAATTATTTTACCAGTTTTTTTGTTTCTCTCATCCCTACCAAAATCTTCATATTAAATTACACCAAAATTTTTATATTAAATTATCATAAATTTTAGATAACATTGATTCATAATAATAAATAAAGAGAAGATACATAATCTATAATCCAATATCATTTAATAGGATTGAGAAACAAAAGATTTGTTGAGGATTATTCTTATATAAAATATTTTATTAATTTACCTACAAAATACCCTCTATTAGAAATAAATTTTAAGAAAGATATAAAAAATACATATTTAGGATGAACTGAATATGCATAGTCCATATGATAAGCTCATTGATATAAATAGAGTTGAATTTGGATTTAGAAATTTAATAGATATAGATGAACTCAAAACTTTCAAATTTATATCCAATAATCTTCAATATTTCATATAATGAGCTCATTTATATAAATAAAGTTGAATTTGGATTTCTCAATCTTATTCAATTATATTGAAATTCTGGATTATGTATCTTCTCTTTTTTTATTATTATTATCCACAATTGATATATTTCAAAATTTATTAAAATTTAATATTACGATTTTAGGAAAGAGATAAGAGAAGAAAAAAAATTGATAAAATAAATTTTGGGGAGAAAAAGATCTTGTATAGTGGAAAAAACTGATTTTTTTAGTAGAATACGATAAAGGATTCCGTAAAAAATGAAAAATAAATTTAGCGTGCGTGTCGATTCAGAGTAAGATATAAGGAATGATTAAAAAATATATATAGTGTGTTTTAGCTAGCGGTGTGAGTGTGAGGTGACAGAATATATCAACAGGTGGACTCTATAAGAAAACCCACCGATGAATTCTATATGTATGCATTTTACACATTTTTTTCGTTGTTAAGGGGCCCATTTTTTATTGTCCACCCTCAAATTGTCGGGGCCAGTTAGATAGTTAATTGTAGTCCTACCTGTAGACTTCGTAAAAAATTGGAAGAAAAAAAGAAAGACGAAAAAAAAAAAAAAAAAAATTCTCACTGGTAGAATTTGAGCGTTCTCTAATTTCAAGAAGAAAGAGGAAATAAAGGGGACAGGTGTTTTTTTCCGCAGCAGGAAAGGGTGTAGAATTGTAACAGAAGGTGAAGAAAGAATCCGGTTTGAAACTCCTAAGATATCTCAACAAACCATGCACACAGCAACGGCTAATTTCACATTTGCACTTATTCAAAACAGATTATGTATTGACTCTTTAAAATTCTCCTTCTCTCTCTTCTTTCCTTAAGCGACCTACTCTCTTCTTTCCTTAAGCGACCTTCACAACAAGCTGTTTCTGCACCAGTTACATCACCCCGATATTATGTAAGTATTCATTGATGTATGTAAGTAGCTTCTTCGTTGTTGTTGTTTCTACATTTTCATGTCTAGCGCTGCTTGATCATTTTTCATCAATCCTCGAATGACAAAATCAATTTTTTTTTTGTTAATTACCAATTATTTGAGTTCTATTGCTACGACTGTAAGGCAGTCTGTTTTCTCTTCAATAATTGATAAGGATGACGGATTGAATAGCCTGTTTGAGGGAGAAATGAATTTGATGTTCTATTTAGCTTTATCAACTTTCTTCAATCTTGGAAAAATAAATTAGCAATTAATTGTGCTATTCCTGTGTGTGATTCAGGAGGCCAAGGTCCAAGTTAACATCAGAGCTCCAGCTCAATGTTTGCGGATCAGTTTATGGGCTCGACAAGGTAAAACTAACCTTCCACCATATTAAATCCAAATTCACTTGGGCTACTTTTGCTTTTGCTACTAATTTTTTGAACGAAGGTCAGGCGATAAGAGCATCCATTGTATAGACTAATGATTCTTGGTTCGATTATTCCTGGAAGAAAAGTTATACATTTAAAAACTGCTAATTCTCAGTTTTGTCTCGTCAGGAACTTCTTGCCGCAAAATCAGCAAAAGTAGCAAGGCTACTGCAGAAGAACCCTCAAGGGGATCTATCGCTTCTTCTCCGTGATATCCCTGCCGATCAAGATTCCATGGAGATAATTGCAAGATTCTGTCATGGCTTTGAAATCAACCTTTCAACGGAGAACGTAGTTCGTGTTGCTTGCGTTGCAGACTACCTAGGAATGACTGAACGACATTGTCGTAACAATCTCCTAGACAAGGCCGTCTTGTTTTTCCAGCAACAGATTATTCCAAGCTGGAATAACTCCATCAAAGCCCTCAAAACCTCTGAGCTTGTCTTTGATGAAGCAAGGCAGCTTGGTCTCGTCAATTACTGCACCGAATCCATTACCGTCAAGGCCTTGGATAATCCCCGTCTACTTGGAGAACCCATCAGGAATCTGAATCTCAACTCTGATGATGATGAAGATAGTGATGATGATTTCTACAAGCCTAATGCTAGGAGAAAGCTGTTCGATATTGATTGGAAACCGGAAGATTTAACTGCTCTTTCACTCAGGACTTATGCACCTGTAATCCATGCAATGATTCAGCGCAACGTGCCGCAGGAATACATATCCGCGAATCTGATTCAATACGGGAAAACATGGATATTCTCGTGTGGTAAATTCGAAGAAATGTCATTAAACACGACGAATTATCAGAGGGAGATAGTTGAAGCTTTGGTGGAACTAATGCCTAATGACAGAAACATTCTCCCCTGCACATTTCTGTGTGAAATGCTGCAATCCGCCATCGCCGTTAACGCTAGTGCGGAATGCAAAAAGGGGCTAGAACTCAGAATCGGGAAGCAGTTAGAACAAGCATCAGTTAAGGATCTGCTAATACCTGCGCAAGGATATGCGCACGACGAGAAGTATGATACAGAGTGTTTGACAAGGATTTTGAAGAATTTCTGCAACTACTCTAATCCAGACGTTCGAGCACTGCATTTGGTTGCAGAGCTGGTGGATGAATTCTTAGTAGAGATCTCATGTGACATAGATTTGAAGACGAGTACATTTGTAGCGGTCGCTGACATGGCTGTTGCGTTATCGGAAGGGACACAGAGAAGGTCGGATGGGATATACAGGGCGATTGATATCTACTTAGACAAGCATAAGCATTTGACGGAGTCGGAGAAGGAGAATGTGTGCAGGGTTCTGGATTGTAATAAGCTGTCGAGTGAGGCATGCGAACACGCTGCACGGAACGAGAGGCTGCCGGTGAGGGTGGTGGTGCAGGTGCTATTTGTTACGCAGTTGAAGATACGAGAGGCGATTCCGAAGGAGGTGGAGGAGGAGGATGTGAGGTCGGAGATAGAGAAGATGGGGAGTAAGGTGATGGAGCTAGAGAGAGAATGTGATGTGATGAGGAGAGAGATGGAGGGAGGGAAGAAGAAGAGGAGGAGCATGTGGAGAGAGGTGAAGAGGAAGTTTGGGTGTGGGACAAGCATAACCAATGATTGCCATTGCCATGTCAACAAGAAGAAGAAGGTGCATCCAAGAGCTTGAATTTGGTTGCTTCTTTCTCCTTTAATTTTAATATCTTTTAGACTAATTTTTGTAGCCTAGCATGTGGCACTAGTCTTTCACTATTGCACATTTCAAATCCCAATTTTATATAGCTGCTGAAATCTAAGCACTTGAAGGTAGACAAATTCGAGTGGAGGATTAAATTAACAAAATAAATAAATGTATGTGAGAAATTTTCATTTTGTTATTGAACGCAGCTTGATTATATTAAGTGTTCGAAAAGAGACATGGTCACAATTCAAGAATGCGGTCTAAGTTCATCCAACTATGGATTCATGGTTAACCATGGGTTCTTTCTTTTCTTATTTACTAGTAGTAATTTGCACGTATACGTGGCTCGTAAACATTTTAAAATATATTATTATTATAATAACATATCTATTTAATTTAACATAAATTTAATTGATTAGTTAATTTTAGATTATTTTAGTTAATATAGTTATTGATTTTTTAATACTTTTTTTATTTTTTCTCTCATATAATATATATATATATACACAATATACAGTACAAATTATTATCTGTTATTTATAATATTTAAATATATCAAATTTTATAATAAATTTTTATTTAAGATGTATCAAAAAAATAATCAATGTTTCTGACATTAACATTCGATTTACATTCTTTAATAATAATCAATATTTCTGACATGAACGTTTGATTTAAAATCTCTAGATTAATATACAAAACCAACAACTGATGATCATAACATAAGGTGGAAAAAAATTTAATTAACATAAGATGGAAAATGTGGAAAAGGTGGAAATATCATATGATGGGAAAAGGTGGGAAAAGGGATGGAGCTAGCACGACTCTTGTAATTGTCAGAGTTTAATTTGATTTTGATTGTTGTTATCATATCTCATAGTTTAGTTTGATTCTTATCATCCATATTTTATAGGTGCGTTTATTTAAAGTTCTTTCCAATATATTGGAAATGTAAAATTTATTTTTTCATAACTTTATTTATCTCAATTAACAATATTTTTGCACTTTTGATCTTAAGCAAACACACTCATTGTCTAATTTGATTATTATGTATTGTTGTTATCATATATATCAAGGTGGAAAAAGGGAGATTTATCTTGTGTATCAAGGCAGAAAGAGGAAGATGTTTTTCAAATTTGAATTTGTTTGATTTTATCATCCATATTGTTATATAGGGAAAATTTTCCAGAGAACGAGGATGGTGACTTTGAAGAGAGAGGAAAGAAGATAAAAGAAAGCCTACGCTGATAGCATGAGAGATTTATGCGTTATTCACTATATATAATATCTTGTATAAACGATGATTTACATCATAGCCAAAAATTAATTCCTAAGATATGTATATATATATAAAAGCAAAATGAAGGACTTTTATGTCAATTTATTTTTCTCGCCTAAATTTTATATACCAATTAAGTAAGTTTATGTCAATTTTGGTAGCTTCATAATTTTCTTTTAATTTTTTAAATGTAAATAACTATTTTATATCTAATCTATTTTTTATGTATGATATATCAAATTATTCATCTTTTCACGATCTTCAATTTGACATCCATATCATATATATTATAATGAATATTTGATTTGAAACAATAAAGTATTTATTTACTAATTATTTGGGGTTTTTTTTAATTTCAAATTGACCTATAGTATTAAGTCTAGATTGGAATTAAACATTCGTTTCAAAAAAAGGATTGGAACTAACATTAATAAAATAATTTTCTTATAAAAAAATATTAGTTGAGTTTTTTTCCCGTAAAGTACAACAAATCAATCTATTTAATTTAACATGAATTTTTAAATATTTTGTTTATTTAAGTTATACCCGGGAGAAAATAATTGATTAAATGATGAAAATACTACTTTATTAAATTAAATGCAAAACGTTTATATTTGATTTTATAAATAATTTATTAAATTATTACATCTGCTTTTATATATATATATATACACACCAATGTTTTGTTTGATTCGTCATGGAAGTACGGGAGCTTTGAACATAAGTATATTTAAAATATTATAAATTATTATTTTATACTTATTCATATTTTTATATGATGCATATTTTATTAAAAAAAATTATTAAGTAAGTTTACCATTGAAACATAAATTATAACATTTCCTACATTTTTTAATCTTTTTCTACGTGAACCAACCCCAACTATATATTTACACTTTGCAACCTAAAAATATTTTCTCGCATGCCAATTTTCTTCAACTATGTCATTTTTTATTCTTTGCAACCTAAGCAATTTTATTCGCATTAATCAATTTTTATCTTTAAAAAAAATATAATATTATAATTAAAATATAGAATTTGTTTGAATAATAAAAAAAAAACAAATAAATATGAAAACATTGAAATACTTTGAAGAACTCACATACTTTAAATTGGCATTGGAATTATTGAGTAACTTATGGATTTTATTTTGTCAATACTAGGAATTGTTTAAAAATAAGAAGTATTTGAGTATATCTGAAATCACCAAGCAAAATGTTAAAAGTTGTAAATGACAATCTAATTTTAAAAATAAATAATTAAATGTTTATAGTTTGACTTAAAAAACTATTTACATATATTCAAAAACCTAGATATATATAAATATATAAGACGGTTAAACTGTAAATTGCATTTTTCCACCAAAGTGTTCTATGCTACTTATGATTATTTGTATAAGTGACAAGTTTTGATATGTTTGTTCTTTCTTTCCTTTTCTTTTCTAAAAAAACATTTTTCTAAAATTTTATATACAATTTTCTTTTTGTATCTTAACCATTTTTTACGTATAATATATCAAATTAATCATTTTTTTTGTGATCTTTAATCTGACATCCATATCACATATATAAAAAATTGATACTATATTAAATAAAATACAGGTATTTATTGGTTGATTATTTGGTTTGATTAATTTTTCTAGATATTTATTGGTAACATGTTTAGACGGCAAATAAAAATTTTTTAAATATTTTTTCTAAATAATTATTTAACAATTTCAATTTTTTGAAAAATTTAATCAACTAATTTATTACATTTACCTTTATCTTTATTCTTTTCTATAAATTAATCTATATCTTATAATATACAAATAGGTATATGTGTGTGTGCGCATAGTAAAATAAAATGGAGCCAAATATGTAAAAGAAAAAAAATACTTTTCCTTTAGTTGTAAATTGGACATTTTTTAGGACTTAACTTTATTCATTTATGTGTCCCTAGAGATAAGTTGGTGTAGTATCAATTTTCTATTAGTTTGTTTCCTTATAAACAACACTTTTCAATTTTTTTAACAAGTTTTTTTGTTTCTAACTTATTTTTACATATAATATATCAAAATAATCATATTTTCACCTTCCTTTAGTTGAATTCAATTTTAATTTTTTTATTGTGGATTAGGCTATCCATATTTTGAATTAAATTTTGAAAAAATGAACCAATTGACTATTTCTAACAGTAAAAAAATTGGAATTACTTAAATAGAAAAATATATTTTTTTTATAAATTATTCGATTAATTTTATTTATTATCTTATCTTAGTTTTTTACATGGTGTATGTTATTATCTTTGTGTTTGTTTTTACATATGTAATTAATTGAGCTATAATGTGGTTATTTGCATATGTTAAGAATGATAAGGACTGACTAAATGTATGTTTAAATTTTAAAAATAAATCAATTTTAAAATATGGATTTATATATAATATTTATTTTAATTTTATTCCGTCACAATAATTTGTTTGTAAATAATAAGTATATATTCAATTCAAAAATTGCATGAAAGAATGAATATTTACGCTATTTATAATTTTACTCTATATAACTTAAATTTTGAAATATTTATTTAATCAAGTGTAAAATGTTCACATTTTTAATTATATAATAGTTCTTGATTAAAATATTATTTTATTAGGAGACTTCCGTGCATCGCACGGGAATGATACTAGTGGAAAGAATAACAACATAATGATCTAGAAGATTGTTATAAACCTTATCACAATTAAGTGTCCCAATATTTAGTGAAGAACTACATTATTAGATTGATGTGTAAATAAAAATAAGAAAAGCATTGTCCTTCTACACATTCAATTCAATAGACCTCTACACATTCAATCCAATAGTGTGTAATCACTTAAGCACGCTTTAGGTATGTACACATCCAATCTAATAATATGTAATCACTTAGGCATGCTTAGTATAGTGGAATGGATTAAAAAAGAATGAAATGAATTCGGAACGGAATTAGTATGAGAAAGGAATTAAAAAAGAATAATAATTCCTTTGATTGGTATTAAGAAATGGAGTAATTCATAATGAATGGAATAAACTTTTCTTAATTGATTTAAATTTCATTGAAAAATGATTAGAATACACGACACCATGGGGTATGTGTGGAATCACTAAACCCATATTTTAAGGAATCACGATTTATATGGAAATGATGATTCCCAAAAATAAATCTTAGCAATGATAAGAGTTGGAATGGAGGTAGTATTAACTATTCCATTCTTACTCCATTCCACCATACCAAGCATGTCGTTAAAAGTTGTGTTTGCATTTGCTTATTTAAAGCAACTTTCTGCCTTTGACTAAAATTAAGTAGAAATATAGCCACAAATGATGTAATTTAGCATGTTTAAGTCAAAGGGGGTGTTTGGGGTTGCTTTTACTTTTGGAAAAGTGATTAAATTAGAAAATATATTTAAAAAAAAAAAAAAAAAACTTCAAATTAAAAGTCGGTAGTTGAAGAAAAAATCATTGTAGTGAACTCATAAGTTATACTGTTTATAATATAATCAATTTTTACTAAGAAGCAGTTTGAATCATTTCCCTTAGGACCCCTACTTTTAGATTTTAGGTTAAATTTGCTAAGTTTCAGAGAAGCGAAAGTATGCATACACTCATGTTCTGCTGAAGTTAAGTCAAACCTCAAAAGCATAAATTTGCTTAAAAAAGCAAACATAAACACTGCCTAAATATTGTACAAAGAGTAGGGTACAAAAAACTAATTTTTTATAAAAAAGAGTCCATGAAAATTATATTAAGGTATCTTTTAGATAGTTTACAATTTATACATTCAAATAAATGCAATATGTTCATGTATAATATCCAACTTTAGTCTGATATAAAAAACTAAAATACATTAATACGAAATATATCACTTTATAAATTGTTTTTTGTCCTAAAAAAACCGAAAAAACCCTCCTCTTCTTTTCTAAGATGACTCGAACTCAGAACCAAATGTCTAGATAGTGGATGTCCTGTCATTTGAGTTATCCAACCTCGTCTGTCTTTCAAGCACAAAGAGTAAGACTTGCATGCCTCGTATGCACGGATCCTTATTATGTACAATGGGTTTGGTCAACCCGCTCCACCAAAAGAAACACAAATCTAGTCCGATGAAATTAAAAAAGAAAATAAGTGATACTTTTGACCAAATAAGTGATATTTTTAGGCAAATCAGTGATACCTCTTTTTAATATATGTAAATTAGGTGATACTTTTGGTCAAATAAGTGATACTTTTGGCCAAATCAGTGATACTTTTGGGCAAATAAGTGATATTTCTTTTTAATATATATCAATTAGGTGATACTTTTGGACAAACAAGCGATACTTTTGACAAAATAAGTGATATTTTTTGCCAACTAAGTGATACTTTTGGCCAAATAAGTGATACTTCTGACAAAATAAGTGATACTTCTGCATCATACACGAACCCTTTCCAGTTTTGCAATTTGGCTCAGGTCTTGGTGCCTTTGGGAACGAAAAATTGATTTTTGTTTAGTTGTTCCTAACTCAACATAATTGAGAAATAATGTTCTTTGCAGCATTCATGGAATTTGAAAATTGATTTGTGACATATTGTCCTGGATACAGTGTATAATGAATAATATAATCTTATTACATATATTGATCTTTTTTGGAATTAAATTGCTACTGCTAAGTTCAAGAATCGAATCATACTATGGTAGTGTTCCTCAACGGATGCATGGAGGATTGCATCAATGACGGGGACGAAGATTGGGAGGCGTCGAATTTTTGAAAGGAGGAAAGAGGTGTTGTGAAATGGCGGTGGCGAGAGAGAGGGGGAAGGAAACGAGGCGGTGGAGACGAGGGAAGAGAAAAGTGATGGGGAATTGTTTTGAATTTGTTATTAAATAGTTTGGACCTGAAATAGGTCGGAAAGTCCGACCTGTTGTATATAAGGGGATCCATACATCTGTTGTATGTAAGTTTTTGTGAAGCACAAAATATATCACTTTAGCAAATTCAAAGTAGTAGCGGGACATAAATGACATAAATTTCCCGATATATATCAAAATCTCTTATACACTAAAAGGAAATCACTTTTGCAAGTATCATTCCCTCAGCTATTTTACCAAGTGTCATTCTCTCAAAGTTTTGAGAATATAAAATATGTTATAATATTTCAATATTTAAAAATTCTATTTTTCGATTTCCCATGAATGAGGTTGATATCATTATTGCAACTAATGACCTATATTCTCGGTTCGGTATAGTTCTGATTTAAAATTTTAAAATATTCCCCCTAGATAAGTCCATTAAATTGTAGATAGTTACTATTACGATTCTCGGTAGTGTTATTAAAAATTAAGAATATGTGCTTTCAAATTATGATATATAAGCATTCCAATAATCTATAAAAATTATGAAAAAATAAAAAATACAAGGGAATTGAATTTCAAATTCTGATATATCAGCCAGACTATTAACAATTCATATATTAATGTAATGTCTTTTTTTCTTTTCTTTCTATAAAAAAATGTATATATATAGCATGATTTCTTATAATATAATATAACCTACATAATATTGAGTAGTTCCTATTATGTAATTTTATTCTTTATCTATATTATTATGTAAAAAATAAAATTATATTTAAGAATCTATTAAATGGACTCGATGTGTAGAGACAATTTTATTTATAATTTATGTTATAGTATTATGTAAAAGATATACATTTGTATTCAAGAGTCTATTATATTAACGTGATATATACAAACATTCGATCCAACAATTTTTATAGATAAGTGAGATTCTGATAAGATTTTTATATATATAATTCACTAATTGTACCTGTGTTCTTGAGATGCCTTTTTTTGTAAAATTTAAATTACTGATTCTCTTAAATATTGTCTACGGTGAACATTCATTATTTAAACAACATTGTATAGTTCTAAAGGAACAAGTTCTTCAGTTTATTCTCAGGTAAATTTGTCTGTAATTTTTTCCTTTTACTTTGATTGAAATTCATTACAATTCCTTTTTATATAGTATTTTATGCGTCTTTTTGCTTAGTATTTTTTGCATTGAAAATTTAATTTCTTTTGACCATACACAGTTAGACCATATATATTGTTCGTTGTAATTTGATTTTTTAATTCATGATTTTTATTCCACTTTAGACTCTATGACTACAGTTAAAGTAAATTTCATCATTATAGTTACTCCTACAATTCTCTAATTTTATTATTCTATAATTAAAATTAACTCTATAATTCTAACAAAAAGAACAAATAAACATACACACAAAGTAAATATCTTTTCACTGTGAAAACAAAAATTAAACAGACTCGTAAATATTATTCACGGGTTCTGAACTAGTATACTCCTATATAACCCCATATTTTACTCCATTCTCTAAAAGATGAAGTAATTGGCATTTTTATTGCACTTAGATCAATACACTACACATATTTAATATGAAATAGTTAAAAAATGGTACTGGAAACTAAAAATAATATTTTCAGGAAAAATCTTCATAGTTAAAAAAATAAAATTATATTGCCTAGATCTTATTCCATTCGTTCATAAATAAGTGTCACTCTAAGTAAAATTATTTTTTTTTAATAAAAGAATGTTATTCTATTAATATTTGCATATATCTTCCATACTGTCCCTAGCTAAATTTAAAGAAATCTCTGTACAAATCTTATAATATTATTATTACCTAAATTATTGGATCTCTCAATTGATAAATTACTTAAAGATGGAGAAATTTAATGTAATAAAAAATTTGATGCAGAGAAATGAAAGTTAAAATTATATTTCGAGATTTTTATAGGGGTAAAATTATTTTTTCACAAAAAAAATGTCACTCTATAATTTTATTTTTTTCTGTTTTTTTCATCATTGTTCTTAGCTAAATTTAAGAAAATCTCCATACAAATCTTATGATATTATTATTATCTATATCAATTTATCTCAATTGATAAATTACCTAAAATGGAGAAATTTATTGTAATAAAAAATTAATAAAAAAAAATAAAAGTTAAGATTATATATCAAGATTTTATAGGATTGTTGTCTATTTCATACCTAAAAATATAAATTTAACAATCTGTGTTTGTGAATGAATAGAGTATTAATCCAATAGCATCATCTCACCACAATCCGATATAGGTCAGACTGCATCTCGCTTTCCCCTAATTTCCCCGGTTACAAAATGCGGGGAAAAATAATAAAAGGAAAAAAAAATAAGAAAAACTTAAAAGAATAGAATGAGAAAGTAAATTGTTGTGCTGTATTCGTGGAGGCTTATATCGGTTTCCAACTGCCACATCAGCTACCCCACTCATTCTTTCCAATTTTTAATTTTACTAAATCTCATCAAACCCCCCACCGGCCACCACCATTTTTTCCCCTTCTTGATCTCAGATTTTCTGTATTTCTTTGCGTCGAAGTTTAGACTACGAAATCCCCTCGGCTCCTCCATTGATTCTCTGCTGCAGAAACACAGTAGAAAAAGAAAATTTAATTCTCGAACACTCTTCAGAATTTCTCAACCATGAATATTTTTAGATTCGCCGGTGATATGACGCATTTGTTCAGCATTTTAGTGCTGCTCCTTAAAATTTATGCCACCAAATCATGTTCAGGTTACGCCCTTCCCCACAATTGAATAAATTTTTAAATTTGTGTATTTGTTTGTTGAGATTTAAGCTGATATATACTGGTTTGCATAATAAATGATTGATATTTAAGTTCATTTTGTATGTATCGGAATTCGATGTTATTGTTCATGCTTTCTGCATCTGAATCTGGAATTGCATAGGTTAGGGTTTATTATTGGTGGTGTACCATATATTTTGTCAGCCACTCTTGAACCGGTGTTAAAAGGTCAATAACCTTGGGAGGTTTTTCAGCTGTATTTTAGGGATTGTTTCACATTTATGCTGTGAAATTTATAATGTTACTTTTTCAAATCAATGTCATCTATGTGTGCTGTGTTGTCTCATTTTCCAACTTTGTGGTTTCATGAAATTCAACGTTTTGATCTTGGTGCTTAGGTCTTCTCTTATAACAATTATTTGATTTTTTTTTTTTTTTTATTATTTATGTTATGTCGGTGTGCTTGTGTTTGTATGGAGTGATTATATGAGGTAGTGCAACTGACAATGCTATATTCTGTCCAGGGATTTCCTTGAAGACTCAGGAATTGTATTCACTTGTCTTCTTGACTCGTTACCTCGATTTGTTTACCGACTTCATTTCAGTTTATAACACTGTAATGAAACTGGTGTTCATTGGGAGCTCTTTGGCAATTGTGTGGTACATGAGGTTTCACCCAATTATGAGGCGATCCTATGACCGTGAGCTGGACACTTTTCGGCATTATTTTCTTGTCGGAGCCTGTTTCCTCTTGGCCCTCTTTGTTCATCAGAAGTTCTCGTTTCAGGAGGTCTGTTGATGCTACATGAATTGGGAGGTCTTATTGAGTGAACTTTATATACTGTATTATGATATTTCTCTGTGCTTCTATTTACTGCTTAGTTTTGTTGAAATATTTGCTAGATATTTTGGGCATTTTCAATATACTTGGAGGCGGTTGCAATTCTACCGCAGTTGGTTCTGTTGCAAAGAAGTGGAAATGTGGACAATCTGACTGGACAATATGTTCTCTTCCTTGGGTAATTTTTCTCCTTTCAAACTGATTGCCACATGAGATGAGGGTGAACATAGCGTAAGCAGCACATGATTCTTTGTCAGTACACTGAATCACTCATTTTGCACAAAATTTGAATAAATTATTGACCTCTCCTTTATATATTTGGATATTGCACATCTGGTTATTTTGTTTGTGTAGACTTCCATGTTTGAAGTTCCAATTACTGCAGTTTACTGGTTCAACAATAGAACTTCTATGTTATGCAAATTCAATAATTTGAACAGAGAATGTTTTGAATGCTAGACTGTATCTTAGACATGTGGCTTTGGCACCATTTACACATGATTTCTGTCACAGTTTTCCAATAATTTAATGAACTTGCTGGAAGAAATCAACCTGTTTAAAGGAACAAAGAAGTTATCATGTTTAATGGATTTAATAAGAAAAAAAAAATAAAAAAGCTTTTCGTTTGTCACTCTTGAAGATCGCCTTTCAACAACATATTTTCAAGAGGAAACAAATGTTTGCCCAACACAGAAAGAGTCGAATTATTGCACATAAACTTTGAGGTAAGAAGTCAAGTTTCTCTCTTTAGTTGAAGGCTAAGGCTTCCATGTTGCTTCATTCCTAGACATGTCCTTTTCTCCCCTTGTGTTTGGGTCTCTTTATTAGCGTTAAGCTTTTTCATTTTATTTAAGTGTTTATCAGCTATCATGTGAAGCAATCTTCTTTTAATCTGTACCCTAACTAAGATTTTGTGGAAATCTATTGGAGATCATTATATGATGAGCCAATCAGTATGTTAAATGCATCTAATGCAGCATGCTTGTTTTTCATCTCACCATTATGCTAGAAAGAGAAGTCCTTAAGGATCATGTTTCTGAGGTTCAAGATAGTGATGAGCTTGATTATAGTTTCTTTATTTTTTTTACAGGGCCTATCGAGCATTCTACATCCTGAACTGGATATACCGGTATTTTACTGAGGCGCATTTCAGTCTATGGATTGGTAAGTCATGAAGAAGTCGGATACTTAGTCTTTTGCGTGCATTGACGTTTGACCATGTTTCCCTTTTTCCCTCAGCTTGTGTATCGGGGCTTGTCCAAACAGCTCTCTATGCAGACTTCTTTTACTACTACTTTATCAGGTGATTCGCATGAGTAGATCCTACCTTCCTTTTGTATTGTGTCTTAACTCAACTGCAACAGTAATCGTTGAACACTTTTATTGCAGCTGGAAAAATAATGCAAAACTGAAGTTGCCAGCCTGAGGTAAATGGGATAGAGTAGTAAATTGATACAGCAGTCTGCTTTACTCTGTTGATGGGCCATTTATAGTTAATTGTGAACTGGTTGAATTACTTCTGATGGTCTTGAGGTGGTAGTCTGATAAATTGGAGGGAAATTTTACTACACCCTCCTTTTGACAACTAGAGAGAGAGAGAACCATGTCAATATTACATAGTACTTGTAACATGTTGAAGAAACTTCTAATTTTAAGGGGGTTGTATTCGTCTACCTGCAAGTTCCGGTGATTTCGATTGGCAATCATCGTGCTTATTTATAGCATAGGGTTATTTGTATATTGGAAACCTTGCGGGCTAGTGTCATTCTGTTTTGTCTTTATCCGGAAATATGTGATGGACTGATGAAAGTGATGCTGATCCCAGAAAAAAGATAAAGAAAAAGAAAAGAAGTTAGGTAACAGATTGGCGTTTTATTTGTAACTGAAAGCTTTTCCTATCATTCATTTGTTTTATGGGTCTTTTCTAATTCAAATGATTTACATATATGTGTGTCAAATATCATGTTGATACAATTTAATTTGGGAGCATTTCAATGAAAGAAATATCATGAGCTCTACTGTCTTTGAAGTCTTGCCACTCAATTTAAGTTTAAGAAAATAGAAGCATAATTGAATTTAAGCCTAAAATTTGGAATGTCAATCACTTAGTGTGATTCCTTGCGTGCAACGGTGATTGTAGTAGCAATCTGCCTATAGGCTGTAACAATCTGCCTGTAGGCTGTAATCACTCGGGGACGGCTATTTGTGACAGCAACTAGACGGAATCAGCTCGACATATTTAGGTTCCCTAATGTGGCCTATTCGTTTTCTTTCTTTTGTAAACAAAGATCATACTATGGATTCCTGAAAAAAAAAAGATCATGCTATAGAGTAGGAGGGAAACTTTTATAGAGGCAAACGGGCAAAGTTTTATGTACTTGGGGCTCATTTGGCAGGCATGTTAGAACACGCAAAATTTTATGTACTTGGGGCTCATTTGGCAGGCATGTTAGGATATAATAAGATAGTTAAGTTAAGATGTGTATTCTAGATAAGGGATGATTTGTATTGTATATTTGTGTTTGATAGATAAGATATGAAAGTTAGATATTGTAAATTGGATTTTACATTTTTAATCATGTCTGATCTAAAAAATTATAATTAAACAGACCTAGAATTATATCCCGCTTATCTTGTATCTCCTTTGTCACATTACTGCCGAGCAAAATGACAATCCAAACGAAGACAAAGCACGCCGTAGAAACCTAAAAAAATTACTCGCAAGATCAAAATACATAACTACCCATTTCTCCATTGGCTTTACCAACGTCTGAAGAAGAAGAGCCCTAGTGCTACTGGCGCCGTAGCTAAATTGTGACATGGTGAGAGGCGCTCGGTGTCTCGAAATTTTAATCGAAGGTTGTTTGGTAGGAGATTGATAAATCTAAAAACAAGAAACAAGAAACAAAGCAGAGCCCTAGTGTTACTGGTGCAGTAGCTAAATTGTGACATGGTGAGAGGTGTTCGGTGTCTCGAAATTTCAATCGAAGATTGTTTGGTAGGAGATTGATAAATCTAGAAACAAGAAACAAAGCACCGCGATGAATTGAATATGGGTTTTCATGAAAGTTTTCATTCCCCCAAAATTTTACCTAGTTGGTCAGCGAAAAACGAGATCCGAAATTGAATTTTTCAAGGCACAAAGTTTTTCCTTCGTCGAGATCTTGCAGAACTGGAGCTTCACACCATTTTGTACAATCATAGTTTGATGACGGGGGCTAGGTATGGATAGGATTTGGGTGTGAATGAGTATTGTTCTTCAAAATATAAGAGTTAATTTTGTCATTTAAAATTATAAACGTGAACACTGTTCAACGGTATATAAGGAACCAGGAGCTCTACAACTACACGCATTGGTTTACTGAAGACAGGACCGATCCTACAAAATTAGTGGCCTGAGTCGAATTTCAACAACGGACTAACTTCTTCATACAATTCTAAATGAGCATGAATAAAACAAACAATAAATAATATTAAAAAACTTTTATTTTGTTTAAAATGATACAACTAGCGATTTCACCAATATTGTAAAGTCGCTAGGCACTAGACGAAGTTGGATAACTCAAGTGGCAGAGCGTCTACTACCTAAACCTTTGGTTTTGGGTTCGAGTCACCGTGGGGGAGGGGAGGGTTTTTTCTTTGTTCTTAGATTAGGAGAAAAAAAATCTAATAAAGTCGCTAGGCACTAGTCGAACAGTAGGACGGAAGACTAGAACCTGGAGCGGGGGATAGACATTTTTAGGCAAGGAGGACTCGTGAAAAAAAATTAAATAGCCAATTCGAGCCTAACGCCTGGATGAGAACTAGTCAGTGTTGGACGGAAAGTCTTGCAACAGCGAATATAACATATAAAAAGGCCTCGGAAAAAAAAAATATTACGAAAAAGCCGAAAGCCCCAAATAATTTGAGAAAAAACTAAGAGGAAAAAAGTAATCAAGTTAGAAAGCTAAAAAGAATAAGAAGCATCGGGCTCAATTCCACTATAGTAGATTAATAATAAAAGCAAAAAGGAGAAGAAAACAACAAAATGGAGAGTCGGACCCGAGTCTACAATCCTAAGCACAAACTACTTTACCATCTATCCTACAAACAATATTGCAACTTAATTTTTACGCCTATAAATATATAAATATTACATTACAGAATTTGGGGCCCCTAAATCTCTCATTTTTTCTCGGGGCCTGAGGCGACCGCCTCTTTCGATTCTGGAGAGTAGCGGCCCTGACTGTAGAGGAACAATTTTTTAACATCGAACTTGAGTTAGTAGACGACTGGTGAGATTGCTAATCTATGGTACCAAATCACTAGATAAAAGGGAAGACGAATTTCATATTTTGGCCTAAATTAGGCTACCAACGAACTCTTAAGTTCTAAATTTAATATATAAAAAGAAATTACATGAAAAAATAATATTTTAGAAAATCTTGAAGGTATGAGTGCCTCCCTCGTTGTCTATGGCCTCACTAACAATATTTGATATGAAAAAAATTAATTAAGTTATATTAATTAAAAATTATAAAATGATAACTAGTACAATGCGACAATATTTCTATTCATTCATTTCCTTTTTGTATGGACATTGCTAATACTTAAAAAATATATTTATCAAATATTAACTACTAGATAATTATTCAAGTTAAGTATTGTTTAAGTTTAATTAAATTGTATTCAAATTTATCGAAATATTAAATCAAATATCAAATATATTAACAAAAATTCGTGGGAACAATCTCTCATATGATCCACGGTAGACATATTATACGATTTACATGAGATTATCCTTTAGAGACTAAGGCCAACTCTACACGTGGTTATTCTTCAAGGATCGAGCTAATTCTTGAACAAAACATTAATCACACACAAGCATGAAATTTTACTTAATTTTACTTAATATAATAATAAAGGGTTTATAAATAAAAACTTTTGTACACTTTACTAAATTTAGAAATATCAAATTTATGGAAACTAGAATTCTCCTAAGCGATGCACAACTTAAAATATATATTTCTAAGAAAATTAAAATTAAAATACTATATAAAATAAATTGAATTTATTAAATATTCACATATTTTGTGAGATATGAGAAGGTTGCGTGAGAGTCTTCTTTGATAGAGTTGGACAATTTTTTGGGCAAATATATGTACATCTACACCAAAAATATTTTTTTTTACCAAATAACGCGTGAAAGCCCAATTGGCAAATGATTTATACTAAAAATAATGTTTTCCAGAAACGACAACGGAATTTGGGCGGAAAAATTCCTAGGTTACTATTTTGGGACGGTTTTATTTTTATATTAAGTATGATATCTTTTATAATGAAGATAACATCTTCAATCATATATTAGCCACATTATATTCTGTCAAAATTGACTCGGTCATAATCTGCCAAGAATTACTTCATATTTATGAAAAAATCTCCAATCAATTATGCAATAGTTACTCAATCATATTAAAGAAATAACGCCAACCATATAAAACCGATTCGCCATAATATGCCAAAATCTACTCCCATATTGAAGGAAAAATCTACAATCATTATTATGTAAGTTTGTAATGATATTCTACCAAATTCTAACCGCACATGTTGCTGTCATTTATTTTGGAGAGTTCAAATCATACATGTTAATTATTTATTTTTTTATTTGTATACATCCAATCATATATTACTTATAAATGAAAACTCCATATTCTGCTATTTAGTTTTGGGAGAGTTCAAGCCCTGCATAATTACTTGGTCAGAAAATTGAGATAAAAATGTTTCATCTATAAACATCTGTCGTACTCCTCAGCGTCCGGTTTTACCAATCAAACGTTTCTTGTTTATCAAATGAGTTAATTAAATAAATCAAGTAAATTAGATAATTATAATATATGACTACCATATTTGAATCAGTTAGAGCAATTTCTCAAACTATTTAAATGAATTTGAATAATTAATTTATTACATATACAAAATACCTTAAATATTTTTATCCTTTCATGTGTTCGTACACTTTTAAAGAGAATGATTGGTAGGAATCAATTTCAAATCATTGGACTAGACTTCTTGGGACTCAACTAACCGAACATCACTTGATTCCTCTTATATTCATAAAGTTAAAAATTGGGCAATTTTAACAAATTATTGCACTGTTCACGTCGTGGTTAAAATTATAGGTGCTCTTTTTTGGTAATTGATAAAGTAAGTGAACTCGCCTGTGCCACAGGCGAGTTCACTTCTCCCTGACACTGCAACAGTGATCTCGCCCCTGCCAGGGGCGAGATCAATTGGGAATTTTTTTTTTTTTTTTTTTTTTTTGAATCTCGCCTATGCGAGAGGCGAATTCAAGTATATACGTATACAAATACATAATCTCGCCTCTGGGAGAGGCGAGTTCAAGTATATTGTTTTTTTTTTTTTTTTTTTAATCGTGTACCTGAACTCGCCCATGGCAGGGGCGAGTTCAATTATTTCACCCGTCACATGCATGCAGCGGCAGTAGACTTGGGCAGTGGTTGCAGAGGGTGCAGGGGTGCAGCCGAGGGCAGTGGTTGCAGAGGGTGCAGGGGTGCAGCCGCTTTAAGTGGCGGTGGGTGGGGTGATTGCAGTGTGTTGTCCACATCAAAGACTAATTTTGAATGACGCCTTTTATATATCAGCTCACCCCTTCTTCTCCTACCTCATTTCTCATTCCATACACTCTTCTCACAGAATGAAGTGCACTCCAAAAATTTTCTCTGCAAATTTTTTCTTCTTCTTTATCTTTCACTAAGCTGCACAATTTTTGTGCATATGACTTCAAACAAATTGAAGATTATTTGTTAAGGTACAATTTTTTATATTTAGACGCTTTCCATAATGTAAATTTTTTATTTCGTTTGGTATATCGGTGGAAATCGTTTTGTAATTATTGTATAATATTTTTGAAGGTTGTCGAAAATTCGGTTCCAAAAAATCAGTGGTCGCGGTGCTCCCTCTCGTTTGGCCCGGAAAAAGGATTAGAAATACATCTAGTTTCAAACTTCATTAAGGTATCAAAATTACATATGTAATTCTATTTATTTTATCCGATGAATATTTAGTATAAAGAATCATGTTCAACTTTTATATATGTGAAGTTGATGAATCATATATTTTATTGTTGCTCTTAGTAACGTTACTATTGTTTATCTTGTCATGTTTATTTCTGATGTGCTATTTAGTTACACATGTTTAGGTTTGTGTTAGTGACATTTTGGTTATTTTATTTATTTATACATAATATTATTATTATTATTATTATTATTATTATTATTATTATTATTATTATTATTATTATTATTATTATTATTATTATTATTATTATTATTATTAACGTTATTTTTGCTAGACAAATAATATACTTATTAATATTCTTATTATGATTATCAATATTAGTATCAATGTTATTATAATTATTGGTATTTTATTTTTATAGTTTTATTATTATTATTATTGTATATCGTTTTATTAAAAATATTATACTTATTATTATCCTTATTATAATTAATATTAAAATTGGTAATTTTATTTATTTAAACATATTATTATTTTTATTATTATTGTTATTATTATTATTTTTTTAACGTTTTTTTTTTCTAAAAAAATAATATACTTACTATTATTCTTATTATGTTTATCAATTGCCAGTATCAATGTTGTTATTATTATTGTTATTTTTAGTTTCATATTATTATTATTATTATTATTATTATTATTATTATTATTATTATTATTATTATTATTATTATTATTATTATTATTATTATTATTATTATTATTATTATTATTATTGTTTATAATTTTCATTGTTATTATTATATTTAATGTGATATCATTTTTTTTTGTGAAATATTATACTTATTATTATTCTTATTATAATTATCAGTATTATTATTGGTAAACATATTATTATTTTATTTTATTTTTATTATTATTATTATTAATGTTATTTTTTCTAGAAAAATAATATACTTATTATTATTATTGTTGTTGTTATTATTATTATTATTATTATTATTATTATTATTATTATTATGGTTAACGTTATTTTTTCTAGAAATATTATACTTATTATTATTATTATTAATTTAATTATTATTATTATTATTAACTTTAGTATAAAGATATTTATGCTTCCACATTTTATTTTTGGGTTTGTTATTACAATTACAAGTTTCAAACTATGTTAACTCTATTTACGCTAAAATGCTTAAATTTGAAGAAAATGGCGCCATCAGAAAATGTGGGAATAATCGTGCACCGTCGAAGTGGTGCTGAAGGACCACCTATTGGTGGGCGCAGGGTGTATCGTTCAATTGGCTACCCTGGCCTAATTTCGCTGTTATACCAAATGTTGCAAATTGATGCTGAACGACATATATTGAAAGTATGTGCAGCCTTTTCTGAGGATAATATTTTACAATTAATACCGATCAATAGTGACGAAGATCTATGGTTCTTCTTTGACCCGGATGTCGGAAATCGTTTCGTTCACTTTCACGTGGAAAGTGTTCCGCTGCAGACGTTCACCGAACTAAATGTACCATTGACGAATGACTATCACCAATATGCGGCATATCTAAGTGGTGATAGTCCAACTAGTCTTCTTTTCCCTACACAAGACCCTTCTACTACAATTCCTATTAACCCTGAAAATCAAGAAGTCGATGGCAGTGACACTGAGGCGGCGTTATCCGGGGACGATGCAATTGATCCCTTGGTTGACAGTTTTGTTCCTAATCAAATTGAAGATTCCGATTCAACTAATAGTGATTCGGAGAGTGACGATGAACCAGATGATGTGAATGTTGAGGACCTCAATGGTCTGTATAATCCAACGGCCAATGACGCATCAGTGGGGGGCCATACTTCGCAATCAGTTGGCGAAGCACGCCAGATAACGCAACCGGTCATTCCATTTTTCAACTCATCCTGTCCAGAGATATTGGTAGATTCGTATGACAGGCCAAAGAAGAGTAGACTGTATGACGCAAACGAGGGAAAACTGATCAAGGGCATGGTATTCACTGATAAGAAGAATCTTCAATCAGCTGTGAAAGATTTTTCCGTCCGCATTGCACGTCGGGAATATGTAGTTGTCGAAAGTACGCCAGATTTATGGAAGGTCAGGTGCAAAGAGGCGGGGAGCACAATTGCTGTGAGTGGGGTTTGCGAGCTGTCTGGAAGAACAAGACCAATATGTGGGTGATTACCAAGATGTCGGGCGATCATTCATGTCTTATGAATGCCGTGTCTGTTGACCATCACAACTTGTGTAAAAACATGATCGCTATGTTGCTCACAGGGATGGTACAGATAGACCCAGGATACGAGGTGAAGTTGGTACAACAACAAGTCAGGGATAGGTATCAATACGAAATCTCGTACCATAAAGCTTGGCACAGTTTGAAACGTACAAGAGAGAATGTGTACGGAACGTGGGAGAGCTCTGTTGTTAAATTACCGAAATTTTTGAGGGCAATACAAAAGTGGAACCCTGGCACTGTGGTTAAGTGGCGTCACGTGGATAAGAGAGCTCCTGGAGTTAAGATGCTTAAGTACGTTTTCTGGGCGTTTAGGCCGTGCATTGAAGGATTCCGACAATGTCGGAAGGTCATCAGCGTGGATGGAGATGTGGAATACTAACAACCAACCTATCAGAATGCATTAATGGGGTGCTGAAAGGTGCACGAAGACTACCGATATGTGCAATTGTTCAAATCACCTTCTATCGGTCGACGAATTACTTCTTTGATCGCTTATCTATGGGCCGTCAAATGCAAGCAAGGTGTCAGCCATGGCCTGATGAGATATTCAAGCAATACGATCAGAGACAGAGAAAAGCACTTCATCACGCGGTATTCCAAGTAGACTTGTCAGAACAATCAGCATCTGTTAAGACTTTTTCACCAGGTTCAAACAATACATTCACACATGTGGTTAAGTTGTCTTCTAGAGAATGTACGTGCGAAAAGTGGAAACAAAATGGGATTCCCTGCTCACACGCAATGCAAACATGTCGTCATTACGGGGTGGACCCAGGAATATACATGAGATCATACTACAACACCAGTTTCTACGTCGAGACATATACCGACAGATTTAATCCCATGCCGGACGAATACTATTGGGATGAATCGTCCTTTGAGTTATGCCATAACCCGGCGTTACGGAAATCAAGACGTCGTGGAAGACCTAAGAGCACAAGATATCAGAATGAAATGGATTGGCCCCAAGTTCGGGCAAGACAACATTATCAGGCAGCAACGGCTGCTACTAATCAAGCGGGACCTTCTACAACCCGAAGATGATGAAGCTGAGAGGAATTTTATTTTTGAGTTGGTTATTAAGTTTTGCTTATGTGTTAAACATTTAAAGCGTAATGTAACATTGAATGGTTAACGTTTGTTCTTTAATCCTTTAATTATCAATTTAGGCCCATCATAACTTCTAATCATGATCTTAGTAATATTATGTGTTACATTAATACAGCTATTACATTACCCTCTAAGCTTTGAATTGCTTAAATTGTTGTCTGTAATCCCCTATTTTGGTTGAACTTTGTCGTAATAGCATGGACCACCTTGGACACTATGGTCCCATCGATAACAGGGTATTGACGGAGCAAGAAACACACCGTTCTGCAGAGGTATTCGAGGGAGAGATTAGTAGGACTTTGAAATGTCGGCATGGTAGCGGAATTTTTTGGAGAATCGATGACTACGCTGACGAGTACGACGACGATGATAGTAATGGGAAGCTGAAGCGTAATCAGAGGTTGCATTATCGAGTTATAGCGATGTTACATGAAATGGGATTCTATGGAGTATATCGATGTGGTGATTACGTCATCAATACAGCTATCATCACAGCCTTGGTGGAACGATGGAGGCCGGAGACACATACATTTCACTTTAGAGTTGGGGAGGCTACCGTCACACTACAGGATGTAGCCTTTATTTGGGGACTGAGGGTGGATGGAAGACCGGTGATTAACGAAGTTACAGACTCCACGTCTGAATACTGGAGAAGTAGATGCGAGGCTCTATTAGGTTGGAGTCCAGACAATAATGAAATTGTGGGTTCTAGATTCTCATTGACCGCCCTTGGACGACATTTGAGGGATAACCCAGTTGACGATGAAACTGAGGACATCGAAGTTGAGCAGTACTCGCGTGGCATAGCATTAATTCTTTTGGGATCCATTATGTGTCCCGACACGTCAGGAAACATGGGATCATTACAGTACCTTGTAGAAATGGAAGATCTCTCGAAATGCGATGAATATAGTTGGGGAAGTGCTGTACTTGGATTTCTGTACCACCAATTATGTTGTGCAGCACGAAGAGATAGAAAGTCCATAGGAGGGGCAATGCAGTTACTTCAGGTACATCGTAAACTTCTTTTTATATTTTCATTGTAAGATCATATTTATTGCATTATATACTTACAATTATGTTACGATATATCGTTCAGATTTGGGCATGGACGCGTATAACATTTCTGAGCCCCAGAAATGTGGGGAGACGATTCGATTTAGGCCCAATCGATGGTGTGGACGGTGAGCTCCCTATTGCACCCTATGGAGCTGAATGGTTGCAATATCACACTTTCACGCACAGTCTTAACAGCAACGTGAAGACTATCCGAGAGTACTTGGATAGACAAACCTCGGAGGAGGTATAATCTTTCATTTCTTCTATATAACCCTAAACTATAACTGATGCAATAATTTAACGTTAAGTTTATGTAAATTTACAGTTTATTTGGAGACCCTATGAACCAATCCCACAAACAGTCCAATCATATCTTGATGACAATCTCATTAACGTGACGTACTCATGGATATCGAAGTGTCCACTTATCCATCACTACATTGTCGAGTTGTATTATCCTGACCGGGTGTTCCGACAATTCGGTATGCGACAATCAATCCCTACGTCGATTTTAGCTGAACATAGAAATTTACATGGAAGAACAGATCGACGCGGACGTTCAAGTCAAAATTGGCTTGAGACACACGCACAATATGTGGAGCGTTGGAACACTAGAGCTCAGTATATTGTGACCGCTCCCCAGATCGGGCCACAAGGTGACGAAGTGGACGCTGGCTATATGGGTTGGTACCAAGAGATCACCCGTAGGTTGATAACTCCTGGGATAGGCGTGCAAGAGGGATCTCAACCGTCAACTCATGCATACATCGAAAACTTGGTGGGTAAACAACTTCTTATTGACTTCACACTTAAATATTTAAAATTCAAATCATATATGTTAATTCGTAACCTTTATTTTCAGGAAAGAATTCTTGGTAGAATAAATCAACTAGCTATCGGAGAGCGGGACTATATGAGAGAGCCATTCCGAAGATCATTTGAGGAGTTATACCAGGAAGCACAACAGAATTTTCATGATCATCGTGCATCCTACCATCAGCCAAGGCCGACCGCACAACAACAAGCGGCTAGGATGCCCATGCCACATGACGCCCCTCATCAAGGAAGGAGACGTAGTACATCTACACGTGCTAACTCCGGACAACGAGCTAGTGGTACTACCTCGCGTGGTACCCATCCATTTGGGTATGTGTCAGGCGATGTCCCTGAGTCTTCCCGTTCTACAGTGCATGAGCATCATAGTGTGGACTTGCAGTCGGGCTACTATGTGCCACCGATGGTGAACGAACAAGACTTTATCACTCCTCATAGGGATTCAATGCGGTTTGATCAGTCCTTCACTTCGCTCCTAGATGTCGGCAACTATACGACGCCTGAATCACTTTATCCACAACATGCAAATTTGGGAGGTTATTCAGGACTGTTCAATACGTCGCCAATTCCATATTTAGGCCAAACATCATCTTCGTCTGGTCATCCAACATTCAGTTTAAATATCAGCACCCAAGATGATGTTCAATCACAACGAGCCCAGGACACGGAAGCCGATGCCCCTATCGAGGAACGGAGGGGGAGAGCAAAACGAAACAGAAAAAAAACTAGATGTGGGACTGGTCATGAATATTAGATTTTGTAGTTTTCAAGTTATTTGTAATAGTTGCATAAAGTTGCGTTGATATATTAGATTTTGTTTTACCTAAAAAATATATTAGATTTTGTCTTACCTAAAAAATATATTAGATTTTGTCTTTCATGTTATTTGTAATAATTGGGTAAAAAGTTAATTGATATTTTAAATATTTATAATTAAACTAAATATTATAAATTTTAACTAATCGAATTTATTGCATTGACTATACGATAATCTTAATCTTACATAAAGAAAAAGTTGAATGCGAGTTAAAAAAATAAATTATTCCTTTTTAGGTAATATATATATACACACAAAATAATTTTTTAAAATTTTTAATATATTTTTCAGAAAATTACACCAATATTCCGATATCTATTGATATCTCCGCGACTACCGATATTTTCGTCCTCTTGGTTAAAACCATAAACCCTAAACCCTAAACCCTAAACCCGTGTGACGGGTGAAATAATTGAACTCGCCCCTGCCATGGGCGAGTTCAGGTACACGATTAAAAAAAAAAAAAAAAAAAACAATATACTTGAACTCGCCTCTCCCAGAGGCGAGATTATGTATTTATATACGTATATACTTGAATTCGCCTCTCGCATAGGCGAGATTCAAAAAAAAAATAAAATAAAAAAATTCCCAATTGATCTCCCCCCTGGCAGGGGCGAGATCACTGTTGCAGTGTCAGGGAGAAGTGAACTCGTCTGTGGCACAGGCGAGTTCACTTACTTTATCAATTACCAAAAAAGAGCACCTATAATTTTAATCACGACGTGAACAATGCAATAATTTGTTAAAATTGCCTAAAAATTGATATGCGAAAGTACAACAACATCTTCAAGTCAAGATTCACCTGAATTTTTTTAACTGGTAAATGAATAGTATATTTTTCCATGTTCTTGAAATGTCAAAGTTTTACAAGATTTTTTTATAATGGTGAATAAATCAATATATTATATGTACATGTGTATATATATATTATGATCATTACCACCTTGTAATGATTAACTAACATCCATATCTTAGATAAATTAATATAAATATTTCATAATTTTTTTTTAAAGTTTTTATTGCTTTTTTCTTGACAAATATATATTTTTCATCACTATTATATATTGATTATAATATTTACTATGTGATAACAATAGAGATATATCAACTCTTATTATATATTTATATTAATTATATGACACGTACATCGCACGAGGGTGATATTAGTCTCGATTAAAAATAAAAGGAGAAAGAGGTGACTCGTGAAAATGAAACCACACTCATTAAGATGGGTTCTTAAGCTTCGTTTAAAACATTATTAGAAAAAAGAATGTCAGTTATATTTTAAAAAGGACATTAAGTTGTGTAAAAAGGAGTAGAAATATCCTGACACGTCATATTAGCATCCGACGAGGCGAAATTCTATTGGCTACGCGGCGTGGCACACTAGACGCCCAAAAATCGAATATTTTGACATAAGACTATTACATAATAGAAAATGAAAAGTCCAATTCAGCCATTAAAATCTAACGCCCCTTCTCTAATACTTAGCAGTTAGCACCTACGAGAGGACCCGATCAGCAGGCCCGGCCCAATTCTCCATCGGGACGGTACCCTATTTCAGGCATCCACCACAAGTCTTATCGCTTTCAGATCTGTAGCTTAACTGTAAGTTTTCTATTTTACTCTTTTTGTAAAATTTATATTTAGCTTTACTGATTATGGTTTGCGTGGTTTGGCGTATAATCCGCATCTGCAATCGGTGCATGATCTATAATTTTTCAGTTTCAGTTTGACCGATATGTATGTTTTAGGGTTAATTAATTATTAACTAGTAAAGGAATTGATTGTTCCGGAGTAGCGATTAGATTTGGTTTTGAGATCTGATTTATTGTTTGCTCGATTTATGGAAGTTTTAGAAGAACCGGTTTTTGTGAATGATTATAAAGCCTTAGACGGCTCTTTACTTCTATCTCTTGTTGTTATCGAACTGAATTTTATTAATTGGAAAGTTGACTTCGATTGTGTACGTTGTGGTGATGATATGAACGTATTGCTACCGAAGCTCTTCTGTCCTTGATGCTGTGGGTTCTGTGTGCATTTCATGATTAGAGCACTGTCATTGCTTCCCAGTGCCATCTATAATTGAAAGACATTAGATTGTTCTGTGCATGCAATTAGAATTGATCAATTATGTTAGTTTATTAAGGTCTGAAACATGTGAATGGGCAGCTCGATCAGGTTTCACATGATATGAATTGCATATTTCTATATCTGCTGGTTCTTGTACTACCAATTGTAATAATTTTTGAAGAATTTTTTCCCAGCCAGGTTGCGGAGTTCTTACTGCTAGTGCTACTTTGCTTATACTTGGGGCCTGGGTATTATCTAAAACATAAGGGTTCTTTTGTTTCTATTTGTGCATATTTGAAAGTGGCATCTGTAGTTTACCATATGAAAGTTAAAATGCTATTAATATTAAAAGGGACATAAAGCACTGACATTTTCTTTTGCGGTGGAAAATGCAGGTTTGAAAGGTTTGTGCTCATCTGTTGAAAATGGGAGGGGGATTTAGGGTCCTGCATCTTGTCAAGCCATTCCTTTCTTTTTTGCCTGAAGTTCAAAGCGCTGACAGGAAAATCCCCTTCAGAGAGAAAGTCATATACACTGTGATTTCTCTTTTCATCTTTCTGGTATGCAGTCAGCTTCCTCTTTATGGCATACACTCTACTACTGGTGGTGATCCTTTCTACTGGATGCGCGCTATTCTTGCCTCAAGCCGTGGAACTGTAATGGAGTTGGGGATCACACCCATTGTGACGTCTGGACTGGTGATGCAGCTCCTTGCTGGATCCAAGATCATTGAAGTTGACAACAATGTCCGTGAGGATCGTGCACTCTTGTAAGTTTGATGCCTGTGCTTTTTGCCAATTTTCATATTGTGTGGTTTATAGTTCTTTTATATGCCTCCACAAAAAGGGCATTCCTGATGACCTTCTCATTATTTCTACACCATAAAATCTGTATAACATTCAAACTAATTTGTTGCAGGAATGGTGCTCAGAAGCTTTTGGGTATCTTGATTGCTGTTGGTGAAGCAGTTGCTTATGTTCTCTCGGGAATGTATGGAAGCGTTGGTCAACTAGGTGTTGGGAACGCTATTTTGATTATTCTTCAGCTATGCTTTGCTGGTATAATTGTGATTTGCTTAGATGAGCTTCTTCAGAAGGGTTACGGTCTTGGTTCTGGGATATCATTGTTCATTGCCACCAACATCTGGTAAAAGCACACTTCATTTTCTTTTTCAATTTTCGACCTATTAATAATGAGTAGTTAGCAAGTTATTTAGTGGCAATTTAATGAAACTTTTTAAATGTCATCTGCAGTGAAAACATTATCTGGAAAGCATTTAGCCCTACGACTATTAACAGCGGCAGAGGTGCTGAGTTTGAAGGCGCTGTTATTGCATTGTTCCATTTGCTCATAACCAGAACAGATAAAGTTCGTGCACTGCGCGAGGCATTTTACCGGCAGAATCTTCCAAACGTGACCAATCTTCTTGCCACTATATTGATCTTCCTCATTGTGATATATTTCCAAGGTTTCCGAGTAGTGTTGCCTGTACGATCTAAAAATGCCCGTGGACAACAGGGTTCATACCCAATTAAGCTATTCTATACATCTAATATGCCTATTATTCTTCAGTCCGCCCTTGTGTCGAATCTCTACTTCATTTCTCAGGTAAACCTATCTTACTAGTTTCCCAGTTTTCCATACTATGATCCTCTGAAACTCATTTAACGAATTAAATTGCCCTGCTTCAGTTGCTATACAAAAAATATGGTGGAAATTTCTTGGTCAACTTGTTGGGCAAGTGGAAAGAATCAGAATATTCAGGTCAATCGATTCCTGTTGGCGGCCTTGCTTATTATGTTACTGCTCCATCAAGGTTAGAAATTTGTTATTTTTCCAATCGTTAATAACTCTTGAACAGGACTTTTGTTATACATCAAACAATGCATATATTTCCAATAAAAGTTTCTTAGGAATAGATTTAGGCTACCTTTTCTATGTTTCGTCTATGTATTAAGTTACTTGTTGACAGGAACAAATATAGGATTTTTTTCCAAAGGTGGTGATTTTTCATATTTTTTTAAATACAATAGAAACTAAGAATTGAATCTTCAAAGAAAAAAAGATGTTGAAGCGAAGTGTTCGAAATATAATATGAAGTAACGAGCCATTTCTTGAACTATAATATGGAGTAAGGAGCAAAATTTTACAGAGTAGGGGACGAGATTTGAAGATGCAAGGGGGAGGATATAAAGGAAAAAAAGGTCTATGGGTGTGTTTATTTTGGGTGAATTGAGGGGATCAAATCCCAATAAAGCACACTCATTAACTCCCAAACAAACTCCCAAATCCATCCCTGCATGCTCATATGTGGTCGTGATGTGTTACTTCTATCTGTATCGTATATGCATGGTTTATTGTTGCTCTTAGTGCTGATTGGTTCTTGTACAATCATTTCTCAGCGTTGCAGACATGGCAGCAAATCCTTTCCATGCGCTTTTCTACATAGTCTTCATGCTGTCTGCTTGTGCCCTGTTCTCAAAGACCTGGATTGAAGTCTCTGGATCCTCAGCAAAGGATGTTGCTAAGCAGCTCAAGGTAATACTTACTATACTTAAATCTGAGGATGAGAAACCAAAACACTTACATGAAAAATTTGACAATCTTCTTATTAGCACAAAGGTTAGTTATAATATTTCATTTGCGTCCCACTCTCCCAGCCAACAGAATAGAAAAAACTGAAATCTTGTCTCTGCCACTACAGTTATCTGGGGATGTAACTGAAATGTCTTCTTTTGAAACCCACATTTGTTTGAAACGACACGTTCTATATTTTACTTTTGTTCATTTTCGAATATGCAGTTGTAGGATGCGCTACATGCACATTCAAAATGAAGTTTGGTCAAATTTCAGAAAATGCCACCTGAGGTTTAACCTACTTACAAAAATACCTTATTATAATCACCCTTTATTTGCAGGAACAACAAATGGTTATGCCGGGGCATCGGGACTCCAACTTGCAGAAGGAACTGAATCGCTACATACCAACTGCTGCAGCTTTCGGAGGAATGTGCATTGGCGCATTGACTGTGCTTGCAGATTTCATGGGTGCTATCGGTTCAGGAACTGGTATTCTCCTTGCAGTTACCATCATCTACCAGTACTTCGAGACATTCGAGAAGGAGAAAGCAAGCGAGCTTGGTTTCTTTGGCTTTTAAGTCATGCTCCTTCACACTTGAAGTTATGAATCTGCAGTTGTAGTATCGAGATTGACATGTAACCTTTGGGTGGTTGTACTGCAGAGGTTGTAGGTGCACAGGTTAAGACAGGCGAGGTTGTACTATCTAATTGTACCTTTTGTAGTTCTTTTCTGTATTAGAACATGGGATTGCCCAGAAAAAAATGGACCTAGGTTGTTTACTCAGTTTTGTCTTTCCTTTAAACCTTGGAGGACTCAAAAAGATATCTATTTCACAATTTAGTTGAAACAATTTCTTTTTTCAGATATATTTATTTGATTCGTCTTTAAGATAGATACTCTTACCGTCTCAAAATAAGCGTGATTGTAGCATGAATGTGTAGTTCACAGAAATGACATTCATTAGATCTTCTACAACAATAGGTGCAACCTCCTGCAACAATTGTCTTAATGTACGAGGCGCGATTGTAACAATAGGTGCAACATTGTACAATATTTGACTTGCATTTTGGAACGGCATTTGGTTTGGCTCCCCTACGTTTTGGTGGGGGTGAAGTGGCTGCAATGGTGATTTATCTATGATTGCAGAAGCACTTCAGTTTTAACCATCCAGGACAACCAACCCCCCCAACCCAACCTCTCACACACGCATTTCTTTAAGTCAGGTGTTTGGAAACAAATGATTTAAATGTTTTAGGGCACAACCTACCAATGAAAGCTAAAGTAAGTTATTATAATATTGATATAACTCCTCCAATGTGAACAAGAAAAAGGAAAAAAAGAAAATAAGACAAAGAAAGTGAAGGCGTGGATATGAGGAATGAGGTATAGATTGAGCATGATTAAAAGCATGCCAAAAAAGTAGGAAGTAGATTGAATTGAATGCAAATGGATGGTGTGGTGTTGTGTGCTCGAAATTAAACAAACAAACAGGAGCAACGGCTTTCTTTCCTATATAAGGGATGCTCCACGAATTATGCATCATCATTTAAACTTACACTCAATCTCATTATCTTCGATGTGGGTTACTCAAGTACATGCTTTTCTCAAGAGTTATCTAATAAATAAGTTAAATTGAAAGACCATGCGTCATTCTTATTTTACTCATTTTATTTTTACCTCAACAAAGTATGTTATCTTAACCGGTGGGAAGTCGGCCCTCTTGGACTTGGCACTTTTTTACATGTTATTTTGTCAGTTTATTATTATTATTTATCCCATTAATATATAAGAGTTCGTCCGACCTAGTTATTCAAAGTTCGCCCCATGATTAAAGGAGACAAAATCAATCCAGTTCGATAGACCGACCCCCCCCCCCCCCCCCCCAACATTATAGATGGGTTGAGCTAGAATTCTTGACTTCAAGTAGTATTGGGCTCAGTGACCCAACAAATATGCCGAAAGACTGACATGCAAGGCTGGCCCAAACTATAATATATTTTAGAGGGATGGGTCAGACTTTACTCACTAATTTTTTATGAAATTAAATTTTGGCCCGACCCGACCTGATCAGACATATTATGTTGACCTGATGAACTATATTGGGGCTGCATCAAGCTGTCCAAATGTGCTACCTCTATCCATGACTATAAATCTTTTGTCTCAATAAACTATAATATAATAGAAATAATTCATTCTTCTTGAAACAAAATTCTAAATCCTGTCACTTATTTTAACCCGAACATACTAAAATGATCTTCCTGCATACCCATTTTAACGTTCGGATCTGCCACTATCAAATCTTGAGGAATGTTCACATGGTTAAAAATATGGAAAATTCCAATGCTTAAGTTAAGTAAAAAGAGTTCGCCTAAAATAGCAAATGCATAAATGTAAAAATCATTTATGGGGTATTGCTTGACGTAAAATCAAAATCTTTCACCGGAGTCCTGTGCCAAAAATAGTATAGCAGAAGCTGAAGAATAGATAATAATGGTTATTATCATTACAAATGTTGGTAGTAGACTTGATTCTCAAGATAAGTAGGACTAAGTTGTAAATTAGTGTTTATCCTAATTAGGCTCAATTATGCATAACATGGTGGGGTCATAATTGACTTTAATTACCTTAACTCATTAATTTCATTGGTTGGGGGAACAAATAATTGTGAACCTATACAACTTTGTATTTTATTTTATTTTTCTTCTTCTCAGTTCTTGTGATTTTACGAGTAGACTTAGTAGTTCTCTTGTACATTAGTTGCATAATCTTAAATAAATGTATTAGTGTTAAAGCTGAAAAATATTACTCATTCAAAAGAAAAGTATCATGCCGAGAATGCATTAGTATTTATGCTAAAATGTATTACTTGTTATAAAGAAAATTATTATGCTGAAATGCAATATATTTCTTTTTCTAAAAAAAAAGTAATACGTTTAAGTATAAATAGTGATACATTTTTATGGATCCGCAATTTAATCTGGATCTGTGCACTTGGTGTACATGAGAAATAGTGTTAGGGGAATACTTGGTTCGGGATGCAGTGACATGTACCACGTCCGATGGGGTACACCCACAGACTGAACATCCAAAAAAGTATTTTAGTTTAAGGATATAGTAGGGTATGATGTGTATTAAAAATTGTAAAAAGGTGTATTGGAAGTTGTAAAAGGTGTGTAGGAAATTGTAAAAGGTGATGCAGGAAATTGTAAAAGATGATGCAGATAGTAAGATGTGGATATAAACAAATGGGCCATGGCTCATGCCCCATCCGAATAGGGACATGCAGTACAAATATCCTCTTACAGATTGGATCATGATAAACCTATTAGGCATTTGACTACACTTATTAAAATATTTTTCATTAGCTTTAACATTTTGAAAGATGTTCTTAGAGCTTACAAGATGTTCAGACGTATCATAAAGTTAAATTGTTGAAATATTTAAATAAAATAAGATGTAGATGTCAATCAAAATTCAATCTTATTTGAGAAATGAGGAAGAATTTTCGTGTGTTTTTCTTTCAAATAATTTATTTATAAGCTACTGAAATTTTACTTTGAGATAAAATCAGTTTGTTTTTAGGGAAAAATTTACCAAACGTTTCGAAGGAGTTTATAAATTTTCAAATATCTAACAAGAAGACTTTAAAAGATTATGAACTTAGTTAAACGCCCTTTTAAATCAAAACAACTTTTTCAAATGGACCAATCCTAAAATGGTTCATTATTTCAATAGTTTTTTACAGCTAAAGAAATGAAGTCAGTCTTTTGCTTATTGACGAGCTGGAGTGGTATAAACGATTTTATTTTTTATTTTTTCTTATAAAAATTAAAAAAATATATAATGTGTTTACTTAAAGTTGATGAGTAGTGAATCAAACTTAGCTGAAAAAGTTGATGAGCGAGCTTTATTAAATTTGATCCCCTCAATAAATTGAGGAAGCCATAAACAAACACACCCGTATTTTTCTACTATGGACATCCATGCATTATTCGAAGTGTATGGTTTTTGGAAAGAACAATTTAATATGATTAGACTAATAGGATTTGGTAATTAACTAATTGGCAAACCAAATGCATCTCCAAAAGCATATTTAATTATTTGGAGTAATGATTAAGAAGCATCTTAATTTATACAAAAGGAATTTGAAACAATCATATATATTCATTGGTTGATCACTCCATGCCACATAGTTGAGCACTTTTTAATACACTCACTTTTGAATTAATGGAAAACCCTTTTCCTTACTTATCATGTCCACAGATAAAACCTTCTGTCTCACAAAACTAGCACAATCTTCAATTTTCTTCGTTATAAGTTATAGTCACTTTTCTGCTTAATATCCTTACTCAATGTTTGTTGGGACCTATCTTGCAAAAATCTCTGATTAATTATGATTAGTCCTCGCCTGCGTGATGATTCTCATTGATCGCTTACAACTTTTTCTCGATTTATCTTCCCTATCCACACTTATGCATCGCGCAACCCCACCTATGCTTCGATTAGATTAGACCCTAGTCTACCGTTTGACTAGCCTAAGACTTCTACAACCTACATGAAACTAATCATTAATTTCAAGTACTTCAAAAAAAAAAAAAAAAAAAAAAGTATAAGAGGAGATTTGTAGGTTAAGAAGTACTCCTTGCGTCCCGCCTTAATTTGCCTAGTTGACCGGGACGAAGGTTAAGAAAAAACAAATTTTGTGGAATCTTTGATTTTTTTTAAAGGTGCAGATTGAGGGTGGAGATTGTGTGAGAAATTTGTCATTTATGAGCTGACAAGGTAAGTTGAGACAGACCAAAATGACAAGTAGGCAAATTAAATTGGGAGGGAAGGAGTAATGCATTAGATTGCTAAAATAAAGTCGAACAACAGTTTTATGGTTATAAGACTAGTCTTTTTGAAATTTGAAGCTTAAAACAAGGACCTTTTGGCCATTAAAATCCCACGTATTAAACTCCAAAAAAGTGCTTAGTAGCAGGAGTTTGCTTTTATAGGGATGTGGAAAAGGCATACTTCGATTGGCCTATGTTTAGCTTTATCTACGAGGTTTGAACTTTGAAATAAAATAAATTAACGTCATGTATTCATTTTTTAAACATAATCTAGGATTGTGCACGGAACTCGGAAGTTATTAGAATTGGATCAAAATTTGAACCAAATAACTTTTGAACTTAAATAATTTATTTACTACTTGATTTTTTTAACCGAATTAAGAGCATGCTTAGTTATAAATCATCAATGACAATGATAATAAGTATAAATGAGGGGTCAATTATACTATGGAATGAAATGTGAAAAATTGCTAATAAAAGAAGGTAATGATTAACTTATTTATTATGTACCAAACACCATAAACCCCCAACCAAGCGGGTCCTAAACTTATTGTTTTTTTAGTATAAAGTTGGGTTGTGTTTGGATAGAGGGATTTGAAATTCATGGATTTAGAATTAATGGATTTAAAATCCACTCAAGATAGAGTGGATTTCACATTTGAAATACACTCAAATCCTTAAAAAATAACTCAAAATAAAATCATGAATTTCCAAATTCATAATAAACCAAACAACAATGATATGTATTTCAAATTCATCTTCAAGTCCTTCAATCCACATGCAACTATAGATATTTCTCAATTTTTCAAACCGAAAACCATATCGAATAGTACTGAACTATACTGGACTGGAAAATAAATAATTGAAGGAACCTTATATTTAATTATTATATGATTTTCAAAACACAAGTTAGTGAATTGGAAAAAGAATTGATGTAATAAAACTATATATTTTGGGACAATTGTCGAAGACCGAGAATACTGAAATTCGAGACAATATCATTTTATGGATAACAAGTCAAACTCGTGCCTCAATTTTATCAACATTATAATTGAATAAGTCTTTCAAGTACGACTGACCGAAAATACCTAACACATGCAAAATCTAAAATCTATGTCATAATTATCAAAATAGGGAAATAGAAGAAGCTTTAACATGATTTCTATTTTTAAATTCATCATAATTGAAATAGAGGAATTATTAGAGGTTTACAAAGCCTGCAGAGAATTCTCTTCAGGGTTATGCAAGAAAATAGAAACCATAGAAAAGTAGAAAAACAGAAGTTCCTTTTCTTATTACTCCCTGTGCTTCAATTTAATTGATCTTCTAGAAAAAAACAAAGTCTCATATACATCAATAATACAATACTAATTTAAAATAGATATCACGAATTATGCTCAAAAGTATCACATATTTTGGACAAAAGTGTTATAATACTTTACTTAAAACATGTGAAACCTTTAATCATAATTCGTGATACCTTTTAACCATGATACCTTTACCCAAATTATGTAATACTTTTAAGCACAAATAGTAAACCTTTTGACCAATGACTCGGATTGTACGGATCGTGCACAAGAGACCTCCCCTTTAGAAAAAAAGTGGAATAATTAAAAAAATTCAATTTTTTTCCAAATATATTCGCAGGAAATAAGATGCGATGAAATCTAGACCAGAAAAGTAAGAGATATTTTAGGACTGACAAAATGGCAAAATTAAAAGAAATTGTGAAAAATAACTAAAAGATCAATTAATTCTAAAAATCATTAAGAACCTAAACGATCAATTAAAATAAACAGAGGGAGTATAATTTAACAGTAATTTCTGCCCGGCCAGATTTTGGTGAGTTCAGAACTTCTTTTTTAGAAAATTATTTTTAAAAGTTGATAGATGTATAAAAAATAGTAATGATAAATTATTTATGAAGACGGTAATGCTCGATTTAGAGGGAAAAAAGACTGTTAAAAATTTCAGAGTGCTTCAAAATAATATTCCCTCAATTTCAACTTAATTTGCCTATTTGTTTTTTTGGTATATCCCAAATAACTTTGTCAGCCCAAAAATGAAATTTCTCTCACAATCTTTACCCTCAAAATCTCCACCTTCAATCTCCATATTTGAAAAAGTCTAAGATTTCAAAAATTCTATTTTTTTCTTAACGTCTGTACCCGATCACAGTAAACAAATTAAGCTGGAACGGAGGTAGTAGTTAATATTTAAATTTTTATCAAATAATAATTATCAATCATATTTATAATTTTAATTAAATATTTAAAAAAAAAAAAAAAAACTGACCGGCCATAATCTGGGCAAATAGCAATTCCGCAGTTATAATAAAATTGGTAAAATTAAGAAAGGTGAGGTGGAACATGTTTGTAAGTTTGTTGGCGGAAAAGAATTATATTTGGACCATTTATATCTTTTGTGACGTAAAAAGGAAAAGGTCTAGTTACTGGAACTACGTGACACGTCACTTTCAAGGATGCATGCACTGTATAATGTTGGATCTCTTCTTTCTGTATTTATTTGATTTCCTTTATTCTTTTCCTTTTTCGCCCAAATGCCTTTTCTCTTTTCTTTCTTTCTCCATTTCATATATGTATATGTACTTCTCTGCACATTACTAGTTCCAGCTCTGATTAACATCATTCTCGAGTTGGAATATGGAAAAATAGATCAACTACGGTAGTGTAAAAATATTAGGGCATGATTGTGCTGAGATGTAGTAAGATGTAGCACATTTGGACGTATACGTCCAAGATGTGTACGTCCAACTAAATAGTATAAAGTGATGTTTGTTAATGATGAAGTAGGGTAAGATGTGTACTGTAGCAGTCAAATTAATAGGTTAGCTGATGATATTTTGTCAAAGTTTATTTTATATTATACTCCCTCCGTTTCATAAAGAATGTCATTTTAGCTATTTTTGGAGAAATTAAGGATTGGTATTTAATTAGTATATTTTGTGAAATAAGGAAATAGTCAACTAAATTAAGTAGGTTGTTTAAGATAATATTGGAAGAATTATTGTTTTTTTGGTAAAGTAACACTTATTGTGAAATTTTTCAGAGTGTCTAAAATGACATTCTTTATGAAACGGATGGAGTATTAATTTATTTAATACATGTATAAAATTTGATAAAGATAAAAGATGAGTGATAATGCGCAATCCGGTAATCACACAATCGAACAGTAATCAACAAGAACAGAATGTAAAAACACAGAATTTACGTGGTTCGATCCGGAGATCTACGTCCACGGGGAGAAAACGGCAATCGCCGAGGTGTTTCTTTTACTCGAATGTTGAGTTTACAGTGCGTATTACAGAAAGCAAAGTGCGAACCCTAATTCAGAGTTCTTTTCATCTATTTATACTACTAAACCCAAACCCTAACTAAATCCCTATAATCTTGCCCACCAAATCTGCATGGCAGTTGGGAAAAGATCATGGGCCTTGATTCACGGAACAGATTTGATTCGCTGGACCGAATGCGTGTTGCTGGGCCTGTTGGGCCTGGGCCTTCGCGCTTGCTGGCGTGTTCGCTGAGCTGGTAAATGGGCCCAGGATTAACCCGGCCCGAAGTAACCGGGTCATCCCTATCAGATGCCCCCCCCCAGCCGAAGCGAGGTAGGAGCTTCGGTTGTCACCGGGGTGGAACTGTAAGCAAGAAGACCGGGGTCACTGGCAGGCCGAAGTGTTTATGCGTGACGGAGTGTGTCCGCGTCCCTGGGACTTTGCGGAGCAGTCAATGGACGCAGTGCCGAGTTGGGCCGAGGTGTTTGTGACCTATAATGAGATATCGAATTTTCCAGAAGCGAAAAACGCGTTGTAAGTATATTACAGTCTGGCCGAGGTGGAAGGTACACCGGAGTGAGTAGTTTGGCCGAAATGGTAGGGGCACCAGAGTGTGGTAGTATGGCCGAGGTGCAAAGTACACCGGAGTGAGTCTTGAATCTTCCTGAAGAAGGGTGAGGCTGATGTGATTGGCGGCGCCATAATGAGAGAGAGAGATGTGAAGTGACACGCTCTGCGAGTTCCAAGACAGCTGTTCCCCACGCGCCTTGGTAACTGTAAAGCGCGTGAAGAGCACGCATGAATCTCCATCACTGAATTTGAATAGGCTGCATCAGAGCCGTCGGCTTTTTGCATTTATATTAGGAATAACTGCACAGTAACTTTTCATCTTCTCCATTGTGATTCATCTGTTATAGAAAGCGGGAAAAAGAGGAACTTTGCGTTTGTGATTCATCAGAGATCAAAAATTTCTCAAATCCATCCTTTCGAATTCAAATCAAGTAAGTATGTCATCCTCTTCATCTTCTTCATCTTCTGCCCCATCTTCGGCCTCGATCAAAGTAGTAGGAGGTTCGGATAAACCGTTAGATATCCCCCCCCTATCATATATCATTCCGGAGAAGGATGTGATTAGAACCATAGACAGAGTCGATGGTTTAGAGTGTAATACCATGATGGTATCGTTTTATGAATGCCCGGCGGTGGATCTTGAGGTATCCTCCATAGGGTTACGGATGTCGCGGGGGCAACTTGAGAGGGAACTCCCATCATTTTATCTTCCTTTCGACCTTAATTACATAATTCCTACCCCCGAGGATAGGGCCTGTTGCCCACCGCAGGGGTTTATGACCGTATATATTGACCCCCTTAGAGTGGGATTGAGATTGCCGCTGTGGGGCATAGTCGTAGAGTTGTTAAGATACTACGGCATTGCTCTCTGCCAGTTAGCGCTGAACGCGGTGAGGCAGTTGGTAGGATTCACTGTAGTTAGTAAGCAGGCCGGAATAGAGCCAACTGTAGAGCTTTTTAGGTTTTTCTACCAGCTGAAGAACTTCGGGAAGTCTAAGGGGTGGTATTCTTTTAGTCCCCGAGCCCGAGGAGGGTTCAAGGTTCAAAACCCGAGCAAAGTAGAGGGTTGGAAAGAGAAGTTCATCTTTGTTAGGAATAAGATAGCTCTTCCGAAGTGGAGGAGTGACGAGGTGCTGGATACTGCCCCCGTGGAGAGCCCGGGGGCCGAGGTGAAGCACACGTTCCGACAAGTGGGGACTTTCCAAACCCTCTGTTCCGAGGAGGAACTGGAGAAGGCTGGGCTTAGCCCATATTATTCAGGAAACGGAGATGCCGAAGAGGGTAGGAGTTCTTGTGTCCTGTTATTTAAGTTTACTGTTTTGCGCAGAATTAACCATTGATATATATGCAGTGGGACGCTTTGGAAAGCAACCGGCATCGGGGAGCCCTGCCAAGACTGAAGCGGCCAAGAAGAAGGGGAAAGCCGCGGAAGTATCTTCCCGGGGGAAAATACCAACCGGTGCACGTCCGTCGACGGGATCGGAGGAAAGGGTGACGCCGGCGGGGTCTCCGGCGTTATCAAAGAAGAGGCCGGAGCCTACTGGGACGCCGCAGGCTCCATCCAAGAGGCCCCGGACGGGGGAGAGCTCGCAGGTAACACTAAAAAACGCTGCTCATTACTTGAACTTTCGCGAGGTGTATAACCGAGGTCTAATCCATGTGTCGCGTTGTGTTTAACTTATCCAGAGAGAGCAGGCGATCCCTAGTATGTTGGGGTTTGACGGCACGGATGCCGAGAAGATTCTTCGGCTGGCCAGAGGGATTATAGAGGTCGGCCTGAAGAGCGAAGTGGAGGCCAAGGAAGGGCTAGCCGCGACGACGCGGGACCTTCGCGCGCGAAATGACAAACTGGCATATGACTTGACCCAGGCACGCAAGAGGGCTGCCTTGGTGGAGTCCGAGATCGCGCGTCTGCGCGGTGTGGAGACGGAAAATCATGGCCTCCGAGGTGAGCTGATGCAGCTGCGAGCGGAGATGGAGGCGAGGGAAGCAGCCGTGATTGGAGGGCAGGGGGCTTTGCTGAGGGCCTTCGCTGATAAGCTGTTCAAGACCACGACCTTCCTCGACTTTCAGACGAAGTTCGTGGCAATAGGGGATAAAGCCACCCGAGCCATGGTGCTGGAGGAGGTGAAGGAGGCGTACTCGGATGTGGACATTACTCGTCCAGAATTCGGGTATGACCCTGAGGCAGCGGCCGAGGTGGAAAAGGCCTACTACGCCTCTCTAACGGAGCTGCCGGAGTGGCCGCTGGTGAATGCACTCGGGGAGAAGAGACAGCTCCTAACTGCCGCAGAAGTTGCGAGCTGCGAAGTGGACCAGGACGCTGAATTTCTGGCCTTCTGCAGGGGTGAACTGGTCCCAGCCCCCCAAAACACCGAGCCCCTCCCACCGATGGAAGCCGAAGTCCCTGCTGAAACCGAGGCCGTTGTAGCAGCCGAAGGGGGAAATGCTGAAGTGTCTGAGGGCCAGCAAGAAGAGTTGCCCGAAGAGACTGAGGCAATTGAGCGGGAGGTCAGTAGATCCCCGCAAATTTAAACTTGTAAATTTGTAGAAATGTTAGGGATGATGTAATTGAACAATTGTACTCTTGCAACTTGAAATACAATTCCCTCTTCTTGGACTCTTGTCATCTGTTTATTTACGCCATCCATTATGTTTGTTGCCGAACTGTATTCAACTATAATATGTTTGAGAGTAATCGTTCTGGTTGACTCTTATCATCTGTCTAGAACACCGCGGAGCTGCACGATAAAATAAAGAAGTTAATGGGATCACTCGAGTGGTTCCGCGGAGAGAAGAATCATCTGGAAATGCACGTAGTGCCTAAGTTGAAGAAGCAGATAGCCGCGGCGGAGAGAAAGGTGGTTGAGGCTAATGAAAGAGCCAAAGACTTCGAGATGCAGTATCGAACCACAGCTGCCGAGATGAGCCGCGTCCGCGTTCATCACAAGGAGTACGAGCGGATTCTGTCCGAGTTCGGTCTTCTAACTTTTGAAGAAGTAGAAGAGCGGACTGTTGAAATCCAGAGTGACATCGCGGCATTGATGTCGAGGAGCTCGGTAGAGTCCGCGGAGCTCGTGAGGAAAAGAGAAGTCCTGGAACTGCTGCTTAGTATGTATGAAGGGCTGAAGGGCCGAATCAGGCGGAGGCCTTCTGCTGAAGAGTTCATTGCTAGCACAAGCCAGGACCGAAGTACACAGAAAGCTCCTCGGAAGGACAAGAAGACCAAAGGCAAGAAGAAGCCTTCTGAGCAGAGCAAGGGCATAGCCATCCGAGAGCCAGTTCCGGTGACTATAACTGAGGAGGAGCCCGTGACGATTGCCGAAGAGGTGGTCGATGAGCTGGCTCAAGAGATTGAGGTGATGGTCCCGGAGGAGTGGGATCCCGAGCAATGGGCTCAAACCCCGAGGTCTGCGTCACAACAAACTAGTCGAGCGCGGACCAGAGAAAGTCCTCGGCGAAGGGAACCTCGAAGGGATGACCGAGCCAGAGCCCAAGAGGGTAACAGAGCCGGAGCCCGAGGTCAAGGATCTTCAAGATCCCGGAGGACCCAACACAGACCGAGGAGCGGGTCCCAGCGCCGGAGCAAGCAGTATTGGCTCGGGGGCCATAGGCAGTAGCTTTTATTTGTTGCCTTGTTTTTTTTTTTTTTTTTTTTTTCGAAGTCTTATGTAAACAATTGATTTGAATATTCAGAAGTTGATAATAAAACTGGTGTAGCGTGTACAAACTGGAGTAACGAAGATAACTTGTTATAAATCACTTTAATCGGGTATTCGGGAACGTGATAGAAAACTTGTTAACTGTTTTAAGTAGGTGTTCGGGAACACGGTTTGGAGAAATCCTATCTCCCCGGACGGATCAGGCGGGAGTTAAAACTCCCCGGACGGATCAGGCGGGAGTGAAATGCCTCCCCGGACGGATCAGGCGGGAGTGAAATTCCTCCCCGGACGGATCAGGCGGGAGTAAGCGTTTCTCCGGTTAAACAGACGAGAAAGTGATGTGAGTCCGGGGACTAATATGCAAACCTCCTCGAACGGACCGAGAGAGAGAGGTTTGATTGTCCGGAGACTAATAATGATAGTACGATAGTGTTAGGGCGTCCCCGTAACATAAAGAATTAACACAGTAAGTTACGCAAGCAAGAAATTTTATTCAATGATAAATGCCGGAGCTAACTCAAAAGTACAAAGTGAAATAACAACTATAAAGGGAATTAAAGGAAAGATAGTACTTGCGATGTGGCCCTCACAGATAGAATCGCCTCAAATTTGTGACGTGCCAACTTCGGGGGATCGGGGTCCCGTTGATATGTTCAAGCTGATAGGATCCAGAGTCATGTACAGCAACGACTCGGTAAGGGCCTTCCCAAGAAGCATGTAGTTTGCCCTCAGGGGCAGCTTTGCTAGCCGAGTTGAGCCGAAGGACTAAATCCCCGACATTGAACTGTGTACCTCGAACCCGGAGGTTGTAATACTGGGCAGCTCGCTGTTTGTATTTAGCCTGCTGAATGAACGATTGTTCTCGGCGATTCTCGAGCTCATCCAGATTTGCGCGAAGAGCCTCGTCATTATCATCCGGAACTAATGTGAGGAGGCGAGGACTCGGCACACTGATCTCAGCGGGGATAACGGCTTCGGAGCCGTAAGTAAGGCTGTAAGGAGTCTCCCCGGTGGAGGTGTGCGGCGTTGTACGAATAGCCCATAAGACTTGTGCAAGGTTCTCAGCCCAGAGACCTTTGGCATTATCCAGGCGCTTTTTTATTCCCGTGAGAAGGGTCCGGTTGGTGACTTCAACCTGCCCGTTTGCTTGAGGGTGAGCCACCGAAGTGAAAATCTGTTTGATGTGGAGTTCTTCACACCATGAGCGGAATGGATCGTTGGCAAACTGTTTACCGTTGTCCGAGATGATAGTGCTCGGGATGCCGAAGCGACAAACAATATTGCGCCACACAAACTTTAAAATGTTCTGTCCGGTGATAGCCGTAAGTGGTTCGGCCTCGACCCACTTAGTGAAGTAGTCTACGGCGACGACCAGGAATTTCAACCCTCCCGGAGCGACAGGGAAAGGCCCAACAATATCAATGCCCCATTGGATGAACGTCCATGCACCTTGGATTCCGGTGAGCTCGGTCTGTGGCAAATGCTTCACCCTGGAGTGTAGCTGACACTTGCTGCATCTAGTCACTAAATCGTGAGCATCGTTGAACAGGGTAGGCCAATAGTATCCCCAACGGAGAACTTTTTTTGCTAAAGTCCGGGAACCGATATGGCTTGCACAGGCCCCTTCATGAACCTCCCGCAGAACTTGAATGGCCTCGGCAGGGGCGAGGCACCGAAGATTCGGTTGTAGGTACGATTGTCGATATAGAACTCCATTATGAAGGGAGTATTTGGGGGCTTTGAGCACAACTTGCCGAGCTCGTAGCTTGTCAGTGGGCAGAATCCCATCTTGGAGATACTAAATGATCGGAGTCATCCAGTTCGGATCACTGTCGGTCAGTACCGAAACTGTAGCCTCATGAATTGCTGGATGGGAGAGGTCTTCAACCTTGATATCCGGAGATATATTAGTTTGGACCGCGGAGGCCAACTTGCTGAGTGTGTCTGCCCTGGAATTTTGAGCACGCGGGATTTTCCGGATAATAACTGTATCAAAAGTTGATATGAATTTGAGTGCTAGAGCGCGATACCTGACCATTGTTTCTTCTTTGGCGACATAAGTCCCCTGGATTTGCTTAGACACGATCTCGGAGTCCGTGAAGAGCTCTAAGTGACGAACACCTAAAGATTGAACGAGCCGGAGCCCGGCGAGGACTGCCTCGTATTCCGCTACATTGTTAGTCACCTTAAATTTGAATCGGATGACATATTTAACCTCGACCTCCTCGGGATCGATGAGAAGCAGCCCGGCACCACTTCCTCGGACCGTGGATGCTCCATCCACAAATAGTTGCCACATCCGTGGTGAAGGAGCGAGTGTGACGCGGTGCGGTGTATCATTGTCTGCGGGGGACTCATGATTGTCTGCCGGGGTTTCGGCCAGGAAGTCGGCAAGTGCTTGACCTTTAATTGCTCGGCGGGGGAGGAACTGGATATCATACTCACCTAACTCAATTGCCCACTTGGCGAGGCGCCCGGACACCTCGGGTTTCACAAGGATCTGGCGTATAGGGTGATTGGTCAGGACTCGTATTTCACGTCCCTGGAAGTATGGCCGAAGACGCCGAGCTGCCATAACAAGGGCCAAAGCGGTTTTTTCAAGTTCTGAATATCGCATCTCGGCCCCATGGAGCACCCGGCTTGCAAAATACACGGGATGTTGAACCCCCTCCACTTCGCGCACAAGAGCGGCGCTGACAGCTTCTTCGGCGGATGCCAGATATAAGTACAGCGGCTCTCCGGGGAGAGGAACTGACAAAGTAGGCAGCTGCTGTATGTGACGTTTCAAGGCTTCAAAAGCCTCGGTACACTCTGGAGTCCACTCAAAGGACTTCGCTTGCCTCAGGATCTTGAAAAATGGGAGCTGGCGCTCCGCTGCCTTCGATAAGAATCTGTTTAAGGCCGCTAGGCCACCTGTAAGGCGTTGAACTTCCCTGAATGTTTTTGGGGGCTGCAAATCTAATACATCACGGAGTTTAGCTGGATTGGCTTGCAAGCCGTTTTGTGAAACCATGTATCCGAGGAACTTCCCGGAGCCAACACCGAAGGTGCATTTTGCCGGATTGAGTCGCAAGTTATAGCGCCGCAGGGTGCGCAATGTTTCGGCGATATCCTGCACACATGAAGGATGGGAGGAGCTTTTGATGACCAAGTCATCGACGTAAACCTCAACATTGCGACCTATCTGGTCGTGGAAGACAAAGTCCATTAGACGCTGATAGGTGGCTCCAGCATTCTTGAGCCCGAAGGGCAGTTTCTTGAAAGCGTAGCACCCAAAGGCAGTGATAAACGCCGTTTTGATAGCATCCTGTGGATCCATAAAGATCTGATGATAGCCTTTGTACAGATCTAAGAAACAAAGTGCCACGTACCCCGTAATGGCTTCGGCCTTTTGATCGATGGAGGGCAGAGGATAGCAGTCCTTCGGACAGTGCTTATTGAGATCGGAAAAATCAACACACATCCGCCATGCCCCACTGCTTTTTGTTACCATTACTGGATTGGACAACCAGGAGGGGTAGAATACCTCGAACAAGATGTCCGCATCTAGGAGTTGTTTCACCTCAACTCGAATGGCTTCATTTCGCTCCGGAGCGAATTTCCTCTGCTTCTGTTGGATTGGCTTGACACTAGGATCGATGTTCAGCTTGTGGGTAATCACCTCGGGAGAGACCCCGGGCATGTCCAGAGGAGACCATGCAAAAACATCGGAATATTCTCGCAGGGTTTGAATAATGGCCTGATGTAGCCATGGCACGTCCACGGCCCCTACTGTTACTGTCTGCTCCGGCTTAGACGGATCTAGCGGGATTTGAGCAGTGGCATCCCCCAATGGGGTACAGTCCCGAGATTCTAGAACCTGTGATGTTACCTGAAGCTGCTGTTTGGGAGAGACCTTAGCAATCTTTTTGAGCGCCACATACATGCACTCTTTTGAAACCCGCTGACTGCCGCGGATGGTCACTTCACCATGCGAAGTGGGAAACTTTAGTGCGAGGTGATACGTGGAGCATATGGCTTTTGCCGGGGTGAGCCAGTCTCGGCCCAATATCATGTTATATGGTGAGGGAGAATTCACCACATAAAAGTCCACGAAGATAGTTTTTATCTTCGGATAAGTCCCCAAAGACGCTGGGAGAGTGATGATACCTTCCGGCCGGACTTCACCCTGAGTGAAAGTCTGTAGTGGCCCGGGGGCCGGTCGAAGTTGGTCTCGGGAGATCCCCATCCTCTCGAAACAGTCCGCAAATATAATGCTTACTGCAGCACCATTGTCCACGAAGACCCGCCGTACTGTTATATTAGCTACAGTCATGTCAATGACAATAGCGTCAGTGTGGGGTGTTATCTCTGGAACCGGATCCCTATCCGTGAAGCTGACAGTCTCGGACTGATGGAGGCGTTTGTGACGTGGCTCCTCGGGAGGAGGACGTCGAGCCTCTGCCTTTAAGGCATGTCGTGAAGCCCCGGTGGGTAGGGCTCCATATATCACGTTTATCACGTGAGGGGGTGCGTTGTCCCCGGGTCCTCCCGGAGGAGGAGGTGGAAGTGGGAGACGTGGCGGCTGGCGATTGCCAGAATCTTGTCGTGCTTAGTTATTGGGCCCCTGCCGGTTATTCTGCCAATGTGGTCGATTTTGTTGAGTATCTCGATCATGGTAACCTCCGCGGTGATGAGACGAGCCCCCATTGTGGTTGGCCCGAGGTTGGTCTCCGGTTCGCGCAACGTATTGCCGCAAAAACCCTTTCTTGAGGCATTCCTCAATCTCCTTGCCGAGTTCTCGACACTCCTCTGTCTCATGTCCGTGATCTCGGTGGTACGCGCACCACTTTCCACGGTTCCTCTTTTCAGGAGGCGCTGTCATCCGCGGACAAGGTCGGAAATCATTTTTGTGGAGTGAAAGAATTTCAGCCCGTGACTTCGTCTGTGGAGTCAATTGCGGAATTGCACTTCGGGATTCTGAACGCCCCGGTGTCAAGCGTGAAAATGCGCTAGTTCGCGTACTAGGCCCAGTTTGTGCTTTGTCGGCCTGTCGCTTGATTGCGTGCTTCTCACGCTTCTGCCGAGTATGCTCCTCGGCCTTAGCAAATTTGCACACTGTTTTGAACAGTGCTCGAGTTGTGACCGGGGTGTTCTGAGCTAACTCGGTGTGGAGTGCTCCAGGGCGGAGTCCATTCATAAAGGCGTTGATGGCCACATCGTCGGGGCAATTTCCCACCTTGAGGCTTACCGCTGTGAAACGGTCCAGAAATTGAGTAACGGTTTCACCGTCCCGTTGCTCCATATTCATGACGTCGGCCAGAGTGGCCATGGGCTTCGCCCGGGCTTCGAACCGTGCCCAAAAGTGCTCGGCGAGTTCTCTGAAAGAGGATATGCTGTCTCGCGGGAGAGAATCAAACCAGACCCGAGCTTCATCCTGTAAGTACTCCGGGAAAATCCTGCAGTACTGAAGGGATGTGATGTTATCATGACTAAGCATGCTGTGCCTAAAAGCGCCAAGAAAATTGGCCGGATCTCCAGCGCCGTTGTAAGGTGGTATAGCTGGCCGTTTGAACCCTTCGGGAAGGGTGATGGCCATGATTTCTGAGGAGAATGGCGTGATGATCTCTCCATTGGCATCAAGGCCCAGGATTCTATCCAGTTCAACGTTGCGTTGAACTCGCTCATACTCTTGGAGATCCTGAGCATGAGAATCAGCGTAGCGCACTCTTTTAGCCGCATTAAGTGGACGGCGGCGATCCACATCAGTTGGTTCCTCATTGCGAGGTCGTGATCCATTTGAACTCCCAAGGTCCTCGGAAGAACTAGGTCGTTCCCGTCGTCGTTCCTGACGCCCGCGGTACCCCGGTTCCCGTTGGCCGCGCAGGCGGGGTGGAGGCACCACAGGATTATCATTGTGGCTAACAGGTCCTGCGGCAGGCTCCGCTGGGCGTAGGCGATTAACTGCCCAATCTTGAAGGACATGTGCATGCTCTTGTAAGAAATCTTGAAGCAGTTCTGGGGTGATTTGAACGTTCACCGGTGGTTGAGCAGCAGCAATATTAGGGTCTTGCTGATCTTGAGGGGGTGGAGGGTTTTGATTACCCTGATGATTGGACGTACTCCCCGCCGGCAGTTGCCTCGGCGGCAAAACTTGATCCACGGGTGGATCTTGATTAGGTTGATCTCCTTGGCGAGATTGATTCTGACGAGTTGTCACCATGATTTCGGAAGGCAATGATATTACAAAATACTACCTTGTCGTTCCCACAGACGGTGCCAATTTGATAATGCGCAATCCGGTAATCACACAATCGAACAGTAATCAACAAGAACAGAATGTAAAAACACAGAATTTACGTGGTTCGATCCGGAGATCTACGTCCACGGGGAGAAAACGGCAATCGCCGAGGTGTTTCTTTTACTCGAATGTTGAGTTTACAGTGCGTATTACAGAAAGCAAAGTGCGAACCCTAATTCAGAGTTCTTTTCATCTATTTATACTACTAAACCCAAACCCTAACTAAATCCCTATAATCTTGCCCACCAAATCTGCATGGCAGTTGGGAAAAGATCATGGGCCTTGATTCACGGAACAGATTTGATTCGCTGGACCGAATGCGTGTTGCTGGGCCTGTTGGGCCTGGGCCTTCGCGCTTGCTGTCGTGTTCGCTGAGCTGGTAAATGGGCCCAGGATTAACCCGGCCCGAAGTAACCGGGGCCCGAAGTAACCGGGGCCCGAAGTAACCGGGTCATCCCTATCAATGAGCATATCGTGGAATTATTGGCTAATGAAGATAAGTATGAAGTAAAGGAATTTGGAAGTTTGGGAAGAAATATTTTACCTTATTTGAAGACGCGATTCTTGAGGATCAAGTAGTTTACGCCAATGGTGTCTAGATTGGATCTTCTATTTCAATTTGTATTCCATCTAATATTTCATAAATTTAGCATATGTTGCGTGTTAATTAATGATATCGTCGTATACATACGACATGTAGTGGTTGTTTTGGAATACAAATTGAAATAGGGGGTTTCATCTATGCATATATATATATTCTTTCATGTGGTCAGTCAATTTATCGAATACAACAATGATCTGAGTCATATTGTTAAACTATTTTTGTATTCGAGAGTTAATATTTGAGAGAAGTATTATCGAGAATATTCAGACAGGGTTTCATGTGTCAGTAGTGTTATAATATAGTTGTACAGTAAAATATACCATATTTGACGATATTATAAAAAACATAAAGTTCGAGGGATCTAAGGAATTTAGTTCCATATTAACTTCTTGGTGTCTTTTCTTTGTTTTGTTCTTTTGTATATCAATTTTATAATACTATAGAGCATTTCGTAGAATTTCCAATAGAATTGCACTGTTCATTATTATAAATAAGTATGTCTAGTTTGAAATATAAATTTTTGTTAATTTTCTAAAATTTCCTCATCTATTGTTTAAATTTTTTGATAGATAAGATTATTGTAGCAAAATAGTGAGGTCAGCTACACAAAAAAATTCTCACCCCATGTTAGGTGTGACAAATGGATAAACATGTACTTTTACCGGGCTGTTCATAGTGGGTTTGTAATTAACAATCAAATTCTGAATTTATTAGGATAATTACTCTTATCCAGATTTATCACATAAATCAAACTAAGTCTAAGAAATTTTAGTCGAACAACTAATTGAGGTCTACCACTTAATTAAAATTTAGGCAGGGTCAAACGAACTTCAGGTCAAATCAAATAGGGAGAGTTAGAAAAAAACATAAAAGGTTCAATGTAATACCTAAATAAGCCATACTCATAGCTAGATGAAATTTAAGGTGTGTTTACTTAAGATTTGACTCCATAGATTTAGGGACCCAAATTCCGATAAAGCACACTCATTAACTTCCTCAATCAAGTTTGGTCCAGCACTCCCCAACCTTAAGTAAACACAGCCTTATAGAACAAAGGGTCTTATCAAATAATTGGATACTATTTTTGCTCGATCTTTTAGGGGATACTTGTGCTGGGATGTAGTGACATGTGCCACGTTCGTTATGATACATCCTCGGATGGTACATCCGCTTAAATAATGTAGAGGTATTTTTGTTCAAGGGATTTGTAGGGTATGATGTGCATTGAAAATTGTAAAAGATGCATTGAAAATTATAAAAAGTGTGTTAAGAATTATAAAAGATGATGTAGATAATAGAGTGTGGATATAGAAGAATGGACCATCCAACTATAAAGTGAAATACGTTGGAGATGGACCATGCGTCATCCGAATGAGAACATTCTAAAACAAATATCCTCTTACAAGTACAATTATCCACTGACTGTAAAAGTTGAAAGAAAATTGTTATTATCAATGATGTTTTATTTTTGGATTTTTTTAAGGAATTAGGTCAAATTGGAACTAAATCAGTGATCTACACCATATAATGGTGAGGGCCAAAAGACGGTGTCACAACACTCACATTATTTCTATATGAACATCTACTTTCTCAATTTTAAAATAAGTGTTACATTAAAAATATTCACAAACATTATGAATCAAATAAAATAACCAGTATGACCTTAACTGATAAGTAATAAAATTAAAGAAAAGTGGGAAAAGGGCATGCTATAATTACATTTACATTCTAAATTAAGGGTAAATTACGAAATTCTAACACTGTATTATGTAAAATGTTAAAACTTTTTAAACCTCATTTATTTTGAATTGAAAAGACTAAGGTTTATCTCAGTAAATTTAGAGGGCCAAATCCAAATAAAGCATACTCATTAACTTCCTCGATCAGGTTTGACTCAACGCTCCCCAGTTTTAAGCAAACATATACGACTATAATCTAATACAAATTTGGAAGTGTACGAATTTGACAGTTCAGTTATTACCCGTCACCTTCTAAAGATTTGAGCTTGGATTTTATCCATCTCATTTCATAACCCATTAATTGAAGTGGTATTAAATTCTGTAGCTGCAGTTTGAAGAAATCTATAATAATAGCATACGATTTTCTTGTTAAAAAACATTAGAGGAAAATAAGAATAAATGATGGACCTACTTTTTCAGCCTTGCCTTTAATTTAGGGTCATCTTCAATTTTCACAATATTTGATCCAAACCTCTGCCAGAGTCGTATTTGGATGTCATTTGGGCGGGTTTTAGCGGATACACGTCCCCCCAAATCTATTGAATAGGGTTTGGTACGCCTAAATGAGTTTTGGGAGGATTTGAGGGAAAAATATAAAATACCATTAGTATTTGGTCAGAGTTTGAATTTTAATGCCAGAGTATTTGCACTGCTGAACTCATTAATATTTTATTAAAATTATATTTATGTATTAACGGTAAGAGTTGAACCAAACACCTTCTATTCTTTAAAAAGAAAGAAAAAAAAAAAAAAAACACTACCACTAATCCAATTACACAACTTAATAAATATGCTAGTTAGTAGATGAATAATTATTCACGTCAAAATCGCAGCACTCAACATATCATTGAGTAGGTTGCCATTTCAATACCGTTAGGTACCCGTGAAATATAGTACTTTCTAAAATTAAAATATATATTAAGTGGGTTAGAGTACCCGATTAGTATTAGTAAATGAGTTTGGGAAAATTTATATATAGTAAATATTTTTTTAAATGGGATTGAGTATCCTCCCACTACCATCCCCAAGCATAATACTAATTCTACATTCATTTAATTCATATATATCACATCACATGTATAATAAATGACAACGCTAGCTACACTAAATATATGTAAGAACACAATTAATGAAGAATTATAGGTGTATCTACTTTCAAATAAAACCCTCTTTTTAGGACCCTATTGTGATGGAGGAGTAGGAGATGGCCAATTTGGTAGAACCTACCTTACATTTTAGGTGAATTTGTGGAGGAATCGTGGCCCAAAATATTATTGGGCTCACTAAACCTGATTCAAGAGGTAGATTGTCTCATTAAGTCGAGCTCATCAAACCGATTTTTATAAATAATAAAGTATTTTAGGAAGATGATTCAAGTTAAGCTCATTTTTTTCAGCTCAATTAATTTAAGCTCGAAATATAACATTGGTCGACGGGTTCGAACTAGGTGGGACTCTTGCTATAATGGTCATAGAGCATTATATATGTTTTGTAGCATAGACAAATAAAGATTTATTAGTTGTTGCCAGTTTGGGATGGAGAATGACAGGTACATGGATTCCTCAACTTTCTTGAATTATGGTCCTTCATTGTGAAGTTTGATGAGTTCTATTCATTCATCTTTTGCCCAATAATTATTTTGTGTACATGTAATGCTTCTTGGAGGAGTCTCCCTCAAAAGTTATATGCCTTAATCATTTTTACTCAATTATTTCCACCATCTGGTAACAAGAATCATATTTAGAGATATACAACTTTTATTTTTGTAATTTAATAAAAGATATAATCCCTAAAAAATTATCAATACATACTTTTACAACTTATTTTAATTTTCTATTTGCCTTATTCAATCATATTCAACTATTTTGTAAAATTTTAAATTTTTATTTTTTACGTAAACTAGTAAAACAAGACACTAACTTTTAAAAAATAATTTTTATTTCGGGACAATTTCTTTTCAAACATAATTATTTTTATGGAACGGAAGCATGTTTTATCGTTATGAAAAACCCAATACCTCTTGAGATTTTTGTATAGTCAAGAAAATGTGTTTTTTAAGATAAAATATTTTGTGAATAACTCTAAATAAAATATACTCCATCTTTATTTGTTTATATTCTTTTGAAAGGAAGTATCCATAAATTACACATCACCATCACTAGAAGTTCAACTTGAATCCATCGTTATCATTGCAACATTGCAAATTTAAACTAGTCGCCATCTCATGGCCAAAAAAGGGCAACTGCTTCACAATACATTAAGAAAAATAAAGTTTTATGTTGTGAAGAATTGGTCTTATGAAGAAAAATGTCCTGAATTGTAAGATAATGTAATTAGACAAAATTTTACTAGATGGCCAAACTTTGAAGAAATAAAAGAGATCTAATTTTATCTGTTAATCATATATGATAAAATTAATGATATAAATATGAACATTGTAAAATTGTGTGCGGAAAACCTCCTCTAAATCCTTTCCTCGTTATATTCGGTCCTTTCTTTGGGGAGTCGAAGGGTTCGGGCCGATCTTTCTTAGGCTCTGTTTACCTTAGTAAATAAAAATAAATTAATTATCTAGGTCAATAATAAAACTTCACATGATAAATTATAAATGTAACATATAATATTTAGATAAAGATATTTTATACCTCTTTTACTATGTGATATATGAAGGTTTTGATAATAATGATATTAAAATACAAATCCTTTTTAATAATTAAGTTGGCAAAAGAATTCAATAGTAAAGATATAAATGTAATTTTTCTAATGTAATCACAAGTATTTGTCAACTATCCTAGGGGTGACTTGGATTATTATCTAAGGTATGATCTAGATTTTAGCATTTTATCTTTGTCGGAATCGGAAGGATAACCCATCTTTTTTATTTCCATTAAAATAAAAACTAAATCAACCTAGATAAATGTTATTATCCTAGGTTATCTACTAAAGTAAACAAAGCCTTAGAAGTCTATTTGGAAAATTAATCTCTAAGGGTGATGAAACAGAGTAGTTAGAATAGAGGATCAAAATCATACAAATGGTGTAAATTTCCATTTCGTATTCTCTGTCATACCTACAATGTCAGAACTGCATTACACATATAAAATTATATCATTTTGATTCAACATTAAAATCTTATTACTCTACTACTTCTTTAACCAGCGTGATTTCATATATGGGATACAACTAGTACATCATAATTAGAATAGAGTATCCTAACTCGGGAATTTCTCCCTTTTTCTGTTGATTCCCGCCATTTACTGAGTAAGACCAACAACCCTAGCTAAATCTCTGCTTTAAACCACACAGTCAAACCAGCGCCCCTGCTTTCTCTTCTCCTCTCTTTCACCCTCATCTCCACTCCACTTTCTTCTTTTTCCAAACTCATTTCCTCCTTCATGAACTGATCAACAAAATTCACATTCATCGAAGAACAAAATAACCTTCAATGGATTCAAGCAGGCCAAACAAAACCAGCAGAATCGCCAGAACATTTCAAAGAGTAATTCACATGAAAACATCCTCAAAAACTCGCTCAAACCCCGCATTCTGCCTCTTAATTCCCCAGGAAAAGCTCCGATGCTGCGAGTCTCATCAGTTCCACAAAGAAGACGAAGAGGACGCCAAGGAAGAGTCCAGAACCCGCGCCGCAATGGTGGCTTTCGTCGCTAAACTCTTCGCCACCATTTCCGCTGTTAAAGCAGCTTACGCCGAGCTTCAATTGGCTCAGTTTCCGTACAACAGCGACGCTATACAATCTGCAGATCAAGCTGTTGTCGATGAGTTGAAAGCTCTATCGGAGCTTAAATACAGTTTCCTGAAGAAGCAGATTGATTCGTCGCCGCCTCATGTTACGCTTATGCTCGCAGAGATTCAGGAACAGCAGTCGTTGATGAAGACTTATGAGATCACGATGAAGAAAATGCAGGCGGAGGTTGAAAATAAGGAGACGCGAATCGCCGTTCTTCATGAAAAATTGCTGGAAATTGTTCAGAGTAATAAGGCTCTGGAGAAGAAGATGAATGCAAGCGGATCTTTCTCCATTCTCGACAGCGTTAGATTTTCCGACTCGAATCCTAAGGATTTCATTCTCGTTTTGCATTACTCGTTGAGATCTGTGAGAAATTTTGTTAAATTGTTGATTCGAGAAATGGAGTCCGCTAATTGGGAAATTGAGTCTGCTGCGAACTCTATACATTCTGATGTTGTTTTCAGCAAGAGAGATCATAGAGCTTTCGCTTTTGAATCGTTTATTTGCAGGGAAATTTTTACTGGCTTTAACGATCCGCTGTTTTCCATACAAACAAATGATTCATTACCCGACGACATCAATCTACGTCGTGTTTTCTTCTTCGAGCAGTTTAAGAATCTGAGATCAGTTAATGTTACTCATTTTCTGAAACAGAATCCGAATTCGTTATTCGGAAAGTTCTTAAAGTCGAAGTATCTTCAGCTCGTGCACCCGAAGATGGAGTTTTCGTTTTCCGGCAATCTGAACCAGAGAAAAATGGTGAATTCCGGCGAGTTTCCGGAGACAGAATTCTTTAAGACGTTTGCGGAGATGGGGAGGAGGATATGGCTTCTACATTGCTTGGCGTTTTCGTTCGATCATGAAGTGAGCATTTTTCAGGTGAAGCGGAATGCCAGGTTTTCTGAAGTGTACATGGAAAGCGTGACGGAAGACATGCTCGCCGCCGCGGACGGTGGGCCTCGGGTGGCGTTCACGGTTGTGCCGGGGTTTAAGGTTGGTCAGACGGTGGTGCAGAGCCAGGTGTATCTGTTTCCAGTTAGTTCACCGGCGAAGAGTTAGTTCAGTGTATGAGGTTCAGTGTCACGCGCTGCCGCACGCGCCGCCTCAGGATAGCCCGACAACTACACCGGTCAAGTTGTGGAGTGGGGCTCACAAATCCTGAAATTGGATCCTCCTGCAATTTCAAATTATTTCAGGATTGCGATGTGAATTCTTATTCTGAAAGCTGAAAGGGAAAATGGGCGTACCCTAGATTCTAGTCGGATGGTAAAATGGGGTTCAACTAAAGGTCTAACATCTAGTCGAGATAGTATTCTAGAAGATATTAGATCCTATTCAGCTGGTAGATTGTAGTTTAGCGTTAGTACGATGGTAAATTAGAATCTGACTAGGATCTAACTTCTAGTCTAACTAATGTTTTAAAAAGACGTTAGACCTAGACGAACGGCAGAGTGAAATTTAGTATTTACTCGGAATTTAGAAAATGTTGGGTTGGGGACATGAAGATAAATAGGGAGTCGGGAAAAATATAGATGGTCGATAATGGTATAGTGTCAGTGAAATTTAGTCGAAGATAAACGAGACTTCTAGAAGATGGGAAGAGGATGCGTTTGGAGATAATTTTGTGATGAGAGCGTGCGGCGGCGCGTGGACTTTTAACTGCACGATGGAATTGTATTATATCGTCTCTAGGCATGTCAAGAAATTTCCTTGAACGGTAGACAGACAGCATTAAAGTGGTGATTGGGCCCACTAATGAAAGCATATGAACTTGTTTTTGGAACATAATAGGGGTTTTTGGTGGGGGTGGGGGGTTAGGGTGGGGTGGGGTTTTAGGGGTAGGGAGGGGGTGGCGGTGGAGAGGCAGAACAGATAATGGGCTTCTGGCTTTGTTCTTTTGGTGCAAAAAAAGTAGATGATGTGGGCCCATTAGCCCAAAAAGAGATGATGGTATTTTGTAGTGGCTTCAATTTTTATTATTATTTTTGGTTTTCTTGTAATGTAAACCAAGAAAGACAGTTCTATGTCTGCAAGTTGAATTTAATAATTACAAATATGTATAAAAGTTGTATTATATTTTTTGTGAAAATTTACGTATTTATGGGCTTACCAACCGAATCATTAACGTTGGGAGCCGTCTTCTGGTAAGGAAGTACAGATTCATGTCTATTTTAATAAAGAAAGTGATTTATATTTATATTTCTTATGGACACAATTATTTAGAAAACTAGCAACATGAGATGATGGGCTTGATTATGTCTCTTGTAATAAGGTTTTATTTATAATATGGTTTTATTAGTTATTTTCTTAACTATATGAGTTGATTATGTGAAGTTGTTGTGACAATTATTTGTGATTCTTGAGAACAAATGTGGGTAGGGTTGATGAATAATTGTGTTACTTGAGTTCGAACTCAAATTCCTAAATGTAAAATATAAAATCAAATGACTTGTTCTAGCAAGATTTGAAACATCATGACTACAAAGAGTTTGAGACGCAGTGTAATCAAATTATTTGAATTCACTTGTGCTTGGATTACTTAATTTTTCAAATTTGACCAATTTGGCTTGGTGGACTGAAAATGCTTGATTTATGAATTTATCTAGTAAGCTACTTGGAGCTCATATAGCATATGTTGGATTAATTGAATTTTGGACCGGAACCATGAATCTATTCGATGTGGCTCATTATGTCCCAGAAGCCTATGTATGAAAAAAAAAAAAAAAATCTACTTCGTCATATTTCTTTTTTTTTTGTTTTTTTTTTTTTGGGAACCACTTTAGCTGTTTAAATTTAATAATTAAAAATTGAGTTAACTTAAACACAAGCTTGTCTCCTAAATTAACTTAAACTGTTAAAACGCAGCCTCGTCTCAGTAATAGAACAAATTTAATCAAACATCTTGAAAAATTAAAATAAAATATTGAAAATATGTGAATATTAGATTTAGATCTTTTGACGAGCAATAATTCTAGATAAAATTTATATCACTAAGCCCAAATAATTGCCAAAGCCCAGTGGATGACATTTCAGTATAGGTTAAAACATGGGCCATCAAAATGAGTTGAGCCGGTACAGCTACTGGCCTCCAAATGTTAGGTGTTTTTATTGAGGCACGAATATGATTGCCTTTAGAGAAAAAGGAGAATATATAATATTAGTATGAAAAACAGTGATGTAAACAATAAAACAGATTATAAATTAAGGAAAAAATAGGATTTTACCTCCCTATCATGGAAATAGCGATTTAAATGTTTTACTAGGTTTAAATCTACATAGGTTGAGATTTAACAATTTGGTGGTTCAGTGGTTTCATATATCTTTGTGTTTTTAGACTATTTTTTTTAGTCCGGATCTCCTATTCCAAATCAAGTTTTATTTTAGATTAGATAGCTTCCATTCATGCGTATGAAGCCTTCGTCGGACTCACGGCCGCGACAGGTATTGGTCGTGATCACGACAGAAGTGTTCCCGTTTGTGAAAATGGCGAGGCAACGCGGCTGGGCAAGGATGCAGCGCGGTCGCGAAAAAAGTGCTCGTGATAGTGCCGTTGCACTGGGAAGGTAACGCGGCTGTGACAGATGATGCTTGGTTAAGCTGGTGAGAAGTTTGAAGCAACGCGGCCGCGACAGGGGTAGGTCGCAGATGCGACAGTTGAAGCGGATGTGCTTTTCTTGGGCTTAAAGTTTTGACCCATTAGGCCATTATAAATAGTTGTTCTTTCATTATTGTTGTGACTGTTGGTTTAATCATAAATTAGTAAAATTCCTGGCTTGGTATCGTCCCTAGACATAGTTACACATCGTAACGAATTGGGTAATCAATATCGTGTATTATCTTTCTCTTTCGTTTTCTTTCGTTTTTGTGATCGTGTGTGAGTTAAATCCTAACAACTAGTATCAAAGCTCCACGTTCGAAGGGAGCATCACGATGGAAGGAAATGTGTCGATCCAGAAGGTCATGAATAGTATAATTTGTTTACCTGAATAATTTAATTCTAATTCTTTAATTTTATGATTTTTTTTTTTTTGTATATTGTGGTGGATCCGATATAATACATGTATTATACGATAAAGTATTATCTGCTTTACCAAAAAGTACAGTTTATTTATTAGATAATATAATTTATTTTTTGTTTTTCCTTTTTGTTGTGGTGGGTTCGATATAGTATAATTTGTTTTATCAAAAAGTATAATCTGTTTAGCGAAATAGTTCGTTTTACTATATATTATGATTTATTTTCTTTTTGTTTGTGGTGGATTCGATATAATATATATATTTTTTGCTTTTTTCTTCTTGTTGTCGCGAATCTGATACAATAGAACTTGTTTAATCAAAAAGTATAATTTGTTTACTTTAATAGTATAATTTCCAATTCTTTTATTTTATGTTTTTTTCTGTATATTGTCGTGGATCCGATATAGTACAACTTATTTAACCATAAAATATTATCTGTTTTACCAAAAAGTATAAATTGTTTTTTGTTTTTTCCTTTTTGCTGTGGCGAATTCGATATAATATAACTTGTTTACCAAAAAATTATAATTTGTTTAGTGGAATAGTATAATTTGTTTTACTAAAAATTATAATTTATTTACCCATACAATATAACTTGTAAAACAAAAGAAAGAATAAAACAAAAGAAACATTTAGAAGAAAAAAAAATCTAAAAATAGAATTATATAAATTATTAATATTAAATTGTAATAAGTTAAAGTACTAATAAAATATATATTTTAAAGATAATAGTTTTTAGTTTGCAAATTAATAAAAACTTTCTAAAACATGAGTTGAACAGAGGACCTTGCACTTGCAATGTTGCACACCTCACTATCTAGCCGCAACCTATTATATATAATAACATGCAGACACCGTAAGAGATTAAACTCACGATTTCTTGTATGCAAAGGCGTGCCTGTGACCATCAGATCACAACATACCTTTATGAATCCAAAGACGTCTCTATATATATATATATATAATATGATGCTGAAATTAAACCAAAAAAACAAAAAAATCGAGATCCGCCGGATCTCGCGCATATCTGGTTTGCTGGACGCGAATTTTTTCAAAAGTGTATTAAAATGAAAATTTGAGATCCCGTTTCAAATAAGGTAAGTCTTATGTGCACCAAGTACACATAAGACCCACTCTAGACCAATGGCGGATTTAGTGGATAATATTCTATAAAATAAGATTTATAGTAAAATTTACATTAAGTATTATAGTAAAATTTACATTAAGTAAAAAATATTTGCTGTGCCAGTACCACTAGGCACCCCATAATAACCTATATTTAAACTTTGGAAGTAACTATTTTCGGCCAATAAAATTTATAATGTAGAATGCTATTATTAAAAGACTGTAACACCCTTAACAAAAATAACAACCTTTTTGGATTTGGCTCAAATCCAAACAAACATACCCTTAGTACACCACATTATTTCCCATTTACCCTCTTAGAAAAAAATACCAATTTAAAAGTTAATCAACCCATGTCCATCCTGAATCTTTATCGAACACCATTTAGGAGAGCAGATTTCATCAAACTCCATTAAAGTAAGGAGAACCGATTATTTTGAACAACATAAATTTACTTCGGACTTCCGAATTTCTGAAAATGCTATGCACCTGATTCTGTGTTCTTTTTTTAGAATTGGATATAAATTAGCTGAAAGAAAAAATAAAATGAAGCTCCTTTCCTACATAGTTTGCAGAACTAAGCTGATTGTGTTTAGAAAACAGACATTATAAGATCTGATTTTTGTATATGTTCGATAGACTATGTGTATCCCCTTCGGTAAAGGCATACCAAAACCCTGTTAATTATGTTCAATTTTGCTCCAATTCTTTCCTCGTCTGTCTGCTCTCGAACTTCAAAGTATTTAATAAATGAGATTTATTGGATGCAGCTAGTACGTTCGTCATCTTCTGTTAATTGCATCCTAAACTCACGCCACCTGCGCCGTGTTTATGCTGGCCCGTTGTACAATAAATTCTTCTTTCTCATTTCATAATCTCTTTTTGTAAAATTATGTGGTGTGAAAAGAGCTTTTGTGGTGCATATAGGATTATTGTGTTTTTATTCATGAGAAAACACTTTTAATTCAAATTCAATAATACTTAAAATAACAGAAAGATTAAAGAAAAATTTAGGAGAGCTTCAGTTTATAGTCATTGTTGATCAAACTTTTCTCTTTTCTTTCTTCTCCCATAAACGTTCCCCTATTTTTCTTTCTTTCTTTTTTTGTTGTTGTTTTAATATTTTTTTTGTTATTTATAATGTTTTAATTTAAATAATTTAATATTAAAAGGGTATAATTAGTATTTAATGGAATTTATTAAGAAGATTATACAGTTCTTTAACTAAAAGTGGGCTACATCTAAAAGTCGACTGCATTAAAAATATTTTCTCAACTAAAGAGTTTTATGTATGAATAGAATTAGGTCAAAATTATAGAAATAATAAGTAGTGTTTGTAATTAGGGGTATTTACAATCACTAAATTTGAGGTTAAATTCATTTTTTTCTAGACAAAATTGATTCTCAAATTGAAAATCAATTATATTAGATTGTGAGAAGCTGCATTTTTCAGCTTTCAAGTGCTTCTCAATTACAGTAAATAGCTACAACCTTTTATGACTTTTTTATTGCTCCAAATTTTGTTTTTATTCTAATTCTATCTCATATAATAGTGAAAAGAAAAGTCTCATTTGTAATTTGAGTAGAAAAAGAAGGAGAACATTGTGCCTCACCGTTAAAAAGGACAATGGAAATGCGGAAGCGTTTTCTTTTCCCTCTTTGTGGATTTAAGATAGGTCGTAACTAAAAGTAAGAAAAATAAGGAGAATAATATAATAGAGTAGAGACACATATTTTATGTGGAAAACTCAAATAGGAAAAATCACGCTGGACCTCAGTCCGCAATTTCTTCACTATATATGAGATTACAAAAATTCTCTCTAGTTTCAACTAGAGGATGACTCTCAATTTCTCACTCTCAAGTGCCTCACTTTTTCTCTCTCTAGGAGGAACTCACTATTTCTTGATGCAGATGTTCTTCCCACAATTTATAGTGCTTAATGGGAGATTCTAGAGCAAACATTTATTACATCTCAGGACTATCCTAGAAACTTTCAACACCATTCTAGGGATAAGTCATTCTAGAACTCTTCCATGCCCTTCCATACTATTTTAGAAATAGATCCTTCTAGAGATTGGGTCATGGACTAATAAACAAATAGACTTCCCAATTATGAAGGAATAACCCAACAAATCTCCCCCTTCCAACTTAATTGGGAGGAATCACCAATCCAGCTCCTTCACAACAATCTTCATATTTATTGGCCGAAACTGTTTTTGTCATTATGTCTGTGTCGGTGTGAACATTCTCAAGTCGTAGGAGATTGTTTTCCAACACATCTCGAATCCAACGATATCGAACATCTATATGCTTCGAACGAGAGTGAGATGTAGAGTTCTTGGCAATGTGTATTGCACTTTGATTATCACAATTTAACACGTACCTCTCTTGTCTTTGGCCCAACTCAAGTAGCATATTTTTTATCCACAACATCTCCTTGCAAGCTTTAATTGCTGCGTTATACTCGGCTTCAGTAGTGGATAGTTCCACACATTTTTGGAACTTAGACTGCCAGGACACAACCTCCCTTGCAAAAGTTGTTAAGTATCCCGACGTTGATTTCCTTGAATCAATGTCTCCAGCCAAGTCAGCATCTGTATAACCCTCCAAGATTTTTCCAAAGCATAATTATTTGTTGGTCGTCCCACGGAGATATCGAAGTATCCACTTCACAACTTCCCAGTGTTCCTTTCCGGGGTTGGATAGGAAACGACTTACCACACCAACAACATAAGCTATATTTGGCCTTGTACATATCATTGCATACATGAGACTGCCAACTGCAGATGAATATGAGAGTATTAATTTCCATTTCAGCTTTATCTTTCTCACTTCTTGGACATTGTTGCTTATTCGACTTGAAGTGTCCGGCGAGTGGTATGTTAACCGGTTTGACCTTGTGCATATTGAATCTTTCAAGAATTTTTTTAATGTATCGTCCTTGAGAAAGCCACAGTAACTTCATAGATTGATCCTGAATGATTTTCATTCCAAGAATTTGTTTTGTAGGACCCAAATCTTTCATGACAAATGATGCACTCAACGCTTTCTTCACAACAACGATTTTCTTTGAATCTTGCCCTATAATCAGGTCGAATCGGGTTTTTTCTGGGTCGAACATTTTTAACAAAATCAACCACAATTCAACATATATTTCGACAATCTTAAAGAAACAAAAAAAGAAATTCATTCATAAAAAAGTAACGTTGAAAAAAATCCGACCCGACCCTACCCTACCCAACAGGTACCCAAAAAATCGGGTTGAAGATAGAATATTTTTTTTGATATACCCGATGCGTTAGGCACCCGATCGGATCCCACCCTTACCGCCGGATTCCGCGATTCAAACCTTCAGGTCCATCGGGTTGGAGAGTTGATAATACTTAACCAACTCTTAGAGCACCTCCAACAGTGCTCTAGAGTAGAGATGTCATTGGGCATCTTTTCTCCAGTGGTGTGCTGAGCAACTGTTGTATTATACTGATGGGCTAAGAATTGCTGTAATAATGACGCACTTTATGCGCTCCGCCACTTATTTAATATATTTTTTTGTTTAATCTTTTTTGTTTATTTTAATTATGATGTATGATGCATATTTTTGTCTTCCTTTTCTATTAATAATTTATATAGTAAAATTTTGCTTAAGATTGCTTTTATTAAAAAAACAAAAAATATATAATTCCAATAAAACAAAATAAATGCTATGAAATTACAATACATCAAATAAAATTACACACCATAAAATTACAACGACAAGAAAATAAAATTACAATGACAATAAAAGTAAAAAAAATAAAAATACAAAACTTAAATAAATACGAATTACTGATATAAGAAACGCAATATTTTTCCTAGAAATTCCCAATCCACCCCCTGACCCACCTCCAATATCTGGAATATAATTTTCACATATTAAATTGATTGTCACGTTGTTTTGCTGCTTGTGCTGCTCTCCGCTTCTGTAAAATATATTGGTGTTCCATTCGGAAGTATTCACGGAGTTCGGGATCATCAATGTTCTCCAGCTTCATCCTTAAAGTTTTGTTTTCTTCATTTATATTATCTACTTCAGCCCTTTTGTTTTGACCCATTATTAGTACATCTCTAAGTGCAACATTTTATTCTTTAAGTGTTTGCACAAAATCATTGTCACTTTCATCTTGTTTCCTCTTCAGTTTCGCCTTTTTCACACCTTCGGGTCGTTGCGATGACGAACCACCACCACCACCACCACCGCTACAATTGTCATCACTTAAATTTATAGAAAATGAAGATAATGATGGATTCGGTGAATGTTATTTTCTCCAGTCAAATCTTCAGACTGCACAAACACTTTCATAATGGGCCACGCATGGTTAAATTTGAAACCCAATGGATATTCTGACCGTTCCTTCATCATAACGTGCACTTTGTCTAACTATAAAACTTAAAAAAATTGAGTGAATTAGGATATAATATTTAGTTTAGAAAAAGAACTACTACAAAAAAGTGAAACATAAAAAAGTAAACTTACTATATATTGTTCATTTGCACCACTTGGATTACGTAGTTCAACTTAACGTATACATCCATTGAATGTTCTACAATCTTTCAGAATGGTTAGCATGCGACATTGCAATGATCTTTGGGTACGATCTTGCATCTTGGGTGATTTTTCGGCATGATACTTCTGTGAAATTTGCCTCCAGAATACATTCTTTGATTGTTGTGCACCTATAATTGGATCTTGAGAGTTGTCAAGAAACATTCTAGCAAGAAGTTTATCTTCATTATCAGTGTAATTAGCAGTGCGTGGTTTAGGAGGCATTTTAAAAACAGAATCTGTAGAAGTAAGAGATATAATGCGGAAGAAGAAAATGGTGTGGACTCTTGTTATGGTATGGTTTACATTTATAGAAAGATGAAGGAGATAAAGTTATAGAGAAAGGGTTGCGATTTAAAGTTCTGGAGATGCATCAACGACTAGTGGTGAAAGCACACGGATTGTGCTTTCTACTTTAGCCGAGGGGCTGAGATTTAAAGTTATGGAGATTTATCAACGGCTAGTGGTGAAAGCACATGGATTGTGCTTTCTACTTTAACTGAAGGGCTGAGGTTTAAAGTTCTGGAGATTTATCAACGACTAGTGGCGGGAGCACACGGATTGTGCTTTCTATTTTAACCGAAGGGCTGAGATTTAAAGTTCTGGAGATTTATCAACGGCTAGTGGTGAAAGCACAATCCCTTTAACTGAAGAGCTGAGATTTAAAGTTCTAGAGATTTATCAACGGTTAGTGGTGAAAGCACACAGATTGTGCTTTCTACTTTAACTGAATGGCTGAGATTTAAAGTTCTGGAGATTTATCAACGGCTAGTGGTGAAAGGACACAGATTGTGCTTTCTACTTTAACCGAAGGGCTGAGATGTAAAGTTCTGGAGATTTATCAACGACTAGTGGTGAAAGAGCACGGATTGTGCTTTCTACTTTAACGACAGGGTTGGGATTTCAAGTTTATATATATTGAGTATAAACCAACCATTTATTTACACCACTATCCTGCAAACTTTTCTTCTTTTCAAGAGTTTATTCTTATCATCTTTAGTTTTTTACTTTTGTCATTCACTTTATCTTTTCTTATTTTCAAACCTGCTAACATCACTTTGTTTGTCTGAAAGAAAGAAAATGAATTTTCATTTAGGAGGTCATTCAACCATATCTTCTTCTTCCTCTTCAAGTTCATCCGATGATGAGCATCAGAAGGCTATAGAAATGAAAGAACAAGTTATTGTTCAGCAAATAAAATAACAATCACATGCTAGCTGAATATCTTAGGTGTAACGCCCGGGAATTTTCGCCTATTTATTAAACTATTTTGTATGATTTTATTTTTATTATAATTTCATTTAATTGGACCGACCCTTTTCATGTGCTCATTTTTCAAGATTTGAATTTATCAACCCAAATAGATTTATATTTGTCCAGTGTATTATTTCAAATCTTATTTCTGAAAAACTATTTATTTTTAAGTTAAAATAATTTTTTTGAATCCATTTATTTAATTCAAATAAGCACATTCATATACATCATATCATCCATTTGCATCATTGGCTCAATATTTAGGCCCAAACAATAATTATGGATTCAATTTTAGCCCAAAATCTATAGAGCCCATATAGAACAGATAGAATTTTAGAATCCGAATATTTTCCTATTTTGTGAGCGTGAAGGAGTGGCCTGAAGGAGTGGAGTGTGGAGGAGTGGCGTGAAGGAGTGGAGGAGTGGGGACATGTAGTGGGAGCTAGATTAGAAACTGCTACGAAAATTCTATATAAATATGTAGCCTTAACCTGTGGAATAATTTTTACGAGTTAATTTCAGTTTCCTCTTCTTCTTCTACTGTTCTAATCCAGTCAAATTCCGCCCAAAATTCCTACAACTATATCCAGTAATCAAATCTCAATTTCAATAATTAATCTCAGGCCTACACATTTTACTCCAACACCATCCCTTGGGTGCTTATTTTAGATCAACACGCCAATTTTCTTACCGCCATAAACGCCGCGCACACCACCCCTTCCCTTTGCCATAAAATTCGCTTTTATTGTTTATCGCTTTAATTATTTTTTACTTGACTGTATACGTGTGCACTTATTCTTCAAGTTGTTACTTGCCAATACAAGTGACTATTCAATTTGCTACTTGCCAATACAAGTTTAGCTCATTGTCATTATGCTACTTGCCAATACAAATTTAGCCCATTACCAGTATGCTACTTGCCAATACAAGTTAGCTCTATGTGTCTTGCCAATACAAGCGCATCATTATGATAATTGTTACATTGTATGCCTCTTTGTATTTATAATTGATGTGATAAAATGTGACTCCCACGAGCTGAAGGAAGCTCACCCAACCCATTATTGAACCTCATGTATAAATGGAATGAGCAATTGAAGCAGAGACAAAGTCAGAAATCATATTTTGGTATAAAGTTATAAATAAAATTTTATTTGAACTTAATAATTAAATGTGTGCAATATGATGTTTATGATTTAGGATTTACATTATTTCAAAAGTATGGTGAAGTTTTGGACTTGTAGTATGTGGAAGTTGAGATCTTATGAAATTATGGTATGCCAGGAGTTTAAGGTGATTTATATAATTCGTAATTATAATCGAGTACTTGATAAAATTATTATGGTTAATTGATGTGTTAGATTCATAATTGGGAAATATTTTAATAAGTTTTTACACGTTCTAGATATTTTACAAATTATTAGTGATTTATACTAGAATGTTAATTTGATTGAGGAGACGTTTAAGATGTGCCAGGTTTGAACAAATTATATTTTCCGCTGCCATTTACTTATTACTATCATTAAAATTCTTAAAGTTTTTAAAATATTTTGTATATTTTCAATATTGATTTTAATTTACCTTATTTCGTAAAATATTGTGACATTATATATGATTATGTTAAATTACTATTTTCGTAATGACTTGATTTTAAAATATAGTATTTAATCATATAAATTAAATATCATGGCTTGTTTTTGGGGCTTTATAATTACTTAAAAATAGTCCAGAAAATCGGGCTGTTACATTAGGCGTCGACAGAATGTTCAACTCACTCATGGAGGCTCAGTTCCGGGTCGTAGAATAATATACCGTGATCGAGTGGAAGCGGCCAGAAACCTTTTCAGAGACTACTTCTCTGAAAACCCAACATATAATGAAGATTAGTTTCGCCGGCGTTTTTGGATGTCTCGAAGTTTATTCCTTCATATTGTTGATGTTGTAAAAAATCATGATCAGTACTTTATATAGCGAAAGGATGCAGTAGGAAAGCTTGGTTTATCTACTCTCCAAAAGGTAACAACTGCATTTCGAATCCTATAGTATGCAATTCCAGCAGATGCAAATGATGAATATATCAAAATTGACGAGTCTACTGCAATTAAACGTGTTAAAAAAAATTTATCGTGCTATCGTAAAAATATTGGGGAAGAATATTTAAGATCTCCCACTCCTAGTGATGTTGCTAGATTACTCTATATTGGTGAGCAACGTGGCTTCCTAGGAATGCTAGGAAGTTTGGATTGCATGCATTGGAAGTGGGAAAATTACCCAACACCTTGGGCAGGGCGATATTCTGGCTGTAGTAGACATCTAGCAATCGTTTTTGAAGCTGTTGCAGATTATGCTCTATGGATATGACATACTTATTTTGGAATGCCAGGATCTAACAACGATATCAATGTGCTTGAGACGTCCCATCTTTTCTTGAACCTTGCAAGAGGTGTTGCTCCTCCTGCCAATTATGTCATTCAGGGAATAGAGTTCAACATGGGGTATTACTTAGCAGATGGAATATATCCGAAATGGGCAACTCTTGTGCAAACTATCCATGGATCACCTGGTCCAAAGAAAGAACATTTTGCAAAAAGACAGGAAGCGTGTAGAAAAGATGTGGAACGTGCATTTGAAGTCCTCCAAAGTCGATTTACAATTGTGGCAAATTCAGCTCGTTTTTGGAGCAAGAATGACTTGAAAGATATCATGACTACATGCATAATAATGCATAACATGATAATAGAAAATGAAAGAGAACTGGATGCTCCGATTGACGAAACAAGGGAAGTGCTAGCTCCGGATATTGAATTGACTGAAAATGATCATACACATTTTCAAAGTTTTCTTGGTCGTTTTAGAGAAATTAGAAACGCATAAGCTCACTATATACTTCGTAATGCATTAATTGATTACTTATGGGTTCGGCTGGGTAATTCTTCATTTTAAGTAGTGTAATGTATGTTTGGTTGTAATATTATTATTAATTTCAATTTATTATGTGTGTTCATTTAACTTTGATTATTTTAGAATCTATAAAAGTAAAAATATAAATATAACAATTTATATGTAGTAATATTACTTGCATAATATAATTTATAAAAAAGATATAATTAATTGTAAAAAACAAATTTTAAGGAATATTCTTTTTTAATGTATAAAGTAGTGCAAACTGCTGGAGGAGGAGTGCAGATTTTGTTGTTAAGTAGAGCAAAATTTGCTGGAGAGTAGAAATGTCTGCTAGAGGTGGCAAATGCGGCCTGGCCCGGCGGGCTGCCCCAATATTTTAGATGGGCCGAGCCATAGAAATGTAGGCCCAAAGTACTATTTGGTCCGACGGGGCCCGAACCAACCCGATAATCTTAGTATATTATAGGGGAATACTGATAACACGTTATTTATGCATGTATTTAGGTCGATTTAGGATCATATTTTATGGCATATACGTGTATATTTGACCAGCACTTATTGATATTTATAATATTTGGGCCATTTGACGTGTTTCGACTTGTTTTGAAGATAATTAGGTATTTTTATGCCATGTGGATGAAGTACGAAGGAGAAACAAGTCAAATAGAGTGAAAACCGGGCCAAAGGAGTGAAAACCGTCTAAGAACCGGTCCAAACCGGTCCGAACCGGCCTGAACCGGTCCAGGAGCAAAACAACGCATGAACCGACACGGCCGCGTCACAAAGCAACACGGCCGTGTCAAAAGTGGCCTGCAACGCGTTGTGAGTTCTGGAATAGAACACGGCCGTGTCACACTATGAACACGGCCGTGTCAAATTGTTGCTGGAAAAGTGGATTGTGCAATGCAACACGGCCGTGTCAGAAGTGTTTTTCTGCGAAGATTTCCTATTTTTAATAGGATTTTGAGCTTATCTTCCCCAAGATTCGTCCTCAACTCTATAAAAAGGACCCCAAGCTCTAGAAAGGGGGAGATCAATCATCAAGAACATAAATTACATCATCTTGGAAGACAAAGAAGACGAAGATCATCGAGACGGAGTCATCCGGGTTTATTTATTCTTTTCTAGTTTAATTCTTTACAATGTTTTTATTAAGATTTTGTATTGGATTATTGCTAGGCATGAGTAGCTAAGCTATTCGTGTCCTAGGGTTAGAAAGTAGAGATTTTTATAACAATGTTTTGATTTATGATTTAATCTATTAATTCCGTTCTTTATGTGTTTTATCTCTATGTTTATGCTTAAACTGAATTTAGCTTGATCACCTAGATTTAGTAATTTAGTTTAACAATTCCGCTCCGAGAAGGGAATTGTTATCAGACTTAGAACATAGAGCGCAGTTGTCTATGACTGTGTAGGCCGTGGCTTAGGATCGTTTGGGAGTTATTAGGTTTAATTGACTCGAGAGGGTAATTAGCTTAATTAATCAACGGTTTAATCGCTTCGAGAGAAGGATTAGATTATTGTCGTGCCGCCTAATAAACATTAGAATTGGTAAATTAATAGGTTAATATATTCCACATTGAAATAATATCCTGAAATCGAAGCCCTAGGATACCTTTTCTCTTTGATTGTTAGTTTTCGTGTTTCCTAAGTTTGAAGTTATATTTAATTGAGTAGTTTAATTAGTAAAATCAACCTTTAAAACTTAGTATCTAGTTAGGACATTCCTAGAGTATTAGGGTATCAAACTACCTAAAACTATTCCTTGTGGGATCGACCTTGATAATCGTTACTACACCTACATCCGTACACTTGCGGAACACTAGGTTAGAAACCGACGTGTCAAGTTTTTGGCGCCGTTGCCGGGGAATAGGATTTAGCGCTTAGTTTTTATCTTGAAAAATAGGAGGAAACTAGACTAGATTTTATTTTTTTTTCATAATTTTAATTTTAATTTTCGTTTTTATTTTCGGGTTAATTTTAGTGTTACGCGGTAGTTCTTGTTTTTGGTGTTTTCAGGCTTCGTATGCACACCAGATCAAAAGGGAAAGAAACCCTTCTTCCTTTCGATCCAGAAATTGAAGCGACAGCTCGCAGACATCGAACGAGAAGAAACCTCACAGCTGAGATGGAGAACCCACCACAGCAACCGAATGATGAAGCATTAAATAGAGTGCTAACAGCCTTAGCACGATTGGACGATCGCGTCACTACTATACAGCAGCAGATACCTGTACAGCAGCAACAGTTGCCACAACAGCGCGGACAGATTCCAATAGAGCCAGATGCGGGAGAAGAAGACAATACACCTATTAGTGACTGTTTAAGGCCGAATCCTAATCAACAGTCAGGAGGAGTACAACTCCCGCCTCTGAATGCAAATAGTTTCGAGCTGAAGCCTGCACTGATCAACATAGTGCAGCAGAACCAGTATGGAGGAAGTGCAATGGAGGATCCGAATGCTCAACTAATAAAGTTCCGAAGATTGGCGGACACAATCAAAATAAACCATGTGCCACACGAGCAGGTTAAGCTGCGATTGTTTCCCTTTTCGTTAAAGGATAGAGCCCTCCAATGGTTCAATTCCTTGGAAGATATCATCAGTTGGGAAGAGTTGAGCACTTCGTTCCTATTGAAGTACTTTCCACCGAGCAAGATGCTCGACTTGCAGAATCAAATTAATCAGTTCAAACAGCTGGACCAAGAGCCATTCGGAGAGGCTTGGGAGCGATTCCGGGATCTTATCCGGAGTTGCCCTCAACATGGGTTCACCAAGAAGCAGCAAGTATGCAAGTTCTACAATGGTCTACTTGCTCCGACTAGAAACCAAGTGGATGCAGCTGTGGGTGGAAGTTTGATGGAGAAGTCAGTGAGGATGGCATTCTCAATCCTGGACGCGATGGCCAGAACGAGCTACCAATGGTCGAATGAGAGAAACATGCCAAGGAGGGTAGCCAGTGTCCAAAAATGCGAGCCCGTCAATAATGAGCCAATTGAAAAGCTCACAGCACAAGTAACAGCATTGACGAGCCAGGTGAATTTGCTAACTAATCTAACGTTAGCACAACAGCCAGGGGGTCCGGAAGAAGTTGAAGAAGTAAAATTTGTGAATCAACGAAACTTCAACAACTTCCAGAACAATCAGCCTCGGTACAATCAGTACCCTCAGAATCATCAGAACTTTTCATATGGGAACGCGCAAAATACACTTAATCCGCCACCCGGATTTGCTGTTACAAATGGCATGATCCATGACGGTAAGAAGCCATCACAAGAAGAGATCGCGATATCACAATTCGAAAAGTATGATGAAAAGTTAGCTCAGTTGGAGAAGAAAGTGGATGGAAAATTCAATCAGGTCTAATTGCTGTATTCAGTATGAGATATATCGGTAATAAATATTTCAATATATATTCTATGTCTTTTTTGAGAAAAAAAATTGCTTCTTATCTCATAGAATTTAGACAATTACCAAAGTCGTCCTAATTTATTAGTGATCCCAAAATTAGTTTGTTTTCTTTTTAAATGTTCAAATTCAGTTAATAGCACCCCATATAATCACGTCAAATTGATTTTTAATTTTTCCGACATTACAAATAACGTCGACTTGTTGCCCTAAAAGTTAATGCGACATAAAAAATCTACCAAAGTTGACCATATGAATCACAAATTTATTGGTAAAATGAAAATTTTCAATTAAACGTGATCATGTATGGTGTACTTTCAATTATTCAATATAAATTTTGATTTTCGATTTAAAAAGGATCAAATGCGAGAAATTAAAAAAAAAAAATTGATGTTAGGATTGCACATAAGTTACAAAGCGATGTAATTTACAAATTTGGTGTACTGTGTTTAATCCAATCAAAGTGATGTTTGTCCCACTAGAATAGTCCCACTTCTTATCTCTAGGATTTAGACGGAAGAAACTAAGATCATGTTTATCAACAATGTTTTATAACTCAATTCATAAATAAAATATTTATTTCTCTCATCTACGTATACAACTTACATTTAAACTCAATTCAACCTAAGGTTTTAATAAAATATTAATTTTTATCATCTACATACACAACATATTTGCAACCAACCAAATATTTTTAAGCTACTCCCTCCGCCCCGATTAAAATTATCATTTTGACCGGGCACGGATGTTAAGAAAAAATAATTGACTGCTTTTTCTTTGACTTTTTTAAGAAGTGAAGATTGAGTGTTGAGATCTTGTGAGTGAGTATTGTGGGAATTAGATTTCTTTTTTTGGCATTGCAAGTTTAATTGAGACGGACCGAAAAGACAAGTAGGCAATTTTAACTGGGACGAATGTAGTATTATTTAATAATTGCATATTATTTTGAAAGGTTTTTAATATATTCAAAAGATATAAGAGATAGATAAAAAAATATTTAATATTTTAATTCCGCAATTATAATAAGGAGATTTTTATTACGAAACACTTAAATAACATATATACTAACACAAATACTAAAATAAAATTGCAATTGTTGGAATATGAAATCGAAATAGTTGATTTTTTTTTTTAAATTAAATATTTAATTTCATTAACCACAAATGTACAAAAGATTATATACCAAAATCAAAAAGCACCACCAGTACAAGAGAAAAAGTAATCTGGTGGTATTTTGTCAAAAGAAACTGTACCTATATGACCAACTAGCATTGCTCATTTGGCTAAATTATGTACATAAAAATTTGCTAATCTAGAAATATGCTCAAATTTTCATCTAGACTTCTTGCTCCACATTGTTCTTATATCATTCATAATACTCTCAATTGCCCACATGTAAAACAATTCAGACTTAGTGATGGCTAAAATGGAATTTAGACTGTCACTCTCAATAATAGCTTTTTTCACATTGGACTTATCAAGCCAATCACAAGCTTCTTTGATTGCCATAGCCTCCGGCACCAAACATTTATAACCACCACTCGTTTTGTTGCCACACTACAAGAATTTTTGAAATAGACAACAGATTTTAGCTGTTGTCCAATTATAAATAAGTCTGTTATTAATAGTGCTGTTGTTAAAAGTACCATTTTAACTACAAGTAAAAACCGTTGTCTGTTCCATGGACAACAACACTTCATATAACAGACATAATCTGTTGTCTTTGTTAATTTTAACTACAGTTTGTATCTGTTGTTTAATCTTAAAACTGTTGTTTTTGTTAGTTTTAGCAACAGTTTTTCCCCGTTGTTCTACAATTTAAATCGTTGTTTATTTAGTGTTTATTTTCGAATTTAGCAGCTCCTTTTAGCTATTGTCTTTTACCCGTTGTTCTTCATTTTAAATCGTGTCTATTTAACAGATAATTTATTAAAAATAATTATAAATTGAAAATAATTACCCGTCTCTCAAATATGCATTCATAGATCAAAATAAATCTCTCCAATCCAAGATAAAACATGATTGTGTAATATCTAAAAATGTGCAATTCATAAAAAAGGATAACAAGTGTACTCCTTGCCACTTTACGCCACAAAATATTAACTAATTTGAATCTAAGACGACTTCTAAAAATGTTTGAAACTCCACAGCAACTTCTTCAAAAGATATGTACCTTCTTTGCCTTCCTGCCAATGAAAATATTATAAACGAGTACGTCAACAAAAGAAAAAATAACAGAAAAGTGATATTATTTAATACAATTGACATACCAGCATAATTCAGTCATCATAGACGTAATCTTGGACACAGTCTGCCCACTCACTACGAACTTCATCAATGTCTGCCACACTGTATTCCGCTTGTTTAAACTATTTAACACAAGAATAAATAATTAATTCCATTTTACGAATGCATAAAAATAACAGAAAAGTAATATTATTTATGTAAAAAATTTCATTAGTTAAAATTACCATCGATCGTAGAGAAACCCGGTCAATGGTTTCAGTTTCTTCAGTGATTTGTCTCATGAAACGCATTACATAGAAACCACACTGAACATCATCGGGTTGGCGAGGACCCTGAGTTAAAAAATGTTAATAAAAATACATGTAAACCAAAATACATATGTAATCATATTTGAAGTAAAGTGCTTACAGGTATTATTTCCCATATTGGCCGTTTTTTCCCTTTAACACCCTTGGCTTCCTTAAAACTTGTTAATGCTCTTCATACATTCAAAAGTGTTTAAGTCAGAATGTCACTTACTCAATAAATTTTTTAATTGATAAAAAATATCTAGACTTACTTGTCCACAATATATTTCCAATCGGAACTTTGAATTCTATGATTCATAGGATCCATTAAGTAGACAATCTCCTTGTAAGGGTCGATGGCACTGAGAATCCAATGATACCTATACACGTACATTAATGAGAAAATTCCAGCTATAAAATGGGAAATATAAGATTTCGTAATTAGAGAAATAGTTCTTACCCAACATTACTTGGCACCAAGACTAGCTGATTTGGTGATGAACTTATCAGCCTATTTGCTACAAACTGTGCCCTTTTATTCAGTCTTTCAGCCTTTTGGTCTTCAGTCTCTTTCTCATCTTGGAAATATGGGATGCTATTTGGATTCATAAAACAGAATTTGTCTTCTATGCCCTTTTCTTTCATCTTTCTAAAAAGATGCCTAGTATTTCAAGAAACATACAAGGTTAGTATAAATAATCAATGAAAACTCGAGGTAGCAAAGAATACTTAAAATTCAAGGATTACCATATGTAGACAACTATACAATTGCATGTGACTGGTTGCAACTTGTAGACAAAACAGATATCCTCTAGTTGCACATGAATCGTAAAGTCCACCTCAAACACGTCATAATCAAGTGGGATTTGTACGGTTTTGTACTTTAAAGCATGGTTGGCATAGCAAAATAATATCTTCAATGATTTTGGAACATTTGCATGCCTTTTCACTTGAAGATTGTGCTTCTTTTTGGGTTTCTAATATAGTGAATACACATGTTAGAATGGTGTTTTGCTTCAATTATATATATGTATTGAAATAAAGAGTCACATTTACCTTCTCTTTCAAAACTACCAAGTGTCTCGGCCATGCTACAAAAGTTCCCACAACATCAATAAGCAGTTCACACTCACCCGAGATTGGGATAGGCAAAAGTGCTGATTTGTTCACTACTTCATCGATGGATACACGCACACAATTGTTTGGGAATGGAGCAGAATGCATTTTTTCCTCACCAACAGGAACAATAGTTCCAAATGCAGCAATGGCGTTGGATGATTCTAACCTCAAACCCACTGGATCCCCCTATTACAAAGAGATATACATATAGTGATCCATATTTTCAAAGACAGGTAACGTAAATGAAATCTGGTAATTTTACCTGCAAAGCTACATCGTCAACTTCAAGAATCTGCACATCATCCAAATCTTTGTCATGCTCCAAATCAGCCTCCAAATCTTGCTCATCTTGTTTTGCCATCCGTTCCTCTAATTTTCTGATGCGTTCGTCTTGGGCAGCGATAATCTTCTTGGTCTCCATTAATTCCCTCTTTTGCTCATTGAAAAGAGTCAGGTCGGGATTGTTCTTTCCTTTGGGAGTGTTGAAGTAGGCTGTTGGAGTCACATAACCTCCAACTCCCATCACACGGCCAGGATGTTCTTTCGACTCAAGCGATCGTGGGACAATACCATCATTTACTCCCGTGATTTTTAGCGTACCCCTTCTCCTTTCTTCTATAAACTTATCCTATGATGCATAAACAAAGAAGCAAAAAGCAATAAAAAAACCAAAAACCTTTAGTCAGTATGTATACCAATTCCCAATTCTTTTGCTATAGGATTATAGAGCAATTAACAAAAAATATGTGCTTACAAATTTCTTCACTGTTTCTTTAAGTTTTTTGTCTTTAGAATCAATTTCCCCTTTTTTGTTCATGCGTGCCCTCTTATATAGAATAGCTCTGTTTATTTCATCATCGGAACACAATTCATCAGCCTGCCGAATAAGAGAGAGAGAGAGAGACAGAGAGAGAGGGATGTTAATTATGGTAACTGTAAAATATTGTTTGAAGATAATGAATTCATAGTGAAAATATAATTTCAATGCTTACTATTTCTTCAGCTAAGCCTGAATAACCCTTGCGAGCAAGTCTATGGGGGTGCTTGACTGCTTTTCTCTTCAGTTTCTGTTCCTCGCTCCGTTTCTAGGATGTAGAAATAAGTAAATGATACATGCTAGTTTTACATGTATATTAGGTCAATTAAAGGTCGTAATATGGGACATATGCATGTGTATTTGGGCGAAAAGTGAAATCCATCTTTTGAGCTAGATGACGTGTTTCTGCTTGTTTTAGTGTTATTCAGGTATAAAAAGGCCAAAAAGTCCGTTTGGGCAAGGTTCGGATGGAAAACGAGCAAGAAAAGTCGAAAATAGCAAAGAGATGTTGAAGCATGATCAGAAAGTCTGACTCGGTCGAGTTGTTTAGAAACTCGGTCGAGGGAGAAATAAAGAGCAAAACGTGAAATTGGTCAGAAACTCCAACTCGGTCGAGGGGGATTTTGCCTCGATCGAGTTGACCCAACTCGGTCGAGGCCGATTCTGACTCGGTCGAGTTGGAGTTTCTGACCAATTTCACGTTTTGCTCTTCATTTCTCCCTCGACCGAGTTTCTAAACAACTCGACCGAGTCAGACTTTCTGATCATGCTTTGTAAATTTTCCACATCCAGGGTATAAAGGCTTCTCAGCATCCTCAATCAATTGACTGAATTGATTCAAATTAGCATCTTCATCATATGCAGCATGAACCATGTCTATAGGTTCCTCTTCAGAATATTGGTCTTCATCTAGACCACCAACTGCATTATTCTCTTTTGCTAAGTTCCTTGATTCTAACCTCTCCCCATGCCATATCCATGTATGATATGTTAAGTCCATGCCATAACGACCCAAATCTGCCCTGATCGCATCGACACTTTTCATTCGTAGATTACCACAACGAGCACACGGACATGAAATCCTATTAGGGTCATCCGCATGTTGCAATGCAAATTGCAAGAAAGATTCTACTCCAGCCTCATATTCATGTGAAAAAATGTCTTTTCTCATCCATTCCTTATCCATTTTTTATATAACTAGTCACCAAAAAAATTATATAAGAGTTGTTTATATCACAGCAAAGAATTAAACTTATAAAAGCCGTAACAATTAATGATAAATACTTGAGAAATAAGCCCAAATAAGTACCTTTCACTAACAAAAGTAGACAACAGTCTTCAAAAGCAAGCCTAGTGGGTAGTCACAAACTCTTCTAATCAACAAGTGTCAAGTAAAGAATCTGCAAACAAGGAACGAGATAGCCTAAGATTGTGCCAAAAAATTAATATGAATATAAATTTCAGAAGTGGCTTTAATTTCAGAAGTGACTTTAATCTGCAAACACTGTTCTCATGAATGTGCTGCTAAAAGGCTGATGGCTGATTGGAAGAAAATAGCAACCAAAAATATTATGATTTCTTGCATGAAAGAAGCTTCATTCATATGCAGATCTTGGAAACTTGAAAGACTTATGAAAAACTTTAGCCAATATTTGTTTTGATTATAGTTTCTTGTTTGGGTCCAGGGGTATTGGATATACTTTGACTAATGAACTATATCTAATTATGGGCCATGTTTGATTCAGAATCCCTTCTATCTCTGATGGTGTACTCTCATCCTTCCCAACAATCGATCCACCCTTTTAATCCTATTGTGACACAACATACTTGAAATGTTCGATTAGATTAACCAAAAATGGTACGTCCAGAGAAAACTTACTAGGACGATGGGCGTATTTAGATCTTTGATATAGATAGTCAACTCTTCATCCCAAATAGGGTTGCAGTTGTCCTTCTCTACTCTGGTCTTCACCCTCTGCAACAATTATGGGTAACATCAGTGCGGATTCAGGATTTAGTGATGCGCGAGCTAGAATGTTTGACTCAAGTACAGTAAAATTTGTGCACCGCAACTTTTTCTTCTAATGTTTTTAATTGCATTTGATCAGACTTTAAAATAAAAATTGCCAGTATTTCAAATCTTTAAATAAAAATTGCCAGTATTTCAAATCTTTCTTCTCCAATATGATATAGTATTTCAAATTCAATTGAGCTACGACATATGTCGATTTTGCACAAAATGTTTTCTAAATATATCATTGGGGAAATTTAACATACATATAGCGTGCATATACATATACTGTTGGATGCTTATACCAGCTTCAGTGATCATACAACAGATATGAGGAAACTATACAGAATTCAACTTAAATAGTCATCTAGATCAGGAATTTTTACCCTAATAATCGATCAATTCATCCAACTAACCAGTAGGAAAATAAATCAGATTTTGACTTAAACATAAACCTGAAACGCAAATCATGCGCAAAGCCGTAGGAAAATATGTAGAAGAAAGTGATGGACGTTAATATACCTGTGAGCCGCATTCGACAACAACGTAAGGATCACTGGTCCTAGTATCACGTACGGAAAGATTAATTCCTCTGCGAACGCGAATTGTCAAAGAATTCTAAATTTGAAAGCATCCATTCTAAATTCTACTGAAATTGTGCTTTTGCGAGAGAAGCGAGAGAACGAAGAAGGGCGCGCTCTTCCGCGCTTTTCTGATTTGGGCTGATTTGTGCTTTTCTGATTTGGGCTGTGTGTATTTCTGACTGGGGCTCTTCTGATTTAAGGGACTCATAGATATGGGCTCTTCTGATTTAAGGGAGTCATAGATTTGGGCTTTTCTGATTTAAGCGTTGGGCCAAATGATTGGCTGTTAATTGGGCCAAAGGAAAAGGCGATATATGATGTTTAACTTGTGTAACAAAAATTAAACTTCAAAGTACATTTTGCAATCGAATAATTTATAGCGATTAATGACGGAGCCTCAAAAATTTAATCGGGTTAGGCCGAGCAAAAAAATAATCTGGCCTAAAATAATTTAATTAAATTATCAGGTCGGCCCGATAATTTCAATGAAGACTAAATAAAATGCAATGAATAATAAAATGCAATATATAAAATAAAATGCAATCTATAAAATAAAATCATAATTAATATTTTATTTCAAATATATTATTAATTATTAAAATTACATTGAAGAGTTTATTAAAATAATAATTTTACAACATAATAAAAGTATTGTAAATTAAAATGCCTTTTTTACAACAGTTTTGCAAAAATGTTGACACTAGTGTTGTCTATTGGAGCAATGTATTGTCAATAAACAACATATTTGGGCAACTGTCGTTAAAAATGTTGTCTATCTGTGGAAAAAAGCGCTAATAGACGACAGATGTTGAAAACAGTTGTAAAATTGTTGTCTATTAGCGTGTCTATCGCTAATAGACAACAAATAGCGGTAAAACTGTTGTTAATTGATGAATAGACAACACTGTTAGGAAAAACTGTTGTCTTTTAACTGTTGTCTATTTATGAAATTGTTGTAGTGCCACCTGAATACTTATAAAAAAAAAAAAAATTGATTATTTAAAAAAAAAATCTCATTTATTTATCATTTGAATTATATCCACAGAAAAATTTAAAGTAATCAATCAAAATAAGACATGTAACATAATATAGAGATGATTTGAGTTATGCGTGAATTAGTCAACCAACCCAATTGACAACCGATTGTAAAATTCAATTTTCTTTGTTTTTTTTTTTTTTAAAAATATTATCTTCTTCCTATGAACCATGACAAAAAAATCATTGATAAACATCGTCCAAAGAGTTCGTGTAAACATCAAAAGTTTAATAACCTCAAATTAACTGATCCAAGAAAACGAATGGAGTTCTTCCTACTCCTCCTACTGGTTGCATGGATCTTTCTCTTTCTCTCACTAAAATATCTCCCAAACAAGAACTCCAAAACCAGAAATGGTGAAATCCCACCGGCCCCTCCAAAACTACCCATAATTGGCAATCTCCACCAGCTCGGCAAGCACCCACACCTCTCTCTCTTCTCTCTAGCCAAGAAATACGGCCCGATCTTCCATTTACAGCTCGGAGAAATCCCAACTGTAGTCCTTTCATCCGCAGAAACAGCAAAAGAAGCCATGAAAACCCACGACCTTTCGCTAGCAACCCGACCCGAATTATACGCAGCCAAAATCCTGTTCTACAACTGCACCAATATCGCCTTTGCTCCCTACGGTTCCCACTGGAGAAATGTAAGAAAAATCTGCATGTTGGAGCTGTTGAGCTCAAAAAGAGTCCAATCTTATGCCTTTGTAAGAGAAGAAGAAGCCTCTAGACTTGTTCATCGCGTCGCGAATTCGTATCCAGCAGCCATTAACTTAACGAAGTTGCTTAATCTGTACGCAAACGGTGTCGTTTGCCGTATCGTTTTCGGAAAGGATTTTTCAGAGGGTGGAGAGTATGAGAAATTAGGGTTTCACGAGATGCTTGATGAGTATCAGGAATTGCTTGGGGGCTTTTCGATTGGGGATTTTTTTCCTTCGATGGAATTTATGCATAATTTGACAGGGCATAAAGCTAGGCTTATTCGGGCTTTCGAGCGTTTTGATAAGCTTTTTGATGATGTTATTAAAGAGAAGATGAGTTGTGGTAATTGCAGGAAAAGGCAAAAAGATTTTGTTGATATTTTGGTTGAGTTACAGCAGGATGATGATAATGCTGCTGAAATGCCTCTCACCATGGATAATGTCAAAGCAATTCTCTTGGTAAGTTTGTTTAAGGCCGCTTAGTGCGGAAAAGTTGGGATGGGTAGCGGGAGTAAAAGAGGTTCCACTCGTAGTTCTTAAATTATAATTCTATTTTATTAACAACTCTCATCACATTATTTCATAGTATGAATCTCATTCATTTTATTTCATAATATGATTGACCCATCATTTGGTTACAGTACCATTATCATTTTTTATTTTGAATCACCGCCCTAAATTTTACTGCTACACTGCGCTACACTTGTAATTGCCCTGTCATCCTATCCCTCCTACCCGGAGGAGATCACGTATTCCAAATAGATGTGCAATGACATTATGATGACATAAAAACTTGAAATAAGAGACAGAACACCAGTTTGAATATGTGATCTCCTTTGCCTCCTTCTTCTCTGTTTTCTTCTAAAAATTGGATCATATGCATCAGGTCCTTAAAAATTATTTTTTATTAAATGTTATCAACATAAAAGCAGAATGACTTTGTAGTAATGGAATCCAATCGAAATTGAGCAGACCACATCCAATAATTTGTGGGCTTGTGGCTTTTCAAACTCGCTTTTGTTTAAACCTGGAAACTTACATGTTTACGGATATTCAATATATAGTATCATACATAAAAATAAAGAATAATTTGGAAACAAATTGTACAACATACTATCAACTTCTACATGAGTATAAACTAGTTTCATCTTCTCCTTTAAGAACTGCCCTCAAGAATGGTGACCCATGTTGGAAATGGCCCTTTGGGGCAGCCCTCTTTGGGAATATTTTTATGTGGGACTCATAACGGAAAGGGGAAGTTTAAGACAGTATCATATTCTCTTCTACGCGAGTCGAGATGATATATAATTTGTCCGAATCAACAGTAGTTGGGTGAATGAGAAATTAAAACTCAAAGTGGAGTATAGCATATTGGATTAAAATACTTACGTGCAAACGCGACCTATGTAGACGAATGTTGACTTGAGTCAAATTTTATAGTTTTCTTTTGTTTGAGACTGCATTTTGCTGTTAACAAAATTTTATACGTAATTAGCTGGTCTAGTCATGTTTACGTTCAAATATTTGGTTATGGATTTGTAGGACATGTTTGCAGCAGGAACAGATACAACCTTCATCACACTGGACTGGTGCATGACAGAGCTACTAACCCATCCTACGATCCTACGAAAACTCAAGTCCGAGGTAACAAGTATCGTCGGAGAAAAGAAATATGTTTCTGAAACTGATCTGCCTCACTTATACTACATGAAAGCTGTGATCAAAGAAACCTACAGATTACACCCTCCTGCACCAGTGCTGCTCCCGCGGGAATCTATGGAAGAAATCACCATTAACGGGTACACCATACCTCAAAAAACACGGGTTTTTATCAACGCCTGGGCCGTGGGCAGGGACCCGAAATCCTGGAAAAATCCAGAGGTATTTGAACCTGAAAGATTCTTGAACTCTGACATTGATTTTAAGGGCCAAGATTTCGAGTTGATACCGTTTGGAGCTGGAAGAAGGAGCTGTCCTGCTATTACATTCGGTTCTGCGACTGTAGAGCTCGGTTTGGCGCAGCTTGTTCGTAGTTTCGATTGGGAACTTCCACCTGGAATTCAATCTAGGGATCTTGATATGACGGAGATTTTTGGTATTACAATGCATAGAAAATCTCCTCTGCTCGTAGTGGCTAAGCCATGTTTCTAGAATGGGAGATATTGTGCGTCCTCAGGGTTTATGGAATAAGAGGACATAATTTAGGTGCAAATCGGGAAAAGACATAAGTGTAAATTTATTATTGCAAATACAAAGATGAAATGAAACACTTTCAAAATGAGATTGTATGCTCCCTCAGTTGGATTTCTTATGGCAAATCGGGAAAAGACACAAGACTAAATTTGATATTTACAATAAATTGAAAGTATATCTATCTATCTACTACCTCGGTTTTTTTATAAATATCTTTTTATTTTTAGATAAGAAAATTAAGAAGTATGAATAATTGGACAAATAAATCCTCAATTAGATTATATAGATATGGTATATTAGATAATTAGAGATTATTTAGTAATAATTATAGGGATAGTATTGAAAAAAAAATGAAAAAAAAGTTAAAAGAACAACTATTTATAAAAAAAAAGCATAAAACCCAAAAAAAATCTATAAAAAACGGAGGTAATACCTACCTATAAAAGTGTGAATGATTTCTTACAAATTAGTGTATAGACATAAATAGCCCTCTACATATAATAACTATAATTAAAGGAAAAAAAAAGTAAATTCCCAATTATAACTCATAAACTTCAGTAGTCGATGACTTATTGTAACTCAAAAAATTATTTTTAAAACAAAGATGGTGTAAATGGATGTCCAAAATAATTACTTTTTGCTTCAAAACATTTTAGGCAAAAATAAACTAAAGTAATCCTTGAATTGCAAAGCAATGCCCTACAGATTTAAGAACTTGATTTTAATTAGGAAATAATAATATTAACAATAATAAAAATTGAGGTGTGGTACACAAATTAAAATTACGTGAACCTGAAAGACATACAAGTGAGATGAGTAACAGTTGTGTGCATGTGATGTACAATAGGTACATCACTATAATTTAACACATGGACTCCAAAAAATCGCTGAAATATAATTTAAAAAAAATTCGCGTCCGCGAACTAGGTCAGTGCGAGGGTCTCGCCTTTTTTTTAAAAAAATTCTACTGCAAGAACACAGTAAGTCTACTGTAAGAACACAATAAGTCTACTCTAGACACAAAATAATTATACTGCAAGAACACGATAAGTACTGAAGAACACAATAAGTCTACTCTAAACATAAAATTACTATACTATAAGACTCTAAACACAAAATTACTATACTACAAGAACACAATAAGTCTACCGTAAAAACACAATAAGTCTACTCTGAATAAAAAATAATTATACTACAAGAACACGATAAGTCTACCGAAGAACACAATAAATCTACTCTAAACACAAAATTACTATACTACAAGAACATAATAAGTCTACTGTAAGAACACAATAAGTCTACTATAAGAACACAAAAAAAAAAAAAAAAAAAAAAAAACTGAAAATCGCGCGTGGCTCGGGCCAACAGCAACGGGTCACGCGCGGATCTCAATGTGGGCCGGTGTACAATAAGCCTATGGTACATCATATGCACACAAGTTTTTGCCAAGTGAGATAAACATTTATACAAAATTCTCTGTATTTTTTAGTTTCTTCCGCATTTATCTTGAAATTTTACTCACAATTAAAAGTATGAAGCACATCCAAGTGAGATAAACATTTATACAAAATTCTCTGTATTTTTTAGTTTCTTCCGCATTTATCTTGAAATTTTACTCACAATTAAAAGTATGAAGCACATAAATCTATATATATCTGGAGAAATATTGGTTTGTCCTTACCATATACATATATTATCTTTTATTCTTTATATATTTTCGTAAAATTTTAATCATAAAAAGCAGTGTTTGTGGAACCGGACCGGTGATCAAACCGGACAAGCCACCGGTTCAAGGTTTAATCGGTTCGACCGGTTCAACCGTCGATCCAACGTCAAAGGCAACTTACTGACTTTTGAATTTTCAGAACTATTTATATATGTATAATACAATATATCATATATTTAATATTGGAGTTTAACTTGACATATAAAATGGTGGTCAATGGGTGATTGAAGTGAATAAAATAATTATTATTCTAAAATCACATTTCTTATTTAAGGTGAATGGTGGCCAAATAACTAACAGCTGTTAAATAAGGTAATAATTACGTTTCTTATGGTCTAATTATTTCTACCAACACTAATTTGTTCAAAAAAGGAAAATGAACAGAAGCAAGCAAACTCGTCCAGCGGCAAAAGGAAAATGAAAAGAAACGAGAAAATAGGTTCAGCGGTCACCGGTCTTACGGTTCAACCGGTTTTCACCGGTTTTTCGTCATTTCCGGTTATTTATCACTAAGGACCGGACTCAGACCCGGTCGAACCGGTCGGCCCGATCCGGTCCCACAAATCATGATAAAAAGCAATGTATAACTTAGAATAAATTGGGAGAAAATCTAAAATAGGCTTTTATACAAATTTTAGTATAATTCTAACCGCTTTAGAAAATTAATATTCCATCATTTCCATATTAATTGACGTTTTAGGATGTTATTTTCTTTTTCCATTAATTCACGTTTTACATATTTTTCGCCAATTCTACCAATTTTCTCCCTGAATTCAATTCTAAAATATCTCTACTTTTCAATCTATCAGATATATTTTGATTTGGTCAAATCTTTAGTTGAGGGTAGATGTGTTAAAATATCCAATCCTTAATTCTTTCCTTTCATCCTAAAACGTCAATTAATGTAGAACGGAGGGAGTATAATTTTAGCCGTTCCTTATTCTTCTTGGATAACCAACAAATTAAACTCCTTATTCAATTCATATCCCTCTCCAATCCCCTCACCCTTAAATTACAACCCCATGCCCCCTTTCCCATGTCCCCCAGCTCCCCAACTCACCCCCCACCACAACCCCACCCCTAAGTAGAGCTGTCAAAATGGTCGGTGTTGCAATATGATGCAAATAAATCAACCAAGAAAACCTTCTTAACTCTCACAAACAATTATACAATCACTTTGTAAACACAATATGGATTAATCACTCCAAAAGAGAAAATAAACTCAAACACACAAGAATTAACGTGGTTCGGCAAATGCCTATGTCCACGGATCAAGGAGAGAAAGGATTTCACTAGAGAGATTAAAGAGTTACAAGTTACAATTGACTCCAAGAGCTTGAATTATATATTTGAGCTCTAATCTCTTGTAACTACCTTCTAATGAGAGAGCTCATCCTAATCAGTGCTAAACTGTCAGTTACAACAGAATATCCCACTTGCTGGACCAGAAAATAGAAGTTACAACTGTAATCTCCACAAAATCACAACTAAACCATCTTTCTGTCAAAGCTAAACGACAACACAAGATAGACAACGGTTTTGACAGTTAAGTTTGTTAAAAAACCGTTGTCTTATTGTTGAAAACAGTTTTACAGAATGATAACTGCTTCTTGAGCTGATTTTCTTATGCTTCTGAACTTGACCAGCTTCTTGACACCTTCCAAGTTTATCTTTATGATTGTTGAAGACACATCCACATACTTCACATTCTCCACCTTGTCTGAAACAAACTATCTCTCACAAACACTATAATCTCAACCCATAGCAATCCAAACTTCATCCTCGTCAATCAATCACAGCCTTTTCAGGCTGTTCTTGTTCAAACCTGTTCCACTTGAACCAACTGCTGACAGTATTGAAACTTACCAGCAGTCAAAGCTTTTGTTAGCATATCAGAAGCATTTTCTTCTGTCTTTACCTTTACCAGCTTCACCAAACCTTTATCAGTGATATCTCTTACAAAATGAAGTCTAACATCAATATGTTTGCTTCTTTCATGAAATACCTGATGCTTTGCTAAGTGTAAGGCACTCTGGGAATCACACAAAACCTCTACAGACTTCTGTCCAAGACCAAATTCAGTAAGAATCCCTTTAAGCCACATTGCTTCCTTCACTGACTTAGTTAATGCCAAATACTCTGCCTCTGTAGTTGATAATGCCACAACCTGCTGCAGCATAGATTTCCAACTCACAGTTGTCCCATACATAGTGAAAATGTAACCAGACTGAGATTTTCTTGAATCCAGATTAGAAGCATAATCTGAATCAACATATCCTTGTAGAATCTTTTCATCAGAGCTCTCAACCCTTTTGAACACCAAACCCATACTGCTAGTTCCATTTAAGTATCTGAGTACCCACTTTAGCGCCTCCCAATGAAGTTTTCCAGGATTGGCCATATATATGCTGACTACACTGATTGCATGAGCAAGATCTGGCCTAGTGCATATCATTGTATACATAACTGAACCAACAACATTAGCATAAGGTATTCTTCTCATTTCTTCAGCTTCTACCTTTGTTTTTGGCTTTTGTTGCTCTGACAGTTTGAACTGATGTCCTAATGGAATGGAAACTCTTCTTGATTCATGCATGTTGAATCTTCTGAGTACCTTCCTTATGTAATCTGTCTGATGTAAGCAAAGTATTCCAGCTGACCTTCTTCTGTCAATGTCCATCCCTAATATTCTTCTAGCATTGCCAAGTAACTTCATGTCAAATACCCTCTGTAACTTAGACTTGAGATGCTTGATCTCTTCTTTATCCTTGCTTGCTACCAACATATCATCAACGTACAGAAGTAGAAATACCACTACTTGCTTTCCAGAGAATTTAAGATACACACAACTATCATACTTGGACCTTTCATATCCAATATCCTTCATGTGTGTATGAAACTTAATATACCACTGCCTTGGACTCTATTTGATTCCATATAGGGACTTCTTCAACAAACACACTTTCTCTTCATGTCCTGGCATTTCAAAACCCTCTGGCTGTCTCATATATATCTGTTCATTCAAATCTCCATGAAGGAAAGCAGTCTTAACATCCAACTATTCTAACTCCATGTCAAATTGATTAACTATTGCAAGGAGAATCCTTATGGAACAGTGTTTTACCACAGGTGAGAAAATCTCATCATAATCTATTCCTTCCCATTGTGTAAATCCTCTTGCAACCAACCTGGCTTTGAATCTAATGGACTCAGTGTGTGTTACCTCCACCTTCTTCTTATATATCCACTTGCAGCTCACTAGTTTCTGCTTGTGAGGTTTATCTACTAACACCCATGTTTTATTCTTTTCTAGAGACTCAATCTCTTCCTTCATAGCTATTAACCACTTATCTTTGTCAAGGCTGTTAATTGCTTCCTTAAAGTTTCTTGGCTCAGGGAATGCAACCTCTTCAGTTGTGACTAATGCATAAGCTGTAAGATAGTCTTCAATATATCTGGTGGATGGTTTTATTACCCTTTTCTCTCTGTCTCTTACCAGTTGGTAGTCATGTAGCCCATCTTCTTCTGTTTCCTCAACATCTGAGTCTTCTGATTCATCAGTATGGTCCTCATTTTCAGCTCCACCTTGACTTGTGACCCCTTATAACTGGATTCAGTAATCACCTTCTGTTTGTATGAGTCATTGAATGGCATTATGTCTTCTGCAAACACTACATCTCTACTGATGAGAATCCTTCCTTTTCCAGGTTCAGTGCACCATAATCTGTAGCCTTTAACTCCTGCAGGGTATCCTAACATAATGCATTTCAAGGCTCTATGTTCTAATTTGTCTTGTTTGATGTGCACATAGGCTCTGCACCCAAAAGTTCTCAGATGAGAGTAATTTGGAGTTTTCCCAGACCATCTCTCTTCAGGTGATACACCATTATTAACTGCTGATGGACATCTATTTATCAGGTATGCTGCTGTGGAAGCTGCTTCTCCCCCAAAACCTTTTATCTAACCCAGAGCTAGACAGCATACACCTAACTCTCTCTAATATGGTCCTATTCATTCTCTCAATAACACCATTCTGCTGGGGGTTTGCTGGAACTGTTTTATGCCTTTTAATGCCCTTGTTCTTACAGAAATTATTGAACTCTTCAGATAGAAATTCTAATCCATTATCAGTTCTCAGGCATTTCAAAGTTATTTGCTTCTCATTTTTCACTTCCTTGCACCAGTGTTGAAACTTATCAAACACTTCTGTTTTTGACTTGATGACATAAAGCCAAACTTTCTTTGAGAAGTCATCCATCAGGCTAAGGTAGTATCTGCCACCACCAAGTGTTTGGACCCTTGAAGGGCCCCATAAATCTGCATGAACATAGTCTAATATTGCTTGTGAGTTTGATTTTACCTGTTGGATATGGTAACTTCTTGGATTTTCCAAGAATGCAATCTTCACAACTTGATAGACTGTCTGTGATGCCTTGACACTCTATTGCTTTCTTCTTGATCAACTGTTGGATTCCTGATTCACTCACATGGCCCAACCTTGCATGCCAAAGATGCTTATCTTCTGAAACTGTAGCATCAGCTTCTCCTTCAATTACAGAACCATCCGGATAGTATAAGTTGGACCTTCTAATTCCTCTGAGAACCACCTTGTTATCCTTCAATACATTCAGATAACCTTCTCCAGATGTGAAAATGCATCCTCTGGTTTCAAGTGTCCCTAAGCTTATCAAATTTCTTTTCAGTTGGGGTATATATCTCACATCCTTGAGTATCTTCACAGATCCATCATGAATTTTCAGTCTAATGGATCCTATTCCTTTTACAGGACACACATGATCATTCCCTAGCATAACATTTCCAGTTTGGAGTTCTTTGAAATCATAAAACCAGTGGATGTTTGGACTCATGTGAAAACTGCAACCTGAGTCCAAGATCCAGCTACCTTCTCCCTTGGTTTCTGATACATTTAGGATTTGGGGATCTTCCTCCTTGGATTCTACAATTTCTGCAGAGCTTGATGCCTTGTTATTCTTTTATAACATCCTCTTCTTCCATTCTGAGCAATCTTTCTTGAAATGACCAGGCTTCTTACACCAGAAACATTTCTTGGATTCTTTATCCTCTACAACTTTGCCTTTCCCATTTGCCTTCTTCTTTGATGACTCAAAATTTCCTGGTTTCTTTGATTTCCAATTCTTTCCACCTTTGGTGTTCAAACTCTCAGAGTTTCCTTCTGATCTGTCCAGATGCACTCTCTGCATTTCCTTTGATCTTAATGCAGATTGAACCTGTAGTAGAGTCACAGTAGACTCTTTTCCATACACATAGCATCCTTCAACTAATCATAGGATTTGGGAAGGGAGTTTAACAGTAAGATGGCCTTATCTTCATCACTCATAGTAACCTCTACTGATTCTAGGTCATCAAGAGTCTTATTGAAATCATCTAACTGATCTTCTAATCCTTTTTCATCAGAGAATTTAAATGAGAAAAGCTTTTGCTTAAGGAATAACCTGTTGGCAGTAGATTTTGCCATGTACATCTTGTCCAGTGCTTGAATGATTCCTGCTGCATCTTGTTCCTTGGATACTTCTCGGAGAACTTTATCAGAGAGGCACAAGATCACTAGGCTGTGAGCCTTTTCCATGATTTCTTGTTTCTGAGCCAGAGCCATATCCTTTGAAAATGCATCTTCACCCTTCAGCGCAGCAGCCAAACCTTGTTGGACCAGGAGTGCTTTTACTTTGATTTTCCATAATCCATAGTCGTTCTTACCATTGAATTTCTCAGTTTCCATCTTCGTGATTGACATGTTTGAGTTTAGGATCTTCTTCTTCGCACCTCTTCCCACAGACGGCGCCACTTGTTGCAATATGATGCAAAGAAATCAACCAAGAAAACCTTCTTAACTCTCACAGACAATTATACAATCACTTTGTAAACACAATATGGATTAATCACTCCAAAAGAGAAAATAAACTCAAACACACAAGAATTAACGTGGTTCGGCAAATGCCTACGTCCACGGATCAAGGAGAGAAAGGATTTCTCTAGAGAGATTAAAGAGTTACAAGTTACAATTGACTCCAAGAGCTTGAATTATATATTTGAGCTCTAATCTCTTGTAACTACCTTCTAATGAGAGAGCTCATCCTAATCACGTGCTAAACTGTCAGTTACAACAGAATATCCCACTTGATGGACCAGAAAATAGAAGTTACAACTGTAATCTCCACAAAATCACAACTAAACCATCTTTCTGTCAAAGCTAAACGACAACACAAGATAGACAACGGTTATCTCACTAATAGACAACGGTTTTGACAGTTAAGTTTGTTAAAAAACCGTTGTCTTATTGTTGAAAACAGTTTTACAGAATGATAACTGCTTCTTGAGCTGATTTTCTTGTGCTTCTGAACTTGATCAGCTTCTTGACACCTTCCAAGTTTATCTTTATGATTGTTGAAGACACATCCACATACTTCACAGTCGAGCCAGGCCACCCCAGCCCAGTCGGACCAGCAGATAAAATCGGGTCGGGCTGTGTCAGGCCAAATATTTTCGGGCCGAGCTCAGTCCATCCTCGGACCGTCGGGTTGTCAGGCCAGTTTCGCCTCGCTGCATTTTATACATTTTTTCTAAGAAAATTTGTTCAATACCAAATTCCCACACATAAATTAACATTATTAAAAATTCAAATATGCTTATATAATAAATAAATAAGACGAGTATTATGAACTATAATTCAAATGTTTTTATAGACAATTAAGCAGTCACTTTCTTTCGATTTTTTAATTGCTTGAAAGAAAAAATAAAGTATCCCTCTGTCGTGAATTAGGAAACATATGAGACAATTAATTAGTTATAGAAAGACTACTTGTTTTGAAATTCACATCAATCCATAATAAAACTTATGAGGGAAGTTTTCCTCTCAATTTTGCGGATAATTAATTTTTGTTTTTTATTAATATTTTATATGGCATTATTGGACATTTGGACTCTTGAAATAAAAAATGAACTTGTTATTAAAAAGGCCCACTCAAAAAATATGAAGGGGGTTTTCCCTCTAAAAATTAATTGTAGAAAAAATAAACAAATAATAATAATAAAAGGAAGAGAAAAAATAAAGTCGGGCCACTTGGCCCATCGGGCCAAGTCGGGCTGAGCCCATCGGACTCGTCGGGCTGCTCGGGTCGGGTCAAGTAGGCCCAATTTTTTTTCGTGCCAGAAAAACTCGGGCCAGTTCAATTTTTTTTTCGGATTGGTCGGGCTGGCCCATCGGGCCGGGCTCATTTTGACCGCTCTACCCCCAAGTCAATATATATATTTTTTTTTTCTGTTGTTCTTTTGAGGTTTTTTTTTTCTTTTTCATTTCTTTTTGTTTTAAACCCCACCTCATGAAAAAACACTTGTTACAAATCATGTCATGACACACACTTGCCACATATTCGTGCCAGGACACATAATAAAAACGAATAATCATTTGACATGATACACACTTGCCAAGAATCGTGTCGCAACACCCACTTGTCGCGAATTCGTTCGACGACACACAATAACCATGATCTTCATTTGGCATGATACACACTTTCCACAAATCAAATTGTACCACGACACACTTGCCACAGATCGTCATTTGACACGATACACACTTGTCACAAATTTGTATAATTTTATCCTTTCTTATAGTTGTGTCACTATTGACGGATCTGCCACAAATCTACCACTTACCATGAATTGTAATACATTTGCCAAGATACAAAATTTTCACAACTTTGTAAATTTTGAGTCTTTCTTGCTGTTGTGCCAATATTACCACGAGTTATGCCACGACACACACCTACCACATATATTTGACAAGATACGCATTTGCCACGACTCTGTATAGTTTTAGCATTTCTTACTGTTGTTTCAATATTGCTACGACACACAATTACTATGAATCTTCACTTGACACAATATACACTTGTCACGAACTGTGTCGCAACATACACTTGTTGCGAATTGTGACACAAATTATCATTTCGCATGATACAGACTTGCAACGAATATGTAATTCTACCCTTTCTTATTGTCGTGTCATTATTACCACATATATGCCATATGTGCCACGTCATTCACTTACCACGAATTGTAATACATTTGACAAGATATGCATTTGCAACGACTTTGTATACTTGTAGCATTTCTTACTGTCATGACAATATTGCCCCAAATTATGCCACGAGACACACCTATTACATACATATGACAAGATATACATTTACCACGACTCTGTATAATTTTAGTCTTTCTTAATGTCTTATCAATATTACCACGAACTGTGTCACGACACACACCTACCACTTACATTTGACAAGATTCAAACTTACCACGAATCTATATAATTTTAGCATTTCTCACTGTCGTGACGCTATTGCCACAATTCATGACAAGTGCACTGAACTTGTTTGGAAACCTGATCAAATAATCAAATTAATTGAAAGGGTTCTCGTTTGCCCGCAATCATACGAGATAGATAGAGGTAGTAAAAATCGAATCACAAGAAGAATATCTAGCAGAGCACACTAAAGGTCTATTGCTTATTTAAGTTAGAAAAATTAGAAATGCGGAGATTTGCTAATTTCTAAGAAAACAAAGATTAGGCAATTAAATAGGTAAACAATACTCTCGACTACAATGGGTTCACTCCAACAAATTCGCTAATAGACCTCGATTTTTAGCCGAGGTCTATCAAGAAAATAACCAATGTAAGAGGTGGTGTAGCCTATTCTAGGCGATATACCTTAGTTAAAAATCGAGGTCTATCCTAAGATAGACCTCGATTTGTACCACGGTAAAAAATCGAGGTCTTTTTCGAAATAGATATCAGTTTTAAATCGTTGACTATTTTTCGATGTTTGACTAACCGATTTACTACAGTAAAAATGTGGTCTAAGACAAATAAACCGTAGTTTTCTATTTGAGTGTATAATGACAGGAACAAGAGCCTCCAACAATTGCTATTCTATTAAGGAAGGAATAACATGTCACAAGGCACAAATTGATGAAGTGGAGCTGTGGCACCAAAAGCTGGGCCATATCAACTACCGCCGGCTTCAAAGGCTTGCTTCAATGGAGGCTGTGAAAGGTTTGCCAAAATTCTGTGGTAAGATTGATAAAGTTTGAAACTCATGTGCAAAAGGTAAACAAACTAAGGTGTCTCATAAGGTACTGCAACACCATGTTACAACACACTGATTTGAACTTGTTCATATGGATTTAATGGGACTTATAGAAATGGATAGTCTAGGTGGAAAAAGATATGTGTTAGTTTGTGTGGATGATTTTTCAAGATTTACATGGGTATTCTTTCTTAAAGAAATATCTAAAACTTTTGATGTGTTTAAAGTTCATGTTGTTCAAATGCACAATTCTTATGGTATGTGGATAGGTAGAGTTAGAACTGACCATGGAAGGGAATTTAAAAATGTATCTTTAACTGAATTTTGCCAAAAGAAAGGAATACTACAAGAATTTTTAGCTCCTAAAACACCACAACAAAATGGCATAGCTGAAAAGGAAAAATAGACTTTTACAAGAAATGGCTAGTGTTATGTTGTGTGTTAAAAACGTGTCAAAAAGATTTTAAGCTGAGGCCATCAACATTGCATGTTACATTTCAAATCGTGTCTATTTAAGATCAGGGAGTTCTATGACACCCTATGAAATACTAAGGGTAGGAGACCTAATTTTAAATATTTTATTTGGATGCATTTGTTACATTCTGAATGATCGTGATCAACTGAATAAATTTGATTCAAGAAGTAACAAAGGATTGTTTTTAGGTTATTCAATCAATAGTCATGCATATTGTGTGTTTAACTTACGAACAAGAACCATCCAAGAAAGTGTTAACATTGTGTTTGATGATCTGACTGATATTGCAGGGAAGAGAGTTGAAGATGATGTGTTGGATCTTGTTGAACAACACCCTCAAAATACTAAGGGTGTTGCCAAAGATATTGAAACACCTCCAGGAGACAATGTTCAAAATACCACAAATTCAAACTCTCCCACTCATGAAGCTCAAGAAGATACAGAATATTTAAAAAATGGTGTGGGAGATGACGTCATGGTTAGAAGAGATCCACCGGGTAGAATACGAAAGATGCACCCAGCTTCTCAAATCATAGGTGATGTAAATGACCGTGTTCGTACTCGTCATAAGGAAAGAACTAACTACTCAAAAATGGTAAAACTTGCTTGCCTATCTTCTACTTGCATGCAAATTCATGAGACATGCTTTGTATCCAATGTGGAACCAAAAAATGTAGATGAAGCTCTACATGATGGAAACTGGATTAATGGTATGCATGAAGAGCTTTATCAATTCACTAGGAATGATGTTTGGGATTTAGTTCCTAGACCTCATGGTGTGAATGTCATTGGTACAAAATGGATATTCAAGAACAATACAGATGAACTAGGAAAAGTGATTCGTAACAAGGCACGACTTGTGGCACAAGGGTACACACAAGTTGAAGGTCTTGATTATGATGAGACTTTTGCTCCGATTGCTAGGTTTGAATCCATCCGGTTCCTAATAGTTATTTCATTCTTTCTCAATATAAAGCTCTATCAAATGGATGTTAAGAGTGCATTTTTAAATAGAATTTTGAATGAAGAAGCTTATGTTAAGTAACCCTAGGGGTTTGTTGATCCATATAAAACTGATCATGCGTTTAAACTTAAGAAGGCTTTATATGGATTGAAACAAGCACCTAGCGCATGGTATGATAGATTGACTGAATTCCTCATTTCACAAGGATTTCAAAAAGGCAATTTTGGTAAAACTTTCTACTTCTATTATAAAAGTGTGAGTTGTTTCTTACAAAATTTGATTTGCCTATTATATCCTTAATGAATTTTAATTTTTAAGGTTAGTTTGGTAACTATATCTTTAAAGTTTTATTTATAAACTATATCTTTGAATTTATATTTATATATATGGTTAGACAAATTTTATTTGCCTATTACATCATTAATGAATTTTAGTTTTTAAGGTTAGTTTATTAATTATATTCTCAAAGTTTTATTTATTTGGTTAGAGTCCTATATAGTTCATCTATCAATTCATGGATATGATATCCTAAAAAAATTCATGGATATGATATATAATTCATCTAATGACATAAGTTGAACCTATGTATTAATCATATTCTATATTTTTCTTTATTTTTAATCATATACATAACATTATTATTTTTATTTATTTTTATTTTAAAATTTCATTTTAAATTTCTTTTCTCTTTTATAATGAGATTCTTTTATATAATTGTCAAAAAAGAAAACTGTAGAAAAAGAAAAAGAAAACAATTAATTAGTAAAGTTTTAAAGCTAATTTAGTAACTTTATTTTTTATAGTTTTATTTATGAAGATTCATTTTAGAATTAAAATTCAGCTCTCAAGTCTCAACTTATAAAATTTTCTATCACATTTCATATAATATATAGTTCAACTGATGATATAAGCTCAACCTAAATATTCATAATATCTTATATTATTATTCCTTTGTAGTAAAATACATTATATTATTCTTTTTATTTGTTTACATTTTATTCGATTCTTCATAAATTTCTAATAATTTTTCTAATTGGTTTCTTCTATAATTGAAGAGAAAGGAGAAAGACCAATTAGCAAAAATGTAATCACAATAAGTAAAACCAAAGAATAAAATGACTTGCATGTGAAATCGCTGAGATTACATTTTAAAATTAACTTTTGAGTGAGTAAAAAGAAATGTTAGAAAATTGTATGTTTTTTTTGTATACTTCTTTATTAAAGTCCATCAATAAAAAATAATGTCAAAAGCAATTGAATAAGAACTATATGATGATAAAATGAATAGAAGTGAGAAAATGCATTGTGAAGAAAGATAACACAAACTTATGAATAGACATTATTATTAGTAGATATAACTTTATTAACATAATGAACAAAATTATAAAAAAACTAGCGTAAAAATTATAAATATTAAAGGATCTAAGTGAATTTTCATTATAAAAAAAAAATTATAATAGACGAGTCTAGGTAATATAATAGAAAAATCAAAGAATAAACTAATGTGAAAGTGTCAGATATATTATACTATGAGAAAAGAATACAAAAACAAAATTTAAATATCTATATTGTAGTTAAATGTACATACAAGTTAATTATACAATGTAGTATTTCAAAATTTGGATTAAACTAGGCATACATTTAGCCTTACTGTTAAAATTAAGATTAAACTAGCAATATATATGTTTATACGCTAAATTTCTTTGTATGAGCATTACTAAGTAAATATAAATTGAACTATTATGCATGTAGGAAATGAGATTATATATTGTATTTATTTTCAATGATTTAGAAGAATGAAATCGATGTAATTCATAAGTAACATTTATAAACATTACAACAAGATAAAATAATAATTGATTTAAGAATTTTATTGAATTCAAAAAATATACGATAAAGTCATATATATATATATATATATATATATATATATATATATATATATTAAGATGAAAAAGATGGAGGAAAGCGGTAAAAGTAGCTTATATATGAAATCAGTAAAAGATATATCTGAAGATATAAAAACTATAAATGCATTTGTAGTGATATTTTGTAAATTTAAATACTATTGGTCTATTCAATAGATCGATTTTATTCAAATAAATCTATAGGTTGAAAATCATTTTTAATCACATACCTTATACACCTACACAAATATACTCATTAATGTAATAATTTTAATAGGTGATATAATTTTAGTAGACCAAGGAAAAAGTTTTTATGTTAGAAAATTAGAGAGACATAAAAGTTACAAAGCTTATAATAATTGGAGTTTAGACCGAGTTGTGAAATTTTATTGTACTAATAATAGAAATAATAAAATGGCAAACGTAAAAATTAGTGGACATGAATAGTTGCACCAGATTCTTTTAAATATTTAAGATATAATATTAAAAAAATTATTAAATCAATAAAAATATTATATATATATACTATGTTTTAAGCATATGTAATAACTTGATAAATGAATTTACTACGCTATATAAATTATAGGGTACAATAAAGAATAAAAAATAACTAACAAGAAATAATGAACTAAGTTGTACTGTGAATGATTCAAAAATTGTACTATGTGAATGAGTATCACATAATTAAATTAAAATATGCTAAAAAATAAAGATAGTGAAATGTGAATGTTAATATTAACTTGACAATAGATTAGATAAAAAATAATTACGTCGAATAGAGTACTATATAGTCTAAATAAAAAATAAAATGAGAGAAATAAAATTGGAATGCGTGGTTTAAACATGTATATATAAGACTTTTAAATGGATGTGCAATGTTTGAAAAATTAGGAGTACTTCACTGTAACTAAATAAGGAATTAAAGACATTACAAATTAGTTAAAACATTTATTATATTTTATATAGATTATAACATGTGTTTGATTGAAGATTGTAAGACAATATGTATATAGTCAACCTTCCATAAAAAATATTATTTATTTTGTAATTATACAATAGTAGGATTTTTATTTTAAATAACGGATAATTTTTAAATTTCGACGTTGCATTGAGAAAATAATTAAGGGAAATTGAAATAAGCAGTCTTAAATCGACAAGTAAATTATATTAAATAGGGTTATACTTAATAAGAATAAAAAAAATTAGAAAATAACTTTCATAACAAAAGTTGGATGTTGGACCTTGATACTAAGTTGCTGAAAGTTTTTCCTCACACTAAAATATGTAAACAATTTCTTGTGCAAATATATGTTGAAATCAAAATTATTTATTAGAGAATTATAGAAAAGTACATTAGGCCTAATATTTTGTCTGTTATATAACAAATAATTAAATTATGGATGTCAGTTGATGATGTAATGAGACAATTAAAAATGTGTTTTTCTTCAAATGCCAGTGATTTGGTGCAAAACATAAAAATATATGCCTCATTAATACGCATATAGTTTTCCAATCATCGTATAACTTTATTCAAGATATACTAATGATGATCAAGTCTGTGTATAATAAGAAGTAAACAATAGTTTGAAAAAATCAAACTTTACATGTATAATAGAAAATTTTGTAAGACTAAATATTTCTACACTATATCATGGTATATCGTTTTTTACGAATCATTTAACGTTAATTATTATAACTTGTCTTATTAATTAAAACTAAGGTTATTTAACTTTTCAATTTATCTTTTATGATTCTTTTAGTTTTTAGTTGATTCAAAATTATGTTTGTTTAATAGATTAATTCTTATTACATTGAATTATCTACGAAGTTGTGTATATATATTACATTGATCACAATGTACAATTATTTTACGTTCAAATTAATTTTTTTTAAATAATATTAAAAAATTATTACCACGTGCAACGCACGTGCGTAGTGCTAGTGTTTATAAAAAAGGTGGTCTTCACATATCACTATTGCCCAAATATATGTGGATGACATTGTTTTGGATCAACATGTGAAAATGATTTGAAAGATTTCACTGATCAAATGTCCACATCTTTTGAAATGAGTCTTGTAGGTGATTTAAGTTTCTTCCTTAGATTGCAAATAAAACAACATGAAATGGAACTTTTTTTAGCCAATCAAAATATGCCAAGGGTCTGGTTAACAAGTTTAATTTGGTGAACTCTAAGTCAATAAAAACTCCTTTGAGTTCTTGTACTAAGATTTGTAAAGATAGTGTTTCACAAGGTGTTGAGAACACCTTGTATAGGAGTATGATTGGGAGTTTGCTATACTTGACTGCTAGCCATCCAGACTTATGTTATAGTGTCTCTATATGTGCACGTTATCAAGCTAATCCTAAAGTGACCCACTTAAATGCTGTAAAACGTATCATAAAATATGTGAGTGGAACCACAGAATTAGAAATTTGGTATTCTAAAGACGTTAACACTAATTTGGCAGGTTTTGTGATGCTGATTGAGCTGGAGATGTAGATGATAGAAAGAGTACCTCAGGAGGTTGTTTTTACCTAGGAAATAATTTGGTGTCATGGTATTGTAAAAAGCAAAATTGTGTTTCCTTGTCCATTGCCGAGTCAGAATACATTGCACTAGGGAGTTTTTGTACTCAACTGTTATGGATGCAACAAATGTTAGATGATTATGGTCTTATCAGTAATGGTCTTTTGGTGTATTATGATAATGCTAGTGCTATTGATATCACCAAGAATCAAGTACAACACTCTCGCACAAAACACATTGATATCCTTCATCTTTTCATAAGGGATTTGGTTGAAAAGAATGTTGTGAACATAGAACATATACCAACTGAAAGACAACTTGCAGATATTTTTACTAAATCATTAGATTTTGAGAGGTTTTCCTTTCTAAGGAAATCTTTTGGATTGTGTATTATTCAATTTCTTAAGTGTTTTATAGGGTGTTACAACACCCTTTTGTATATAGGTATTGTTCTTATGTTTGTGTCTTCTTTTATATTCTTGTTACTCATTACAGAATTCCTGTTGGAAGGATAGATTTTACTAATGATTCTTGCTAAGACTTGATTTCGATGGGTATTCTGTACAATCCCTTGTTCACAAGTTGTTTTACCCAAATCATCGTCAAATTCCGATTTTCTTAACCCTGTCAGATTCTACTGAAGATGATCTATAGGTAACATGCAATTATGTGACATGTTCTCTAAAATTCTGGAGAAAAACACTTGAACTGAGGTGTTACATCAAGTGTTGGATCACTATATGGAACACCATTTTTGGTCAGTTCTTGTGAATCTTCTTATGTCTTACTTCTACTTAAAAATTCTGTAATGATGTCATTTTCTCTTATAAAATCAAAATAATTTGTTTTATATACATACAAAATAAAATAAAAAATTAAAATAATTCTCAAAATAATATATTTTAGTTTATTTTGGTTTTGTGTTCTATATTCTGTTCGATTTTATGTTTTTTTTTTAAAAAAAATATCTGCAATTGTTGAGTAAGTGGTATAACATTAGATCTTATCTATTTCCTTATTTTCATGGAAGTTGTGGGTGGTTACCATAGTGATGGAACACACTAGTTTTAGGGGGAATTATTTTTTCAAATGTTTAATAACTGTTTTTGTAGTGTATTTAATCTGGGCCTGTTCATTTTTTTTCTTCTAATTAATTATTAACAAAATGACCAATTCAGAGGAGGATATAGCCCAAACTATTTCCTCTTTCAAAGATACTTTAGAAAAATAAACATCCCCTATTCTTCCTCACACGTTTCTATCTCAAACTCACGCTACCTCTTCCGTTTCTGCAGAAATATCACACTCTCAATCTATGGCAGATTTGCCCAGTCTTCCTTACGACATCAGAAGTGAAAATGCCGGAGCACAAAAGGATGATGTTCCATCAGATACTACAGCACCCATTGTTCAAAACCCCTTTGAGATCCAGGAGGAAAACCCTAGTATAGCTCTTAAAGAATTTGTTCCTCCATATGCATTTCTGAACATGCAACTACCAGGGGATCAAGAAAATCCTGTAGATGTAGAGGATGTTCCTACCTTCGACTTGATTAGGGACACCATTCAGGCCTAATCTGGTCCGATCAAACATGTCTCCAAGAGACAACGAGGGCACTCACCAACTCTGAGGGAGAATAAGCCTCCAGCCACAAAGAAGGGCCCTCCCAAAGTACAACCTCTACCACCATTTAGGTTGCCCTCGGATATTGAAGATGACGAAGAGGAGGACCCTGACTATGAGGTTCTAATTCACACAAAAAGTGCCTAGAAGGTGTTCACAGAAGAGACCAAAAAGAAAGGGAAGGTTGTCAAGGAAAGTTCAAGTAAAGGACCATCCAGTGTTGTTAAAGGTGATTCAGCACCCCATGAATTACCTTCTGATGGAGTTCCTCAACCAGAAACCCCTGTAGAAGAACAAGTACCAGGTTATGACAAGGAAGAGATACTGGTTGACTGGTTGAGAGCCATGAAAAGAAAGAATAAAGTTCTTGAAAAAGTTGGTGAAGGATCCAGTGTTCCAGCACTCGCTGAAACACCTGACGATGAAATTACTGAATTTGCTGCTGAACTTTATGCTGAATTAGACGAGGAGTCTGAAAAAGAACAAGGAAATGAGACTGATGAGGAAGAACGTGGTTCTGGAAATGAAGAGGCAGAGGAGGAAGAAAATGTGGATTCTGAGGAGACGGAGTCTGAAGAATTTGATGATTCCAGTGATGAAGATGTGGTAATGAAAGAGGCTGTTTCTGAAGATGAGAGCTCAAGTGAAGAAGAGGTCCTACCTCCAGTAAGGTCTAGATGTGCTATACGGGGTGCTACAGCACTGAACGCAAACAGGGCTCATAACAACTATTTCTATACGGAGAAAGCATTAAAGGACTGGGAATATTTCCAAAACAGGGCAGTTATCTCTAAGAGAAAGCTTGACACTCCTTACTTTGAAAGGTATGACCTTCTTTCCATTATTGAAGAAGCTCATCTAGGTAAAACCTTGGAGTTAAATTGCAAGTTTGTTGAAGATCTGGTACAAGAATTTTATTGCAATTTGACTAAAGGTATAAAGTGTCCTAATAATCCTAGGTTTGGCCAAGTTTATCTTAGGAGAAAATTTGTGCTTTTTACAACTGCTCTTATAAATTACCTCCTCCCTTTCCCTCCAAACAATGACGAGGAATATCTCCATGACTTAGATCATGTGATTGCCCAAGCCACGGGTAGTCACAAGGCTGTTTGGCCAGTTAACCAGAAAATTCCAGCTTCCCTCCTTACTTTAAAGTATGCCATCCTACACAAGGTTGGATGCTTTAATTGGTTTCCCACTAAGAACCACAACGTTGCCACTCAAACACAGATGAAATTTTTGTACCAAGTAGTAAACAGTGTCAAATTTAACTTTGGCCAGTTTGTCTTCGATACAATTACTAACTTTGCAGAAAGGAAGTCGCAACATCAATACCTACCTTTCCCTTGCCTTATTTGGAAGCTGCTTCGATGCCAGAATATCAAGGTCTCTGCCAATTCACAATACTTCCATGATCTCCACGAAATAACTATTGATTCCAAACTGCTTGATCCTCCACATGTGCGGGATGTACAATGTGTGGAGCCTATAGAAGAAGAAGTGATTGGAGGAGGTGCTGGTGACCATGGTGCAACACACTCAGAAACAGTTTTTGTCCCAGTTGTAAAACTCTTGAACTGGATTCAGATGGCTACATCTCGGAGAAGGAGTGTTGAAAGGGATGGCACCTACCGGGAAAGTGTTGAGATGGACTTACGAAGCATACTTGCCGGCCAAAAAGGGGTAGAAAGTGTTGGTGATGGTGAAGCTGGTGGATTTGTTGATGTGACTAACATTGTTGGTACTAGTGGTACCAAGGATAATTGATAGTTGTGCTTGTATGTTGGGCGATGGTTTTTTATGCTGGACATCGGTTTGAGGGGGTGTTGTTTACTCTTCTTATGTGTTTGTATTGTACATATTTAGGGGGAGAGAGAGTGGAGCTGTTTGTGACCTCTTATCTCTCTTGTAGTATAAATGTTATGGTTTTGTAGTTTGTGTTTTATATGTCGTACATTAGGACCTATTTTAGTTATGTTGTTGTTTGTGCATTAAGTATGTGATTGTGTGTTTATTTTGGCCAGTGTTGAAACCTCTTGCATGCATGATGTTGCTGAGTTGGACGTTACAGCTGTAACAAAGAAGAGATTAACATATGCTGAGGTGTTGTGTAGAGGATCAGCACAAAAGCAAGCAGAAGGCCGTTGGATAAACAAGGAAGAAGACAAGCATTCTGGTCTACCTAGTACAAGTTCATTAAATGATCATTAATGCTTAGCTGGTACAAGACAGCCTTAGACTAGCTTTTTCTGTTGTTGTCATTTGTCTGTTTATGTAGAACTAGGGCTACTCTTGTAAGCTATAAATAGCATGTTATTGTCCATTGGTTAACACATTAAAAAGGATAATGAAACAGTGAATTTTCCACGAGCTCAATAACTTTCTTTATCCATGTTTATGTCTTGTTTCCATCATGGTATCAGAGCAGGTCTATCCTAGCTCTGATCCCTAAAAATCACGCTTCATTTATCACCATCTGGTTTATAAATGGCTGAAGATACAGCCACAAGTGTGGGAGCTTCTAGCTTGGCCATTACCAACACTCCAACCCAAATCATACACCCTCAAAACCAGTTAGTTTCTGTGAAACTAGATGAGTCCAACTTCCTAATATGGAGGCAGCAGATCTACACAGCGATAAGGGGTTATGGCTTGGCCTCTTACATCAGATCACAGGACAACATTCCACCAAAAATGCTCTCAAACGAAGGAGAAGAGAAGAGCACAAATCCAGAATTTGTCATATGGGAAAGACAAGACCAACTGTTAGCTTCTTGGATCTTGTCTTCCTTGAGTGATAGTGTTATGTCACTGATGGTGGGATTAGACACTTCATATGAAATATGGAGTACTCTTGAACAAAGCTTTGCAAGCCAAACAAAAGCCAAGCTAATGCAATACAAAATACAGCTTCAGAATACCAAGAAAGAAGGATGTACCATGAGGGAATATCTTGGAAAGATGAAAAACTGCTTTGATCTCCTAGCTTCTGCAGGCCACAAAATCAGTGAAGATGACAAGGTAATGCATGTTCTGTCTGGATTAGGCACTAGTTATGACTCTGTGATGGTCAATGTAACATCACGAGCTGGAGAAGTTACAATGACAGAATTGCAATCCCTACTACTTTCCTATGAGTCAAGACTTGAGGTGAATCAAGCTCAAATCCAAAATATGAACACTGATGGTTCACAACTGAGTGTTAACTCAATGACAAGAGGAAACCAGACCCAAAACTTTACCAAGAAATTCCAGACAGAAGTTTTTAGAGGAGGCAGAGGACAGCAGTTTCCAAATAGAGGAGGAAGAGCTCCTAGAGGTGGCTTCAGAGGTGGGAGATCTGGAAGGTCAAATGGCAACAAACCTACATGCACATACTGTGGATACTACGGGCATGCAACTAACAAGTGTTGGTACAATCTGGAGAACAACTTTGCTCCACCTCAACAAAACATGCAACAACAGCAAACTTTCAACAGAAACCCTACTTTGAACCTGGCTCATTTTCCAGCCTACAACTACAACCAAGAAGGTGGATCTGACAATAGTTGGTATCCGGATACTGGAGCTTCAAATCACGTTTCAAATGACATGAGCAACCTCAGTATAGCCAATGAGTATCAAGGTACAAACAAAGTTCAAATGGGGAATGGTGCAGGTGAGCATATAACACACTTTGGTGATGCATTTCTCAAATCTCCTTTACACACCAAATCTTTTATTCGGAAAAACCTGCTTCATGTTCCTAACATGACCAAAAATCTCATTAGTATCTCACAGTTTGCACTTGACAATGCTATTTTCTTTGAGTTTCATCCATCTGTTTGTTTTGTTAAGGACCAAGCAACACAGGGTATTTTGCTCAAGGGAATTCTTGAGGATGGTCTTTACAAGTTCACCTTACATCCGGATCCTTCCATCAATCATCCTGCTTTTTCTAATCAAGGAGATAACTCCAAGTCTGCTCAATTCAATCAAGGAATTAGTTCCAGTCCCATTTCTAGTCTTAGTTCTCTTTCTAGTTCTGTGTGTCAACCTAGAGTTTGCAGTGTTTACTCTAAGAAGAGCAATAATTTAGATTTGTGGCACCAAAGACTTGGGCACAATAGTCATGACATTGTAAAAAATTGCTCTTCAAAACTGTAATATCCCTTATGAAATGAATTCTGTTCCCTCAAATCTTGAAATTGCTTGTTCAGTGGCTAAAAGTCATAAACTCCCTTACAATGATTCTCTTTCTCAGTACAGTAATCCATTGGATCAAATACACTCAGATCCGTGGGGACCCTCTCCTATCTCTTCTAGAAATGGACACAATTACTATGTAAATTTCATAGATCATCACTCAAAGTTCACCTGGATTTATTTCCTAAAACAAAAGTCTAATGTGGTGTCTGCCTTTACACACTTTAAAAACCTTGTTGAAAACCAATTCTGTTCCAAAATCAAAACTGTTCAAACTGATGGAGGAACATAATACAAGCCTTTAAAACCAATCTTTGATTCCAGTGGTATTATACACAGATTGTCTTGTCCCTATACTCCACAATAAAATGGAGTTGCAGAGAGAAGACATAGACATATTGTAGAAACTGGTCTATCCCTTCTAGCACACTCTCATGTCCCTTTGCAGTTCTGGAATGATGCCTTTGCAACATCAACCTATGTAATGAACAGAATTCCTGTCAAGAGTTTGTCTCACAAGTCTCCTTTCCAAATCCTTTACAAACAAAAATGTGATTATAAAAGCCTTGAAGTCTTTGGTTGCTTGTGTTTTCCTCATCTAAGACCCTATAATGATCATAAACTTCAGTTCAGATCACAACAGGAATTTTTCTTGGCTACAACAACCAATTCAAGGGATATAAGGTTCTGCTTCCTAATAGAAAGATCATTTTTAGTAGGGATGTTATTTTTTATGAGTATGTGTTTCCCTTCAAGGACTCTCATGACTCACGCTTTCAAGATTCTGTTAAATCTAGTTCTTTTATCATGACTCCTCCTATAGTCCAACACTTCCACAACACTCAACTTCCAACTTTTTTACCACCTACTCCTCATGAACCATATCAAAATGAAAAACCTCCATCTCATAGTCCTTCTGTCACCTCTCAAACTCCAGCTCACCACACCAATGATGTCACACACTCTTCCAACTTTGAGAATATGCATACACCAAGTGATTTATCTACTTCACCTAACACTAATGCTCCTGTTGAGGATGTTTGTCAAGCTGTCGATGCAGGTCACCCTATGATTACAAGATCAAAGGCAGGGATCTATAAACCAAAGGTCTATACTCTCACCTACCTTGAAGAGGAACCACCATCTTTCATGGAAGCATTAAATCATGCTCACTGGAAAGAAGCCATGAACAATGAGATTACAGCCTTAAAAACCAATGGTACATGGAATCTGTCAAAGATGCCTCAAGGGAGAAAAATAGTAGGATGCAAATGGGTTTTTAAGGTAAAAAAGAATGCTGATGGGAGTGTATCAAGGCATAAGGCAAGATTAGTGGCTCAAGGCTATTCACAGACAGAAGGTTTAGATTACACATAAACCTTTAGTCCTGTTGTCAAGCCTTGTACCATACGTGTGATATTGACTTTGGCTGTGGAAAATGGGGTGGAATGTGAAGCATTTGGATGTAAATAATGCTTTTTTACATGGTGCGCTAAATGAAGAGATCTTTATGAAGCAACCACCAGGTTTTGAAGTTAGATCTGACAATGGAGATCCACTTGTGTGTAAATTGAATAAAGCTCTCTATGGTCTAAAGCAGGCCTCAAGAGCTCGGTACTTGAAGGTGAAAGGTGTGCTGAGTGTTTTGGGTTTTCAACATTCAAGGGCAGACAACTCCTTGTTCTTCAGAGTAAGGAATGGTAATTTTGTCTATCTACTCATTTATGTAGATGACATCCTTGTGACAGGTAACAATAGTGAAGAGGTTGCCTTTGCAATAAAATCCTTGTCATGTCATTTCTCCTTGAAGGATCTTGGTGAAATTCATCACTTCCTAGGTATCCAAGTCACAAGGACCTCTGAAGGAATGCATCTATGCCAGGAAAAGCATGTTAAAGATTTGCTAGGAAGAGCAAATATGCTAGAGGCGAAAGGCACAGGAACACCAATGATCACATCCCCACATTTGTCAAAGGATGATGGAATTCCAATCAACAATGCTACTTTTTACAGAAGTTTGGTGGGAGGTCTGCAATATGCAACTATCACAAGGCCGGATATAGCTTATTCTGTAAACAAGGTGAGTCAATACATGACATCTCCCATGGATACTCACCTAAAGGCAGTTAAGAGGATATTGAGATACCTTGCTGGTAGCTCAAGTATGGGATTGCAGTTGAAGAAAACTGGAAATTTGAATGTAACGGGGTTCTGTGATTCGGACTGGGCAACTGACACTGATGATAGAAAATCTATCACTGGTTTCTATGTTTATCTAGGAGGAAGTCTTATCAGCTGGAAATCCAAGAAACAATCCAGTGTGTCAAGGTCAAGTACAGAGGCTGAATATAGAAGCTTGGCTCACATTACATCTGAAATTGTATGGATATGTTCTATGCTGGAGGAGTTTAAGATCAAGAGTGATAAAGTGCCAGTTGTCTGGGTGGATAATACTAGCACAATTGCTTTGGCATCAAATCCTATCTTGCATGCTAGAACTAAGCATGTGGAGCTTGATATTCATTTCGTGAGAGACATTGTTGGGAAAGGATTGATTAAAGTTTTCCATGTACCATCAAATGAACTGATAGCTGACTTAATGACGAAGCCACTGAGTTTGCAATTCGTCGTGAGATTAAGGAACAAGCTCAACTTAGTTCCTCAATCTGCACTCGAATTGAGAGGGGGTGTTGAAACCTCTTGCATGCATGATGTTGCTGAGTTGGACGTTACAGCTGTAACAAAGAAGAGATTAACATATGCTGAGGTGTTGTGTAGAGGATCAACAAAAAAGCAAGCAGAAGGCCGTTGGATAAACAAGGAAGAAGACAAGCATTCTGGTCTAACTAGTACAAGTTCATTAAATGATCATTAATGCTTAGCTGGTACAAGACAGCCTTAGACTAGCTTTTTCTGTTGTTGTCATTTGTCTGTTTATGTAGAACTAGGGCTACTCTTGTAAGCTATAAATAGCATGTTATTGTCCATTGGTTAACACATTAAAAAGGATAATGAAACAGTGAATTTTCCACGAGCTCAACAACTTTCTTTATCCATGTTTATGTCTTGTTTCCATTAGCCAGCAAGGTAAAAAGGGGGAGATTGTTAGAACATGTATTTCTTCCAGTGTTTCACCCTGTGTTGGAACACCCTGAGAAACATGTTCTACTTTTCCTTGTATTTTACCTTGCCGCCCTTGTGAGTTTATTCTACGTTTATGTTATGTATGTGTTTTCGAATAATTTTGGTTTTAAATGTATAACTACTTATGAGACTTATCCAAACCGAAATTCTTCTCTTGAAAATTGGCGTTTGTGTGGTTGATCTTAACTTGCAGGTTATAGCTCTCATTCCTCAAGGACCATTTATAGGCAACAAGAAGAAGATCAAGGTGTGGGAAATAGGAGAGAAAAATCGAAGTGTAAAGATCATAAATCTCCAAGTCATTTTAGCACCAAAAGTTGAAGATTAGTATCTTCATACATCTCACACTTTTCGTTGTGAGAACTTTTGTGATTCTTCTCTCAAAAGAGGATCACTTTGTATGTCGACTTAGTTTGAGTGTAAATTTGATCGTTTGTTGTATGATCAAATTTAGGTTTTGAAAGATATTGTATAAAACTCAATTTCGTTGTGATTGATGATAAATTGCTCAGGCTTTGTTTTGTCTGAGTTTAAATTATCTCGTCTCTGTTTGTTAGTTCTAGTTTTATACAACCTACAATTCAACTTTAAATAGAGTGTGTTTGTCCCAGTGTTACAACATTCAGTATAACACTCATCATGACCAGTGCATAAATTCCTTCATCTAAATTTTATTATCCTAAATTTTAGACTTTTAAATCAATCTTCTCGTTTATTAGACAACACAACTATCGATTAACACTTGTCTTGGACGATGCTAATCTGTAGATCAATTAGAGATAATTACTCTCTCGGGATAACTATCACCTAAAGACTCCCAAAAGTATCAAGACCAATGTCTATATAAACACATCACTCCTCTCGGATGAATATTGGTATTTATGCTATGTGATGTAAGTCAATTAATGACACTCTCCTCTCGGACGCCGAATAGTTAAAGAAGTAGATATGTATCAAGTGATCAATTTGAAAAAATCATGTAGAGAAAATAAATACATAGATAAACGATAAAACTGAAGTCTAGAATATAAACGAATAAAATCAAAACATAATTAATGCGTAATCTACTTTCTAACCTAGAACACAAGAGGTTTAGTTACTTATGTCTAGAGCTAAAAACCAACATACTAGACAAACATTGTTGATTAATAACAAATAACAAAAGGAAAATAAAACCTGAAGTCTCAATCTTGATCCTCGTCTATTCGTTCCTTGTTCTTCGATCCTCACCTCCAATGTGCTTCTCCAATGATAAATTATTTTATTTTCGGTCTCGGAAGCTTATATTTATATGTTGGGATCAATTGGGGTCGAATTGAGCCGAATTTGGGATAAATTGCGTAAGTATTAACTTGACCGACCAACGAACGCGGCTAGTTCAGTGACTCGGTCACATCAGGCAACGCGGCCGTGTTCACGCCATAGTGCTAATAGCAATTTCCCGAGCAGTTATTTCGCGGCCACGTCCATGAATGCGGCTATTTCCGGTCCAAATCAGTTCAAATCCAGTGTTTTTCTTGTTTGGTCCGTCATTTAGCTGTTTTTCTTTTGTTTTTTCTCCTACTTGACTCGATTCTTCTTCAAACTTCGTCGAAGTGCCCTTTTTTTGGTCATAAATTCACCTATTTAACTCCAAAACATGCATAAACACGTTATACGGCACACTATGATGAATATCACACATTTCGGCCAAAATACACGTGCAAATGTCATAAAATACTCTTCTAAATTAACCTAAAATGCATGCATACACAACGTGTATCAGTAGTGTGTGTTGTGGAATCAAAGTGACGCCCACAAGTTACATAACTTCGGGTCACACTATTTTATTTTACACTTATAATCCTATTTCTTATGCCAAAATTTCTCTTTACTCAACAATCGAATCAATCCATTTCCGTGTCGACTTAGGCAAAGAACCTCTAGCCTCTATAGCTCAACTTTTTAAGGGATTCGTTTTCTTTTTCTTTATAAAACAAGTGGAACACTTCCAATCTTTCTCGTCAAACACCCAAACAACCATTATCAACAAAAATTAACCAACCGTTATTTTTCATCAAAGCAATAAAACACAACAATATGGTAGGATGTCATAAATAACGATTGCAAACAATTCAATTAACATGAGGAGCATCATCTTCAAGCGTAAATAAAAGATAATGTCTAATGGGGTGGGAGAACCGGGGAGGTATTAATTGTGTCATTACTCATTAGTATTTCTAATAAATGCAATGCATTAAAATTAGTTTTTATTTTATTTTCTTTTTGATGGATAGAAATACCCTCCGGATAGATGTAGTATTCTCATATATATGGTTGTTGTGGTTATGTACGTGACTTCAGCTCCTCAAATTCAAAATACTTCAGAGAAAAAGATAAAAAGAATTCCTCCTCCAATGATAAAAAAATAATCCTAAATCCGTCCTAAATACGAAGTATTTATTTGACTGCTCATCAATTAATCAATGTCACAAGTTATACAATATTTCATGAAAGACAAAAATAGTAATCTTGAGTTGCTCATAAATTAATTAATAATATCATGCCACCATTAATCTACGCCACAAGTTGCTCATCAATTAATTTATGCCACAAATAAGTAATCTTGAGTTATTTTATTTCTCCTAGCGAACAGATATCAATGATGGTAGATAAATTAGTTGATCAATATCTTAACAAAGATAAATACTTCCTCAGTGTTAAAAAGATACTCCTTCCGTCCCGACTTAAGTGTCCTACTTTGATCGGGCACGAAGGTTAAAAAAAAAACAGATTTTGTGGAATTTTTGACTTTTTTAAAGGTGTAGATTGAGGGTGAAGATTTTGAGGGTGGAGATTGTGAGAGAAATTTGTCATTTATGGGCTGGAAAGTTAAGTTGGGATAAACCGAAAAGGAAAGTAGGAAAGTTAGAGCGGGACGGAGGTAGTAATTTTCTTTTTTATTTTTGGAATGTCTAAAAAAATAATTATTGATATTAAATATTTATTTTCCTAATATATCGTTATTAACTAATTTTTAAAATTACCATTTTATACATAACCTTTTTATCCATCATATTAAATAAGGGTGTAATAGTAATTAATTTACATATGTAATATATATATAACTTTTTTTATGCGAAACTTAAAAAGTGCTATCTTTAATTTTAAGACAGGGAGTAGATGATCAAAACTAGATTAAGGGTAGCGCATTAAAAAATTGTTAGATTATAATTAAGCTCATGCATCCGGAATTCCGGATTTTGATTCATGACAATATTTAAAAATTACTGACTGTTTCATAATTTTGGGATCTCAATGCTCATTTAGTTAGTTTATGAAGCAAGTTGTACATTCAATAATTATCATTTCATTTCATTAAGTTGACTTTCTAGTAAATTTCATTCATTCACATAAGCCATATATATCCGATTTTACCTCTTGTAGAAGCTATATCTTTCTTATAATTTGTTTGAAAGAGATCAGTGATCCAGATTCATAAATTTTCGCCAAATATTACAGAGAATTTCACTTGTTCATTTTTATAATCTGGGTTCTGAGCTACGGATCTGCATATGTATATTACGAAATATATATCTTGTCCTCCCAACAGTTCTTCACTTAGCTTCATTTCAAGGTACTATTCTGATCTATGATGCATTGAACTCAATCTCAATTAAATTTACCATTTTATTCTTTATTATTTTGAGTAGAACTACTTTTGAAGTTACCATTTGAAGCTTACTAATCATATCGATTTATAAACATGCTATTGTTTTTGTTGGGATAAATACATGCAAGTTCAATTTAATTTCTAATTAAACATCAGCAACGCAGGGGAAATATAATTGTCCCTTCTTGTGTGAACCTAGTACGAACTAATAACAAGCCATCAATAATGCACAATTACTAAGCAATAAAAGAACACAAGTAATTTTAACGTGGAAAACCTCCTCGATGTGACGAATACAAATTATGGGACCGAAATCCACCCAAAATCTCTACTATAACAAAATAAGAGCCTGCAATTGTTCCCAATGCTCGGAATATAGAAACTCAATCTCCACCGTTCAGAATATACCACTGTGTGTCCTGAACGTGCTAATAAAAATCTAGCTTGGTCCTATAGTTAGATTGTAGGTAACGTCCTCTTGAACCAAAATTTGCAGACATGAAATCTTGAAACAACTCTTGCTATCTGTGGTTGTTTCCCAACGATATAGAACTCCGAATTAGATCTCTACCATTTAGATTGTATCTCAACAAGTCTTGAACATGATGTCCCAATTTTAGCTTGATCCAATTGTTGGATCTCTAGAAATGCTTCTTCAAATTTTCTGGTCTGGGTAGATCTCCAAAAACGGGAGAAAAAGAATCCTCTCTCTATTCTTTCTAATTCTCTTGGTCTCTCATGCCCTAATTTTAGCTGCTAGTGCTCCATAAATATTAGGGAAATATAATCTAAGTGTTAGACCTCACTTAGACATTAATTAAGTTGGGTATTTGACCACTCTATAAGTTGTAAACCAAGTCCAACTAATCTCCCTCTTTCCCACTATGTGGAGGCGTTAGCCATCCCGGTATCTCACGAAATATCTCAAGCTTGCCCCCTGGTTATGCCTTTGTCATCATAACAACACCATAATCATCTGTACGAATCTTGTCAAGTTGAAGCAACTTATCATTGATGGCATCCCTCATCCAGTGATACCTCACATCAATATGCTTCGTTCTTGAATGAAATGTGGAATTCTTACTGAGATGGATAGTACTTTGATTGTCACAAAATACTATGTACTTCTCTTGCTTGAGGCCAATCTCCTTCACAAACCTTTTAAAACTCAACAACGTTTAACAAGCTTCCATTGTTGTGATATACTCTGCTTCGGTTATAGAAAATGCAACACATTTTTGTATTCTTGATTGCCATGACATTGCACCACCTGGAAATGTTATCAAGTAACCTGAAGTGGATTTTCTAGTATCCGCATCTAATGCCATATCTAAATCGATGTATCCAACTAACTCTGGCTTCCTACCTCCAAAGGTGAGTCTCATACTAGAAGTACCTCATAGATATCTCAATATCCACTTCACTGCTCCTTTCTCGGATTGGACAAGTAACCACTAACAACACCAACTACATGTGTTATTCCTAGCCTCGTGCACACCATACATACATCAGGCTTCCCACAGCTGAAGTGTATGGAACTCTTTCATTGCTTCTTTCTCTTCATCAATAGAAGAGCTACGATAAGCACCAAGCTTAAAGTGAGTAGCAAGAAGAGAACTAACCACTTTAGTTTCGCTCTTATTTAATGGCGTAAGCACTTTCTCAATGTACAACTCATGTGATAAGTGCGACGTCTTGTATGTTCTATCCCAACAAATTCTATTGCTAAGAATTTTGTTTGCCGGTCCTAAATCCCTCATGACAAAGAAGTCACTCAGCTACTTCTTTAACTTGTCAAAATTTGAAGCAATCCTGCCAACAATCAATGTATCATCAACATATACAACAAAATCATCATCAGAAAACCTTTTCAAAAATACACAATGATCAGATCCAGTCCTTCAGTAGCCTTGTTCTCCCATAACTGACTCCAACTTCTGATACCACAGTCTAGGTGCTTGCTTCATCCCATACATGCTTCTCTTCAATTTGCATACATAATTTTCTTTTCCTTTCACCCTAAAGCCTTCAGGCTACTCTATATATATCTTTATCCAACACACCATGGATAAAAGCAGTTTTGACATCCATCTGCCCAACCTCCAAGTCATCTGGCTAGATGCTAAGCCAAGCACAAAGCGGATAAATGACATCTTAACAATTGGAGAGAAGATTGCGCCAAAATCAATACCTTTCTTCTGACTGAAGCCCTTAAACACCCAATCTAACTTTGAACCATGGACGTGAGATGAACTTGTCTAACTTTATTCGGTACGCCCACTTGCATTTCAGAGCTCATTTCCCTTTAGGTAGTTTCATTAGCTCAAAAGTGCTATTCCCATACACAGACTTCATCTCATCCTGCATTGTATCAAACCACTCATTCTTGTCCTCATCTTTCATTGCTTCATCATAGTATTTAGGCTCTCCCCCATCAAGCACAAGCTCATACTCGTTAGGAGGATATAATGTATTAGGTTTAGTAGTTATAGTACCTCTTCTAGGTGGTTTAACATATAGTTCTAGAACCTTTGGTGGGGGCAATGGTTGATCTACATCATTTGTCTCGACTACTGAAGGAACATCACCATTATTATCATCAGGTTGATCCTGATTATCCTTTTCAGACCATATTGGACCATAATCATGACTTATATCCAAATCAATCAAGTCACCGCTGGATATGGGAGCAGTTTTGACTATCTTCTCGATATCCTTAATATTTGATCCTCAACAAACACACCATATTGACTTCTAACAAGTTTCTTCTCCACTGGATCATAAAACCTGTAGCCAAACTCATCTTGGCCATAACCAAGAAATACACACTTTCGAGTATCCATGTCAAGTAAGACCTTTTATCTTTGGGAACATGAACAAAGGCTTTACACCCAAAGACCCGCAAGTGATTGTAGGAGATATCTTTCCCTTGCCAAACCCTATCTAAAACTTCAACCTCTAAAGGAACACATGGTGTAAGATTCAAACATGTACAACAGTATCAATGCCCTACCCTAGAATAATGTAGGCAAACCGGCTTCTGAAAGCAAACATCTTACCCTTCCAATGAGTATTTTGTTCATACTTTTTACGAGCCCATTCAGCTGAAGAGAATTTTTGGAGGTGTCTTTTGTTGTAGAATACCCTATGTCTACAACTCATAAAAAATGGACCAGAATATGCACCACCATTATCTAGTTCTGATACATCTCAACTTCTCTAAGCCCTGAAACTACTTAAACACGTCAAGCACTTGGCCCTTCATCTTCAGTGTATAAGTCCATGTCTTTCTTGAGTGATCATCTATAAAAGTCACACTATATAGAGTACCACCAAGAGTTTTTGTTTTCATAGGACCACAAACATCAGAATCTATTAAATCAAGTATACATGGTTTTCTTGAAGGGGGAATATCTTGAAAGCAACTCTAGTTTCCTTTCCTGCCAAGCAATGAGAACACTTCGGTAGGGATATATCCCTCATTTCCAAAATGAGATTTTTCTTGGCCAAAATCATCAAACCCTTCTCGCTAATGTGACTAAGTCTACTATACCATAATACAATATTTCCCTCATTCTCCATTGCATTTATAAAACGATCAAGCAACGTTGTCTGCATCAAATAATGAAGAATGTTTCTTGCCTCTAGCCATAAAAATCCTTTTGTAAGCTTCCACTGACCATCAATGAAAATATTGCAAAAGCCTTCACCATCGAGTTTTCCTACATATATCAAACTCAAACAAAGATCATATAGATGCTTGACATTTTTTAGAAGTAACATAGCACCATTGCAAGTCTACAAACATACATCTCCAACACCTATGGCTTTAACCTTTTTCTATGAAATTAAACTCAAAAAGCACGTAAAAGTAGCATTCATCAACAATACTTGGTTGGGGTCATTGTTGTGTACCTTTAATGATAAATATTTTAAATTATTTTGAATTTGGTATATTTGAAATTCAAAATTGAATACATGTGTTACTTAATTGAAAAAGAAAAAAGAAATGGCATGAACATAAAAAATAATGCGCTCAACTAAAAAAAATTGGCATCAATTCCCACACCTAACTCCTCCCAGTTCCTATTACTTTTTCATGAAAAAGTATTATATTTTTTTTGCTAGAAAAGTAATATTTCCTCCGTTCCGATCTAATTTGCACACCTGCTCTGACGCATATATTAAGAAAATACTGTTTTTTTACATTTTAGTTGATTTTTTTAAAGGTGGAGATTGAGAATGGAGATTGTGAGAAAAAAAATTCTTTTTAAGGGTATGCAAATTAGTGTGGGACGGACCGAAAATAAAAGTGTGCAAATTAGGATGGGAAGGAAGGAGTATGTTTAAAGAAAATGTATTGCTCTTTTTCTTAAAAGATATTATTTAAAAGGAAATAATGATATGCCATTTTGAGGTTATAAATATCGTACCTTTACTAAAAAATTATGGTGAAAACTTATATAAACTTCATAAGAACACATATTTAAAAATAAATTATGCGTTACTGAAAAAGTATTTCTATAATATGTATAAGTAACAAATACTTTTTCATAGAAATCTAATACTTCTTCTGTAAAACGTATTTACTTTTCCAAAAGTAATAATTTTTAAGTAATCCAACTATATAAGTAATACTTAGAATGTAATTTGTGTTTTATACATGAAGAACTTTCATGGTTCTTAATATTGCACACTTAAATAAACTTGATAAATATAAATCATCTTTTCTTTTCTTTTCTTTAAACACATGAATTCTTAAATTTTCTAACAAGTATTATATTTTTTTGAAAAAGTATTATATTTATAGAGAAAAGTATCACTTCATCTGTCCGTTGTGGATGTGAAAAATTTGAAATTTTTTAATTATGCAAAATTTTAAAATCTAGTTGGATGGGGTCTACTTCTTGTATGTATTTAAAACTTCTCATATATGATATATAAGTGTTACTTATATGCACATATTTTCAAGATTAAATAACAATCAGCTCTTCTAGCCTAGTCACTGGAAAGGTCCCAGCTTACTCCACATCCCGGGTTTGAATTTATCATTGTGTGTGTAGTTTTTTTAGCATAATTTAACTGGTACACAGTTCCGAACCGACCGATTATGGGTGGTTGTGGTTCTGAATCAAAACCATATGCTCTATACTTTGTACGTATTGAATGACCCTTAACTGACCTTAAGACTACGGTCTAGTTATGATTCTGAATCGTCGACACGTTGGTCATGATTCGATCTTGAACCTATTTTGGTTCTAAAGTAGTAGTCGTTGGTCCAATCCACTCTTATCCTTAGGTTTTGACGCATCAAGAGCGTTAATACCAACAAGAACACACAAGTTAAAACTCTACATTGGCTACAAATGCTGACAAGCACTGAATATTTGGGAGAAACTCAATTTTTATATCAATATCTAAAATAATATAGAAGATCCCTATTTATACTAATAAAATTATTTGGGGCCCAAGAAACTAATCCTTATCTATATAGGAAATAAATTGAAAGATATTCTAATAGATGAACTATAACAAACTAAAATATATCAGTACAAAGAAAAAATAAAATTAAATTATAGACACACACACACATATATATATATACTAGCACTACGCACGTGCGTTGCACGTGGTTATAATTGTTTAATATTATTTAAAAAAAATTAATTTGAACGTAAAATAACTGTACATTGTGATCAATGCAATATATATACACAACTTCGTAGATAATTCAATGTAATAAGAATTAATCTATTAAACAAACATAATTTTGAATCAACTAAAAATTAAAAGAATCATAAAAGATAAATTGAAAAGTTAAATAACCTTAGTTTTAATTAATAAGACAAGTTATAATAATTAACGTTAAATGATTCGTAAAAAAACGATATACCATGATATCGTGTAGAAATATTTAGTCTTACAAAATTTTCTATTATACATGTAAAGTTTGATTTATTCAAACTATTGTTTACTTCTTATTATACACAGACTTGATCATCATTAGTATATCTTGAATAAAGTTATACGATGATTGGAAAACTATATGCGTATTAATGAGGCATATATTTTTATGTTTTGCACCAAATCACTGGCATTTGAAGAAAAACACATTTTTAATTGTCTCATTACATCATCAACTGACATCCATAAGTTAATTATTTGTTATTTAACAGACAAAATATTAGGCCTAACGTACTTTTCTATAATTCTCTAATAAATAATTTTGATTTCAACATATATTTGCACAAGAAATTGTTTACATATTTTAGTGTGAGGAAAAACTTTCAGCAACTTAGTATCAAGGTCCAACATCCAACTTTTGTGATGAAAGTTATTTCCTAATTTTTTTTATTCTTATTAAGTATAACCCTCTGTAATATAATTTACTTGTCGATTTAAGACTGCTTATTTCAATTTCCCTTAATTATTTTCTCAATGCAACGTCGAAATTTAAAAATTATCCGTTATTTAAAATAAAAATCCTACTATTGTATTTTTTATGGAAGGTTGACTATATACATATTGTCTCACAATCTTCAATCAAACACATGTTATAATCTATATAAAATATAATAAATGTTTTAACTAATTTGTAATGTCTTTAATTCCTTATTTAGTTACAGTGAAGTACTCCTAATTTTTCAAACATTGCACATCCATTTAAAAGTCTTATATATACATGTTTAAACCACGCATTCCAATTTTATTTCTCTCATTTTATTTTTTATTTAGACTATATAGTACTCTATTCGACGTAATTATTTTTTATCTAATCTATTGTCAAGTTAATATTAACATTCACATTTCACTATCTTTATTTTTTAGCATATTTTAATTTCATTATGTGATACTCATTCACATAGTACAATTTTTGAATCATTCACAGTACAACTTAGTTCATTATTTCTTGTTAGTTCTTTTTTATTCTTTATTATACCCTATAATTTATATAGCGTAGTAAATTCATTTATCATGTTATTACATATGCTTAAAACATAGTGTATATATATATATATATAATATTTTTATTGATTTAATAATTTTTTTAATATTAGATCTTAAATATTTAAAAGAATCTGGTGCAACTATTCATGTCCACTAATTTTTACGTTTGCCATTTTATTATTTCTATTATTAGTACAATAAAATTTCACAACTCGGTCTAAACTCCAATTATTATTGTAACTTTTATGTCTCTCTAATTTTCTAACATAAAAACTTTTTCTTTGGTCTACTAAAATTACATCACCTATTAAAAGTATTACATTAATGAGTATATTTGTGTAGGTGTATAAGGTATGTGATTAAAAATGATGTTCAACCTATAGATTTATTTGAATAAAATCGATCCATTGAATAGACCAATAGTATTTAAATTTACACAATATCACTACAGATGCATTTATAGTTTTTATATCTTCAGATATATCTTTTACTGATTTCATATATAAGCTACTTTTACCGCTTTCCTCCATCTTTTTCATCTTAAATATATATATATATATATATATATATATATATATATATATTCAATAAAATTCTTAAATCAATTATTATTTTATCTTGTTGTAATGTTTATAAATGTTACTTATGAATTACATCGATTTCATTCTTCTAAATCATTGAAAATAAATACAATATATAATCTCATTTCCTACATGCATAATAGTTCAATTTATATTTACTTAGTAATGTTCATACAAAGAAATTTAGCGTATAAACATATATATTGCTAGTTTAATCTTAATTTTAACAGTAAGGCTAAATGTATGCCTAGTTTAATCCAAATTTTGAAATACTACATTGTATAATTAACTTGTATGTACATTTAACTACAATATAGATATTTAATTTTTGTTTTTGTATTCTTTTCTCATAGTATAATATATCTGACACTTTCACATTAGTTTATTCTTTGATTTTTCTATTATATTACCTAGACTCGTCTATTATAATTTCTTTTTTTTATAATGAAAATTCACTTAGATCCTTTAATATTTATAATTTTTACGCTAGTTTTTTTATATTTTTGTTCATTATGTTAATAAAGTTATATCTACTAATAATAATGTCTACTCATAAGTTTGTGTTATCTTTCTTCACAATGCATTTTCTCACTTCTATTCATTTTATCATCATATAGTTCTTATTCAATTGTTTTTGACATTATTTTTTATTGACGGACTTTAATAAAGAAGTATACACAAAAAACATACAATTTTCTAACATTTCTTTTTACTGACTCAAAAGTTAATTTTAAAATGTAATCTCAGCGATTTCACATGCAAGTCATTTTATTCTTTGATTTTACTTATTGTGATTACATTTTTGCTAATCGGTCTTTCTCCTTTCTCTTCAATTATAAAAGAAACCAATTAGAAAAATTATTAAAAATAAAGTTACTAAATTAGCTTTAAAACTTTACTAATTAATGGTTTTCTTTTTCTTTTTCTACAGTTTTCTTTTTTGACAATTATATAAAAGAATCTCATTATAAAAGAGAAAAGAATTTTAAAATGAAATTTTAAAATAAAAATAAATAAAAATAATAATGTTATGTATATGATTAAAAATAAAGAAAAATATAGAATATGATTAATACATAGGTTCAACTTATGTCATTAGATGAATTATATATCATATCCATGAATTTTTTAGGGTATCATATCCATGAATTGATAGATGAACTATATAGGGCTCTAACCAAATAAATAAAACTTTGAGAATATAATTAATAAACTAACCTTAAAAACTAAAATTCATTAATGATGTAATAGGCAAATAAAATTTGTCTAACCATATATATAAATATAAATTCAAAGATATAGTTTATAAATAAAACTTTAAAGATATAGTTACCAAACTAACCTTAAAAATTAAAATTCATTAAGGATATAATAGGCAAATCAAATTTTGTAAGAAACAACTCACACTTTTATAATAGAAGTAGATAGATATATGAAGATCTCCACCATTTTCCTCTCCTTGAAGACTCGAATCGTGCTCGGTTGCAAATTCATCAGTCCAGAGATGAGGAACGTCATTAAATTCATGCAGCCAAAGAATAATAACATCATCTGCAAATTCTTGCATGAAATGAAGAATAACAAAACAAAGAACAAATACACTTTCAAAGCCATTGCTAACATAAAGCCACCAGTAAACTTGAACTTGATGAGAGAGCAAATTTAAAAGCACTTCCATCATCTCCAACCACCAATAAGAAATCAGAAACCTCTCCATGGGTGTCAGTTTTATAATCACTGAGAAACCCCAAGCTATCAAATTGGGAATCAACCTTCTCATGATAAAAAAAATTGGCGGACTTATATATAATCCCCAAAAATAGAATTCTCAGGTTCATGCTTGGATGTGTTCGAATAAAAAACTGGTAGACAATAATAATCAACATAATCTTCCTTTGAAAAGAAATCAATAATTCCCTCGTGAGAAAATACCTCGGTATTGTAATCATTTGACATAATGATGGCGATTATAAGTATGTTGCACCTTCAACACTATGTCCATACCCATATCTACCACATGCCATTTAAGTGTCCTTGCATCCTTGGCCCTATTCAGCAGCATGATGACTAACTAAGAAGTCCAAGAAAGTGCATTATACTCTCTTTATCATACTTGTTAGCGGAGCTGCTTCATGTTGTTCGCGCACTGTAATCTCTTTATCTCTGTTGTCGGAGCTGCTACTTGATGTTGTTCGCATACTGGTACTTCCTGTAAGCAGTATTAAAAAGTACAAACCATTGATTCACCCAATGAATACCGGCGAATACTGAATATTATGAAGAAAAAAAGTTCGTTCTATATGTAAAAAATCAACCATTTAAAACAATGTCCTAATGTCCTAAGAAACTAATTCTGGTCTAAATAGGAAATAATTCTAATGATATCCTAATAGATAAACTAATGTAGTAAAATATATCATATATAATAAATAAAGGTAAAATCAAATCATGTATATATACACACGATGATCTCTATCAGATTTCCAATGAGCCAAGTAACACTTGATTTCTGCCGCAGTATAAAAGTTATGGTTGTTCTTAGTTTAATGCATATTGGTACTTGAATTGAAATTCGCCGGCTATGATTGCTTCCATTTGCTAAAATATATGCTTTTCAAGTTTCCACATGAAGCTTAATGACCATAATTTATTTTATTAATACAGACTTCTGGTCGTGGTGTAATCGAGAAATTTGATTAAGAGAAAGCAAAGATCAGAGAGATCAATGGCTTACTCAGCTGTGGTTTCTCTTAAGAACAAGATTCATCGGCTTCTACATTCTTCTCGTATTTCACTTGTGTTTCCAAGTAAGGAAACCATACAAGTTTTATACAAAGGGGCCCAAAAATTGCAAGATGTTTTGGAACAAGGTCTGGATGACGAAGATAGAGTCAACAGTGAGCAGAGTGAGCGTGCGAAGGCGTTGGAAGTAGAGATGAGAAATGCAGCATATGAATTAGAAGATAAGCTTGAATCCCGTCTCTCGACTCAGATACTTTCACAGTCTGAAACCGATCCATCGTTGTTCTCAATTAACTTATTGGATCTAAAACAAGTTGTTGACTACTTTTCTGAAACGGCAGAAAAGCTGGTGGATGAGTACACTAAAGAATTAGATAACAAGCCTGTCGACGATGATCACGAAGTTGTAGTTCCATCGGCGACTTATTTTGGTGGAAACATGTCGGAAATGGTTGGATTGAATGATAAGTTTACCGAACTCAGAGATTCTCTTCTTGAAGAAAATTCTGGTCTTAGTTTTCTCGGAATCTATGGGATGGCAGGTATTGGGAAAACGGCACTAGCTAATAAAATTCTTGACGATCCATCAATTAAGGAAAGTTTTCGGAGTCGCATCTTTTTCTCGATAGGCCAAAAAATTCAGTTAAAGAAAACTGTGTCGAATATTGTAGCTCAAGTTTATGCTAACGTTGATGAAACATATAATGGAAAATATGTAGGTATGTTTGAGAGATTTTACCGTAGAAGATGTCTGATTGTGTTGGATGATGTCTGGGACATGAATCTCTTATATAAGTTGGAAGGAGAATTTTCAGATATATATACTGTCATCTTGGTTACGACTAGGCTACTGATGGTTGCTACTGCTCTCGACGGTCAGCAAACTCTGGAGATGCGATTCATGAGTAATTTAGAAAGTTGGAATCTTCTTCGCCGAAAGGTGTTCGGGGAAGAGGAATGCCCTCCGCAACTTGAAAAAGTTGGGAAGAAGATTGCAGAGAATTGCGAAGGTCTTCCTCTTTTAACTATCACGATTGCCGACCTATTATCCAAAGACGAGAAGACCCAAGAGCACTGGAATATGGTTGCAAAAGACAAACGAAATCCATTGTTTCAGAAAGCATATGATTTACTATTAGAGGTATTGTATCCAAGCTACAACTACTTACCTCTATTTTTGAAACCATTCTTTCTTTTTTTAGCGGTTTTCCGTCCAAATATTGAATTTTGCCGTTCCACGCTCATCAATTTGTTGATTGCTGAGGAATTCCTTAAAATAGACCTAAACGAACATCCAGCCAATTATCTAAAGCAATCTTTAGTGTATCTTTGTTGTAGTAGTGTAGTGGTGGTGCACCCTAGTATAATAGAAGCTAAAGCTTACAACCTCCATTCTGTCTTTTGGCATCTATGTAAAATAGAAGCTGGGAAAATAAAGTTTCTTCATATTTTAGATAATTATGCTGATGGTTTGGACAAGAGCATAGAGGGACAACGTCGTCTTTCCATCTACAAAAATATCTTGTTTGCTATCAAAGACGTGTTTAAGTCAATCGAAATTGTGTCAAATATACGTTCTCTCCTTTGTACTGGGGCATATCATCCATATCAAGTACCAATATGTTTCGGTTTAAGGCTGCTCAGGGTACTTGATGTTCTTACAATCCGCTTCTATGAGTTTCCAGTGGAAGTACTCGAACTAGTTATGTTGAGGTACTTGGCCCTGACTTACAATGGAAACCTCCACCCTTCCATATACAAACTCTGGAAGCTTCAATACTTGATTATGCATCAGCATCTAAGCATCAACTCTAATGTGGCTCCATCGTATCTGCCGGTGGAAATATGGTATTTGCAAGAATTGAAGTATCTTCAAATCACTGGAACAAATCTACCGGATCCACCTCTTGGCGTTGTATTTCCAGACCTCTTAACACTTTTAGATGTGGGACCTAAGAGTTGTACATTGAGTGTGCTTATGGGTATCCCTAATCTAGAGAAGTTAAGAATTCATGTTGAAATGTTTGCATCGGATTCTGCTCATCCGATGAACTATTTGGATCATATTTTCCTTCTCTATAAACTAAAATCGCTTCAATGTGTCATCGTGAGTCCTGATATTCTTGCCCAACCTCCCCCTCTTCCAATTTTTGGATTAAGCATCGAAAAGTTAACTTTGAGTGGCTTTGGATATCCTTGGAAAGATATTGACAAGATTGGTGCATTACCGAATCTCAAAGTGCTTAGATTGCGATGTTATGCCTTTCGAGGGGAAAAATGGGAAGCAAAAAAGAAGGGGTTCTTGAAACTTGAAAAACTTTATGTTGAAGACACGGATCTTGTGGAGTGGACTATCGGAGAAGGAAACTTCAAATGTCTTCGGTTGCTAGACATGAAAAATTGCTACAAATTAAAGGAGATCCCTCGGATGATGTATATGAGGATTAAGCTGGTTGACTGCAATCCATCTGTTGTGGCTTGGGTAAATCAAATTAAGGCAACATCTGTGAGCACTGTTAGTGTCAAATCCTCATGGGATGATTGAAACCTCATGTCATGACTGCATGCCTCCTTTACATAAAAGGTCCGCTATTAAACTCTCCTCTCTTTTCCCCTGAGTTTTATTTTTTTTGTTCAAACAGTATAATTTAATATGAGGCCATATCTTAGAATGAAAAAAAGAGGTCGTTTTTGTGGAATTGATCAGTGCGCCTAAACATAGAAATTTTAAGTATTGAACTCCCTAAAATATTATAACATTATACTATATTGTTTGCATTGCATGCATATTGTAGAAATTGTGGAGTTTTACTTGAGGCACTAGAATATTGTGATTTTTTAATTGCTTACTAATGTTTTTCTTGAAGCAGGGTACAGCCCATGGTGGAGTAACTTGAGTACTATCTGAGATTCAATTTTAGTTTGAGAGTTGTTGTTTATTTGTTTATTTTCAGATGTGGACTATGGTAATGTTTGTTTAACGCTTCTACACCTTTTTATTGTTCGGGATTTTAAATGCTTCAGTGTATTAAGTTTACATTTGATTTATCACTAAAGAGATCCATACCTTTTACTTGTTGGGTTGCTGTTGTTATTCTATAATTAGTAACCTACTATGTGCCCAGAACTTCTTTCAGTAACAAGAAATAATAGTACGTGAGACAAAGTTGGATAGCTCAAGTGACAAAGCATCTATTACCTAGGCCTTTGGTCTTGGGTTCGAGCCACCGTGGAGGAAAGGGAGGGTTTTTTCTTTGGTCCTGGGTTCGAGTCACCGTGGGGGGAGGGGAGGATTTTTTCTTTGTTTCTTAGATTAGGAGAAAAAAATTTTAAGAAATAATAGTACGTGCACATACAAATTTATGGAGAAATTGGTACAAATCATCCCTAATTATGCACTATGATGAAAATATTGAATAGCTTTATATTTATATGAAAATACCTTTTAATTTTGAAAATTTTGGTCAAATTGCTCCATAACGGGCTACGGATTGTAGTACAGCTGGTCACAACTGCTGGGGCATATATTTTTATTTCACATTAACTTTTCCCTTTAAATTAATGACTTGGCTTATATATAGAGGAATTTGAAGTGAAATATGAGATTCTAGAGAAGGCCAATCTATCCCAAAACTTGATCAAATTTATATATACATCCCCTATGCTGCCACAGCGGAAAGAAACACCATTGGTCTCATAATTTTTTTACTTTTTCGAATTCGATCCCATAAATTATTACCTTTTCAATTTACTCACGCATCCCCCTTAATTGCTCCTTTTTTTTTTTTTTTTTTAATTTTGATCAATCAACCAGAAAAGGTCGTGTATTTCTCATGTGGCGGCGCCAATTAGAGGATTCCGGTGACTTATGACACGTGCTGCCGGATTTATGAGGTGTAATTATTTTTTTAATTGACACATCACCTTTTGTAATTTGTGTCTAGGTTGGGTCATAAACTAGTTCAAGTTTTCAGTTGTTGCTTTAATATTTTGATTATCTGTGGATTAAATGTCATTCATATAATATGTTATGTAGAATCACATGTACAACGCTCTATGTACTATACTGTCATGCACATTTGATATATTTGTTTTCTAATTTCGAATTAGATAGATAATAAATATGTTGCTTAATAATATAATCATTTTAAGACGACTTTGATATTAATAATCAGTTTAAAACTCCAAATTTCTAAATAAACTAAACTAAACTAAACTAAACTAAACTAAACTAAACAAAACAAATTTCTAAATAAAAATATTAAGTGTGGAAGGTATATTTTTCAAAATGAACTCATGATCTCTCCTATTAGACTATTAGTAAGAATATGTGCATACCCCGTGCCAATTTAATTGATCTCTCTAAAGAAAAACTGCATTGTTTCGGTTACTAGATTCACCCGTATATATAATTACTCATTAGTAAGAATATGTATACGCCTCTCTATAGGAGGATTGTACTGTTTCGGTTACTAGATTGAGTCATTATAATAAACTCATATGTAAGAAAAAATGTATGTCACTTGCCAATTTAACCCATAGGGGCTGCATTGTTTCGGTTACTGAATTGAGTTCAATCAATGAACAACTCATAAGTAGCAAAATGTGTATGTCTCGTGCTAATTTAATTGGTCTGCTATAGGAGAACTGCTTCATTTCCAGTTGCTTGATTGAGTTTGTGGTAGTAAATTTTTTAAGCGTGAATTAATTATGTGTCCCCTACAGGTATTGATAACACGTTATTTATGCATGTATTTAGGTCGATTTAGGATCATATTTTATGGCATATACGTGTATATTTGACCAGCACTTATTGATATTTATAATATTTGGGCCATTTGACGTGTTTCGACTTGTTTTGAAGATAATTAGGTATTTTTATGCCATTTGGATGAAGTACGAAGGAGAAACAAGTCAAATAGAGTGAAAACCGGTCCAAAAGAGTGAAAACCGGCCCAAAGGAGTGAAAACCGTCCAAGAACCGGTCCAAACCGGTCCGAACCGGCCTGAACCGGTCCAGGAGCAAAACCGGGCAAGAACCGACACGGCCGCGTCACAAAGCGACACGGCCGTGTCAAAAGTGTCTTGCAACGCATTGTGGGTTCTGGAATGGAATACGGCCGTGTCACAGATGCAACACGGCCGTGTCAAATTGTTGCTGGAAAAGTGGATTTTTGCAAAGCAACACGGCCGTGTCACTTAAGCAACACGGCCGTGTCAGAAGTGTTTTCCTGCGATAATTATCTAATTTTAATAGGATTTTGACTCTATCTTCCCCAAGATTCGTCCCCAACTCTATAAAAAGGACCCCAAGCTCTAGGAAAAAGGAATCAATCATCAAGAACATAAATTACATCATCTTGGAAGACAAAGAAGACGAAGATCATCGAGACGGAGTCATCCGGGTTTAATTATTCTTTTCTTAGTTTTAATTCTTTACAATGTTTTTATTAGAATTTTGTATTGGATTATTACTAGGCATGAGTAGCTAAGCTATTCGTGTCCTAGGGTTAGAAAGTAGGGATTTTTATGACAATGGTTTGATTATGATTTAATCTATTTATTCCTTTCTTTATGTGTTTATCTCTATGTTTGTGCTTAAAACTGAATTTAGCTTGATCACCTAGATTTAGTAATTTAGTTTAGCAATTCCTCTTCGAGAGGAGGGAATCGTTATCAGACTTAGAACATAGAGCGCAGTTGTCTATGATTGTGTAGGCCGTGGCTTAGGATCGTTTGGGAGTTATTAGGTTTAATTGACTCGAGAGGGTAATTAGCTTAATTAATCAACGGTTTAATCGCTTCGAGAGAAGGATTAGATTATTGTCGTGCCGCCTAATAAACATTAGAATTGGTAAATTTATAGGTTAATTATATTCAACATTGAATTAATATCCTGAAATCGAAGCCCTAGGATACCTTTTCTCAGTGATTAGATTAATTCATCAACGGTTTAATCGCTTCGAGAGAAGGATTAGATTATTGTCGTGCCGCCTAATAAACATTAGAATTGGTAAATTTATAGGTTAATTATATTCAACATTGAATTAATATCCTGAAATCGAAGCCCTAGGATACCTTTTCTCAGTGATTAGATTAATTCATCAACGGTTTCATCAACATTGAATTAATATCCTGAAATTGAATTAATTGACTCGAGAGGGTAATTAGCTTAATTAATCAACGGTTTAATCGCTTCGAGAGAAGGATTAGATTATTGTCGTGTCAGTTCTTGCCCGGTTTTGCTCCTGGACCGGTTCAGGCCGGTTCGGACCGGTTTGGACCGGTTCTTCGACGGTTCTCACTCTTTTGGGCCGGTTTTCACTCTTTTCCAACTTGTTTCCTCGTCCGGTAGCCTGAAAATGCTCAAAATACCTTAAAACAAGTCAAAACACGTCAAATGACCCAAATATTATTAATATAACTAAATGCCGGTCAAATATGCACGTAAATGATATAAAATATGATCCTAAATCGACCTAAATACATGCATAAATAACGTGTTATCAAACTCCCCCAAACTTAAACTGTTGTTCGTCCCGAACATCATACAAAAAGACACAAAGAAGACAAGTGATTATGCATTTTGTTTAGGGCGATTAGACGATGAATTCAGTTTCAGTTTGATTTTCCTTAAAACAACTAGGCAACACAATTCACTTGAGCATATGTGATAACGCGTAAATCAACTAATCTCGAGACATTGAACTTTCGAATTATTCAACCCTCACCGGGTAAGTGTTTCACTCATCTCTCAAGTGTTTAAGCTAGAATAATTTCCACTCATATTGAATTACATGCAAAATCTACCATATGCTTGCCAATCGTCTAGACTAGACCTCGTACTTGCTATGTGTGATAAAAGATCAAAAAGGTCTTTATTTTGGTTGTAATGTGGGCTTAAGGTACGGTGGGATACATTTGGATTTAAGTGACTATTCATTGGACTAATCAAGTTACGTCTAACCCGACTACCCCTCAATACAATCACTCAACCTCACTCTTCAAATTTCAGCAAATCACCTCGCAAAGTGACTTCTTCACCTTTAAAAGTCCGTACAACTTAAGTGCTTTTCAATTCTGCGGGTACCACATTTTTGGGACTACCCGAATGTTCTAAGCAAATTCATAATTTGAGCACTTTATTTTCTAGCCTCTCCTCTATAATACTAATAATAAAAACTTTTTTCTTTTTTTCCTCTTTTTTTTTTCTTTTTCTTTGTTTTTTTTTTTCTAGGAGAGGCCATTCTTCGCTTTTCACCTATCACTTTTCTTTTATTCCCTTCATCTTTTGAAAATATCCCTATTTCCCATTCCTTCCCACAAATTGTTCACCCAAAATTCCTTCCAATTCTCCTCCCTCTAACTTGATTAATCCAATTAGGGCCAAAAGAATTAAATCAAAAAGGTTTCGGCTGACATTGTTAGGTTATGAATAAATAAGGCTATAAGGCTCAATTGGGCTAACTAGGGACAATTTTTTCATTATGGGTCAAAGGCAATTTCCATGGTTCGAACAAATAGGCTTAAACAAAAAGTTGCCTAAGATCATTTCCTAAATCACAACATATACTTGACACATTCTTAGTAAAGACTCAAGGCAAGTTCTAGAGACTAGTACACATATTCAATCAAATTCACACCGAAAGAAAGTATATTACTCCGAAAATTGGAGTATAATTAGGCTCAAATTCTCACAAGGTAAATTTTGATTGAATATTCTCAGTTCAAGCTCAATTTCGTCTCAAAACACCTCTCATGCTCTATTATGTGCCATTTTTTTTCATCTAAATCATCTCATCATTAACTATTCATCATCCATCTTTCCCTATTATTCTCTTTTTATTTTTTTTTCACTTGTTACTTTTCCGGGTTTTATTATTCTTATGACTCTAAAAATTGAAACACTAATAAGACTCTAAACTCTAAACTCCTAAGACTCAACATGAAAAAAATATGCAATCAAACTCGGGCTCACAGACCCAATCAACACCGATACATCAGATAACTGGGCTCACAGACCCGATAACATCAATCAAACAATACAAATCAGCACAATGGGCACACGGACCCACAATTAACAGCAAGAATCTCGAATGAAAAAATAAATCAAAACTAGAAATCTAGCTGCCAAGACGTTCCACGGTCTACCCCCTCCCCCAAACTTGGCTGAAAGCCAATGTTTGGAGGAAAAAAAACGTGGTACGCCTTGGTGCTAACTTACAAATCGTTTCGACGACGGCGGTGTTTTGAAATCCTCCAAAATCGTGCACGTTGAGATCCTGACGCGGCCGTGTTGAAGGTTGTTGACACGGCCGTGTCACTTTTTTCCAAAATTGATGTTTCTGGATCGTTTTTGACGCGGCCGTGTCATTTGTGTGACACGGCCGTGTTGCATTCCAGTGTTGATTCGCGTTTGGAGGATGATTTTGACACGGCCGTGTTATAAGGCCGACACGGCCGTGTTACTATTGAACCAAAAATTGGTTTTCTGAGGCGTTTTTGACACGGCCGTGTTCCGTATATGACACGGCCGTGTTGCATTCCAGTAACTTTTTCCTTTTTCACGCCAGTTTTGACACGGCCGTGTTGAACAAGTAACACGGCCGTGTTTCTCTGTTTTCCTTCCACATGTCATTTTTCGTCTTTTCGACCCCCGTTTCTTGCACACTCGTCCATGTTAATTCCTAAAAACATAAAACACCAAAACACACGTAAAACATAAAATTAATGCAATAGAAAATAAACATAAGACAATAAACATCGGGTTGCCTCCCGACAAGCGCTTTGTTTTACGTCTTCAGCCGGACGTCCTTTTCCTATCAACCTTCTTCTTGCCACTCCGAGTCGGATGTTTTCTGACCAATTAAAGAGCTATTTGTGACATGAGGATTTTCTACAGCAGTTAGGGTAGTGTAAACAATGCTACAATTGTGCCTACCCCTTAGACCCGATTTATGTATGTTGAGTGTGATTATTTCGTTTTGAACCCGAAAAACCAACTCCCCTTTAGGTACATCTATTAGTGCTTGGCTAGTCGCCAAGAAGGGTCTTCCTAAGATAAAAGGGAATTCATCACTCCCTTTCAAGTCAACAACTAAGAAATCACTAGGGAATTCAAAATTTAGCACTTTTACCACTACATCCTCTGCTACTCCCAACGGCGTTAATGAAGATCCATCTGCCAATTTGATAGTAGTAAAGGACCGTTTAATTTCCCTTAATCCTAATTGTCTATACTGCTTAAGAGACATCAAATTTATGCTAGACCCTAAGTCACACATGACATTATGAAATTCATGACTACCAATTGAGCAAGAAATAGTAAAACTCCCTGGATCTTTTGCTTTTGTTGCTCTTCTTGGTTTCATGCTTGTGTTTGCGTTCTTCTTGGGCCTGCTCGGTCTCTTCTTTGTCGCCTCTTTTCCATCCTCCCACTCCTTTGTTTTCTCTTTAACTTCGATTCTCTCCTTTAGTGGTTCCTGTTTCACAACAACAACTCTAGATTGCTCTAAAGGATCAAGGTTAGCAAAGAACGAATTTTTAAAACAAAAATCAAAAGACTCATCAAGAATAGGAGATGAAGTTTTCTTATCTATGATTGTATTGACCTCCTCCTTCTCAATGTTTTTGACTTCCTCGCTTGATTCCTTCGCTTCTTGGTCCTTCAAGCTCTCTTCATGCTCATCTAGCTCCACAATATTGCAGTGCTCCTTCGAGTTAACCACTGTATCACTCGGGTATTGGCCTTGCTTGTGTTGAGCTCCTACTATCTTTATCAGCTGACTCATGTTTGATGTCAACTCTCCAATGCTAGCTTGAGTCTGCACCAACGTGTTCTCGAGCCTCTTGATGTCTGCCCCTTGCCCAGTGATATGCTTGTTTAGCTCCATGAATTTTCCATCCACTTTCTTCTCCAACTGAGCTAACTTTTCATCATACTTTTCGAATTGTGACATCGCGATTTCTTCTTGTGATGGCTTCTTACCGTCATGGATCATGCCATTTGTAACAGCAAATCCGGGTGGCGGATTAAGTGTATTTTGTGCGTTCCCATATGAGAAGTTCTGATGATTCTGAGGGTACTGATTGTACCGAGGCTGATTGTTCTGGAAGTTGTTGAAGTTTCGTTGATTTACAAATTTTACTTCTTCAACTTCTTCCGGACCCCCTGGCTGTTGTGCTAACGTTAGATTAGTTAGCAAATTCACCTGGCTCGTCAATGCTGTTACTTGTGCTGTGAGCTTTTCAATTGGCTCATTATTGACGGGCTCGACTTTTTGGACACTTGCTACCCTCCTTGGCATGTTTCTGTCGTTCGACCATTGGTAGCTTGTTCTGGCCATCGCGTCCAGGATTGAGAATGCCATCCTCACTGACTTCTCCATCAAACTTCCACCCGCAGCTGCATCCACTTGGTTTCTAGTCGGAGCAAGTAGACCATTGTAGAACTTGCATACTTGCTGCTTCTTGGTGAACCCATGTTGAGGGCAACTCCGGATAAGATCCCGGAATCGCTCCCAAGCCTCTCCGAATGGCTCTTGGTCCAGCTGTTTGAACTGATTAATTTGATTCTGCAAGTCGAGCATCTTGCTCGGTGGAAAGTACTTCAACAGGAAAGAAGTACTCAAGTCTTCCCAATCTCTGATGTCTTCTAGTGAATTGAACCACTGTAATGCTCTGTCCTTCAGTGAGAAAAGGAACAGTCTCATCTTGACTTGCTCGTGCGGCACATGATTGATCTTGATTGTGTCGGCCAGTCTGCGAAACTTGATCAGATGCGCATTCGGATCCTCCAACGCACTTCCCCCATACTGGTTTTGCTGCACTATATTGATTAGTGCATGCTTCAGCTCGAAATTGTTGGCATTGAGTGGTGGAGGTTGTACTCCTCCTGCCTGCTGATTTGGACTGGGCTTCAAGCAGTCGCTAATAGGCGTGTCATCTTCATCGCCTGCAGCTGGGTCTATCTGAATTGGGCCGTACTGCTGTTGTAGCTGTGGCCCTTGTGGAGGTAGCTGCTGCTGTATGTTCGTGACTCGATCATCCAACCGTGCCAGAGCTGTCAGTACTCTGTTAAGTGCGTCATCTTGATTCGAATGCTGTGGTGGGTTCTCCATCTCAGATGCGGCGTTTCTTCTAGTTCGGTGTCTGCGAGCTGTCGCTTCAATTTCCGGATCGAAAGGAAGAAGGGTTTCTTTCCCTTTTGATCTGGTGAGCATACGAAGCCTGCAAACACCAAAAACAAGAACTACCGCGTAATACAAAAATTAACCCAAAAAAATAAAAACGAAAATTAAAAATAAAAATACGAAAAAAATAAAATCTAGTCTAGTTTCCTCCTATTTTTCAAGATAAAAACTAAGCGCTAAATCCTATTCCCCGGCAACGGCGCCAAAAACTTGACACGTCGGTTTCTAACCTAATGTTCCGCAAGTGTACGGATGTAGGTGTAGTACTATTGTCAAGGTCGATCCCACAAGGAATAGTTTTAGGTAGTTTGATACCCTAATACTCTAGGAATGTCCTAACTAGATACTAAGTTTTAAAGGTTGATTTTACTAATTAAACTACTCCATTAAATATAACTTCAAACTTAGGAAACACGAAAACTAACAATCAAAGAGAAAAGGTATCCTAGGGCTTCGATTTCAGGATATTATTCCAATATTGAATATGATTAACCTATTAATTTACCAATTCTAATGTTTATTAGGCGGCACGACAATAATCTAATCCTTCTCTCGAAGCGATTAAACTGTTGATTAATTAAGCTAATTACCCTCTCGAGTCAATTAAACCTAATAACTCCCAAACGATCTTAAGCCACGGCCTACACAGTCATAGACAACTGCGCTCTATGTTCTAAGTCTGATAACAATTCCCTCCTCTCGAAGAGGAATTATTAAACTAAATTACTAAATCTAGGTGATCAAGCTAAATTCAGTTTAAGCATAAACATAGAGATAAAACACATAAAGAACGGAATTAATAGATTAAATCATAAATCAAAACATTGTTATAAAAATCCCTACTTTCTAACCCTAGGACACGAATAGCTTAGCTACTCATGCCTAGTAATAATCCAATACAAAATCTTAATAAAAACATTGTAAAGAATTAAACTAGAAAAGAATAAATAAACCCGGATGACTCCGTCTCGATGATCTTCGTCTTCTTTGTCCTCCAAGATGATGTAATTTATGTTCTTGATGATTGATCCCCTCTTTCTAGAGCTTGGGGTCCTTTTTATAGAGTTGGGGACGAATCTTGGAGAAGATAGGCTCAAAATCCTATTAAAACACGATTTCTCTTATCGGTGGACTTTTTGACACGGCCGTGTTGCTTAAATGACACGGCCGTGTTGCTTTGCAATTCTTCAATTTCTGCGCAACTTTTGACACGGCCGTGTTGCTTGAGTGACACGGTCGTGTTCTATTCCATAATCAACAGCACATTGTGGACCACTTTTGACACGGCCATGTTGCTTTGTGACGCGGCCGTGTCGGTTCTTGCCCGGTTTTGCTCCTGGACCGGTTCGGACCGGTTTGGACCGGTTCTTCGATGGTTCTCACTCTTTTGGGCCGGTTTTCACTCTTTTCCAACTTGTTTCCTCGTCCGGTAGCCTGAAAATGCTCAAAATACCTTAAAACAAGTCAAAACACGTCAAATGACCCAAATATTATTAATATAACTAAATGCCGGTCAAATATGCACGTAAATGATATAAAATATGATCCTAAATCGACCTAAATACATGCATAAATAACGTGTTATCAAACAGCATTGACGAGCCAGGTGAATTTGCTAACTAATCTAACGTTAGCACAACAGCCAGGGGGTCCGGAAGAAGTTGAAGAAGTAAAATTTGTGAATAAACGAAACTTCAACAACTTCCAGAACAATCAGCCTCGGTACAATCAGTACCCTCAGAATCATCAGAACTTTTCATATGGGAACGCGCAAAATACACTTAATCCGCCACCCGGATTTGCTGTTACAAATGGCATGATCCATGACGGTAAGAAGCCATCACAAGAAGAAATCGCGATGTCACAATTCGAAAAGTATGATGAAAAGTTAGCTCAGTTGGAGAAGAAAGTGGATGGAAAATTCATGGAGCTAAACAAGCATATCACTGGGCAAGGGGCAGACATCAAGAGGCTCGAGAACACGTTGGTGCAGACTCAAGCTAGCATTGGAGAGTTGACATCAAACATGAGTCAGCTGATAAAGATAGTAGGAGCTAAACACAAGCAAGGCCAATACCCGAGTGATACAGTGGTTAACCCGAAGGAGCACTGCAATATTGTGGAGCTAGATGAGCATGAAGAGAGCTTGAAGGACCAAGAAGCAAAGGAATCAAACGAGGAAGTCAAAAACATTGAGAAGGAGGAGGTCAATACAATCATAGATAAGAAAACTTCATCTCCTATTCTTGATGAGTCTTTTGATTTTTGTTTTGAAAATTCGTTCTTTGCTAACCTTGATCCTTTAGAGCAATCTAGAGTTGTTGTTGTGAAACAGGAACCACTAAAGGAGAGAATCCAAGTTAAAGAGAAAACAAAGGAGTGGGAGGATGGAAAAGAGGCGACGAAGAAGAGACCGAGCAGGCCCAAGAAGAACGCAAACACAAGCATGAAACCAAGAAGAGCAACAAAAACAAAAGATCCAGGGAGTTTTACTATTTCTTGCTCAATTGGTAGTCATGAATTTCATAATGTCATGTGTGACTTAGGGTCTAGCATAAATTTGATGTCTCTTAAGCAGTATAGACAATTAGGATTAAGGGAAATTAAACGGTCCTTTACTACTATCAAATTGGCGGATGGATCGTCATTAACGCCGTTGGGAGTAGCAGAGGATGTAGTGGTAAAAGTGCTAAATTTTGAATTTCCTAGTGATTTCTTAGTTGTTGACATGAAAGGGAGTGATGAATTCCCTTTTATCTTAGGAAGACCCTTCTTGGCGACTAGCCAAGCACTAATAGATGTACCTAAAGGGGAGTTGGTTTTTCGGGTTCAAAACGAAATAATCACACTCAACATACATAAATCGGGTCTAAGGGGTAGGCACAATTGTAGCATTATTTACACTACCCTAGCTGCTGTAGAAAATCCTCATGTCCCAAATAGCTCTTTAATTGGTCAGAAAACATCCGACTCGGGGTGGCTAGAAAATGGCTGATAGAAAAAGGACGTCCGGCTGATGACGTAAAACAAAGCGCTTGTCGGGAGGCAACCCGATGTTTATTGTTTTATTTTTAATATTTCGTTAATTTTATGTTTTTACTTGTATTTTAGTGTCTTATGTTTTTAGGAATCAACATGGACGAGTGTTGCAAGAAACGGGGGTGGAAAAGACGGAAAAATCGCATGAAGATGGAAAACCAGAGTAACACGGCCGTGTCACGTTTCAACACGGCCGTGTCAAAACTGGCGTCAAACGTGTGGGATATTCTGGAAAGCAACACGGCCGTGTCACCAAATCAACACGGCCGCGTCCAAAGCAGCTCAAACGCAACACGGCCGTGTCACAAAAACGACACGGCCGCGTCAAAATCAGGCTTAAAAACCAAATTTTGGTTCAAAAGCAACACGGCCGTGTCGGCCTTATAACACGGCCGTGTCAAAACCAAGCTCCAAACACGATTTCACACTGGAACTCAACACGGCCGTGTCACACAACCGACACGGCCGTGTCAAAATCAGCCCAAAAACATCAAGTTTGGCTCAAATGTAACACGGCCGTGTCACAACATTCAACACGGCCGTGTCAGTACGTCAACAGAAAAAAAATGAAAAATTCATAGCGTGATGCGGAGACGGCCGAACCAAGATTCAGTAGGAGCAAAATGGCACGATTTCGGAGCTCGTAGGGGTTTCAAAACGCCATCGTCGAACGATTTGTAAGTTAGCACCAAGGCGTACCACGTTTTTCCTCCAAACATTGGCTTTCAGCCAAGTTTGGGGGAGGGGGTAGACCGTGGAACGTCTTGGCAGCTAGATTTCTAGTTTTGATTTACTTTTTTCGTTCGAGATTCTTGCTGTTAATTGTGGGTCCGTGTGCCCATTGTGCTGATTTTTATTGTTTCAATTGGTGTTATCGGGTCTGTGAGCCCAGTTATCTGATTTATCGGTGTTGTTGGGTCTGTGAGCCCGAGTTTGATTGCATATTGTTTTCATGTTGAGTCTTAGGAGTTTAGAGTTTAGAGTCTTATTAGTGTTTTAGTTTTTTGAGTCATAAGAAGGATAAACCCGGAAAAAGGTAACAAGTGAAAAGAAAAATAAAAAGAGAAAATTAGGGAAAGATGGATGATGAATAGTTAATGATGAGATGATTTAGATGAAAAAATGGCACATAATAGAGCATGAGAGGTGTTTTGAGACGAAATTGAGCTTGAACTGAGAATATTCAATCAAAATTTACCTTGTGAGAATTTGAGCCTAATTATACTCCAATTTTCGGAGTAAGATACTTTCTTTCGGTGTGAATTTGATTGAATATGTGTACTAGTCTCTAGAACTTGCCTTGAGTCTTTACTAAGAATGTGTCAAGTATATGTTGTGATTTAGGAAATGATCTTAGGCAACTTTTTGTTTAAGCCTATTTGTTCGAACCATGAAAATTGCCTTTGAACCATAATGGAAAAAATTGTCCCTAGTTAGCCCACTTGAGCCTTATAGCTTTATTTATTCATAACCTAACAATATCAGCCAAAACCTTTTGATTTAACTCTTTTGGCCTTAATTGGATTAATCAAGTTAGAGGGAGGAGAATTGGAAGGAATTTTGGGTGAACAATTTGTGGGAAGGAATGTGAAGAGGGATATTTTCAAAAGATGAAGGAAATAAGAGAAAAGTGATAGGTGAAAAGCGAAGAATAGCCTCTCCTAGAAAAAAAGAAAAAAAAAAGAAAAAAAAAAGAAGAAAAGAAAAAGAAAAAAAAAAAAGAGAAAAAAATTGTTATTATTAGTATTATAGAGGAGAGGCTAGGAAATAAAGTGCTTAAATTGTGAATTTGCTTAGAACATTCGGGTAGTCCCAAAAATGTGGTACCCGCAGAATTGAAAAGCACTTAAGTTGTACGGACTTTTAAAGGTGAAGAAGTCACTTTGTGAGGCGATTTGTTGAAATTTGAAGAGTGAGGTTGAGTGATTGTATTGAGGGGTAGTCGGGTTAGACGTAACTTGATTAGTCCAATGAATAGTCACTTAAATCCAAATGTATCCCACCTTACCTTAAGCCCACATTACAACCAAAATAAAGACCTTTTTGATCATTTGTCACACATAGCAAGTACGAGGTCTAGTTTAGACGATTGGCAAGCATATGGTAGACTTTGCATGTAATTCAATATGAGTGGAAATTATTCTAGCTTAAACACTTGAGAGATGAGTGAAACACTTACCCGGTGAGGGTTGAATAATTCGAAAGTTCAAAGTCTCGAGATTAGTTGATTTACGCGTTATCACATATGCTCAAGTGAAGTATGCTGCCTAATTGTTTTAAGGAAAATCAAACTGAAACTGAATTCATCGTCTAATCGCCCTAAACAAAATGCATAATCACTTGTCTTCTTTGTGTCTTTTTGTATGATGTTCGGGACGAACAACAGTTTAAGTTTGGGGGAGTTTGATAACACGTTATTTATGCATGTATTTAGGTCGATTTAGGATCATATTTTATGGCATATACGTGTATATTTGACCAACACTTATTGATATTTATAATATTTGGGCCATTTGACGTGTTTCGACTTGTTTTGAAGATAATTAGGTATTTTTATGCCATTTGGATGAAGTACGAAGGAGAAACAAGTCAAATAGAGTGAAAACCGGCCCAAAGGAGTGAAAACCGGCCCAAAGGAGTGAAAACCGTCCAAGAACCGGTCCAAACCGGTCCGAACCGGCCTGAACCGGTCCAGGAGCAAAACCGGGCAAGAACCGACACGGCCGCATCACAAAGCGACACGGCCGTGTCAAAAGTGTCTTGCAACGCATTGTGGGTTCTGGAATGGAATACGGCCGTGTCACAGATGCAACACGGCCGTGTCAAATTGTTGCTGGAAAAGTGGATTTTTGCAAAGCAACACGGCCGTGTCACTTAAGCAACACGGCCGTGTCAGAAGTGTTTTCCTGCGATAATTATCTAATTTTAATAGGATTTTGACTCTATCTTCCCCAAGATTCGTCCCCAACTCTATAAAAAGGACCCCAAGCTCTAGGAAAAAGGAATCAATCATCAAGAACATAAATTACATCATCTTGGAAGACAAAGAAGACGAAGATCATCGAGACGGAGTCATCCGGGTTTAATTATTCTTTTCTTAGTTTTAATTCTTTACAATGTTTTTATTAGAATTTTGTATTGGATTATTACTAGGCATGAGTAGCTAAGCTATTCGTGTCCTAGGGTTAGAAAGTAGGGATTTTTATGACAATGGTTTGATTATGATTTAATCTATTTATTCCTTTCTTTATGTGTTTATCTCTATGTTTGTGCTTAAAACTGAATTTAGCTTGATCACCTAGATTTAGTAATTTAGTTTAGCAATTCCTCTTCGAGAGGAGGGAATCGTTATCAGACTTAGAACATAGAGCGCAGTTGTCTATGATTGTGTAGGCCGTGGCTTAGGATCGTTTGGGAGTTATTAGGTTTAATTGACTCGAGAGGGTAATTAGCTTAATTAATCAACGGTTTAATCGCTTCGAGAGAAGGATTAGATTATTGTCGTGCCGCCTAATAAACATTAGAATTGGTAAATTTATAGGTTAATTATATTCAACATTGAATTAATATCCTGAAATCGAAGCCCTAGGATACCTTTTCTCAGTGATTAGATTAATTCATCAACAGTTTAATCGCTTCGAGAGAAGGATTAGATTATTGTCGTGCCGCCTAATAAACATTAGAATTGGTAAATTTATAGGTTAATTATATTCAACATTGAATTAATATCCTGAAATCGAAGCCCTAGGATACCTTTTCTCAGTGATTGTTAATTCTCTTTGATTGTCAAGTATTAGTTAAATTCCTTAAGTCGTGTTAAAATCAACCTTTGCAACTTAGTATCTAGTTAGGACATTCCTAGAGTATTAAGGTACCAAACTACCTAAAACTATTCCTTGTGGGATCGACCTTGACAATAGTACTACACCTACATCCGTACACTTGCGGAACACTAGGTTAGAAACCGATGTGTCAGGTATCATAGTTAATTTACGATCTTAACAATTATCAATATAAGGGTTATACACTTAAATAAATAAAAAATATTGTGAAGACTTCCTATAGAATATCCAAACAATGTTATTAATGGTGAAAATAATGTTATACAAAACCAATATAGCATGAGATACGGATTATAACATCCTAGCCATAATCAACATTTATTCCCCCTATAGATGGGTATGTTTGATTTTGAGGTTCTAGGTGGTCGCATAATGTAGTAGTTTATTGGGTCAACTTAGTAAATAATTTTTTCATTTGTCATTTTACATTCATGCGAGTTCATGTCAGATTTATTTAATTTTGGAAAAATGTCTTAAAAATTCACACTACAACAAAAACTGTTAATCACTACGCCTAAAAGACAACGGTTTTATGCAATAACCGTAGTCTTTTAGCGCTCAACCGTAGTCATTGTACAAACCGTAGTGTTTTAAAAAAAAATTCGCTAAAAGACTACGGTTTCGCAAAACCGTAGTGGTTTAACCGTAGTCGAATACCTATTTCTCGCTAAAAGACTACGGTTAGTAAAACCGTTGTGGTTTAACCGTAGTCGAATACTTATTTTTTGCTTAAAGACAACGGTCAGTACGTCCGTTGTTAAAAGGGCGTTGTCAATATACTTTTTAATGGATAAATAGAAGAATTATTTTGTGTGATCAACGATAACGCTTATGATAACCGTTATTAATCGATCATTGTCATTATCCATTTTAATTTCCTTTACCTTTTTAAATATGTATTTACAATATTCAAATACTTGTTAATGTCCACTACAACATAAATGAGCTAATGTAACACCCAAAAAGTGTTACATATATACTAAAATATGTTACTATAGACTTTAGGTAACACTTTATTGGTGTTACACTTGTCGGTGCTACCTAAAGTCTAATGTAACACTTTTGATGATCTTTAGTAACACTTTTAATAAGTGTTACATTAGATTTTAAATTGTAACACTTTATGGTAACACTAAAAAAATGTTACATATAACCTCCTTTATGTAACACTTTTAATTGAAGGAAAAAATAAAAAAATTGTCATTGCTGGGTTTCGAACCTAGCTTGCTAGATTGGAGGAGCTTAAGTGCAAAGCCTTAACCACTAGGCTACAATAACTTTTTAGTATTTTTTGTAAGAAAAATAATATATACACAAGATTTTATTGTAACATCAATAAAATACACTCAAAATTAAGTTTTCATCAAACTACAATATAACTTAATTTTATTTAGGTTATTCATATCAATTTGACACAATGTTTCCATTTTTTTTTTTTTTTTTCATTTTCACCCACTTATATATATATATATATAATTTATTTTATATCACATTAATTTTATACATCTAGTTATTGTATATAAATCTTAAGACATTATTATTAATTTTAATTACCATAATTTTATGTATTAAGACACCTTCATTGTTGTGGTTTATAGATTTTAAATAAAAAAATAAACTTACAAACATGAAGATACATGACCAAATGTCCCAAGTCTAGGTTCTCACACTTAAGAAATGTATTCAAATTCTTAAAGCTACAAGTCTATTTTGTAATTGTTTAGTAAAACCACAAATAAGTCACAAATAAAATTTAATTTATTCTTAACGAATAAGTAAATCTTTAGGTGCTCTAATAAATTGTTATTTTTGTAGGTATGAGTCGATCATTTTCACCACTTATGTTACAGGTATTCTGTTGTGATAATTAAGATGTAACACATGAGAAAAATAAAAATAAAAGTCACATAAGAAAAATAATCTACAAATATTTAATTAGTTTAAAATAAAATAAATAATTTTATTATTTACAAGTGTTACTTATTTATAAGTGTTACATAAAAGTGTTACTTATTCAAAAGTGTTGCGTAAAAAGTGTTACTTATTTAAAAGTGCTACCTAAATGTGTTACAATTTAAAAGTGTTACGTTCAAAGCGTTACATATTCTAAAAGTGTTACACGAAAGTGTTACATATTCGCAGATGTTACAAAAGTGTTACATAAAAGCGTTACATATTCATAAATGTTACAAAAGTGTTACATAAAAGTCAAAATTTTAAAAGTGTTACAAACGAAATGTTACATAAAGTCATTTATGTTGTAGTGTTTACAAGTAAAAAATATTTTTTATTAATTTTTTTAAATGTTCTTTCCTCGATGTCTTTTATTGGCCTATCTAGTATTTCGAATTTAATTGTATGTGTTAATTTCTATACGACAAAATAGAGTCACATTTAATTTAGTCAGTAAATAGTAAATACCGACTGAATTTCAATCGACAATATATATAATAATAGTACATTCATTAAAAGAATCCTACTAAAAAGAATTTTTAATAAGTAAAGAAAGTTACATTAGAAAAGGAACAGACATAAGATTATTACAACCCTAATTTCATTTTGCAGCTCATATGTTTTGTCAATGGGGGCATCAGATCTTAAAATCAACACCGCGAATTGAGCATCCATTACTGTTGGAGCCTGAATCTTAAAATCAACACCGCGAGAGAGAGGCTGAGCTAAACATTGTAAGCCGTAAGATAACTTCGTTCGGTTTGGCCTCTCTTGGAGTGTACGTTAAGCAGGTTCAAAAGCGAAAGTTGAGCCACCAAAACCATCAGCATACGTTGAATCCAATCTTCATTGAAGTGAATTTCAGCCCAAACGAGTGAAGATTTCCGGTGAATTTCAGGCGCATAGGATCCATCGTGGTGTGCAATTTATTCACTAATATCTGCTTTTATCATGTTTCAGATTTCTTCTTTTTGTGGAATTTGATTCTATTCATGATTTTATACACCAAATTGAAATGCTCAATTAGCTGTTGCGTCGAGTAATTTAACAAATATATGTGTAGTTATAGGTTCATAATAGCAATTTTATCGTCGTTTCTGAAGGTAGTTGAATGGAGATTGAAATTGCTACCCTTGATTTATTTAGTTATTTGTTCTTGCTCCGTACACTAATTGCATTCCGCGGGATTTATAACTGATTTATCATTTAAATCCATTGATTCACCAATTGATTTTGAACTCTTACTTGAAGGATTGAAGGAAACAACCCTAATTTCATTTCTCTAAAGTTCGTCGGACAAAAAGGGGGAATCGTTGCCGGCGATTCTAGCAGCACCGCCGCAGCAGATAAAACACGGCCCCGCTTGCAACGAGACATTCGTTGGATAATGCTTGGATATTTTTGTTCAGTAATTCTTCTGTCAAATCCAAACAGGAGTCTTTGTGTAATGTGATAGGTGTTTAGCATCGTTGAATTGAAATTGAAGTAAAACTTAAGCAGTAGGATTAGTACAGTGGTTATCAACAATTATGAGAGCTTCTTCTCCTCTCTCTTAAATTGACTGAAACTATTTCTGTTTTGTGTGTGTTAGAGACGGAGGTCAATGGCAGATTATATGACTTCGACGCACAAAGCGAAGTGGATATTTACACCACAGGTGCTTGTAATGATTAGTTACTTTAAAATCCTTTTCCCTTCTTCTTTTCATATTTGCCACTTTATTAGACATTTTGTTGAATTGTATGATCATTGTTCTTCTGGTCTTTTGTTTTACAACTTGGAGAAATGTTTCTATCATGTGAGATGAACCTTGGTTTTTGTGGTTTCTGCAGAAGGAGAAGTACAAGGATATGCTAATAAATGAGCTAAGCAAGCACTTGAAAAGGTATGCATTTATCCTTATGTATGCCAACATTGTATGTGGAATCTTATAATAGTCGTAGGAGGAATTGGATACGGATATGGAATATTGGGAAGAAAGGAAAATGAATCGGAGTTGTATTAGGGTCTTTTCTAGTTTAAGAATGAGACTTTCATGTACGGAAGAGATAATAGTATGCAGATACACAATTATGTACAAATTTCATTTTCAATTTCACATCCTATCAAAACTGAACTTGGGGAAGGTGTACACTTGCTCAATTATAGTCTGTGAACTAGTTCGTGGCATAGAATGATCAGACCAGTAGTCCATTTTGTAGGTCTTCTTCCTGGATACAAGCTAGAAGAATTAGAATATTAATAGGTTCTTTCAGAGATGTGGAGAACTTTAATTATGGGGCATTGTCTTGTGGGGATTAATATATCGTTCCAAATGATGCTAAGACTGTGACCTGTTGTAATAGTATGAAGCTAAGTGGATGGAAGTAGATATTGATGGGTCCTTCCCTTATGCTGAACCACAAAATGATGCAAAGGCTAATGGTAAGGTTCTTATCTTAAAGGACTTACATCTGCATCTGTTTACCTAATGTCATGGACTTTATTGGTTCTATGTGGCTTGATATCCGAACGGTAAATTTTCGATGTACTTTCATGTCATAAATCTGCTTGTTTATTATGTATCCATGAGCACACATTCTTCCTTTCTTATCTAAAATTGACTTGTGAGTCAAAATGTTTGCTCCTCGGCAGGGATCCAAGTGCATTTGCTTATGCTATCAAGCGCTCATGTGAAAGTAAGGCTGAGATTATATCTTTAGACGAGAAGGAGAGTGGCTTGAGGGAAACATTAAACTTGGGACACACTTTTGGCATGTGATAATCAATTTCTTAATATGTTCTATAGTTTGTGGAGTCAAATCACTTATAAAATGGCCACATCCACACAACCTTTGAATTTGTCATTGTGGATTGTTAATCCATCTTTCAAATCTTTCCTTGGGTCCAAATGCAATATCTCTAGAAATTGTGCATATTGTTGGACTGATGTGTGTATTTTTATAAGCTTAAGGGAGTCGAGCCAGCAGCTACATATATGAATCTGGGACTGCCGCTCGGGTGGTATAAAGCTCTGGAATGGGTGTTTCCAACCTGGGCAAGGATACACGCCCTCGACCCTTATGAAGCGGTAATGTTCTCAAAGCAGCAATTGTCACCACAGATAGAATAGTACAGTAAGCTAGGTATTTATGTGAATTTTTATTTTATCTATTATTAAATGGTTGGAGTTTTTTAGAATTTTATTGTTTGGGATCTTCTCTTATGGAAGTGAATCCCACTAACTGCTCTTCTTTTGGTTTCTCCTGGTAATTGTCAGATTTTCTTCTACTTTCAGCTATATATGAACAAATAAATAAAGAATCTTTTTCCTGGTGTAGGTTACTTATTTTCTGCACTATGTTGCCTATATTCCACCATTTTTATCTTTTGTAGTGTCATCTTTAGTATCTCTTTTATTGTTTTGTGTCTGGATTAAAGGATTTAAGTTGTTCAGTGGATGCTCCAATATGTTTGTATAGTTTTTCAGTTGTACATATGTGACTTAATGAACTCTCATTGTCTCTGCTTTAGGGTCTTTTGCAAGCTCTACAAGCAATTAACACAAGAATTTATGTTGGAAAATTCAGGTCTAATTATTTTTCGCAGAAGATACTGCATTACATTAAATTGTCCACCCATCTAATTCAGGTCAATCGGACATTGTTTTAGTGACTAGTTTTTTATTCTTGAAATGCATCAATTATTTTAGTCGGAAGCTGCTTTTTGTTGCATGAGTTGCTTGGCTTTATTCCTTTACAGTTTCTGAAATCTCCCTTTTCGTGAAAGTTGAAAGGACTCTCCTTAGATTCTCTTTTATTGAAGATACATTCAATATCTACTAAGCAGACATTATGACCTGAATGAATGAATAATTGAACACTACATCTTGTATGAGTTTATTTGTAGTGAAGAGTCTATATATGTTACACTTGTTCAAATCTGGTTATGTTAAATAGTTGCTTGTTCAAATCTGGTTATGTCATTATGATAACGTATTCTTCTTTGAATTTTAATTCTATACGTGTTTGCTTATTGGACATCCAAGTAGTCTTTAATTTATTATAACTGCATATGGAAAATGATTTTCTTCTCTCTAATGATTATGTCCTATTTTTTATGTTACAGACCTGAGATGGTGGTTGGTTGGTACCACTCGTATCCTGGAGCATGTGGTGGAGCATTAAGGAATACAAGAAAATATTCATCCAAACACGCTTCAAGAGGTAAGCCATTTACTTTTTTAATGCGAAATTAATGAATTGGTTGAATACGTATTATATTACAATTATAATTGTATTTTTGAGTCCGTAAACAAAGAGGTGGATCATGATTCCATAATTTTTTCCTTTTTAAAATTGAATTAGGTTATAAAAATAAATTTTAGACTTGTTACCTATTGGAAATAACCTTGGGGTCAACTTGCCTTTAGTTACGAAAGTCTGGAGCCAAGCTGTAGCAAGGGGAACGTTGTTTCCCAAAGGATATAGTGCCAATAACTAGTTATATGTATCCACAGATATTGATGTGTATGATTGCTTGCTAACCCTTTAGTTCAGTTGAGTATATTTTCTACACAAATCTGCTTTCTAAAATTGATTTTATACTTTCAACTTGCCAAGGAAAGTATTGACCTTTGTTTTCCTGTCTTCCAATTAAATATAGGATGCTTTCACTTTTCGGAAAAGACTATCCAAGGTAGACGAACACCATGACATAATGTATGGGGACATTGATATGGAACTTCATCGGCATTTCGAGTGGGAGCTGCTTTGAGTCCAATGTTGATTGCTTAATGTAGAAACAATGTTTACGTTCCAGTATTTTAGTAATTATTGATTGTAAATGGTTTGAGATGCTTGAGAGGAGTTGTAATTCATTATCTTTTTTGACTATGCAAAATGTTGATTATATATTTAATTGTACATTAATTTCAGTAATATAATAAGAAAATGTAAATTATAATTTTCAAATAGCATCAAGAATCAATTTTTTTGTTTTTTTAAATTGAGAAACATCTACGGCAACGGTTCAAGACCGTTGTTAATAAATAACCAACAACCGTAGTTATTTAAATCTACGACTACGGTTCTCAATCGTAGTCATAAACATATATTACTACGGTTTAGACCGTAGTCAAAGGAATTTTCTAGCCGTGGTCATACATACCGTGGTAGTAGATATTAAATATACGACTACGGTTTCCAACCGTAATCTTTAGAATTAACCACTACGGTTATGAACCGTAGTTATTGGTAGAGGGTCTACGACTACGGTATGTACTACAACGGTCACTGAATGCCTTTAACTACGGTTTTTGACCGTAGTCTTAAACATTTTTTGTAGTAGTGTCACTATCCAAAGTCTTGTTTGATCGTCAACTAGTGGGAGAAAATTTTATTGATTCGAATGTTATTCTTACTAAAAAGTATCAAAATTAGTGTTGACTAAACTATTTCCCACTATACTAGCTTAGGGGTCCAATGTTGAACATTTGGAGGCATACGATAAGAAAAAAATATTCTGATGTGTTAATACATTTGGGATTAATCTCAAATGTGTTGTGATACTTAGTTGACACGACTTAGTTTTGCAACTAAAATTGAGCAACCGCAAGTATACGACGTTAATAGTAGTACTAAGTGAGTACAATGTTGATCTCGCGAGGAATTGGTTTGATATTGGATAGACAAATCGAAATAAGTATTTAAATGCCTAACTAGACTTTTTGGTAATTTTTAAACTAAAAATGAATTAAACTAGCAAGATTACTTAAGGAGCAAATTATAGAGGTTAGTCATCAATTAGAGGTAATCTAGGGTTAAATTTCAATTATGGACATCTAATTATTATTAATCCAATTAATTCAACCTTTAAACCGGATGCTATGTATTAAGGAACAATCACAAATTTTATGCAAGACCCCCTCTCGGAGATAATTTCGTCTTGATTGTATAAGATTAATCGTCGTCTCCGGTCAATTAATGAAATACAACTCTCAATTGATCCAAAGATCAAGGTTCCGCAATTAACTCAAATCTCTCGATTCTATTGCTCTCTCAAAAACCTCTCTAAGAAAGTTCTCTCTAAAAAGTTATACAAATGAAGTGTCTTGTGAAAATCTGAAAAGAAAAGTGTTTAAATAGTATTTGAGAGCCCTATTAACATTTGGGCCAAAAGGGAGATAAAATGGCTTGGCCCATTAAATTATAGCCGGAATGATGCATGGTCTGTGCGGCCTCTTCATCTGGTGCACAGGTAGGCCATGCGGCCCGAATTCCACTGTTAGGATTTTTTGGTATGCACGGTCTGTGCGCCTCCTTTTCAGTGCGCGCGGCCTGGACCGCGCATGTTTAAATTCACTAGTAGCCGTGAACGGTCTTCTTTTCACGCACGGTCTAGATCGTGCCTACCCTTTTTTGGTTGTTTTGGCTTGTTTCTTAGAGTCGCTTCCACTCATCGTCCCTTCTACTCCTGTTTAACTACAAAAATGCTTAAAAACGAGATTTTCGACAAGAGAGAGGAAATGCGAAGGATATAACAAATGGGTACTTAGAATCTTCAAATGTACGTTAAAACCACATATTATAAGCTTTCTTTTTATCATAAAAACCCCGTTTGTCAACCCCCTCAAACTAGAACCTTGCTCGTCCTCAAGCACATAAGAACATAACAATAAGGATTTTCTTTCCCAAGTGGAGGAAAACATATAGGTTTCATTGGTTTTACTTGGAAATGTACATCTCAGACCAAAAGCACATTCCAACTATGCAACATCACAAGTTAAGGAACTTTGGAAATCATCACAATATCCTCACAGATAAGTGTATCACTCAAACAATCAAGTGTATACAATAGGGTTGTGTATCGCTTGAGTTGAATACGTATCCATGCCCTATCATATGCTTGTTTATTGTCTCATCTCTCCGTCACTTATGATAAATACGAGCAAAGAATCAGAAATATTTTTTGTTTTGGTTATAATGAAGGCTTTTTAGACTAGATGAGATATGTTTGGGTATAGAGACTTAACTTGGATCAATTGAGTTGCACTCAACTAGCCCTCACATAAGTTTGACTCTCACTCCCTTTTTACCAATTCAACACTTTTATATTTTTTCACCTTCTCCAAATCACCACAACCAACTATTATGCAAAAAATGTGAGTTAGCAATATTTTAACTTCTAACTCAATCAAAGTAAGCTATATTATTGGATTCTTTTTACCCTTTCTTGGTCCTAAATTACAAGTATTCAATCGAAATAAAATGTACATTTTTTTCGATTCAACGCTCTATTTTCATTTTTTTTTTTTTTTTTTTTTTTTTTGCTTTTCTTCCCCACTTTATATTCATCATCGCACTCTCATCATTTTTGTAACCCCCACTGATATCCACTTTTCATCCTCATCTCTCAAACTCATACGATCCAAGTGTGGGGAAAAGGCTTAAAAGATGGGTATGGCTTGTAATTTTAGTTATCAAGAAAAAGGCTACAAGTTCAACTTGGCTAACTAGGGATAATTCATATAAAGGGGTGGGAAGATGATCTTTAAGCTCAAAATAAGTTATAATAAAAAATCACCTAAAATTATTTTCAATGCTCATAAATATGCCCCGTGATTTCAAGTAGAGTCAACGCAAGTTCTAGAGGTACTATGCATATGACCAACATCACAAAATTCAAGAAAAATATTGAACTCTAAAAATAAGAGTTCCTCATTTTTTGCTCAAAAGCTCTCGGAGCTTATATATCATGATCAATCTCTTTGTTCCAAAAAAAAAGTGTCATATGATATTATATTTGTTGCATGTAAATTGATTTAGTGATTGGAGTGTGATGCAATACTTTGCATCAATTAGTAATTATGGTTTAATGTTTTTGCTTGTAGCTTTTTTAATATTATACTTTTCTACTAAGCACATGTATATGAAGAATTGATAACAAATCAACAGAAAGTATGGACAGCATTATAATATATCCTCAAAATTATTAAGTTCTACATAAATGTGCATGACTGATATGTTGTCATAAGCAGGAAAAACTTCCTGCATTTTTTCTGGTTTAGCCGATGCTTTTAAAATGCCCAACACCATTTCGCAGGGAATGAGTCAGTTCTCAAAGCCCGCCAGGTATCTCTTTGTGGAAATTCAAAAAATCGATAGCAACTATTATCCTGAGGTATGATTTACCTCAGTTCTTGTTTTACGTTTAATCAGTTTATTGTAAAGCTGTCTTGACATGTTTATTGTGGATAAATAAATAAAGCATATCCTAAAAGAATTTTACATGAACTATTATGTTTTATGTGACTAAATTATCAGAAGCAACATGTACATGCATTGAACCTGATCATTGTAGGGTTGCTGCGGTTGGAAAGTGGAATGTGATTTCAAGATAAGTACATTTTCATCATACTTAATTTGGCCACGCCTCTATGTATATGACAAATCACATTTCTGAATTGCAACTTTATATTATGCTTTCCTACGTATGCCTTGTCTATCTTGGTGTAAGTCTCATCTTTAGTTCCTTTATAAGCAGGTAAAATCTGTGAACTCTTTGTCTAATTTAAGCTCTCAAAATTTTTAAGTCAAATTAGCTTAGTCTATATGTCTGATTATTGGAAATTTTTAGGGGAAGTATTGATATGGATAAGACATATCAATAAACTCATTTCCTGAGTTACTTTGTGAATGATTCATAAACTCATTTCTTGAGTTAATCTTAAATTCACTTTCGATTTCTAGTGAAGTTTCTTCGGAAAATGAATTATGATCTAGCGAGTATTATTGTTTCATAGCCTAATTGCTTCTATTTGAATTATTACGTAGGTCAGATACCTTATAATGTCTTCGGTACTTACTTTGGCTCTTACGACATGTAGGAGTAGCAAGATGATCCAACAAGATATAGGGGAAATGGAAATGATTATTTCTCTCTCACGATTTTCGTAGTAATGAGTAAAATTATGCAGCATGAGTCTGCATTAACTCTAACCCTACCTCTCTTCTTCTAAACTCCTTCTCTTTATCACTATGTGCCTATATACATGTGTACTTATTTGGCTACCATATGAGATATATATCGATGTACATATTTGTTCGTATGTATCCATTTTTTGCTTGCCTTTCCTATGCTTAATCTGTAAATAGTTGATTAGGAAATAATCAACTATCATCTTCTTCATGTCATTTGCTCAGAAGTTTGACTTTTTTCATGGAGGTGGTTCTGATGAGTAAGCTTATATGCACCAATGACTTGTGAAGTTAGTGGAATTTTATAGAAGACAATTTTATTAAAAGTTGTCTGAACCTTAGATGTTAATTGTTTACTAGATGAACATATAACAAATCTGAGAATTGAGTGGTGGATGTGTTTTATATATTTGACCTGTTTTGCAATGAATTCAACATATTGACTTGTACAAATTTGAGAACTGACTGCTATGAGAGAAGCCTGCACTATTATGATGCCTCATGTTCAAACCCTTTCTAACATTACATGCAGGAAAGTAACTAAAGAGGAAGTTGTAGGAGACTAATCCCGGGACAGGTTGGAGACTTAGTTGCTAAATTTCAAGTGAAAAGAAAAACTCACTCTAGCAAATAAGAATCACAAACCAGCCTCTTGTAGTTGGTGACTTAGTTGCTAAATTTCAGGTGAAAAGAAAAACTCACTCTAGCAAGTAAGAATCACAAACCAGCCTCTTGTAGTTGGAAAAGAGGAAGAATCGAAGATGAAGGAGGTAGCGCGCCGCCTCCGATCCGGTGGAGGAATGGGGAATTGATTGGCTGCGGCGCGTTTGGAAGGGTTCAAATGGGGATGAACCTCGATTCTGCAGAGTTGCTAGCAGTGTAAGAGGTCGAGTTCGTAAACTCCTACCTGTATTGATAGATACATTTATTTTTTTTGTTTTTATTTTTTTATGAGGAACATGAAGTTCTTGCTAGGTTGTCGGAATTAAGATAAATATTTTGCCACCCGTACGATCTAATGACTACATCAGATGATCATAATTAATTTATGCAAAACAAAATAGGAATCTGATCCAACGTGGATATTATGATAATAATGTTCTTTCAAGACTTTGTTACTTAATTCAGGGATATTTATTTCAAAGTATGGAAGTTCAGTTGAAGAGCTCATTAATTCTCAAATATAAGTTCCTCTCTTTGGAGTATATCTCCAATTTTTTGTGCATTTCCTGATCGAAGACTGAACGGCGATTGACAAACTACACAGACTGAATGCCTCGTGTGTGTGTGTGTGTATATATATATGTTGTAAGTAACAACATTTTTGCCTAGCTTGTTAGCTTTTTACTCAGTACATGCTAGTTTTCATTTATTTCTAATATACATAAAGTTTTTTTCCATAGTTGAGTTGAACTTGTTCCCTAATCTGCCAATTATAGGTAGTTGATGTAATAAATAATGCTTACTTGATAACAGTGATTACAAATTGTTGGACTATTATCTTATTTCATTCCAATGCCTTGCAGATTTGATGATTCTTTGATTCTTTAGTTATTGGAGTAAGTGGTGGAAAAGGGGCAAAGGAGATTCAATTAAGAATTTTGCAATCCGCTAGATAGTCTAATTCACGGTTAATTTCAAGCTTAAGAAGATTTGATTGCGTAGTTAATTTTTTATATTATTTCTGGAAGCATATTTGTGGATCTTTTTGCTAAAATAATGTAGTATTAAAACTATCAAATTAATTGATGTTTTATGTTTTTTTGTCCTTTTATGTGATGTATTTTATTGAAATATTTATTATTTATTATTTAAAAAAATTAAAACAGGAAAATAATACCTAATAACATGTACCACAAACCCCTATTATAAAGGTTAAACGACAACGCTCAAAAACCGTTGTCTTCACGTTGTTGTATAAATTAAAACCACAACAGTGGAAAACCCTTGTAATGACTGTTGTTGTAAAGGCCCAAACGACAACGGTTATAACTGTTGTTAACAATAAGCGTTGCGATACGAACGACAACGGTTACGCTGCATTGTAACAGGCGTTGTGGTAAATGCAAACCACAACGGTAAAAAACCGTTGTGGTATAGGCATTCGACAACAGTCAGAAACCTACCTACCACAACGCCAGGTACGACAACGCTGATTTATTGCTAACGACAATGGTTTTCCACTGTTGCCCTTTTGCAGAATAGTTGTAGTGAGTCCAGAGTTCCGCACTGAACATGCTCAGTTGATCTTACATAATCTACTAAGTTTACTTGTTAGATTCAGTAGGAGATGTAAGATGTTTAACATAGTACATCTAGTGATTAACGAGTAGTTGGGATAGTGGAAAATTTTGATAGAGCAATAAGAGAATATTATTAAATTCTAACCAATTAGGAAAATTTCATAGCTAGGATGAAGCTTAGAATTTTCGAATGTAAGAGTCTTTGGATTCTCATCACTAAATAAGGAAGTTTCTTAGGTTAATCTTGGTAGTTATCATGCTTTTAGACAGTGACCATCGAAGATATCATAAACCAAATCTATGTGTACTAACTCCCTCTGGAATCTTATAGAAGTTTCCTTTAGGATGAGACCATGTGGTTTTATCCAAAAGGGTAAGTGCAGGTAATATGCAGACTGATAGAGTTCTTTCACGAACTTAATCAAATGTCTATGCCCTTACGTGTTCTATCTTTTTAGAATAATGCGAAAAGACAGTCTTACATATTGCGAGCAATATAGGTAGACAGTCTTACATATTCAGGAAAATGTAGAAGAGTAAATTTTGTGTGCTTAGTTAGTGTCATCTGAAGATATGAAGGACTTGAAAGATATTTTTGTTCTCATTTTTAGATCCATTGGGATAAAATAATTGGATTGATAGTTTAGTCTAACACTTTATATGTAGTTTGTGGATAGTGATGTCATTTTGTGTGGGGAGATATCAAGTGATCTCGGAATACTGATTTCACAACGGAAGCGAAGAATGTGGCAGCTTTAAGAAACAACCTAGTATTGAAAGTAAGACTTATATTATTCACATATCATTGATTCCCGAAGAAATTGGAGTAATGTTGAAAGTTCGGTGTCCTACGAATAAATTAGTGGAAGGCTTACACTACTCAGAGGTTAATTACTCTTGGACAAGTGGGAGAAATGTTGAGTGGGGTGTATGGTATTTTACGTGTTAATTCGTGCATTGACATGTTGAAATTAAATACAACATTTAATTATTTGCACAGTAATTTGTTTGATCTTGCATGTGTCCTTGGGTTGTAGGAATGTTATAAATCGAGTATTTAAGTTGTTTAATATGGAAATATGCAATTTATAATTCAAACCTATGTATTTTGTCCGCGATCAATAGATAAAATTGGGCAATTTATTTTGATAAGATCGTCTCAATTTCAATGAAGTTTATCTTTGACTGAGGAATAGAATTGTTGATACATGTACGATTTATTGGGACGGGACCACATGAAATTTAGATTGTGATTTGACCATACAATATAAATTTACTGATTGACGTACTTGTTACCTTAATCATAAGTGAGTGTACTTTTATTACCAATTAGACATTTTTTGCGACACCAGTGAGTGAGGTTAATATATTAATCAATACATCGGTATTTTAGAAATTAAAGTGAAGTGATAAAGAACATATATTTACAATATTGAAATCTTTTATCTATTTAATAGGCATGATCATGATCTCACAGATTTTTCTATGAACAGATACTGCAAGCTCAGTATTCAACATTAGTTGTCGAATCACATTGATGTAGTCACACAGGATTGTCGGATAGAAGATGTGTGTTCAGATTAACGAGTGTTTGAATATAGACTTATTGGTCATGTTAGCCTATTGAGAATACTTTAGTTGATCGAGGGGGGTAATACGTTGGACCGATCAATTAGAGGATAATATTTATTGATCGGAGCTTAATTTTAGTTGGGTCCGATTAGGGCACTTCAGTAGCTCAATGTGAATTGGAATAAATTATAAGGATTATAATTTATTACTGCAATTAATTTGCATTTTGATATTATTATATTACGGAAGATGAACATATCCAGTATTTTACATAGTTATCAGGATATGCTACTTAGAGAGATTATTAGATATATTAGTATATATATCAGATACATATTCACCTCTCCCACGGGTAATACACACGCACATATCAACGTTCCAAAGATTGTCCACACACTGTGTATTGTAGTGTAATTCGTGATAACATCGGAGAAGCCTTGGAGGTTTGAAGCATGGTAAACACAAAATATTTGAGGTTTGGAGCATGGGAAACACAAATTTGGTAAAGCACGCTTCAAAAGGTATTTCATTAATCCTTCTAGTATAGATTAATTAATTCGTAAAACATATAGTAATATATCGATGCTACAACGATTTATCCGATCTTCAATATTAGATATTGAATTCGTGCTTCTAACAAAAAACAGTGATCATTAGTTCATTATTCATCGCTATAAATTCATTATGTCATTGGCATTTGAAAAAATCAGATTATGGTTGTAAAACTCTACTCTTTAAATTAGATATTCAAATGCAATCATTTTGGTTGAAAATGGGAAAAAAGTTCAAACAACTAAATGTCATGAAAAATTACCTAATGGTGTAAGAAGAAAAAACCACAAGGTAGGCGTGGTCTAGTAGGTCTAGATCATTTAGGCAGGCCTAGCGCCTAATGTCACATTGTTTCTGGGTTTATTCAGTATGACTGTAATAAAGGTTGAATCCTTATACATGTTCTTTATAATGCTCACAATATGTTTGATAAAATGCACATGTGAAATCTTGTTCTCAGACTTCTCTTTAGGATATAAACAAACGATACACCTCGATGTTACAGAGGTTACTGACTCACAATTCACAAAAATAAGAATTGTACTACCATCCATCATGATGTATACTAGTTGTACCATTATTTCCAATGAAGAAAGTATGGACTCTAGTTACTAGTTAGTACCTTGGTAATGTTTGTACATTGCAGTTTTATGGATGCATGCTGTTATTGATACATTGTACACTACTGAATTGTGAAGTATACTAATAATGAAAAGGAAACATATTATTTTGTTGCGTTCGGCAATTGATAGTTCGGTACTGAATCTACTGATACAAAATTTTAGTTTTGCTTTCGGTGCTTTATATTAAAACTTGACTTGGTAAATTTTATGTATCTGTTGTTTTCCTTAGTTGCAAAATATTTAGCATTTGGCAAACAAATTTTGCAGTCCGTATTTATTCATCATATCATTGTATTCATGAGTTAGTATTTTTTTTTTTAGTCCTACTTTTATGCAACGATTGCACCTATGTAACCATCTGTTTTCAGTCATTGAATCTTATAATATACCATCTTGACAATTCATTCATTTAGGAGTATTAAAAAAAGAAAATGGGTAAATTGTTTTTCACTAACTACTCTTCCCAACTAAATCACAATTTCCAATACATATAATTCAAAATCAGTTTTATTACTCTCTCCCTCTCCACTTCGGATCAACTGGTCCGCAAATGTTGTCCCATTTCCCTGTCTCCCTCTAAACGACATTGTGTTATCATGGTTTTCCAAAATTAAGCTAATTTAATCTGCTTATTCGAGCCACTGCAAAATTTATTTTTCATTCTTGACAAACAAAAGCTTTAAGTAATTTTCGAAATCTGATTTTTCTTCACCAAGATTTCTCCAAAAAAATTGAAAGAGGGGATTTACAAATGATATAGCAGGAGGAAAATGTTTTGGCTCTTTGATGCTTAGATAGTTGAAACTAGACAAACCCATTACTTATATAAAATCACTAAGAATGCTCATGATTACGGATTACAGATATTGACATATCACATGAACCACAACCCATTTGATAGCCAATTTTTGTAACAATTGCAGATTTCACGTTTGCAAATTGACTCAGTTTCAGACTCAACGAATCCCAATTGTAATCGCAAACCCAAAAACTTACATTTCAATACACATATTGAACCTCTGATTTCGAGTTGTGGAGATAAATATTGGGAATAACAACAAAATAGAATTGTGTGAGGTCGGGAAAAGGGGAAAAACATAATGATAAAGCAGACACAAGAGTAGTAATGTTTTATTAATGTGACAGAGAATTGGACAACTTTTATGGTACAGAGGATCCGAACTCAATTAAAACAATAAAAAGAAAAGTGGGGGTCCCATTAGAACTTGTAAAAAGACAAGTATAGCCGATGGTTGCATCTATGCAACAATTGCATAGTAGAATCACCCTTTTTTTTTTATCTTTATACTTTATGTAGCTAGCAAGATGCCAAGGCAAAAAGACCCAATTTGGAAATATGCTGAAAATGAAGGTGACGGAGTTCGTTGTAAGTTATGTTAAACTGCATTTAGAGGAGGCATTACAAGAATCAAATATCACCTTGCAAAAACATGTAATGATGTGATACCCTGCACAACATTTAGTGATGAGATATATCTGACATAACAAAAAAGGTTGTAGAAACAATTGAGGTTGGGAGTAAAAGAAAGCACTACATGTCTAGTATGCCTGAAAAAGGCATGAGTTCAACTTCAAATCCAGTACATTCACATCCTCCAACAGAAGAAGGAACATTGAAGTAGAAAACATAGTTCTCAATAACGCGAAAGAAAGAAAAGGAAATTGCAAATGATGCTCTCGTTACAACAATGAATTGCCAATAATGTTCCTTTTAATGTTTTGAGAAGTGAAGAATTCATCAAAACTTGTGTAAAAATTTCTGAGCATGGGCCCGGATATATTCCTCCTAGTAATGAGACAGCTAGAACAAATGTTTCAACTCAGTTGAGTCAATATGGGTTGAAAAGTGGTTGTATATTGATTATTTTTCTTAAGAAATTGTACATTTCTTATTTTTCTTTTCTTAAAAAAAATGAACTTATTTATTTATTGGTTTATCCTAATCTTTATAAGGCATATGGTGGGGGTTATTTGGAGCCGAGATTCCAACATTACATAGACTTGCCATCATAATTCTTAGCCAACCATGTAGTGCATCAGCTTGTGAAAGAAATTGGAGTGCTTTTGAGGCTGCTCATACAAAGAAGAGAAATCGTTTGGAGCCAAAAAAACCTTCACAATTTGGTGTTTGTTCGATAAATTTGCACATGAATAAAACTTCGAAGAATAATGAAAACAATGAGTTCTTCTTCAATGAAGGGGAAAGAGATGATGGTGATGAATCCTCATCTCTGAGTGAAGATATAGAGCCAAATTCAAATGAATTTCAACTTACTCTTGATTAATTTTAGTTGATCAAATCTTTGTTTTAAGATAACTTTGTTTGCTTCTTATTTGATAAATTCATAGTTGTTGTTCGTGGCACTTTATAGTTTATAATTGCTAGAAGTTCATCTTCCTTTATTTTCATTTTCAACGTTTGGTCTTGAATGACAAATAACCGTGATTGAGGGAAATCACCATTGAGAAATAGGCATGTTAAGGAGACGGGATGGGGTGAGGCGAGTTTCTGAATTTTTTTACCTGTCTCGTCCCCGCTCCATCCTGCCCCGTGCCTCATTACGAGGCAAAAATATATGCCTCCGTGATCTGCCCCGCACCTAAGTCCCACTGTAAAATAGTACAACAAATTAGTCCCGTTTTATTCCCGCATAATTCTCCGAATTCTAGTTGTTGACTGATTTTTCCTTTTTTTCCGTATTTTACAGAAATAAAATTCGAATTATGAATTATTGAGCGTGCCGAATAATTCGCGTACACGAGATTTGTTACTATGCTAATGTGGCTGCCTGAATCCGAACTTGATAAATTTGGGCTCATTACTTGTGATGATGGATCCGCATTGGGATCCAACTCACAGTGTGAACCTGACTATAATCGGGCTCGGATATTTTCTTGGGCCCATGATAAAACTTTATAGGGAGTGATATGCAATATACATATATTCTTCCCAATTAAGCCCAATCAAAGCCCTGTTTATATTTGTTACTGTTAATGTTACACGTGGCATAATTTAATTTTATTAACTTTTAAGAATAAGAGATTAAATATATTGAGTCTTTTTCTTATTTTTTAATGCACAAAATATGTTGAGTTTTAATAATAGAATAATTCAACTGATAAATGGGTCAAGCCAAACACTATAGGAATGTTTGTTTTCTACGTAGTACGGATGATCCGATATTAAAATACCCAATTCTGACTTACTTTGAGGTTTAAATTCAAATTCTCAATTTAATATAATTTTATCCTATAAAATATATCTATATTATTACATCACTATCTATAATATAATAGTACATCCACTAACCTTTTTCAGCATTGATTTAAGTCATTTGACATCTACGATACAATTATGTTTTATACAATCTCAAAATAAATATACATTTTTACCATTCACCTATATTTCTAAATATTAGGATTTCAAAGACAGGACTTTTTGAGACCCACTTATGCTTAAACCAAACACCCCCTAGTAACTAGTTCCAGTTTTAGTTCAGGCAGGTAAATAGGGGTGAAAAAAATTCGATTCAGTAATCGAACTGAATTTTATTAGTGAAACTGAAATCCAAATTGAATTAAATATTTAAACCAACAATCATTCCATAATTTTAAAAACCAAACTACAAACGAACGAAATTGATTCGATTTGGTCGGTTTGATTTTCGGTTAAACCGAAATAATTTTTTTACACCATTATTCATTACTAAAAGATAAACCTATATAAATATTCAATTATCTACAAAAAATAGTAGATTTTCATATATATATATATATATATATATATATATATATATATATATTAGAAAATAAACCTATATTCATTCATCTAAATAAAAAAATTACTTACCTTAAGTCTAGTATGTGTGTGTATATATATATATATATTTATATAAAAGAATAGAATTATATATATATATATATATATATATATATATATTAATATTTAAAAAAAATTAGAAATATAATATTATAAATTTCGGTTCGGTTCTATTATTTTGGTGATTTTTTTTGTAAAACTAAATCGAATCAAATCGCATTAACCGAAAATCCTAAAAATAAAAATCGAAAACCGAATCATTTTTTATAAAATCGATTCAAATGATAAATTTCGATTCAGATCAATCGGTTATTTTGATTAAAATCAAATGTTAATCGGCCCTACAGATAAATATAAAGATATATTTTATTGAAACAATTTATGTGTTCTAATAACTTTATAATTAGCAAAATACATATGCCACAAAGGACAAGGCAACGAAAGTTGTCCGATTATTGCTCTAGAATAAGATGGGGTATATTCCTAGACTACAATATCAAAATAATGTTTTATCTTTCTGTTACTGCAAGAATATTAGTATTTACGGAGGTGAGTGATTTATTTGTTGTGTATGCAGTTACAGAGCAAGTAAATTTTTTAAATTATAATGAAATTGTTGTGGATGAAATTTAGAGGCTCATAATTTTTATACAATTACTCATATATTTAGAGATTATTATGATGTTGCGTATTGTTTGACGCGTTCTTTTTTTACTTCTGTCAATTCGTCTATTTAAATTAGGTAAAATATTTTTTTTTCGAATGGAGAATCTTATACATCAAAATATTTATATATACTGCGTAAAATGACAATGCCACTGTATATGGTGGTATGCACAAATAGTCAAATATCATCATCAACAAATTGAAATCATATTCTTTTAGCCCCTGGCGGCCCGTTGCAGTTATTAAAACAAATTAGAAAAAAAAAAAAAAAAGACCTACTAGTCAAGCGAGATAATTGTCAAAGGAATATAAATTGGAGATATTTAATAGTTTCGTCAATGTTACGTGTAATAAATTACGAATATATGCTATTTATTATGGGTATACATAGTCACACATCTAGGTGTGCCTTAGGTACAACTATTAGGACGGAGTACTAAAATTTCGACTCCGTCTAATTCATTGCGAGTCACGGGTCGGGATAAGTCAACCCACGCTCTCGATCGCTTTCTCTTTCTCTTTCTCGCTATATATATTCATAAAAGATAGACTATGATTGATATATAATACTACCTCTATTTTTTTTATAGATGTTCTTTTAGGTGTTATGTTATGTTTATAAATAGTTGTCCTTTTAATTTATTTATTTTATTTTATTTTCATATTTTTTTCAATACTACTCCCTATAGTTTATCTTAAATAATCTCTAATTATCTAACATATCATATCTATATAATCTAATTAAAAGTTTATTTGTCCATTATCCATATCTCTTTATTTTCACATCTAAATTAAAAAGACATCTATACAAAATGGAGGTAGTATATATATATATATATATATATATATATATATATATATATATATATATAGAGAGAGAGAGAGAGAGAGAGAGAGAGAGAGAGGGGTCAATTTCACAATTAAACTCTCATGATCTTATTCATCATTTGTTTATAATACAAATATAAATAGTTCCCAAGATGGCAAAACGGGCTGGCGGGACAGGCGGAAAAATGACGGACCACTAAAACGTCGACTCAGCCTACCTATTATTCAGGGTGGGACATACTAACTCACAGACTAAAGTTCATTTTGACAGCTCTAGTCTAGGGGAGGGGGGTATGGTCGTTAAGATGCTACACCTGGAAATCTAGACTACGTGTCTTATCCACCATAAATTTATACAAATACACGTGGATGTGCGTGTGAATGTGTATATTTAGATACTGAATGAAATCAAGGATGAAGTCAAAATTTCATAATGAGTGGGACGAAATATTCTTTTGAGGATTTATCAAGAAAAATTGAAATTTAAATGTGACGAAACCCATTTTTTAACTATAATTACATTATATATATATATAATAGTTTAATAAAAAAATTTGAGGAAGGCGACCGCGACCCTAATCTCCACGTTAGCTCCATCCTTGGATGAAATACAGTATATATATCTCCAGATGTTGCAAGAATAAAATAGGGAACATGAGGTGGGGTAAGTGGCTGTCGTCGCCGTTCTTGGATTTTCAATTCTTTTCTCTCTATATGTAATTTTGTCCTTTTCCCTTTCTAAACTCTCAATATAATAGTCCCTTCATTTTAAAAAAACGTCGTTTTAAAGAAGATAAGAAAATTTTGAAAAAATGTTGTTTTAGCGAATAATCATAATTCTTCAAATTTTACTCTCGAAAATCTACTTAATTGAGTTCACTCTTTCCATATTTCACAAAACATATCCAATTAATTTTTTTCGAAAATATTTATTATTTTTAGCTATCCTTATTTTTTTCCAAAAAAGACTAAGACGATATCTTTTTAAATCGAGGGAGTAGTATACTTGTCAGAGTTCCTTCCTGATTATATACTTTATATATAATTAAATAAAATTTGTTCCTCTAAATTACACTAATTCTCATGTTACCACGTGCATTCAGGTGCACAGATCTTAAATCCGTATAATTTGGATTAAAGGGTGGCTCCATAAAAATGTATCATTGTTTTTATATGCATGAAAATGTATTGCTTATTAAGAGAGGTATTACGTTTCAGCACTAATGGATATACAAGGCAAAAAAAAAATCATAATTCTTTTTTGTATATATTTAGTATAAATATTTATGTATACATGTGAATATCTGGGTACTGATATAGAAAATTGTCCCCTCAAAATTAATGACAAGTTTTTTTATATGCATTTTTATGTATATTAATATGTAGATATGTAAATGTGTGGGATATTGATATAGAAAAAGTTGAAATATGTCAAAATCTAGCGTAGAATAATAGTACAAATGTATGTCATGCTTTAAAAAAAAAATCATTAAGTATACTTCTATTTATGCGATCCTCCTCCTCCTTCCAAAAATAAAATCCTGCGTCCGCCTTGCTTTAAGCATAATATTTTTTTAGAACAAATAATATTTTAAACACTATCATATTTTAATAAAAGTAGTCTAAAACTGCTCATGATCCCTAAATTAACATCTAGATTGGTCCTCGTACAAAGTTCCTGCATTTATAGTAGTTTTTCAATATGAAACCTACAATCTCCGTATTTGTAAAAAAGTTTTATGGGTGTTATGATCCGTGTGAAATTAATGATAATATTTCAACAATAAAGAGTTGAGTCTGAAAGACAAAAAAAGAAACGATCTACCAAACTTGTGTTTTCAGATTACGTGAAAAACGGTGAGAACGTGGTTATGATGGTAAATTAAATTGTTGTTAGCATCTGTACATAAAGAAAGTCAAAGAAGTCGGTCTTGGGGGACAAAATGCAATAACTTGTTCATCCTTCATTCAAATTTTTAACTCCACACACGTGAATGCTATTTTTTCCGGAAGGAGACGTATGAGATTCAGTAGCACACATTGTTGGAAAATTGCATATGTTTTTCCACCAAAACTTGTGTCAATAGGTCAAGACCGTCTAATTTGTAATTTTATTTGGTACGTTATATGCAAAACATGCTCATGTGTTATTAATGCACGACCCGTCAATGTTCAAGTTATGTTTATTTATTTAGGGAGTCATACTTCTATGCAACAGTTGTATTTGTGCAATCATTAGTTTTCAGTCCTTGAATGTCACCAAATGTCATCATAATCATTCATCCATTAAGGACTAATTACAAAAAAAAAGGGCGAAATTGATTTTTTACTAATTCCCGCCTGCCAATAAATCACAATTTCCAAGGCCTCTCATTCAAAATTGCTTGCATCAATCACTCTTCCGTAACCAGTAGAGCAAAGCGAAGAAGACCTCCACTTCTCCATTTATGCGCTAATTAGCAATTCCCAACAAACGGAATCTTTTCCTTTTTCGATCACCCCCCACCCCCCAACAGAATGGAAAAAGCGTCGTTCCCAGGTAGAAACAAGACGCCATGGATAAATTGGGTTCAACCCCAACAACAGGGCTCACGAACTCTCTAATAACCCAACAAAATTTCCCTTAATAAATTAAGGTCCCAGCCCCTCCGTCTTCCCACCCGCGCATTCAAGGTTGAAATAGATGATAATAAATGATGACGCATAAGAAAATATCCACTAATAAAATTAAACGACAGTTTGTAATTGATGCACAAAAGAATAAAAACTTAGAAACCGTCTCACCATGTAAGTAAAAAGAAAAAAATACCGTGAGGTTGCACATGTACAACAGTAAAGTGACCCTTATTTAAGAAACATAAATAAATGAATTCGCTAAGCAAGCCGAACAAAAGCTTTTTTACCAAATACTCTATTTCACAACAACAATTCTTTTTTGTAATATATTTCTTGAGATGATAATTTTGGTCTTTCATAATAATTTTTTTGTGAAGATAAACTCTGTACAAACTAATAATAATTACACCCTTCGGATTATTAATTATTACGGTCAGAAAGATAGGAAATTTCGATCATTGAAGACTCTTCTTCGGTTATGCAGCTAAATTTATTTTTGTCGCAATTTGGTCCAAATTTAGGAGTTTTTACAAATTATAAGTATTCTTAATTCTTTATTTTAAATAATTTAAAAATGAGTATTTATAAATGACAAATTTATGTTTACATTTAAGTTGATTGTGGTAAGATACAATAGGCAAAGTATTCTATACATCAAAAATTCTTACATTCACCCAATTCGGGTTAAAGAATATATCCATGAAAACGTAGCATTCTTTATCCTGAAATGTGTTATTCACTCTGAAAATAACTATTACCTTTCAGTATAAACAGTAATACAATTTAACATGATACAACTTTTCAGAATAAGTATTACATTTCTGTATAAACACTAATATATTTTATAAAAAAATTGCTCATAGTTTAAATTGCAGGGATCTAAAATCCGTACAACTTGTGTACAAGAGACATATTCAAAACAGTAACCTATTGAGTTCCACAATCGCTTATTTCTAATACTTCTTTTAAAAAAAAGCAATTGCAAATTAATATGGTTAGTTTTGGAGTTGATATGTAGATTATTATTGGACACTCAAACAAAAGTGACAAATCTAAGACTTGGTTAGGACAAATCATTGTTGACACCAATAATATCTGTACTTTCCTTCATCTTAGCAAAGTTAGAGGTTAATTAACTGACTTTGCTTGGAATTTGAATGATTTTTTTGTCGATCCGTCTGCGGTCCGTTGAGTTCTTGATTTGTTAGATCAGGTTTATTAGGACTCTTTGATATTTCTATTCAAAATTCTTATGGTCAACTCATTTACAATATTGGGTGGACTAAATTGATACATTAGACCGGATCGATTTTATTATCTTTACACAATGATAGTAAAACCTGTAGACCTCTTGCCAAATATGACTTTAATTCTAGAGTATTATGCTGAAGAGAATATGAATTGTTAATGTATCTGGACTTACTTAGAAAGATAATTATCAAGAGGAGTGTCATAGTCTGTCAATATTAGACCCAGGAAAATTTGATCATACGTCATTTATTACACACATGAGCATGCTATAGTAATAACCGGATATTGTCCTTTTTGCAATTAATAAAGGTTTGTACTATTACTTTATAAAAAACTCTATTCTAAAAGTTCGCATATAAAATGCTAGATTATTTTTTACAGGCTTTATTTTCCTCTCATTTTTCCCGTTTAATTCTATCAAGACTTGGCTTAAGTCCGTTTGAATTCCGACTATGTGCTAGACCTTAATCTGCTACTTAACTATCGCCTAAGCATCTTTTAAAATATTGATAATAGGACAACCTTTGTTGAGGAATTATGTTCTTTTTCGAGTATAATGAACATTTGATGGGGATGAAAATAGAATCCCAAATATCGTAATTTTGAACTAAGAGTCATTACAGTACATGATAACACTTCAATTTAATACTTTTTCATACCTCACTACCAAATTACCAAGACAGGAAAAGAAATACTCCCTCAATCTCAAAATAAATGTCGTTTTAATATTTTTTTGTAAAAATTAAGGATTGATAAAAATGACAAACATATTCATACATAATCCATTTAATTTGTTATGTTTTGTGAAATAAGAAAATAATCAACTAAATTAAGTAGGTTGTTTAGGGTAAGATTGAAATAATTATGGTTTTTTTGGTTAAAACGACACTTATTTTAAATTTTTTTATCTTCTTTTAAACGATACTTATTTTGAATCGGAGTGAGGGTATGTTACCAAATTAGAAGATCGTATGTGTTAAAATAATTAAAAAATAATTACTAATCATATGAAAGTTTTAAGTAGTGACAACTTATCTGATTATTTATTTTGTTAAAACAATGTTTTTAATAAGAAGCGAGCGCATGAAGGTGGGCGTGAGGACGTCACTCCCAATTGAGGGTGGTTGACTTGTTCGACTGAAACATCTCCAATTATTCATTATAATTAATATCTCAAAAGATACCATAATTATAAAAATATTTACAAAAAAAAATCTCTTATTTATTAAAAAAATACTTCATAATGTCATTTCAGTTATAATCCGATCGCTACTGTTAAAATTAGGACTTAATAAAAATCTTTTTTTAATAGCTGAGGGACGTTAAAATTATTTATAATTGAACAATATTTCAAAAAATTTGTGATTAACTGAGTTAGCATTACAAACATTTCATGATTGAGGAACATTTTGAAATATCTATTAATAATTGATGGACCTAATTGAGGATATATTTTATCAATTTGGCCTAAGTCTGCATATACTTCTTTCGAATAATAATCTTGTTTAAAGCTAAAAAATATTTAAAACTTATATATATATATATATATATATATGCTTTAAAAAATTGAATTACCCCTCTTTCTCTCATTTATCTTTTCTTCATGCCAATTAGGGTCTACATGGAATAGTACGATTCGAGAGTAAAAAAAATTTAGCACTGTCTCAGAAGTTTGGTTCTCTCAAAATTCAATGACTGAAACTGAACATAAACTTATAAAAATCCATACAAAACAGTCCTAAAGTTTATTACAATTTGATACAATATTTCATATCTAATGGATCTAGTGAGACGATCTATTTTCGGTACGGCATATTCAGTTATTCAGAGATATTTTCAAACATTTTAATATCAACGTTAAAGCTTAAAAAAATTCAATATACGCAAATCAGATTTGCAACTAAAAATAAAATTAATGTTAATATAACCATCAAGTCATAAGTAAACCTTTCATGTAAGGTCGTCCAAAAGTGGCAATGTATGAAAATCATGCACAACTTGAACTTGTAAACTAGACTATATATAACATTATTTATATATTTCGTAACCTCGATTTTTGGCATGAGATAATTAAGGTTAGTACGGTACAACTCAATATGAATATTTACGAATATCTAGAATCATATCATAATTTTTTTAATGCAGTTCATACTGAAGAAAATTAAAAGTTAACTATTCTTTTCCGATTCAATATACTTTAATTTTGGGTGTGAAAGACAACTAAATTTACCAACATTGGATAGAAATTGTAGAACATAAGATCTAATCTTATATCTATTTTGGCAATGGGGTTACTTCACAAGCAATATTAAGACCACTCAACCGACACTTTAAGATCTGCATGCAAAAGTCTAAATAACGCGTTCTTTTTCCTTTCTTGCTTTACGAAAAAACATATCCCGTCGTTATCCCAAAAAAGAAAAATAAAAAGCTTTAACTTTTTCAGACTTATTATATTTAATTCTACTTGTAAAATACTTCATCGATCCCGACATAATTGGTCAATTTGTCATATTTGTTTGTCCCAACTTAATTGTCCTAGTCCATAAATGGCAAATTCTCTCACAATCTCCACTCTCAAAATTTTCACTCTCAAAATCTCTACTCTTAATCTTCACCTAAATGTCAAATTCTCTCACAATCTTCACGCTTAATCTTCACCTTTGAACTCTTAATCTTCACCTTTGAAAAAGTCAAAGATTTCACAAAATCTATTTTTTCTTAGTCTTCGTGCCCGATCAAAATTGATCAATTAGATTGGGACGAAGGGAGTATACATTAACTATATACATTATAATTACACGTATAATAAAGCATAATATTGTAACACGCTTTCCCTAAAAATGGAAATATTGTAACACCCTAAAAAGTTAGAGGATCCCGGAGTCAACTTGATGTCTCGTTTTGCAAATATATTTATATATTTTGCAATTGGTCTGTTTTTTAGAATTTCGAACTTGTAATTTCGGAATTCTTTAAAAAATATTTAAGACCATTTCACCAATTGTCCGAAAATGTATAGTATCTAGCGGGACCAAAATTTCACGATGTGTGTACAGTCCCAATCGATCAATAATGAAAGAATTCAAGTGGATTACAAATCAAATAATTCGAAAAAGTTTTTCGTATACCCTATACAATCCATCCGTAACTATCTAACCTATACCGGATGAGCGATCGGAAAGGCTTTGGCCTCTCTAAACTGACGATCAAAATCAAATTGCCGAGGGAAAAATAAATGAAAAGAATATGGGAGGTTAGTGGCCAACGCCGGGGCTGGGAACGGAGCGTAGAATCCGATCGAGGGCGGCGAGGTGGCGGGCGATGAGCTTTTGGTCAATAGTGGCGGCGTTGCCTCTCTTGCTGGGGGTGGACGGCGGTACTTTGCCCTTAGGAAGCGCCGTTAAATATAACCGCTCTAATTCCTTAGTTTGTTCCACGTTTATCAATAGTTTTCTTCCATGTGTTGATGACGCCAAACAAGAAAACATGATCATGCTCATCATCAGAAATACTGCAACCTTTAAAGCCATTTATTTATATGGGGGTCTGGTGAGGTGACAATGCTTTCTAGAGAGAGAAAGAGAGTGTGTTTGTGGGTTTTAATGGTGGGAGAGTGATAAAAGGTATATATATAGAATGAGGGACATGATGATAACTATAATATAACAGAAGGGGTGTGACGGCGAGCACTGAGAGTCAAGGTAGTTGGGCTAAGTCAATTTCAGCTTTTTCTTTCCTTTTTCCTCAATTTTACTTGCTCTACAATTACCAGTAAAACTTGAATTCTAGGCGACAGATTAGTAACTAGTAATGAAAATGGATACTCTTGACTCAGTGCTCGACCTGCAATACGTGCTGGACATCAAAATGATATTTTTGTAATTCAAATTATCATCCTGATGTCTTGCACGTTGTACAAGACTAGACATCTCGCATTAGATAAGATTTTTTATTTCAAATTATATTTCATTTAGGGGATAAATGGATTGGGATGTCCCCATTAGAATGTGGCGTGGGCCATGCTCAACGTATTTCATTTTACACCGGATGACTCATCCCTCCACATCCACACCCTATTACCTACATTACCTTTTACAATTTTCAACACACCTTTTACAAATTTCAATACACCTTTTATAGTTTCCCAATGCACATCCTAACCTACTATACCCTTAAACTAAAATACATTTTTGGATGTTCCGTCCATGATTGTGCTCCATCGGACGTGGTACATGTCACTACGTCCCAATCCAATTATCCCTTAGTATTTAGATTAACTACCATACACATATTCAGTGACATCTAATTAACATGTGGCATATGTAGCGTAACATGCTGAACAACAAAATAGTATTCTTTTGGTCTAAAATCAAAACAATGTCGTCATGGTCCCCAACATACAGTGCATGATTAGGCACCCCGTAGTAGATGAGCTCCTTTATTTAAGTATCCTAGAATAAGTAGCATGTATCACATATATTTGGTGACATTATTAATTAAGACATGATATATAATAATTATTATTTTAAAATAGAAGATTTCATCACAGAATTTGGATTCATTAATGACTTCATGATATTTTTTCTTTTTTTTATCTATATTAATATATGGGTAAACCGAGAATTTAGGTTGGCTCCAATCAAAACCGAACATTGCACCCTTACTCTGTTACTCATGACACTAATATTGTGCATTTTATGTCATGGGGATATTCCCCTCCTAATTGTTCAATATTTTCTACAATAATTGTACTATTAGATGATAAATGTAAAATATGACAATATATTAATAATAATTATGTATCATTCAATAAAATTGTTGTAGAAGATATTAACTTATGGGAGGAAAATATCCAAATCGCATTATATATATCTTGAGTAACATCATTAATTAATATATAGAGTGTATTAAAAGTAATAAAATATAAACAGAAACACTAATATAATAAATGGTATAAAAGATCTCTATTTATTTAGAGGGTACAAAATTTAAAGCAACTCATTTCTCTAAAATACAAATTCGACATTGTTCAATTAAAATGTTGGTACGACTTTGTCTATAAAATGCTACTACACATAAAAAAATGCACTATGTATATGCACACATAAGTGCGTTTCAATTAATACATCAGCAGTAAATACATTAATTTATGTCCATCGTGAATGGAGAACACTTCCTTATTTTTATAACTAAATTGTATAACAAAACATTTCCTTATTTTTGTAACTAAAATAGATACAAAAACAAACTTTTATTTTGTAAGGAAGGGGATACTTTTTAAAATTAATATGAGGAGAAGAAAATTCAAATGTGTAATTTAGTTGACGACAAGGTGAAGTAGTAATTTAGGAAGGCCGCGTGGAGGCTAAATTAGGTGGCGAGTGAGCAAAGCCGCCGGCCAATTTCTTAGTGGTTTCGTGCCATGTTGATGTAATGTTGCCTCTACCGTCAAACATTAATAACACAACTGCTCTCATTTGCTACTTAATTAATTTTGTCCCACGCCGGTGTTTCACTTTCAATTCCCAAATACAAATTACTACCAATATTCTAAAACTTCACACTTAACTTCGATTATACTCCATCTAAAATGCTAGATTATTTTCGATTGTTCATATTTTTCTTTCAAACTCTTCTTCGCTCCCACATAATTCCGTCTAAATTCTAATTAGACGCAACACTATAATATGTCATCGATTACTGTTTAGCGTCTTTAGAACATTGTTAAATGTCAATCGTTTTTTAGAATTTACGGAAGAGGTAATTTTCGAATGAATAAATATGCCCCTATATAATCTATCTTTATTATATTATTCTTTTTTCTCCCAAAAAAATCTTTCTTTAGCCCACTTTTTATTACTTAAAATAATGATAAAATTAGGAGATTTCTAATGAAATTTATTGCGATATATTCAGGGGTAATATTGGAATGAACATTGCATTTTTTTGTCGATAGAATATTTTATTTTTTGGAACAAAGTGATTTATCTAAAATGACTAATATTTAGGAATGAAGGAAGTACTATATTTAATTAAGTGACACTTGATAGGGATAACCCGATCAGCTCGGGTCGGGCTAACACCAAAGCCCACTATACCAAAGCCCACCGATCGGCCCGTCACGCACAGGCCCAGCAAGCGCGTAAAGGCCCACTACGCGTAGGCCCAGCAGGCCCAGGAACGCGCGTCGGCCCAGCGAGTGGTTTGTTCCGCGAATCAAGGCCCATGATCTTTTCCCAACTGCCATGCAGATTTGGTGGGCAAGATTATAGGGATTTAGTTAGGGTTTTGATTTGATAGTATAAATAGGAGGAGAGAATCCTGATTTAGGGGTTCGCACTTTGCATTCTGTAATACGCACTGTAAACTCCGCGTTCTAGAAAAGAGAAACACCTCGGCGACTGCCGTTTTCTGCCCGTGGACGTAGATCTCCGGATCGAACCACGTATATTATGTGTTTTTACTTGTTTCTTGCATTGATTCTCATTGGGATTGTTAGTTACCGGATTGCGCATTATCAAATTAGCGCCGTCTGTGGGAACGACAAAGTAGTTTTTCACATTAACAGTGCCTTCAGAGATCATGGTGTTGACTCGTAATAATCAATCCCGCCAGGTTGATCAATCTAACCAGGATCTACCTGTGGATCAAATCTTGCCGCCGAGGCAGTTGCCGGAAAGGAGTACGTCTAATCATCAGGGCAATCAAAACCCTCCACCCCCTCAAGACCTGCAAAACCCTAATCCTGCAGTCGCTCAACCACCGGTAAACATCCAAATTACCCCAGAACTGCTTCAGGCTTTCCTAGAAGAACATGCACATGTTCTTCAAGATTGGGCAGTTAATCGCCTACATCCCGCGGGGCCCGCCGCGGGGCCTGCCGGCCATAATGCTAATCCCGTGGTGCCTCCACCCCGCTCGCGTGATCAGCAGGACCCGGGGCACCGCAGGCGTCAGGATCGACGTCGGGAACGACCCGGTTCTTCCGAGGACCGGGGGAGTTCTAATGAATCACGACCTCGCAACGAGGAACCCACTGATGTGGATCGCCGTCGTCCACTTAATGCGGCTAAGAGAGTTCGCTATGCCAATCCTCATGCTCTAGATCTTCAAGAGTATGAGCAAGTTCAACGCAATGTTGAACTGGACAGAATTCTGGGTCTTGATGCCAATGGAGATATCATCACGCCGTTCTCCTCAGAAATCATGGCCACTACCCTTCCCGAAGGGCTCAAACGGCCAGCTATACCACCTTACAATGGCACCGGAGATCCGGCCAATTTTCTTGGAGCTTTTAGGCACAGCATGCTTAGCCATGATAACATCACATCCCTTCAATACTGCAAGATTTTCCCTGAGTACTTACAGGATGAAGCTCGGGTTTGGTTTGATTCCCTTCCACGCAATAGCGTATCCTCTTTCAGAGAACTCGCCGAGCACTTTTTGGCACGGTTCGAGGCTCGGGCGAAGCCCATGGCCACCCTGGCCGATGTCATGAACATGGAACAGCGGGACGGTGAAACCGTCACCCAATTTCTTGACCGCTTCACAGCGATAAGTCTCAAGGTGGGAAATTGCCCCGACGACGTAGCCATCAACGCTTTCATGAATGGACTCCGCCCCGGAGCACTTTACACCGAGTTAGTTCGGAACACACCGGTCACAACCCAAGCACTGTTCAAAACAGTGCGCAAATTTGCTAAGGCCGATGAGCGAACTCGCCAGAAGCGTGAGAAACACGCTAGCAAGCGGCAGTCCGACAAAGCCCAAACCGGGCCCAGTACGCGACCTAGTGCATTTTCCCGCTTGACCCCGGGGTCTTCGGAACCCCGAGCTGATATTCCACAATTGACTCCGCTGACGAAGTCACGAGCTGAGATCCTTTCTATCCATAAGAACGATCTGCGGCCTTGCCCGCGAATGACTGCTCCGCCGGAGAAGAGGAACCGTGGAAAGTGGTGTGCGTACCACCGAGATCATGGGCACGAGACAGAGGAGTGCCGAGAACTCGGAAAGGAAATCGAAGACTGTCTAAAAAACGGTTTCCTGCAACAGTACATCGTCCGGACCGATGACCAGCCTCGGTCAGGCCAGAATGGGGATTCATCCCAATGCCGAGGAGGTTATCATGACCGTGAGCCAATGAATAGCGAATAACAAGTACTGTTCTTATCTTTACCTTCATTGTACAGTTCTTTTTCGTTGTGATTTCCCTTCGGATTGTTAACATTGCTCCGGCACTCACCTTGAATATAAATTCTTTATTTGTGCATCTTACCATGCTTTTTTCTACGTTACGAGGACGCCCTAGCGTAGTTGTACTATTATTATTCGTCTCCGGACACTTGGGTCTTTCTCCCGGTCCGTCCGGGAAGATTCACACTTCGTCTCCGGACAACTTGATTACTCCCGCCTGATCCGTCCGGGGAGATTTTACTCCCGCCTGATCCGTCCGGGGAGATTTTTATTGGCACCGTCCATATAGTGTTCCCGAACACCTATTAACCCGATCCGTCCGGGGAGATTTTTATTGGCACCGTCCATATAGTGTTCGCGAACACCTATTAACCCGATCCGTCCGGGGAGATTTTTCTTTACAATTATCTACGGCCTCCGAGCTAATATTCAGCGCTCCGGCGTTGAGATTTATCCCCGGACCTACTCCGTGTCCTACGGGATCTTGTCACTCCTCTCCCTTCACCTCGGCCAGACTACTATCTTCTTCCGCTACACTTTATTGCTTTTGGGGAGATCGCGGTCTCGATATCACTTCGGTGGCATTCATCCTAGTTCGATTCAACCTCCACGGACTCTGAACATCCAAAAACACTGTGGCTCGCCAGCGACCACGACTCATCTTCCCTACAGCTCCACCCCGGTTACAACCGAATCGCCCGAATAATACGGGCTCAGTCCGGTTTATGGCGCCGCCAATCACATCAACCTTACTCTTCGCCAGGAAGATTTAAATGACACTCCGGTGTTCCTTTCATTTTGGCCAGGCTACTGCACTCCGGTGTTCTCTTTACCTCGGTCATAATACTACACTCCGGTGTACTCTCCACCTCGGCCAGCTTGCGCCGCGAAGTTCCCGGATTGCGGATAGACCTGATCATCCACAAATACTCCGGTGCCCCTCCATTTTGGCCAGAATAATCACCCCGGTGTACCCTCCACCTCGGCCAAGTTGTCACATCCTCCAAACGTGTTTCTCGCTTCTGAGAAGTTCGGTGTCTCACTATATGCCCCGTGCACCTCGACTTAGCTCGGCACTGCGTCCGCCAATTACTCCGCAAAGTCCCAGGGACGCGGATAAACTCGGTCCCCCGTAAACACTTCGGCCCGCCAGCGACCCCGGTCCTTCTTGCTTACGGTTCTACCCCGGTGACAACCGAAGCTCCTACCTCGCTCCGGCTGGGGGGGGGGGGCATCTGATAGGGATAACCCGATCAGCTCGGGTCGGGCTAACACCAAAGCTCACTATACCAAAGCCCACCGATCGGCCCGTCACGCACAGGCCCAGCAAGCACGTAAAGGCCCACTACGCGTAGGCCCAGCAGGCCCAGGAACGCGCGTCGGCCCAGCGAGTGGTTTGTTCCGCGAATCAAGGCCCATGATCTTTTCCCAACTGCCATGCAGATTTGGTGGGCAAGATTATAGGGATTTAGTTAGGGTTTTGATTTGATAGTATAAATAGGAGGAGAGAATCCTGATTTAGGGGTTCGCACTTTGCATTCTGTAATACGCACTGTAAACTCCGCGTTCTAGAAAAGAGAAACACCTCGGCGATTGCCGTTTTCTGCCCGTGGACGTAGATCTCCGGATCGAACCACGTATATTGTGTGTTTTTACTTGTTTCTTGCATTGATTCTCATTGGGATTGTTAGTTACCGGATTGCGCATTATCAACACTCATGTGCACTTGGTGCACATAATTTTTATTGTACACTCCTCTTATTTAATACATGGATCGATCTCAAAATTTCTCTCAAATAGAGCTTATAAAAAATTTGCACTCACACACACCTACCCGATAATTTTTTTGTGGGTTGACAGGTCTCATTTTTTTCCTTTTCTCGCTTTGTATTATGATATATATATATATATATATATATATATATGTATATATGTATTAATGAATTCAAAATTGATTAGAAGGATGCGGTGGCCCAGCTGTTCCGTCATAGTCGGGAAGGTATCCGCAACACGGAGATCAGGCCTTTGATTCTCCGTCGCCCCGGTTCTAATTTAATTATTTTGTGGAATTAATATGTAATAAATGTATTAGAAAATTGCAAAAGTATTTGATGGTTTAATGGTGTGTTTACTAGTCGGAAGATTCTATTAATGAAGATGTTACGTGTTCGAGTCCTTTCTACCACAACATATTTTTAAAATATTTTGGGTATTTATCCATTACTATATTCATTCATTAATTATCTTTTAATAGAAATAAATAAATATATTAATTAATTCAGTCATGAAAATAATTAATAATTACTTATAGATCTTAATTTTTTTTATATTATTTTAATCTTTTGATTTTTTATTTTTTTTTTTGTTATTTATTGTTATTATTTCTAGTAAGGTCTCCGTGAGATGCACGGTTGCGAATATTTAATCAAAATGAAATAATTATTTAATGGTATGATAAAAATATAATTGAAATACAAATCAATATATAATAAAATTATTTGATTATCTACGTGATGCACTATTTTTATACCATAGTATACCGCAAGTGTAACGTACTAAAGTAGCTAGTGGCAGACAAGGTCAATCCATAGAGAACTGTATTATGTAAGCTTAGTATCCTAATCTTAATACTTCTACTCCATCTAGACTTTCGAATAAGCAGATGAATTTTGTAATTTCTAAAACTTAATTGCATATAAATAACTAATTAATGAAGAATTGCTTGGGAAACAAAAATATCAAGGTAGACTCAGATGGATAAAGATGTATTCTAGGACATAGATTTCAATTATGAACTCCTATGTAAGATTAACCAAAAACTCTAGTCTTTTAAACCAATTATGTTGGTTATTAGACGACGCTTATGTTGACTTACCCTCCTCTCGAAGCAGCTAGACTGTTGGTCAATTAGAACTACTCACCCTCTCGAGTCGACCAATCCTAAACACTCCCAGAAGCCCCTACACCAATGTCTACGTAATTATCTCACTCCTCTCGGACAATATTGATAATTACGTTATGTGTTGTACGCCTATTAACGAAACACTTCTCTCGAAGAAGAATCGTTAAACGTGTAGATAATATTCAATTGATCAGTTTAAACATATCATGGGAATCAAACAAAAATACAGATAAGCGAACATAAATTGGAGTCTAGAATTAAAGATAAATCATAACATAGTCATTCACAATCTACTTTCTAACCCTAGAACACAATAGGCGTTTAGCTACTCGTAATCAAAGTAAAAAACCTATTAAATCCGTAGACAAACATAACTGGAAAAATAATAATTGAAAAAGAAATAATAAAATCCGAATCTTGCTTTCCGATCGTCGACTCGTCACTTCCTTGCTCTTCGATCTAGCTTTCAATTACTTCCTTGATGATGATTGTGTCTTATTTTCGGACTTGGAGTCTTGTATTTATCCTTTGGGAAAGACTATTGGTGAAACGGGCTTGAAAAAGCCCAAAACGCGTAAAACTACTAATTCCACCAGCAAAGCTAACTCGCCCCAGTCAGGGGATAGCCTCGGTCGAGTTGGATAATTATGTCCAAACTCCAAACCCTCTTCGTTTCTTCCAACTCTCTTGCTTGTTTTTCGTTTGAACTTTGTCGACACATACGTTTTAGCCTTTCCATACCTGATTATCATTAAAACGAACACAAACACGTAATCTAACTCAAGATAATGAATTTAAGCACATTCCAGCTAGATACATATGCAAATGATAACAAATATGTCCCTAAATCGACCTAAAATGCATGTATAAATGATGTGTATCACTACGCCCTTAGTATGTTTATATAATTATGAACATGAAAGATATGAGAGACTATATATGATTTTTTATTGAAAAATAAAACTTACCTCGTTTCATAATAATAATCCCATTTTAGAAAAAAAAAAATTATCCCAAAATGAGAGTTAGGTTCAAACTAAGCTACAACTAAAAAAATAAACAGAGGTAGTACTAAAATATAAATATCAAGTATGTGATATATACGTCCATTAGAAACAAATCAAACAAAAAATAAAATCTCAAGCGTTCTCCAATATCCGAATCAAGTTACGTTTTTTAACATATTAGCATTCTTTGGATTTCTCTCAATTCTTGTACAATCAATACTTTAATCCTCTTTTTAAATTCTATTAAATCAAGCTGCAACATTTCAAAATTCTATCAATAGTAAATCATATCAAAGGCAAAACAACATACCTTGAACATACGATTGTACAACTCCCTACGATTTGAGCTTATAGTAGCATGGATGCGGCCACCCTTCATCGTAAATAAATTAGAATTAATTAAAATAACAGGAGTACACTGTGCAATTGAATCAAAATAGTAAGATTAATGATAGAAATATCTCCTTGTCATGAAACACGCACTCAGTGTTGTCAATTATGTTATGATGACCATAAGCCGGACAATCGCACGAATGAACCCATCAAATTCGCCAAAAAAAAAAAAAAGAAAAGAAAATCAAAGAATTGCAAACTATACTGTTCTGTTAAATAAATTACACATTTTGATTAAATAAATATTACTCTATGGGATTCGCCACAATGAAAACAGAGAATTTTATTTTTTAAAGAATTACAAATTATATTATTATATTAAGTAGTTATACTTTTTGGTTAAACCAGTTTTACTATATCAGATCTGCAACAAAAAAAAAAAAAATAGAAATTAAAAAAATAACAATAATAAATAAAATCGAAAATATTAAAAAGATTCTAAAAAAATCAACAGTAAAAAATTAAAAAATTATTTATTAATTTATTCTTCATTATTATGTTAATTAGTAATTATTAACAATTAATAATTAATAAAAGCATTAGTAAGTGTATCTAAAAAATAATAAAAAATTTGAAGGTCGCTATATATATCAATAAAACTCTTCTATTTAGGGGTAGATGATTATGTTCTTTGTGTATTTGCTAGATTTATTGTTTCGAGTTCTTATGCTTATGTGCATGGAGAGATTTGTGTTAGACAAGGGTTTGTGTAGAGGGGAGGGGGGGGGGGGGGGTTGAATATCTTCTTGATTGGTTTTTGTCTTATATTGGTTTTAACAAAAATGCCCCAAACGGGGGAGAATGTTAGGATTTATGATTTTGGATTTTTGTCACTAATATTTATATTTATTTATGATTATTCATATTTATATTTGTGGGTTTAATTATTTTTATTGAGTACAGATAACAAACATATCCAGTTGAAATGAAAGGAATATCAGGTTAATAAATTTATATTGACATGTTATTGGATGTGGAATGAGTCAAATATGTGCTGGAATCTTTGACCCAAATCATGAAGCAAATCCAAGAAGAGATGAGATCAAGAAGATAAGAAATGAAAGGATCTTGAAGATTAAGTTCAAGCCTAATCACACAAGGAAAAGGTCTTGGGCTTTATGATCAACCAGTCAAGTTGTATATACATATGAGGAGAAGTATTCATTGATGGCATTGAGTATTTTGAGAGGAAAATAGCAGAAAATATACTGTATACTCAAGAGAATTATTTTGTGAGATTCTCGTCCAACAGTGTTATAACATAGGATTAGGTGTCGAGTCATCTGAGCGAAATTGTAGTGAGGACTTGAGTTGTACACTTGAATGTGCCATTAAGTTATAGTTAACAACTGGTTAGGGTTGGTTATTTAGGTTGGTCATAAGTTAGGGCTTTTGTGCGTAAGTGTTATAACACCCAATTACAACAGAACGTTCTTCGGGAGAAGAAGCTTCAAGGCGGGCTCGAGAGAGCTCGTTCGGCCTTCAGCTGTGTCGGTGCCACCTAAGTCAATGGGAGTCGCCGGACGTTATTGGTAATATAATAAGTTATGTATTAGAGAGTGGGGTCTCTATGTAATACATAGCTTATTCGGCAAATTTATCAATTGCATAAAATCCGAGGGGTCTGAGGGACTTGGTCCCGTGTTTATTTTGGTGTTCGTATTTTTATTTGATTCATAATTATTTAGTTTTTAGTTTATATATACCTTAGTCTGAATCAGAATTTAGTGTTATAACACATAGAAGGTGCATACTATAAAATTTCAATTCTCATTCATGTGTATCAAGTATAAGAATATGAATTGATTAACTTCTACTTCCATTGCCCACCCCCAATCCCCGTACCAAACGCTCCCTTATTTCTTCAATGTTCACCCCCTTGACTCTGAAATTTCGTTCCAAGATTTTATAATATAGTTTAGAAAAATTGCTTCCCCTAGAACAAAATCCTAGATATGTTCCTGACTGGACCCCCATTCATTGGGAGAGAGGGATTGTTTGATCAATAATTGGAATACATCCACAATAGTAAGATATAAAGTGGACCCTAATTCAAATTAGTGTGGGTACCCTAATTAAATATATGTTTACAAACTCGTCTCTCTTTATGATCCTACTGCAATAACTTTATCAGCTTCATCTATGGAGAAATTGCTTCTCCTCTCCCCTCTCATCTCGATTTTCACTAACTACTGGAATCTTATGTCGATTCTAAAATCTAATACCAGACGCCCTTAAATTCTATGGGTTAATGGATGCTAGGGCCTTATTTCGAGCGTGTAATGCCAGACTTTAGAGCATGCCACCGGTGCTCAATAACCTATCTGTGTTTTGCTTTTAATCTTTGCGATCTTGTATAGTTGGGCTTTGATTTTGTTCCTGCTGAGATTCTCTCTGCCATTTTCTCTGTTGCTTTTTTGTCCCCTCCCTCTCCTTTCCCCCATACACAAGCACTTCTACCGAGTGCTGAGGGTCCTTACACAGTTGGCCTCATAACTAATCAAACCAACCAGTGACACTAGAATCCCGTAATGAATAATAAATGATCCTCGATTATGGCCCTACTTTGAGGTATTACACATTTTTCTTGATGTCTGCTGAACAAAATCTAACAGATTTACACATTCAGGAACCCTGATTATGTATATATATTTTAAACCCAATTTAGGGGGCACTTGATGGTACCCTTATTCCAGCCTTTGTTTCTACAAATGAGCAGAATGCATATTGATTGCATAAGGAAACTACATATACAAATGTCTTGCACTAGTTGACTTCGACATGATGTTCAACTATGCATTAGCTGGCTGAGAGGAATCAGAGGATAGTGCACTCGGTGCTCGCGTGCTGATGGTTGCAGTTGCCAATGATCAGCATTTTTCATGGCCTCTGGATGGTAAATAACAATTTCATAAAGTCTGTGATAAATATTTGCCAACAGTTTCAATACTTCATTAATGGTACCCTAACTAACTATATGCTTACAAAAATCTTAATCTAACAACAGGTCGGTACTACTTGTGTGATGCTCGATACTCCAACTACATTGTGTGGTCCCCTACAGAAACACTCGTTCAAATCTGTCTGAAGTCAACAACGACGAGTTTCAACTTAGCACTGCTCAAGAACTGTTTAACCAGCGATATTCCAAACTTCGCAACGTGGTTGAGCGAACATTTGGGGTCCTGAAGAGCAGATTCCCTATCCTGGCACATGACATGCTCTGCTTTCAAATTAGGACTCAAGCCAAAATTGTTATCACATGTTGTGCCCTCCACAACTGAATCTGAAAATTGGGTTTCCCGAATGATCTCTTCACGGGAGGAGAGGGGAACACTTCGCACTGAACATGCTAATCTTCTCTGCACGCCAATTTCCCACCCAACTACGTCGTGCAACACATGGCCACCTTCAAGATGATATTGCAGATTTATTATGGGAAGCAAGAAGATTGAAGAAAATTTATTCATTTTATTTGTAATTTGGGTATAAACAACTAATCTGGTGCTTATTTAACAATTGTATTATTTGGGGGTCTCTGCCACGCACGACAAATAAACACATAACTATTATGACTTGCTTGTTGTACTATCATTTCGTTACGTGTTCCAATAATGCTTAATGTTTAACTGTATTTTTTATTTATTTCCCCAACTATGATGGAACTTGATAAATTCAATGGGTACAAATCATCTGTTCCACTTCAGGTATTCCACTTTAAATAAAAGAATTACATCATGGATCGTGACCCTTGAACCACATGAACCATTAATTCTGAACTCATGAAACATAAAAGGTGAATCGTAAACCATGAATTCATGAATCATGTATCTAGATTCTGAAATCTAGTGAGAAATCGGCGCGATTTCTATCTAAAACAAAGGTGTTAAGACGAAAAGTCAATATCATTGCGTTTTGCCAAATTTTGGTCGAGATTTTGCCAGAAATCGCGAAAATCTCGGGCAAATATCGCTAATACCGTTTCGCAGGCTGCCTCTATATTATTTCTTGTGCGCCGAGTTCTCGCCATTTTCTCGGCCTTTTAATTTATTTTTATTTTTTCTGCAGTTTGCTTTATTTATTTTTTAGACATGTTTTGGCAGTTTTCAGCAATGGTGCACGCCAAGTTCTAAAGAGTGAGCTGTAAAGAGTGATTTTGAGTGACACTTGGATTGATGGATGTAATTTTTTTTTCAGAAACACTAATTTGTTGAGCTTCAGTTTGTGTATAAATGAAGGAGGAGTTCTATTACTTTATTGTACACAGAAATTGAAGAAGTGTAGTTTAGGAGAAAATTTAAGCAAACACCGGGAAGTAGAGAGATCGAGCTATAAGCAGGAGCAGTATCGATTTTGCAGTCCAATAAAAATTATCTACCCAGTCCTGAAGCGGTGAAGAACAACGGTAAATTTAATTGAAGTTCGTCTAGATTTTTAATTCTTTTATTTAGAAGATTTGGACTTATTATGATACAATTTTGAGCCAATGCTAGAATAATACTCGTGTATTACTCGTTGATAGAATTTGAATGAAAATGCGAATTGGGAATATTTTTGTTAGCGGTATTCACATTTATAAATTCTCATTTAATTTTCGAACCGTCTTCACCGTCACTCATACGGTAAATTCTCATACTAATTATAGAAGTTTACATTATCAATTGTCATATTGTGTTGTCTGTAGTTTTTTTATTGTTGAATGCAATTAGTTCTTAGAAATTTTTATTACATCTTGTTTGACGTTCAAATAAAATTGATAATAATTTTTACGTAATTCTGATGCCATGTTAATAATGCATTTCATGTTTGCTAAATATTATTTATGGATAAGCTACTAATATAAATCATTATATATTCCATTATATATGTGTGCGTGTGGTGGTGTTATATTTGCTAGGATTAATACAAATACAAACAAAAATATTATTGTTCTTATTACCACTATTATTATTATTAATATTATTATTATTGTTATTATTATTATTATTATTATTGATTTTATTATTAGTGGTTGTTTAACTAAAAAATGGAGGTTTCAAATTGGAGAATGAATTATCTTCATTTTGCAGTTTTGGAAGCAGATTACACAACACTCAACTCAGTAGGGAAGAGTAAAAAAAGAGGTTTCAAATTATTACATATTTAAATTAAAATTTGTTGTTAGTGAAAAACTCCAATTATAAGTCATTTTCAAGTATTAAAGTATATTTGTCAAAGAAAATTGTTGTTTCTCACTTAATTGTTCAAATGCTAATTTAATAAGAAGGATAGGATAAAAAACGATAACTGATCATAAAAGGACAACATAAAAATATCTTTGCAAAGTTTAAATAATTACGTCCATAAACTGCTAATTTAGGAAGACCACGTAATACACCTTATGGCAGTAATGTTCATGTAAATTGACTAGGTTTGTGAATTTATTCATTTCCAAATGTTGCTTCGATAGGCGAAATTAAGTCCTACATAAGGTGTTGTAGATAGATTTTTATTTTTTTAATAATTCGTGGCTTACGTGAACATGTGTTTGAATAGACATGGCGAGCGGCAGCGACGTATCGGATGTCTTCAAGACTTTATTATGCATGGAAATATGCTACTGCTGTTGCAGGCAATAAAACTGTTACTATTTGTAACTTTTGTGGAGTCCAAAATTTCGGAGGTATAACTCGGTTCAAATATCATTTGAGTGGTACGGACCCAGAAAAAAATGTTGCCCCTTGTAGGAAAGTTCCACGGGATGTGAAGAAAGAGATTTGTAACCTTATTAAAGCCAAAACTGCGGCCAAAGGGAAGAAAGCCGATAGAATATCTGACATAAGAGAAGAATTACAGCAGGGTTTGTCACAGGGATACGAAGACGAGGACGACGAAGACGAAGATGATTACATCGCGTGTCCGTTGGACATCCCCCCAGAAGAAAGAAGTGACTATCGGGCTGCCATTAGAGCATCGAGGGTAAGTGAGTGGGAAAGAGTCTAGACTCGGCAATTTGGTAGTAGTAGAGGAGGCAGTCCCAGCAGGCGAAGGGGCCCACATTCTTCCCAATTCCGTCGAGCAAAGAGTGGTCGATCGACCAACTTTGAGCCATGTCCGGCACCGACAATGTATAAATCAGCCGATGCACGACAAAAGAGGTTAAAGAGTATGTTTTCTGGTTCCAACTTTAAGGAAAAGTTGGGCAAGGTGGTCAACAAATTTTTCATTCATGATAATTTACCTCCAAACAAAGCTTCATCTCATCACTTCAAGAACATGATAGCTTGTGCCCAAGAAGTAGGGCCGGGTGTTCCAACGCCTACTCCATATGAGATAAAGCACAAATATCTCGACGAGGAGTATGAAGAAATGCAGGAATACGTCAGAACACAAAAGAAAATGTGGGAGACGTACGAGTGCACAATTATGGAGGATGGACCGAGCCGACGAAGATGTCCATAATTAATTTTATGGTATATTGGAAGGGAACAACTGCTTTTCTGAAATCCGTTGATGCATCGAATAGGATAAAGGATAATGAATACATTTACAACTTGCTCAGAGATGTGCGGGAGGTCGGGAAGGACAGGGTTGTTCAAATTGTAACCGATAACGGATCAGTTTATGTGAAAGTCGGTAGAAAGATACAACAACGGTACAATTTATACTGGGCCCTATGTGCTGCTCATTGTATTGACCTCATTTTTGAAGAGATCGGCAATAGAGATAGCATCAAAACAGGAATTGTAGCGGCGAGGCAAATAACCAACTTCATCTATAATCATGGTTGGTTACTTGCGAGAATGAGAGAGGTCTGCCAGGGAGATATTGTTAGACCCGGAGCAACACGTTTTGCGACTAACTACATCACCTTGGACAACTTGTACAAGAAAAAATACTCGCTCAAACAGATCTTTACTAGTGATGATTGGGCCGCCAATAGACTGAGTCGAACGAGGGTTGACAAAGAAGTGGAAAGCAACATGCTTGACTACTCATTTTGGGACAGAGTGCAACACACATTAGCTATTTTTTAGCCAATATATCAGGTGCTCCGAGTGTTTAACACAGAGGTTGTTCCAACTATGTCGATCTTGTATGAGTTGATTCAAGTTATGAAAGATAAGGTCCAGTCACTTAGAGCCTCGTAGTGGGTGATAAGAATAATTGAGTCTAGGTGGGACCATATACTATCTCATCCACTACACGTTGCAGGTATAAATGCTTTTATTTTGGGGCTTTAACTTTGATTATGCGAAAATGATTTACGTTTCCTAACAATATTGCATAATTTCCATAGCCTACTACCTTAACCCGAGATCCCAGTATTAGCCCGGCGTAGGTGAAGATGCAGGGCTTATACAGGCAGTACTTCAAGTTTTCAATAAGCTACACCCTAATCCCCTAGTGTGGTGGATTTTGGGAATGAGGTTACCTTACCACATTTGAAAATTGCTCGTATCTCCTTTCATTTAAAATAAATATAGTGAGCTAATTTTACTTGTTTGGACTTGTGCAGCTTATCTGTTTTCGTGATGCAAGAAAATCATTTGGTGACCGGACCACAGTGGTTGCCAGAAATACAATGGCAGCATGTAAGTAGATTTATAATTGGATATTAATTTGGCACAACTTACATCAAATTACATCCGTTCAATTCATTAACATTGCCTGATATTTTGGCAGGTGATTGGTGGGTTATGCACGGTAGTTCAGCATCGACAGTCAGAGAACTAGCCATGAGAGTATTGGCACAGTCTGCATCATCTTCCGCATGCGAAAGGAACTGGAGCACATTTGCATTGATACACACGAAGCAACGAAATCGTCTTGCTTATCCGAAACTCGAAAAGCTCGTAGTTTGCTACTACAATATGAAGTTACGGATACGAGATTTAGAGGCCGAAGCAAATAGGGTTGCTGAGCAGGAATTCCTAGATTTAGTTGACATCACCAGTGAAACTGACAACGAAGAGGGTGATCAGCTTTATCAATGGATTCGGCCAGCACACCTAGACGACGATGAAGGCAGTCCTGATCCTCAGGTCGCTCAAGCGGCGAGCCAATCCAAAATTGATGTGGATCAGGTTATGCGTGAGGAAGTTGGTGTATCAAGTACTGAGTCTACTGAGTCACCGACAGGGAGCTCATCAGATGAGCACGGAAGTGATGCCGGTGGAAGTAGCGGTGGTGGACGTAGGCAAAGGAATGAAGATAATGACCTAAAGTCCATTCACTGTTGAGGGGATGTCACACTATCCAAGATGAAGACCAGGGAAGTAGGGCTGGAGGTCTAGGGATAGGGGCTATTGGCAAAGATTACATGAGCGGACATGGTCGGAACCGAGGCACGAGCTCAAACGCAAACGTAGCATCCCTCTCATCAAATTTTGACTCTATGAGTGTGAGCACCGAACGAGAAGATCTGTATCCTAATTTATTTCCACATAAGATTGTAGAGAGATCACTCGATCAAGCCTGGACTGATCGTAGCACGTTTGATGATACAACCCCTTACATGCTATATGAAGGACAACATTATAATTCTTGGGTAAATCCGAATTATCCAATCCATGGACAGACGGTTGGGAGAGACGCTGCAACCTATGTGTATTATCTTGATGACTATCTTCAAAATTACACTAACTCGGTGAACTGGCACCATTATTGCGATTACATCGATACGCAATATTCTTATATCGAGCCTCATAGGAATCCATTCTGGTACTAGAAGGTTATAATGTATAATGAAAATAGATCAGAATGACTACAGTATGGCCGGTCAATGTATGTAATGTTTCTTATTTACCGCCTAATTGTATATTGATATGCATATTTTATATCCATATTCCCTTAATTATGGATGATTATTATTCTTTATTAATCTTAATTAATTATCTTTTGATGTAGGAGAATAATAACTGGACTTGGAGCAAATTGGGCTTAAATTAATGTTTTGGGCTAAAAGTGAAGAAGTGGGCCGAGATAAAGAGAAGATGGGCTTGGATTGTTAAAGTCTTCAATTTCATGAAGAAGCCCATCAAAAGCTTTATTAATTAGGCTTATTATTTCTTTTATGTAATTATCTAGATATTATTTAGATATTTTCTTTTAGAGATAGGATTTGATTTGATTTAAGATTTGATTAGGAGTAGGAAAAGTAGGAATTAGCGTGATTTTTATAGAGGAGAGCGCACAGTCGAGTACAAGAATTCCAATACGCGCTCTCTCTCTCTCTCTCTCCTTTCCCAGGAAAAAAAATCACGCCACCTTCTTTCTTTTTCTCCTAGTTTTCATCTTTTCTTCTCTATGCTTTATTGAAGACCTTGAATTCCATCGCCATTAATTAAGGTTATTTTCTGGTTCAAGGGTTGATTTCAATTATATTATTGTGAGGCTATGTAATTTAATCGTTCTTGTTTAATTCAAATATTTGTAGATTCAAGCTTATGTATATAGTAATTGTTTAATTGATTGAACTGACAACTCAATTAATTATTCAATTTCTTACTGCTATTCATGAATTCATGATCCGTAATTGTCATGAAGGATTGAACCATAGTAGCAATAGGTTGAATTAATCGTGCTATCATAATTAATTTAACCTAATTGAATCTGATAGTTGCAGCTATCTCAACTATTAGTAATTAGGTTTAGCTGTTTTCATAAATCGTAATGCTATCATTAATGTGGTATGGAACGCTATCGTGTCCAACTCGTTAATGATAAGTATTGACCGGTTGCTGGGATTGGCCAATTAATTTAGGAAAACGCAAGATTTATTATGGTTATCCTAATACATCTTTAGTTAAACTATTTAAATTGCAAGAAAATATATTTGTGAGCCTACGGTCAATAATGTAATTGAATATCAATACCCTTGGATCAGAGTCAGGTAGAATTTGATTCGTCTTTACAATTTTATTGTTTCATTTGCATGTTTTAGTTAATTATTAGGAATTTAGACTAGTTAGATAAAACCAATCCGAAACCCCCCAGTTTATTTCTTGTTTTTGCTCAAAAGGAATTAATCCCCGTTCCCTGTGGATTCGACCCTATTCACCACTTTACTCGTAATTTGCTAGTAGGTAATTTAATTTGGCGATTTGACACCCATCAAATTTTGGCGCCGTTGCCGGGGAACGGTGCAAAGTTATTTATTTCTTTTGAGTTTATTTTAGTATTTATTTTAGTTAATTATTCCTTGTCCCCCTATTTTCTTCATTAGTTGTTGTTGCCTTTTTCAATGGATGCGTATGCACATTATTTTGGAACTAGGCATGATGACATTCCACGTGAGAGTTCTTTAGATAGAAGGATAAATAAAGTAATCTCTCTTGCGAAAAAGTTGGTTTTATTTCAGGTACGACAGGTCCAAATTTGTGGAATATGCTCAATTCCTGGACATCCTACAGAAACTTGTCCCTACAATGCTCGATACAATCCGGGATGGATGAATTCCAATTATCAAAATCCAGGAGCACAACAAGGATTTTCTCAGTATAAACGAGAGACAACCAACTCCCAATCAACACTCCGATTCTGGTATGTCATTGGAGGAAATAGTGAAAGCTCTACCAACGAGTACACAACAGTTGCAAGTGAATACTCAACAGTTTCAAGCAAATACTCAACAGTTTCAAGAAAACACACAAGAGTTTCAACGGGAAACAATAGCCAGCATCCAGGACCTCAAAAATCAGATTAGTCAGCTGACTACTTCTATTGGTGAATTGGAGGCTAAGAGCTCAGAGAGGCTAGCATCACAAATTGAAGTTAGTTCGAGGGAGAATGTCAGTGCACTTGTGCTCCAAAGTGAAAAAGAGATACAGTCTAGACTTACTTTCCTTGAGGAAACCACTGAACATCAAAGTGAAAAGGAGAATGAAGTGAAAGAAAACTCACCTGATCCACAAAAGATAAAATCTTCACCCTCTTTTCCTTGTATTGCTAATGTGGTTGTTCCTCCATTTCCTAGCAGACTAGAAAAATCCAAGGAGAATGAGAGCAAAGAAGATTTTTTTGGAATCTTTCAAGAGGTGGAAGTCATGATCCCCCCAAGGAAATCCATGGGTATCCGGAGATTTCAAAGGAATTACACATGATATTGAGGAACATGAAAAGTGAAGAACAAAGTGAAAATTCGAAGGTTCCAACTAGCTTTTTATTCGGAAGATAGAGGATGGTGTTCTCATTGACACATATTACGTGGAAATTATTGACAACTGTGAAGCATATGCCAGTTTTGACTTGAATGAGATACTAACGGATGCTCGTGGAATTGGCTGACCACAATGATGGAGGAAGAACGTCGAGCATAACGACGCAAAAAAATTGCGCTGTTGGGAAGCAACCCAAATTTTATTTTGCTTTGTTTCATCTTTAATGTTATTTTCATTTTTTTTAGGTTTATTAGTTGTTCGTTCGTGTCTAGTAGAATAATAGGTTCAGGGAAAACTTTTTGTGTGGTTTGATCACGCCAAATAAAATAGTTAAATTCCCTTTAAATAGCCTAATTTTCGTAGGAGGCAGAAGACTAGTCGAGTTTTGGCGTGATCACGCCAAAAACGGACTAGTCTAATTTTGAGTCGGAATTGAATTAGGCGTGATCACGCCCAATTTGAAATAGTCTTCTGCCTAAAAATGTCTTACAATCTTTATTTTCAGGTTTTTATTATTAAAAAAAAAAAATCGAAAAATCGAAAAAAGCCTAATTCTGATCTTCTTCTTCGCAGTAATTTCGCAGACCCACTGTGTCTTCTATATGACGCGCGAACCACCTTGCGTGAATCGGCATCTAAGTCCCCCAGCTGTCATTGATTACCTTTGTCGTTTTCAGGGAAGTCTTCTTGCTTTATCTGTGCTCATATTGTTTTATTTGTCTTCCCTATATACACGATTATTTTGGTTCTACTACTGCTATATTTCACTCTATCTCACACTGTTTATTTTTGCGCAATTCATGGTAGCACTTTACCTAACATTTTTTTAGTGCTTGTTTTGAATTGCGTTGTCTACATTGGGGACAATGTAGAATTTAGGTGTGGGGGGAGTTCATACTAGGAACCTATAGTGGAGCTTGTTTCTTTTAAAAACAAATAAAAAAATCTGAAATTGTTGTTGGTTGGGGTACTCTTGTGTATATATGTTAATTATGTGCTCAGTTGCTATGTCTCTGTTGGGTTGAGTATGATGGCATAATAAAAAGAGTCAAGTGTGATTGATTATTTTTCTTGGTACTTAAAAAAATAATGTGTCTCTTTGATCTTGATAGTGGATAAGCAAGATTCAACACAAATTAGCCTTTTCCGTGAGCTTTTGAGCCTAAGAGCAATACATACGATTGTGCTCTGATAAAGCGCAACCCGTTATCAAGGAGGTACCAGGCAAAAAATAACAAATTGAAAGGTAAACAGATAATAAGACACAAGGTATACGTGGTTCGATCCGGAGATCTACATCCACGGAAAAATAATGTCCCTGCCGGGATCTTTCTCTTCTCTTCTTTTTCGTTTAGTTTACAGGTGGTTTTTCTCCGATCAAAGTTCCAACCCCTCTCCTCTCTCTAATTCTACTATTTATATCATACAAATCACAACCCTAACTATATTCCTAAAATTATGGCCGCCAAATCTGCCTTCGTGATTGAGAGAAGATCGTGGGCGAAAAATTCCAATCCCTCATGCGCTGCTACCGCAACCTGATTATCAAACATGTATTTGGGCCAATTACTGGGCCTGCAGCCCTAGACAACTTGGGCCGAGTATTGGTGTTGTAACCTTAGACAACTGGGCCATACCTACCAGATGCCCCTCCCCCAAATAAGCCGGAGCAGACGGATTCGGCTTGTAAAGTAGATAAAGTGGGTAAGAAGTGATGTGAAATAGAAGATCTGATTCCCGGAGTCCATGGATCGGAATTTGAGAGAAGGCAAAAACACAGAGTCCCTGAGCCGGAATTGAGAAGAAGTAAAAACCCCGAGGTCCCTCAACCGGAGTTGAGAAAAAGTAAATCCCGAGGTCCCTCAACCGGAGTTGAGAACAGTAAACCCCGAGGTCCCTCAACCGGAGTTGAGAAGCTTCTTCAACACGAGTGTTGGACAAAGCTGAGGCGCGTGACTGACAGATGTACACAATATTCGAGTAAGCGCGTGTGAAACGGCGCATATTGCGGGTTTCGAGGCGCGTGCATGGCACGTGAAGATCATGATCGTCGATTTTAAACCATTGAATCTGCATCGTTGCTGAATTTATAAGAAAAGGAGGGAAATCGAAACCCTTCACCTTCTTCTCTTGCAGTTAACTGAATCACGCATCAGAGAAATCCACAATTGTGCCAACTGTGAAGATAAAACACCACACCAACCAGAGAAAACAACTAAGTATGTCTATCTCCTCTTCGTCTTCATCTAGGGTGGAGGAGGTAGGCAAAGAGGGGGAGCCTTTTAGAGCACCTCCTATACGGGTGATCTTCCCCTTGAATAGTGAAACTAGGCAAATTCACCGGGGTGATCTTAGTGAAATTAGAGTGGAGGCAGTAAGTTTCCCCCACTGTGAGGAGGAAGTTGAAGGGTTCGAAGTGGCAGGGGCAAGACCCACTGTAACCGAGACTCAAATTAGGCGATGGATTCCAAATTTTTTCTTGCTCTTTGACCTTGAATTTATTATTCCCGAAGATAAGGATAAAGCCTGTTGCCCTCCCAAAGGATTCATATCCGTATACATAGATCAACTAGCCGTAGGGTTGAGGTTTCCTCTGTGGGACTTTTTAGTAAAGTTGTTGGAGTATTAAGGGCTAGCTCTGGGGCAGTTAGGGCCCAATGCCATGAGGCAGGTGGTAGGATTTTTAGTGGAGTGTAGTAAGGGGGGGTTAGTACTCAGTGTTAGTTTATTTAGGCATTTCTTTCAGCTGAAAACGATGGGGAGAAATAAAGGTTGGTATTACCTTAACCCTAGGCCAGGTAAGAGATTCAAAGTAAAGAATTCGAGCAAGATTGAAGGATGGAGAGGTAAATTTATATACGATAGGCAGGAGAGAGTTCTGCCGAAGTGGCAGATGTTAGAGGTAGTAGATAGTGCCCCGGCGGGGGAACCTAGAGGTGTGGATATACTGAAAAAAGCCGGTGTTCTGGGGTCCAGATTTTCAGAAGAAGTCCTAGACGGAGCTGGGTTGAGCCCCTATTATTCCAGATGGGCTGCTGGGACTTCGGATTCCCAAGAGAAGGACACCCCAACGGGGACTGACTCTAACGAGACGCCAAGCGTAGCTGAGAGAGAGAAGTCGAGAGCCGGGACAGAATTAGAGGGTAGGACTTTTATTTCTGTACAAATTGTGTAAGATAAAATTGTAATTTCTCTGAACATATGACACGTCGTGTGCAGTGGGTAAGTTCAAGAGTGCCGCGAAGAAGGGTACCGAAGCCAGCTCCAGTGGGCGAGATGATAGGTCTAAGACCCCGGAGCTACAGAAAACGACGGCGGGGGTGGTCACGGAGATGACCACGAGGACAACATTCCGCTCTCGGGGCTGACTCCGAGCGCTAAGAGGAGGATCACCTCTCCAACAACACCACCGCCTCCCAAAAAGGCGCACATGACCCCGTCTCACGAGGTATCTACGTGAATAGTGTGCCATTACGTATCGCACAAGCCCATCATGATAGTGAGATAATGCAGGAACAAAGGATGGAAATAACTGCGGTCGGGGCCGAGCTGGAACAACTGCTGGAGCCAATCCGCGGGCTGGTGGGAAGGTTGGAAAAAGAACCTTCTCGAGACAGAATTGCCGAACTGGAGGCCGAGGTCACCAAATTACGTGCCGGATTCGCGGAGGCCCAGAAGAGTGCCAGAGTGGCCCGAGACAGAGCAGTACTTGCTGAGAGAGAGACAGCAAGACTGCGCAAACAAGCTGTTGAGGTTGTCGTGATCCGGGGTGACCTAACAGCGGCGCGGGAAGAGCTGAAAAAGGCGATCGAGGGCCAGGGGGCTGTGTTAGAAGCCTTCACCGAAAAATTGATGCAAACAGAGACGTTCTTGAAGTTCCTAAGCACCTTTGTGGCCGTGGGTGACACAGCTACAAAAAGCGAGCTGTTGGAGGCCATATATGATAAATACCCGGAGGTCAATGTTTATGACGAAGACTTCGGGTATAACTAGGCATGTCAACGGGGCGGGGCGGGACGGATTTTTGGATTTTTTGACCTGCCCCGCCCCCGCCCCGCCCTGCCCCGCCCCGCCCCGCGCCCCGCCACGGGGCAAAAATATCTGCCCCATGATCTGCCCCGCACGGGGCGGATCTGCCCCGCCCCGCCTTTATCTTTTTTTTTTTTTTTTTTTTTCTTTAAAAATAAAAACTATTTTTTTTAATTAAAAACCTTGTTTTTTTATAATTGAAATTAATAGGGTTTTAATTTTTAGGTTTACATTAGTTTTGTTTTAACATTTTTTATATTTTGTAAAATTAATTATTAGAAAATGAAATTTGATTATTTAAATTTATTCTAATCATAATTTAATATATTAGGATGACATATATATAATATATCATATATTAAAATTTGATATTATAAATACATATATACACATATTTAATATTTATATGTGTGTATATATATATATCTATATAATATTACATAATATATATTTAAAATTAAAATAAAATATATATATATAAGGGAGGGAGCGGGGCGGGGCGGGGCGGGTCGGGGGTCATGACCCGCATCTGACCCGCCCCGTGGACGGGGCGGGGCGGGGCGTGCCCCGTTCTTCATCGGGGCGGGGCGGGGCGTGCCCCAAGGACCTCGGATCGGAGCGGATCGGGGCGGGCGGATCGATTTTGACATGCCTAGGTATAACTATGATGCAGTGGGAAATGAAATGGGGCATATTTCGATGCGTTGACGAAAGCACCGAGGTGGCCGCTGATCGAGGTCTTAGCAAAAAAGAACACGCTCTTGACTCCCGAAGTGATCAAACGGTGTAATGAAGACCAGGATAAAGACTTCTTGGGTTTCCGCAACGGTTTTTATGTACGGGAGTTAAGGAACCGAGCTCCCATTCCCCGTAAAGGAGCCGTAATGCCTACCGACGTGGCTGGAGGCTCTGGCAAGGCGATAGAGGTAACCGGGGACGTTGCAGAGCTCTCGGGTGTAATAAGGACCGCCGCTACCCCTGGAGAGGTCAGTGACCCTCCGACTCATGAGCAGAATGTAGAGTAGATGATCTGTAAAAAAATTCCGTTGTAATTTCTTACTTTGTAATGAACAACTTTGTATTTCCAGAGAAATAAACAATGTTGAATTAGTTTTATGGATATCAAATGTCGCAATGTCTCTTATTCGTAACAATGTAGATGTATCTGTACGGTCTAAATACCGAGGTGTCCTTTGCCAGGAAAACATTGAAAACCCATATGAGGTAATAAACACTACAAGAAAAACTGCATTTAGTGAGAGGAAATTCCGTGGTTAAAAGCCCCAAAAACCGTCATAAAAGACATTTAGTGACGGGATATATACCGTCACCACCCCTGGCTACAGCTTCCGCCACTAAAGGTCAATAATGACGGGAAACCAGTCCGTCACTAAAAAGTATTTAGTGACAGTAATAACCCGTCACTAAAAAGATGTATAATGACAGTCAATTCCCGTCACTAATTGCACTAATCCCCGTCACTAATAACTTAATTATGGACTAATTTTATAACTAAGTAACCCGTCACTAATAACACTAGTCATAGTAATATACCGTCACTATAGAGTTTATATAGTGACTGTCAATTCCCGTCACTAATTACACTAATAGACTCTCATTATAGAATAACATATTAAATAACTAACCCGTCACTAAATCTAAATTTTTCGTCATTATATCAAATATTTCCCGTCATTAGTGGTATATTTTAGTGACAAAGTGTATACAAATTAAATCATTTTTAATAAACAAGAATGTCTAACTAATAATGTCTCAACAGAGCAAAGCATTTCTAAAATGCTATTCCAAGTGTATACAAATTACAACTACACATAAAAATGAAAGCATTGCCAAAGTCTTTGACAAGACTTTTACTTCTAGTTGGCTTTCAATATCTTTAGGCTTCCCCCATTTCACCAATAACTTTGTCACCTGCGCAGTAGTAATGATCAAGAATTTCAGAATGATTTAAAAAGCTAGAGCTATAATTCTGCCAACAAAAACACGGAATCAACATGGGAGCAAATAAAAAGTTAAAACGTAATATTAACTTTGAAACTAACTAATAACCATAGTAATTATTTATAAATCAATCCATGTCGAACAAAGGCCATAGCAGTACTCGCTTATAAATTAACCACTCAAAGCACTAGAAATTTTGGAAGTACAGACTGAAAAAAAAAAAAAAAAAAAAAGATTCACTATCATAATAGCAACAAAAGCAAAAAGAAAGTCTACTTGTATTTTCTCATGCATCTCTTGTGTAGTTATTTTATATGAAAAAATCTTAACATCTGGTTGCTACAAAAAGTAGTTATCATCTTTAACATAACAAATAATCCAGTTTTTTCTTATGAACTCCTCCTAATCAAGAAAGATGGTAAAAAATGAAAGTACCGTCTACTCTATTCTCCATATTGTACTTAGCAGTTTACCAAGAAATCAGACAAATTGGAAGAAAACCGAAGCAGACAAAAAATAAACAACTCTGTTTCTAGACCAAAAGCTAAAACTAATAGCATAAGCAAGTAGTTAAATCTATAACCAAATAGGGATATCTCTTGTGATCAAGTTAAAATACATTACTAAGGATTTCAAGTAGTCGACTCGATACCTCAGTTTTCATCTGAAGAATTGCAATCACGTTGCTACTTCAAATATGCTTGAAGTTCGAGAGCATCTGGCAAAGAGAAAAAGATTTCTTCAAATACAAAGTTGAAGAGCATTCCAAAACGATATCAATACATCAACAAGCAGTGCATCACCCAATGGATTAATGAACACAATTGATTAGTCAACGAAAACAAATAAGACAAAGAGAAATCAGCCAAACAAGTGAAATAAAAAGATAACTCAAGTTCATCTAAAAGTCAACAATAGTATAACATGATAAGGGATTCCTGAAATAGGTTAGCATTCTCCCATTCGAATTGGGATCTCAAGAGTATCACACAATTATTCAAGACATCAAGTGAATGCTATCAACAAAAGTAGGGATAAACCAGTAAATAATAGCATTGCTTTTCTATAAGAAACAGAATAGTAAATAATAGCATTGTTAAAGAACTTAAGACTACACATGCATATTCTTTAATAAATAATATGCCTTTTTAATTAAAGAAATTTGAACTTATAGTTCCACTTAAAATATATGCACGCATATTCTTACCGTTTCTGTGATATTTATCGGACTTCCAACTTTATGATCTTGGAATTTGATGTTATTGCAATTTTGATATTTCCTACAATCTACATCATTCTTTATATGGAGTAATTAACACTTGTAATTCAATATAAAAAAAAAAAAAAATTCAAATACTTACACATCTACTTTAAAATACCGATACTAGGATCATGCGCATGAAGTCTCTATCTACTCCTTCAACATCTCGAGTGGTACGATCTTACGAAGGTTTTCGTTTATGCCTCTGGCTAATTTTTGCATCTCTGTGAAAGGTAGAACAGTACTACTAGGAAGAGTGGATAACACAGCCAAAAACTTGCTAAAGAAATTTGGAACCATCCCAAGTTGACATAAAAACCTGAAGCAAAAAGTTATTTCTTTCAATTAATCCAAAAGTAACAGTGAACAACTTTGATCATAAGGTCCAAGTCATTAAAATATATACCTGAATCATCAACAACAACCAATTGCTTATCAGAAGTCTCATCAATAGGATTGATCTCTAACAATGTGCAGTCACATTTGTAGATATCGTATAACTTTTTCATTTGTTCAATTGAAGCATTTCTATCAGCCCCTGTCGGTGTCTTAGTGACAACCCATCAACAACCTTTGCAGCATCATCATCATCAATAATTCCAGTAGAAACATCAATAGGTACATTTACGATCAATTCCGGATGTTTTTCAGCAAGATCATCGATACTAGTTCCACCCTTTTTACAAGCTATGATAAGAGACCAACGAATTTATGATAAAGGGTAATAGCAAAGTACCTCTCATTGACAAGTGACAACGTCTCGGAGACTCGGACAAATAAACCTTGGTCACAATTTTTCCTTGAGGTCCAGTTTGTTTAGTAATAAGTACTTGCCCTAGCAATTTTCCAGCTACATCCTCAACCTAGTCAGCTTCATAATATACACACCACCTTGAAGACCACTCTTAAATGTTCCAAGCCCTCGCCCACCTCACTCTAGTTAAGGCAATTATCTCGCAAGGCCTTCTTGCATTCATCAATTGAACCAATGGCCACGCCTTTTGGGACATTAATTCAATGCTCGCCCATCAATTCAACCCCTGATATTCATGTATATTTGAGACGGCGGAGTTGGTGTTTCTGCCATTTCTGGTGATGGGGAGAGCGTATAGCGAGTTTTCTAAGAAATCCTCTCACCATTCTTCTAATAGATTACAAAACCAAAACAAAAAATAAATCCTTAGAATGTGGAAAAAAATGGTTTGCATATTTTGTTAAAGGGAATCAGTAAAGTGGATAAAAATGTGCGCCTACTACTACTGAACAAGCAATGTTGTTGCTTCCACTTTTTTATCCTATTTCCTTTAAACGTAACTGACCATCAAAATTGAAACCATGACTTAGAACTATGCTCCTTTTGGATGAATATTTATTCATCCCCTTGAGACAGGTAATCAAAGAAGATCGGATATAGAAAGTGACTTGCAATATAATGTGCAATACAAAATATTAAACACTTCTTACACTAGTGACATTGGGTGGCAATTAAGCTCATCGGGTCGGTTTCGTTTTTAATTTCATGTCGATTAGGGTACATATCAAAATATATTTAACACATATAATTATTACACTGTAAGATAAAAATATTGCTTTCAGGTTGATTCAGGTTAACCTTGTTTGTGCTGGGTTAGTTTGGCGTTTCTCTTAATAAACTCAGGTCGGGTTGGCTTAGTATTGTCGTGCCCCTAACCTCTCTCACAGTAATCATAAAAGAGGTTAATTGAATAATCAACAATTGTAGACAATAGCTATTGAATTCATCTAGAAACAGACAGAGGAAGAGCGAGCGTACTTCGATCACATCCTCCTCTAAAGAGAACCAAACATCCGCTGACCAAATTTAGAAAATAAAAATTCCTAGAGCTCATAAGATTCATCTTGTTAAAGAAAAATACACTAGAGACTTCAGTATCTTACAAGTCATAGCAATTTTTTAGTTTGTAAGGAAACATAATCGAGAATACATAGACCGAATTGAAGGCATCATTAGTCAATTAGAACTGAAACTTAGGGTTTAATTTATAGAAATAGTAAAGAAGAGAGGCATATTTGTAGATCTCCTTACCTGTTAACTGCATAATCAGCAGCGGGAAGAAGATTGCTGAATGGCAGAAGGCCGATGGAGAATGGAGGATGGTGGATGGAGGAGCTTTCGGAGAGATGGTAGTAGGAGAGACGGAGGAAGATTAGGGTGTGAAATGAAGATTTTTTCATTGCTTTTGTTATAAAAAAATTGATTTCCCATTTTTTGTTTTATTTTGCTGTTAAAAATTTGAGTCCTTTTAGTAGCTTTGAGTGGGAAAATATTCCGCCTCGTTTTTTCACAGCTATAGTGACGGTAAAGGAAAAATGTTTAAATGAATTCAAGATTTTCCTCACCAATATCAGTGTTATTAGTGAGAGTAACATTTTACTCTCACTAAAGTCATGTTTGTCTCACATTTAGTGAGAGTATATTCTTACTCTCACTATTTTTCTGTCACTAAAAGTAGTTTTTCTTGTAGTGAAAGCAGCTTCAATCATCAATAGCTTGGTTACAGAAAGACCGAGATATCTGGATGTTGCAAGAAGTCCCGCGGTTATCGAAGAAGTTAGTGTCAGTAGAAAAGAGGTGCGCAGAAGCAAAAAACTCGTGGACAAAAACTGCACAACAAATGCGGCAGTATAAAGCAGAGTGCATGCTAAAAGATATGGAGTTGGAGCAACTCCGCATAAACCAACAAGAGTGTGAACACTTGCTTATTGATGGCGGGCGACTATCAATCCAAGAGATTCGTGCTCGGAGAGCAGAAATCCGGGGAGACGTCAGCGGAGCAAGCAAGGCGATGCCAATAATCCTGAAGTCATAAGGAACCGATTGGTGTTAGGATTTCTTGTGGAGCTGCAAAAGAAAGTAGAGGCCCGGAACGAAGCTTTAAGCATTGCAGATCAGGAGGAACAAGAACACAGCGACGGGAAAAAACATCGGGGCAAGAAAACAAAAGCTGGTACTCGAGAGAAGATGTTGTCCGAGGACCGCACCATGGTTGCAAGGAAAGCGAAGAACGTGCCCGAGGCGATGTCGGGTCTCCCCCAAGAACCGAGAAAAACACGTGTGGATGAGCCGGAGGCCAGTGGAGCAACAGTTATAGCCTTGGCAAAGGAAATTGATGAGATGCTTGTAGAAGAGTGGGATGCTGTAGAATGGGCAAACACTCCGGGGAGGAGACGGAGAGCAAACCCAGTGTTTCGGAAAACAACAGAGCCCCATCAACATAAGACCGAGGAATACATAACTCAAACCCCCGAGGAGATGGATCCCTTGGCACCATTAGAGTGGGGCCATGCGGAGTGGATCAATATGTCAGGCCCAAGTAGAAGGTCCGGGCATCCTGCAACAGACCGGGGTCCTCAAGGGACTGGTAATAGGCGTGGGACCGGGGTCCTTGACCGAGGCGAATTAGGGCGACTTCGGAACGTGCAAGAGACTTCCCGGAGGACTAGAAGTGGTTGATCAGAGACAAGGCGACGAGGTTTTGCGTTTTGGTTCGGAGAGGACTCCGAACAGCGTTAGTAGGGAATAGGGTAGCCAGAAACCAACCAAAATAATGGAGTGAAAAATAATTAGTTTGTTGTAACAGTCATACGGAATATATACATATTATGTTGTTTAAGAAAAAATGTTGTTTTTTACTATTATCTTATTATGTTTGAAAATAAAAACACTCAAACATATCACCAAGGACGTGTAAAGGAAACGAGCTGAAGTCCGGAGACAGATTAATAACGCCTTGTATTCTTTGATCGAGTGGGATGGAATTTAAACAAAACCTTGAGGTTTGATCATGTACCTTGACTGGGTCAAGGAGGTGAGTAATGGAGTCCGGAGACATGTTTTATATACCCGACGGATCGAAAACAAATGTTCGGAAACATGTAATATAAGGATATCGGGGCGTCCCCACGGTATCATAAACAAACAATAGAAAGATGAAAATAGTATTTTTTATTGAGCAAAACTTGTCAGAACCATGTCAGAATAAAAACTAATTATGCAAGAAATAGAAAGCAGAAGTAAAACTAACAGTGTTTAGAGAAAAAAAATTCGAAGGTTAGTCACATGCCAAGTCCGAGGCACTAGGGTGCCATTGACGCGTGCAAGCTGATAACTCCCGAGGGGATGGACAGTAACCACACGATAGGGTCCTTCCCATGCTGCATGGAGCTTGCCTTCGGGACTGGCCTTACTGGCAGAATTGCACCGGAGCACAAGATCACCGACCTTAAACTGTGTGCACCGAACTCGAGCATTGTGGTACTTTGTTGTTTGCTATTTATACTTGGCTTGTCGAATAAGGGCTTGTTCCCGGCGATATTCTACTTCGTCAAGGTTGATACGGAGATCATTCTGTTCCGGGTTGAAAGTCAACACCCTAGGACTGGCTACTCCGATTTCTGCCGGGATGACGGCTTCGGAGCCATAAGTTAGGCTAAAAGGAGATTCGCCTGTAGAAGAATGTGGCGTAGTGCGATAAGCCCATAATACCTGAGGTAGGGCATCAGCCCAAAGTCCTTTAGATTCGCCTAAGTGTTTTTTGATGCCTTCAACAAGTGTTCGATTTGTCATCTCGACCTGGCCATTAGCCTGGGGGTGAGCCACCGAAGTGAATGCCTGTTTAATGTGTAACTCTTCACACCAAGAGCGGAAAGGATCATTCGCGAACTGTTTCCCATTGTCAGAAACGATGGTGCTAGGGATACCGAATCGGCAAACAATATGCTTCCAAACAAAATTAAGGATTTTCCTTCCAGTGATGATAGTGAGTGGTTCGGCCTCAACCCACTTGGTAAAGTAATCCACAACGACCACTAGGAATTTAAAACCACCTGGAGCTACAGGGAAAGGACCCACGATGTCTATGCCCCATTGAATAAAAGGCCATGCGCTCTGTATGCCTGTCAGCTCTGTTTGAGGTAAGTGTTTAATCCGTGAGTGCCGCTGACAATTCTCGCATTTTGACACTAGGTCATGTGCATCATTAAAAAGAGTAGGCCAATAATACCCCCACCGGAGTGCCTTTTTAGCGAGAGTTCGGGACCCAATATGGTTTGCGCATGAGCCTTCATGTAATTCCTTGAGGATGTAGTTGGCCTGAACCGGGTCGAGACACCGAAGACTGGGCTGGAGGTAAGATTGTCTATACAAGACCCCGTCATGTAAAGTGTATTTTGGTGCTTTCAAGATTACCTGGCGAGCTTGTAACTTGTCATCGAGTAGGGTGCCGTCCTGTAGGTATTGGACAATGGGTGTCATCCAAGTAGTTTTAGAGTCGGCGATTACCGAGACAGTCTGTTCATAGATAGACTGATGAGATGCCTCTTCTACAAGTATATCGGAAGGTATGCTCGAAGGGACCGTGGAGGCCAGTTTGCTGAGAGTGTCAGCTTTTGTGTTCTCTTCTCGGGGAATCTTGTGAATGTCGGCAGAGGCAAATGTGAGCAGGAGACTTTTAGTTAGCTAAGTACCGTTTCATGGTTTCCTCCTTTGCTGTATATGAGCCATTGATTTGACTAGAAACCACTTCGGAGTCAGTATATACTCGAATGTGTAAAGCTCCTAAAGTCTTTGCAAGGCAAAGACCCACAAGAATCGCCTCGTATTCAGCTTCATTATTCGTGACTTTAAAGTTAAAGCGTAAAACATACTTGACTTCAACGTCGTCGGGCCCATTGATGATGACCCCGGCACCACTTCCCCGGGTAGCGGATGCACCATCTACATGGATATGCCATCGTTTGGTTTCGATACTGAGGTCAGTAGGGGGAATGTCTTCAGGACGCGAGTTGGAGTCAGGACCCTCAAAGGTAGCTTCGGCTAGAAAATCAGCCAGGGCTTGGCCCTTAATAGCGCGACGGGGAAGAAATTGAATATCATGCTCTCCCAGCTCTATTGCCCATTTAACGAGTCGACCGGAGTGGTCTGGCTTACTCAGGATTTGACGGATTGGTTGGTTTGTGAGGAGGTTTATAACATGTCCTTGAAAATAGGGACGGAGGCGGAGGGCCGCCATAACTAGTGCCAATACGGTCTTTTCGATGACTGAGTATCGGGTTTCTGCTCCTTGCAGGGCCCGGCTAGCAAAATACACAACCTTCTAAGTCCCGTGGTCATCGCGGACAAGAGCTGCACTGATGGCTTCATCAGAGGTGGACAAATATATGTATAGGGGTTCTCCAGCGATCGGGGCGGAAATAATGGGAAGTTGGCTGATGTGCTGTTTTAGGGCTGTCAAAGCTTCTTCACATTGGGGAGTCCACTCAAATTTCTTAGCCTGCCTTAGAATCTTAAAGAAAGGAAGTTGTCGTTCAGCCGCTTTAGATAGGAACCTGTTCAATGCAGCCAATCGTCCGGTAAGGCGCTGAACATCTTTTTCTTTCTGAGGTGTCTTGAGGTTGAGTATATCCCGAATTTTGGAGGGATTAGCTTGTAGTACCTGAGGGGAGACCATGTACCCTAAAAATCTCCCTGAACCGACCCCAAAGGTGCATTTTGCCGGATTTAAGCGGAGATTATGGCGTCGAAGTATGTCCAATGTTTCAGCAATGTCCCGAACACATGCATCAAAAGTTTGACTTTTGATGACTAGGTCATCGACATAGACCTCTACATTTCGGCCAACTTGGTCCTGGAAGACATGGTCCATCAACCGTTGATAAGTGGCTCCGGCATTCTTAAGCCCGAAGGGCATCTTTTTGTACGCAAAGATGCCGAAGTCCGTTATGAATGCTGTCTTAATAGCATCCTTCCTATCCATGTGAATTTGGTGGTATCCCTTATAGAGGTCCAAGAAACAGAGTGCGGGATGTCCGGTAATGGCTTCGGCCTTTTGGTCGATAGGAGGTAGTGGATAGCAGTCTTTCGGGCAGTATTTATTCAGATCGGTAAAATCCACACACATTCTCCACGTATTATCAACCTTCTGAACTAAGACAGGATTCGCCAACCAGGTCGGATAATGGACTTCGAAAAGGATATCTGCCTTCACCAATGCTTCAACCTCTACGCGAATAGCAACTTTTCTGTCGGTAGCAAATTGTCTGTGCTTCTGCTGTACCGGTTTGACTGTTGGGTCAATGTTCAATTTGTGGGTAATCAAGTCCGGTGAGACACCGGGCATGTCCAAAGGTGACCAGGCGAAGACCTCGGAATATTCTCGCAGTATCTGAACAATGGCGCTGTGAAGTAGAGGTAAATGTATAGCACCGACCTTAACAGTTCGCTCGGGTATGTTTGGATCGAGAGGTACTTCTACTACCTCATCGCCAAGGGGTTGAATCGGGATTGATGCAAGTCCAGGGGTATCTATTTGAAACTGGAGTCGAGCAGTCGGCGTAGTTCGCGGTTTGAGTGCAACAAGCATACACTGCTTAGCCATTTTCTGATCACCACGGATAGCTATTTTTCCGTAAGGTGAGGGGCACTTCATCGTCAGATGAAACGTGGAACATACGGCTTGAGCAGGAGTAAGCCAATCTCGTCCAAGAATCATATTATATGGAGATGTAGATGACACCACGTAAAAATCAACAAAAACTGTTTTGATGGCAGGATGAGTACCTACCGAGGCTGGGAGATTAATAATCCCTTCTGCCCGAACTTCCCCCTGTGTAATGTCTGCAGAGGTCCTGGAGCGGGCCGAAGCAGATCCCGAGATATGCCCATTTTTTGGAAACAATCTGAGAAGATAACACTCACGGCCACACATTATCAACGTACACCCGTTTGATTATAATATTTGCCACGGTCATATCAATGATTATAGCATCAGTGTGGGGTGTGCGCTCGGGTACAGGGTCGTCCTCAGTAAAACTTATTGTTACAGTGTTGTGGAAACGCTTGTGACGGGGTTCCTCGGGAGGAGGTCTGCGAGCTTCTGCGATAAGAGCTTTGCGGGACACTCCTGCTGGCTGCGTACCATAGATCATATGAATGACGCTATTAACAACACGAGCTGGAGGGTTAGTCCATTCTTCTTGAGGAGGGGGAGCTGGTAATAAGCGAGGTTGTTGTTGCTGAGTACTGTGTCTACTTCCCTGATCTTGTTTTGGGTAGTGGCTGTTCCCGGATCGATTATTCGGCCATTGTGACCGACCTTGTTGTAAGCTACGATTATTATAGCCAGCTCGACTTTGTTGCTGGTTTCCACTTCGGTGCTGTTGTCGATTGTCTGATTGAGCAATATACTGGCGAAAATATCCCTGCTTTATGCACTCTTCAATTTCTTTGCTGAGTTCTCGGCATTCTTCAGTATCATGCCCGTGGTCATAGTGATATTCACACCACTTGGTGCGATTTCGTTTGTCAGCCGGTGCAGTCATGCGAGGACAAGATTTTAGATCAGCCTTGTGGATGGCATGTATTTCGGTTCGGGACCGATTCAAAGGTGTTAGTTGAGGTAGATCGTGACGAGTGTCTGGTCGCCCTCTGCCCAGTCGGTTGAAGGCGCTAGTACGAGTATTAGACCCGGATTGTCCTTTATCTGATTGTCTCTTAGCAATAGATTTTTCCCTCTTACGCCGGGTTTGCTCATCTGCCTTAGTGAACCTCCCAACCACATGATAGATAGCTCGGGTAGTAACGGGAGTATTACGGACTAGCTCGGTGTACAGTGGTCCGGCTCTTAATCCATTCATGAAGGCTGTGATAATGATGCTATCGGGCTGATTTCCTACTTTCAAACTTTCAGTTGTAAAACGTTCCAGGAACTGAGAGATGGTTTCTCCTTCTTTTTGTTCCACGTTCATCAGATCGGCCAAAGTGGACATGGGCTTTGCACGTGCTTCGAAACGTGCCCAAAAGTGTTCAGCAAGTTCTCTAAAAGAGGATATACTATTACGAGGGAGTCAGTCAAACCAAACTCGAGCGTCATCCTGAAGATACTCGGGGAAGATCTTACAATAGTGAAGAGATGCGGTATGATCTCGACTAAGCATGTTGTGCCTAAAAGCCCCAAGAAAATTGACCGGATCTCCAGTGCCGTCATAAGGTGGTATGGCAGGTCTCTTGAACCCTTCGGGAAGGGGCGTAGCCAGTATTTCTTGGGAGAATGGGGTGATAATGTCTCCATTGGCGTCAAGGCCTAGAATTCTATCTAGTTCAACATTGCGTTGTACTCGCTCATACTCCTGAAGATCTAAAGTATGGGGATTGGCATAACGAGCTCTCTTAGTCGCGTTAAGTGGACGGTGACGATCAGCGTCGGCAAGTTCTTCATTGCGTTGTCTTGACCCATTAGAACTCCCATGGTCCTCGGGAGAACCGGGTCGTTCTCGTCGTCGGTCCTGACGCCCATGGTGCACAGGATCTTGTTGGTTGAGTGGGTTTCGACGAGGTGGATGCGCTACGGGGTTGGTAGCATGTCCAGCAAGTCCATCAGGGTTTAAACGATTGGCTGCCCAGTCTTGGAGAACATGAGCATGTTCTTGTAGGAAAGCCTGGAGTAGTTCCGGAGTCATCTGAATATTAACCTGTGGCTGTGTAGCAGCGGGATTAGGATTTTGTATATCTTGTGGAGGTAGAGGTAAGAATTGGTCGTCTGGATTCACGACCGGGCCTTGGTTGCCCTGATGATGAGATGTATCTCGCATCAGCGGTTGCCTCGGTGGCAAAGTTTGATCCACGGATGGATCTTGATTGATCTGATCACCTTGGCGAGATTGAGTTAAGCGAGTGGTTACCATGGTATAACAAGTGCAGTATCAATATTAAAATCCAGTCGTATTCCCACAGACGGCGCCAATTGATAAAGCGCAACCCGTTATCAAGGAGGTACCAGGCAAAAAATAACAAATTGAAAGGTAAACAGATAATAAGACATAAGGTATACGTGGTTCGATCCGGAGATCTACGTCCACGGGAAAATAATGTCCCTGCCGGGATCTTTCTCTTCTCTTCTTTTTCGTTTAGTTTACAGGTGGTTTTTCTCCGATCAAAGTTCCAACCCCTCTCCTCTCTCTAATTCTACTATTTATATCATACAAATCACAACCCTAACTATATTCCTAAAATTATGGCCGCCAAATCTGCCTTTGTGATTGAGAGAAGATCGTGGGCGAAAAATTCCAATCCCCCATGCGCTGCTACCGCAACCTGATTATCAAACCTGTATTTGGGCCAATTACTGGGCCTGCAGCCCTAGACAACTTGGGCCGAGTATTGGTGTTGTAACCTTAGGCAACTGGGCCATACCTACCAAGCTCTAATTTCTTTGTTGTGTGTGAATCAAACATATCATGTACATTCTAGAACTTGCTTTGTTATGCATTTCGAGACCACATTCATGAATTGTGCATTAAAATGATAACGGCACTTAGGAATAAACCTTTGATGGCATTTCTTTCTGAATAACCTATTCGAACATTGTCCCTTAGTTGAACACGTTGAGCTTATAGCCTATTCTTTGATTTTACCGTGTTTATACATAGCCTATTCCCTTTTCTTGTTTATGACCGTCTACCTTAATATTTTAACCTTCTTGTCAAGAAGTGTGGAATTGCATGTCAAAAGGTGGATTTTTGTTGTGAACACAAAAGGGGTGGGAAAGAAGTACAAAGGACATTGTGGCAAAAAAAAGAAAAAAAAAAGAAAGAAAAGAAAAGGAAAAAAAAGAGAAAAAAAGAAAAAGAAAAAAAGAAGTGAAAAATAGAGATTGCCACAATGAAGAAAGGGTAGAGAAATTGTAAACTTGTGAACATCTTTGTATTACTCGTTTCATGCCAAAAGTAAAAAGTTTGGCATATGCTACTTGAGAGTTGGTACCTCAGGTTATTACTTGGTTTTGTTTTGATGATCTCTTATGGTTTAGTGAGATTACCAAGTGTGGTTGGTAGGAAATGGTCTCTTGATCTTGTTGAAAATGAAGGTGTGTTTGTCATTAGAGACAACGTGCATATGAATTTCCATAACTTCTTGACTTGCTAGCCTTCAATGTTCCCTTTTATCCTACCTTTAACCAAGGCCCCGTTACAACCAATGAAAAGACCCTTTGATTAATGCATATTTCATACTTCAGTGGTGGAGATTTGATATATTAGCAAGCATATGGTAATGACATGTATGTTTTGATATTGAGTGATTACATAAATACCCTTATCATACACTTTAAAGAGCGGAATGAGCGATATCTTTGGTGAGGTGTTGTTTATTGTCACACTGGAGCTTATTGAAGCTGTTAAGTATCGATGGGACATATGGATTTCATTGAACAAATTTGAAATCATAATCACTTACTCTTGAAAAAAGTCGTCTGCTTGATTTCTTCATTGCATAGTAACTTGAGTTGTCATGGAAAATAATTGTGTGGCAGAATGACGATGATATTGAGCGGTTTACAATTTTTCACCTTGTGCTGATCTGTTCTAATGCATGCTTGAGGACAAGCATGGTTTAGGTGTGGGGGAATATGATGTGCATATATTATTCTATATTTTATATCCATATTCCCTTAATTCTGGATGATTATTATTCTTTATTGATCTTAATTAATTATCTTTTGATGTAGGAGAATAATAATTGGATTTGGAGCAAAATTGGGCTTAAATTAATGTTTTGGGCTAAAAGCGAAGAAGTGGACCGAGATAAAGAGAAGATTGGCTTGGATTTGTTAAAGTCTTCAATTTCATGAAGAAGCCCATCAAAAGCTTTATTTAATTAGGCTTATTATTTCTTTTATGTAATTATCTAGATATTATTTAGATATTTTCTTTTAGAGATATGATTTGATTTGATTTAAGATTTGATTAGGAGTAGGAAAAGTAGGAATTAGCGTGATTTTTATAGAGGAGACGCGCACAGTCGAGTACAAGAATTCCAATACGCTCTCTCTCTCCTTTCCCACAAAAAAAGAAAATCACGCCACCTTCTTTCTTTTTCTCCTAGTTTTCATGTTTTGTTCTCTACGCTTTATTGAAGACCTTGAATTCCATCGCCATTAATTAAGGTTATTTTCTGGTTCAAGGGTTGATTTTAATTATATTATTTTGAGGCTATGTGATTTAATCGTTCTTGTTTAATTCAAATATTTGTAGATTCAAGCTTATGTATATAGGAATTGTTTAATTGATTGAACTGACAACTCAATTAATTATTCAATTTCTTACTGCTATTCATGAATTCATGATCCGTAATTGTCATGAAGGATTGAACCATAGTAGCAATAGGTTAAATTAATCGTGTTATCATAATTAATTTAACCTAATTGAATCTACAAGCTAATTATTGATAGTTGCAGCTATCTCAACTATTAGTAATTAGGTTTAGCTGTTTTCATAAATCGTAATGCTATCATTAATGTGGTATGGAACGCTATCGTGCCCAACCGTTTAATGATAAGTATTGATCGGTTGCTGGGATTGCTCAATTAATTTAGGAAAACGCAAGATTTATAATGGCTATCCTAATAAATCTTTGGTTAAACTATTTAAATTGCAAGAAAATATATTTGTGAGCCTATGATCAATAATGTAATTGAATATCAATACCCTTGGATCAGAGTCAGGCAGAATTTGATTCGTCTTTACATTTTTATTGTTTCATTTGCATGTTTTAGTTAATTATTAGGAATTTAGACTAGTTAAATAAAACCAATCCGAAACCCCCCAGTTTAATTATTTCTTGTTTTCGCTCAAAAGGAATTAATCCCCGTTCTCCGTGGATTCGACCCTACTCACCACTTTACTCGTAATTTGCTAGTAGGTAATTTAATTTGGCGGTTTGACACTCATCATATATCCGTAAATTTGGCTCTATTTTTTTTAATTAGATATTAAAATTTAACTAGGTTTATGACAATCTAACAAATATCGTGATAACTTAAGAGTTTTAATACATTTTCCGGCGTTTTCTAAAAAAAATTCACCGATATTCCGATATTAATCGATATCTCACCGATATCTCCGTAAATAGGAAGACCGATATCTCTGTAGAAACCAATATTTTCGTCCTTGCATGTATCCATGAAGCGTGAAATAAAACTATTGCTTAATAACAAAGCTTAAACCCGCGGCAGTAAATTAGAACCTGAACCATGAACTCATTAACCCGTGAACCATAAAGTATAAACCAAGGCACTGAATCGTGAAACCTTGAACAAATTGTTTAAAAAAAAATTAAACATGATTATTTTTTAGGAGCGGAATATGAGTGGAACATGAATATATTAGAACAGATGATTCCATGCCAAATTCAAATATAATTAATATCATTACAACAACCTACTAGAATCGAGAAAAAAAATTATAAAACAAAAACATATTTTTAATTTTGATCTCCAATTATTCAAGTGGTTATCTAATTAATTAGACATATTTACAAAATAAAGATAAACTAAAATTTACTCCCTCTCTTCCGATCTAATTTGAACACCTGCTTCGATGCATATATTAAAAAAAAACTGTTTTTACTTTTTAGTTGATTTTTTCAAAGGTGGAAATTGAGGGTTGAGATTTTAAGGGTGGAGACTGTAAGAGAAATTTTGGGGGTATGCAAAATAGGGTGGGAAGACCGAAAAAGGAAAGTGTGTTCTCAATACTAATTTGATATTACACAATTATCAATTAATAAACTTTTACACACATCAAATCAAATTTTACAATTAAATATTACTCCTATATCCAAACTTACAATCCCTTTTAAAGAAAAAACACATTTTCTCTTTCTCAACCACTTGCCCTAATCACTTTTTTATAATCAACATTGTCACAGCGATCCTCGCCCCACGCAAAAACAACCAAGAGAAAAACTACTCCTTTACATTAATTAGGACTCAAGATAAAGCTTAAACAGCTGAAATATTTTTTCTTAAAACAATAAAAAATGAAATAAAAGAAGAATACAAGGAAAATAAGTGGAGGGTTCAATTTCTTTTGCCTCCTCGAAGAAAATATCCTACTAAGGTCCATATTGACCAAATAATCTGACAATTTTAGCAATTTTAATTAGATATTGATATTCAAACCAACATGTCCCACCAAATAATAAAATAATAAAGGAGTATTATTTTATTTTTTTAAACATTTTAAAGATTTGAGTCACATCATGATCTCTTAACAGTAGCTTTCAGACATACTTTCTTCTGATGGGAAGGGCTGCTTTAATGTTTAATCCTTTAGTCTTAACATTCTTATTCATTTTTCTTCACCTCACTGTTTCGTTGACCGCCCCGAATTTTTTAGGAGATAATTGAATTGGCGTGATTCCATCGGGTCCATTCTCAAAGTATTTCATTCTATATCGAATGACTCATTTCTCAATATTCACATCTTATTATCTACATCACCTTTTACAATTTTTCACACTTCATTTACAAATTTCAATACACCTTTTAGAATTTCCAATACATATCCTACCATAAAACTAAAATATCTTTTTGGATGTCCATCCATGGATGTGCCCCATCAAACGTAGTACATGTCACTATATCCCAATCTAATTATCCCCTTAAATGCTTAATATTATACTGTACTTACCAAGTCTTGCTATTTCGGCACATTTTTCTCTTTATTTATTTATTTGTTATTATTATTATTATTATTATTATTATTATTATTATTATTATTATTATTATTTTTTCTGATAATCTTTAAATAAAAATAATATTATAATGAAAAATTATTAAAAAAGTTAAATGTTACCTATCATTTTTAAACACTCGAAAATATATAGGCTTTTATGGTTTTTGACCCTTAATATATTTTTAATGTTAAAAATTTAACACAGTCTTCAAAAACACTAATAAATACATCTTCGAACTTAAAAATGAATTTTCTTAAAAAAAAAGTGGCCGACCACATTGTTGTGAAAGCTCAATTCCATTATATATATATGTATGTATATCTGTGGATATATTCCGGTCAAAATTATTAATACGGTTTTTGTTTTTTCATTTGTTGGAATTTCACTACAAGATAAATGGGCAAGGATCCTCTATGTTGGAAAATTACGAACAATACAAATAAAAATAAACGATAAACGAGAACCATCGACAAAGTCAAAACGAAGACACCAAATTTAACGTGGTTCGCTAACAACTTGTTAGCTACGTCCACGGCCAAACGAGAGGAACCAATCAATATCAAAAGAGTGCTTACAAAATAGGACAAAAACAATCTTGACCCTAGGTCAACTATCCAACTCTTCATCCTAACAAACGGAGACAAACTCGAGTATCAATCAATTGATACTCGACCAAAACAATTCTCCACACTCTATGACCAAACGACTCTAAACCCGAAAATAGAGTCCCAAATCAAAAGACAACCTCTCTCTTGTCTCTCAACTCAAATTTAATGACTGACCAATCTATATATATATAAAAGCAAAATGAAGGGCTTTTATGTCAATTTACCTTTCCCGCCTAAATTTTATATACTAATTAAGTAAGTTTATGTCAATTTTGGTAGGTTCATAATTTTCTTTTAATGTAAAGAACTATTTTATATCTAATTTATTTTTTATGTATGATATATCAAATTATTTATCTTTTCACGATCTTCAATTTGACATCCATATCACATATATTATAATAAGATATTTGATTTGAAACAATAAAGTATGTATTTACTAATTAATTGGGGTTTTTTATTTCAAATTGACCTATAGTACCGAGTCTACATTGGAATTAAACATTCGTTTCAAAAAATGGATTGGAATTAACATTAATAAAATAATTTTCTTATAAAAAATAGGTTGAGTTTTTTTCCCGTAAAGTACAACAAATCAATCTATTTAATTTAACATGAATTTTCAAATATTTTTTTTTATTTAAGTTCTACCCGGGAGAAAATAGTTGATTAAATGATGAAAATACTACTTTATTAAATTAAATGCAAAACGTTTATATTTGATTTTATAAATAATTAATTAAATTATTACATCTGCTTATATATATATATATATATATATATATATATATATATACACACACACACTAATGTTTTGTTTGATTCGTCATGGAAGTACGGGAGCTTTGAACATAAGTATATTTAAAATATTATAAATCATTATTTTATACTTATTCATATTTTTATACAGTGCATATTTTATTAAAAAAAATTATTGAGTAAGTTTACCATTGAAACATAAATTATGACATTTCCTACATTTTTCAATCTTTTTTTTACGTGAACCAACCTCAACTATATATATTTACACTTTGCAACCTAAAAATATTTTCTCGCATGCCAATTTTCTTCAACTGTGTCAATTTTTATTCTTTGCAACCTAAGCAATTTTATTCGCATTAATCAATTTTTATCTTTAAAAAAATATAATATTATAATTAAAATATAGAATTTGTTTGAATAAAAAAAAAAAAAAAAACCAAATCAATATGAAAACATTGAAATACTTTGAAAAACTCACATACTTTAAATTGGCATTGGAATTATTGAGTAACTTTTGGATTTTATTTTATTAATGCTAGGAATTGTTTAAAAATAAGAAGTATTTTAGTATATCTGAAATCACCAAGCAAAATATTAAAAGTTGTAAATGAGAATCTAATTTTAAAAATAAATAATTAAATGTTTATAGTTTGACTTAAAAAACTATTTACATATATTCAAAAACCTAGATATATATAAGGGATAATTACAAAATGGTCACCAAACTATTAGCACTTTTTCACTTCGGCATATAAACTATTAACATTGACTAAACAGCCGTCAACCTATTTGAATATTACTACTCGAAAGCTGCCGGCCAGAATACCGTCCAAATTCTGTCCCGAAAGGTGGTTTTGCAAAACCGGGTGTGCAATGAATTTGGGTGGTATTATGGCCGGCAGCTTTCGAGTAGTAATATTTAAATAGGTTGGCGGCGGTTTAGCCAATGTTAATAGTTTATATGTCAAAATGAAAAAGTGCTAATAGTTCGGCGATCATTTTGTAATTATCCCTATATATAAATATATAAGACGGTTAAAACTGTAAATTGCATTTTCCCACCAAAGTGTTCTATGCTATTTATGATTATTTGTATAAGTGACAAGTTTTGATATGTTTGTTCTTTCTTCCCTTTTCTTTTCTAAAAAAACATTTTTCTAAAATTTTATATACAATTTTCTTTTTTGTATCTTAACCATTTTTTACGTATAATATATCAAATTAATCATTTTTCTTTTGTGTGGTCTTTAATCTGACATCCATATCACATATATAAAAAATTGATACTATATTAAATAAAATACAGGTATTTATTGGTTGATTATTTGGTTTGATTAATTTTTCTAGATATTTATTGGTAACATGTTTAGACGGCAAATAAGAATTTTTTTTTCAATATTTTTTCTAAATAACTATTTAACAATTCCAATTTTTTGAAAAATTTAATCAACTAATTTATTACATTTACCTTTATCTTTATTCTTTTCTATAAATTAATGCATATCTAATAATATACAAATAGGTATATGTGTGTGCGTGCATAGTAAAATAAAATGGAGCCAAATATGTAAAATGAAAAAAATATACGTTTCCTTCCAATTGTAAATTGAACATTTTCGAGGACTTAATTTTATTCATTTATGTGTCCCTAGAGATAAGTTGGTGTAGTATCAATTTTCTATTAGTTTGTTTCCTTATAAACAACACTTTTCAATTTTTTTAACAAGTTTTTTGTTTCAAACTTATTTTTACATATAATATATCAAATTAATCATATTTTCACCTTTCTTTAGTTGAATTCAATTTTAATTTTTTTATTGTGGATTAGGCTATCCATATTTTGAATTAAATTTTGAAAAAATGAACCAATTGACTATTTCTAACAGTAAAAAAATTGGAATTATTTAAATAGAAAAATATATTTTCTTATAAATTATTCGATTAATTTTATTTATTATTTTATCTTAGTTTTTTACATGTTGTATGTTATTATCTTTGTGTTTGCTTTCACATATATAATTAATTGAGCTATAATATGGTTATTTGCATATGTTAAGAATGATAAGGACTGACAAAATGTATGTTTGAATCTTAAAAATAAATCAATTTTAAAATATGGATTGTTCTTTGTTATATCTAATATTTATTTTAATTTTATTCCGTAACAATAATTTGTTGTAAATAATAAGTATATATTCAATTCAAAAATTGCATGAAAGAATGAATATTACGCTATTTATAATTTTACTCTATATAACTTAAATTTTGAAATATTTATTTAATCAAGTGTAAAATGTTCACGTTTTTAATATATAATATTTATTAATTAAAATATTGCTCTATTAGGAGACTTCCGTGCATCGCACGGGAATGATACTAGTATGGCCAATACAAATTCCAAAGTCAATAGACCTATTTATAAGCCCCAAAACCTAATCCTAGACACAAAAGGAATCCAATTGGGCCTAGGCTTGCGCCGGCCCATCTGCTGTGCCGCCAGGTCCGCCTCGGCCGCGGCCATCTCGCCTCGGTCGAGGCGATCTTTCTGCCCAACTAGACTCGGCCGAGTCTACCTCGCCTCGGCCGAGGCCCATCTTCTGCACATCTCGCCGCGGCCGCGAACTTCCGTCGCGGCCGTGTCCTCCGACGCGCCCAATTCCAATGACGTCCAAATCCAAGCCTCCACCTTGATGCGAACGTCGATTCAAACCAAACCAGATTCAAGGCACAAATTCCTAACACTCTATTCCACGTTTACCTGGTCTCAACTATGTCTCACTCTAAAATCGAGTCATACAACATAAATTGTGAATCCCGAACACATGAATCCCGAACCATAAACTATGATCTATTGAATTATAAACATTGAACCATTAAATCATGAACCAAAAATCATGAATTGTGAAATCGTAAGTCTATAATAGAAAATATATCATAATCCAGAAAAGTTGAACCCTAGACCTGAACATGAAATTTAAACATAAATCATAAATTCTGAACCTAAATCATGAACTTTAGATTCACAAATCGTAAAAAACTAGTTATAATTCGTTCGATTTGAAGTGAGACACAATTATGATAGGGTAAAAGTGGGATAGAGGATCCCATGCGACGATTAAATCAGGAGGATAATCTCATAAGTAATTGTAACGATTCTCTATTTTTTAAGATATTCTTTTTATTGACTCAAATATTTTTTTTTGTTATTTGTGCTTTGGGTAAGTCATTTAAACTAGAATGGGCGCCAAATTAGATGACGCGACAATGATGTGGAGAACATATACTCACTTCTTGTAAACAATAATTGTCTGTCTTGGAATTTCTGTGAAATAGTATGAAACATTCAATTTTGATTATTACACCTCCAATTAATAATAGATTAATTGACCTCTATCGGCCAAAAATCATTTTTGGTCCCGTAAGTACTTGTTTTTTCGATTTTAATTTCATAAATATCTGTCTTTTCAATTTAGTCCTAAGTACTAAAATTTCCAATTTAAGGACAATTTTTACCCAAAATAACCAAATCGACCGAAAATAGTCATTTGCAAGTCACGTGACCCTAATAATTAGAAAAATCCGACGACTCGTAGTGATGTGGTAAAAATTAATTGAGTTGGACTTGTTTCGCTGTCAAATTTATATTCAAAATAAAATTATTATCAATGTCACTAGAGAAAAATAGAATTATTTGTAAAAACATACTCCCTCCGTTCCATATTAATTGAAGTTTTATGATGTTCTTTCCTTTTCCAATTAATTGACCATTTACATATTTTTCACCAATTCTATCAATTTTCTCACTCAATCTTAAAATATCTCTATTTTCAATCTATCAGAGATATTCTGATTTGATTAAATCTTTAGTTGAGGGTATATCTGCCAAAATATCCAATCTTTAATTCTTCCCTTTTATCATAAAACGTCAATTAATATGAAACGGAGAGAGTATTACACAAACTCAATTAAACATTAGACATTATTTTTCAGATGACAAGTCGTCCTTTATTTTATCTGATGTTTAATATTTAATTGAGTTAGTGTAATATAGTTTTAGAAATAATTTGTGTTTTTCTCTAATGACATAAATTATAATTTTATTTTAAATTTAATTTGATAAAAAAAATTCTAACTCAAATATTTTTTATCACGTCACTACGAGTCGCCGAATTTTACTAATTGTTTGGGTCACGTGACTATTTTCGGGTGATTTGGTGATTTTGGGCGAAAATTGTCCTTAAATTGAACAATTTTAGTACTTGCGAGACTAAATTTAAAAAACAGATACTTATGTGACTAAAATTGTAAAAACAAATATTTACGGGACCAAAAATGATTTTTGACCGACCTCTATCTCTTTCTTTCACCTCATCAAGTTGACACCACTATAAATTTAACTTTATTTTTTTAAAACAAAATAAGTAAAGATATCACTTAAAACAAAAAGTGGTTAAACTTTTTGAAAGGATACATTATTTTTAACTGAAGAAAGCATTTAAACTAGTTTCAGTTTTTCCGGAAACTGGGCCTTTGTAAACAATAGTACTTTTTAGAAAAGTTATTTAAATTAATTTTGAGATAAAATTAAAATTTGATGGTATTTGAAGAAAAAGTGATTCTAAATGAATAAAAGAAAAATAAAATAAACACTAGTTCTATTTATGTGAAAAAGCTAAAAGTTACTAAAATTTATGATTTTGGGGATTCTCAGAAATATTTCTTAGAAGTGATTGAGATCCCAAATATGAGATTGCAAACACCCCCTTTAAATTAAATGACTTTTCAAAAATAATTTTGATGTTGCCATTAAGTTTGCAAACACCCTCAGAACCGATAAGATTTTGCTCATACAACAAAACTGCATTCAAATGGTAAAATCTGGTGACTTGTCTCAGGCTTGAAGAGGACATACAAATAGCAAAATGAGATTGAAATGTTAATTAAAATCAATATATTGATTATGGGATTATATAAATATTTTATTTCCACGTTTTGAAACAATAACTTTGGGTTTTTTTATTTGTTATTTGTGTAGGTAGCTAGATTTTTCTAGATATTTGATCAGTTCTTCTTTATAAGGATAGACTAAGGTTCGCTTTGTTCCTGTGTACTAGTATTATTTTCCTTTTTCCTTTTTTTTCCTGAGTTGTAGTTTTAGGTTTTGCAGTATGTTTATTAATATTGCCTTTTTAGTTTTTCCTTTCAATACCGCTCCTAAAAAAATCAATTTTCTAGTTTACCATATCTAATTTTTTTTTTATTCATTTAACCTTAATTTTTTTATCCTAAGAAAATAAAAAAATGGAGGTAGTATTATGTTAGATTTCAATGTTGAAGGGCACTTTATTGAATGAATTTATTTTTTGTGTAGATCGATATTGCTTTTCTTTCTTTTCTTATTAAAAAATTTTCATTTTTAGAACCTATTCCGGAAAGTTCTCAATGGTGAATTCTTTGTTTGCAAATATTTGAACACATCTCTCGATTATTTTCTTTTAAGTTACAAAAATTGCAGTTAAAACTTAATATTATAACTAAAAAATTGACATACTAATAAAAATAGATATATAAAATAAAAGTATTGAAAAGTGTATTTGAAATGGGTAAATTGTCGGCATGAAATGGGCTTGTAGTATGATCGCTCCGGCAAAAAGTGGACATTTAGTCCATGGCCCACTCACTCTGTTCCCATACAATCAGACAACATCTCCTTTGCGGTTACTATTGTCTACGTGATGACAACATCTTCACTGTTTGTGAGTCAATTTTATCTTTTATAGTTTAATATTACTACAATATATAACTTTATCCTTTGATTTTGAAACATGATTATTCATCTAACTCGGAATTTAGATGCTTTTAAGGATGGGTGATGGAGTAAATTAACATCGATTTAGTTTCTGAGGAATTTGAGTGGATATTTTTAGTGGGTTGTTAAGTTTAAGAAAGCTTGCGGCCTGGTAAGCTTATGAAGATGATTTCATATTGAGTTATAATGCAGATAAATGGATGATGTGTATGCTCAATTTTAGGTCAAATCCTTTGTAAGAGGCCTATTTCTACTGAAATATGTCCCAAATTATCTCATTCTAAAGGCCCATATACTTATTTTTCTACACATAATAGGATAAACACGGTTAACGAGTTTATTGAAGTGAAAATTACTGTTAAGTCCATTACTTGTATGCTTTGTACCTATAAATACCACTACTATATATAAATTAAATATATTTTTCTAAGCAAGATATCATAAATACTACCTCCGTTTTTTAGTTGTCATTATAGTTTATTTGTTTTATTTGTAAATAGTTGGCATTCTAACTGATCTTTTTACCATTTTTTACAATAGTAACCTTATAGTTGTGGAAAGTGTTAACAATATTATATTAAATGATTAAAAAAATTAAGGGATTTAAGGAAATTAATTGATGATTGATTTATAATCTCCTTATGTCCCTTAATTTTTTATCCAAAGCTAAATGACAACTAAAAAAAATGGAGGTAGTATCTATTTGTACCTATAAATGCATTGTAAAATATATTTTTCTAAGCAAGATATTATAACACCTATTTTCTCTGGAGTTCTTGTGGTTTTTATTAGATATAGAGATATAGATCATACCTTCTTGAAAGACCGTCTTACTATAATTTTAAGATGGAATTTTAAGTACAATATTTATATGGGGGGAGGGGGGAGGGGTTAAGATAAGATTTGATTCCTGATCACTAATCGAGATTACAAATTAAAAACTCTACTTACTGAGTTACAATAAAATACCGTGAATATTTTCTATAGCTGATCAAATAAAACATAGAGACATATCACGAGAGTTTGTATAAAGACATTCCACGTTGCTTTGCAAACTCACACGGTGTTTTAGTTATGTACAAAACTCCAATTTATGATTTATGTATTTGTTTAATCAAATCCGCAATGACACATCTAACTACTTACTATTATTTTCTTATCACTTCAAACCTACGAAGTAGATCATTGACTTCTGTGTATTGTTTTCGTCCCCATAAGTCGTTTGTCAATAAGAGGATAAGAATAAGAATAATACTTAGTGGGTCTGTTTATTATTTTTCTCAGTGGATTTAGGGAACTAAATTTTAGTAGAACACATTCATTAATTTCCTCAGTCAAATTTAACGCAACACTCCTCAATTTTAAACAAACATAATGACAGGTGATTTTTATTTTATTTATAATCGTATGTACCCTGACACTGTTGATGTATGAATAAAATTCTTATTCCTAGAATTTAAGAACATAATTTACTTTTCTTAGACGATTTTAATACATCATCATGACAGTAAAAAAAAGAAAGTGGGACTGGTACACTTGAATAGTATGTAATCTGTATGACATTCAATTTCGAACAATTCTATGTTTTTTAATAGTTTAATTAAATAAGTGCGAAATGGAAGCAACATAGTTATGGAAATTGACATACAAATGTTTTATACCACTGTCATGCAAAAATAAGTAACTGAATATTAGAGACATAAATAATTCGTCTATGTTTCTGTAGGCAATTTTGTTTCTAATGTATATTAAAAACGGAAGTTCAGTAGGAATGATAAAATGTCCTGAATCCAAACGGGTTATCTCACCTCACCCTGAATTCGACGAGGATTCCCTGCCTCAATGATGACAACGGCGTGGGACGGATTTGAGTCTCCCGCCCCGATTCTCTACGTAACATATATAAATTCATTATATTTATATTAAATATGTATATAAAAAAATTATTATTACTTGAAAAATATATCTTATTTAGAAATATAATATAATTTTTTAGTGTTAAATATAACTCATAAAACTTAATAATAAATATACATAATAATTAGTTAAGGTATTAAAATTATAAATTAAAATATTTTATTAAACAAAATTAATTCAACGAAGATACCCGACTCCGCATCGACCCCGGTTGACGCTCGATTGACACTGACCCGATCCACACCGATTCTTCCCGGACTGCCTCGATCAGCTCCATTGTCGCTCCTAAAGTTCGGTCATTAAATTTAAAGAAGAAGAGTCCACCTCTAAATTTTAACAAACATATTTTAGAGATCAAACATGTCGTGTAGAAAATGTCTATACCACTTAAATTTAAATAGTGAAAGATGAATTTGTTCCTATCTAATTTAGTGATATATATGTTATTATCTCAACGGTTCCAAGAGTCGCATTAGTCCATTTAGATCAACAAATGGTCCTTTCGATGAAAAGGTGCACGCTTCGAATATTAAGGCTAAAAATATCATTTATTTGGTCTATACTCTATACGCCATCACTATCATAAGTAGAGTCAATTGGACAAGGACTGAGATATTTAGACAAACTAGCACTACGCACGTGCGTTGCACGTGGTTATAATTTTTTAATATTATTTAAAAAAAATTAATTTGAACGTAAAATAACTGTACATTGTGATCAATGCAATATATATACACAACTTCGTAGATAATTCAATGTAATAAGAATTAATCTATTAAACAAACATAATTTTGAATCAACTAAAAATTAAAAGAATCATAAAAGATAAATTGAAAAGTTAAATAACCTTAGTTTTAATTAATAAGACAAGTTATAATAATTAACGTTAAATGATTCGTAAAAAAACGATATACCATGATATCGTGTAGAAATATTTAGTCTTACAAAATTTTCTATTATACATGTAAAGTTTGATTTATTCAAACTATTGTTTACTTCTTATTATACACAGACTTGATCATCATTAGTATATCTTGAATAAAGTTATACGATGATTGGAAAACTATATGCGTATTAATGAGGCATATATTTTTATGTTTTGCACCAAATCACTGGCATTTGAAGAAAAACACATTTTTAATTGTCTCATTACATCATCAACTGACATCCATAAGTTAATTATTTGTTATATAACAGACAAAATATTAGGCCTAACGTACTTTTCTATAATTCTCTAATAAATAATTTTGATTTCAACATATATTTGCACAAGAAATTGTTTACATATTTTAGTGTGAGGAAAAACTTTCAGCAACTTAGTATCAAGGTCCAACATCCAACTTTTATGATGAAAGTTATTTCCTAATTTTTTTTATTTTTATTAAGTATAACCCTCTGTAATATAATTTACTTGTCGATTTAAGACTGCTTATTTCAATTTCCCTTAATTATTTTCTCAATGCAACGTCGAAATTTAAAAATTATCCGTTATTTAAAATAAAAATCCTACTATTGTATAATTATAAAATAAATAATATTTTTTATGGAAGGTTGACTATATACATATTGTCTCACAATCTTCAATCAAACACATGTTATAATCTATATAAAATATAATAAATGTTTTAACTAATTTGTAATGTCTTTAATTCCTTATTTAGTTACAGTGAAGTACTCCTAATTTTTCAAACATTGCACATCCGTTTAAAAGTCTTATATATACATGTTTAAACCACGCATTCCAATTTTATTTCTCTCATTTTATTTTTTATTTAGACTATATAGTACTCTATTCGACGTAATTATTTTTTATCTAATCTATTGTCAAGTTAATATTAACATTCACATTTCACTATCTTTATTTTTTAGCATATTTTAATTTCATTATGTGATACTCATTCACATAGTACAATTTTTTAATCATTCACAGTACAACTTAGTTCATTATTTCTTGTTAGTTCTTTTTTATTCTTTATTATACCCTATAATTTATATAGCGTAGTAAATTCATTTATCAAGTTATTACATATGCTTAAAACATAGTATATATATATATATATATATATATATATATATATATATATATGATAGGGATGACCCGGTTACTTCGGGCCGGGTTAATCCTGAGCCCACTTACCAGCTCAGCGAACACGCCAGCAAGCGCGAAGGCCCAGGCCCAACAGGCCCAGCAACACACATTCGGTCCAGCGAATCAAATCTGTTCCGTGAATCAAGGCCCATGATCTTTTCCCAACTGCCATGCAGATTTGGTGGGCAAGATTATAGGGATTTAGTTAGGGTTTTGGCTGAGTAGTATAAATAGGTGAAAAGAACTCTGAAGGAGGGTTCGGACTTTGCATTCTGAATTACGACTTGTAAACTCAGCGTTCCAGTAAAAAGAAACACCTCGGCGATTGCCGTTTTCTCCCCGTGGACGTAGATCTCCGGATCGAACCACGTAAATTCTGTGTTTTTACATTCTGTTCTTGTTGATTACTGTTCAATTGTGTGATTACCGGATTGCGCATTATCAAATTGGCGCCGTCTGTGGGAACGACAAGGTAGTATTTTGTAATATCATTGCCTTCCGAAATCATGGTGACAACTCGTCAGAATCAATCTCGCCAAGGAGATCAACCTAACCAAGATCCACCCATGGATCAAGTTTTGCCGCCGAGGCAATTGCCGGCGGGGAGTACGTCCAATCATCAGGGTAATCAAAACCCTTCACCCCCTCAAGATCAGCAAGACCCTAATATTGCTGCTGCTCAACCACCGGTGAACATTCAAATCACCCCAGAACTGCTCCAAGATTTCTTACAAGAGCATGCACATGTCCTTCAAGATTGGGCAGTTAATCGCCTGCGCCCAGCGGAGCCTGCCGCAGGACATGTTAGCCACAATGATAATCCTGTGGTGCCTCCACCCCGCCTGCGCGGCCAACGGGAACCGGGGTACCGCGGGCAGCAGAATCGACGACGGGAACGACCTAGTTCTTCCGAGGACCTTGGGAGTTCAAATGGATCACGACCTCGCAATGAGGAACCAACTGATGTGGATCGCCGCCGTCCACTTAATGCGGCTAAAAGAGTGCGCTACGCTGATTCTCATGCTCAGGATCTCCAAGAGTATGAGCGAGTTCAACGCAATGTTGAACTGGATAGAATCCTGGGCCTTGATGCCAATGGAGAGATCATCACGCCGTTCTCCTCAGAAATCATGGCCATCACCCTTCCCGAAGGGTTCAAACGGCCAGCTATACCACCTTACAACGGCACTGGAGATCCGGTCAATTTTCTTGGCGCTTTTAGGCACAGCATGCTTAGTCATGATAACATCACATCCCTTCAGTACTGCAGGATTTTCCCGGAGTACTTACAGGATGAAGCTCGGGTCTGGTTTGATTCTCTCCCGCGAGACAGCATATCCTCTTTCAGAGAATTCGCCGAGCATTTTTGGGCACGGTTCGAAGCCCGGGCGAAACCCATGGCCACTCTGGCCGACGTCATGAATATGGAGCAACGGGACGGTGAAACTGTTACCCAATTTTTGGACCGCTTCACAGCGGTAAGCCTCAAGGTGGGAAATTGCCCCGACGATGTGACCATCAACGCCTTTATGAATGGACTCCGCCCCGGAGCACTCCACACCGAGTTAGCTCGGAACACCCCGGTCACAACTCGAGCACTGTTCAAAACAGTGTGCAAATTTGCTAAGGCCGAGGAGCAGACTCGTCAGAAGCGTGAGAAGCACGCAATCAAGCGGCAGGCCGACAAAGCACAAACTGGGCCTAGTACGCGAACTAGCGCATTTTCACGCTTGACACCGGGGCGTTCAGAATCCCGAAGTGCAATTCCGCAATTGACTCCGCTGACGAAGTCGCGGGCTGAAATTCTTTCACTCCACAAAAATGATTTCCGACCTTGTCCGCGGATGACAGCGCCTCCTGAAAAGAGGAACCGTGGAAAGTGGTGCGCGTACCACCGAGATCACGGACATGAGACAGAGGAGTGCCGAGAACTCGGCAAGGAGATTGAGGAATGCCTCAAGAAAGGGTTTTTGCGGCAATACGTTGCGCGAACCGGAGACCAACCTCGGGCAAACCACAATGGGGGCTCGTCTCATAACCGCGGAGGTTACCATGACCGAGATACTCAACAAAGTCGGCCACATTGGCAGAATAACCGGCAGGGGCCCAATAACTACGCACGACAAGATTCTGGCAATCGCCAGCCGCCACGTCTCCCACTTCCACCTCCTCCTCCGGGAGGACCCGGGGACAACGCACCCCCTCACGTGATAAACGTGATATATGGAGCCCTACCCACCGGGGCTTCACGACATGCCTTAAAGGCAGAGGCTCGACGTCCTCCTCCCGAGGAGCCACGTCACAAAGGCCTCCATCAGTCCGAGACTGTCAGCTTCACGGATAGGGATCCGGTTCCAGAGATAACACCCCACACTGACGCTATTGTCATCGACATGACTGTAGCTAATATAACAGTACGGCGGGTCTTCGTGGACAATGGTGCTGCAGTAAGCATTATATTTGCGGACTGTTTCGAAAGGATGGGGATTTCCCGAGACCAACTTCGGCCGGCCCCCGGGCCACTACAGACTTTCACCCAGGGTGAAGTCCGGCCAGAAGGTATCCTCACCCTCCCAGCGTCTTTGGGAACTTATCCGAGGATAAAAATAATCTTCGTGGATTTCTATGTGGTGAATTCTCCATCACCATATAACATGATATTGGGCCGGGACTGGCTCACCCCGGCAAAAGCCATATGCTCCACGTATCACCTCGCACTAAAGTTTCCCACTTCGCATGGTGAAGTGACCATCCGCGGGAGTCAGCGGGTTTCAAAAGAGTGCATGTATGTGGCGCTCAAAAAGACTACTAAGGTCCCTCCCAAACAGCAGCTTCAGGTAACATCACAGGTTCTAGAACCTCGGGACTGTACCCCATTGGGGGATGCCACTGCTCAAATCCCGCTAGATCCGTCTAAGCCGGAGCAGACAGTAACAGTAGGGGCCGTGGACGTGCCATGGCTACATCAGGCCATTATTCAGACCCTGCGAGAATATTCCGATGTTTTTGCATGGTCTCCTCTGGACATGCCCGGGGTCTCTCCCGAGGTGATTACCCACAAGCTGAACATCGATCCTAGTGTCAAGCCAATCCAACAGAAGCAGAGGAAATTCGCTCCCGAGCGAAATGAAGCCATTCGAGTTGAGGTGAAACAACTCCTGGACGCGGACATCTTGTTCGAGGTATTCTACCCCTCTTGGTTATCCAACCCGGTAATGGTAACAAAAACTAGTGGGACATGGCGGATGTGTGTTGACTTCTCTGACCTTAATAAGCACTGTCCAAAGGACTGCTATCCTCTGCCCTCCATCGACCAAAAGGCCGAAGCCATTACGGGGTACGTGGCACTTTGTTTCCTTGATCTTTACAAGGGATACCATCAGATTTTTATGGACCCGCAGGATGCCCTCAAAACGGCATTTATCACTGCCTTTGGGTGCTACGCTTTTAAAAAGCTGCCCTTCGGGCTTAAGAATGCTGGAGCCACCTACCAGCGTCTAATGGACTTTGTCTTCCGCGACCAGATAGGTCGTAATGTTGAGGTCTACGTCGATGACTTGGTCATCAAAAGCTCCTCTCATCCTTCATGTGTGCAGGATATTATCGAAACATTGCGCACCCTGCGGCGCTATAACTTGCGGCTCAATCCGGCAAAATGCACCTTCGGTGTTGGCTCCGGGAAATTCCTCGGATACATGGTTTCACAAAACGGCTTGCAAGCCAATCCAGCTAAACTCCGTGATGTATTAGATCTGCAGCCCCCAAAAACATTCAGGGAAGTTCAACGCCTCACGGGTGGTTTGGCGGCCTTAAACAGATTCTTGTCAAAAGCGGCGGAGCGTCAGCTCCCGTTCTTTAAAATCTTAAGACAGGCAAAGTCCTTTGAGTGGACTCCGGAGTGCACCGAGGCCTTCGAGGCCTTGAAACGTCATATACAGCAGCTGCCTACTTTGTCAGTTCCTCTCCCCGGAGAGCCGCTGTACTTATATCTGGCTTCCGCCGAGGAGGCTGTTAGCACTGCTCTTGTGCGAGAAGTGGAAGGGGTTCAGCATCCCGTGTATTTTGCAAGCCGGGTGCTTCATGGAGCGGAGACGCGATATTCCGAACTTGAAAAAACCGCTTTGGCCCTTGTTATGGCAGCTCGGCGTCTTCGGCCATACTTCCAGGGACGTGAAATACGAGTCCTGACCAATCACCCTATACGCCAGATCCTTGTGAAACCCGAGGTGTCCGGGCGCCTCGCCAAGTGGGCAATTGAGTTAGGTGAGTATGATATCCAGTTCCTCCCCCGCCGAGCAATTAAAGGTCAAGCACTTGCCGACTTCCTGGTCGAAACCCCGGCAGACAATCATGAGTCCCCCGCAGACAATGATACACCGCACCGCGTCACACTCGCTCCTTCACCCCGGATGTGGCAACTATTTGTGGATGGAGCATCCACGGTCCGAGGAAGTGGTGCCGGGCTGCTTCTCATCGACCCCGAGGAGGTCGAGGTTAAATATGTCATCCGATTCAAATTTAAGGTGACTAACAATGTAGCGGAATACGAGGCAGTCCTCGCCGGGCTCCGGCTCGCTCAATCTTTAGGTGTTCGTCACTTAGAGCTCTTCACGGACTCCGAGATCGTGTCTAAGCAAATTCAGGGGACTTATGTCGCCAAGGAAGAAACAATGGTCAGGTATCGCGCTCTAGCACTCAAACTCATATCAACTTTTGATACAGTTATTATCCGAAAAATCCCGCGTGCTCAAAATTCCAGGGCAGACACACTCAGCAAGTTGGCCTCCGCGGTCCAAACTAATATATCTCCGGATATCAAGGTTGAAGACCTCTCCCATCCAGCAATTCATGAGGCTACAGTTTCGGTATTGACCGACAGTGATCCGAACTGGATGACTCCGATCATTCAGTATCTCCAAGATGGGATTCTGCCCACTGACAAGCTATGAGCTCGGCAAGTTGTGCTCAAAGCCCCCAAATACTCCCTTCATAATGGAGTTCTATATCGACAATCGTACCTACAACCGAATCTTCGGTGCCTTGCCCCTGCCGAGGCCATTCAAGTTCTGCGGGAGGTTCATGAAGGGGCCTGTGCAAGCCATATCGGTTCCCGGACTTTAGCAAAAAAAGTTCTCCGTTGGGGATACTATTGGCCTACCCTGTTCAACGATGCTCACGACTTAGTGACTAGATGCAGCAAGTGTCAGCTCCACTCCAGGGTAAAGCATTTGCCACAGACCGAGCTCACCGGAATCCAAGGTGCATGACCGTTTATTCAATGGGGTATCGATATTGTTGGGCCCTTCCCTGTTGCTCCGGGAGGGTTGAAATTTCTGGTCGTCGCCGTAGACTACTTCACTAAGTGGGTCGAAGCCGAACCACTTACGGCTATCACCGGACAGAATATTTTAAAGTTTGTGTGGCGCAATATTATTTGTCGCTTCGGCATCCCGAGCACTATCATCTCGGACAACGGTAAACAGTTTGCCAACGATCCATTCCGCTCATGGTGTGAAGAACTCCACATCAAACAGATTTTCACTTCGGTGGTTCACCCTCAAGCAAACGGGCAGGTTTAGGTCACCAACCAGACCCTTCTCACGGGAATAAAAAAGCGCCTGGATAATGCCAAAGGTCTCTGGGCTGAGAACCTTCCACAAGTCTGGGCTATTCGTACAACGCCGCACACCTCCACCGGGGAGACTCCTTACAGCCTTACTTACGGCTCCGAAGCCGTTATCCCCGCTGAGATCAGTGTGCCGAGTCCTCGCCTCCTCACATTAGTTCCGGATGATAATCATGAGGCTCTTCGCGCAAATCTGGATGAGCTCGAGAATCGCCGAGAACAATCGTTCATTCAGCAGGCTAAGTACAAACAGCGAGCTGCCCAGTATTACAACCTCCGGGTTCGAGGTACACAGTTCAATGTCGGGGATTTAGTCCTTCGGCTCAACTCGGCCAGCAAAGCTGCCCCTGAGGGCAAACTACATGCTTCTTGGGAAGGCCCTTACCGAGTCGTTGCTGTACATGACTCTGGATCCTATCAGCTTGAACATATCAACGGGACCCCGATCCCCCGAAGTTGGCACGTCACAAATTTGAGGCGATTCTATCTGTGAGGGCCACATCGCAGGTACTATCTTTCCTTTAATTCCCTTTATAGTTGTTATTTCACTTTGTACTTTTGAGTTAGCTCCGGCATTTATCATTGAATAAAATTTCTTGCTTGCGTAACTTACTGTGTTAATTCTTTACGTTACGGGGACGCCCTAACACTATCGTACTATCATTATTAGTCTCCGGACAATCAAACCTCTCTCTCTCGGTCCGTCCGAGGAGGTTTGCAATTTAGTCCCCGGACTCACATCACTTTCTCGTCTGTTTAACCGGAGAAACGCTTACTCCCGCCTGATCCGTCCGGGGAGGAATATCACTCCCGCCTGATCCGTCCGGGGAGGAATTTCACTCCCGCCTGATCCGTCCGGGAGTTTTAACTCCCGCCTGATCCGTCCGGGGAGATAGGATTTATCCAAACCGTGTTCCCGAACACCTACTTAAAACAGTTAACAAATTTTCTATCACGTTCCCGAATACCCGATTAAAGTGATTTGTAACAAGTTATCTTCGTTACTCCAGTTTGTACACGTTACAACAGTTTTATTATCAACTTCTGAATATTCAAATCAAATGGTTTTTTACATAAGACTCCAAAAGGAAAAAAAAAAAAAAAAACAACAACAACAAGGTAACAAACAAAAGCTACTGTCTATGGCCCCTGAGCCAATATTGCGCGCTCCGGCGCTGGGACCCGCTCCTCGGTCTGTGTTGGGTCCTCCGGGATCTTGAAGATCCTTGACCTCGGGCTCCGCCTCTGTTACCCTCTCGGGCTCTGGCTCGGTCATCCCTTCGAGGTTCCCTTCGCCGAGGACTTTCTCTAGGCGCTGGCCTAGGAGCTTCATCTCTGGTCCGCTCTCGGCTGGTTTGTTGTGACGCGGACCTTGGGGTTTGAGCCCATTGCTCAGGGTCCCACTCCTCCGGGACCATCACCTCAATCTCTTGAGCCAGCTCATCGACTACCTCTTCGGCAATCGTCACGGGCTCCTCTTCAGTTATAGTCACCGGAGCTGGCTCTCGGATGACTATGTCTTTGCTCTGCTCAGAGGGCTTCTTCTTGCCTTTGGTCTTCTTTTCCTTCCGAGGAGCTTTTTGCGTACTTCGGTCCTGGCTTGTGCTCGCAATAAACTCTTCAGCAGAGGGCCTCCGCCTGATTCGGCCCTTCAGCCCTTCATACATACTGAGCAGCAGTTCCAGGACTTCTCTTTTCCTCACGAGTTCCGCGGACTCTACCGAGCTCCTCGACATCAATGCCGCAATGTCACTCTGGATTTCAACAGTCCGCTCTTCTACTTCTTCAAAAGTTAGAAGACCAAAGTCGGACAGAATCCGCTCATACTCCTTATGATGAACGCGGACGCGGCTCATCTCGGCGGCTGTGGTTCGATACTGCATCTCGAAGTCTTTGGCTCTTTCATTAGCCTCAACCACCTTCCTCTCCGCCGCGGCTATCTGCTTCTTCAACTTAGGCACTACGTGCATTTCCAGATGATTCTTCTCTCCGCGGAACCACTCGAGTGATTCCATTAACTTCTTTATTGTCTCGTGCAGCTCCGCGGTGTTCTATACAGATGATAAGAGTCAAACAGACCGATTACTCTCAAACACATAAGAGTTGAATACAGTTCGGCAACAAACATAACGGATCACGTAAATAAACAGATTGCAAGAGTCCAAGAAGAGGGAATTGTATTTCAAATTGCAAAAGTACAATTGTTCAATTACATCATCCCTAACGTTTCTACAAATTTACAAGTTTAAATTTGCGGGGATCTACTGACCTCCCGCTCAATTGCCTCAGTCTCTTCGGGCAACTCTTCTTGCTGGCCCTCAGACACTTCAGCATTTCCCTCTTCGGCTGCTACGACGGCCTCGGTTTCAGCAGGGACTTCGGCTTCTATCGGTGGGAGGGGCTCGGTGTTTTGGGGGGCTGGGACCAGTTCACCCCTGCAGAAGGCCAGGAATTCAGCGTCCTGGTCCACTTCGCAGCTCGCAACTTCTGCGGCAGTTAGGAGCTGTCTCTTCTCCCCGAGCGCGTTCACCAAGGGCCACTCCGGCAGTTCCGCTAGAGAGGCGTAATAGGCCTTTTCCACCTCGGCCGCTGCCTCAGGGTCATACCCGAATTCTGGACGAGTAATGTCCACCTCCGGGTACGCCTCCTTCACTTCCTCCAGCACCATGGCTCGGGTGGCTTTATCCCCTATTGCCACGAACTTCGTCTGAAAGTCGAGGAAGGTCGAGGTCTTGAACAGCTTATCAGCGAAGGCCCTCAGCAAAGCCCCATGCCCTCTAACCACGGCTGCTTCCCTCGCCTCCATCTCCGCTCGCAGCTGCATCAGCTCACCTCGGAGGCCATGATTTTCCGTCTCCACACCGCGCAGACGCGCGATCTCGGACTCCACCAAGGCAGCCCTCTTGCGTGCCTGGGTCAAGTCATATGCCAGTTTGTCATTTCGCGCGCGAAGGTCCCGCGCCGTCGCGGCTAGCCCTTCCTTGGCCTCCACTTCGCTCTTCAGGCCGACCTCTATAATCCCTCTGGCCAGCCGAAGAATCTTCTCGGCATCCGTGCCGTCAAACCCCAGCATACTGGGGATCGCCTGCTCTCCCTGGATAAGTTAAACACAACGTGGCACATGGATTAGACCTCGTATATACACCTCGCATAAGTTCAAATAATGAGCAGCGTTTTTGAATGTTACCTGCGAGCTCTCCCCCGTCCGGGGCCTCTTAGATGGTGCCTGCGGCGTCCCAGTAGGCTCCGGCCTCTTCTTTGACAATGCCGGAGACCCCGCCGGCGTCACCCTTTCCTCCGATCCCGTCGACGGGCGTGCACCGGTTGGTATTTTCCCCCGGGAAGATACTTCCGCGGCTTTCCCCTTCTTCTTGGCCGCTTCAGTCTTGGCAGGGCTCCCCGATGCTGGTTGCTTTCCGAAGCGTCCCACTGCATATATATCAATGGTTAATTCTGTGCAAAACAGTAAACTTAAATAACAGGACACAAGAACTCCTACCCTCTTCGGCATCTCCATTTCCTGAATAATATGGGCTAAGCCCAGCCTTCTCCAGTTCCTCCTCGGAACAGAGGGTTTGGAAAGTCCCCACTTGCCGGAACGTGTGCCTCACTTCGGCCCCCGGACTCTCCACAGGGGCGGTATCCTGCACCTCGTCACTCCTCCACTTCGGGAGAGCTACCTTATTCCTAACAAATATGAACCTCTCCTTCCACCCCTCTACTTTGCTCGGGTTTTGGACCTTAAACCCTCCTCGGGTGCGGGGACTAAAAGAATACCACCCCTTAGACTTCCCGAAGTTCTTCAGCTGGTAGAAAAACCAAAAAAGCTCTACAGTTGGCTCTATTCCGGCCTGCTTACTAACTACAGTGAATCCTACCAACAGCCTCACCGCGTTCGGCGCTAACTGGCAGAGGGCAATGCCGTAGTATCTTAACAACTCTACGACTATGCCCCACAGCGGCAATCTCAATCCTACTCTAAGGGGGTCAATATATACGGTCATAAACCCCTGCGGTGGGCAACAGGCCCTATCCTCGGGGGAAGGAATTATGTAATCAAGGTCGAAGGGAAGATAAAATGATGGGAGTTCCCTCTCAAGTTGCCCCCACGACATCCGTAACCCTATGGAGGATACCTCAAGATCCACCGCCGGGCATTCATAAAACGATACCATCATGGTATTACACTCTAAACCATCGACTCTGTCTATGGTTCTAATCACATCCTTCTCCGGAATGATATATGATAGGGGGGGATATCTAACGGTTTATCCGAACCTCCTACTACTTTGATCGAGGCCGAAGATGGGGCAGAAGATGAAGAAGATGAAGAGGATGACATACTTACTTGATTTGAATTCGAAAGGATGGATTTGAGAAATTTTTTATCTCTGATGAATCACAAACGCAAAGTTCCTCTTTTTCCCGCTTTCTATAACAGATGAATCACAATGGAGAAGATGAAAAGTTACTGTGCAGTTATTCCTAATATAAATGCAAAAAACCGACGGCTCTGATGCAGCCTATTCAAATTCAGTGATGGAGATTCATGCGTGCTCTTCACGCGCTTTACAGTTACCGAGGCGCGTGGGGAACAGCTGTCTTGGAACTCGCAGAGCGTGTCACTTCACGTCTCTCTCTCTCATTATGGCGCCGCCAATCACATCAGCCTCACCCTTCTTCAGGAAGATTCAAGATACACTCCGGTGTACCTTCCACCTCGGCCATACTACCACACTCCGGTGCCCCTATCATTTCGGCCAAACTACTCACTCCGGTGTACCTTCCACCTCGGCCAGACTGTAATATACTTACAACGCATTTTTCGCTTCTGGGAAATTCGATATCTCATTATAGGTCCCAAACACCTCGGCCCAACTCGGCACTGCGTCCATTGAATGCTCCGCAAAGTCCCAGGGACGCGGACACACTCCGTCACGCATAAACACTTCGGCCTGCCAGTGACCCCGGTCTTCTTGCTTACAGTTCCACCCCGGTGACAACCGAAGCTCCTACCTCGCTTCGGCTGGGGGGGGGGGGCATCTGATAGGGATGACCCGGTTACTTCGGGCCGGGTTAATCCTGAGCCCACTTACCAGCTCAGCGAACACGCCAGCAAGCGCGAAGGCCCAGGCCCAACAGGCCCAGCAACACACATTCGGTCCAGCGAATCAAATCTGTTCCGTGAATCAAGGCCCATGATCTTTTCCCAACTGCCATGCAGATTTGGTGGGCAAGATTATAGGGATTTAGTTAGGGTTTTGGCTGAGTAGTATAAATAGGTGAAAAGAACTCTGAAGGAGGGTTTGGACTTTGCATTCTGAATTACGACTTGTAAACTCAGCGTTCCAGTAAAAAGAAACACCTCGGCGATTGCCGTTTTCTCCCCGTGGACGTAGATCTCCGGATCGAACCACGTAAATTCTGTGTTTTTACATTCTGTTCTTGTTGATTACTGTTCAATTGTGTGATTACCGGATTGCGCATTATCAATATATATAATATTTTTATTGATTTAATAATTTTTTTAATATTAGATCTTAAATATTTAAAAGAATCTGGTGCAACTATTCATGTCCACTAATTTTTACGTTTGCCATTTTATTATTTCTATTATTAGTACAATAAAATTTCACAACTCGGTCTAAACTCCAATTATAAGCTTTGTAACTTTTATGTCTCTCTAATTTTCTAACATAAAAACTTTTTCTTTGGTCTACTAAAATTACATCACCTATTAAAAGTATTACATTAATGAGTATATTTGTGTAGGTGTATAAGGTATGTGATTAAAAATGATGTTCAACCTATAGATTTATTTGAATAAAATCGATCCATTGAATAGACCAATAGTATTTAAATTTACACAATATCACTACAGATGCATTTATAGTTTTTATATCTTCAGATATATCTTTTACTGATTTCATATATAAGCTACTTTTACCGCTTTCCTCCATCTTTTTCATCTTAAATATATATATATATATATATATATATATATATATATATATATATATGACTTTATCGTATATTTTTTGAATTCAATAAAATTCTTAAATCAATTATTATTTTATCTTGTTGTAATGTTTATAAATGTTACTTATGAATTACATCGATTTCATTCTTCTAAATCATTGAAAATAAATACAATATATAATCTCATTTCCTACATGCATAATAGTTCAATTTATATTTACTTAGTAATGCTCATACAAAGAAATTTAGCGTATAAACATATATATTGCTAGTTTAATCTTAATTTTAACAGTAAGGCTAAATGTATGCCTAGTTTAATCCAAATTTTGAAATACTACATTGTATAATTAACTTGTATGTACATTTAACTACAATATAGATATTTAATTTTTGTTTTTGTATTCTTTTCTCATAGTATAATATATCTGACACTTTCACATTAGTTTATTCTTTGATTTTTCTATTATATTACCTAGACTCGTCTATTATAATTTCTTTTTTTTATAATGAAAATTCACTTAGATCCTTTAATATTTATAATTTTTACGCTAGTTTTTTTATATTTTTGTTCATTATGTTAATAAAGTTATATCTACTAATAATAATGTCTACTCATAAGTTTGTGTTATCTTTCTTCACAATGCATTTTCTCACTTCTATTCATTTTATCATCATATAGTTCTTATTCAATTGTTTTTGACATTATTTTTTATTGATGGACTTTAATAAAGAAGTATACACAAAAAACATACAATTTTCTAACATTTCTTTTTACTCACTCAAAAGTTAATTTTAAAATGTAATCTCAGCGATTTCACATGCAAGTCATTTTATTCTTTGATTTTACTTATTGTGATTACATTTTTGCTAATCGGTCTTTCTCCTTTCTCTTCAATTATAAAAGAAACCAATTAGAAAAATTATTAAAAATAAAGTTACTAAATTAGCTTTAAAACTTTACTAATTAATGGTTTTCTTTTTCTTTTTCTACAGTTTTCTTTTTTGACAATTATATAAAAGAATCTCATTATAAAAGAGAAAAGAATTTTAAAATGAAATTTTAAAATAAAAATAAATAAAAATAATAATGTTATGTATATGATTAAAAATAAAGAAAAATATAGAATATGATTAATACATAGGTTCAACTTATGTCATTAGATGAATTATATATCATATCCATGAATTTTTTAGGGTATCATATCCATGAATTGATAGATGAACTATATAGGGCTCTAACCAAATAAATAAAACTTTGAGAATATAATTAATAAACTAACCTTAAAAACTAAAATTCATTAATGATGTAATAGGCAAATAAAATTTGTCTAACCATATATATAAATATAAATTCAAAGATATAGTTTATAAATAAAACTTTAAAGATATAGTTACCAAACTAACCTTAAAAATTAAAATTCATTAAGGATATAATAGGCAAATCAAATTTTGTAAGAAACAACTCACACTTTTATAATAGAAGTAGATTTGGTAGGAGTAAGACTTGTGTGCATATGATGCACCATAGGTTTATTGTACATCAGTTCACATTGAGATCCGCGTGCGACCCGTTGCTGTTGGCTCGACCCGCGCACGATTTTCAATTTTTTTATTTTTTTATTTTTTTTGGTCTAATAGTATAGGTTTATGAGTTACAGGTACACTAATTTTTTTTTGAATAATATGTTATGTTGTCTAACAGTATATATTTTGTTGTCTAATAGTATATATTATGTTGCCTAAAAGTATACGTTCGTTGGGTCGCGAGCGAGAGCCGTTTGACGGAGGCGAAAATCACTGTTAATCATAATTGAGCGCATTTTTTGAGTTCCATGCTTTAATTTGTACATCATATGCACACAAATTTTTGCAATTTGGTAGTGTAAAATGTGGGTTACTACACTAGTTAGATCAAATAGCTATATTAGAGATAGGTACCTAAGGATTTTATACATGGTCAAATAAAATAATATACTTTGATTTGTTTAAGAATTTCTTTGTAATTGTTTTGTTTAAAAACTTGAGTTTGCGTTAGAACCCTTCACAAAAATCATGTGTAAAAATGAAATGTATGAAATTCAACATGAACGAATGATAGGTGATACAAATTGACTTTTCCTCCCTTTCCTCTAAGCTTGGGTCGGGTATTTTTGCCACTCCTTTGTGTTGTGCATTTCTCTCTCTAGATTCTATTAAGTCGCAATTTTATGATTACCTTGTTATGATTTCACCTCGGTCGTTAATATCACAGTGATTTGTGCCAATAAGCTCACTCAAAGTCCTTGTTTGGGTGAATCATTGTTGTAATGCTTGAGCAAAATCAATCCACTTGTGATATATGACTGATTTTGTATTTCATATATCAGTATGAAATTAAAAATTTATTTTCAGCTATGTGATTAATGATATGAGGAACCCGAGTAGAGTTGATATAATCAGAAGACAATATAATACTCGAGTCATTGCTAGTCCATATATACTCCCTCCGTCCCAACTAATTTTTCTTATTTTTCATTTCGATCCGTCCCACTTAACTTTTCACACCCTTAAAAAAGAATTTTCTCTCACAATCTCCACCCTCAAAATCTTCACACTCAATTTCCACCTTTTAAAAAGTCAAAGAAAAAACAAAATTTATTTTTTCTTAACATCCGTGTCCGATCAACTGTGAAAAGTTAACTGAGACGGAGGGAGTATTGTATACTATGCTGTGATCTTTACCACATAATTTATTTTGGGGGTGGGGAAAAATTATGTTGACATAGAAAAATTATTTCTAACGATGAAATACTAAGTTTATAGTACTAATGGGTCTATATTAAAAGCTGAATAGATTTGGGCTATTTGTTTTTAAATTACAATTATATCCAAAAGTTGGGCTGGGAAAACTTAAAGATTTCTTTATAGAAGTTAGTTTCATAATGGACTACATATAACCATTAGGTTTGCAATTTATAAGGCCCAAAATAGTTATAATTTACATTCAAAATTAGGTTTGGGTCTTTAGATTATTTACAGTTCCATTTGGGCCTTCGGTATAATAGGCTAGGGATATTTGTAAAAAATTGTATTTTTAAAATATTTGTGGAAATTCAAAATTTGCTAGTATTTAAAAATAAAGTAATTTTAAGTTAAAAGCAGGAAGTAATTGGGTGCTGATAATTTGTATAGTCAAATTTGCAGTACTATCAACAAATTTTTAGAATCAAATATTTGAAGTAGTATTAATAAGTGTTGGAGGAACATAGAAAAGTTGAAGTACTATTAATAAGTGTTGCAGGAAAATAGAAAAGAAGAACAGTAGAAAGAGACGGAAGAGAGACACGAAATTATTAGAGTTCTCTTATTCATCAGATCCCATTTATAGAGGAAATACAAAGATTTCACAGTTACATACTCCCTCCGTCCCAAATGAACTTGCATATGGGAGTCAGCATAGATATTAAGAAAAATTATTTTTTGGGGATTTTGTTGACTTTTCAAAGGTGGATTGAGGATGAAGATTTTGAAGGTCAAAATTGTGTTATAACTTTCCTTGTTAGGAAGTGTGCAAGTTTGCTTGGGACGGCTGAATCTGGAAAGTGTGCAAGTTCATTCGGGATGGAGGGAGTATTATTTAATAAATACCTAAATTACCCTTCATCAATTACTTTTCACGAAGGTAGTAATTGTGTTTTTCCTTCAACAATAAGCAATTTAAAAAAAAAAAAAAAAAAAAAAAAAACAGAAAAAAGCAATTTTTGGTTAAAGTTGTTTTTAAACACCCCATAACTGGTTACTGACACACGCTCTCTCTCAAAGCGTTAGTTAAAACTGGAGAAAGTTGACGATATATTACTGGAGAGAGAAGTTCCTATGACTACGGTCTTCTTTTTCACTGTTCTAGTATGTGGTGTGCAATCATTCTAGCGACTTCTATCACCAGCCATGATATATATTGCTGAATCTAATATTTACTTGAGATAATAAAAATGGAGTGTCATTGCCTTTCTACTGCAATTCGTCCTCCTTTTTCCAGCTCCACAATTCACAAGTTTCAGGTAACTGTGATATTATCTTTTTCCTATTTCTCAGTAGAGGTATTGTATGGTTGTGGCTGTAATTTTTATGTTATTGGCAATTCTAGATTGTCTCCGATTTATCTCTTTCGTCTGATGCATATTTAGAAGAGATCATTGTTACAATATCGTAACATTTTAAGATTTTATGTTGTTTTGTTTAATATTATTTATTTTTCATGCATTATCTTTCCCCGAAGAAATAATTAAGACACACGTCCTGGTTTAAACAAGTTACTGAAATAATCCATATTATGCAATTATCGTAGGTGGATTATTTGGAAATTTCATGTTATATGAGTTGTTAATTGAACAAAAGGATTCAGCTATGGATTTGAGGGGGCGAATTTGAAATCCACTTTCACACACAATCTAATTAGCATCTGAAGTGTTCGTAGTGTGTGTGGTGTTTGTGTAGTGTGTAAGACTTGTGTGAATTGTGTGTAGTGTGTGAGGTGTGTGTAGTTTGAGTGGGACTTATAACTAATAAGATCTTAAGAAAATAAGATACATTAGATATGCTTTTTTTTTTTTTTTTTTTTTTTTTTGAGTTTATGAGCTCTAAGAGCTTATTTTTACGTTTATAACTTGTTTAACATTTTATTTTGTTAACACATTTTAAGGCTTCTAAGCTCCTTTTTCCAGATATCTTACCTCAGAATGCAATGTTTTTTTCTTTTCTTTTTTTTTTTTTTACCTGAAGAAATAATTTAAACAAACGTCCTTGTTTCAACAAGTTAGTGAAATAACCATAGCATGCAATTATCGTGGGTGGACTATCTGGAAATTTCATATGAAATGAATTGTTAATTGATTTTGTGATCATCAACAGATCAATAGATGATAGGATATGCATTTATGTTCACATCATGATTTTTTAAGAATCATTAAGGAACAATAAAATTCAGTTTTTGATGTTGCATTCTACTTAATAGTTATTTCTGTTGTTAATTTTGTTCTCTTCACTACATTATGGTAGAAAAATCCTGTGTTTTTTCATCTGCCAATTCTTTATTATCTTGCAGGGTCTTTCATTTGCTGGCAGTAAATTAGCAACATCATCTCCATCTCCTTTGGTGTTGCATTCTCTCCTTCCAAATTCTTTTCTCCAACGTAAATATCAGCCAATTGTTTACCATAAAAAGTTATCGTTCCATTCCTTGAGAACCTATAGTGGCCGCATTCGTGCAGAAGCTGAACAGAAAGGATGGGATGTAGGTAGATTTTTGAAAACATTGTATTTCTTTAATGGGCCTCCCTCTCCTGCAAAGGTTCAGCCTGCTTGATCCTTTCTTTATTATTCTGATATAAAGTTCTACACTATTTGATCTGACAAGTTCTGTTCATACTTGAAGTTCTTTGAATTTCTGATTGAGAAACTCTCTGGTCCATCACCTAGCGAAGCAGTAAAAGCGATGGAAACTTCTGGGATAGTACTAGTGGCTGGAGGTACTGGTGGGGTTGGTAGAAGAGTGGTTGATCTCTTGCGCAAGAAAGGGAAACCAGTGCGAGTATTGGTAAGTTTTATTTATGAATTTGTGAGAGCCCTGGTAATTTATATTTATAAATTTGAGTTCCTTTTATTTTCTTCGACATGTAGATATATTAATTATTGAAAACTCTGCCAAAGTTGAAAAGAATAATACAAACTGAAAGGATGTCCAAAGAAATATTGGATTCTCGTCTTTCATATGAATCAAGTTGTCCACATTAACATCTTTTCAGGTCAGAAATGAAGAAAAAGCAAGAAGAATGCTTGGTCAAGATGTCGACTTGGTGAGTGTTTCTTCGTTCTAATTTTTTTCTTTACCGAATTTATGCTGAGAATAATTCATTGATGTTTGCATTCTTCCCATTTCCATGTCTATTAGCAAAACTGCGTTAGGGGTTTTGCTTATTCTAACTTTCAGGTCGTTAAATAAAGAACTTATAATAATTTGGGAACTTAGATCTACTTTCTCCAATTCCTTTGAAAGACGACTTATATTTCATATAATATAAGCTTATTTCTTGCCAATAGGGGTTGGCAGTCGAATATTTCCTCATTCCCAATTGGAATATCCATATCCGTCACACAATTTTGAGCAGAATTTAAACCAAGACTTCTAGCTATATTTATGGTTTCAATCTCGAATGTGGTGGTTGTCTCACGTTAAATTGATCTGAATGCAATTATTTTCCCTTTGGAAAGGGATGTAGTTAGTGGACATTGAAATAGGGGTAGACACATATTAACAGAAGGTAGTATTGGATCAAGAAGTCATTAGTGCTTAAGATAATAAAATACTACTAAATACAGCGAGATTCTTGTCATGAACTGATAATGAGGTCTTTGAATTGCCAAATTTCTCCACTTATATCCTTGGAGAATCTGTAAATTAGTCAGTCTCATGCTTAGACTTCACAACATTATTTAGGCAGGATGCTCTTAATTTAGAAGTGCCCATACTTAGGTGATCCAATTCTTCTTTGCTACTGTAATATATTGACACTATGCTTATCTTTGCTAAGCCCTTGTTGTAATGGCTGAAACTGGGTTCGTTTTACCATTAGTTAACCCGATCTGTATCTTTCTTTAAGCTGGACATGATGAGCAATTGGATAATCAGCAGATATTTAGTTTAGCCTCTGACTCCTCATTTTCCCCAAAGATATATCATGCAGCTATACTTCACCTTTTTTAAGGTTTCATGATGCTCATGCTTGCATACGTAGTAATAAAGATGAGTGTATCCAGTGATTTAGGTGCACTATGGCTTTTACTGGTTAAACTTGCTGAAAAGCTAACGAATTTTTTATCTCACTTTATTGACATAATTACTCAGATTGTTGGTGATATTACAAAAGCAAGCACATTGTTACCAGAGTACTTCAAAGGAGTAAGATCAGTGATTAATGCTGTTTCTGTCATTGTTGGCCCAAAGGAAGGTGATACTCCAGATAGGGCCAAATATAGCCAAGTATGAAATTTTTGGCTTCTTGTGCATTTTGTTCTGCTATTTACTTTTATTATACATTTCTTTCTTGGCCTCATGTCTTTTCAACCTTTTCTGTTTATACAGGGAATCAAGTTCTTTGAACCCGAGGTTGGTACATGTCTGGCTTATACAAATCTGAAATATCTTATTTGTATCTATAAAGTCACTTAAGAACATTATATCTTCACTCTTAATAAACAAAAAGAGGCTCTGTTATCACCTTTACTAGCTTGTCATGATGATTAATGTGCCCTTATAGAAAGTCACTAACTGTTTATTTGATTGGTTTAAACAGATTAAAGGCGATTCCCCTGAAATGGTGGAGTTCATCGGGATGAAAAATCTGGTCAATGCTGTTAAGGAAACAGTTGGACTTCGTAGTGGAAAACTAATATTTGGATTTGATGGTATGGCCATCAGTTAAACTGCCAACTCATGTATAATAATTTTTTTACACCACAATTGCAATCGCTGAATTGATGATGGCCAAAATGTTAGCAATATGTTCTGATAGGTTCAGAAATTTAGCTGCTCAAGAGTTGTAGTTCTCTGTGCTTTCTTTCCTTTTTCTTTCTGTTTATTTTGCCTTTTTATTTTTTCCGGTTACATGTTTCCATTAACTGCACAGATAATTTATCCAGAGAACTTCCTTGGGGTGCACTGGATGATGTTGTAATGGGTGGAGTGAGTGAGAGTACATTTCTAATAGATCCTAATGGGAGTGAAAATGGTAGACCAACTGGGATTTTCAAAGGTTTGTTTCTCTCTCTCTTATAGGAAATATGCCTCAAGAGCCACTATTTCCGTATCTATTGACGTTGTTAATCATTTCTTTTCATCAAACTAAATTCTCTCTTTAGGAGTTGTTTCCACTGCAAACAATGGAGGGTTTTCCAGTATCCGGACAAAGGTAAATTATAATTTTGCCTCGCTCCCTTCCCTGCCATGACCCTATTCCTGAGCAATTCAGTTTTATATTTCCACGAACTGATCGCCATTACATAGTTATGCCAACTTAACTGCGGCAGATCCTGTGCTTGTCTGGCATCGTCTACAAGGATCTTCAGTTTCTTTTGTATTCTATGAAATGGCGTGCCTAAAATCTAATGATTACAGCCAGGATTTTTTCCTGATTGCTTCTGTTATACTTAAAACCTGAATGGTTATTGTTTACGCTAAGTTTTTAATATTGCCCGTTGACGAAGTCAAAGTGCTATTAGTGTCTTATGACATTTTTACAAAATGTGAGCTATGGATTCTCTTTTTTTCCAATTCTGCAGAATTTCTCTATTCCAGAAGATCTATCTGCGTATGATGGTCTTGAGTTGCGTGTTAAAGGTGATGGCCGTCGATACAAATTCATGATACGAACTAGCCGTGATTGGGATACAGTTGCATATACTACAGGCTTTGACACTGTGAAGGATCAATGGCAATCGGTTAGCGATTGTATTTACTTTCCCTCAATTCAGTACAAGTGATTTCAGCTGAACTTTTCTAGTTCGGTCTATAACTTTCAGGTTCGCTTGCCTTTCTCTTCTTTGAGACCTATATTTCGAGCACGAACTGTGTCTGATGCACCACCATTTAATCCCAGTGATATTATATCATTTCAGGTATGTTCTTTTTTTTCCCCATTCTATGTAACATTGGTCCCCTTGATTTTTGTATGCATCTTTTCTTATGCACAGTATGTTTTCTTCTGCAATTATATAACAGCTTATGTTCAGTAAGTTCGAGTATGATGGAAAGTTGAACCCAACTTTTGTGGAAGGTCCATTCCAGCTTCCAGTATCAAGCATACGAGCTTACCTAAAGGAGCCAATCACTCCCAGGTTCAATCATACAATGATTTCATAAAATATTGCACCTGAAACGTTGAGTCACACTGATTTTAAGATCTATTTCATTATGACTTCATTCTTTGTTTTAGAATATGTTTAACCAACATGTTAACTCATCACTTATGATAAATTTGATCGAACTTTGCGATCCAAGACAATTTTGAATATTATAATATTGCATTGTTAACATGAAGTTCTGTGAATTTCAATAGAAGACCTCAATGCAATTTCTTTCTCAGGTTTGTCCATGTGGGCTCAGCTGGGGTCACTAGACCTGATAGGCCAGGACTTGATTTAAGCAAGCAGCCTCCAGCTGTCCGTTTGAACAAGGAATTGGATTTCATTCTTACGTACAAGTTGAAGGTAATCCACCATTACGTGCTATTGTTACATATAGATACTTTTCTCCAGAGGATGCATGTTTAACTACACCATAGCGCAACTCACAGTCATCTCCAAATTATGAAATCTGTAATAAGCACTAAATCTATCAAAGAATACAACTGACACGTCGTATGCTCATATCGTGTTTACTACAGCTAAATTTGCATTTTTTAACTTGTAAATCATCACCTAGGGGGAAGATTTGATTAGGGAGAGCGGCATTCCATATACGATTGTCAGGCCTTGTGCATTAACTGAGGAACCTGCAGGAGCTGACCTCATCTTTGAGCAAGGAGACAACATAACAGTATGATGAATTACTTGAAATATTTATAGCAAGTTTATTAGGTCATAGATTACTATGATAATATCGTTTGCTAATTTTTGGTTTGCAGGGGAAAATCTCCAGGGAGGAGGTTGCACGAATATGTATAGCTGCACTAGAGAGCCCTTATGCATGTGACAAGACGTTTGAGGTTGTGGCATATTTATTTACTGTTCATTGCAATATCTCTAAGTTTTGGTGCATTGGATTTGAGCTTGACAAATGAGAATTATCAGCTTTAAAAGCAAATAACTACCATTTTTTTGAGAAACCTCTAATTTGTTTAAGGAATGTAGCATTTGGTTATTAGTGAATTAATCAATGGAGTAGTTATTTCAGCACAAGAGGAAGGATTTGCTTCTTTTTTGTGTTATTTACTTCTTAGCAAATCTAAAAGTGATTTTTTATGGAAGGGTCCTCTGCTCTTTTTGCAGGTTAAGAGTGTCATTCCATTCAGCGAACCATATACGGTGGATCCAGAAAATCCTCCTCCGGAAAAGGACTACAATGTGTACTTTCAAACGCTGAAAGATGGTATTACAGGGAAGGAAAGCTTAGAGCAAGCTACTGTTCCTGTCTAAATCTAAGCATGGTGAGTTGATTTTAGCAGTCTAGTTTATGTTGTTCTAGTGGATTATACTAATATGCTGTTAGAACCAGATGAGCTCCAATCTCCACAGCTGCTATGATATTGTCAGTTTGGGCCAAAACTGTATGGATTTATTTTCGGGTCTTACCCCGAAGGCCTGAACCGGTCCGTGTATTTAAGGTTCAGTTTTGGTATATTAGAAATTGGAAACGGTCAAAACCGTCTGTTAAACCAACGATTTTAACCATAAGTTTGATTCTTTTAAAAGAAAGTCGAACTCAGCCACATGTATGGCTAGAATGAGTTGAACGTTTGAAACGGATTATCGGCATTAAGTTACGGTCAAACTCAAGCTGGTAATTCAAACCGAAATGGAGATTTTGGTTTGTAACTGCCGGTTCAAATGGTAAAAAAACAACCGTGAAACAGGCGGTTAAAACTGAACCACCAGTTTTTAGGTGGTTAGAAACCGAAATCGAAACCATTTGACCTGCAGTTTTTGGAGCCCCTGGTTTGAAACCAGTGGTTCCAACCGGATGGGCCTCTACAGAAGCCACAACACTGTTGCACTGTTAATTTACCATTTCCATGTCATCCAGATTGACTTTAATTTTATTTATTCATTTGCTGTTGACTGTTTAGTGTGAGATATCTGACACAAATCTAACAGAATTGGTGAAACTTATTTTTAGGGCTATTGATGTGTCTGGTTCTTTTTTTGCTACCATTTATTATGTGATAAAGGCTTACTAAATATCAAGTAGCACTGATTCAGAGGATACTATTGAAACATACAGGTATTGGTGATCTGCTATGTACAGCCTCAATTCTAGACAAGTTTAAGAGAGAGATGAAGATTATGGAGGAATGGCTTGCTGAAGATACTTCACTTTGTATAGTTACAATCGTAGAGATTAGACAGTGACACAGTGAACGAAAAACAATGCAGAGGAAAATTATTATGTTTCATTGTCAAGATTTATTTTCTTTTGAGTGAAGTTATACATGTACAAATATTCACAATTTCAGCAGACTAGTCTGTAGTCGGCGGATTGATGAATTCTGAGAATTCAGGTTCAAACAACTATTTGACACTGTGAAAAGCCCATGATTTAGTGGAAAAACTACTTAACATAGGCAAGGTATATTAATCCTTGTCGTGTTTGGCGTTGACAACTTCCTTTAGGACCACGTTGTGGTGGCACAAAAATGGGTTGAATTCTCATTATACGCATGTCTACATATGCAATAATGGTATTTTATATATAGGACCATGACACATGAAAGTTGGTATATTGGCCAATTTATTTGCCTCTAAGGTATTGTATATCATTCTTGATTCCGCGTTGCTTACCTACCCTTGTAATGAGAGGTAGAGCAAGACTATTAACGTCGGTAGGGATCTAATTTCTTCGGGGTAAGACCCCGAATTCCAAAGGGAGGAATGAACCCCCCACCCCCACCCCTCGGCTTGAAATGCCTGGAAAAGGTAGACTTGACATTTCTGATTCCTTGCAGTCTGTTGTGCTTTGGAAAAACCGGGGTGGATTGGGGGGTGTTAATATCTGTCACTATACATTGTAACAACATTTTCTGTTCATTTCCTGCATCTACATTTGTTTATACAGTGCTTAAAAAACTTGTAAGGGTAATTTATGTTCTACCCAAGTGGATAGTACCCTACTTGAATGATACACAATATATTTAGAAAATGTATGGAGGTTAAATATTTGTAGCCATTTGATATCCATATACTTGGAATGTACTTTCCAAGTGTACGATTGATAACCCACCTGGCTATAGTATAGAATTAGCCAGGGGGAAAAAGAAGGTAACTGAAGCAACACGTTTGTCAGTGGGAGTTCCAAAACTAAGAAATGAGTACTGCTGCATACAAAACTTACATGCACATTTATGCATAACCCACAACTTACATTTACATTTGTCAGAAATATCTAGTTGCAGTACTGCAACAACTGGAGGTACAGACACTTAACGCTACAAACTAGTTATGGACGTCGTCGGGCCGGAGAGAAGCCCGTTACCGGATAAAAATGAAGAAAATGAGATCTATTAAATCCACAAACTAACATCTTATATGCTATTAGATGCAGAATAGGATGTACAATTCCAATTTCCAACGCCTCTGCATTGTGTTGATCAGTATCTGTTCGGAGAACACAAGCATGCCTGCGCAACATGATCGACAAAACAATCGTCAGAACACGCATTCGCCTTATCTTCGACAACATCTCTGCCTCGTGTTGGGCAATGTATAAACAGAAAAGCTCATACGTACGCTAAACGGAAGTCCGGATCTTCTTCTTCTTCTCCTACTGTGCGCCTCCAGTGCAGTTCTCAGCTTTTCGGCCATTTCATGTTGCGTCGAAATCCTCCCCGGAGACGTCAGAAAAAAGGTTCGTTGAATCGGAGGTGACCAGAGGCCGCTCTGCGAGTAATCGAAGTTGAATTCCGATTCATCGGTGAATTTGGAGAGTAGTCTCTCGGAGACGGATTTGGACACGAGCTGAATCCTCTGTGGAGAGGGGGAGATTTCAGATTTAGACATTAATGTATTGAAAAGAAAAAGTGTGGAATAAGATATTGAAAAGGGTGTTTGTGAAGAAGACAGAAGAGTGATGTGTTTGGTAGTGGGAAGAATATAGATTGAAAGACGAGGAGAGGTGTATGGGCGTATAATTGAATTAGGAAGTTAGGCAACGTTTGGTTGTATGATTGAAGAGAAGAGATAACACATCAGGTGCTTTTTTCGTGCGTTGGAAATGAGATGTAACATGTGCTGTTTTCAACCAACTTGTGATTTTGTCTTCGGGAAATTTTCTTTAGCTTTTTCTTTTTTAATTATTATTTTATTTTAAAAAAGAGTTTTGTCGTGGGGTTTTAAATTAATGTTGTAAAAGTTGTTAGTTGCTACTTGAAAAACATATTAGGACCTAGCAACTAGCAGAGGTAGCAAGACCGGTCCAATTTGATGAGCCGACTCAGCCCGCTTACCATTTTAGACGGGATTGGTCATGTGAATTTACTTTTGAATTATCATCGGTTTGACGTGATGGGTCAAAAGCTCGATGAGCTACGTACTAATATAAAATAATTTAATATATTTTAGGGAATGGGTTAGATATAGTTACTAATTTTTGGATCGATGAAATTTTGGGTTGCCCAGCCCAACACAACAAATTGTTTGCCGAATGGGCTGGGCCGGGCCGGGCCGTTTGGAATATATTTCAAGCATGGTTTGAGTGCTCGAGTTGATGGGAATCAAGTCTCGACTAATAATCTGAAGGTAAAATCTCACGTGCACCAATTACACGGTGCAATCTGAAATTGAAATAAAATTTATGCTTAAAGGTATCGCTTGTCCTGAATATAAGTTAAACATTTAAGCATAAATATTAATATATTTTCACAATGATATATTTACCCACAATATATAATACCTTTAAGACATAAATACAAATACATTTTTGCTCATGACTCGGATTTCACGAATCATAAATCCGTACAACTGATGAATAAGAGACCCCATCTAATCTGAATTACAAAATGCTCAACCAGTTGAGTTACAACCAATTACAATATTTGAGGCTTGATTAGTGACTGGGGACAAATTTCAAGTGATTTCATATGAATGAATTCAAATATATCAAAATCAGGGTGTGTATTAAATTTAGGCAAAAACTCGTATGTGATCGTCACACGGTTATCACACGGTGTGACAAAAAAAAAAATATTTTTTGGGTAAAAGTATCACGTTTATCTGTAAAAGTATCACATTTTTTGAACTAAAAAAAATATCATTTTTTGTAGCAAAAGTATCACATTTATCAGTAAAAGTATCACTTTTTTCTATAAAAGTATCAATATTTTTTATAAAAGTGTATGCCGTCACACGTGTGACCGTTCACACATAAGACTCACTCTTAAATTTATTGCTGGTAATAATCTCATATTAATGACGGTTTGTAGGGACAGAATTTCATATTAATGAACCTTCTCAAACTGTCCCAACAAATTTATTGGTATTTCAAATACATCCTCTAAATTGTCAAATTCAATCAATGTTCAGGTATTAATTTAAAATTCACTAAGGTTGACATTATTTAATATTTGCCAAACAAGTATTTTTTTTTTTTTTTTTATTCGGCCAAAATAAGTTAATAGAGCTGTAGAAGCGGTTAGGCATTTATTAGTGGTAGTTAAGGTTGTGCACGGAACTTGGAGATTATTGAAATTGGATCAAAAATTTTTGAATCGAAAAAATTCGTTGACCATTTAACTTTTTCTGAGTCGAACTAAACCAATTATATTTTTGGTACGGAATTGGATATTTCTCAATTTTTCGAATCGAAAATCGAACCGAATCATACCGAAGTATATTGAACCGAATAATCGAAAAAAATAGTACATTATAAAATTTAAAATATATTAGATCTAAAAGATTAATTTTAATAAGAACTAAATATTAAATATTCATAAGTTTGTAGTTAGTTATATTTAAAATAATAATTAAAGAACGTTATATTTAAATATTACATAATTTTCAAAGCACAAGCTATGGATGTGTTTGTTTTGGGTTGCTTTCAATTCATTGAGCAGATCCAATCTCAATAAAGCACACTCATATACTCCCTAGAGATGTCAAAACAGGCCCGGTCCTTAGGGCCGGCCCTGGCCCGACCCTAAAAATACTAGGGCTGGGCCTCAATTTTACAGGCCCATATAGCTTAAGGGCTTTTAGTCCGGCCCTTTTCGGCCCTTAGGCCTAATAGAACTTGAGCCGGGTTAGGGTAGGGCCGGCCCTGAGGGCCATTGTTTATATATTTTATATATGATATCTCATAAATAAATTTAGAATTTCATGCAATCAATGAGTTTCACGTTTCCTTTACTCTTCCGACTCCAATACTTCAGTTCACATTTTCTTCTATAATATTGTATTCACATTCTCTGTATTTCCGCTAGCATTTGAATATTTATGTTGGGGTTCTTAAATATATCAATGGTGTATCTTATACATTACGGTATATTTAGAAACCTCAACATATATATTAGAAGAGAATGAAATACTTGTATTATAAAAAAATTTAATAACCATTTTATCGGCAAAATTTAAACATATTAATTATGAAATTTGAGAACGATAACAAGAAATTAAAATACATGAACTTAAAAGGCCTGGCCCTGACCCGATCCTAGCCCTTCAGGGCTAGGGCTGAGCTTAGATTTTCAAATCCCTTATAACATGAGGGCTTTTAGCCCTGGCCCTTTAGGGCCCGGGCTTTTGAGGGCTTGGGCCGGGTAGGGCCGGGCCGGCCCTTATTGACATCTCTAATACTCCCTGAGCCAACGAAAACTCAGCACTCTGATGTAATAAAATTATTTATATTAGTTAGACGTCAGTATATTTCTTCAAATTGAATATGTTATTGAAAAGATAGAGAATCCCCCGTTGTTCGAACTGAATTGAACAGTTTCGTTAGATCCGAAATTTTGAACCGAATTGTCTTAAAAAAATATAACTGTATCATCCCATCCCAATTTTTTTTTTATTAGTTTTGAATATTCATTTTTTAAATAACCAAAGTTTGGTACGATTTGAAAACATGAAGTTTGGTATGAAACTGAATGTTTTCAAATATTAGATCCACACTGTACCGCTCACACCCCTAGTGGTAGTGTAGCTAAACTTTGTGATTTTTTTCATTAAATTCAATTGGAACTTGAGGTATAAGCGGTTATTTTTATTAACTAGTATGCTTCCGTGCAATGCACGATTTGTAAATTTAATTGAAGTATATAATAGAAATTGATACTCTAAACATAACTAAATAGTAAATCAATAAACAACAAAAAACATGAAAATCTCTCTCTCTCTCTCTCTCTCTCTCTCTCTTATTTTGCTTATCTATAAGAGATTTAGATGATAAAGTGGAGGAATAAAGTGTTTGTAATATGAAATTGGAATTGAGTAATTGGATGTACTATTCTAACAACTATTGAATTTTCTTATATGTAAAACGTTTAATTTAGGGTATGTCAAATTTTTAAGAGTTTATGTGTGCACAAATTGGTATTATAATTCTTCTCAAGTTCACCATAAAATATTATTATTATATTTAATAAAATTAAAACTTCAACTACAAAAATCAATTTTGTTCTTAATCTACCTTATATGATGATAAAAAAAATCACAATAATTCTAAAATTTTAATAAAATGAGTTACCAATGTCATATACATACTGTTGAAATTCCTCCCTTAAAATAAAAAAGATTCATCTATTTCTTTACATCAAATACAATCCAATACAAATTCCTTTGGCAAAAACATAAATATAAATAATTCACTAATAATAAAAATAACCATCCAAAATAAATAATTCTACCCACGAAAAAATTACAATCAATATTTCGAAACTCATACTTTATTCTAATATGAATATAAATGCAACATAAGGTCAATTTAAAGATTGTAAAAAGAAAATTAATATGACATGTTATAAAAGATAGATAAGGGATGCAATAATTATTCGTGGTTGAAGAATATTGGGTATTTATTCTAGAAATAATTAAAAGAAAAGGAAACACTACTTTTGCATAGGATGTTGGTATTTTTTTAATTTAATAATAGAATTCTCAAAATGGTTTCAATAATTAGAAACTGAAAATTTGCGGGATTTTACTATTCATAGAGGGTTCTACTTTTATATTATTATTATAGATTTTTTTTTTCCAATTGTCACTCAAAATCCATCTTTTATTGAAGGAAAAACACTATTAGTGTGTCTTCGTCAAAAGTAACTGATGAAGAGCAATTTAGGTATTCATTAAATATGGTGTGATTGTGAAACCCTTGTATTTTGGCACTATATAAAGAAATCTAATGGATAAGAGAACCCTAATTACTTTGTGTCTCTCCGTTGTTCTTTTTTAATATTTTCCTACAACACATTATCAGCAAGAATTTGTTCTCCAACATTGAAGTGCATAAACAACAATCGATCTTCCGAATAAACAGATTGGGGTTGATCAATTTTCCGATTTCCTTTTCCTTGTACTGCCGCCAATTGAAAACAAAGGGACTGACTTTACATTCTGGAAGATAACCTTGTGATGGTTGAATCAAGTTTACTTTTATTCTATTCTTTGCTGAAAAATATGTAAGTCCTTTTACTTCGATACATTATACTTTCTCTGTCACGAATGAACTTGCACACTTTTTATTTCGGTCTGTTCCAAGCAATTTGCGCACTTTCTTAAAAAGGAAACATATCTCACAAATTCTACATGCGGGCTAACGGGGTGTTTGTTTTGAAACAAACGTGTCACAATACACCTTTATTACCAAATAAAGCAAAAAGATATGTTTGAAAAGTCAACATAATCCAAAAAGAAACTTTTCTTAATATGTATGGCCACTTGTCAGTGTAAGTTCATTCGGAATAGAGGGAGTATTTGATTTTGAAAATTTGCAACCACACATGTACTGATATACATGGGTATTTGAATTACAGTACAGGCTTGCTATTTGAATCATTGCGGATGATTATGTTTCTCTCTCTTAGTTTGATATTTATTTCAATTTTTTTTATGTATATGTATAATAATTGAATTCCACTAAATTTCATATTACGCCTCCAATTTCTTTTAACTGATTGGATGTATATAATTATATTAATTGATCTTGGTGTTCAAATTGAGTTTTTGGGAATGACTTAGATGTATAACTATATCAATTTCTTGGTTATTATGCTTTACATATTGATCTACATTAGCTTAGGTCTTGATTACTGATGTCATTGTCTCGAACTCGGGAATAATTTGTTTTATGATACTTGATCGTGTTCTCATTCTCCTTTTAATGTTGGTACTAAATTGCGCCTATGCATATTACTGTTATAAGACACATATGTTATATTGCGTTATTGACTTGAATTGGTCATTTAAATTATACTCATAGTGGATTCGTGGATTTTGTAACTAGATTTTATAATAGACTTAATTGTATGATTATAATGGAATTTGATCATTGCTTTGACTATCAGTTTGTTTAAGTACAATAACTTATGTATTACTATGATACAAAAAATTCAGAAAGCGGTTTGATAACTTTTTGACAAAGTATTTTCACAAAAGCATCGAAAAAATGAATGTGACTTATGGTCTCAAAATCTTATCCAAAAGGAAATGATTAACCAACTCGATCCAAATTTAAATTATTTGACTCAAAAGAAATTGAGTTATCACAATTGATATTCCTAATAGAAAACTATTTCCATGAAAAAAGAACCAAATCCTGTAAAAACTCTCCTATGATCATATCATCAACCGACCCTAAACGACAAAGCACTGTCTGTAAAGTAGAAATCACAGTTAACACTTTAATGAATTTGAGGCAACACATTAGTCCTAACTTACACTAGGATTATTGTTTAGTTCATAGATTCCCAATGAACTGCGGAATGCAATAAAAGAAATATTGAAAATGTAAATGAATCTCTACTTCCCATATTAAATTTCTAGTGGAAATAAACTTACTCATTAGACTATTAATGAGTCAATAGCTTCAATAAGGACATCTTACTTTTTGTAGAAAGGAAATCACAAAAGATGATATGATACATTAAATCTTTCTATTTTTTCACTTTAACACTTATACTAAAGAACCAATATAAGTTGGAGTAAGAAAATAAAGTAATTGCAACATTCAATAAGCTAAACAACTGATGTAAGTAGTTGAGATTCATGGTCTGTTTCTTATGAGAATAACATCAAATATGTTGGAATAAAGAAAATTCTCTAGCCTAATTATTGTGAACTAAATAGTGGAAATAACCCAAAGTAAAGGGAATAAGATGTACCTACCCTTATAGACATGGTAATGATACACCAGAAGGTAAGGGACGCCAATACACCAAAAGGTAAGGGATGTAGGAGCTATAGAGGCTTTACAATTTGTCTGCCCCAAAAGGACATGGTGGTTATGGCACCATGGTGCAAAAGACACTTCAGAACCCTCTAAACAAAAGGGAAAAAGTTGGTAATTTTTGCTACAAACTTGATGATTCTATGCATTTGTATAAAAACAGCTAGAATCGTTAACTACAAGAGATATAGAAAGTCCAAAGAACAGAGACCCACTATGTAAATGAGAGAGTCTGATGCAAATGTCTATCTAATGATTGCATTTTTACAAAGCAAAAAAACACTTTGCGTAGTAAGTGAATGCTTATAGAAAGTTGTATACGTATAATACATCATTTTAATTGGACCATTGGATCTTGTCTTAAATTGTTAGTGAAACTATAACGATTACCATCGCTACATCACAAGTACTAAAAAAGCGAGGGACTGCCAAATTCTTGATGCCTAATGGCACAATGATTAAAGTCACAAAAGCTCTGTATGCACTAAGAGCTATCTGAACTTTGTTAAGTAAAGACCTTAGTGTCAAAGATTATCATCTATAAACTTAATTTGAAAATGGAAGAGCCTATTATGATACTTATAATGTATGTGGAATGAAATACATTTAGAGAAATAATGAGTCAATCTAGTGGCATGTATACCACTACTATTCTGATTGTTGGATCAAATGTTGTCACCAAAATAGACTTTGGAACACATAATCATATGTTAGCCAAAAATAACTTTGACACACGGACTAATATGTTGCCACCCACAATGAACTTTGGGATGCGGACTCATATGATGCTACCAACAATGACTTTGGAACACATACTAATATGTTGTCACCCACAATGAACTCTGAGATGCGGACTCATATGTTGTTATCAATAATGGACTTTGGGACACTAACTCATATAGGGTTTGGTACAAGGCTTTAGATATCCAAGTCATGACATGATGATCCGTATAGAAAACTATATGGACATTTTTTCTTTTGAGTGAAATACAAAAGGGATGAAAATCTGATACGATGAACAGTGTTCTGTGCTAATTTTACTATAACACAGTGAATGCTTTCCAAGGTACTAGAAGCACGACCGACATCCCACTCTGCCTCTCTAACTATTTTAAGGCACACCACTCGTTCTGCCAAGCATATTATTTAACAAAAAATAGGATCAAGACCTTCCTATGCCAAAGCCAAATATATAAGCAAGATATTTCATTCTTACAAAGAACATAATATAATGTATGTGGACCAATCAAACCAGAAAGCGGGCTATTAAAATATCTGTGGTTTTGGTAAATATTTTGACACACTAACTTATTATCATAATATTTTTCACAATAAATGTTGCATTTGAAAAACTCCTAGAAACTATCGTATAAGGGCACACCATCCTCAACCCATGTGCATACACAAAAATGGTCTCACATAAGCCACCATCAAAAGAGTATAGATAGAGGATAAAACATTGAAGATGCGCACTAAAATGCTTATCAGACATGAGATTATGCAATGTCGTTTCAACTTTACTTTATTTGTCTCAGGCCCACTGCTAATCAACAATTTATGCGTACCAGTTGGTAATTGGATTTAGCCTGATATTTTTATATTTATGCATATTTGGTTACGCAGTATATGTGCCTATTGCGCCCCCACAACGCCACCATAATGGAGTTTTAAAGACGATTAAGTATTTATGTTGAATATTAATTTTCAACTATTATACGCTATTTGAAACCTTTGACAGGCGAGATCTATTTACCGCTAGACTTGTAGATTGTCACTTTAATGAGACAATTTTTTCGGGGGAGATAAGAAAAAAAAAATTCTAAGGGAACGCCAGGAAGTGTTCCCCAGTACGTCCAATCAGGATCTCCACACTTCATAATGTAAAGGTGAAATTAAAAAAAATTATCGATCTTTAAGATATGGAAGATTTGATTGCTGATGCATTTGCCAAAATTACTAAAGTGACAAAATCATATATACCAGCTGCAAATGTGCCTATAAGGTTACAAGTCCCCTTTTAGAGGCACAACACCGCAGATAAATATGTTGCAAAACCACACTTAGTGGAGGTGTGGTTGAGGTTGTGGCTCCCAAAGGAAATGGGGGACGCCACGTGGTTCAATAAACACCTGCTCAAGGAAGATGGCAAGTATGGCACAATTTGAATCATCAATGAAAAGATTTAATCTCATGTTTCTGATTAGTTATGTCTATGAATAATTACTGGAGGACGATTCGAAGTTCAATATGATTCCAGAGATAATGAGAGTACACGTGAGTTAATAGAAAGATCTTTCACGTACATTGATGACGTATATATTGCCGCTCAATGAATTATAGAGCACGATAATATCGAACCACACTTTACAGTAAGAAATCAACAAAGAGCATATTAGCTTATATGGAATCAATCCAGTTAGAACTTGATTCCATGACAAAATGACAGGTATTTGGTTTGATAGTGCTAGCCTCATCAAGTGTAAAGCTTGTAGGACATAAAATGTGTTTTGTCAGTAAACGTAGTGAGAAGAATAAAATCCTGAGATTCAAAACTTACCTTAAAGCACAAGGTTTTCTCATAAAGCCCTGGAATTAACTACGAGGAGACATATTGTCTCCCGCAATGAACGTCATAACGTCTCATTAATAAGTTTCCGAAGGATTGACAATGCAACATACTAATGTGGTTACAACATATCTCTCTAGGGATCTTGTTATTGAGATATGTGAAGTATTTGATGGACTTCTATTGCCCAAATTCAAGTGACTCTAGATTACAAAGTGCATTTACAATATTAATTGAAATGCTCACTTTGATTGAAACAATTCGAACTGAAATGGTATACCCATCTGAGTGACTACTTGATTGAGAAGGGAAAGAACAATTATCTTTGAGTTTGTGCATTTACAGAGGAACACAAGTGTTGAATTTGCAACTATAACAATATATATCGATGTTAGGACATAATAGATACTATCAAAGAAATAAGAGAAACCGTGAGATATTTGATATCCGAATTTGATATAAAGGATCATGAAAAAAACTTGGTATTATCTATGCCTTGAACTAGGAGATCGAGTTTGTGGAATATCAACTCCTTAGTTTGCATATATCCAAAGGATTATCAGGCGATTTGAAATGGATAAAGTGCAATGTGTTAGCACTCCTTTGATTTTTTGAAGTGTACATAAGGAAAGATCCATTTGAGTCTAAAGAAAATGACAAAAGAGCTAATTGGAGATAAAATTTCCTACTTAATTAAAATGTGCATATTATTGTACAAAGCTCAATGCACTCAACCAGATATTACTTTCTTAATGATCTTTTTAGTTATATTTTACTTCGGATAATATATTATCAATGGAATGATATCACAAAGTATTATGATATCTAAAAGAAACCATTTGACATGAATTTGTTCTTCCCATATTAGAGACTACAAATGAAATTGTAATCTCTTAAGGAAAATGTCAAATGATCTCACATAGAAGATAAAAGGATTACAAAAGAATGTAACTCCTAAAGAAATGTTGAAGCTACTCCCTACTCTAAAAACACCAACATCTACTTTTGGTTGTTCTTATTGGTGTTGGTGACCTCATTGGCCCATGTAAAGGTCATTAGTAAACTGGTTGTGTAGCACCATAAGGATTACTATGAAATCTTGAAGATCCACCAATCACAACTCATTTAGGTACATCATCGAGTCACACGGAGTTGATTGTCCTACATGAAGGAGTTCTTGAGCTATGGTTAAAGATTATCATCACACATATACAAGATATTGGTGGCTTCAGTCCTACCAAATAATGTTGAGTAATGAAGTCTGAATTTTGTCATTGGGCTCGCGATCGCGACAGGGTAAATCGCAACCGCGACAAAAGTGTTCGCAAGAATGTTATTACACTGGGAAGGTATCGTGGCCAAGACAAGGATGCAACGCAGCCATGACGAAAACAACTTAGTTAAGAAGGCGAGTTGTTGACATAACGTGGCCGTGACAGAGATAGGTCGTGGTCGAGTCAGTTGAAGCAAAGAGTTTTTCTTGGACTTTAAGTTTTGGCCCATTAAGCTATTATAAATAGTTGTTCTCTCATTATTCTTGTGGCTGTTGGTTTAATCATAAATTAGTGAAATTTCTGGCATGGTATCACCCCAGACGTAGTTACACATTGTAACGCACTAGGTAACCAATATTGTGTGTTTTTTCTCTTTCATGTTTCTTTCAATTTCGTGATCGTGTGTGGATTAGTTCCTAACAACTAGTATCAAGAGCTCCAGGTTTAAAGGGAGCATCACGATGGAAGGAAAAGTATCGATCGAGAAATTTGATGGTTCTAACTACAGATTCTGGAAGATGCAGATGGAGGATTACCTTTACGATAAAGATCTGTATCTGCCTCTCAAAGCAAAGCCCGAACAGATGGACACAGATGAGTAAGTATTATTGGGCAGGAAGGCGATGAGCGCAATACATTTATCGTTGTCCAAGAAAGTCTCTTATCACACGACTGCAGTGAAGTCGACGAGGAAGATGTTGACGACTTTGGAGAAGATTTAGAAATCAACGTCGGCGAATAAAGTACATTTGATTAGGAGATTTTTCAACCTTAGGATTTCAGAGGGAGCACCTGAACGAGTTCAACATGATTACCTTGCAGTTGAATTCTATGGAAATTAAATTTGACGACGAACTACGTGCTTTGATTATGTTGTCATCACTGCCAGATAGTTGGGCAGGTACAGTGAGAACAGTTAGCACCACGGAAGCTAAGCTGAAGTTTGATAAAGTAAAGGATCTGATGATTAGTGAATAGATCCACAGGAAAGAATCAGGATCCACTGCGGGGTCAGCACTGGGCCCGAGAATAGAGGCAGGCCAAAGGGAAGGCAAAATCGGGAAAGGTTCAAATCTAGAGGCAAGAGCCAATCCAGGAAGGATACAAGCTCGATCAAGTGTTGGAATTGTGATGAGTTCAGTCACTTTAGAAACCAATGTAAAGCACGAAAGAAGAACAAGAGGGATCAAGCAGACAAGAAGACAACAAATGCAACCACAGAAGAAGATAATGGTGATGTGTTGGTCTTTAGCGTGTTTAGTCCCATGGAGTCTTGGGTGCTGGATTTTGCAGCGTCGTTTCATTCATGTAGTAATTATGAAATTATGAATAATTATATTTCTGGTGATTTTGGACAGGTGTATCTTGCAGATGACGAACCCCTGAAAATCGTGGAAAAGGAAAACGTATTGCAACCTCAAATGTATCCACATTGGTGTTGAATGAAGTCCGATACATTTACCGAATTGAAGAAGAATCTACTTTCGGTTGGACAACTTGATAAGGAGGGTTACGTGATAATATTCGGCTGCAACAATTGGAAGATTACTAGAGGAGCTATGGTAGTGGCTCGAGGTAAGAAGGAAGGTACGTTGTATATGACAATGAATTCCAAAGATTGCATTGATCTTGCAGATGTACGAGTGAGGCGAATTTGTGGCACTGTCGGTTGGGCTACATGAGTGAGAAAGGGATGAAGGTGATGTGTTCGAATGGTAGACTGTGTGGCCTGAAGACTGTTGAAGTTGGCCTGTATGAATTTTGGGAAACAGAGGCAAGTGAGTTTCTCAAGAGTCGGCAGAACCTTGAAGACTCAAAAGTTGGAGTTGGTCCATAGTGATCTATGGGGACCCGTGCCTATAATGTCCCATGGAGGATCATCATACTATATGACATTCATCGACGGTTCCACAAGAAAGGTATGGGTTTATTTTCTGAAAAATAAATCTAATGCATTTGATACTTTCAGGAAGTGGAAAGCCATGGTTGAAACTGAGACATGACTGAGGGTGAAGTGTCTAAGGTCTGATTATGGAGGTGAGTATGACCTCAAGGAGTTTAAAGACTATTGTGCTGAGAATGAGATTCGCATGGAGAAGACAGTGCATGGAACTCCCCAGCAGAATGGAGTAGCCGAGAGGATGAACAGAACGCTGAATGAGTAAGCGAGATGCGTGAGGCTGAAAAGCGTGTTGCTAAAGATGTTTTGGGCGGATGTTGTAAACACAACTGCTTTCTTGATCAACAGAGGCCATCGCCTCCATTGGAGAATCGGATACCGGAGGAGGTATGGACGGGAAAGAACGTAAACTTGTCTTTTCTACGTATCTTTGGACGTGTTGCATATGCTCATGTTGGTTCTGTTGATAGGAGTAAGTTAGATGCTAAATCTGTTAAATGTACGTTCATTCGTTATGGTGGCGATGAGTTTGGTTATAGGCTCTAGGATGAACAGAAGTAAAAGGTGATTCACAGTAGAGATATGGTTTTCAATGAACAGGTGATGTACAATGATAGATTGGAGGCATCGAGTTCTGATAGCTCTAAACTCAGGGTAGCCAAGTTAGACATCTCAAACTCGATTGGGAGTAAGGCGAGTCGGAATGAAGATGAGGTTCTTGAGGATGAGCCAAGAACTCCACCACCACCTCAGGATGTTGTTCCGCTGCTGAGATCGGCTAGAGAGCGACGTGCACCTGATAGGTATTCGTCCTCTAACTTTTATTTATTACTTACTGATTGTGGTGAACCTGAGAGCTATGCAACAGGTTGATGACAGGTGAAGATGAAAAGATGCCATGGATGATGAATTGACATCTCTTCACTTGAATGAGCCTCAGAAATCAGTTAAGCTCCCCAAAGGCAAGAAAGCATTGCACTGCAAGTGGGTCTACAGAATCAAGACGGAAACTGATGGTAGCAAGCGCTACAAGACTAGGCTAGTTGCAAAAGGGTTTGAGCATTGTTTTGATATTGATTATACTGGTATATTTACTCCTATTGTGAAATTGACGACTATTCACATGGTGTTGAGTATAGTTGTTGCAGAAAACCTGTTATTACATCAGATGGATGTAAAGACAATGTTTCTTCACGGTGAATTAGTGGAGGATCTTTACATAGTACAACCGGATAGATTCGTAACCGAAGGAAATGAAGAACTTGTGTGCAAGTTGAAAAAGAGCTTGTATGGGTGAAACAAGCTCCGAAGCAGTGGTAATGAAGTTTGACAGTTTCATGTTTGAAATTGGTTATATCAGATACTATGCAGATCACTGTTGTTACTACTAGAGGTTCAACAAGAGTTATCTCATCGTGCTTTTATATGTCGATTGCAGGAGTTGATCCAAGTGAGATGGATAAGCTGAAGAGACAGTTGTCCAACCGATTCTCCATGAAGGATCTTGGAGAAGCTAAACAAATTTTGAGTATGAGAATCAAGAGGAATAGAGCGGCAAGGAGATTGTATCTTTCGCAGGTAGATTACATCCAGAAGGTCCTGGAAAGATTCACCATGGAGAATTCGAAGACTGTGAGTGTCCTGTTGGGAAGTCACTCCAAGCTGTCGAAGAAGGAGTTGCCAAGTGCTAAGGAAGAATGTGCCCAAATGATGAAGAGCTCCTATAATTAAGCAATTGGTAGCATAATGTATGCTATGGTGTGTACTAGGACAGATACTGTGCATGCCGTGGGAGTAGTGAGTCGGTTCATGAGTGAGCCGGGTAGCAGCATTAGAAAGCAGTGAAATGGATCTTGCGGTATTTGAAAGGTACCATGGACAAGGTGTTGTGTTTAAGTGACAAGAGTACCGAGTTTCTTGACTATGTTGATGCGGACTTGGCATCAAATGATCTGGATGGAGAAGAAGTACTACCGGGTATATTTTTACTTTTGGGGATACTACGATATCTTGGACTTCTAACTTGCAAAATGTTGTTGCTCTATCCACCATGGAGGCTGAGTATGTGACCGTGACGGAAGCGAGCGAGGAAATGGTTTGGTTGCAAAGTTTCTTGGGTGAACTGAGGAAGGAACATAAAAATAGCATTCTTTACAGTGATAGTCAAAGTACGATTTTCTTGGCAAATAATCCGTCGTTTCATTCGAGGACAAAACATGTAGAGTTGAAGTATCATTATATTCGACATATATTAGAGGTGAAGACTTTGCGACTCATGAAGATACTTGGAAGTGAGAATCCAGAAGATATGTTTTCTAAGATGGTGACCTTAGAGAAATTGAAGTTATGTATAATTTCAATTGGCCTTGGAACGTGAAGTGGAGGCAAGGCGATATTAAGAGGATACCGGGTAAGAAAAGAACATGAAGACATGGTAATTTTAAGAGTGTTCAGTTTCCAAGTGGGAGATTGTTGAGTAATGGAGCCTGAGTTTCGTCATTGGGTTCGTGGCCGCGATAGGGTAGGTCGCGGCCGTGACAAAAGTGTTCGCGATAGTGCTTTTGCACTGGGAAGGTATCACAATCGCGATAGGGATGCAACGTGGCCGTGACGAAAGCGGCTTAGTTATGCAGGCGAGCTGTTGACGTAACGCGACCGCGACAGAGATAGGTCGCAGTCGTGATAGTTGAAGCGGAGAGTTTTCCTTGGGATTCAAGTTTTGGCCCATTAGGCTATTATGAATAGTTGCTCTCTCATTATGGTTGTGGTTGTTGGTTTAATCATAAATTAGTGAAATCTCTGGCTTGGTATCGTCCCCAGACGTAGTTACACATTGTAACAAACTAGGTAACCAATATTGTGTGATCGTGTGTGGATTAATTCCTAACAAATAAGACCTACCTGAATTTATGAAGACAATGCAGTTTGAAACGAGAAGATGGAACTAGACTTGATCGGAGGGGATAATACGAAGCATACATTATTTACGTTTTTCTAATACCAACAACCATAACATTTCCATGATTTACGTAATCAAGGATGTGGAAATGTATAAAACTCTCCTGATAGATGTACGTATCATAGGAGATGCGTAGGCTCCAGGGGGAGTCTCAGCATAGGTGCATTGCACTGTTTTTTCCTTCGACCAAGATTTAATTTTTTTCAACTGAGTTTTGTTACTTGACAAGGTTTTCAACGAGGCAACAAGTTATGCACTAGTTTCCCTTTGACTGAGCATAATTATGTGTCTTCGTCAAAAGTAACTGGTGAAGGACAATTTAGGTATTCACTAAATATGGTGTAATTGTGAAACCCTTGTATTTTGACATCGCATATAAAGGGGATCTGATGAATAAGAGAACCCTAAATATTCTACGTCTCTCCGTCGTTCTCCTTTACTATTCTTCTTTTATATTTTCCTACAACATTTTTATCACTTTAATCACTTCCGACATCATTTTCTAGCATAAATTCGAATCTTCAAGGGTATATGAATTATTTTGCTAGATTATATTTAAATATTTAAGTTATTCTAAAATCTAAAAATACTTTGTAAATATCTGGAAATTATAGAGGAAGTCAGTTTTAAAAAAAGTATTTATGAAAATACTTGAATTATCTTTTAAAAGCTGAAATTATTTAACAAAATCAGTTTTTTTATATAAAACTATTCGTACATAATAGAATTTTTAAAAATTACTATAAATTAATTTAAATAATTTCAAAAACAAAATTATTTGTAACATTTTATATAAATCTTAAAATAATTACTTCAAATTATTTTAGTGATTTAAGATAAATCTATCATTTTATAGATCATTTTAATTTTCCAATAAATTTTATATCAAGATAAATTGATTTTATGAAATAATTTCAACTTTTAAAGAAATTATTTAAGCTTTTTTCAAAATTATTTTCTAACTTTTAGGTTGTTAAGTAATATGGCTCATCAACTCAATAAAGAAGGATAAAAGTGCTTGTGGATAAGCTGTTTGAAACTGGAAAGCTGTAGCAGTTAAAATCAGTTATAGGGCTTTTACAACGGTTCTGGATTCAAGAAACCATTGTCTTTGTGGCAGTTATTTTTGTAACCGTTTTTCTGGCAGATTTCTGTTTCAGTTTTCAGCTGCTATATAGACAGTTTTCTTCCGGTTTTTGGGGGTGTGTGAGAGCTCTTGTAACCATAATATGCTCCAGGTTAGAGAGATATAGAGGTTAGAAAGAGAGTGAGAAAAACACAAGAGAATGTGTGTGAGTTTCTTCTTGATAGTATCCAGTTTATCATTGTGTGATTAGCTTGGTGATGTTCTAGGGAATGAAGAACCTCTGTAATTGTTCATTGATAGTGAAGAAAGATCAGCTCCCGTGGATGTAGGCAAATTGCCGAACCACGTAAATATTCTCTTATTTAATTCTTCACATTCTTGGTTTGTTTGTTCATGTTTGTTGAAGAACACATTGTGTTTGTTTGAATCTTGTTTGTGTGTATCTATTGGGAGTTTGCAAGGAGGTTTGGATCACCAATTCACAAATTGGCGCCATCTGTGGGAAGCCATTGGAAATCGTGCCCACATAGTGTTTGGTTCTTGGCCTGAATCAAGAAACTACTTCCTAGAAGATCATCTAAATCCTTGAGAAAGAATTATGGCTACAACCAAGTTTGATGCTGAGAAGTTTTCTAGGAAAAATGATTTTGGACTGTGGAAAATTAAGATGAAAGCCCTCTTGACTCAACAAGGGCTTGCTGCTGCACTTCGAGGCGAAAAAGCTCTGCTAGAAAATCTTAATCCAGCACAGAAACAGGATATTCTTGAGAAGGCACACAACACCTTGATACTTTGCTTAACAGATAAGGTTCTCAGGGAGGTTTCAAAAGAAACTACTGCAGAGGGTTTATGGAATAAGGTGGACAGTTTATATATGTCAAAATCTTTGGCAAACAGACTCTACACAAAGCAGAGACTGTATTCTTTTAGGTTCATAGAAGATAAAACAGTTGATGATGATCATCTTGATGAGTTCACAAAACTCCTAGATGATCTTGAGAGCCTTGAAGTTAAACTGGAGGAAGAGGACAAGGCCATACTCCTACTGAATGCTCTTCCTAAGTCATATGATCACTTGAGGGATACTCTTCTTTATGGCAAGAAGACAGGACTCACTTTTGAAGAGGTACAGATGACACTCAGATCCAAAGAGTTGCAAAAGGAAAATGAGTCAAAACTTGGAGCAGCTGGTGAAGGCCTGAATATAACAAGAGGAAAGGTTTTCAAAGGTAAAAGGAAACCTCAAGATACACCCACGAAAGATACATAGAATAAGCCCAAGACAAATGATGTTAAAGAAACAAGAAAATGTCATCATTGCAAGAAGCCAGGGCACCTTAAGAAGAATTGCTATGAATGGAAGAGAAAACAGGCAGAAAAGGAGAAAAATCAGAATACAGTGGATCTTGCAACAACAGAAAATGAAGCTGTGGTCCTGAATGTATCAGATGAGAGGCCAGAAAATCAATGGATCCTTGATAGTGGATGCAGTTTCCACATGTGTCCTAAGCTGGAGTGGTTTCATGACTTCTGTGAGAAAAAACTGTGGATCAGTAATGCTTGGCAACAACCAGGTGTGCCAGGTCAAGGGAATGGGAAATATCCACCTAAAAGTTTATGATGGATCTGTTAAAATCTTAACAGATGTAAGGTACATTCCTGAGCTTAAAAGAAACCTAATCAGTTTAGGCACTCTTGAAAACAAAGGGTACAGTTTTAAATCTCAGGATGGTTTCTTGCATGTCATGAAGGATGGAAAAACTGTGTTAAGAGGAGTAAGAACATCTAGCTTATATTGTTGGATTTGTATACTGAAAGCAAAACTTTTTATATACAATGTTTCCAGTTATTCACTGTTTATCTCCTATCTGATTATATTTGCATTTTCACTATGTATGTGTCCCCATATCTCTTGCAAATAAGTAGATCCTATGGTGTGTTGAAGATCACAGAAGATCATATGATTGGTTAAACTTAAAGAGATATAAAATGTAAATCACAGCTTAGACAACTTGAGGACGAGTTGTTGGTTTAGGCTGCAGTATTAAGTAGAAATAGTTTATCTTGACTATTTACTTATACTGGTACATATTTACGTATAGATAGGATCACAGTGAGATATGTTCTTCTGCCTGACCTTAGTGAAGAACTAGAGATCTCGGTGACTTATAATAATCTAAAGCCTAAATAAGATTACAGTTATGAATGCTTGTTTGTGTGTCACTTTGATTTACTATGGGCGAGAGTTAAGATATAACTTTTATACTATGTATTTTGGGTGACAGCAACTTGCATATAATAATTGGTAATTTGTATTTAAGTAACCGTATCCGTTTAGGATGATGATATCCCCTTAAGAAGCTCAAAAGGTTTATTGTACTAAACCCTGCAGGTTGATTAAGTTCAGGTACAATAATAAGGTTGAGTGGTACTACTTAAGGAATAAATAAGAAATTAATTGATTTAAGATGTCAGAGGCTTTAATTAATTAATGGATATTCAATATCTTAAATACGGGGATTAATTAAGTCTAATTCAAGCCCCGACTCAACTCGGGAATAAAGGGATAAGTCAGTATTAATTCTCTAGTGGAATGAATTAATATTTATGAATGTTCTGGGCTGAACAAGGAAGAATTAATTCATAGTTAGGCCCATCTTTATTTCTTGTATTTGATCCCTGGACTGGCCCATATAGACTCCTAGTCCAAGTAGGAATAGAGAATTAAATTCCTAATCCTAGAAGGAATTAAACTACCAGTCTTGGCGCACACTCAACCATGTATTATAAATACATGGTCTCTCATTCTGTGAAAAAGAAGAATTAACATTCAAAAAGATCACTGAATAGAGAGAAAGAGAGAGTAGGCGGCGGCGGTTTAAGGTGTTCCTTCCCACTTGGAATTCTTCAAGGTTTATCGTCCATCCGGCGTTGAGGATTGAGTAGGGGATACAGTCCAGAAGGTTAAGACGGGAGTAAAAAATCATTCAATCAGAAATCGACCTCTTGTGTAAACAACTATCAGGTCGAATCCTTAACTCTTGTGTGTTATAGGCGCATGTTAGGGTTTATATAAATTTATAGATCCATCTCTAGGGTTAATTAATAAAGATACAAATTATGACAACCAAGAAGGGTCCTAGGGAAAGGGATTAATTATATTACTTTCTACAAGAGTATTATAAGAGATATAATTCCAACATATATTACCTTAATGGTAGTGTTATCACAGGGTCAGTTGATAACACAGCAGATTTGGAATCTATGAAATGGCATTCCAGGTTAGGCCATGTGAGTTAAAATGGATTAAATGAACTCCTCAAAACAGAATATGTTACAGCACAAGGATAAGTTTGTTATTAAAGGATGTGAAACATGTATCTTAGGAAAAAGTAAGAAACTACCCTATCCTACTGGAAAACACACATCAACTGCCCCTCTAGAGTATGCACATTCAGATTTGTGGGGTCCTTCTAGAACTGCTTCTTTAGGAGGAGGGAGATATTTTCTGAGTATTGTTGATGACTACTCTGGAAAGTTATGGTTATATGTTTTGAAAGCAAAAGCAGAAGCTTTTCAAAAGTTTCAAGAATGGCACACAGAGGTTGAGGGTGAAACTAGGGAAACTCTCAAGTGTTTAAGAACTGACAATGGTCTGGAATTCATGTCTGAAGAATTCAACAAGTATTGCATAAACAGAGGAATTAAAAGACACAAGACTGTACCTGGAAACCCCCAACAAAATGGGGTCTCAGAAAGGATGAACAGAACAGTTCTTGAAAGGGTAAGATGCATGCTGTTGGAATCTGGTTTGGCAAAGAAATTCTGGGCAGAAGCTGCATCAACAACAGCTTATTTAATCAACAGATGTCCCTGCTCTGCCATTGATTTCAAGACACCTGAAGAAAAGTGGTCTGGAAAAAGGCCAGGATACTCACACTTAAGAATTTTTGGTTGTAAGGCATTTGCATACATTAAACAGGATAAACTTGAGGCAAGAGCTCTCAAATGTGTTATGCTTGGATACCCAAAGGGGATTAAAGGGTACAGACTGTGGTGCATTGAGCCAGGAATGAATAAGATAATTGTAAGCAGAGATGTGGTGTTTTGTGAGCATGAGAAACCATTCAAGCAGCATAAACCTGAAGGAATTGTCATTACAGAACAGTCTACTGGCACATCAGCAAAGGGGGAGCATACTCTACAACCTGATGCAGAGAGAGACACTGATGAGGATTCAGATACAAATGAAGAAGAACAAGCTGAAGTGAGTGAGCCTAGCAGCTACCAACTGGTAAGAGATAGAGCAAAGAGAGTCCCTAAACCTTCAACAAGATATAGTGAGGATTTCCTCATGGCCTATGCTTTTGTAACTGGGGAAGACATTGACAACAGTGAGCCTAAAAGTTATACAGAAGCTATGTTAAGCTCAGAAAGAAATAAGTGGATGGTAGCAATGCAGGAGGAAATAGAGTCTTTGGAGAAGAATGGAACCTGGGAATTAGTTAAAAGACCTTTACAACAGAAGCTTGTAAGCTGTAAATGGATTTACAAGAAGAAGGTTGAAGTAGCAGAAACAGAAAGAGTGAGATTCAAAGCAAGATTGGTTGCTAGAGGGTTCACTCAAAAGGAAGGAGTAGACTACAATGTAATCTTCTCTCCTGTGATAAAACATTGCTCTATCAGGATTCTATTAGCAATTGTGTCTCAGTTTGATCTAATCCTAGAATAGTTAGATGTGAAAACAACCTTTCTTCATGGAGAATTGAAAGAAATTATATATATGACTCAACCTGAGGGCTTTGTTGAAGCAGGAGGTGAAGGAAAGGTTTGTTAACTCAAGAAGTCCTTGTATGGACTGAAACAGAGCCAAGGCAATGGTATATCAAGTTTGATAACCATATGAAGAGTATTGGTTTTCTCAGATGTAGATATGACAGCTGTGTGTATTTCAAGAAAACTGGGAAAGCAGTAATCACTTATCTGCTTTTGTATGTGGATGATATGCTAATAGCCAGCAAAAGTCTAGAAGAAATTCAACTTCTAAAGTCAAATCTTCAATCAGTTTTTGAGATGAAAGTTCCGGGATCAGCAAAGAGGATTCTGTGAATGGACATTGTTAGAGACAGCAAGACAAGATGTTTGTGGTTAAATCAACAGTCTTATATTGAGAAGGTCTTGAAGAAGTTTAACATGCATGAATGCAGGAGGGTGTCTGTTCCACTGAGTCAACAGTTCAAATTGTCAGAGCTACAGAAACCTGAAAATGATACTGAGAGAGCTGAGATGTACAGAATCCCATATTCTAATACAGGTAGTTCAATAATGTACTCAATGATCTGTACAAGGCCAGATGTGGCTCACTCCATCAGTGTGGTGAGCAGATATATGTCTGATCCTAGAAAAGGTCATTGGGAGGCTTTGAAGTGGTTGCTTAGGTATTTGAAAGGTACTTCAAACTATGGAATTATGTACAAAAGACAGGAAGCAAACTCAGAGGATCACTTGTGTGGTTTTGTAGACTCAGATTTTGCAGCAAATCTAGATTCAAGGAAATCTCAAACTGGCTACATATTCACTTTGTTCAAATCTGCTATAAGTTGGAAGTCAATGCTGCAATCAATTGTAGCTTTATCAACAACAGAAGCAGAATACCCTGCTGTGACAGAGGCAGTTAAGGAAGCAATCTGGCTCAGATGAATTTTGGGGGAATTTGGAATATTTCAGGACGAAGTATGTGTTCTATGTGATTCACAAAGTGCTTTACACCTGGCCAAACATCAAGTGTTCCATGAACGGTGCAAACACATTGATGTAAGGCATCATTTTGTAAGGGATGTTGTGGATGGAGGATCAGTGGAGTTAAAGAAGGTTGATACTAAGAATAATGCTGCTGATATGCTAACTAAGTCACTGCCTTTGGACAAGTTTAGGCATTGCCTTGAGTTAGTGAATGTTTTACCTCAGTAAAGAAGAAAAGAATGCCTCACAAGCTGTAAGGGGCAAGGTGGAGTTGGTATGTGGTGGTTTGCTTGAAATGAATGATTGTTTGATGAAGGTCTTGGCTTCGTTGATAGCCAAGGTGGGGATTATTAAGTAATATGACTCATCAACTCAATAAAGAAGGATAAAAATGCTTGTGGATAAGCTGTTTGAAACTGGAAAGCTGTAGCAGTTAAAATTAGTTACAGGGCTTTACAACTGTTCTGGATTCGAGAAACCGTTGTCTTTGTGGCAGTTATTTTTGTGACCGTTTTTCTGGCAGATTTCTATTTCAGTTTTCAGCTGCTATATAGACAGTTTTCTTCCGGTTTTTGGGGGTGTGTGAGAGCTCTTGTAATCATAATATACTCCAGGTTAGAGAGATATAGAGGTTAGAAAGAGAGTGAGAAAAACACAAGAGAATGTGTGTGAGTTTCTTCTTGATAGTATCTAGTTTATCATTGTGTGACTAGCTTGGTGATGTTCTAGGGAATGAAGAACCTCTGTAATTGTTCATTGATAGTGAAGAAAGATCAGCTCCCGTGGATGTAGGCAAATTGCCGAACCACGTAAATCTTCTCTTGTTTAATTCTTCACATTCTTGGTTTGTTTGTTTCATGTTTGTTGGAGAATACATTGTGTTTGTTTGAATCTTGTTTGTGTGTATCTATTGGGAGTTTGCAAGGAGGTTTGGATCACCAATTCACATAGGTCATTTTCATACTTTAAATATTTTAAAATATAAGAAATGATTCCAAAATTCTTCCAAATTATTTTTAGATGTTTCAAATTAAGTTTAGAGTTTTAAAAATAGTTTCATTTTTTTAAAAAATAACTTAGTATTTATAATATTTTTTTAGAAATATGACTGAAATAACTTTGAAATTTTGAGTTTTCCCGGAGAAAGACTTTCGAGGTGACAAAGTGATAAAAACATGAACTTTACTTTCTTTTAAGATTGTTGATCATACTTTGGATAACAATTTGATATTGAACATATTTTTCTAAAGATGCATAACAAAATGTGAAGGATCATTGAGGAATACAGATACTGGAGTACCCCAATACAGATAATAAATTACAAAATCAATCATTAGACATGTGGTCAGGAAGAACAATAGTTTGGATGATAAAAATAGTGTTTGCGGAAGTGAATTGTTGTGCAAATCGATTATGCTACACGTTCACAATTCAATCAGTTTTATCGGTAGTCCGTTTGAAAATAATAATTAATTAAATTTTAAAGTTATACTACATTCGTCCTGCTTTAATTTGTTTATTTTTCTTTTTTCGATTTGTCTTAACTTAACTTGTCAACTCATAAATGACAAATTTTTCTCACAATCTCCACCCTCAATCTCTATCTTTAAAAAAATAAAAGATTTCACAAAATTTGATTTTCCTTAACTTTTGTGTCCGATCAAAGTAGGCAAGTTAGGCCGGGACAAAGGAAGTATTATATAACAATTTCATAAAAAACATAATATATATATTGTATTTGAAAGATGTCATAAAGTTTTAAATATTTAATATTGTACAATTATTATTTTCAAAAAAAAAAAATTCGTATTTCTTAAAGTAGACAACGGGTTTTCCGGTTCTATCAATTCAATTTTATTTGGTTTTTAGTGATTTTGACAGGTGTAACATCATTTTCAATTTCGTACCTCTACCAGATCCGGCAGTGACTAATTCACAGTAGAAGCAGCCGATTTGGTCCCATTACACAAACATTGGGTAAAATCTTAAAATGAACTAAAAAAATCTTTTTCCCATATTTTTCTTTTCCCTAAAAATATCTTCTTCACAAAATTCGAATTTCGTGAATGGGCCCAACTTCAGGCATGAAAGACATCGCTATCTCTGGGCCAGATCTAATTTATTTGGGCCACACTTGTTCAAATTACTGTAAACTGGCCCAACTAATCAAAAGAAAACCCACTCAAAATTGCTCTCCTTGTTGTCAGCCTTGTTGACAGACACTTGACAGCAATCTATGCCGTTGGCGCACTCAAAAAGAAAACACGCACAAAAAGGAAGAGCTCACACAACAAAAGAAATGGAGAAGAAACTTTCACAGCCACTGTAGTAAAACACAGAAAGCATAACATCTTACAGTTACTTCTCTCATTATTCGGATCCTGTTACCCGATTAGAATTCAAATCAGTGAAGCAATGGCGGGCTACAGAGCAGAAGATGACTACGATTACCTCTTCAAGGTGGTTTTGATAGGGGATTCTGGAGTGGGAAAATCAAACTTACTTTCGAGGTTTACTAGGAATGAGTTCAGTCTCGAATCCAAATCAACTATTGGAGTCGAGTTTGCGACGAGAAGCTTGACTGTTGATGGAAAAGTGATTAAGGCTCAGATTTGGGACACTGCTGGCCAAGAGAGGTGACATTTTCTCGTCATTGTTCATCTAGTTCTCTGATCTGTTGTATTTTTCATTTGCATTACAAGTTGCTTGCGTTGATGAGTTTATTTGCTTGTTAATGTATGGATCTTACTTTTGATTTTGTGTGGTATTGTTCGAGAATTGCTGAATCCTAAACTGTGTTTTGTGTGTAAGGTGGAAATTTTGCTTTTAAATTAGAAATTTCCGAAGTATGGTATTTTTGGAAGTTGTGTATCCAGATTACCAAAGTTGCGAAGTGAGCTTAGTATTGATTAGGAGAGATTAAGGCAAACTAATTTGATGATCAGCTTCTAGTTTTGGCTTATGAAGTGTTGATCTAATTAGGCATACTGTTTAAGTTCGTTTGGAAGGGTGTTTGGGTGTGCTTATAAGCTCGTTAAAACATCTTATAGGATGGAAGAGTTTTTAAATAAGTTTAGCCAAATACCATCTAAATCTTGGTTGGCCTTATAGGCTTATCAAATCGTGGTTTTCTGTTACACGTGACAGAAACTATCTACCTGTTACATGAGCATGTAGAGGGACGATTAATAGATTTAGCAATTGTATTCAGATCCGTTGACAACTGATACTGTAGAATCCGGAAATCGACTACAAATGTCATTGTTATTTTTAACGCTGAAAGGTTTTGACTAATAGTGGAAAATAAGCGATTACTTATACCCATTTAACTTGTTTCCAACCTCAACTGACTTTCGTTATCTTTGGTGTTTCCACATGATCATTAGAATTGATGATGTAGAGTTGTAGTTCAAGAATCTGTTTGACCTTGTCATGTCATCAACATGATTATCATTTTGTGTCGATGTTTAATGGGCAACAAAGCAAGTCTTTGGGGATAACGATCCTCTAATGGACTTCAAGATTCTCTAGTAAATTGCTTACTGTTTTGCTTCCTTTACTCTTATTTAGAGTATATAATTCTAGTTTCTTATGATTGTTAAATTCTAAATTGCAAAATCTCATCTAATTTTAAGCAGGGTATCTTTAGTACTCTTTAGATGCTCAAAGCTTCATTATAGTTCGAGCTACTCGTGTCGTCGCCCTTTTTGCAAGTATGTGTATGTGAAACATGTCTTTGGAATTTTGGTGGTTGGAAATTTCATCACTCAAATCCTATATATTTGTCAGAGTTGCTGTTTCGAAATTTTAGTATGTGGCCCCTAACATCTGCGAATTTATAGATTTTGACAGTTGGAAACTTTTCCTTAGTAGAAATATTCATATAGCAAATACACAAATATGTAAATATGGACATATTGTCAATATGTTATTGTTTCCGTGGTAAAGAACCTAATCAAGATTTATCCATATTCCTGCAATTATATGCATCTTGCCTTGTCTCAGTAATTGTTACTGGATTTCCGGGAAAATGCCATCTAAGAGTGTTCAACGATAATTTCGTTGGATTACAACTAAACAGAAAGTCACTAACATTTTCAAGATGATGCTTTTTCTGGAGATCTTTGAGACAAAAGGCATCGCAACAGCATTGGGCCGATGAAATATATGTATTTGAATGAAAATAAACATTTTTATTTGTACATAACATAGAAAATTACTATTTATAGGCACCAAAGAAACCATGTATTTCATCCTTCCATTTAAGCAATATATTCCCTTTCATAACAAATAACAGATTCTATCATTTCCATTATTCATCCTGCGTTTCCTTTCCATTTCGATCTCCAGGTACCGCGCCATCACCAGCGCATACTACCGTGGTGCAGTCGGTGCTCTGCTCGTCTATGACGTCACTCGTCACTCCACATTCGAGAATGTTGAAAGGTGGTTACGGGAACTGCGGGACCACACCGATCCCAACATAGTCGTCATGCTTATCGGCAACAAATCCGACCTTCGTCATTTAGTGGCAGTCTCAACCGAGGACGGGACTTCGTTTGCTGAGAGAGAGTCGCTCTACTTCATGGAAACTTCTGCTCTCGATGCTACCAATGTCGAAAGTGCATTCACAGAGGTTCTTGCGCAAATATACCGTATTGTGAGCAAGAAGAGCATGGAAGCGGGCGATGACGGGGCTGCGCAGAATGTGCCGTCTAAGGGTGAGAAAATTGATGTGAGCAAAGATGTATCGGCGATGAAGAAAGGAGGGTGCTGCTCCACCTCGTAGGGTTTTGAAAGACGGTTATACCCTCGTTCATATGCATCCTTTTGAGATTTATGGTGTAAAATTTTATCTCTGGAGATGTTAGAATTTATTGTAGACATGATTGACTGTATTTGCTTCCATGTTAGATTATTCTCATTTGGGCTTTCAAAATTATGTGCTCTTTTTGTATGTAATCTATGCAATGTGCTAAAAAATTCCATGGTGGTTTGGTGTGAGCCATGATAACCAGGCATAACTAGAGTTATTTTATAGAAAAAAGAAAAAAAGAAAAAAAAATGTATTTCGAAGACTGAAGTAGGTACCGCCCTTGTGGTTGGGAAAATGTATAAATAGGGTGTTGAGCTTTTAGTCCAGACTCAAATTTGGTACCTGAATTACTTTTTCGTCAGATAAAATATTTGAATTTTGGATTCGGAGAAATGAACATAGTAACTTTTTATTTCCAATAATAAACACTTTCGTCCAAATTTAAGACGTTGTGAGTTTCCGTTGATCAGGTGTTGTGGGGCCTAGCTTCTTTGCACAATCAGATTTATTTAACTGTGAGGTCCACACCAAAAACGCAAAATCAAAAGAATTCCACGATACTAACTTATAATGTCATTGGAGGTGTTAACTTATCAGAAATTAAAAAGTCAAGGTATTTATTTGTTTAAATTTAAAAATTGGTGTATTATTGAACAAAAGAATAATTTAAATGTTAATTTAAGTTTCAGCGAGAGCATATTTATACCTTTTCCTAATAAAATATGTCCTCCAATTCCGTTACTAGAGCTTTGCTAATAACTCCAAGTTTTCTGTTTTCTTGGCCGGGCACAATATGTGGCTCAACGTCTTGCTAATCATTTCATAACCTCTTGTTCCTTTTCTGCATAATAATTGTGGGTGATCAATTATTGGTCATTAACTAGCAAATCGTCATGTATGATTTAAACGCCTACATTTAAAAGTTAAAGAAACAGAGATCGCTATTCATCCAGAAGATCGCTCTCTATCCTTATGTCAGTCGTTCACCGCCAATATTCATGCGTGGAGATCGTTAATGCATGTACAGATCGCTATCAATAAACTAGATCATCCTTGACCAACCTTCGAGCATGAAGATCATAGGAGGCACCTACCTTACAAGGATATAATGGGAAAATCGTTCACCACATGATCGGTCCTTACCACGTGGACTTACTCATGCCAGACGCACAACCTAAGATGATGACAAACCATGTGATCGCCATCCCTAGCTCAATTTGGCAACACATGTCCGTCACCTAGAAGACACGTGCCAGCCGCACTAGCAATACGTTCTTGCCACTTGGCAGACGTGTGTCTCTTATGCATGCCACGTGGCGAACACATGTCATCCATGCAAGATGAAAGATTTCTCTATAAATATCCCTCATGTAATACTGTAAAACCCTATTGCAATTTTCACTATACAAGAGAAAAGAGAGTATAGACACGTCTTTAAACTGAAAAACAAGATTGCCTTTGCTTGTCTATCGCTCTACAAACAATTCACTCATTAAGAATATGTCTAAAATCTCATTTTAGGATGATCTGCTATTTCTCTATTACTTTTCCGTTCGCTCCTCGTATTACAAATTTTGGCTGAGGAATGGTGATCGTATTAACACAATCACGATTACGCAAACTAATCAAATTAGTCGATAGCTTAAGGACCGCTCATCCACAATAATATTTCTCCGATGCTTCTAGCAAATACATATATATATATATATACATAAATTATGTATATGTCAAATTTTGAATTTAATTAATTGTAATGGGTCTATCCTTATTAAAATAGGCCCAAAAGTTTATAATATTGTAAATGCTCATCAACCCAATTTCATTTTTGGAATATGATAAATACTATTAGAAATGTTTATTGGCTACAAAGTCTTATTAAGCCGATTAAATTCCCTGTGAATCATGACTTTCTGTGCAAGATAATAAATTATAATTCTTTTCTAGAATTCTTGTAATTTAGTATCTATTTTTCACTAATACAATATTATAGAGGTACACATGTATTGATTTAAGTAGTTCAAACATAGGCTAATGAACTGAGTCATAGATCGTCCAAAAGGACCGACCCTATTCACATAATATTGGATAATGATGGAGTAGTTTATCAAATAATTCTCCTCATCATACTTATCCAATTCACTTATAGAATATTAAATACATTGAAAATACATATGTGATTTTCCTCTACTAAAATCAACACTTGAATTGTGATTAGTTGAGCATTTTCGTATGCGACTCATTTTAAACGAAAGAGTGAAAACATTATTGAATTGGACAGTGATTCAATTAAAGGGCAACTTGGTGATTCATTTCCTCGGTAACTCAATTCCCAAAACATGTTACAAATTTTAATCGCTCGTAATTGTATTTTGGAATTGGACATTTGTTAAATATGAAGCACCAAAAACTGAAGCAATTGGACATTAATGATTGGAGATTCTCCAGATTTGGTCGGAATATTTAATTGCAAATAAATTCTAAAGAAGGCAATTTATTTGGGGGCATAAGCCCGATGCTGAACGGATAAGACGGAGGATAATTAATCGAGTATTGTTAGAATAAATGACGTTATCAATGTATAGCATGTGACGCGATGACAGGCACGTGTAACATGTGGGGACTTGTCTTTTTATTCAGACCAATGTGGGGGCGAAATAAAGGCTTGTACTCTTCCAATTCACCTATCATTATTCAACCAAAATAACGAATATATATCATTTTTGGAAATTATTTAATGATTGGAAAACCCAATTCTGGGCCCTCTTCCCCAACCTGCTTCTTGTCTTTTATCACTTATAAATATATATTTTCACTAAAATATCAATGGTTCTTAACTGTCTGTAGCACAAATTAGTACTGGTGAATTTGCGACTTAGTGAGCTGCTGAAACCACCTACAAGAACACAAAGGGAGACCCTAAAGTAAGAACTACGACGCTCAAATCAGTTTAGTTGGTAAAATAATTTTCGAAAAGTTGTTAGCATTTGCTTAGCCATTGCTTGTTTGTTAGTATAGTTTGTTATATTGTTTCATAGGAAAACTCTCTTTTAGTTTTATTGTATTAGGCCAGATACAAAGGGATCTAATTACCCTTCTTGTTATGTACAATATGGTTTCTAATTTTGCTATTGTTGTTCCTCATAAGAAGTCATGTTAGAGAGAAATATGTGATGAAACAATAATGTAAATGTAATCAATCTGCTGGAGAAGTAAAGGAGATGACTATTTATATTTACTCGAGGGTAGAATAGTAAAATCAGACCATGATCATATATGAAAACCTAATTTAGGGACACATTCAATTGGGCCTAGTTCAATAGTAGCTTACTCAGCTTTGTAGCTCCCAAGGTAATTCAAATTCATATATCACACAGAGTGTTAGAGTGTCGTAGTGATAGGTCGAAAGGCATGATGGCCAGCCAAAGTTGGTTTTCTGGACTTTTGCATGACAGATCCAAAGCTAATGACTAGAGGTGACACATTCCATTATGAATACGCATTCCATTCCAAATCAAATATGGACAACCATGATTTTAGAGCTTACGACAGGCATGGAGACTTCTGTAAGGAAAGTTTTTGATGTCATCAGAACTGCACGGTACCAAGAGGTCGGGCAGTTCGAATAATGTTGCCACTAGACAGATAGACATTTCTGACTTATTAGGTGAAACCCAATTGACACTCTGCAGGTGTCACTTGTGCATTCATCTAGCACGGGGTCCTTCCCTGAAAGGTTAGCACAAATCCTTACCAACTATTTCTAAGAAGTCAAATTTATTTTTTTGTTATTTTTGAATTTATGTGTTTATCAACTAATAAATTATGTAGAACAATTTTACGGACACCTCGACTAGGGTTTCTTATTTACTTATTTGATAAATTATTCTATACATAAACAATGCTACAATCTCTGTGATATCTATTTTATTTTATCATTGTGTGATAATTTACACTTGTAATTGTTTAAACTAGTTAATTGCTCCATGATCAATTCCAAGGCCAAGAAAAACGAAGTTGGATAATTCAGTGACGAGAGCTTTCACCACCTAAACCTTAAGTTCTGAAGTGGAGTCATCTTGAAAACAGGGGAGGGTATTTTTCTATGTTTTTATAGGTTAAAAATTAAAAATTCCAAAGGCCAAGAAAATCATGTGCAATTACCAATTTGTTAGGGGATTTGATGTAGAGGTTGTAATAAAATAAGATTTCTAGAAAATTCATAGTTGATCCAACTGTCATCTCCAAAAAGTCAATTCTGTTGTTGTTGACTTTTGAGTTATGCGCCAGCATCATGGGTGATTTAATATGGGAAGCTATTGAATCTCCAAGTTGTAAACCAAATAAAATGCATATATGCTCTTTGCTCATTTACTCTTAACAACCTACATCAATAGTCAATATCTTAAATATATAAATAACTTCAAAGAGTTTCTAAAAGATAATTCATATTTAAAAAAAATAATTCATAAAATTGCATTCAATATAAGACGATGTTATCATCAAAACCTTGAAAACATTTCCTAGTCTATCACCAGATTATTATATTTTTAGGGTAACTTTCTTTCATAGTTTCAAATCTATATCTTCAATATACAATTAGTTTTCAGAAGAGTTTCAGAAAGTTAATTCATAAAATTGCATTCGATTGAGTTAAAAGAAAGGTTACATTCAATGTGGATAATATTCGTGATATAGAATATGCTCAAAGTTTTTGTATTCTTTATTTTTTTAGTTATAAACTTTTAACACGGAAAAAAAATAAGGTGATGTCATCACCAAAACCTAGAAAACATTTCTAATCTATAACTAAATTATTATACTTTTAAGGATAACTTTCATTTTTTCCATAAGTTAGGATCACTTGAATTTCAGTTTCATAAAATTAAAAAGAATGCTTAATTGTAGTCTTCTTTTTTACTTGGAAAATCTTCAACCTGACGAAAAATGACATGTGACTCTCACGTGAGTTTACAAAATGAGGATCGCCGTTCATTGGTGGTAACGTATCGCAATCTGAACTATCTCTTGTTGATTGAGCTCGAAAATAAACATCATACAAGTTTTTATATAATACATACATATTGAAAATAAATTCCCACACAGAATTGACTGTGGATCTCTATTTTGTAAACATACGTGAGAGTCACGTGGTGTTTTCTGACAAATTTAAGTTTTTTTCAAGAAAAAGGATTGAAATTGCGTATATTTCTAACTTTTGAGATTGAAATTACAAAAGCATACTTTGGAAAGATTGAAATTGCAAGTGACCTAACATATGAGACTAAATTGCAATTTTTTCAATTTTTAAAATATAACAGTTTATTTCTTATTTATGTATTATCCCTGCACACTACCTACTGATAAATTGTCTTTAATAATTGGTAGGGTCAAGAGTGATTATAGTTATACGCATAAGAAAACAAGTAGTAGTATTTTAATTAATTTTCAGAAATTAATTTCTGAAATAACAATGTTAGATGAGATAATGATAAGATGCATAGCAGTTAGAAACAAACGACAGATGGTGTTAATTACAAGAAGATTATGACATCAATCCGCCAATCAAACATTTTTATTTTTCTAACCACTACATCTGATGGCGATTAAATTACATAATATTGTAATAAAAACTTTTCCTGATTAAAAAAATCGCAAAAAATAAAAATCTAGGTTATCTTTTGGCGTACGATACTCAAAGCCATCAGATTAATAATATTTTAATATAATAATACAAATACAATTGTGGGACACGCACATGGTCTCAGCTGGTGGTGGCCAAGCTAGGCCGCCGTTGCTCCACCGCCCTCTGCGCTATCCCACGGCGGAACACGGTTGAACACTCCGGCAACTCGCCGAGATCCGCGAAAAGCGACTCGTCCTCCTCCCGCATTGTGAAAATCATGGCCATTTCGTTGTCTGTACTGATTCTGTCTTCGGTTAACATCGGACTTTCCAACATTGTACATGATGTGCAGTCAAAATCAGAAAACCATCCAAATTCAGCATTGTGAATTAGAGGGGAGAATTTGCTCTCTAAAACGACGTCGTCTTCCTCGGTTTTATTGGGGACTATGTTCATAGGTTTCTTCTCTTCTTCTTCCTCGTCTTGCTCCTCCTCTTCCTCGTCTTCCTCCTCCTCGGATATCGGAGTTTTGATGTTTATTGTGGCGGCGGCGGTTTTGTGGTGGCTGTTTTTAGATGCCGGCCAATTGTGGTTGTGTTCACAATAATATGTCACCACTAGCATGTTGGGGTCCACTCTACTCCTCTCAACTTGTTTCCTTGCGGGGCATCCTTTTGAGCTACTACACCTATAATATCCTCTGCAATTTTACAACTAATTTTAGCCTTACACAACGGTGATCGCGAACAACTATCATGCCAAAAATTAATTTTGCAAATTTATACATCGTACAGAATTACTTAAAATCTGATTCACAAAATCTGGTACTAAGTAAATTTCTGGTCAAAATTACTATAATTTCAAGGAATATCTAATTCTATTTTTGTCACACAAAAGAATTTAAATTACTTTTTATGAACAAACAAGCACAACCTAATTTTGGGAATTTGAAGAAAAATGAATTGATTCTGAAATTTCAGAAAATGTATTACCTGGGATAAGGGGAGCCTTTAATGGGCTTTTGGCCGTACTTTCTCCAGGCCCAAGAATCGGACGGTGGGGAGCTCATCTGATCACCTTTGAGCCTTAATCCTTCAACGTCTTTGATTGGCACTGACACCACTCTCTTCTGTATCGCTCTCCTACTGCATATATAATTATATTCTTAATATAATTCCTTCAACTAACCCATATGCATGCACATGAAACTTTGAACCCTCAATAAATCAATTCACCATATTAAATTCTTTAATTTTTGGAATTTAATTTGCAACCACACAAGAACTAAACGAAAATCCAGTATACAGGTCGTATTCTACTATTAAGACTACGTCGTTTCATACTTAGTGAGAGCTGATTAAAATCTGTGGAGATATTTCTTCTCAACAAAACGACGTAGTTTTAAGAGAGATATTAGGAAGAGTATTACCTTCTTTTGGAAGAGGAAGTGGAGGCGATCTTCGTATCAATCGAGACGGCGAAGCGCGGGGAATCTCCGGCGCTGTTTTCCGGCGAATTCTCGGAATCTTCAAGCTCAGAGACAAATTGGTGGTGATTGAATCTACTGTTCATGGTGTTGTAATTACCAATAGTGTGTGTGTGTGAGTGAGAGAAAGAGGAGAGAGAGATTGATGAGAACAAGAAATGGAGGTGGTGGATTGGGTGGTGGGTTATAATATGGGTCCGATCCGAATGCTGACAGATTGATAATTGTGTAGTTTATAGAGGACGTGCAAGCAAATGTGGAAGTAATCCAAAGTTGATAATATTTTAATGCAATGTGAAAGGGACAATTAATGTTGATTTATGGGTTGTAATTACTCTAATGATGTGATTAATCAGTGTACTCCCTTGACATTTTCCATCTCAACGCGTGACGATCTGCCCTTATCATACTAATACTTAATCAAGACAAATTGTATTACTTGTTAATTGCTAATTTTATCTAATCCTGCCCTCTCATAACAATGTCATTTTATAGTTGTTAAAATATATACATATATATATATATACTACCTCCATTTTTTTATAGATGTCTTTTTAGGTTTGAATAAGAAAATTAAGAGATATGAATAATGAACAAATAAACCATCAATTAAATTATATAGATATGGTAGTTCTGATAATTAGATAAGTATTATTTAGGAATTATTGAGGTAGTATTGGAAAAAAATATGAAGAAAAAGTTAGAAGAACAATTATTTATAAATAAAGCACAAAATTTAAAGTAACATCTATAAAAAAACGGAGGTAGTACATAATAAGAGTTATGTTAGAAAATGTATAACTTTTTATAGAGTCTTATTTTGATGAAAATATGACTCTAAAAGACCATCAAGATTAGACCCCCTCGACGTAGTTAATTTTTAGTTGACTTATTCAATCATATCTATGACATGTAAATAAAAAAAAAAAAAAAAATCACGTGAACTAGTAAAACAAAGTTCTGCCTTTTTGGAACAAGACTCTTATTTTGGGATAAAGAGCTTCTGATGCATGACTCTTTTTATGTGACGGAACAATACTCTATATTTACAAGTAAATCTCATGTGCTATCATTAGAGGTGATAATTTAGGTTGGTCCGTCAGACCATTAGCATATCGAGTTGGGCCTACTAAATTAAGTTAATGGTAATTCTAATCAAAGCCTACAATTTTCTCTATACAGCCCCAATATACTTTCTTCCCAGTTTTGCCCTCAAATTTTACAGCCTCTGTTTCATTTCTTTTCTCACACCCACCACTCATCAACACTTCCAATTTTTTTTCTTTCCTCCAACTAGACATTGCCGCCATATTTGTTTTCATCTCAAACAAGATTCCAAAAATTATGTGTTCTTTTTCCTTTTCTAACGTAACTTTAGGTGCTAGTCACATTTGATCTTCATGTGATCGAAATGCAAAACGAAAAATTCGGACATTTTTTTTTTGTCATTTTGCATCCCTTTGGACATTTTTTATCTCCTTGTGACGACTTCCAGATTTCGTTGATGGAGGAGCTTCGACATTCTTCGTCTCCACCTAAGAGAAAATGGTGGAATAAGAGAGCAATGATAAATTCAAGGTAAAAAAGAATTAGAGATATGAAATTGAGGATAAAACGAATAAGAGATATTAAGCAATGACAAATTGAATCAGAGATATAATGTTTATGAGCAACAAGAATCAAAATAGTAGTGCTCCAAGAACGATGGATGAAAAAAATAAAACAAAATTAAGGGCAAGATGTGGCTCAAACAGAAAGGAAAAATACCTCTGGAAAGTGGTTATGAATTTTAAGGTTAAAATAGGTAATTGATAGGTATTGTGGTTGTAAAGAGAAATTATTCGGCTGTCAATAGAATTACCCTTAAGTTAAAAACTCTATAATCCAACTCTTCTAAAATGTCATTAGCCCGATCTTTTTTACCATCTCTTACTATAAGTGCATGGATTGCACCCAAAGTGAGTAATATTATTAGGTAATAACTAACACTAAAAGAAAAACTAACAAATAGACATTTCACGATAATAAATAATACTATTAATGTTAAGTAATAAGTAATTTTCATGTAAATATTTTTAAGACGAAGTTAGATAATTCAGGAGGCAAAACATTCACTACTTAACCCATTAATCCTGAGTTTGAATCAACAATACTGCACGGTGCACATAAATTTAGACGGGGTATATTTATAAAAGTGTATGTCAAATGCCAATATGATGTTATGGCTGCCTAAGTGAAGTGTATTAACTAGTAAAACACAATTAAAACACGATTTAAAGTAATAAATGTCTTGTGGTCCAAATAAATTGTTACTATCTAAGGTTTGAAATTATTCAAAATTGTTTCTATTTAAAATTTAGAGTTTGAGTTTGGCGTTGATTTATGAGAAGAATTTCAAATATAATGCCGACAAATTTGATAAGTATTTATCTTTTAAAAAAATTTATTTTACTCCTTTCATTCTAAAAAAAGAGTAATGTTTAATGGAAATTAAAGTTTTATTTTTTTGTCAATTTGATAAATATACAGTCTTCTAAAAATAATAAGTCATCATCATATGACTATTTATTTAACTTAATCAATCTTATGTAACTTACTGAAATACTCCCTTTTCTTACCTATCGTGAGTACTTTGTTGCTGATGTGTAAAAAAATATCATTAAATATTAGATGAAGTAATTTCTCTCTTTATTTTCTTGTAAGATTTTGACATCAACCGGTGAAACATGTTATCTCAGGTACTTAGGGTTGCTGAACAGATTGAACTTGTTCTTGAAATCAAATTTGTTAAATAATTATTCTAACTAATAAAATGATACACAACTTTTAGAAGCAGAATTTTATATATATAATAAATGATTTTGAAACATAAAAATGAATATTATATATGCCAATAATCATCATGAGTATGTGAGAAGACATATACTATTTGCATGGCAATTCTACTTTTTATTTATTTTATTAGACTTACTAAGGATGATAAAAGAGTTTACCCTTAACTCTCATAATGACTAACCCCAGGGCCTTTTGTTCTATTTTGCGTATAAATGTAATCCCCTCATTTATTTTACCTAATACTTAGGGTCTGTTTGCTTAAGATTGGAGAGTGCTGAGCCAAACCTGATTGAGGGAATTAATGAATGTGTTTTATTGGGATTCGATCCTCTAAATCTAGTGAACTCAATCTTAAACAAACAGACCCATAAATCGAATTTAGTAATGGATTTTAAATCAATACCCAAATATAAAAAATTGTTATATCATGTCACATTAATAATCAGTTCATAGTGTAGATATGATTTGTACAACATTTATCCTGGTCTCAACTTTTACGAATGAGTTCTATCTCTTGTAAAATGATACATAGTAATGTATTTATAGATGATGATGGATTCGGATTTGGATATGAGTTGTTTGCGCCAAACTCTCCGTATTAGGATGGGTGGTAGAAGGAAAGTTTTTCTATACTATCTACTTAAGTAGCATATACTTTACCGTTAAAAGAATATGCATGTTATATTTTATCAGACATTAAGCAACATATATAGCTTTTCAAGTGTTGTATTTATCCAACATTATGTACCATAGCTTTACCCTAAACTAATCATTTCACACATGACCTTACATGATAATGTATAAATATAAGCTAATTAACTTTTAAGGATGTGTAAAAAAAGAAAAAAAAAACTTTCTTTTTACTATTGGACAATGTGTACCGACAGAAATCATAATCTAAAGTACTTTAAAACAATAAATATTGTTTTATTAATCTAAAGGACACACGTTTATCTCTTTGCAAAATGAAATGGATGTGGAGTCACACTTTAGCATTATCAATAAATTTAAGGTATGATTTTTGGTGGTATCCAATCATATGTGTACATCCTGACATTATAAATACATCATAATTGATTATGTAACATAATTCATATTACGTATTATAGAAAATGTGTCAATTGTAGTAGAAAATTCGATTTGTAAATAATTAAGGTTCTCAGCTCAAAACCATCTCACTTTGATTGAGGATTACTTTATAATATAAATTATTAATAAACTTTATACATACAATTATCATAAACATAAATCTTAGCCTAAAAAGTGCTACTGAATGGCTCAAATTTACCATCATGTAAAAAAGTTAATCATAATCATTGATCAATTTGAGGTTTTATTAAGGGGAAAGTCTCATGTTCACCGGTTGTACGGTGCAATTTATGTTGGATATCATCATTTATGTTTAAAGGTATTACTACCTCCATTTCTGCTTAATTTGTCTACTCTGATCGAGCACGGAGGTTAAGAAAATGCAGATTTTTTGGAATATTTGATTTTTTCAAAGGTGGAGATTGAAGGTGGAGATTTTGAGTGTAGAAATTGTAAGAGAAATTTTCTTTTTTGGGTTGACAAAGTTATTTGGGACAAACCAAAAAGGCAAGTAGACAAATTAAGTCGGGACGGAGGGAGTACAAGTTCTGTGTAAAGATATTACAATACATTTACCCAAAATATGTAATACCTTTAAGCATTAATCGTAATACATTTTCACCATGATACCTTTATACATCACATGTAATACTTTTAAGCATAAATAATGATACCTTTTGACCAAACTCCAAATTACACGAATTTTAATTGGTGCACAAGAAATCCCACTATATAGATCGGTCCAATATGTTGGGTATAGCCTTTTGGGTCCTTTATCGGGCTTAGGAGGCATGTTGGGCTTATTACGGTGGTTCGCAGAAATTCTGTGACAAGAGCATTTAATATTAAGAATAAAATATTATTTCGTCTTAAAGTGGACTATAATTTACATGGATGAAGAAACGAGGGACTAGCTATTATAAGAACAAAAAGAGTTGTTGATATGTTCTTATAATAACTTTTCAAATTATTAAAAACGTATTACTTTTGCTCATAAAAGTACTATTTTTCGCAATAAAAGTTATACACTTTGTTGTAAAAGTATTATTTTAACTAATACAAAAAAACAGGCTTTTTTAAGAAAATATGATACTCTTCAAAATAAATGTCATTTTAAAACCATTCACAGATCAAGAAACAAATAAAATAACTAATAGTCCCTTAATTAATGGGAAATATACTATTGGTTGGAAAATAACAAATTATATATACTACTACATAGGTAAATTAGGAAAAAATACTACTCTTCACATCGAAAACTATAGAACGTCTTATTACTCAAAATATTAAAATATTAAATTACATTTATTTTGAGGTGGAGGAATACCTTCAACAATAAAAATTATATTCTTTTAACAATAACAAAAAACTATTACATTTTTATACTTATTTTTGCATTTTTGCAAAAAGTAGTACTTAATTATCACGTGAGCGTTAGGTGTACTTTGAGATGCAGTTTTATTTAAAGGACATTTTCCAGGTCGAATTAGATCAAACCAACCTATTTTGTGAACTTAGATCCATAATTCATATCACGCATCCATTATATGCTTTATTTAAAGCCACCATTGAAGTGTTAGTCAATGAAATGATGCATTTAGAATTCAAACTAATACGAGAAAACCAATGTTTAAGGTGATGGGGGACCATTTGAATTGATTCACATGATCATTGGATTAAAAATAGCTAATATTTTAAGTATTGCTGATCGATTGAATCGTAATGTATTAATTTGATACCATTAATTTAATATATGTTATTGAATGGTTCTAAATTCTATCTTCTTATCCGCTGTAATTTCATGCAGTCGCTCTCCCTCTCCTTGAATCAATCTATGATCTAATCCCACTATTAATAATTCAATATGTCAAATTATTTATTTCAACTATGCCCCTTCTCTCTTTATAGGATCGTTCTCAACCACTATAATACTATTTTTTACCCGAGTGAGTTTTGTGTTTGACGGTCTCATGTGTGACGGAATACACTTTTACAGGAAAAAATGATACTTCTATAGATAAAGTGATATTTTTTTACAAAAAATGATACCTTTTTCCTATCACACGGTATGATGGTCTCACACAATTTTTTTTGTTTTTTACTCTGTTTAAGTTTGTTTCATTTAATTTGAATAATTATAAACCATGAATTTTGATTTTAATTTAAAAAAATAAGTTTACTTATTTTTATGATGTACTTCAAACTGTGCATGGAAAAAAGTACTATCCATGTCCCGCTCTAATTTGCATATTTTCCTTTTCGGTTTGTCCAATCTAATTTGTCAGCCCATAAATGACAAATTTCTCTAACATTCTTCACCCTTAAAATCTCCATTCTCAATCTCCATAATTGAAAAAGTCAAAGATTCTACAAAATCTATTTTTCTTTAATCTTCATGCTCGATTAATGTAGACAAATTAGGCTGAAATGGAGGGAGCATTAGTTTTGTTAAGGCTTAATAGCCAAAACAGAGTAAAAAGAATTTCAAGTATTTGTCATTTTGAGCCAATTCTTTATTGATTTTGTCAATTTAACATTGAAAAATAACCCAATTTAGAATATTACCTAGTGAAGTATGTGTTGCAGTTACAAAGAGAGTTTATTAAATTTAAAAATTGGTGAAAATTTCCAATTAATTTTGTCCGAATTAAATAGAATTGTGTCTAAATCACAACAACTTTACAGGATTTTGCGTAAATTAATAAAATTAAAAGAATTAGTTAAGCTGACAAAATTTAAAATGATTTTAATTATTTTTTTTGGGTATTGGGCCCTTGGTTTGTTTATGCTAGATATATGCCTTTGTGGTTATCTTGTCCTTATCTACGATGACGTCATCAGTTGTTTCGTTAGAGGTGCGTTTGGTTCCGGGAATAAGTTTAGCTAGAATTTGAAGTCAATTTTACGATTTTAATGTCTAACCAACTCAATATTATATTACTTATCAGAAAATAAAAAACTGAATATTATATAATCTGACGGCCTACCCTCGGCCCCAACCCCACTTGTCAACTCTTTCTTTTGTTTAATGCTAATAATGTCATTTATGACATAATTGATGTAATATAAGTAATCCACTATTGTTAACAATAAACAAATGAAATTAATTTAACAATATGATAATTAAGATAGTACAAGATTTTAGTAATACCAACTAGAAAAATTAGTATAATAAGACTGTTTGCTTAGTAGGTCGCAAGGCGAGAAAATGATAGATAGATATATAAATCAATATGTATCTTGTTTCCTTCAAAATGAATAAGTCCAATGATTTGTAACAGGCAAACAAGAATTGAGACAATCCTAAATGTATATTTGTATTAGAATGTATAGAAATGCCTAGCATAATTTGCCCGAGTCTACTTATGCGCTCGCAATATCCTACCTTTTTAGAGAAAAGTAAATATTTTCTAGTACAAATTGAAAAATAATAGTTTTAAATGATAAAAAATATCATAATGTACGGAAGAGGGATTACTTTCTGTTGTCCAATGACTCCAATTACAAAAGTTATGTAGTTAAATCAATAAAGAAATCAGCGAAAAGAGTTATTATTATTTTCTTGTTTTAGTATGAATTAGTACTTTTGAATAATTTCCAAAACTATCACCTTTTACCCAAAAAGTAATCGAAAATGTATTTTGTTCAAGATACATGCTTGCATAATGGGCACATGATATGGAGAAGGTCAACATGGATGCTTTTCTACGAATACTAATACAATACTCGTGAAAATAATTACGAGTCTCTTAAATTTATTTTTTCTCAATGAAAAAGTGAGTATATTATAATATACAAAATTATTATTTTATTAGAAGCATATTGTTAGTATTAAGTATATATAGTAATATCGAAGAGATATAAAAAGTATTTGTAACAATAAAATTTAAACAGTACTAGAAACAAAGTTTTTTACCACTACAAAATGTAGTTACAAAAAAAGGAGAGTAGTCACAAAAATATTTTTAGTAACTACATATCTAAAAGTAATTACTATAGGGTAGTCACTTATAATAAGATGCAAAAAGTTTTTCTGCAACTACTTTGTAGTTACTAATGTATTTGTAACCAACTTTGTCAAACTCGTGATTTTAAGTAGAATCAGTGGCGTGTCAGTAAAATCGGATCGTAAAATGGAATCGTAAAATCGTAAGATTGTACTACCTATACAAAATAACCATATATATAAATTATTCTAAATATATTTTAATTACAACAAGCTTTGAATAAATATCACTTATAAAAAATACACGTATTATATACACATTTAATCAAAGAGAAAAAAGAACATAATATGGAGAAATATTTTAGGCATCATGGTTCATATATATATTTAGTAAAGCATTCTTAAATTATAATTATGAATACTTTAATTTTAAGAGAAAATTAACAAATAACTTTAGTGAAAATAAGTACTACATAAAAAATATAAGATATATATTTTTTTGAAGCTTAGATTTTAATTTAGAACTTGATAGTTAGAAAAAAAATCAGCAAAATTGGCTCTCTTTGTGTATAAATTGCTCTAGAAAGGTTTTAAAATCTCAATTTTAAGATGGTATAAATTCTAAAATTCATATTATATGTTTTTTAATTGGTAAACTAGAATAAAAAGTAGTATGTTATAAAATTATTAAACCCGTACACTAAATCGTAAAATCGTAAAACTCGTAAAATCGCATGAGCAAACTCGAGAATTTACTCCGATTTCATCAGATCTCGATTTTATCACGAGTTAACTCGTTTATGGAGAAATAACTCGTAAATTCGTATAATTGTAAGAGTTAACTCGAGATTTTGACAACATTGTTTGTAACTATAAGTAGTTGCAAAAGAACTTGTCATATTGTAGCAAATTTGGTTGAAATTGTATGAAATATTTTTTGTAACTATTAATAGTTACAGAAGGGGTTATTTTTAATAATCACTCTTGCAGTTGCAAAAGACTAGCGGCAAATATATTTTATTCTTGTAGTGAAATCAATTATTCCCTTCATTCCATATTAATTTGTCGTTATATCTACTTCTTTTTTTTTTTTTTTTTTTTCCATTTAATTGACGTTTTAGATGTTTTTCACGAATTTTACCAATTTTCTCCCTAAATCAATCCTAAAATATCTCTACTTTTCAATCTACCACAGATATTTTATTTGGTCAAATCTTTATCCCATAATATTAGCTGATGGTATATCTGTCAAAATATTTCATCTTTAATTCTTTTTTTTTTTTTTTTCCCTAAAACGACAATTAATATGGAACGGAGAGAGTATATTCGTAGAGATGAAAGCAAAATAAAATCAATTATAATACTATAAAACGAAAAAGTAAATATAACGACAATGCATATAGTCTTTCGCGTATACACTATATCAAATTTTGAAAGCATTCTTTGCAAACAACATTTCTTGTGGAATCTTGTCATTTTAATCATAACAAAGTATTTTAATCATTTTTTATTTTTTTGCTTGGTAATGTAGCAATATAGTCCATGAGTGAAGATTCTCAATCATTTTTTACTTTTATCTTTGGACATGACGACATGCAAATGTTTATGAATATAATGAAGATCAGTTTAAGTAGATACAATTCAAAACGTGATTGATCACGATTCTTATTTATTGTTGTAGCAAAACACACTAATGGGAAAGTTGTTTTCTTTCAAATTTGATTACAACTTAGGTATCCAAGTTACGCATAGACATTACCAAAAAAAAATGTTATATAGAGCAATAGACATTCGAGTAATATGAATATTATAATATTCGTATAAGTGATCCTAAAACTAAAAAAATGTTATATAGAGCATTAAATGTCATATTAGTCAAATAAACTAGATGAAATATCTGTAGAATAACCATTCAAGGTTAGATCAAGTTCCAAAAATACAAGAATTCCTCTGTAGGCTTACAATAACGTCCTATGCAAGGTGACGAACCTAAAATCATATTCTAACACGTAAATAAATTAACCATATTATAAAATAATATTTGATCATCCATAAGTATCATTTCCACATCTAAATAATTAAATTGTCGATGGGTGAAATTTTCCACATCCAAATAACTGAAAGTGAATATTGAACACCTCATTTGAGAGATTGATATGTGCAAGGGGAATACTCGCGTACGTCACTTGTAAATTGCCTATAAAATTAGTATATTATTTTTAGTAAATTGGATGTCCCAACGTTAACGGAAAACAATAATAAAGAAGAAAATAAGAGAAAATATGTATAGTATGAATAATTACTCAAGAAAAAAATAATTCAATAAAAGAGGTCAAAGTTTCAAAATAATTACTCACGCAAAAATAATCCGATAAAAGAGATTAAATTTAATTGGGAGATATTACTCATGCAAAAAATACTATAAGAAAATTGAGAATTGTGATGAATTTCAATGACTCATGGTACAAAGTTTAAAAAAGAATATTAACTAACAATCTTGAATGAATAAATACTCCGAGAGTTAACCCTACATAACTTGTTCCCTTTAGAGGCATGTAGAAGTAAATTAAGTTACGAAAACATATGACTTGGTCTAATATTTATACATTGAAAAACAACTGCAATTTAAATAGTCGATATTCACGTCGACAATATTTTTAGTTTTCTACTTTGACAGTTGAGACCATTGATTTGAATTTTAAAAAATCAAACAATCATGGTAATCAAGTATCCATTATTTTTAGGGAATCAATGCATTAATCAAAGGCGAGAAACATCGTCATACACAAATTGTTCAAGTGAAGCCGGAATATTCCCGATCATTTTGTACGGACTGTCAAACCAAAAATAAAACCGAGCTAAATGATGAGCCACACAATTAGCCGACGGACGAACTAAAGAGAAATCAACAAACGACAAATGAAGAACATAAATTATAGAAGCAACGATAGATCCAACGTACGAAAAATCTTCTCGACGGTTTCGCAACTTTTGAAAGAGGTTCACGTTATCAACTTCAATCACCAGCCTATCAATGCCCAGGTCCTTCGCCACCATGACTCCGTCCAAACACACGTGGGCCTCTGCAATCTCCACTGTGACCTCATCCTCCATCCACCGAATGCAACTGCGAACAACCGCCTCATCCGCGTTGCAAATTACACTTCCCATACCTGTGCCTATGCCGGCGACACAAGATGCGCCTGAATTTAATTTCAGCGTGCCTACATCCGGCGGTGACCAGTTTGATGCAGCAGCTGATACAAGGGCCTTAAATGTTTGCAGCTTGGCTGCAATGGAAATCAGCAAGTGTCCTCTCTGCAATCACGTAACAACTATTATGGTCCATCTCCTTTTCTTCAAATACTCGGACATTTTGTGCGCGCCAAATCATCCACGGCAACATACAAAAAAGGCCTTGTCTCTCCTTGTCAAACACATCCTTAATCCGTTCCATCCACTCTGCTATGGAAGCTGTCGAGGTTAGAGTGTTGTTGCCCAGTCGAAGAGGGGATCCCCTCCAATATGTATTTGAACATTCACAATCTCTTAGTGCATGCTCGCCCCATTCTATCTCCCTTCTACAACATTTGTAGTCCGGGTCTATGTCCATCCCTTGCCGGACCAAACCTTTTGCTACTGGTAGTATTTCGGCAGCCGCCTTCCATACAAACACTCGAACCTTAGGAGAGATATGAATCGTTCGTGCAAGAAGCTTAGTTGCTGGAGCCAAGTCTCTTACCATTCAAGGCGCGCTGCGGGGAGGGGGGAGGGTTTCGAAAAAATGAGATGGACCAATTTCAGATATGTGTGCTCTATGCAGCAAGTAGTTCAACACAAAATTACTGAGGGATCATTACATGGATGTCTTAGTCTGCATTCCGGCCACATTAAAGGTCTATGTAAATATTCTTTAATCGTCTGCTTTTGTTTAACCCGCATCTGTTTCGATTAGGTTTTACTGGACCTAGATCTGTGGTTTTTGGTTTTTCTATTGATGGTGCCCCTGTGTGGGTTTTGCATGATTATATGATAACGCCCCTGTGTGGGTTGTGATGTTGCCTTTGTGGGGGGTTTTGTACCCTTGTGGGGGGTTTTGTTTGATTTCGTGATGTTACCCTTGTGTGGGTTTTGCTTGAACCGTAATGCTGTCTTTGAGGGTTTCTGAAATAAATTTGATGTTGCCCCTATGTGGGTTTTGTTTCATTCTCTGATGCCCCTCTATGCTTCCCCTTTGTGGGTTTTCGTATTATTCCTTAAAATTAACAAGTGGTAGCTTAAAATAAATGATGTTCTTTGTTCTGATGTTTTAATGCTTCCCTTGTTCATATGTTGTGTATTGTGCTGAAAGAATTTGTATTAGCTGGCTGAGGTTATCACAAATTAAATGATCTTCTTCTTCATGTTTCTTGTTGGTAGCTTAAAGTGGAAGAAAGAACTTGTTTGAGATAGTTTTTAAGGTCGCCCTTCTATACATGTGGGTTAGATTAAAAAGAGCCCAATGATGACATTTTTCCGAGGGCAGGTGGTGGGGATCAATCAAGAGCAATAGTTCACATATTGTATGTACTGATTGAAAAATGAACTTCATCCACTTCCTATGTTTACAGGCTAATCAAAATATACACATCTATATGATGTTTATGCTGTAAACATAAGATGAAATCAAAAAAACTGCCCAACTAGTTTTCCTAAGCATCACCTAATTCAGACAATAGTCCACCAATGTCATATGTTCCTCAAGCTTGTTCTTTTTCAATCAAATGTTCAATTGCTTGTCTAACCACCTCTTCATCAGCTTCTAGAGATGTAGGGAGTATCCCTTCTTTACTTAAATGATCTTTTCCCAAATGAGATAGTTTGTAGTTGTTTTGTCCTTTCTGTTTCATGACCTCTATCAAACATGCTTGTAGGCTCAAGTAAACACTATTGAGTTTGCTTGCCTCTTGGTCTTCGTTAGCCTTGACAACATTTTTCACCAAATCTTCAACAGTGTATGAAGTTGTTTCAACATGTAGTGACTGGATTGCTCTGAAAAATCCTAAATTTGGGAAATTTGTGTCTGGGGAATTAGAGGTTTGACATATTAGTTAAATATTAAATCCATCTGATGAAGTTGCCTGCCTAAATTCTAGGCCGTAATTGTTGATGTGTGGCTTTGCATTATCCTACTAGATCATTATGTGTTTGCTTGCATTTGCTGGCCATTTAGGCTTAATTGCTGGAATAATCTGAAACTAGGCATATAGAAGCAATTAAAAGTTCATAGATAAGTCGGAAAAGTAGTGAGGTCACCAATGTGTCTAACAACAGTGTTAGGATGCAATTAGTAGACTTACAACAACAACTCAGCTAGATGATGATAATTTTCTGATAGTTTTTTTTTTTTTTTTTTTTTTTTTTTTTTTTTTTTTTTTTTTTTAAAAGCAAACCTGTTGCAAAATGCATTCTTTGATGACTTGCTTGGTTATTGAATCAATCGGTTTAGTAACCAAAGTGCATCGAACTCGGTTTCTATTGTTTCTGAGGGGAGGTTCCTTAGTTGTAAGTGGAAAAATTCCAATTTTTCCATCGAACAATAGTTCACCCTCGACAATGTATCGAGGTCGGGCAACGACACACATGAACATTACTTTGGGAATATACCGTTTGTTTTTACATGACTTGTATGAGTCCTCTTTTTTCGCTAATTTGTATGCTATCTCGGTGGTTCTTTGAAAATAAAATCATTTTTCATCAATATGAATAATGTTATGCATTGACTCATACCTGATTTTGTTCAGCCACCTATCCAAATGCAAACAACTTAGGCTATATTTGAGTCATTGTGACATGTTTGATTTGATGAGTAAAGGCTTGATTGCATTTGTATGGGGTTTAATCACACCTGATTTTACCCATCTTCCAACTTGGCTCTCTTACTTACCTGAAGTTCCTTGGCTAATTTTCTGATGATGCCCCTTTTAGAGAATGGGATGCTTTTCATTAGCTCAATATCCAATTCTGTTGTTATCTTCCTAATAGGCCGTTTTGCTTCATTAAATGTAATTTGTGATCCTTCTAATATTTTTTTATGTGCAGATTCCCAGATGTAATTAATAGTCCGCCGACTCACTCCAAATGACGTTGTCGTTGCCTTGATCTTGCCAAAGTGTACGACTCTGTCTGTGCTGTTGGCTAAAAGAAAATGTGAGATCATGGTTCGGTTTAATAGAGTTAAATGAGGGCTTTTTCGAGTGTTAGGCATGTTTATGTGTTTCTGAAAATTTTCAGTCTTAAAGACTCTTTGCAACATTAAATGTTGTGATAAATGTTGCTTATCTTGTATTTATAACAATTTGGATTTGATTTTAGACTTTCTGTGGGGGAAATTTGAATTGTAATTGGGGTTTAGTGTTAGTAAAAATCTACTGTAAATTTCAGATTTGTTGGAGGGAAAAATTGCCCAAATTTTAAGTTTGCGAAATTCAGAAAAGTTGCAAGAAAATTTTCAGGTCTTTTTTTTTTTTTTTTTTTTTTTTTTTTTTTTTTTATGTTGATGAGTTTGATATTTACTGCCTTACACTTTGACAATCAGGTTTTGTTTGCTGAAAAATGAGGGAAAGATTCTAGTTAATCCCATTTAACTAGTCAACACAAAAGTAAAAAGTAACTTTCTTAATATCCGCGCCACTTCATATGTGCAAATTTAGCTGTGACGAAGGAGTACATTTTTTAAGACAAGCACTTATTGTAGGTGTGGGGAGATGGATTATGAAACGATGTTAACTCAACTGGTATTTTATTATATATTTTTGAATCTGTGTACTTATTGTATACTCTATTTCAGTAAATTATTATTGTCTTTGTTTTAATAATCCGAATATTGGGATGTTGGCGACCCGATATATAAGTGTGAATTTTGTGGCGCATTTTTTATTATAAAGAGCGATTGTGGTCATACTTTAACGCCAAGCATTCGAGATACTCTTTGTGTTGTGGTCAAGACAAAGTGCAGCTTCCGCCAATGAGAGACCCACCTTGGGTCTTGCATGATCTTTTGTATGGACACAATGCTAAAACGAAATATTTCTTAGAAAATGTAAGATCCTGTAATAACATGTTCTATTTTACATTAATAGGAGAGGAAGTTGACCGATCACCTAACCAAGGGAATTCACCGCCCAACTTTAAGTTGCATGGATAAAATTATCATCTAATGGGTAGTCTATTACCATGCAATTGAGAATTCAATAGGACGAAAAATAAAAGACATAAATTTGTTAAACTAGTTTGTCAAGAATGACAATGTCTGGGGCACTACAAAACCAGGAGAATTATTAATAATTTCGGTGATAACAAATACAATGAATCAAAGGGTTATTTATAACTCAAGCTAGGTTATAGCCCTAAAAGCCTACTTATCTCGAATATTGCTTTTAACCCAACAACTTGTATGGATCGTTGTATCAGGAGGCTATGAAGTAGTCGATCGGGCTCCATTAACCCAACAATTTGAAGGGTCGAATCAGAAGTTTGCACAATTGTAAATTTATGACAGTAAAAATGAAATCAGTAATAAAATCAACTGCCAGGTGTATCACTATTTTTTGTGCAAGAAAAAAGGAAAATATAAATACTCTTCAAGATGAAATTATTTTGGATTTGAAAGATATGCTAGATGAGCACAATATATTGGTGTAGTCGACATTTAGATGGCTAGAGAAGAGATAAACTACTTGGTGGAGAAAACTCAAATGTGTAGGTGAATTTTATTGGTATAAGAGGACGAGATAGAAGAAAATATAATTTGCCATCGATGTCTAAAGTTGCCGCTCTATTAGGGAGTGACTTCGATGAACGCTTGGGTGATAGAGATATAATAGTTGAAACACAAACAGGGCAGCTGTAAAGGACAAATGAATTGAATATTGTTTATCTTGATTGCAATAGCCTTTGTTATTTCCTTATGGTGAAGACGGGTATAGAGAGGATATACCTTTCTCAGATTAGTCCATGAGTTTTGAAGGTGGGGGCAGAAAAAAGGTCAGTATTGGAGAATGGTTTTCTTATCGACTGCATGAGAGAGAAGAAAAACCTCTATCTATTTTGTGTGCTAGGTGGCTAACACAATAATTTGTAGTAGATAGATATACGATGATCAAGTCAGCTAGGTTAACTTATATCTGTACTCACCAAAAGCAGTTGCGATGTGAAATATATAAAGGCCTTGCAGAAGCATTGCTCCGTGGTGAAACGAATCCACGTACTCTTTGAAAACGTATTATACTACCATCTTCTTTTACTGACGGAGCTCGGTATATGATTCAAAATTATCAGGATGACATAGTCATATGTAGGTGGGTGGGGTACCCGAATTTGTTCCTATTTTAGATATAATCCAAAGTGGCCTGAAATAACTCAATTTTTGGAATAAAGGGGATTAAAAGTTGTCCAAATGTGGTATGTCGTGTTTTCAAGATGAAATTGGATGACTTGATACAGGATCTTAGACAAAACAAAATATATTTGATTTTAGAATAAAGTGTAGTTGTAGTTACTTTTATGTCATACTGAGATTTTTCATAATTTGTGCAGCTCCTATGTAATTTTTTCCAGTTATCTACACTGTTCCAAAAACTGGATTGTGCCACATGCTCACATCCTACTGTTCCTGGAGCAACAAGATAAATATCCAACACCTAACGATATTGGTCGAATTATATCAACAAAGAATCCTAATCCAAAAGTTGATCCTGCATATTACATATTATGGTGCAGTTCGTGAAATCATGATTCATGGTCCATGTGAAGTCACGAGGCTAAAACCTCCATGTATAAGATGACACAAAACATTTCCCAAAATATTTGTTGACACTGCCTCTGTAGACGAAGATGGATATCCTGTTTATCGGCGTCGAGATAATGGTCGAACTATATTAAAAGGTGGAGTAGAACTTGATAATAGATACGTTGTACCTCACAATCGATATTTATTACTTAAGTACGGAGCACATCTGAATGTGGAATAGTGCAATCAATCTCAATCCATCAAGTATTTATTCAAGTATGTCATAAAGGGTATGGTCGTTATAAGAGCACGAGTGATGAGGAAGCTGCAAAAAATCTCGATGACGTTAGCATGTGCTACGGTGCAGGTATGTTTCACCATGTGAATTCATGTGGAGGATACTTGGGTTTGAGATTCAGTATAAGAATCCTCCAGTAGAACGCTTGAGCTTCCATTTGCTAGAGCAGCAACCTGTTATTTTCACAGATCCAGATCCTATTGATGTTGTTATGTATCGTCCAACAATAAGTAACAACATGTTTTAGCTTAGTTTGAAACAAACAAAAAATATGAGGTGGCAAGGAACTTGACTTATGCTGAATTCCCACAGAAATTTGTTTGGAAAAAGGATAAAAGGGAATGGGCGCCGAGAAAATGAGAATTCTCATTAGGACATATCTTTTATGTGCCTCCTGGCAGTGGAGAAATGTACTATTTAAGATGTCTGCTAAACATCGTTCAAGGGCCGAAGAGTTTTGACGATATAAGAACAATAGGCATTGTAACATATGATACCTTTTGTGAAGCATGTTATGCCCACGGGCTATTGGATGATGACAAGGAATACATTCATAGGATAAATGAGGCAAGTCAATGGGCATCGGGTCATTCTTTGAGATATTTGTTTGCAACTTTGCTTTCATCTGATAGCTTGACCCTACCTAAACATGTGTGGGATAAATATTGGATGCATTTGTATGACGAGATTCTACACCGACAAAACACATATTTAACCATCTAGGTACACTCCGAAACATTGATCTTAGTATTATCCTTTCTTTGAAAAGTACTTCATTGTATATTTAGTATATGGTTGTTGATTTATATTTTTTATTTGCTCCTTATGTTCAGACTTGAATTTGCTTGAAGAAAAGATAAAGAACCTTGCATTGATAGAGATTGAAAAGCTGATGCAAAAGTTCGGTAAGAGCTTAAGAGACTATGACTTTATGCCATATCCATACGTGAGTAATCTTTCAATTACAGAGAGTAAATTAGTGCATGATGAACTCTGGTATACGTTGGCCGAAGATCACCATCTGATTAATTGCAAAGTTAACAGATGAACAACGTCATGGTGCGATATAGTTATGGATGCAGTTAACACAGACAAATGTGGTGTTTTCTTTGTATATGGGTATGGGGGTACTGGGAAAACATATGTCTGGAAAACTTTGTCTACAGTTCTGAGGTCAATGGGAGATATGGTGCTTAACGTAGCTTCAATTGGGATTGCCTCACTTCTTTTACCTGGGGGGAGAACAACTCATTCAAGATTTGCTATTTGAGATGGAACAGTTGGATTGCAAGTATTTGAGATGGGACAGTTGGTGTGGAGCGTGATAGTATTCAGATGTTGAGATTCCTGATGATATTCTTCTCAAGTGTTCAAGTGATCCGCAGATATTGTGCAAAGTACCTATACTTCACTTGGAAATATTGATGATGATTTAAGTTTTCTGAAAGATATTGCTATACTGGCACCGACACATGAATACATGACTTCATTTAATTTAAGGGATGAAAAAACATATTTGAGTTCGACATTGCATGCAAGTCTGATGCGAATGTTGATGTTTTAGTAGATGTACACACTACATAATTTTTAAATGGTATTAGATGCTCAGGCGTGCAAAATCATGGATTGCAATTAGAAATTAGAACTCCTGTAATGTTACTAAGAAATATCGACCATTCACTTTATTTGTGTAATGGTACTCAGATGGTTATAACAAGGCTTGAAAGCCATGTTTTGGAGGCAATGATACTAGCGGGAAGCAATGCAGGCCACAAAGTGCTAATCCCGAGAATGTCATTTACTCCCTTTGATCTAAGGTTGACTTTTAAGTTCCCGAGAAGATAATTCTCTCTAATTGTATCGTATGCAATGACAATAAATAAAAGTCAAGTTCAGACACTCTTTCATGTAGGACTTTTGTTGAAGAACCCAGTCTTTAGTCATGGCCAACTGTACGTGACAGTTCCGCGGGTCACCAACCACAATGGATTAAAGATTTTGATTTGTGACAAAGATAAGGAGGAGAATAATTCTACTAGAAATGTTGTGTACAAGGAGGAATTTCAAAATGTATAATGTGAACGAGCCATAAAATTATTGTTTCATTTTATCTTATTTATTATGTTAACTTTCGAACTCGCTTTTTAATTTTCATTCACATATTTTTTTAGTTTTTTTTTTTTAAATTCGCAATATATTAAATTTTGTTATTGTGACATAAAGTTTTTGTTAGAAAATGTAGATTTTTATCTTCGTAAATTTATAGAAATGCAAGATTTCATTTATTTATAAAAAATGAAATGCATTATTTCCATCATATAGCTTTGAATAACAAAATATAGTATGAAATAAATAGATAGTAAAATATTAGAAGTTGTACTAGTGTGCAATGTTCTTATATAGTACTACTAAACAAGTATAATAAGTAAACAAAAGCAGTGAATTCTTAAGAAGTAAGGGCATTCAAGAAACAATAATATTTAACATATTCGATAGAAAAATTTGAGGGAGTGTAGTGTTGTGCACAAATATAGTTTGGACTTACAAGACTTTTGAGACTCCCTGCTAACCAGCCAACACTATACGCACTCCCCCTAACGACTTGCCTGGCCTTCTGGTCCCCCAAATGACTTAGTGCAGAGAATCCCTTATACTGTACTTACAAGCTCTCCCGAACTTGTTTGATACAAATCTCCCAAATTATGTCCTAACTGCAAGATGATGTTCCTACACATGTTGAACACCAACAGTACAACTTATTTAAGTGACTGAATACAAATGATAGAGGCAAGACTCAATGTGAGACACCGTTGTTGAACAACTCTAAATAGTGTCTGAATTCCTTTAGTCTTCTCTTGATTTCAATCATCATTCCATTTATCTTTGATGATCATGGGTTGAGATGGTAAGTTGGACTTGCTTCTCCTTGACTTTAGGGATGTGCTTGCCCTTCAAGATGGAAGAAATTTGATTGTATGATCTTCTTAAAGATTCATGTCCGTCTTCCTTTAGTTTCTCCAATCATTAAAATCTGCCAACCAAAATAAACTCCAAAATGTATTTTTCAATGAATATCATAATGTTAACAGATATAATATAACAAGCCGTGCAACGCATGGATGAAATACTAGTTTCAGCAATAACTCTCATGTACACCATAAGATCCGTGTAATTCAGATTAAATGGCGAGTCCTCAAAAAAATATCATGATTTATTATGAAATATATTACTTTTTTTGAATAAAGGTAATACCATTAACATCATATATTTTAGATAAGTAATATCTTTCAGCATCAACATTAATATATTTTTTGCATGATATATTTTTTCAAAATAAATTATACTTTTCAGCATAACGCTAATATATTTTCACGAATAGAACTATCGATCTTACAATAGAATTCCTCGTATTTCAATAATAGCATTAAATGCATAACCATGGAAAAGAATCCAGAATCTTTTTGGGGTTACATATGTGATATGTCCCTTTAATTGAGATAGAATTTATTGTTGGCTGAATAATAAAGAATTAAGTACCACTTATCCTTTAATCACTTCATATAGAAGGCACTTAAAAGGTCAACTTTGTTTCTCTTGTGTAATAACAGTTCAAAGAAACAAGGTGAAGGTGGATGTTTGATGTGAGTATATAATGCAGAGGGATAATGATTTTCTATTTTACAGTCAAAAAATTATTCTATTGTCAAGTTTCTAATCAGTATAGCATTAATGTATAAGAAACTTCCACTAAAAACATAATACAAAAGAAACTTCCTATCACCTTCCTCTGTAGTCCAACACTATTTTATCTCTCAAAATCAGATATTTTATCTTTCAACAATCTTTTTATATTTATGGGAAAGGATATGATTTTTACATAGTCTTCTTAATTTTGATCGAAAATATCTGCATCAATAAGAATATTATGGCTCCGTTTGTTTATGACTGTGGGTGACTGAAGTACTGTAAGCTGTGAGGAATATAATGAAATATGGAGGTTGGGATAAATAAATGAGTGTTTGTTTATGCTGGTTGGAGATTGGGTTGTGAGTGATTATAATATACAAGATGTTAAAGTTGATTTGATGTGTGTAAGAGTTAGTTAGTTAATGACTGATTATCGATTAAAGTGTGTATTGAGAATGATATTTGAATGATGATGTATGTAAGAGTTAGTTAGTGGTTTGATAATGTGTGCGGAAATTGTAAGCAATTTATTACTCACAACCAATAAATAAACACGTTATAAGTTGACCTCAATCCACAATCAATTTGCCCAATCCTAAACAAACAAAGCCTATAAGTTGGTTTTACGGCAATATTAGAAGATATGTCAATGCTGATATTGATATCAGTTAATAAATGATAAAATGGCAATATACATCTTGAAGTCCTTAAAGTATTGATGTTTATTTTAAATAGTCCTTAAAGTATCATTTTGTTTTAATTGGTCCTTAAAGTTCTAGTTTTTTTATTCAATTGGTCCCCTGAAGTATTTTTTATTTAATTAGTCCCTTATGTTTTGGAATTATTTCAATTAGTCCTTAAACTATTACAAAAATATATTTAAGGTCCCTAGAAGAAAAAAATACATAAAATATGTGAAATCACCGATTTAATTCAAAATGATATTGTAGCATATCTTTTATTAAATAAATGTTTTGTAATTTATCATTATGATGCTTTCCCCCTGAAACGAAGGTGAATTATACTAAAATATCAATTTGAATAAAACTCCAAGATTATATTTTTTCAAAAAATTCATCTAAACTTTGAGAAAATACTTTGTGCTACTTTATTTTAGTTAGAAACGTGCTAATTTGATCCAGATATTTTGAACTCTAACTATATTGAATTTAAAGTAAAATTGAACATTATCAACGAAATAACTTTAATTTTTTTAAATATTGTAAAGACCTTCAAACATAAAATTTCAAAGTCCTTTCGTTAATAATGTTCAGTTTTACATTAAATTCAAGATAGATAGAGTTCAAAATATCTCAACTAAATTATCACTAAAATTAAAGTACCACAACGTATTTCTCAAAGTTTGGATAAAATTATTGAGAAATTATAATCTCGAACTTTTGTTCAAATCCTATTATAGTATAATTCACCTCGTTTGATGGTAAAAGTATCATAAACAAATAACACAATATTTATTTAATAAAAGATATGTTATAATATTATTTTGAATTAAATCGACGATTTCACATATTTTATGTATCTTTTTTTCTTTTGGGGGGCCTTAAGATAGAATTTCGTAATAGTTTAAGGATCAATTGAAATAATTGTAAACCATAAGGGACCAATTGAAACAAAAAATACTTTAGGGACTAATTGATTTAAAAATTTATACTTCAAGGACCAATTAAAACAAAATGATACTTTAAGGACCATTTAAAATAAACATTAATACTTTAAGGACCTTAAGATGTATAATGCCTGATAAAATTTAACAAACTCGCACACAAATTGAACCTGAAATAAACAAAATGAGATTTATACTATGGGTATGTTTACTTAAGGCTGGAGAGTGCTGGGCCAAATCTGGCTGAAGGAGTTTATGAGTGTGCTTTATCGGGATTTGAGCCCTTAAATCTATTGAGCCAAGCCTTAAGTAAACATAGCCTATGAATATAGAGATAATAAATATGAACCTTCTCGGACATCATAATAAAAGATTCAGAATGACAATGTAATATTATAATAATAATAATAATAATAGTAATAATAATAATAATAATGTCAAATGGAAGGTATTATGTTTTCGACAAAGTCTCATGTGCATCAGTTGAACGGGAATTCGGGTAAAGGTATTACAGAACAAGTAGTACATTTTGTATAAATATTAATACATTTTCACCGTGATATCTTAAACCAAAACATGTAATATATTTAGACATATTTACCTTTTTATTCATAATTCGAATTATATGAATCTAACTTCCGTACAAATGGTGCACAAGAAATCTCTATTTTTCCAGATATGTTTTGTAAATTACAGCTACTCATCTATTTTCCCTAGATCTTTTATATTTACATATATTTTCGGTATTTTTTGGATGTTTCCAGAATCTAAGAAATATCAAGTTTTACTACTTTCCAATATTTTATCAACTAGTGAAAAATATCAATTTACCCCAAATATCAATGTTGGGTCCCAAAAATCGAATTGTCAGCTTGATTCACGAGTTATGTAAAAGAATTTTTTGTACAAGCCCACTGGTTTCTGGGTCCCAATAAACAAAAATATTCTGGACTCCTAATCCTACGCTCCCTACATTTTTACAACTGGGCCTCTCACGACAAATAAAGCCGTCATGTAAACTCTGTCAAATGGGTTATGTGTTCATAGGTTAAGTAGCCATAATTCACCAATTTCTGGTTAATTTTTTGTATAAAATTTTACTTTTAACTTTAAAAATGTGTTATTTTTACAGTTTTTAAATTCAACACACCGGAAACAAGTTTAAGACTTTTATTGCTAATGTGAAGTCCAAAAATGAGATTTCGACCTGCCAGATTGCATACGTGTTACTGTATAAATTTTTTAATCCCTAATTAAATGGAAACAACATTATTTTATACTTAAACCCAATTATTATATGCTATCATTTTCATTTAATTAGATTTTTTTTAATATGGTTACGCGTTTGTAGGTAGGCTGCACAAACTCCCAATTTGAAGCTCCACATCACTTGGAGCAAAAAACTTGCTCAAGTGTATTGCATTAAAAAAATCATAAAGGTGGTGTATTTCAATGTTATGTTTAAAAAGTCATGATGTAACAAAAAAGATCGTGAATTTTCACGTAATTAATCCTATTTTCATTTGGAAGAATTTTACTGCTCTTAAAGTTTAGGATGCGATCTTCTATTCCAAATCTCTTACTAAACGACATGTATATGAAATGACATCATAAATATACACATGATAAATAATTAGAGAGGTTATAAAATACAAGATGGAGCATAGTTTAAAATAGGAGGTCCTAACTATTAAAGTTTGATAACATTACTAATCAGGACTCTTTTAACACTTTGGCATCAATAATAATTGAATGAGTTTGGACTAATTACCCCTAACTACGGTCAAGATATGATGTGATTTTCTTTTTCAAGTTTAAAGGACATAACTGTAATATTCACAGACGTCAAGGTATGCTTTATTAATTCGATCAAACTTTCTGGACAGCAAATTAATGTAATTCATCAATTAATTATTTGAATAAAGTTTAATCTAGCTAGTACTAGCTAATTAATGCATATCTTAATTTGAATAAAGTTTAAAGTATGAGTCTGTATATTTATGTGATGACTAACTTTTAGCAAACAATAATGTAGGTTGTGGTTCGAACCGTTTGAGTCGAGTCGAGTCGAGCCTAGCTTAAAATTATTTCCTTTCAACTATTTTGATATATTTAGAGTCATACAGATTACAGATTATAAGTTTGAGTAGCTAGCTAAGGGCATGGACGGATCATAATTATTACTTCTTCCGTCCCTTAAACAAATTATGTTGAAAAAAATCTTTTATTCCAAAATATGAGTCGTATTTCAAAAACAATATCTCGTTTTACTAATTCAAGTAAAAATTAAATTTTTTAGTGCACAAATTAGTTTTATATGATTGAATAAGTCAAATAAAAAAAAAACTTATGTTAGTGCGGATTCGTAGATTTTAAAGAGTTGTACCTTCATTAAATTGACAAAAAATAAAAAGTTATATTTAAAAACATAACTTTTTTAGAGGGAGTATTTTCTTTTTTCAAATGGGGTAAATATTAATCACAAACATAAACCTTAAAGATCAATCTTGGTTACAAATAAAAAAAATTCTTATTCTACTATTCTTTTTTTATTAATTCTTATTCTAGTATCTAATTTGTCACTAACTAATACTATTACATAGTTCTAAAGTAAACAATGCATGCCCCATAATGGGTACGTCCATCCTTGTAATAACCAAACCTACTAACTAATTAAGGTACTCTTAAACTAATAAACCGAAATTTAAGGTTGAACTTAGTTAGTTCATATATAAGAACTTCATGTAACTAAAAGTTCGTCTGATCATGTCTGATCAGACGAACTTAATTTTATCTAGCTATAAAACTCAAAACACTCCGTTCGGATATTTTATTTCTAATCATGTTTCATTTTGTATTTCATAATCTCCACTAATTATCATGTGTATATTTATGACGTCATCCTATACACATGACATGTCATAAATGCTATGAAATACAAGATGGAACACGATTTGAAATAAAACACCCCCATAAAATACTAAAAAATGAGTGGAGAAACGTTGTATACTTTCCCATCTTCTTTTCCACTTAAAATTAAATTAATAAAGACAGGCATTAATACAAAGTTTGTAGCACATGATACAAATTAAATTAATAATATTATTCAAAGTGAGGGGGTACTGTGCATTTGGACAACCTTGAGAATGGCCTGGGTCAAGGTTTGTGCATCAATATCAGCTTTGACAATAGCTTCCATTCCAAACAAGTGTTTGCAGCTGATTCTAGCTTCCACAACGTTCAAATTCATTTCTTCAAATGCTTCAAGAATTGAAACCAGTATTTCTTCACTTTTCTTGCATCTTATCCTCACTACTAGATACTCCTTCCCCAGATTCTCCACTTTCACTTCCTGTAACTAAATTAATTAATTAATCTCATTAACTATAGATATTCTGTCTCAATTATGATCCAATCCTGTCTTACATCTAATACTACATCATTTTCATCAAGTATCACGTTGTTTTGATACGCCTATCCAGTGACGGACGTAGAATTTTTACGTTAGGGAGTGGTGTACAAATACAAGTATATGTAACAATGATATTTTTTTTTTTTAAAATGATACATTTTTACTACTTCTATACCCTACATTTTGATATATTTCAACTATTTCAGTATCAAAACCGACATATTTAGATATGTACATATACATACATAATAAATATATATATAAAACATTATCAAAATAATTAGGGGAGCTATTTTCAATATCAGTATATATATATATACATATATACATATATATTCATAATATTATATATAGAATAAAAATATAAAAAAATTTGGGGGGCCAGTGGCCCCCACTTGTCCCCCTTCCCTCCCCCCCCCCCCCCCCCCCCCCCACCCCCCAAAACCGCCACTGCGCCTATCTAATTTTCAATTTCACTGTAAGCTTGTCTTGAGTACAGTTAGTGCTCATTCAAACTCGTTGATTCCTATTTAATTTAGAGCTTGAACATTCAGAGCTCGTTCGATAACGAATCATCAACATGTTTTAAATTCGTGTATAATAATAATAATAATAATAATGCTATATTATTTATGTATTCAGTTATTTTAAAATGTACATAAAGTTGTTGCTGGAAGAACTAAAAAAATATATAATATTTCCGTCTTCTAATACAGAATATTAGCAACCTTTCTTTCTTAATGTTCGTGAATAATTTGCGAACACTGACATATATTAGTAACAAACTTTGCTCAAGTTCTGTTTGCATCAAGCTTTAGCAAACATTCCTCGAATAATCTAAAGTTAGTTCGTTAACGGTCCTACTATAATAACAGAATACCAAGAGAGAGAGTGAGAGTGTGTACTTGGATATTATTCAGAAGGAGCTGGTACTCCTTTTGTATTGCTTCAACTTGGAGCCTCAGCTTGTAGATATACAGGGAAGCATCCATAACAATGGAGCTCTTCTTCACCTTAACACACATATTCATAAGATTAATCATAGTAAAATGTAACAAAATTATTGCAAGAAAAGTTTAAGAGCATTACAGATTTGGATTTGGTGAGATTTCTCAAGAGTTGAAGCTTTCTGCGTAGTGCAATTCTCCTAAACATATCTGTTTGTTATTGTATGGGAGTTGGTGGGCGCATGCAAGGTTTTTATAGAGAATGAGAAAAGTGGGAGGAATGATGAGGTTTCTGGGAGTCACGGAATGACAAGATATCTGCTGACATACTTTTGTCTCTTTCTCATATTATTACTATTAAATCTGAAAAGCTTCTATAATTATTATAACAGTACAAATAATATACATTATGCATAATGATTGCGACAGATCATGCACAAAACCAACCACATTTTAACAACATACAGAATGACATGGCCACTAAAAATATAGCTAATGTACGAAATTCTCAATCAGATTTTATTTAGATTCGTCTTATCAACATCGATTGTATGCCTACAACATATACGTAGTATGATATTATTGATTTGTTATACACATAAAACATGGTGCTGCTAAAATGAAAATTGAACGGCAAATTAAAGTTTAACGTGAGACATTTGCTCTCACGTTTAGATAGAGTTATATAAGGTCTAGGATAAATTACGTAGAAAATAGTGAAAAAAAATACTCTCCGTCCCGGCTTAATAATTGACCAATTTTGGTCGGGTACGGAGGCTAAGAAAAAAGAGATTTTATGGAATTTTTTACTTTTTTAAAGGTGGAAATTAAGAGTGGAGATTTTGAGGGTAGAGATGTTGAGTATGGAGCCCAAAACACGTCGGGAAGTACCTCGGCAGAGGCGGGAGGCCGCGGCTGAGGCAAGATCGGCGAAGCAGAGGTGTTTCTCGCTGGGAGGACATCTCGGTCGAGACAGACGAGAAATCTCGGCCGAGACGAGGAGGCTGGTCACGCGGAGGATTGCTGCTGGAGAGCGAGCGCGACCGAGGCAGCCGAGACACTTTTATACAGGGGTATTGCCGCGGCCGAGGCCTGTTGACACCACCAGATTTCGTGGGCCTCAAGTTGGGGTCAGTTTTGGGGCCCAAGGAGCTATTATAAATAGTGGTTTCCTTCATTGCTTATTGTATTCCGAAAATTCATCATACTAGTGTATATCCTGACTTGGTATCGCCCTCAGACATAGTTACACATTGTAACGAACTGGGTAATCATATTGTTGTATTCTTGTGTTTGATTTATTGTTTTTTTTTTCTTTTTTCGATTATCTTGTCGTATTCGTGGTTGTGAGTGAGTTAAATTCCCAACAGGAGATTTTGAGAGAATTTGTCATTTATGGGCTAAGACAATTAGATTGGGACAAACAAATATGACAAAGACCAATTAGGCCGGAACGGAGGGAGTATAATTGATCTAATAGCAATTTAGCACTTAAGCTGAACCTAATCAAAATTAGATAGACTTTTAGAACACTTTCTTTTTCCTAATTAACACCACTACAAAGTGTATTTGTGTGTTTATATAATATATAGGTTGGTATAGTGTAAAACAGAGGTAGATTATCAGTTTATAACTTATATGAGCCTTCTCTATAGAAAACCATCATTTTCTCAGAAAAAGTACATACATAACATATTATGTACAAATTAGGGGCTGATGGTCCCATATATTCAAACATGCTTAATAATACATGAATGACTCATTTCTTCTATTCATCAACATGAGATACGCAACAATCACCCATGTCATATCGAATTAAAGCTCATACAGTATGAGCATGAGGTCATATCCGGCTTTAGCATGTGGTTCGGCTGGATTAAAGATCACCAATGTTTTGTCATATTGAAAGCTCATCCGGCTTAAGCATTTGGTCCCATCCGCCTTAAGCACGTGTTTCACTCTAATACATATTCCAATATGTGAATGGATATTTAAACACTTAGTAAGCTTTTATCTTAAAAATTAATTGGTGGTAGGAGAAGCGACTCACTATGTTTATAAGGTGATCGCCTTCTTTTAATTTATCAATGTAGGAAAACTTACATGTAAACTCTTTAATCAATATTTTAACATAATAATTATTCCCCACTTACATGGCAAATACTCATAAGTTGTGGCAAATACTCATTATTTGAGACAATTTCTCATAAGTTATGACAAATACTCTTTAGGACTACTTTTTCTATTTATATTCTATACACCACCCTATTTTTGATTTTATATTTATTTTACTTAATACACCACACAATCTTCCTATTATATCCTTTCCTCCAAATTAAACCATTCATCTCCCCAAATCCTTAGTAGCAGATGGCCTCTTCCATGGAGTGAAAACCTAAGAACATAAACAGCAAAAAGAATGAATAAAAATAGAACATTTGCAGTTGGAAAACTATTCAGCAGATTGAATTTCATACAAAAGAAGAGTAGGATGTTGAATTATCGAGTTGGAGATTTTGGAAAAAGGAAAAATCAAACGCCTCTGCATTTGTTCTTTTCGATAGATCTACATCTCATATTTGAACTGCTACAGTATTGAAGTTGCATCCATTCGACCCTTTGTTGTTTGAACGATTATACTTATGCTGGAACTGATTTTTGATCAGATCTATATTTGTTCGGTCTGTGATTTCTAAACACCTGACTGTCCGCAAATTATAGTTTATACAAAATGAAGAACTACAAAAGCTCAAAATATCACTTGAATCTTTTTATATTTTTTTGCATTTACATGAAGTTTAATTTCGAAAATTCTTCAAATACTTGTCCTTTATATATTGTTTAAGATAGAAAAGGTAATCTTCTCTTTCCTCTTCAGAAGTCTGGAAAATTAAAGGGAATTCTGAGTTTTGAAGACGTGTTGCTTTACGAATTTACAGAAGGGCATTGTTGTCATTTTATGAAAGGAGATTTTTGTTCAAATAAAAATATGGTGTAAAGAGAGAAAAAGTGATGTAAATAGAAACAACATTTATAAATAATAATTGTTTTTTTTTTTGTCAATTAAAATATGGTGTAGGACAGTCCAGTGGTCAAGGAGGGTCTGATGATGTTGCTGTAAATTCTGCTGAAGTAACACAGGATGCTGGAAATACTGAATGGTACATTGACAGCGGAGCAACACATCATGTCACTTCTAATATGGGAAGTCTTTCACAACACACTCCATATCAAGGTAAAAATAAAATTATTGTTGGAGATGGCTCCCATGTGTCTTTTATACATACTGGCTCTACTTCTTTCCCCACATTGTGCCTAAATAAAGTTGTGTCATTACAAAATGTATTATTTGCACCTACAATCACCAAGAATCTACTTAGTATATCTCAATTTTTAAAGGATAATTCTGCTTATATTGTGTTTTATGATTCTTGTTGTTTTGTTAAGGACTTGAGTTCCAACAAGGTGCTTCTCAGAGGTTCTCTTAAGCATGGATTATATCATCTTGATCTGCCTACTGATTCTACTCTTGATCAGACATCGAAAATGTGTAATCTGGCTTCTAAGTCTGCTGTTTCTGATGTACAAAAGACAAGTACTAATGTAGTTTTCGATTCTGATGTAAACACTACTGATGTATTACTCAATTCTGATGTATTACTCAATTCTGTAACTACATGTGATCAATGGCATAAACGGCTAGGACATCCATGTAACTCAGTATTGTCTACTGTTCTAAAGAAACTGAGTATTCCTTATAATATGAATAAAGTCTCTTTTTGTGAGCATTGTCAGGCTGGTAAACTACGTAGTAAGAATTTTCCTACTATTACTCATCACACTACTAATCCTTTTGAGTTAGTTCACACTGATGTGTGGGGACCAGCAGCTACAGTTTCTAATGATGGTTTTCGATATTACTTATTGTTTGTTGATGATTTTACCAAATACACATGGATATATCCTTTAGTTTTGAAATCTCAGGTGTATCAGTTGACTATTAATTTCATAAAAATGGTTAAAAAGCAGTTTGATGTTAATGTAAAGATGTTTCAGTCTGATTTTGGTGGAGAATACAGAGGTCTCAGGTCTTATTTTCAACAGAAAGGGATAGTCTATAGGTATGCTTGTCCATACACACATCAGCAGAATGGAAATGTAGAGAGAAAACATCAACATGTAGTCTACACAGGTCTCACTTTTCTTTCTCAGTCTGGTCTTCCTTATTCTTTTTGGTATGATGCTTTTGTTTCTGCTTGTTACACTCTTAACAGGTTACCTACTGCTGTACTTGATAACTTTTCTCCTTTTGAGAAATTGTACAATAGGTCTCCTGAGTATGATTTTTTGAAGAGTTTTGGGTGTGCTTGTTACCCATACTTGAAGCCATACAATAACACAAAGTTACAGTTTAAAACAGAGAAGTGTGTGTTCATTGGATACAGTGTTTATCATAAAGGGTATAGGTGCTTAAGTAAGACTGGTAGAGTGTTTACAGCAAGAACAATTGTTTTTAATGAGGAAGAGTTTCCCTATTCAACTATGTTTCCTCTCACAAATGATGAGTCTCAATCTCATCCTCATGTGTCACAACCTGTTCTGCCTTGTTTACCCATTACAAATAATACAATACAGCAGCCTCAACAGTTTGATCATGATATGGATCAAAATCCTGTCCCAGATCAGCATCTCCCAGATCAGCATCCAGAAATTCAGAATAATGTTCCTAGTTCATCTAGTCAAAACAGCTCAACAGCACAAAACAGTGCAGCTTCTCTGCAAAATAGTAATAACAATTCAAATAGTAGTAGTGGGGCTACAAATAAACATCCTATGACTACTAGGTCAAAGGCAGGGGTGTTCAAACCTAAAGTGTTTGCAGCTGATATAACCTCTGGAAATTCAGAGCCTGCTATTGCAGCTCAAGCACTGGCATCTCCAAAATGGAAGAAGGCCATGGATGAAGAGTATAATGCTCTGATGAGCAATGGCACTTGGCAACTTGTTCCTTCACAACAGGCCTCAAATACTGTCACATGTAAGTGGATATTCAGAATTAAGTATAAAGCAGATGGAACTGTGGATAGGTACAAAGCTCGGTTAGTAGCAAGAGGGTTTCAGCAAACTGCAGGGTAGATTATTTTGCTAGCTACCTACAGTCCTGTGATCAAACCTGTAACTATTAGAATTATGATGTCTATTGTTGTGACAAAAGGCTGGCCCATACAGCAAGTAGACATTAACAATGCTTTTCTAAAAGGTGACTTGAAAGAAAACGTTTATATGTTACAACCGGAAGGGTTTGTTTCTTCAACACATCCTGATTATGTATGTCAGCTTAAAAAATCCCTTTATGGGCTCAAACAGGCCCCCAAAGCCTGGTATGACAAGCTTGGTATATTCTTAGTCAGCATTGGTTTTAAGAAGTCAGTTGCTGATTCGTCTTTGTTTTATAAAAATCAAGGTGGTCATATTACATTATTACTTGTGTATGTTGATGACATATTGCTAACTGGCTCAAATTCTTCTGATATCAAGGTTGTTGTATCGTTGCTAGATAGAAAATTCTCTCTAAAAGATCTAGGCCAAGTGAATTATTTTTTAGGGATTGAAGCTCACAGATCAAATGAAGGAATTTTTCTAAAACAAACAAAATATATAACAGATTTAATCAAAGAAGTTGGTATGGGTAATTGTAAACCTGTTACTTCTCCTACTTGCTCTAGTATAAAGTTACACAAAATGATAGTGCATTGTTTGATCATCCATCTCTTTATAGAAAGATTGTGGGTTCATTACAATATCTGCAACTTACGAGACCTGATCTATGTTATCCTGTAAACAAACTAAGCCAGTTTCTGCAGGAACCAACTATCAAACAGTGGAAGGCCCGCAAAAGGGTACTTAGATATCTAAGTGGTGCTTAAATTTCTCAAATGGTCCCATAATTTTCTACTTTTACGCAAATTGTCCCATAAATATTACCTTTTTCAATTTAGTCCTATAATTCGAAAAATTGTCCAATTTGAGGCCAATTTTTGTCGGAAAAAATTTAATTGGCCGGAATGTTACACGAGACACCTTTTTGTGGGGTCTTTCCGGTGGATATGTCGCGTGGCAAAAAACTGATTTGCTGGCTTTTTTTTTTAAATTTATTTCTTTAAATAAAATGACACATAAGGATGCCACATAAGATATAAATAATTAAATAAAAATGAAATCATTCCTTCTTCTCCATTTTGCTGTGCGTTGAGAGATAGGGAACAGTTTAGGGTTTAGGGTTCTAAAATAAAATTGCAACTCCAAAAAGGAGCAAGAATCTCCATGGCAACTTCCAGCAGAAGCTCGCAGACCCAACCGCTTTGCCACTGTGGCGTCACATCCCCCCTGGTGACCTCATGGAAAGACGACAATGTTGGTCGTCGGTTTTATGGCTGCGGAAATTACCCGGTATAATTCCTAATTTAAAGCCGATTTCTTTTTGGTAAGCTTGATTCTAATTTTCCACTTTTCCCTCTCGATTCATTGCACCAGAAGCCCGGCTATTGCATCTTCTTCCGGTGGATTGATCAGCCCCTTTGTAAGCGGAGTAGGCTTATTATTCGGGGATTATTGAGGAGGTTAAACGAAAACAGGGCTGAAATTGAGAGCGCGAGGAACGAAAATGCAAAGTTAGATGAATTGTTGACAGTCGCAAAGATTGAATTCGACATACTTGAAGAGGAGAAACAAAAGCTTGTTATGAAGCTTAGAGCTATGAAATCTGTCAACAAAGAGTTGTCGAAACAAATCGAAGTTGTACGGACCAAATTCCAGTTGCAGGCAACGCGGGTTTTCGGAGGTGTGGTCTTAGTAATTTTCTTTTGTTTTGTGGGAATGATCTTTGGATCGACTTGCTCGGGGAAGTCTACAAACTGCAAACCGAATATGCTAAGATGATCTCCTAGTTTGAAGGTCAAATTGCAGATAGATTGGTACCACCAAGTCCATGTTTTTTGTTGTATTACCTTCTTTGATTTCCATTAGTTGTAATGTGGAATTTTGTGTAGCTTCTCTAATTTAGACATGGAATGGAATGTAGGATGGTGTTTTAATGGAAATGTGTTTGAATGGATTTTCCCTTTTGATAACTGGTGTGTTTTAGTTTAGTATTATAATGTATTAATTTTTATACGTAATAGTTTACGTCCATATAACAAGATCGAATCGACAAATTTCTAATTAACATTGTACATTCACTTTTGCAAATTGACATTGCCTTCCCAGTGGCAATTGTTCACTATGTACCTGATATGTAGTCTATGGAGATACACAATTGCCTTGTTACTAAAAGATACATGATAATGAATTCTTGTGCACATACATCATTGACAAAATGAGCTCCCATCTGAATAAATTAACAATTTTGATGTTTTATACAAAAACAGTTGAACCTGATCCATTAGTTATATTCTTGGCCACACTACATCAAGACAAAATCACCCACAAAAGGAGTGCAAACGTGCACTACGAATTGTTCAGCAAGTGCACAAAAGCACTACAAATATTTCCCTTGTTCTACCCATAAAGTAATTGTTCTCCTAGTGTTTTCAATAGCAAAAAAGGAGACAAATACAAATCCCTTTCGCAAAGCGAACAAAAAATATAATAACCAGAAAGGAACTAATTTTTCTTCTTTCCCTTGTCTTTGGCATTTGAACTACTGCCTTGGCTCGAAAGATCTAAGAATTTTTTTCCACCATCGAGAACGATAGGGCCGCCCTTTTCACTATTCACCGTTGTTCTGGCCGAGTAGCTGAAGTGTCCTTGAGCGAAAGGCGCAGGTGCTCTGAAAATGACTCCCGAATGGGGTCTCGGCTGAGCCATTTGGAGCTGTTGGAACATAGAAGGACCAGGAACTGGTGTCGGTTGCGCTGGAGTGAGCCAGGAGTCGCCCGTAGCCACACTTTTCTGAGTCACATCCCCATCTGCTACAGTCCCTTCCTCGTCCAACAGTGTACGGGCCACTACTCTAGGTGGTGCAAGCTAAAACACAAAAATAAAGAAATCAGGAAATTATTTTAACATAGTCGTTGGAGGATGTAATAATCAATGAAAGAAAAATAATATCTCAAGTGATTGTACCTCATTCCCGTGGCTCGAACTGTTGGCTTTTTTATTAACGCCACTCACTTCACCAACCTTGGCAGACCCCTATATGGCACCCAAAAAAAAAATTGACAGTATTATACATCATACAGCTACAAGCAGATTACCTTACAAAGCTGTAAGAATATCAACATCAACATACTCTTTTTTTGCCTTTCATTGAGCCCCTTTTTTTAGTTAATGCATCAGCTATGTCAATCTGGAATGCCAAAGAAGACCAAATTTATTCAGTATCAACTGCTTTAATTAGGTAACATCGTAGATGTTCCAAAAAAGGGACAAAAGACAACCTGAGCCTGTCCTCTCTCTTGCCCACTTACTCTCGTGGTCGGTACATGAGCACAACCCAAATCTGCCAAGTCTTCAGTCTACAAACACACAGGTTCATATCTGTAAATTAAAATTGACTTCTAATTGATTATTTATAAAACAAACACGAACCTGTGGCAGATTCTCATTAATATTGTTTGCTCCTTGGTTGGCTTCAGTCGTTGGTTCCGTAATGCCGCCTATGTCACTCTACGGAAGGGGTTTACATCACAAATGTTAAATATCAGTAAATATACAAATCACTTTGGTTGTAATAAAAAAAAAAAAAAAAAAAAAAAAAAAAAAAAAAAAAAACTGAATTTAGTACATTTCAAGCATACTCTTACCACTACCATTGTACATCCCGCAACATTGTGACCTTGCTCGCCACACTTCTTACAACGAACTGTCAATTGCTGTCTACGCATTTTTTGAAGCTTGGCTCCTCGTCCGACCTTCTTCGTCTTTGTCTGTTTCTCGCCTGGTTCAGGCCTTCTAACCGTTGATCTCCTACCTCGGCTTGCCTTTTTACCGAAATCAGGTGGTAGTGGAGGGATAAAAAGTGAATCCCCCCACAATGTTTCATAACTGATAGGCAATATGGCATTTTCGTACGCATTTAGGTAAGTATGCACACTGTAGTAATCACTGACATAGTCATCGGGATCCTTATTCTGTCCCAATATGGCACAAAGGGCGTGAGTGCATGGAATGCCCGTCAACTGCCAAGAACGACAGGAGCACTCTAAACGTTCCATATCAACTGTATATTGTCCACCATAAAAGCACCTCACTTGGTAGTGTCTATCACTGGCTTTCAATGCACTACAATCTGACACCCGCTCCATATTCCGTTCTATAAGTTTGCTTATCCTCGGGCATATTTTCCCTTTCCATCTCCCAACAGCCCTATCCCTATGCTTTTGTAATCTTTTCATTAAGTATTCTCTAATCCATTCTAGCATCGTTATAATAGCCTTGCCCCTAGCATCTAAGATAGCCGAATTGAATGACTCACACACATTATTCAATAGCATGTCACACTTAGATGTTTCTGGGAAAAACACTTTCGACCACTGCTCGGGTGGTTTATCACTAAACCACTCCCAACAGCCCTCATTTAAATCCTTCAACTCCCTCATCTTCTCATTAAATTCACCAACTGTCGTACTACAAGCAGCCTTCCACATTGCTTGTTTATACGCAAGACCCCGAAACTCGGCAGATTTTAGGTTATTATGCATGTGTCTTACACAAAAACGGTGCGCTGATCCAGGAAACACTTTTTGGAAAGCTTGGATTAGACCCTTTTGTTTGTCGGAAATAAAGGTAAATTCCTCACTAATTATTTGAAGATCTTGTTTTAAAACCGTAAGGAACCACTCCCAAATTTCCCCATTCTCTTTCTCGACGACCGCATAGGCCACGGGATAGAGATTGTTGTTCCCGTCCACCCCAACGGCTGTCAACAGAATCCCTCCATGCTTGGTTTTTAACCAGCAGCCATCCACTCCCAAAATGGGTCTACACCCAGCCTTAAAACCCCTTTTAAGTGCATCAAAACAACAGTAGAAAGTGTTGAACCTAGTCACTCCCCCATCCTCAGTCGTCCCTAGGATAATTGTGGAACCCGGGTTAGTCTTCCTAAGTTCTTCGGCGTACCCCCATAATTTGGCAAATTGAGCATCAGGGTCACCCTCAATAATCTCTAAGGCCTTCATTTTGGCTCTATATGCTTGCTGTCGGGATATTGTGACCCCCATGTCACTACTCACATCATCCATAAAGGCAAGTACATTTCTGTTTTTATCGCTTTGGAAACGCTGAATAAACCTCTCGCTCAACCACCTAGAAGTTAGGTTCCGACCCATCTTTTGCTTAGTAGCACATCTATGCTTCGGATAGTACTTCCTAATTTGCCAAGAAGACTCATCTTTCATTTTTAAAACATGAATCTTCCATTTGCAACTCTTGGAAGCACAACTAGCATAAATACGCCTATCGTCATTCTTTTTGAACCTAATTGGTCTTCTAACCTTAATGGCATAAGATTCAGCAGCTTTCTTAAATTCTTTTTTGGTTGCAAAGACTTGTTCAAGGGCAAAATCAGGATTGTAGATTGTTTTAGGATTAAACACGGGGTAATTAGGTCTGTCCCCACCTTCGTCTGACTCAGAAACCCTGCCCTCATCAAAATCATCCCCCTCACAGCCAACAACGTCATTCTCCTCCTCGCTATCCGGCTCTTCTTCACTAGATTCAGCAACTACCTTTTTTTTGCCCTTGTCTAATCTAGAAGGGCCACCCAACTCAACTGCTACAGGTTCACCCAATCCTACGCCCCCCATATTCCCCGAGTTCACGGTACACTCGACGAAGTAGCTTCCTCCATTAAGGTTCGTAGGATCTATTGCATCCAAGTCCACACCCATTCTACGGTCAACGTTTCTATCAAACAAAACATCGTCATCCTCGTCAACGCATTCATTTCCTATAATGAAGTCAGGGTCTTCGAAGGACTCATATTCAGAATCGGAGACTAAAATGGTTTGGCCATCGACAGGGTCGGGTACTATTTCCTCAACATAAACGTGCATCCCCCTAAGAGTTAAGAAGCTAACGGCCCTCTCCCTAAGTGTTTCATCGTCACCAATAAACAAAAAAACACCATCACGTAGCTTGATATGATACTTTTTCCCTTCCTCAACCCCGGCTTTTGAACTGAATTCGTCTAAGTCAGCCAACTTTAGTTCATGAGCCTTTACAAAGTCAAAAACTAGCCTGTCCCCCCCTGTGTACGTAGTATTGGGCATATTCTCATAGACACCCCCATAATGAAACACAACAGACAAGTATTTAGTTTTCGGATCTGCAAGTGTGAATAAAAAATAAACAAAATGAAATAAAGAACATCAGTAGAAGCCAAAATGAAATAAAGAACATCAGTAGAAGCCAAATAAACAGCACATGGACCACACATTAACAATACATTTCCTATATTATATCAATGGACCACCACAACAAAGAATTCAACCATTTAACACTTAATGATAGCCACCCACCGACGTACAGCAACAATAAATAATAACAATCAATAAAAAGTCAAAAATTTCGGCATCAAAAGACTAACCGCACATGTTAACAGCATGCTTCAAGACAAATTTTAAAATAAAAATGACAGAATCACTGTCCCCACAATGTAAGAAACCACTAAAACCTAATCTGACATGTAACCCTAAACTACAATAACATTACTTTCTAAAAGACATAGTATAAAAGGAATTAAGCAGGGGATATACCGTAACTTGGGAGGGACCATTCCATGGCCCCTTTTTTCCGGACAAATACCATCGCGACTGTCGCAGCAAATGCAGGATAATGGAGCCTCTCCTTCTCCTTCCTTCTCTCTCGCAAAAGGGCTACGGTTTGTTCGTGTATAGGGGGGCAGATTTGGGGGCACTGGTTTTAGGTGTATGGCTACTAGGGTTTGAGCAGCGGCGCAAATGGTTGAAGGTTTGTGAATCTGTTCGCAATGAAGATAGGTGAAAGAGGGTAATTTAGGTTAATTGAAAATTAATTTCAGAATTATGTTATATGTTTTATTAGGTATATGTTTTATTATGTGGATATTGATTTCAGATGTGGACTTTCGTTTTTAATTTTTATTACCTAACTGGCGGCCAACTTGGATAAAACTTGACACGTCATAGTATTGACCGATTTGCCCCAATTTTGGCCGGCGCGTGTAACACACTTTGGCTTTCCGACAAAAATTGGCCTCAAATTGGACAATTTTTCGAATTATAGGACTAAATTGAAAAAGGTAATATTTATGGGACCATTTGCGTAAAAGTAGAAAATTATGGGACCATTTGAGAAATTTTCCCTCTAAGTGGTACACTCCATCGAGGTTTGGCAATTAAACCTGTCCCTAGAATAGCTCTAACAGCTTTTGCTGATGCAGATTGGGCCAGTTGCCCAGATGATAGAAGAAGCACGAGTGGCTACTGTGTGTATATTGGAAGTAACCCTGTTGTATGGTGTTCTAAAAAGCAGACGCTTGTGGCACGCAGCAGCACTGAAGCAGAGTATAGAGCATTAGCATTAGCTACCACTGAAGTAATATGGATACATAATCTGCTAGAAGAAATTGGGGTCCAGGTATACAAGCCTACTGTCTTATGGAGTGACAATGAAGGGGCCATTCAATTGTCATCTCATTCTGCGCTGCATTCCAGAACAAAACATATCGAGCTAGACGTTCATTTCATTCGAGAAAGGGTCAAGCGAAGGGAAGTTCAAGTGAAGTATGTTCCAACTGAATCTCAAATCGCAGATATACTAACAAAAAGTTTATCTACTACACGCTTCCAGAAACTAAGTGAGCAGCTGTGCACTGACTTCCACCCGACTTTGAAGTGAAAAGGAGCATGTTAAAGAATATTAAGTTTGTAAATAATATTAATAAATAAACTAGTTAGTTAATAAGTTAGTTAGGTTGCATGTGCATGGCACATATAGTAGTTAGAAGTTAGGAAAGTGGTTTGCAAATCTGTTTTGCATAACCACTTCTGAATATTGCAAACAAAACCGTAAGCCATCTATAAATAAGAGATGAGCTATATGTACAAGTTTAAGTTTCTCAATATATCAAGAAGTTCTATTTTCATAACAGAGGTCAACATGTTTTAGACTTATACTAAATTCTTACATAGTTTCAATAATTCAGTATAAACCCCTTTGGCCGGGCAGTCGAGGCACGTCAAATTAGTTATTTATTTCCTAACCTTCTTTCCTAATAGTAGGTAGAGTAAGTCAGGGTCGATCCCTCAGGGAACAGGAACTAATTGTATTATTGTACTAACCAATTTATATAACTAATTATAATAATATAAATATAATATGGGGTGGAGTTTTGATGAGATTTAATTAACTAATGCAAATAACAAGTAAACTAAAGATGAATTAACTAATGAATAAAAAGTATTCCCGCATTTAACCCAGTATCCCCCTAGCCTGAATATCCATGTAACTAATGCAACTACTTAACTAATTAGTTCTGAGACCCCTACTCCAAGAATTAACAGGTACGCTTAGCTAACCCTTGTTAGCCCTTAAGTATAATTAATGATAAGAACTTAGTAATTAATCCTATCCAATTAAGTAGTTTACTAATCCTATCCAATTAAGTAGTCCTAGGATACGCTCGCTAAAACAATATTAATCAAACGCATAGGGAACTAAGGTAACGGAGTAGGTACGGTGTTATACTCACAAACTCGGTACAAGTGACCGCGACTTTATGTTATTCTAGCGAGTAACCACTTTTTGCTACTTTTGGGTATAAACGCATAACAATTACGGATTATGAATTTATGACCTAGCGACAGCTATATGCCTATTACTAGGGTGATCGGTCCACATAATAAACATATAAAAGATAGAGTAATCAAATAACACAAGTAATCTCAAAACATAATTAAATTAAGCAATTACTGAATTAATTACATAAATAAAAGTCTAGGGTTCAACATAGTCAAAGACGGGAAAATAAACGCTTAGCCGATCATAGCGATCGCTAAGAACAAACTAATAAAAGAAAACATAAAACTATAAAACCCGAGTTGCTGAATCTTGAGTCTTCGTGTTCTTCAGAATTCCCGAATCCGAGCTCTTAAATCAATATATAAGTTCTCCCTTGATGTCTAGAGCCTTGAGATATTTATAGGAGTATATCTCTAGGATAAAGAGGGATAAAACCTAATTGGAATAGGAAAATAAGTCTAAAATTCATTTTTGAGCTTGTGGGCCAAGTAATGGGCCGACACTGCATTCCTTTTCCAACTTCAAAGCTGTTTTTGAGGGTCTTATGATCATTTTTTAGTTTTTCCTCTTTCACGAAAAGTTGTAGATCTTCGAATAACGCCACCAATTGCGCCTAAATCGGAGTTGTAGATCTCAAGATATGGCCAAAATACTGGAGGTGTGTCAATCTATCTCGGCCGAGAATGAGTGTCTCGGCCGAGACTCTTCTACAGCCTGAAATCCAAATTCTCTGACCTTCTAGCTCGGCCGAGACTTACTAGCTCGGCCGAGCTCAGTTTCCTGCAGCTTTTGGGGCCATTTTTCTTGGTTTTTGACTTGTGGGACTTGTTCTCAACATCCATTCTTAGTCAAGTTCGACTTTTTTGGTCTAAATTCACCCAAATAACTTCAAAACAAGTCACAAACATCAAATTGCCCAATAATGTAAATACGAGCAATACACGGTCAATTACGCATGCAAATGCCACTAAATAGACACTTAACTCGACCTATTATGCATGCATAAACACGTTTACCACCCTTTTACGCAGAAATGTTATTGTGGATAGCATTTATAATTTGTAGGGTCAGCCAAGAATCGTCCAAAATCGTGCAGGATTAGGTTCATCATATTATCGGCTCGTTTAAAATGGCTCAACTAGACCGAGGCCCGATTGATCCGCTTAGAGATAGGGCTGACCTATTTTTCCGAACAAATTCTATATATATATTGTAATTATTATTATTATGATGTATATATGTTTCTAAAAAAATATTTATATAATATTGAATATATATATATATATATATATATATATGTAAACATATATGTGTATATTGAACAGTCATTTACACTTAAATATTTGGATTAACTCATATATTTGATAATTTAAATGAGAGTAGCATCAATTACTATTACTCTGATATGTTCGTAATATTTTGGATTATGATTTTCATAATTAATGTTATATTTTGTTGTAGATGATGATACATTGTGTTTTAATAATTTTCATGTCTCAATGTTTAATAATATTTATATTTTAATGATATGCTCTTTTTAGTACTACACTTTTCTATGTTTGTGTAAATGCATTTCTTACAATATGAATTTTTATTTTGTTTGTGATACCGTTAATGCTTTGAAGGATTTAAAATCTATATCTCCTAGTCCGTTCATATTTTTAGTATTAATGTGTGCTATAATGTTGCGAAACTTGAATGTCAAGAATACCAAAATTAAGTACGTTTTGTAAATTCTGAATTTAAATAAATTTTTTATTTTTTTTACTCAGCTCGATAGTAGTCTAACTTCCCGAAAAACTGATAGTGTTAGGGTTAGATTCACCTTACCCGATAAAAGTTACCTAACTAAATCGAGGTCTGATTAACCCAAAAAATAATAAGTTTAACCCGAAACCGATAGGATTGGCCAATTAACATTATTATTCCTTTCACTATTATCTAACTTTGACAAAGTTCATTTAAGAGTTCAACAGGGGAATTTTAAAAAAAATTACCTATATTAACCATATGGGACCTTGATGAAAGAAGTAACAATCTAGCTCCTGAAAGTCTTCTGATGTCTGATAAGTCTATAAATCTAAGGAAATTAAATGAGTTGCAGGTTGAAGTATGAGTAATGATGCAACGCTAGCTGTCGTTAATTGAATAAAAAGACTATAGTATACCTTATCTACAACAATTATATAGTGGAGTTAGACTCGTCTTCCCTCGTCGTACGCAGCAGCAAACCTCGATTATACAAAACTAGGAAACCAAGGAGTGTGGGGTGAAAATTACGTAAGTGGAAAGGGGGAGGCCCCTAGTCCTCGGACAGCCCAATAAAGGAGGTGTCATTATCAGTAATATATGTATGTAATAATGCAGTCATTATCTGCAGATATTTTGCAGGAAAGGTATTTCTTCTGTAGTGTGTAGGCCCTTAATTTGTAGTTCACAAATAGGAATTTCGCATGCAGGACTCGTACTCAGACTCAGATTCATATATACCACTGCACCACACAATTAATACATACACACACGTGTGTATGTGTGTGTGTGAGTATTCCTCTTTTCCCTTGCAATAATTTCACGAGCTCCAACTTTCTAGCTTCCATCCATTGGTATAGTGTTTACCGACGTTCAGAATACTGATCACAATGGGACATGCAGTAATAATAGTCACCCTCATTTATTTTGTAATTATTTTGCCTATCTTTTTCACCAGTCACTTGTAACTATCGCCAGCTTTAATTATTTTTGGTCACGTTACTTTTCATTCATACAATTTTAATCTAAAAGAATTAAAAAGTTTAATTTAGTTCCATAACTTTAAAATTTATCCGTATTTAGTATTTTTTTTTCGTCATCGACGACCAATTTGAACAGAAAAGAGTTACGTGCACTATTTTGGATACATATCCTCTGTTGAGGATAAAATCCAGCAAAAGGGGCTGGCCTCAAAACGTCACCGTTTCGGCTAAATTTTGATTCTCTTTCTTTTTTCTTTTTAATTATTAAGTACTAGAAATTTATTTAATTCCCTTTACTTATGACTTATAGGAAACTTTTATGTATACGGTAGGAATTTGGAATATCAAAATATCGAACTAATAAAATATCGAAAAAATTCGGTATATCGTATATATCAAAATATTGAAATTTTTGGATTATCATATCGTTATCGACCGAAAATTTTACGGTATTACACCGTACCGAAAATTCGGTATATAAAAAATTTCAGTATTTTCGATAATTTCTCGATACGGTACGTGCGCCATTACGACATTTAGGTAGGTAATTTTTCGATACGGTACGTGCGCTATTACGACATTTTGTATTGGAGTTAGGGATGGGAAAAAGATCGAAATGTTGAAATAACGCACGTACCGTATCGAAAAATTACCGAAAATACTGAAATATTTTGTATACCGAATTTTCGGTACGGTATGATACCGTAAAATTTTCGATCGGTGACGATATGATAATCCAAAAATTCTAATATTTCGATATATATGATATACCGAATTTTTTCATTTTTTTGTTAGTTCGATGTACCAAATTCATCCGGATACAGAAAAGTTTCCTGCAATTCATAAGTACAGAGAATTAAATAATTTTTTGGTACTCCATTTCATTATACCGAAATGTTGTAGTTTCTTCCTTCCAGGCCTTGGAGGTGGTCTAAGCGGCGCTTAGCAATGGTCTTCATTCACAAATTGCATGCGTGTCTTATATTTATGTGTGAAAACCAGAGTGTAGTTTGTCTTTATCAAATGAGATGTAATTATTAGAGCAACTTTTTTTCTTATCTTCTAGAAAGAAAATTGGAAGAACAATATCTGAAAATTATTTAGTATCTATCTTGTGCGCGATAAGGTATTCATGGGTTGATAGGTTTTTTCTCCCTGCAATTTTCTTGGGAGGAAAATTATGTTATTCCTTCAATTTTATAGGTATTTAAATTAATTAAAAGGGAAATGATCCTAAAAAAAAAGGGGGATGAAGGTTCTTCAATCCCTGTTTCTGCGAATTTTAGTTGAAGAAGAAGCTAGGGTTCTTCACCCCTTGTTTCTATGAATTTGAGTTGAAGAAGAAGACTACAGTTCTTTAATGTTCAGCGACGCGTAAATTAGAAGGAGAATTATAACTTGGTCATACAAAAAACAAAAATTAAATATAGGAATTAGATGATGCGGAAATCAATTTGAATTCTTTTAATTTTTTTTATTATTTTCCACATAAGCTTCTGGGGCCACGTATTTAATAATCAGCCGGAAAAGTTGATCATGTGACCAGCACATAGATTTTTGGGCAAATGGGTCACTGACGACGGAAAAATGGCACTATAATAAAAGAGGTATTTTGTATAACATTTTTTAATACCACAACTGTGGTCACTAATAAAGTCATTAATTAGTGACTACTTGTTCTCACAAATCTCTTTAAAGATTATTTGAGAGATTTGAGATGCATTTGAGACAACTTTTGTTTTGTGGTGGGACGAAATGCAGACCAATTTCAAAGTCACGGAATTAAATTGAAATTATAACTCTTTTTGTACTAAAATTATGGGACAAAAAATGATTTTAGCCTTAACTATCACTAATACAAGAAAAATGCTCAAATAATAAGTATTTGTCATAATTATTTTACTAACAACTATCAATGCTTAATAACGTCTCAATAACCCGATAACAAATATTATTAAAGATAAATTTTGTCGTCTCAAATGCTATCAAGAAATTTTAATAGAGTACATATACAAGATGTTTAACAAAGCTGAAAATGTATAAATTTTGCTTACTTTTCTTTTTGATTGAATAGAGTACATATACAAGATGTTTAAGCCGCACTTTAATTGCAGCTTTGTTTACAAGGATTCCAGCTAAGCTGCAGTTACAACTTCTAACAATAACTATTTTTTTCTAACTAACTAATATTAACAAACTTCAACTTTTTTCACTTGCTTGATTTGTTGAGTTGAGTTGTTGATCTTTTATGCTCCCATGCCCCTTTCAAAACTAACTAGGATGTTCTACCTGACCTTCAGAAGTACTCTAAATGATCTTCAGAAGCATAAAAGAACATACTTTGATTTCTCCCGTCAAGCTGAAGATCTTTTATTTTGATGTTTTTAGCAGTAGTGTTGCTGCTCACTATAGACTCTCAAAATAAACTGAGTACAATGACTACGAACAAGAGAACAAACACAACTATTATATATGAACATTATACAGATATAATTAAGGGTTTTACAAGCTAAAGAAACAATACACGACTAAACTTCTTTACTTAAAAACCTGGAGGAACGCCTAGTGGTTTTGTCATGATATCAGCTAACTGATCTTTTGTTGCTAAGTGTCTCACTTCATTTTCTTGTTGTTATACCTTTTCCCTCACAAAATGCACAGTAATCTCAATGTGCATAGTTTTACTGTGAAATGTTGGATTAGAAGCTAGGGATATTGCTCTTATGTTGTCATACAAGGTATGGATGGAGTAGTGAAAATATTTGGACAAACTCTTGAAATACCGACTATATCCAAATTAAATCTGTTGTGGCAGCTACTAGGGGTCTCTATTCAGACTCTATGTTGCTTCTTGCCACAAAAATTAGTTTCTTAGAGCTCCATATAATCAAGCTAGGGACAAGAAACACACAAAATCCTACTGTAGACTTCCTATCATCTAAAGAGCTTGCCCAGTTTGCATATGTGAAACACTATAATTACAAACTGGTGAAAAGATTTGAAGTTCAAACCATGAGCAACCGTTTCTTTTACATATCTCAACACCTTTTTACAAGCACTTCAATGGTTAAATGTTGGTGCTTTTAGAAACCGAGATAGCTTATTGACTATATAAGCCAAGTCTGGTCTTATTAAGGTTAGATACTGCAAAGAACCAACTATACTCCTGTAAAGTGAGGGTGAGTCGAACAAATCATTATCATCTGGAGACAACTTTTGAGTAGAATTGTCACGAGTGGGACTGGGTTTAAAGTCAAGCATGCTTGTATCAGTTAAAAGATCAACTGCATGCTTGTGTTGATTCAAGACTATAGAGTCCTTAGTTCTGTGGACTTCCAATCCTAAAAAATATTGCACTTCTCCTAATGTTTTCAAACCAAACTTAGGTCTAGAACTTTTATTACCTGCTGCTGCATATGCTGAGGATCATCTCCAGTGACCAAAATGTCATCAACATATACTTGTAGTAAGAGAAGTTTCATTCCAAGCTTTTTGATAAAACAGAGATGTATCACTTACAGACACTTTAAATTCTAAGGGTAAGTACAAAAGATTCCAAAGTATCAGTCCATGGCCTTAGTGCTTGTTTTACACCATAAACTGATTTGATGAGTTTACAAACATAAGTGGCATGATTTTTACCCACAATCCTTCGTGCTGAGTCATGGAAACATTCTCTTTAAGAGTGCCATGAAATAAGGCATTGTTTATGTCTATATGATGAACTAACCAACCCTTAGTAATTAATTGCAAAGGAAAGAACAACTTTGATGGTTGTAGGCTTGACAACTGGGCTATAGGTTTCAAGATATTCAATGTCAGGGCTTTATTGAAAGCCTTTTGTAACAAGCCTACCCTTGTATATATATTTCTATAGACCCATCAATTTTTGTTTGACCCTAAAAATCTTCTTATTCTAAACCACTTTCACTTCATCAGTTTTAGGTACAAGAATCCGGGTATGATTCTTTTGAAGTGCTAAACATAGTTAGTTTCCAATCAGGATCAAACAAGGGCTGTGTTACAGAAAAAGGCTCAAGATGATAGACTTTTGGTTTAGAATTATAAGCTTAGACATTGTAACCATATGGTGAGCATTATGTAGAATTGGTAGAGGTGTGTGCGATCTGTCAGAAGAGTCATGTTGAGAATGATTACTCACTGAAAGTGGATCATTAGACAGACTCTAATGAGTGTGATGAGCGGATGAATTAACTTGTTGATTAGTAGTCTGAGACAACTGTGCACTATGATGACTGTTATCATTATGTGATCCTTGAAACTGATTATTGGAGTGGACATCTGAACTAAAACCAGGCTCGGGATTAGAATCACCATTCACACCAGTAACCATAGGACCATATGTGACAGGTACATCTGGAAGAGGAAGCAAAGGAAGAGAGGATTAGTGACTACTAAGAGTGTAGTTAGGAACAATTAACTGAACACTCCTTATATGGAAATTATTTTTCATTAAAAGCCACTGGCCTTCAGATATGAACTCTGCCAGATGTACTTCTAAGCACCTATACCCCTTATGAAACACACTATAACCTAGAAACAAGCACTTGGAAGATGTAAACATGAGTTTGTGATTGTTGTAAGGTTTGAGATAGGGAACAAAAGTGCACCCAAACACTTTAAAGAAACGGTAATCAGATTTTTCATTGTAAAGCTTTTGAAAATGAAAGAGGTTACCAAGAGTGGTTGTGGGAAGCTTGCTGATAGAGAAGACAACTGCTGCAAAAGCATCCCACCAGAATTGCATTAGCAATCCAGCTTGTGCTTACAAGGCCAAACCTGTCCCAACAATGTGTTGATGCTTTCTTTTTAGTTTACCATTCTGAGGATGGGTGTTAGGACATGGATGTCTCATCGTAACACCCTTGAATGTAACCAGGTGAAAATAGGTCTAAACTCACCTGCAAAATCTACTTGGAGGGCTTGTATTTTAGTGTTAAAGTGCCTTTCAACTAGCATATTAAACTGTTTGAATGCATTTAAAGCTTCACTATGCCAAGGAAACAGCCATATATATATGTATATATACCTTCAGTAGATTGAGTAGCAGCAGGACCCCATAAATCATAAAACAATAACTGAAATGAGAAGGTATCTTTAAAGGAACATATATGGAAATGATATGCTATGAATCTTGCCAAGTTTACAAGAATTACAAAATGGCAAATTCTTTTGAGAACATATTTTATTACACTGCTTCAATACCTCAGAAACTATAGAATAACAAGGATGACCTAATATGTTATGCCAAACATCTAGACCAGTTTGAAGTGTGACATAGTAACATTGAGAATTCACATGTTCAGTAGGTTTACAATCTGAAAGAGACTCAGTAGAATTAATTTGTTTAGTAGGTTTACAGTTGAAAAGACACAAATCAAGAGAAATAGCAGTAGATTTTATCTTCTTGGTAGGCAAGTGGGACAAATCAAGTTGATACAACCCCTTCTTAAGAGCTCCTGTCAACAATATCCTGCGTGTTGACTTGTCCTTAACAAAATAAGAAAATAGGTAAAAGTCTGAATAAACATTATTATCAATTGTACATTGAGAAATACTCAGTAAATTCTTGGTAATATCTGGTACACACAAGACATTTTGTAACACCAAATTCTTATTAGAAGTGGAACATGGAATATAGGTTGAAGCAACATAGGAAATAGTACGTTTATGTCCATTACCTGTAGCCAATCTATCTTCAAGGTTGTTGAGATCAACAGTTACATGATTGGTAGCCCCATTATCATCATACTAACTCATGTCATTTGGTTGAAAACCACCATTTCTTTAAGCTTTAGACGTAGAAGAGACGCCATGTTCCTGTTCTTGCAAAATATTAATCTGAACTTTTTGTTGTTGTAAGATGAGCCTGAGCAGAACCATAATATATACTAGGGAAAGTTTCATCAAAGTATTTGAAATAATTTGATGCTATGTGGTTGGTTTTGCAACAAATTTGGCAGGCAGACATGTCCTTTGCTGTTATTCCCTTTTGTTCTACCCCTGCCTCGGCCAAGACCACCCTATTGCATGAATTATTTCCTTTATTGCCTGAATAACCTCCTCTAGAAGAGTCGCTGGTGGAAGTATAATGAGCACCAGACATTCCAACACTAGTGGAAGCATGAAATTGATGCAACCCCATCTCATGGGTTTGCAAGGCAATAAGTTTAAGAGATTTTGATCTTAGAGACAAATTGGCAACTAAAGATTCAAAGTTTGTACCTAACCCATCAAGAACATTAGAGACTAATTGGCAACTAAAGATTCAAAGTTTGTACCTAACCCATCAAGAACATTAGAGACTAATTCGTCATCACTAACAACCTATCCAGAGAAACTAAGGCATCAACTATGCCTCTCATTTTCAGTATATATTCTTCAACAGTTTGACTATCTTTTTTTGTTTTTGTAAAGAAGTTCTTAAATTCATTGATCGAGCCTTAGACCGTGATTGAGATAATGACACAAGAAATTTCCAGGCTTCACAATATTTAGTGCCTCTATTGACATATCCCAACATGGATTCTGAATCTGACTAAAATCCAACAAAGGAGTAAAGAATGTCTTCTTATCTAGAATACATACTTTGGATTGAGTACTTTGTGTAGAAGCATAAAAAACACAAAGCCTTTGAAGAAACTGAGACGACGAAGAAGTTGTTCCAAGAAGAAACTCTTCGAATCCATGCGCTTGTGTAGTTACCAGAATTTGCACGCTCCAAAATGAGTAGTTGGATCTATCCAACTTGAGAGTAATTTTTGGCAACGATGGAAGAAAAGCACTTGCAGAAGAAGTTGATGCAGCTCAAGAAGCCATTAAAAGCTTTGGATCGAATCAAGAACAAGAAGAACAAGAAAACTGTTAGGAATTCTACCTTGAATCTGGTCAGTTTTTTGTTCGACATTTGTGTGAACGTGGAGAATACTTTGAAGTAATTCTGCATGCGTTGGAAGCAACACGGTCGTGAAAAATTGTGGTGTTTTAGTGGTTTTTGGCGCTAAAGACCCGTCGCGATCGCGACATGTTAAGTTGGTTTGGTCGCGGTCGCGACAAGTGCTAGTCGCAGCGGTGGCCGTCTTAGGCAGTCAGAATATGGGCTTACGCGTTTTAGGCCCAAATTTGGTGTATTTTGTGTTTAAGTCTAATTGGGGGCTTATAATAGTCACATTGGTGTCTTTTGAGTATAAGGTTAATATTGATTAGTATTGGATTTATTTTTGGCCATTAGAGTGTGGAGTTGTTTTGGTCGAGTGTTTATTAATTTGGTACGTAGTTTGTCTCTGTTTGTTATGATAGTGATGTCCTATATTGTAAACACTCTAATATATCAAATTTGGTTCCTCTCGTTTGGACGTGGACATAACTAACAAGTTGTCAGTGAACCACGTTAAATTTGGTGTGTTTTTTGCTTAGTCAATTTCTTGTTTATTTTTATTTGTGTTTATCTTTCTAGCTGTGTTCTTTCCCAACAATTGGTATCAAGAGCTTGGTTAGAGTTTCCATAATTTGGTGGGAAAGATGTTTGGGGTAAACGTGAAGATCAACAAATTCACAGGAAGGAACAATTTTAGTTTATGACAGATTAGGATGAGAGCCTTGTTGAAACAATAAGGGCTGTAGGCACCATTGATGCTTAAGCCAAAGAAGGACAAGGGCAAGGCAGTGGATCAGGGAGAGGACGAGGTCCCGGTGTCAGCCAAGATGGTCATTCGGGAGGAGAAAGCGTACTCAATGATCATGCCGTGTCTCGAAGACGACATCATTACCGAGGTAGCATGGGAGAAAACTGCATAGCGGTTATGGTCAAAACTGAAGAAGTTGTCACGACGAAGTCGCTTACCAATAAGTTTCTTTTGAAGCAACATTTGTTCGGGCTGCGTATGCACGAAGGTCAGTCTCTTAGTGAACATTTAGATCAATTGAACACAATCAAATTAGAATTACTTAACATTGATATTAAAATAGAAGATGCAGATGCTGCTTTGATTTTGTTGGTTTCTCTGTCGTCGTCGTATGAGAATTTTGTGCAGTCATTTGTTATTGGAAAAGATTCTGTGTTGCTGGAAGAAGTGAAATCATCTCTCCATTCTATAGAGTTATGCCATCAGGCGACTGGTGCAATTATGGGGAGTCAGACTACTGTGCTAGGAATCAGTGGTAATCGGGGTTCGGGAAATTTGGGGAAAAAGAAGTTTAAGAAGGATCCAGGCCCTAAAGGTCCTGAACTAGGAGGTATTTGCAACTACTGAAGGGAAACAGGGCATTGGAAGTATGCATGTTCGAAGTTAAAGCAGAAGCAGGAAAGTACTGTTGATGTTGTTGAATGGGTTGACGCCGACTCCGATGAGGATTCGGTCTTAATTGCTAAGAAACAAATGCATAATTCTAATGCATGGGTTCTGGACTCTGGGGTATCCTACTATATATATCTGTTTAGGGAGTGGTTCGCAACCTATAAGCAGGTGGAAGATGGCAATATCACTTTGATCAACGGTTCCAAATGCAAGATGGTTGGAATAGGCTCAATCAAGGTTAGGACACATGATGTTAGACTGTGCACATTGAACGATATCAGGCATGTTCCATTTATGGCGAGGAATCTGATTTTAATAATTCAATTAGACAGTAGGGATTTCAAAGGTGAAGGTGGAGTTTTGAACGTCTGCAAGGGTTTGGACGTGATTCTGAGGGACGGTAAGAGGGGAACTGTATTTAATGCAAGGTTCGACTTTGTTTGGTTCTGCTGCTGTTAAAAGTTGTTAATGTTCCATTGTTTGGGATAATTCGGGCACAAGGTGTCACTCGTACGTTTGGGTATTTATGGGGCATTCGGTACATTGGGTACATCTGGAGCACTTGAATTTGGATTGTTTGGGTACATTTTGTTTGAATTTGTGAGAGGATTTAGAATTGAGGTGGAGCTTTGTTCGGAGAAGTCGTATCGTTTATGGATTCAAGTCGAGGTGGAGATTGTTAGGAATTGTGTCTTGAATCTGGTCCCCTTTTTGTTCGACGTTCGTGTCAACGTGGAGAATACTTTGATGTAATTCTGCACGCGTTGGAAGCAACGCGACCCGCGACAAATTGTGGCATTTTAGTGATTTTAACCATCACAGCCATGACAGATATCTGTTGCGGTTGCGACAGGTTAAGTTGGTTTGGTCGCGGTCGCGATAAGTGCTAGTCACGTTCACGATGGTCTTAGGAAGTCTGAATATAGGCTTACGTGTTTTAGGCCCAAATTTGTCTATTTTGTCTTTAAGTCAAATTGGGGGCTTATAAATAGTTTCATTGGTGTCTTTTGAGTGTAAGGTTAGTATTGATTAGTATTCGATTTGTTTTTTGTTATTAGAGTGTGGAGAATTTGTTTAGATCGAGTGTCCATTAATTTGATACTCAGTTTGTCTTCGTTTGTTAGGATAGTGACGTCCTATATCGTAAACACTCTGATACATCAAATTTGGTTTCTCTCGTTTGGTCGTGTACGTAGCTAACAAGCTGTTAGTGAACCACATTAAATTCGATGTATTTTTTGCTTAGTCGATTTCTCGTTTACTTTTATTTGTGTTTATCGTTCTGGCTGTGTTCTTTCCCAACAAAAACATAATTGAAAAGAGAAGATGAACCAACTATGGATTGAGCCTTGATAACATGCAGAAATTGTATAAACTTTGCTTACTTTTCTTATTGATTGAATATAGTACATATACAAGATGTTTAAGCTGCATTTTTATCGAAACTTTCTTTACAAGGATAACTACAACTTCTAACAATAACTAACTTTTCCTAACTAACTAATCGTAACTTCAACTTCTTCCACTTGCTTGATTTGTTGAGCTGAGTTGTTGATCTTTTATACTCCAATAACAATTAGTTATCTCTAGAGGTGTCTAAAATGACCTTTTGCATTTGGATGAAAGGATTTGAGGAGGGATTTGATATTCATGGTCTCAAATCTATTGATGTTGTTTGGATTTCTATGGATTTTGAAAATTTATTATTTCATTTTGAGTTATTTTTTTGAAGGATTTGAGTGGATTTCAAATACCCACTATCTTGAGTGGGTTTGAAATTCATTGGTTCTAATTCTATGCATTTCAAATCCCTCCATCCAAACACAACCTTAAATAATTTGTAGAGCAGTTTTTGAAAAATAAGATGTCACACAAATTTATTATTAGAGATAACATTTGTCGTCTCAAAGAACGTATTCGCGAAATCTTTTTTTTTTTTTGTTAATTGTTGTAATGTATAAGGAAATAGAATCAGTGGCGGACAGAGGATTTTAATATCAGGGGGCGTTTGCATAAATACAAGTATACGTAACGATAATTTTTTGAAATGACATACATTTTTACTACTAAATACATTAAATTTTGATATAATTCAACTTTTATATATTAGTAACCCCACACATTTACACATATACATAATAAATGCATATAAAAAATTTATTATTGATTTTTCCGGGGGAGGGTGGGGGGGGGGGGGGGGGAGCATATGGGCAATTTTCTATAACATTACCCATTGATTCATATATATACACATAAATATTCCTACCATATATATAAAGATAATAAAAAAAAAATAGGGGGAAGTGGCCTCCACTTGTCGTCCCTTTGTGTTCCCCATTGAATGGAACCTTTGCGAGGGCACCAAAACTACATCATTTTGGTTCATACTAAAATCATTTTGTTTTTATTTTGAATCAGAACCACGTCATTTTGGCAAAAGAACGAGAACATATTGGTGCCTAGTGTTCTAAAAATCGCTAGGCGCTAGTCGGTCAGTTCACTGGGGCCTAGCGCCTAGAGCGTCTAGGCGGCGCCTAGACGGGGTCTAGGCGGCACCATCTTAGACGAATAATTTAATTATTTGATAAATAAATAATACATACAAAAAATATTAAAAACAATAAAATAAACACCACCAACTTCAAATTTTTAAAGAGTTAATAGGGGGTGGAGGGGAAATCACTAAATTAGGGGTGTGAAAAGAAATTAAAATTTTAAAAAGGCTCACCTAAAGTTAAACACACTGACAAGATAAAAAAATAAAAAAAAATTATAAAAAATTATAAAATTATGCAAGGTTCTAAAAGTCGCTAGGCGCTAATTAGGCGGTGAATTAGGGCATAGCGACTAGTTGGGGTCTGGGCGGGACTAATCGGGCCATAGACGTAGTTAGGCGGGGAGGAATCGAAAAATAAACGTAGACGGTCAACGGGAGCCTAGCACCTAGACGGGGATTAATCGGAGTCGTCGGGGATTTTTAGAATAGAGAAATTATGAAAAAATAGAAAAAAATAAAAATAAAAAAAAAAAAAAATTGTGCAGTTAGACGGGTTAGGCGGCGACGAACTCGGTGACCGCCTAAAATAACCGTTTTTTAGAAATTCGGATCGCCTAGGCCGATTTTTAGAACAATGATGGTGCCTTAGTTGCGTATTAAATCGAGTGTCTTGTAGAGGATCCAGATCCATATATACCTATATACTTATCAACCGTTAATATTTGAAAGGGAAAGAAGGCCGCAAAACAGAGAAACAAGAGTGCAGTTGTCAATAGGAATTAGACAAGAGACATATATTTGATATATGTTGTTAATCTTGTTTCTCTCTCATCATTAACCTTGAGAAGACATGCATGGAAAGGGAGAGGAGAACAGAACAAAACAAAAAGCAGATCTAGGGAAATAACTCGTGCCCAATATTTGTTGTTTAGTGTAAGGGGGTAAGCACCCCCCGGCTAGGTCCCCCTTTCGAGGTTTTGGATGAATTAATGTTGCAAACTCATCTCCCTATCCCACCTTCTTTTGTCTCTATAACCTTGTCGACTTCACTCTCTTTCTGCCCCATTTTCATTTCATTGCATGATTGCATAACAAGACCACTCAATGTATAGATACAGTGTACATATATAAGTGTAGTTTTGTCTGCAAAATATATAAAGGATTTGAAACTTTGTTGCTCGTCCATAGAATCTTAGGTAAAATGAATTCACATGACGTTACTAACTCCTGTTCAGCTTTAACTTAAACGGTAATAACTCGTGAAACCTAGTCGCTTCCTTTTTTCTCGCCCTTTTGTATTTACTACAATTAATCTATATTCATAGACCGCACTAGTGTTGTATGTCACGCTTGGTCGGGGTAGGAAAAAATATCGAAAAATCACTAGGAAAGTTATTGAAAATAGTAAAAAATTGGTATATCGAATTTTCAATACGGTAAAAAGATCGATACGATAATGACATGACAATTTAAAATCCTGGTATTTCATTATATATTAGTATACCGAATGTTTTTTATATTCTAGTAACTTTATTTTTTAATTTTTTTTCTGATATTTTGGTAGTTCAGTATTTCGATATACTAATTTTTAACGGTGTACCGATATCAAAAGTTTTGAAATACTAAAAAATTTCAATGTGCCGAAATCAAAGGTAAGTAACGGAATATACCAATATCAACATCAGAGACGGGACCAGGGGACTGCTGCCCCCAAACTCAATTTTAAAAAAATTCAGAGAGTATATATATGTATCGTGTAATATCAAAAGAAATTTGAATTTTGCTCCCCCAAAAGACTTTGAAGTCTCGCATCTCCTCCCTCTACTTCTAAATACATCAATTAGTCCATGTAGCAAGAAACTAAAATTTAATATTGTTGAAAAAAGATTATATCGCTCCCCTTAAAAATTTTAGTTCCGTCCCGACCGACATAAAATTCGATATATAAAAATTTTGGTATGGTATTCTACCGGATTTTTGGTATACCGAAGTTTGGTATATCAAAATTTTCGATACACTAATGATATGACGGGAATTTCGGCATGATAACCATATGAAAGATTCAGTATGGAAGCACCCCAAGTTTAATGACAAAGCCAGAGGGGCACAATTATTTATTACAATGGAATAATATACATTAAAATTAAAAATAAATTATAAATGGATACTATTATTATACAAATTAATATAATTAAATATGTTACTGTGCTTATGTAATTAGATAACTAGTGATGTGTTAGAGAAATTAAAATGAATAATTATCATTATTATTCACATGATCACATCTTTTAGCTTGCAGTAAAAAACGTAGTTCCATAATACTATAGAAAAAAATATAATTCATAACTTGAGAATTTTAAATATCATTTTCTTTTTCCTAATTTTACTGCACTTTACGGGACTTCAACCTTTCAGACTCAATAATTTCCAAATTGTGTTTCTGTATAGAAATATCATAATTTATTACTAATATATAATTGATTTCTACTTGTGTACATACGTATATATTTGATAATTGCATGTATATGTACATATACAAAATACATAATTAACCAAACATCAAATAAGTTGATATAAATAGCCACTGTTGTCAGAGTCGGAGCGGATCGACCGGTTCAAATGATTGAACCGGAAACCAGTGCTTGAACCGATTCGAATGGACCCATAAAACTATGTTTATGCTTCGACCAGTAAAATTCGGATTGAAAAGGAGAAAACTGAAAAATCGGGGAATCGAAAAAATCGATTATTTCAAATTTTTTTGTAATCTTTTGGGTCTTCTATATATTCTTTTGTGCTTATTTCATTTATACATTTCTTTTTACTTTCATTATAATTTTATAGAATTTTATGAGGATGTTCATTATTTATCATGTGTTTTTTTTTTTTTTTTTGCCATTTTCCACCATTTTTTTAATCAAGTAGCATCCTAAAATTCACGGGTTTATCAATTTGCAACCTCCGTCAACAATTTCGGTGGAGAAAATTTTGAAAACATTAAAAATTCTAAAATTAATTAAATAGTTAGAAAATTATTTTAAAATTTTAAAATTGCTTTGAAATATTAAAAAAATACAAATTGTTGGACTTATTTAAACAAAATCAAATAATTTCATGCGTTTAAAAGTGCGTTTAAATATTTTATAGTCAGGCATGGTTGCAGACACTACAAGAAAAAATGATATTTTGTCGCTAGTCTTTTGCAACTATAAGAGTAGTTACTAAAAGTAACCCCTTTTGTAACTATTAGTAGTTACATAAAATATTTCATACAATTTTAACCAAATTTGCTACAATATGCCAAATATTTTTGCAACTACTTGTAGTTACAAATACATTAGTAACTACAAAGTAGTTGCAAAAAATAGTTACCAATACATTAGTAACTACAAAGTAGTTACAATTTTTTATTTTTTTTTGCATCTTACTATAAGTAACTACCCTATAATAACTACTTTTAGATTTGTAGTTACTAAAAATATTTTTGTGACTATTTTTCTTTTTTGTAATGACAAAAAACCTTATTTCTAGTAGTGAGAAGGCGGAAAGCAGAGACGGAGCATTTTGGGGTATCCTAATCGCTGCTTCGGCGCCGTCTAGAGAATTCCTCATTTTTTTTTAAAAACATAATTTTTAAATGTCAAAATTATAGATTTATACTTATAGTGGGCCAAACTTCAATACAAAGGTTTATATTGTTAATTGATTATGCAAGATGAATGAAAAGAAGGGGTGAGAGAGGAACTAGAAGCGTGGGGGAGAGGGTTTTAACTTTTGTTTAATTTTCTGCCGCTGGTATGAGGTGAGTTAAGATTATCTTTTTAATTTAATCAACTCTCTCAAGTTCAGAAAACGACGACGTTTTCAAAAAAAAAAAACAAAAAACAAAACACCTAGCGGTCGTCTAGCCCGCCTAGCTCTAACAACGTTTAAGGGGTTTAAGGGGGTCGATTCGACATAATCAGAGGCGGGTTGGAGGCACCTAGGCATCGCCTAAACCGCCTTTTGCATCCATATAATTAGGTTAATAAAATCAAATAAGTTTAAATAATTTATAAAAATTGTTTAAAAGTCCTTTTCTTTTCTTTTTTTAGTTCTAGTTACGGAATTTATTAATAAAAACAAAAAAATCTGAATTTTAGAATGAAGTATGCACCGAGGTTGATGGTACAATTGTTAATGTGCATGAGAACAAAATAAGATGTCTTGGATTTTTCTATTCTTTCGCATAAAATATTTATTCTTTTCAACATTAAAGTAGCTATCTTAAAGTAGCCGGAAAAAATTATATTTTAGGATGATTTTAATTTTTTTTAGTTTTAATAATATTCTAATAATTTATGAAATTAGATTTTAAAAAAATTATTTGTGAATCATTAGATCATATTTACATTCTTGGTAAATTATATTAAACTTGTTTTTTAAAAAAAAAAATGAATGTTTCCTAAAATAATTCTAATATCTACCAGATAATTTTCATATAATTTAAATGATTTTTCATTGTCTTAAAAACTATTTTCAAGTTATTTTAATATTTTTTAGTACTGTTTTTATTTTTCTGGCGGGTAATTATTTTATTTTTTAAAATTTTCTTGAAATTATTTTTTTAATAATTTCAACTTTTTTCAGTTACTTTTTAATATTTAACGGAATTTTGGAATTTCAATAATAATTTTCCGATATTTAAATAATTTATAAAGTTAATATATATTTTTTTTTTATTTTTCTCTCTGCAAATTATAGAAGGAGGTTGCAAATTAATAAATTTGTGGGAGTTAGGGTGCTACTTGATACAAAATAAAGTTTAGGTTAAAAACGAAAAAGCGCGCAATGTTCAGGGTGCAATTTAATGTTCCTTTATCATATTTTTCATGTTTGGAAAGAACTTTTGAAGTTAAAAAAAAAAATATGTAATATTATTCATTAAATTGTATTAAAGACATACATATTAAAAAATAAATAAATGGTGATTAATAATTTTTCGGTTAGACCGTCAATTTAACCGATTCGACCAATTAAACTATCAATCAATAGTGAGATCGATTTGATCGCCGACCGGTTATAACAACACTGCAGTTAGCTAAAGATTACCAAAACCTAACTAATTTTCTGGGATGAACTATTTTTAAGTAAATATTTGATAAATTATTAAAATTTGAGGGGTTTCTCTATTTCATTTTTTTTTTTTCCATCTTGTGTTTCATTATTTAATACACTTGTATTTCAGCTCAATCCTCTTTTCCAATTTATATTACATTTTGTGATTCTACTACAAGAAAACTGTTAAATTCCAACGATAAAATTTCAACGAAACACAAATTGATTGAAATTTAATATTTCCAACATCAATTTCTACAACAAGATGAGCCGCTGGAATCTTCTAACAGCAAAAAGAATCGTTGGAAATAATTCCAACAGCAAAAGTCAAAAGCCGTTGGAATAACTGTTGGAAAAAAATTCCAACAGTAAGAGATTCCGTTGGAATTGCTGTTGGAATAATTTTCAGTTGTAGTTTAATTGTTGGAAATAAAAATTCCAACGGTCACTTTTCCAACGGCAGAAAACCATTGGAATCGAAATCCCAATGAAAATTTACCATATTCCAACGGTTTTCGGTATGGTAAATTTGCTTGCAAATTCCAACAACAGAAAAACCGTCGGAATATGGTAAATTTTCGTTGAATTGCCATTAGAAATTTTAAAATTCCAACGAATTTGTGTTTCATTTTAATTTGTCAGTTTTCTTGTAGTGTTCATTGCTTCTGATAAATGCATGTCATGTGAAAATCAATTATATCATCAGATAAAAGTGGTGGATAGTGATTAGTTTGGAACACAAAATAAAATAGAGATTGAAAGATCTTATTTAACTATATGTTAATTTATAATGTCATTACGAAACGTGACATATAATGGTTAATTTGAAATATAAAATAAACTACAAATTATAAAAAAAATTGGTCTTGTATCAAGATATTCTCTATACCATTTTTTTCAATATCGGAGGTGTCGGTAAATGTATTCCTGTCACAAATTCAATCTCAACACTGTGAGGGGTTTACCTTGGAATTTTTAATTTTTAATTTTTAATATTATAATATTTGTTATTCGTACTTCAGAATCAACGTCACAATTTATACAAATTCGAATTTGAATTCTGAGCTCTTCACAAGCTGTTGAATGATTGAATCTACATAATTCAATTTTTACTTAAGTCCTTCATCATTGTGTGATGGCTATTATATGTATAAATATAAATAGTATTCATATATAATAGTAATTAATGTTTTTATTTAATTTATTATTATTATATATAAATAGAAATGAAAGCTAAAGCAAAAAGAGAAAAGAGAACGCGTTTTTTGGAGAGACATTTCTACAAACAAAGAGATGTGACCTTTTGGAGAAGAGACATCTATACTATATAATATAATAAAATCCGTCAATAATAGAAATACCAACAATTTCCCGCCCAAACCATTTTACTGAAACTGGAAATCTTTATTTTTGGTTTTTTTTTTTTATTATTATTATTATTAGATTGAGTAAATTGTGATCATGATATATGGTAAATATTTAGCTGTCTTTATTGGTCTGAAAATTAACCAATAATGTCGCATTTTTATGCTTTGTTTTGTTTTTTTTTTCTTTTTCAGTCAAGTTTGAGTATAAATGGTAGTTTTGTTCAATACATGGCAAGTATTTAAATTGATTAACATTCTGATACAATCAAACATGTTCGAATGGAAATCAGTGGAGAAAATTACGCCACTGTTTTTGCGCTTTTATGTAATTTTCCTTATATGAAGATCAATCTGAATTTTTTGTTACAAATACATATTAATTTGTGACCTCATATCATATACGTGTCGATTGGTGAATATAGTGAGACATAAGGTGTAACATCAAATGTAACAGGTGATTTCATGGAATATGAAGATATGTTGTTGACTTTTTGTTACGGCTACCTTTTTTTAATTTGGGAAATTCATCAATAGTTAGTGGGAAGAAACCATTTTTTGGGTATTTGAAAAAATCATCAAATAATAAGTGGAAAATATTCATTTATTCAAAAAATTTATTTCATGTGTAAGACACGTTGTAGTCGGAGCAAATATCTACTCTCTTTATAATTGCACCATTTCTAGCAATTTGCTCTATAATGATTCATGAAATACACATACTTACACATGCCTAAATTCCCAAACAAAAATACACATAGCTAATGGAAATTTTTTTAAGTCCTGTAACTTAAGGTGAGTTCAGAAAAAATCATATCTCTTGCGTAATTGTAAATTTAGTCCTGTAAATTTTGAAAAATATCCAATTTAAGGACAAATCCTGCCGGAAGTCACTAATTTTGCCTGAATTGCTGATGTGGGCCGGACGTCGCGTAAAAGACTAGAGGTTTCCAGCGAAGTTGCAAATGTGGCAATTAGTAGTCCAGCTGAACATGCCACGTCAAAATTAAAAAAAAATAAAAATTAAAAAGAATAAATAGTAGAAGACTTCTTTTAGACTCTCCCTAAATTACAGGACTAAAAAAGAAATTTGCCCATACCTAATATTACTTAATATAATAATAATAATAAAAAAAACGTTTACAAGTAGCAACCGTTGTGTTTTCCTACCCCGAACATTATTACTAAATCTAGAAATATCAAATTTATGGTAAGATATTTTATAACTGAGGAAGAATCTCCAATCATATATTAACTACATTTATAATGATATTCTGCCATAATCCGCCTACATTTACAATGATATTCTTCGATAATCTACCAAAAATTACTCTCAGTTTAAGTAAAAATCTTCAATCATATATTTATTATATTTGTAATGATATTATACCAATACTTACTCGGCCATATTGAGGAAAGATCTTCGATCATATAAAAGTGTCGCCATCATCTACCAAAATCTACTCTCATATTGAAGGAAATATCTACAATCATCATTAAATAAGATTTGTAATGATATTCTGCCAAAGTCTAATGGTACATGTTGTTGGCATTTATCTTTGGAGAGTTCAAACCATACATGTTAATAAAGTTTTTTTTTTTTTTTTTTCGTTTGTATACATCTAATTATATGTTACCTATAAATGAAAAACTCCAAATTCTGCCATTTATTTTGGGAGAGTTCAAAACGTACATAATTATTCGGTCAGAAAATTGAGGAAAATGACGAACTTTCCATCTATAAACATCGTCTTACTTCTCAACGTTGGGTTTATCAGTCAACATTTATCTTAAAGAAAAATGAATCTCACTTTTATCCAATAAGTTTTGTTAAGCAAATAAAAACATAACTAATTACATTGTTTAAAGGGTTAATTTCAAAATGCAACCTGTTCTATGCGCGATTTTATACTTTGCAACCTAAACTAAATATTTTTTCCGATCACAACCTGTATTGTACCTTTTTTTTCACTTTGCAACCTTCGGCTATATATTCCGGCATATATAAGCCATGTGCCCAGCATATGCCAAAAGAGCCAATAAGATTGTGACACGTGTCAATCTTATTTAAAAATTTAAAAATAACTTATTAAAAATATAAAAATGATTAAAATGCCTAAATAAATTTTATATAAAAATTTCAGAAACATTAAAAAATCAGAAAATAAAAATAAATTTAAAAAAAAAAAAAGAATTTTAATTTTTTTAAAATTCATTTCGAATTTAGAATATTAAAAATTTATATCTAAAATTATTTTAAAAATCCTAAATTCATATAAAATTAAAAAAATTAAAAAAAATCTTGAAAATTATTTTTAAAATTCTAAAATACATTAGAAATCCAGAATATATAGAAGAAATATATTTGAGGAAATTAAAAAAAAAAAAGAAATTGAATTTATATTTTAAAAATAAAAATAAAATTACAGAACTGATTTCTTATTTCAGAAAAAAAAAAGAACTGATTTCTCATTTGATTTTTAAAATTAAAACCAATTCTTTTTTTTTTCTGAAATAAGAAATTTCAAAAATTTCTTCTTTTTTCTAGTTTTCTGAATTTTTTTATATAATATTTTCAAATTATCTTCTATTTTTTTACTATTTTTCTGTAATTTTATTTTTATTTTTAAAATATAAATTCAATTTCCTTTTATTTAATTTCCTGAAAATATATTTCTTCTATATATTCTGGATTTCAAATGCATTTTAGAATTTTAAAAATAATTTTTAGGAATTTTTTTAATTTTATATGAATTTTAGGATTTTAAAAATAATTTTAGATATAAATTTTTAATATTCTAAATTCTAAATGAATTTTAAAAAAATTAAATTTTTTTTTTTTTAAATTTATTTTTATTTTCTGATTTTTTAATGTTTCTGAAATTTTTATATAAAATTTATTTAGGCATTTTAATCATTTTTTTATTTTTAATAAGTTATTTTTAAATTTTTAAATAAGATTGACACATGTCACAATCTTATTGGCTCTTTTGGCATGTGCTGGGCACATGACTTATACATGCCGGAATATATAGCCGGAGGTTGCAAAGTGAAAAAAAAGGTACAATACAGGTTGTGATCGGAAAAAATATTTAGTTTAGGTTGCAAAGTATAAAATCGCGCATAGTACATGTTGCATTTTGAAATTAACCCATGTTTAAATTTATAGTAGTTTTAGTCAGATCTCACAATACACATCAACTTGATATATATATATAAACGAAAATAACTATTTCTTAGAAAATTGACAATATAATCTTTTTTTTTCAATATTTATAGTTATGTTTTGACGACTACAAAATAGACCGAATAATGAAAAGATTAGTAACTTACTTGCATATCTATATCTATGTTCTATTTTTTTCTAAAAAGAACATCCTATAAATATCCCAAGAAATTTTAGTTTCTAAATCCATAGAATTTATTTCGAAATTTCTCAAAAAAAAGAAAAACAAGAACCAATAGAAAAAACATACTACATAATAAAGGAAAATCGTTCCAAAATATAGAATAGATTTTTCGCCCATGAATTATTCTATTAATGGGAATATAAAGGAAAAAAATTATAGGGCACGTCCAAAACATGCGCCATGTGAACTGGATGTGCATTACACATGTGCTAGGGAAAGCACAGAATATATTGGGAAAAAGCTGGCAGTTGCATTTTGTCGTTAGTTTATAATTTGACAATATTTTATTTCTTTTTTCAAAAGAATAGTCTAATTTTTAAAATACAAATAATTTGTTTTTTTCATTTCTACTGTATTTTTCACATATTATTAATCAAATTAGTCCTCTTTGACGACCTTTAGTTTTACACCATATTGTAATATATGAAAGTCAAATATTAAATTAAACACAAAAATGATTTGCTGGTTGATAGTGTGAGTTAATTATTAATGTCTATTGTGAGTTGAAATATTCGTATTGAGTTTGTACCACAGATGAAAACTAATTATTAAGTTCACATACATTCTTAATAAAATTAGAATGTAGTGATAAATTTAGTTCACGTGAAAATTTCTTGAACGTTATATTTGAAATATTAAAAAACTTTGGATAAATATAAGCATTTATCATAAAATAATATGTATATATATATACACGCACACACTCAACCTTAAGAAACTTTGATTTTACAAGATGATCAACATGACCTCTATTCAATTATGCTAGAGATATTCATTCATTAAGAAAAGCAAATACGATTATTATAACTTACTCAACTTTATATGTTTTTAATTTTTAATACTTTTCACTGCAATTTTCTTACATTAACATATATTTTTTCATCTTTTATTATATATTGATTGTAATATTTTATTATAGTAAAATTATATAAATATATAAAAAAATCTTTTTATTTATTTATATTTACAAACCGTGCATCGCACGGGGATACTGCTAGTATTTCGAAAGAACAGTTGTGTAAATGAGTTCTTCCTAAGAGATATGATCATTCATGTCATCTCTTAGAAGTTTGAAAAATAACAGTCGTGTCAATGGGGTCTTCCTAAGAGATGATCATTCGTGTCATCTCTTGAAAGTCTATAAAATCATTGGTAAATCATTGTACGAAAATCTTAATTTATGCTAATTAATCCCTTTATAAGCATACAATCTAAGCAAGAACAACAGTGTCAATTCTTCCCGAGAGATGTGATCATTTGATTCATGTCTTGAAAGTCTCCAATACTCCCATAATTCTTGGTCGATCATTTATGGCAACCGTAGGTGCTATTATCGATGTCAAGGATGGAAGTGTGTCCCTTGAGCTCGGTGATTAAAGAGTTGAGTTTAATCTTAATGGTTACATTAACCAACCCTCCCAAAATGAGCAATGTTACAAGATCGATGTGCTTGACATTGTTGTTGGCAAAGAAGTAAATGTGATCTTTGAGAGCGAAACTTGGGAGAAAGTGTGGAGCACATGGGATGGAAAGAAGAGTTTGTAAGTGGAGAAAGTGGATCCATGACTAAATATGTCATTAAGTATAAGAAAGTTGAGCTTACCAAGGAAGAAGACAAATAAATGTGTGAGACAATCAAGAAAGAAGAATCAGAGCCACCTAAGATGGACTTGGAACCACTTCCTTGACATTTGAGGTATGAATTTATTAGCCCAAACTCTACTTACCCGGTAATTATAAGTGCTCACTTGAATATGGAGGAAAGTGCTCAACTTCCTAACTGATGTCTTCTCATCTCTCCACGTTTTTGTAACTTCAAGTGTTAGTAATGGAGATTAAATCTCCATAACACCCTGGAGTTAAGATGGAGATCTTGGGTCCCTCAGCAGTTCATCAAGAGCCTTTAAATAGTGGCTCATTCAGCCTGTTTAGGCACCTAAGACTCCAAAATGATACATAACAAATATCTTCCAGCATCCTGCTAAAAAATTCTCCTTTGTTTTTGTCCATTTCAGTCTTCTTTGGCCCTCCAGTTTTCGTTGGTGATACTAATCGGGCACTAAGTCAATTCGTCAGTTAATAGAAACTCAGTGCTAGAGTTTCTGCTTTACTTGACCATTGTATCCTGGAAAATGGAAGCCCACGAGTCTCTTAGCACGTGAGAGCGGGCAAATCTGTTCTAGGGATACTGTGCTTGTCACATGCCTCGATTTTATTATTGTTTCCATTTTTCGTCACCCTCAATTTTCCTAACATTGAATAAATATACGAAAAAATATCATTTCCTATTTCTCTTCATTGATCAAATGTTGAAAAGGCTTGCTAAGCATTCCCACTTCTTTTCCTTAGATGAGTATTCTGGTTATATTTAGATATCTATTCATCCTGATGACCAACACCTCACCACTTTCACATGTATATTTGGCACTTTTTCCTAGAGAAGAATGTCTTTCGGGTTTGCAATGCCCCTGTCACCTTTCCAAAGGTGCATGTTAGGAATCTTCTCAGATTTAATTGAAAACAGAATGGACATATTTATGGATGATTTCTTTGTTTATGGTACTGATTTCTCATCTTATCTTGAGAATCTACCTAAGGAGTTGAAGAGGTGCTCCGGAGTCAATTTGATGTTGGATTAGGAGAAGTGTCACTTTATGGTGCAAGAGGCCATCGTGCTCGAGCACCTGATATCCGAATAGGGGATTGAGGTGGACAAGGCCAAAGTTTCAGTCATTAAGGAATTACCTCCACCGATTTATGGCAAGGACGTGGGGAGTTTTCTTGGTCACGCCGGATTCTGCCGACGATTTATCAAAGATTCTCAAAAATAGCTAAACCCTTGTCTAATTTATTAGTTAAGAATATTGAGTTTGTTTTTTATCAATCCTGCTTGATGCTTTTAACAGGTTGAAAGAGGTTCTTGTGTCGGCACTGATTATCCAGCCCCCTGATTGGGAGCTTCCTTTCGAGTTTATGCGCTACGCCAACGACTATGCGATAGGAGCAGTATTGGGTCAGAAGAAAGATAAGAAACTACATGCCACTTATTATACGAGAAAGACTATGGATGAAGCTCTGAGGAATTACACGAACACTGAGAAGGAGGTTCTAGACATTGTATTTGTCGCCAAAAAACGGAGCAAGAACCGACGCGGTCGTGTCACATAAGCAACACGGCCGTGTCAAAAGTATTGCGCAAAGTTCAATTAGGCTCTAGAGGAGAACACGGCCGCGTCACAAAGCAACACGGCCGTGTCAAATGATGCGCAGAAATTGAAGTTTTGCAAGCAACACGGCCGTGTCACTTGATCAACACGGCCGTGTCAAAAAGGCCGCCGTTAATAAAAATCCTGTTTTAAAAGGGGATTTGATTTCCTAATTTAAGGAGTCTTATCTAAACTCTATAAAAAGGACCCCAAGCTCTAGAAATCGGGGGAATCAGATAGAAAACATCAAGAACATTAGTTACATCATCATTCTACCTAGAAGAAGACTTGGAGGACAAAGAAGACGAAGATCATCGAGACGGATTCATCCGGGTTTAGTCGTTCTTTCCTAGTTTAATCTTTTACAATGTTTTCCATAGACTTTTGTATTGGATTATTGCTAGGCATGAGTAGCTAAGCTATTCGTGTCCTCGGGTTAGAGAGTAGAGATTATTATGATAATATTTTGATTATGATTTAATTTATTAATTCTCTTCTTTATGTGTTTATCTCTATGTTTGTGCTTATAACTAGATTTAGCTTGATCACCTAGATTTAGTAATTTAGTTTAGCAATTCCACTTCGAGAGGAGGGAATGGTTGTCAGACTTATGACATAGAGCGCAGTTGTCTATGACTGTGTAGGTCGTGGCTTAGGATCGTTTGGGAGTTATTAGGTTTAATTGACTCGAGAGGGTAATTAGCTTAATTAATCAACGGTTTAATCGCTTCGAGAGAAGGGTTAGATTATTGTCGTGCCGCCTAATAAACACTAGAATTGGTAAATCTATAGGTTAATCATATTCAGCATTGAAGTAATATCCTGAAATCGAGGCCCTAGGATACCCTTTCTCATTGATTGTAATCCTCTTTGTTTGCGAAGTCATAAGTAACATAGTTATTCGTTAAATTCCTCAGTTTTTGTTAAAATCAACCTTTTGCAATTTAGTATCTAGTTAGGACAATCCTATAATATCGAGGTATCGAACTACCTAAAACTATTCCTTGTGGGATCGACCTTGATTATCGCTACTACACCTACATCCGTACACTTGCGTATTCCCTACTTGACGAGAATTCCGAGTTTTGCACATTCGGGGGTTCCGACTCAACATTTAAGGAGTCCAAGCTATTTAATTGTGTTTTTACAATGCTACCCTTACTTCCAGTTCATTATGCAGATTTTAAAGTGAGGAGTGTAGGAGAATCCATATATTCATTCCCCTCACTCCCATTTAAAAACACAATTTCATTTGCTTTATTGCTAGTTTTCTATTACTCTCTCTCTCTCTACCATTTCTTTCTCATTTTCTCTCTAGAAACCAGGGTTCTTCAAGAATCCATTAGGGTTCTTGAGTTATTGAGGAATTTTAGGTCTTTTAGGAGTTTGTTGTAGGAATCGACTACGGATAAGAATCGAAGATCATTTTGGCATTTATTACAAGACTAAGCTTTTCTTACTCTCATTTTCATTTATTGTCTTGCATTTATTATACCCTTCCCTTACCTTATTATATGCTTGGTTTTTATTTATTTTGCCTTGATGATTGTATTCATGACTTGTGAGTAGTTGATTATGGTTTCTAGGGTTGGGCTACTCCCAACCCTAGAGTTCGACTCTTGGTGATTATGTGATTGATTTTTACGAATGTTTGTGATTGGAATCGATATTGTGGGTTTGTATGGGTTATGTCTTAGGCGTAGCTAACCTAGGGTATATCGATTCTCCTCAAGGGCCCATGGGGGATGACAAGAGAACCCGAATGATAATTATCAATCTAGATGGATGTCCTAGGGTCTTGCTCCCTAGGCAAGATCCACTTTGGATGGAGATTTTAGGTTTAATTTGATTATATTCTTGATTTGCTTGCCTTTGGCTTTGTAATTCCGTTATCGATCTTTAGTAATTGGAATTAGGTTAAATTAAGGTTTAATCGGTTAATTCGATGAAGCTCTCTCGTTTGCTCAATTGGATTTCTAATGTGAAACATGACCTTCCATCACAACTCTTAATTAAATTCAGTAATTATTAGGAATCAATTCTAGGCTTAGGGTGAAACCATACCTTAGAAACCTATTGTAGTAGAGAGTAAACCCCTTCTAATTGCAAAATTGTTACCTTTATGCTTACATAGTGATTAGAAAACTTTCAAACTTCCATCATGCCTAATTTAATATTGCGATAGATCTTTGGTGTGCCCTACGTGATATCCTCCTTGTGGGATCGATTTATACTACCTTTGTCTTAATCCGTAAGCTTGCGGACTATGGAGACCTTTCTCTAACCTAATCGTTTTAGAGGAGTTTTCGAGACAAGTTCACTTAAGCCATGTAACATATTGCTATATTGTTAAGTTCACCACAAAAATTGTAGGGGGAAACTGTTATATCGGCTAATCACATACTAAACAAGATTTCATTAAAAGGTAAGGATGAAACTCCTTGTGAGTTGTGGCAGGGACGTAAACCGTTATATAAATACCTCAAAGTGTGGGGATGTTTGGAAAAGGTTAAAGTGTCTAGTCCAAAACAAGTTAGAATCGGGCTGAAAACGATTGATTGCATGTTTATTGGATATCCACTCAACATTAGTACTTATCGGTTTCTGATTCACAAACCAGAAGTGCCTAATATGCATGAAGGCTTATTTCTTGAGTCAAGGAATGCTATATTCTTTGAAGATGTCTATCTTTGTAAAGAGAGGGTAGAGATGAGTTTGAACAAGAGAACTCATGATGTTGCCAGTAGTTCTACTCAAGAGTGTAAAGAACCAAGATGTGGCAAGAGAGCTAGAATTGCTAAGGCGTTTGGTCATGACTTTATCAGAGAAGCTCTGTCTAGTGCAGATGCTCTATTCTGGAAGGAAGCTATTCATAGCGAGATTGAGTCCATCATGAAAAATCATACTTGGGAGTTGGTTGATCTCCCACAAGGTTGCAAGCCCTTAGGATGTAAATGGATCCTAAAAAGAAAGTACAAGGTTGATGGATCAATAGACAAGTTTAAAGCTCGTTTGGTTGCCAAAGAGTTTAAACAAAAAGAAGGGTATGATTTCTTCAACACGTGCTCACCTGAGGAAAGGATCACTTATATTCATGTGCTTCTTGTGATTATTGTTTTGCACAATCTTGAGCTTCACCAAATGGATGTGAAGACCGGTTCTTAAATGGTGAGTTAGAAGAAGAGATATGCGTAAATCAACCAGAAGGGTTTGTGGCACCTTGTTAAGAGAAAAAGGTGTGCAAACTCGTTCAATCATTGTATGGGCTTAACAAGCGCCGAAGCAGTGGCATGTGAAGTTTGATAACACGATGTTGTCAAATGCTTTCAAGATCAATGAGTGAGACAAATGTGCATACGTAAAAAGTGCATCAAATGTGTTTGTCAGAGTATGTCTATATGTAGGCGATATGTTGATCATGGGGAGTAGCCATGATGTTATCATTGATACGAAACTCATGTTGAAACGAAACTTCGCTATGAAAGATATGGGGGTGGCTGACGTAATTCTTGGAATCAAGATAGCTCAGACATCTGAGGAAACTATCTAAACACAATCTCATTACGCTGAGAAAGTGCTTAAGAAATTCAACGCTTATGATGATCCACCGACCAAAACACCAATGGAACTCAATGTTTATTTGTGTAAGAACAAAGAAGAGCTAGTGGCTCAGTTGGAATATGCAAGGATTATAGGGAGCTTGATGTACTTAACGAACTATACGCGTCCCGATCTTTCATCTTCTATGAACAAGTTGAGTAGGTTCACAAGTGATCCAAGCAATGAGCATTGGAAAAGCACTTGTAAGGGTACTAAGATACTTGAAGTACACCCTTACGTTGGGGCTGCATTACACGAGATATCATGCTGTACTTGAAGGGTACTGTGATGCTAATTGGATATCAGACAGGAAAGACTCATTTTCCACAAGTGGATATGTCTTCACTATAGGTGGAGGAACGGTGTCTTAGAAGTCCACTAAGCAAACGTGTATTGCCCGATCCACCATGGAATCCGAGTTTATAGCTTTGGATAAAGTTGGTAAAGAAGCAGAATAGCTTCGTAACTTTCTTGAAGATATTCCATATAGGAACAAGCATGTGGCGTCAATGATGATTCACTGTGATTGTCAAGCTACCATTGGTAGGGCACAAAGTGACATGTATAATGATAAGTCTAGACATATACGTCATAGACATAATACCGTGAGACATTTGATTTCAAGTGGTGTAATTTCAATTGATTACGTAAAGTCAAAACACAACTTGGCGGATCCGCTAACCAAAGGGTTAAGTCGAGATCAAATATGGAATTTGCTAGAGGGAATGGGTGTAAAATCCACATAACAAAGAACTGGCATGGTGGCAACCCAACCATGATGACTGGAGATCCCAAGAACTTGGTTCAATAGGAAAACTAAGTATGAAAGTTCAGTCGGAACACTTGGAAATAAATTTCAACCCATCCCTAGAGGGCAAGATCCAAGTGTTGAAACCTGCAACATGTGGTGAGGCTAAGTCATTTGACTTTTAATGAATCTTAAACCCAGTGTGGTAGAGTATGGTAGGATAATCGGGATAAGTGATCACCTATATAAGTGTAAAGCGAGGGCCATTTCAAAAGTTAAACACTTATGAATCCAAAGGCATTGTCCATGGCCGAAAAGGGCACAAACGTGAGAACAAAAGGTGGTGAGGCCTTATTGTGTTAATATCTTTGTCTCGGTATACACCACTAAGGAGTAGTTCAAGGTACTGCGTCCAACTAAGCCGCCAATATGCCCGATCATATTGACTATGGAGGGTCCAAACCCACAAGCTACGTATCCTTATGCAATAAAGTCTCTCAAGAACTGGGTTGCATGTTGCGTACGTATATACAATAATTTCAACTCATGTGGGGGATTGTTGGAAATTAGTTTTAAGATAGTGCATAAGTTCCGACTTTGACCAATTTGGAAGAGGCGGTATAGTGTGTTAATTTTCTCAAAACCGAATTTCGGTGAGTGAAAAATTAATGCAAGTTGGCCACTTACTAAGGCATTTGTTTGTGGGAGATGGAAGACATCGTAAGGTCTATCCTACTTCTGAAATGCCTTAATATAGTCTAGGAGTAGTAACTCCTACATTGTGAAGACATATTATGGTGGTAACTCCCATATTAAAGAGATATATTGGTGGTATCATTACTGCATTTAAGGTGTTGTAAGAGGTGTTGTAACACCTGAGTTATGATGTTGTAACTCCTAAGTTATGGTGTTGTAACACCTTCTGACACACCTGCAGAAAAGAGGTGTAATAGCTGTGTTACTTTCAGGTTTTGAATGCCTTAATGACCCTTTAAGGGTGTAATTGAATTCCCGACTTGAATGGAGAATGCATATATAAATAGGTCATATTTTCTTGCAAAGAATACATAAAAAATCACACAAATCCTTTCAAAGTTGCATCTCATAGCATCTCTTCGAAATCCTTGCATCCAAAATAAGGTTTGGCATATAGTACATAGGCCAGTTGTTACCACATTTCTAGTTCGTCGGAGCTTCTGGATTGTGGTGCTACTATCCATAAGACGAAACTTATTTATCTTTGGAAACGTTACATCAAACCGTGAGCACTAGTCAAGACGTATTCAATTTGTGGGTAGAGGTTTAACCTCGACTCGACTTTACCATTGCTATGATTCTGCTATTTTTCTTAAGTGTTGCAGAAAGTGTTTAAACACATTGTCCAAAATTTGTCCAGTTTCCAGTGTTGCAGAAAGTGCTTAAACACCCTGTCCAGAATCCAGTGCTGCAGTCCACGTGTTTCCAGAAGTTTTGCAACACTCCAGCGGTTCCAGAATCTAATTGTATTTTTCCATCGATTCGTACAAGATTTTCAGCATCTTTGGTGTTGTTTTTAGGTCGATTTCCAGAAGTATTCTTGGAGCTTTTCATGATGTAATAGTTTGATCCTAGAATTAGCTGTTATATTTTTTATACATTGTAAGCCATTGTCGTGTATACCTACAAATCCAACAATTATGATCTATGTCATTCTATCATTCGTGTTTCTTGTGTCTTTTATTGCTTTGATAAATAATGGTTGTTTGGTTGAAGGTTGTTGTATTGATTAATTGATTGGTTTGTGAGGGAAAAGTATTGGAAGTGTTCCACGTTTTGAAAAAAAAATGAATTCCCTAAGGAAGTTGAGTAATAAAAACTAGAGAATTTCTTGCCTAAGTTAATAAAGTGATAGATTGATGCGATTCACAAGTAAGGAGACACTTTGGCATAATAATTATGATTAGAAGTGCAAAATAAAATAACTTACCCCAAAGTTGTGTCACTTGTGAGCATCACTTTAAATCCAAAACACATATGACACGATTGAGGATGTTCCTATGAAACATAGAATGAATTGGCTATATGTTATAAAAATGGAAAGAGATGTATGACGGAGGTATAAGGTGGATAAAGTCGCCGGGTGAAGTATTTTTTGTTTGATAGATTCTAGTTGACATTTGTATACTCCAATCATTGAATTGTGCTTGTAAAGGAAAAAAATACATTGTATGAAATGTAAGAGAAAAAAACTCAAGTAGAAATAGAGGGTTATAATCATTGAAAAATCTTGTGTGCAACTCGAAAAGGGTGTTGAAGTCTTAAAAGAACAAATGCTAGAATAATGCATTCACTTCTTTTTTTTACTAAACCTGGTACAAAAAGGAGGATTGGAAGATAAAATTAAAATTGTTGGCTCAAGAGATAAAAGAGTCGCATCGCCCACACCGGGCGAGTGTGTGGCGACTTCCTAAAAAAGAACCGAGTTGAATCATCTATGGTCAAGGATTATGAAAACTAACGAGTCGTCCAAAATCATTCACATTAAGCACGTTTTGGGGTCGAAGTGAAAAGCTCTTAGTGCATGGCCTAGGGTACTGAGTGAAATAAAAATACCACTTGCTTTCCTATGTTTTATGCCTCTCGATCTCCTTGCTTGTTTATCAAATTCCTAGGAGCCAAATGACCTAGGCAAGTATGGTGAATCAAAAAGGTAAAAATGCTCAACCAAAAAGAGATTTCAAATTTTGTGGACTTTCAAAGACTTTTCAATCTCATTTTGTATGTGCTTTATTGTTAAATTTGCTCGAGGAGCAAAGCTCAAGTTTGTGGGGATGATGAACGTCGAAATACTCATTTTTCTTGCATTATCTACGTATGTTTGATTATGAAATGAGAGTGTTTACTACATTCAAGTGAAATTGTGTTTAATTGCATTTTCAGGTTGAATTTCCTTATTTATATGATTTGATGCACTTTTTGGTATTTTTGAGTCATGTTTTGAAGGTTAGGAAAATCCGGGAACTCAAGAAGGTCTGTTGCACTCACTTCGGCCAGCAAATCGAGACCCAAACAAGCACAAATCAAGCCCGGATCAGGAGTAATTTGTGGTTTCCATGATTCTTTGTTAATTGCTTGTTAATTTTGTTTGGGGTTTTGTGTTGGAATTAACAGTGTGGTAATATATGGCTTATACCTTAGGCATATCTAACCGACAGTATATTAGTTCTCTCCGGTAGACCCACGGGGGACGACAAAAGAACCCGCATCATAATTTCAATCTTGTAGAGGCTTCGCTCCTTAAGCAAGATACGTTTGGGGTAGGGATTATCGGGTCAATTTAATTACTCTATTATTTCACTTGCCTTGTTTAAATTAATTCCCATTGCCGGTATTTAATAATATGAACTGTTGTGAATTATATTGTGATTGGTTATTTTATTGGTCCCACTTGTTTGTCCACTTGGATTTCTAATATGGTAACATGACATTCATTCACAACTCATAAGTTAATTAATGATTACTAAATTGTAATTTTAGGATTAAAGTGAAACTTATACCTTGGGAACACATTCCTAGTTCTTGAGTATTTTTATTTATTTATTTAGTTAATTAATTAATGTTTGATTAGTGATCAAGTAATTCCCTACCATTTACAATTTAGCTTAACTTAGTTAATCCATTGACCTTAAGTACGTTAGATGAGAACATCCTCTTCAATACTAGGTCACAAGCCGTAAGCTTACGGTTTGAGAATATTGTCATAATCAATGTTAATTTAGAACACTTTTCGAGACAAGTTCAAGGAGCTCTCTGCTTTACATTCAAATCAGACTTAGGATCTTGTTCCACGTCCTCTCAACTCGAATGTCGTGGGATTTAAATGGGTTTCCCGAACCAAATTCTTAGTTGATGGTTCAATTGATCGCCACAAAGCTTGCCTTATTGCACAGGCTTCACTCAGCTCCTAGGATTCGATTGTTCCCATACATTTAATCCCGTGGTTCGGGCTTCTACGGTTCGGATTGTTCTATCTATTGTTGTTTTACACAATTGGCCCCTCCACCAGTTGGACATAAAAAATATCTTATGAAAGATTCACGATTCCCGAATCATGTTTGTCTCCTTGAGAAGGATTTGTATGGTCTCAAGCAAGCTCCCCGAGCTTGGTCTCAACGGCTTAGTGATTTTCTCTTAAGTGTCAAATTTATCTGCAGCTGTTCCCATTCCTCTTTATTAATCTATATTTGTGGGTCATCCATTTTATACCTCTTGGTGTATGTTGATGACAGGCAACTCTTCAGAAGGCTTATTATATCTTGTACCGTGTACATCTTAGGTCAATAACAACTTGTTTCTTGACTAAGTTAGATTTAGCTGGAACCAAATCATGTGCGTATTTCCATAAGAACATGAGGATTTTTAGGGTACATCAATTGTCCAGATCCATTTCCAAAGTCGAGAATCCATCGTAGATGATGATGTCGATCCCTCATTTTTCATTCAACACCTCCCTTATGACGTTATATCATGTCTTCACTGCATCTCATTCTCGAGAAGTGCCAACATAAATGATCTGGCCTAATATTACATTATATCGGGATTGACTGAATTAACCGCTTTTCAGCAGGCGAGAATATTTGCTCCAACAAGGTCAAGTCTGTCAGCCCTCTAGGGATGGCAACAACGGGACTCGGACCATTAGGTTCGAGTCCACACTCCTTTGTCCGTCTTCACATAGAATCCGGTTGGTCTGGAAGCCAAGGGTCTTCCTACGCTCAAATACACAAACTAGCTCCCACACACCACCTTATACTCTGCTCTAACACCTGCCTTCCCTCCAAGATGCTCCTCTATGAGAAACTCGGATTATGGCCCATAAAGGCTTGCATGAAACTCAAATTTGCAAAGTATTTCATCTTGAGAGATTTAAAAATAAGTGACTGCTCATTTTGAATAAGCCACTGCCCTTTCTTGGCCAACATAGCAAGATTGGAAGCCCTTATGTCTCAGAACCCCTGTAAGCCTTCAAATTTGGATATACATAATTTCGATCAGCTACACTAATGGATACGCTTCTCTTTACCATTTTAAACCCACTAAAACCGAATAACAATAGCTTTCAGGCTGTCACAAATTTTGTTTGGTAGTGCAAAACAACTCATTGTGTAGGAAGGGATGGCCTGCGCACCAACCTTAATCATAGTCATCTGTCCCGCTTGGGATAACATTTTAGTTGTCCAATCTTTTTGTCTTCTTGGCCACCCGCTCCACCACCGCCCCAAAAATAATGTTCTTTGACCTCCCTACCACCGCGAGTAAACCTAGATAAACTGTCCACTAGATTCACCCAGAGTAGAGATGGCAACTCCGTTCGAAGACTCACTTCTACTGCCGAACGAAAAGCTATCTTGAATTTCTCAAGGCCAATCATTTGACTAGAGGCCCGCTCGTAGTCACGAATCACTTATTTCACAGTCCGCACATCCTGATCATTTGCGCTACCAAATATAATGCTATCATGTGTAAAAGTGAGATGGTCGGCAACCCCCCCCCCCCCAATAGACTCGAGCTCCCATGAGCGATCACCTGGTTGACCATTTATAAAAATATTGTATGAAATAGTGGACAAAATTGCTCCTCCCAATTCCTAATTCCCAATTTTGGCATAACCCTCTTAAAAAACGACATTCACCCAATCATATGTCTTTCTCATGTCTAGCTTAAAAACAAAAGTACCTCGTTTCCTACCAATATATTTTTCATAGCATGGAAAATTTTAAAAACTAAAAGTGCATTATTTGTAATTAAATGACCAAGTACAAATGTAAACTGTCTCCCACCAATAAGTGAATCTAGATACAACTTTAGTTTTTTAGCTATGGTTTTAGTGATAGTTATGAACTCAACATGGCAAAGGCTTATAGGACGATAATCTTTTGTGATCTCATATTTCTTCTTTTTCGGTATTAACATAACATGGGTGAAGTTAAGAACACGAAGATCTCCTGCCTCTATGAAATAACTTTTAGTCTTCTACTACCTTCATTTTCTTTATGTAGTTATGAGTTTTGTGATTAATTTGTTGATAAATAGATGTCTTTTTAACTTATTATACACAATTTTTCTAATATTATCCCTATAAATTGTTTGAAAGAAATAATATAATGTAAATAATAAATAATATAAAGGAAAGAGTGAGAGAAACATAACAGATTTTAGGGTAGAAAACAAAATTTAGATGAGAGTTTATTTGTCCATGCTCCCTACCTCTTAATTCTCTTATTTATATGTATAAGCTTAAAAAACTTTTAATTTTTATTTAAAAGTACATTTGTTATAAATCTATTATGGAGGGACTATTTGCAGTCCACAAAATTTCTAGTGCATCACATTTCATGTAGTCCATTTTTATTTAAAATTTATAAAATTCTGAATACAACCCATTGAATACCAATTATACTATTTCGTTATTAAATTAAATAATTTGAATTGAAATATTATAAATAAGACATGGAAATATTATAAGAAAAAGAAACAAAAGGAAAGGAAACAAAGGGGCCAGAGATTTATCAGATCAAAGAGAAGAAAGAAAAGAGAGAAAAGGAGAGGAAGAAGAAGAAAGATGACGATTTTCATACGCCGGTTGCCTAACCTTTGCGGACAATTTTCATACATATATTTAACATAAAATTTCCTTTGGGTTTACTTCTTTCTTGCACCAAAAGTTTTCATTTTTTTGAAATAAAAGTGTGTGTCATATGCCGTCATTAGTCAATAGGTTCGTGTGAAAATAGCCACCACAGTAGGGTTATTCGTCTATAAATGTCGAACACGTTGAGGACAATTTGGTTGGTGATGCTGAATGTTGTGGTGGTTGTGTTATATCTCGGTATGTGATTGTATAGACGAAGATGTAAAAATTCAGACAAAGTCGAGGCTAGAGTTTGACTCTATATCCGTAAGACGAAATTACCACGTGCTCTGGTGCAATACGTTTAGTAGCAAAACGCCTCCAAGATACAACGACTTTAAAACTTCAGACTGCTGCACTACGAGTCGGAAGTTATCGGCGAACGTACTCGGATATTTGGAATTTTCGGACTCTACTAATGCAGAATTTAGAAAAGCTTTTGAATTGCAAAGAACTTGTGAATTCGAATTAATGAAATGAAATGTGGAGGGGCCTATTTATATATGTTGAAGAGTTGTGGTGCCTTTTTGGAAAGGCACCTCTTCACCCCTTGGTTGCACCCTTTGGACTGGACCCACCAGTTCACTGGGCGGACGCACCCGCTGGCTAACCCGCGCCCTGGCGGGCGACGGGTCGCACTGGTTCGACCCGCCCGGCCTGCTGGTGGGTCGGTTCGACCCACTACCCCGGTCCGGTTCGACCGACCCGAACCGCCGACCCGGTTCGACCCACCGGCCGATCCGGTTTGATCGGTCCGAGCCGCCCAACCATCCGGTTCGACCCGGTCCACGTTACTGCACCGCCTGGCTCGAACCGCCACGAACCCGCGAGCCATCTGTCTGGACCACCTAGCCAAAACTTTAAGGCTCCTCCAACTCCTCGCGACGACGCGTACGTGCGAAGTGCGCCTCTAAAGCGACTCAATGCGACATGTGCGACGTGCGCATGCGGGCCCGGGCTCGGGCTCGGGCTCGGGCTCAGATGGTGCGAAGCACCATCCTCAGGTCCATTTTAGCCAAAGACTAAAATCCCACTAGGATCCACCATAGGGGAGCACACTTGATAACTACTTATCAGGTGCTCTACTAAATAAGGAGTATCCACTTACTCCAATTTTTCTATGTGGGACAAGTTCCCATAAGTTTCCTCCATAAACTCTTCAATTTCCATGTTTAAGTTGCAACCTTTGACAATTAATATCTCATTCACCCGAAATTAGTTTTGAGCATATTAATACATTAAATTCATCTACTCGAAGTTAGATTATGAATTTGCAACTTGTTTCCATTTTTAACAAATGGATTGAATTAATTAAATTGGTCAATTTTGAGTCAAAACCCAAAAATTCCAAATCAATTTCCAACAATCCCCCACATGAATGATATTAATGCAATGCACACCTAAGAAAGTCCCAACGAGCCGTCCCTTCATCAGGATAGGTAGCTTCAGGCTTTGAACCTTCCCTAGTGAGATGCCATCGGATTTACTCGCTGCTCAGTGAACATGATGTCTTGAACTGGTCAGCTTTTGTGTAAATCAAGTACAATGACAACCACAAAGTAACGACTCTAATATCCTTTTGGTTCTCACGTTATTGTCCATTTTGGCCATGGACCTTATCTTGGATTCATAAGTGTGTACTGAAAATATTACATTTGTCAGTTTGAAGCGGCCCCACTTCACACTTATATAGGTGATCTCCTATTAAAGGTACCCTGAAATACCTTACCACGAAGGTATAGGAATCATTAAAAGCTGTTAAGCTTACCCTTACCACACGTCATCAGGTTTTGTACCAAATAGGTACAATTGGCACTTGAGCGGAATCGAGAATGAGCTTGAAATTTGTTTTCAAGTGCAAAACTGAGTGCTTCAAAGCTTAGTTGTCTCGTTGAACCAAGTTCTTGGGATCCTCCAGTCATCATGGACGAGTTACCACTATGAACACTCTTTAGTATGTGGGTTTTAGCCCCATTCCCCTTACCGCGTTATACATTTGATCTCGACCAATGCCTTAAGTCAGCGGATCCGCAATGTTGTCTTTTGACTTTACGTAGTCAATGGAGATTACCCCACTTGAGATCAAATGTCTAACGGTATTGTGTCTCCTCCGGATGTGTCGAGACTTACCATTATACATGTGGCTTTGTGCCCTCCCTATAGCAGACATGCTATCACAATGTATCATCACGGGAGGCACTGGTTTGCACCAACCAGGAATATCCTCTAAGAAGTTCCGAAGCCATTCTGCCTCTTCACCAGCTTAGTCTAAAGCAATGAACTCCGATTCCATTGTGGAACGAGTTATGCAAGTTTATTTAGAGGATTTCCAAGCCACAGCTCCTCCACCTATAGTGAATACATAACCACTGGTGGATTTTGAATCTTTTGTATCAGATATCCAGTTTGCATCTGTGTATCTTTCCAATACGGCTGGATATCTTGTATACAAAATTACATGATTCATGGTATGTTTTAAATACCTTAAAACTCTCATCAGAGCTTTCCAGTGATCCTTGTTAGGATTACTTGTAAATCTACTAAGTTTGCTAACTGAATATGCTATATCCGGACGCGTACCATTTGTCAAGTACATCAGGCTTCCGATAATTCTTGCATATTTCAGTTGCAGCACTGGGTCTCCTCTATTTTTGGCTAAGTGTAGATTAACATCTACAGGAGTGTTAGCCGGGGGTACGTCATAAGCATCAAATTTCCTCAACACATTCTCAACGTAGTGAGTTTGTGATAGGAAAATTCCATCAGAACTTCTAGAGATTTTCATCCCTAGAATGACGTCAGCCAGACCCATGTCTTTCATGTCAAAAATTCGTTTTAACATGTTTTTAGTATTCACGATCGAGTCATGATTACTTCCCGTAATAAGCATGTCATCGACGTATAGACACACTATTACATAATCTTGTGGAGTGCCCTTTATATAGACACACTTATCGCACTCATTGATTTTGAAACCATTTGAGAGCATCACATTATCAAAATTTTCATGCCATTTAAGAGGTGCTTGTTTGAGTCCGTACAAAGATCTAACAAGTTTACACACCTTCTTTTCTTGGCCAGGAACTACAAACCCTTCAGGTTGTTCCATATATATCTCCTCCTCCAATTCCCCATTTAAGAAGGCCGTCTTCACATCCATTTGATGTATCTCAAGGTTATGCAGAGCTGCAATAGCAATGAGAACTCTAATGGAAGTGATCCTCGTAACTGGGGAATACGTATCAAAGAAGTCGTATCCTTCTCTTTGTTTGAACCCTTTGGCTACCAATCTAGCCTTATACTTATCAATTGATCCATCGGCTTTATACTTCCTCTTTAGAATCCACTTGCATCCAAGTGGTTTACAGCCTGGTGGTAGATCTACAATCTCCCACGTGTGATTTTGCATGATGGACTCGATTTCACTGTCTATTGCTTCTTTCCAGAGAGGAGCATCTGGATTGGACAATGCCTCATGTATTGTCCTGGGTTCACTTTCCATCATGTATGATAGAAAATCCGGCCCAAAGGACTTTTCCTTTCTGGCCCTTTTACTACGTCTCGGTCCATCATTAACTTCAGGTTCTTTATGAACCTCGACAGGCGAACCATTTGCAATTTCATAAGTTCTTTTACGAGAACTTATTTCTGTGTTTTCCTTCTTAGGAAATATGTTCTCAAAGAACACCACGTTCCTTGACTCAATAGTCATTCACACGTTTATGTCAGGAATGTCTGATTTGTGCACCAGAAATCGATATGCACTACTGTTATGCGCATATCCAATGAAAATGCAATCAACAATTTTGGGTCCTATTCTCACTTGTTTCGGCTTAGGTACTTCAACCTTAGCTAGGCACCCCCACACTTTAAGGTAATGGTAGGAAGGTTTTCTTCCTTTCCACAACTCGTAAGGAGTTTTGTCCCTTTTCTTATGTGGCAATTTGTTAAGAATGTAGTTGGCAGACAAGATGGCTTCCCCCCACATGTTCTGGGGTAAGCCCGAACTTATCAACATAGCATTCATCATCTCTTTTAGAGTTCGGTTCTTGCGTTCTGCTACGCCATTTGATTGAGGTGAATATGGAGCTGTAGTTTGATGAATAATATCGTTTTGTTGGCAAAATTTTTCAAATGGAGCTACATATTCTCCACCTCTATCACTACGAATCACTTTGATTCTTTTGCTAAGTTGATTTTCAACTTCATTCTTATAATTTTTGAATGCCTCAATGGCTTCATCTTTACTTTTCAAAAGATATACATGATAGTATCTTGTGCAATCATCAATAAAAGTAATGAAGTAATTCTTACCACCTCTAGTTTGCACAAACTTTAAATCACACACATCAGTATGAACAAGTTCTAGAGGTGAAGTATTTCTATCAACTGAATGGAATGCTGTTTTGGCCAATTTTGCCTCCACACAGATCTCACACTTTTGTGAATCAAATTTCATTCTAGGAAGTAAATCTAAATTCACTAAACGTCGAAGTGTATTTTGATTTACATGTCCTAATCTACCATGCCATAAATTAGAACACTCAAGCAAATAATTAACTTCACTTATATTAATATTGCTTAATGTCATGCTTTACAGTCATTACATTCATTTTGAAAAGGCTCTTTTCGAGATAGTCTTTCCCAATAAATTGACCACATTAGGTCAGTACAAAATTATTTGCTTCAAAAACTAACCTAAATCCGGCCTTACTTAATAAAGAACCGGAGACTAAATTCGTGCGAATGTCTGGGACATGCAGCACATCCACGAGAGTTAGTTCTTTTCCCGACGTCATCTTCAACACGACTTTTCCCAATCCTACCACTGGAGACGTTGCAGAGTTTCCCATGAAGAGCTTTCTGCCATTGATCTCTTGGTAAGTGGAGAACAGTTCCTTGTCTGAACAGATATGACGGGTAGCCCCTGTGTCGATCCACCACTCCCTTGGATTATCTACCAAGTTGGCCTCGAATACGACGGCGGACAGATCCAATTCAGACATTTCTTCTGGCAAGGGTTTGTGCTCGGCAAGGTTGGCCTGATTCTTTTGGCCTTGATTTGCCTTCTTTGGCTGTCGACATTCGCTCGACTTGTGTCCGGGCTGATCACAGTTATAACAGTTACCTTTTAATCTTTTGTTCGAGGTATACTGTTGCTTATTAGAGCCGCGTTTTCTCTTCTTGCCACTTCCAGACTCAGCCAAATTCACACGTGCCTCTCCACGATTCTTGTCGCTTTTGACTTCAGATTTTCGGTTGTCTTCCTCGATCCGTAGTCACACGATCAAGTCCTCAAGCCCTATTTCCTTGCGTTTGTGCTTGAGATAATTTTTGAAATCCTTCCATTGAGGCGGTAGCTTCTCTATAAATGCGGCTACTTGAAAAGATTCAGATAGTTGCATACCTTCAGCATGAATTTCATGGAGGATCAACTGCAACTCTCGAACTTGGTCCATGACCGTCTTCGAGTCCACCATTTTGAAGTCGAGGAACCGTCCGACAATGAATTTCTTCATTCCGGCATCCTCCGTTTTATACTTTTTCTTCAAAGATAACCACAATTCTTTTGCAGTTTTAAAAATGGAGTAGACATTGTAAAGTGAGTCGTCTAATCCATTCAGAATGTAATTTCGACACAGGAAATCACTGTGATTCCAGGCGTCCAAAGCAGTCATTCCCTCTTTATCCCCTGTTTCAACAGTAGGAGGATCTTCCCTCAAGAACCGGGCAAGACTGAGAGTTGTCAAGTAGAATAGCATTTTCTGCTGCCATCTCTTAAAATCATTTCCGGCAAATTTAGCCGGTTTGTCAGCGTGAGCAGCAGGGATTGAAGGAGTAGAAACAGTAGAAGACATCTCCGAATATACAAAAAAAAAAAAAAAACGTCTTACGCTGTTATATCTCGGCATGTGATTGTATAGACGAAGATGTAAAAATTCAGACAAAGTCGAGGCTAGAGTTTGACTCTATATCCGTAAAACAAAATTGCCACGTACTCTGGTGCAATACGTTTAGTAGAAAAACGCCTCCAAGATACAACGACTTTAAAACTTCAGACCGCTGCACTACGAGTCGGAAGTTATCGGTGAACGTACTTGGATATTTGGAACTTTCGGACTCTACTAATGCAGAATTTAGAAAAGCTTTTGAATTGCAAAGAACTTGTGAATTCGAATTAATGAAATGAAATGTGGAGGGGCCTATTTATATATGTTGAAGAGTTGTGGTGCCTTTTTGGAAAGGCACCTCTTCACCCCTTGGTTGCACCCTTTGGACTGGACCCACCAGTTCGCTGGGCGGACGCACCCGCTGGCTGACCCGCGCCCTGGCGGGCGACGGGTCGCACTGGTTCGACCCGCCTGGCCTGCTGGCGGGTCGGTTTGACCCACTGCCCCGGTCCGGTTCGACCGATCCGAACCGCCGACCCGGTTCGACCCACCGGCCGGTCCGGTTTGATCGGTTCGACGCAGTCCACGTTACCGCACCGCCTGGCTCGAACCGCCACGAACCCGCTAGCCATCCGTCTGGACCACCTAGCCAAAACTTTAAGGCTCCTCCAGCTCCTCGCGACGACGCGTACGTGCGCCTCTAAAGCGACAAGTGCGACGTGCGGGCCCGGGCTCAGATGGTGCGAAGCACCATCCTCGGGTCCATTTTAGCCAAAGACTAAAATCCCACTAGGATCCACCATAGGGGAGCACACTTGATAACTACTTATCAAGTGCTCTACTAAATAAGGAGTATCCACTTACTCCAATTTTTCTATGTGGGACAAGTTTCTATAAGTTTCCTCCATAAACTCTTCAACTTCCATGTTTAAGTTGGAACATTTGACAATTAATATCTCATTCACCCGAAATTGGTTTTGAGCATATTAATACATTAAATTCATCTACTCGAAGTGTAGATTATGAATTTGCAACTTGTTTCCATTTTTAACAAATGGATTGAATTAATTAAATTGGTCAATTTTGCGTCAAAATTCCAAATCAATTTTCAACAGATTGTTCGGCAATGTGGCCGAACGCTTAGAGAAGTGTTTGATTTTGTTTGGTCGAATGATCATCACGACAAGTTTGTTTTGTATATTAAAAACACGATAAAACGTATACAATAGCCCAAAAAAAAAAAAATGGAGCTTACTTGTCGGTATTAAGTGATTTTCGTTGTTATTGCCCCTAGTTGATGAATCTTGAAGAAATAAAGGTTATGGAGTTCTAGAACAAAGATATGATCTGGTTGAACATACAACGGAAGAAGAAATTTCCTTTTATGTTCTTTATTCTTTTCAAATCATATATATATACACATATATTAAATTGATTAGGTATTCTTTTTATTCAGAGCACTATGGTATTTTACTAAGCATCTAATTTATTGAACTAGTAGTATCCCCGTGCGATGTACGGTTTGTAAGTGTAAATGAATAAATTAATATTTTTTTATATTTTAATATAATAAAATATTATAATCAATAAATAATACGATATGAAAAATTATATGTTAATGGAAAAATAGTGCAGTGAAAAGTATTCATGACTAAAATATATATTAGAATGGATATTTATTTTTCTTAATGTATGAATATCTCTAGCATCCTTCCGTAGAAGTCATGTTGATGATTGGGGCTGGAATTGCAATATGCGGTTGATAGAGGATATATTTGTAATGTTAAAAATTAGTTACCGTCTTCATAAATAATTTTTCATTAATAATAGTCAATAAATTTATAAAAAGAAAATAATTTTAAGAAAATATGTTTTTTTGGGCCCAGACAAAATCAGCCCAAATAGCTTTATCATATTTATTTAGGTGAATATATGGCAAGTTATTGCCAATAATTATGTTTTATATTGGGTTGAATTTTATATACCAAAAATTGTGATGTTCATAATTGGTAATAGATTTTGGGCGGAAAAACTTCAAAGTTACTAATTTTCAGTGGATTTTGTTATTATATTAAGTATAGATAGTTGTTTCTAAATTCTAATCATAAGACCTCCAAATATGACGACATTGAAGTTGGAGAAGAATGCAGCTTTGGGTCACCCAGCCCATTACACGGCCCATGCGATATGAGTCGAGTCTTACATGCGTTTTTTCCTAATTTTTTGAGAGTTTTCACCCTTCAACTCATATCTTAATTCTCCACTATAAAAGGGGACCTAAAAATAAATTTTATACATCTTCTATCATAATTTGGAGTGTCAAGCAAGGGATTCAAGGAAGAGTTCAAGAATTCAAGAGCAAGAAACATTCAGTTATATCTTTTTAATTGTTGTGTTCTTAGCTACTTATGATATTTTTGAGGATTCATTTTTTACTACCGAGAGGTTTATTATTAAACTCTGACACTCAAAACTACTCAGATTGAAATATAATGGTTCCTGGAGAAAAACACCTTCCTGGAGAAAAATCAATTGGGCTTCATTACCGAGCCCAGAATATGAATACTTATCAATCACAAACTTTGGAAATTATAATATGATATACTGCCTTGAGTTTGAGTTGAAAAGGTTATGTTGCGAGATTTGTGTAAATCAATTGTAACTTATTACCAACTTTAAATGCAATTCCGGAATTAAATGGTTTGAATGTTTTAACATATATAAGGTAATATAAATTAATGCAGCCAATTATACTTAACCAATTAATGCAGTTAATATTGAAGTCTTCCATAATTAGCAGTGCTGTTTTGGGCGGGAAAATGTTGATATTACTATTCTTGACGGATTTTGTTATATTATATAGTATAGATTAGGGGAGTGTAATAAAAATAAAAATAAAAATTGTAGGGTAAAATAGTCGTTGTCTTTCATTATCTAAAAATATATTAAAATTGAAAAATAGACGGAATCAGCCGCTTTCTCATCGTATTATCCGTCGTCACACTTCATTGGGACAAATAATAGTGATAATGACGATAATGATAATGATAATGATTATGATTATGATTATGAATATGAATAATAACATAACATAACAATAATAATAAAGAGATGTCCTCTGAACAAGCTTCGGTTTCAGTTGTTCTCTAGGCGTAGGGGCGATCAGCGACCATGGCGAAATACATGCACGGTGACCAGAGCGACTATTACAGGATGTGCTCAGCTCCTGAATCTGCACTCCACACAGCTTTTGCGGTAATTTTCTTGAACCGTAATTGTTCTTATTTCTATTCCGATTTTGCTATTACGATTTACTCGGCAATTCTAGACGTTTTGTTTATAAGAGTTTGTCTGGCTAGGACATCATTCTTTGAAGCTTTGATGATTCGATTCGCGATTGCATGTTACAGACGAGTATGGAGTGACCTTCAATTTAGTGTTAGATTTTTTAATGTGGTATTATTAGTTACCCAATGTGTTTGATAATAAACCTAACAATGATTTAGTATAAGCATTTATCATACATGAAAGTGTGTCGCAATCGAAAACCACTATAACATTCGCCTGTTGAATTTACCGTGCTATCAGACGGTATTAGGAATTCTCTTTCATTTGCAGATCTTTCATTACTTATGCAACAAAGAAAATCATCAGAAGTCTTTGGAATGAATATGAGAAGATGTAGCAATTGCTATTTCCGTTTTGTATTGGTTTACATATGTTCTAAACGAGGACTCTGTCTTTTACTCGGTTCTCTTTGTGTTGATTGAACATAATATAAGTCTTGCATTGCTAAAAATCCCTCTGTAAATGTGAAAGGTAGTGCAATCGATTCTGGCTTGACATAGTTTAACTTTTGTCATTTCCGTACCAGCTTCCATCTAAATCCCCATAGAACTGTGTGTTCTTCACATTGTGGCCCTTCAATCTTATCTCAACACGAATGAGATCAGCTGAACTAATATAAAGAAAATATTAAAAGCGAAAAAAGTTTACCTAGGGGCATTTGGAACCATGACTGGAGATGCAAAATGGCAGGGCAATTCTCCTTTGGCAGTAACAATTACCATCGGATATTTACGACATTTTCTGCCAAAGGAGAATTGCACTGTTATTTTTCTCCACTCTGTACTTTTTGCACGTTGGAGCTACAGTTCTGACTCTGCCTCTGTTGAGCTTCAAATGTGGGATTTTATACTCAACATTCGCACCTTGCGTGGATATTCCTTAGGAATTCAATGGTATATTCCGTGGAACAATGCCTCTTAGCTTTCTTTTACTTCTATTGTGGCAGTCATGGTCCCCCCTTGCCTTGCAGGTCTTCTCTTCTTTGTCATCAAGATAATGCCAGATTGCTGGCAGATCAAGAAGCATAACAAATCTCTTGATTTTCGATTATGATACAAAGCTCATGGTAAGTTGCCTAAAACATTGTTATTAAGGTGTTCATAGTATATGCGGATGTCAACACATTTCTTTTATGCTTATTATTCATAAATATTACCAATGGTTTTAGTCAAGAGGATGGAAGAAAACACACATAATATCCATGTATAGAATGCAAATTTTGCGCTTGCAATAATAATATTTCGAGATATAACATCTTATGGTGGTGATGCTCATATCATGAGCTTCAAACTCTTATTAAGCCTCTATATGTACTAATATGCAAAACACTGAAATTATAGGCTTTCAGAAGCAAATTAAAGGATTTAATCATTTCCGTTACCACAGATAATGCTAAGTCGATTTGAAGAAATTAACCACGTCATCCTAGAGGAAATTAGAGATGCTTCCTTTTTTTTTTTTTTTTTTTTTTTTTTTTGCGAGTAGCATTGAACTGTCAGAATAATGTATCTCCTTTAAGTTTTTTCTTTGGTATGGCTTCATGATAATATCATGTTGAAGCAAAGATCATGCAGAATCTGATGAGTTGCCATTCCATATTTATGACTTTCAATTTAAACTTGACAGGTTTCTAGCAGAAGGAGCACACCTCAGGAATGCAGACCATTGGTTCCAGATTGGTCATCCAGCGGATGGAATAACTTAGGTAATACGAGATCTTCATGCTCCCTCTATCACGCTCGCAAACATGCACATGTGCTCACCACCACATGCGCACCAGTTGGTCTCATATTGTAGCCTTTGCAAAAAGGTTAGGTCGCTTGACCTGACAAGTCCCGTAATCTATTTTTCAGATATTGTTCGAAAAACACCATTACCGATAAGGAGCGGAGAATTATTCTATTTTCTATCCATATGCTTTTGTCTTGATAGGATGCCTCTTTCATTAAAGATTCTGTCATAAAAAATAACAGGAGCAAGAAGAGAGATTTATATTGATATCTTAATTCTATGTGTTCGTGTTAGATGAGGGGTAATTTTCTCACAAAACTATACTCCAGTTCTGCAAGTTTTTTCTTAGTTTCTGTGGTGCAGGTGAATTATTGGGCGGTCTTCTTTGGCAGACATTCACAAATTATCATTGTCGGGGACTAGTTCTATGCTTTTTGTGGCTGTCTGCCAGAGGAGATTTGCTCACTAATAGTCCTGCAAAACTACTTCCGATCAATAAACTGTCGCAAATTAAATGGAATCCAATCTTTGAGGTCCTGTTTTACTTTTTAGCTGTTGGTGAAGTTTGAGAATGCATTCTTGTTGGCTGTAAATGACATTTTGTCCATGAAAAAATATTGCTCTTCTGGTTTAGGCCTATCTCTCTTTAGTTTTGCGCCAGAAGTGATTTCACGGACTGATTTAGGTCAATAAACCTATTTGTGTAGGCTAATAATTAGCTGGCTGTTTCTTAGTTTGGGATGTAAATTGGATCAGCGATATGATTACAAGTTTGTGGATGAGCAGGCTTCACCAAATGATTTCCATTATATTGTTTCTTAGTATGGGAAGGCTGTGAAGTATTATTAGGTAGTTGGATGTTATAATCATTTTGTTTGATGTTGCATGGCCAGTTTATGATATATCAGTATAACATGTTGCGCATTTCTACTACATATGCAAAAAAAATCAGCTATTTTCTGAAGTGAGAATATGTTAAACTTAGATGAGCATTATATATTGAAATGGATGATGTGGTCCAGTGGTGATTGTAGATTAGTCATCATGAATACAAGTGATGCCATATCCATTCATTCTATTTAGCGAGGGCATCCAGTTTATAATTGGCTAATGTTTTTTATGCTTTCACTAAACAGTGATTTGAGTGTTGTTTTTTCTCCGTTATGCTAACAACTTTTTAAAATTCATTTGGTGGAGTCACAGATATCAATTAACTTACTGTGGTAGCTCATGAGTGAAAAACGCTTCTGTAATTCCTCACACACGTTGATGGATCGTATCAGCAATTAGCCTTGAAATTGTGTAAGTTTTAGTTTTCTCCTATTGAAATGATTTTAACAAATTCTGTATTTGGAACGACATTACATTTTTCTTGGCATATTGCCTAGAGTACTATCTAAAAACTTGATATAATTTTTAATCAGCTTTTGCTCTAAAGTTTTGTTCATTTTTTTAATTAGCTTATAGGTGATGTCTTGATCCATTTATTTACAGAAGTAAAGACGAACATGGTTTTTTTCTTATCTTCCAGAGTCATTTCATAATTCTTATAAATAATAACAAGAGATTAAAGAACTGATTACCTATCCAGAGATAGATTTTTTTATAGGAAATGGTCAATATATACTAACAAAAAACTACTTCATGAAATTAAGAATGTTACCAGTTCAGAATGTGGCATACATAAGATATAAAAGTATAAAAAGTTCGTGTACTCGGTCAATCCGTCATCCTTCATCATGTTGTACATTGTCATCTGTTTGCTTTGCTGCAGTTTTGGGAACGTAATCCATAGAAGTTAAATAATTGAAACTAGTATAACATTACTTGATATACCTCAAACATTATTAAAAATATTATGGAATAAAAAACCTCTTAAGAATCAATATGATAGAGTTAATGAAAATTAATATCAATCACTTTTAGTATTATCAAAAGTTTCAAGAAGGTTTAGCGCTATCTTGTAACAAAGAACAGGAAACAGCACACTAGAATAGTTTTAATTCAAAAATATTAGCACAATACTTGGCATAATGAAAACGAAGAAGATTATTTCTTTGGGACATGATGTATTGCGGCATTGTGGGATTGAATTGCAGGGCAATTCTCCTTTGGCAAAGAAAGAAGTATGCATGTGCATGTATTCCCTGCCCAAGGAGAATCACACTGTTATTCATTTTCCCACACAATTTTCTCTCTTCACTATCTGCATTTGATATAAGTTGGAGTTCATGTCTTGAAACTCACAGAGCTTGCTTTATATAGAAACCTCCTGGCTTCGCACCTTCTTTTGGATATGCTGAAGGAGAAAACGGCATATGCTTTGGGACTATTCCTCTAGGGGTTTCCCCTTTACTTTTCATTGGGGTCAAGGTAAAAAAGTTCTGACCTTCACTCCCTTTTTGTTCCATGGATATGCTCTTTTACGTGCCAAAGATATTGCAACGTTATTTGTTTTGCCATGTCATTAGGAATCAGATCCTTGATTTGCTTTCCTAGGAGTAGTAAAATTCATCTCCGAATCACTTTTACTCACATGAATAATGGATTAAGTACTATAAGAACCTAACACGAAACATACTTTGAGGATAGGGTGAATAGATTTTGTTCCAATAATTTTCCCTGGACATCTATATTGTAGAGGGATGTATCGATATTACTGAAAAGTTCAGGAAGCTGGAGGGTCATTACTAGTCTTCCTCATAAACTATACGGTGTTCACATTTGAGCATGTTCTAAATGACTTGTTTGTTAATTAACTACAAACAACTCTACATAAGTTTGGACTGCAACCAATTAACAGGAAAACAAAATGTAGTGGATATAGGGACCACAATTTGACTAGTCCAGATTCTAGGCACCAACATAAATAAATACTCAAAACACGGAAAGGGCCTTTGTAGATGCTTCGATTTCTGCAGAATATAAATACGAGTATCATAATCCTTAACAGAGATTTTATGGGATTATCGACATAATCTTGTGATAATGTTGTCATTCTAAGCTTTTTCTGATGATATGAGCTACCTGGAATCAGCATCAGTTCAAGTCCAACTGACATAATTTAGAGCTAAACTTATTAGCGTACAGAAAAGATTAGCAGTAATGGTTGTCTTCTCTGGAAATCAGAACCCTTACTCTTGTCTGAACAACAGTACTTGAACCTGCTTTAATTATTTTATTCTGAACTTCTGTTAAAGTTATTAATTCTCTATTTGAAATGGTATTCATATGAATCACATCTTATTCCAAAACTACTTATGCACATAAAAGGTAAGGGGTGTTCCCTGGGGCTCTAAACCAACCCCACCCCACCCCCCCAAAAAAAAACCTAATCCTCTATGTAATCTATTACTAGTGTTGCTAACATTTACTATATAAATATTGTAGCTATATAGATTCAGCACAAAGATAGCTAGTGCCCAATTAATAGCCTAGTTCCACTGCTGCCAAATGTGTCGATGTGTATGCGACATGTACTAGTTTTGAATATAAGATAAATCTCTGTTTGTTAGGATTTCTGGCAGCCACACTTAGGGTTTGTTTGCATATCCTTTTTTAGGACTTATACGAGGTGTGCGATTGCTCCTAAATTTCAAGAAGTGATTGGAATAAGTGATTGTAAAAGAAACAATTCATACTTTAAACCTTCGACATCAGTCAGCTTGAATTTAAGCAGAAACTGTCACTGCAAGCATCCATTTTCAGCTTATTTGAGACCCAAAGCTTAAAAGTACTCATTTCAAACATATGCAAACATCTCTTATCACTTTTGTTTGAGACAAAGTGATTTTAAAATGTTCGTAAATAATAGAAACCGATTGTCATAATCAGTATTAAGTTGGTTCTCAGAAGCAGGCAAAAACTACCTGCTTCAAACTGATTAAAAGTTATTCTAAAGCCTTTTCTTCGTAAAAATTGGTGAAAAGGTTATTATGTTACAAACACTCAACGTCCAAAGGATGTCAAAATTACTTCTATTTAGGGTTGAACACAGGGATGGATCGAAGATTTATTATTTTAGGGAGGTGAAACAATCCATTTGGTATATTTATTGAAGTTTTTTGGAATTTGAGGGTGACGAATTTCGTTCTTTAACTATTATTTCATTGTATATACATAGTAATTAATTTTGAGGGGCGGGGGGGGGGGGAGGGGGTCGCTGCTAGCCTGCTCCTAGCTCTGTCTCTGGTTGTACTGAAAACCTTCCAATTACCTAATCACATCAACCAAGTTCGGCCAACTCAGACAACATTATGGGTTGTATTTACGTTGAGTTGGCTGTGGTGCAAAAAAATTAGTAACCCGAAGTTATGGTTTGGTTTGTGGTTTCAAATGCTACAAAACTGATCCAATATATCTAATTATATACATATAAATGTACACCAAACAATTGATATATATATGTATATGATGCTCCTATAAGAAGAATTTTGGCAAACCTTAGATATCTAACATATTCTATTATTTCCATTTCCACCACCATCATCATCTAAATTTCACCCTTTATATCAACCCAATTTCTTTTCTATAGTCTTCACACAAAAAAGTAAAAGAAAAAAAATCTCTATCTTTCGTGGTTCCTTATTTGTCTTATTCCCTCGATCCCCATCAACACAATATATATGTATGTATGTATACTTATAAATATTGATTTGCAAGTTTTCTTTAATTCAAGTAATACAAGTTAACAAAAGTGATGGTTCAAATTTTAATATAACTAAACTGATCCAAAATCATTGGTTTTATGAAATTAAGGGTTTGGTTGTATGTGAGGGTCACACAAATCTCGTTCCATGTGACGAGTCAACTCAAGTATAAAAAGGAAAATGGGTACTTGGGACATTGGGGCACTGCCTTTTGTCGCCTTGTTTTGTGTAAGTGAGGCTCCGCCACGCGGAATGCGATCTATGTGACCATCACACACAAGACTCACTCATTTCACAAAGTGACAGAATAGATTTGGTTTAGAATATGATTTATAATCCGCTTAAACCCACCTACATATACCCCTACTTTTGTTTCCAACACCACATTCCTTTAATTTTCGTACCAAAATTAATTTAAATCAATTTTTCAAAAGCTCAATCAATTGCAAACGCATTTTTAAGAACACTTGTGGTCCTTTGACCCAGCTGCGGTGTCTCAATCATGTTCCACACATATAACTATATCGTTTTGGTATTGCATGGTTGAAGTTTCCTCGGATTTCTTCAATTCTCAAAGACTACTGTATAAGTTACCTTAGCTCCGAATAAATATTCGGGAAACTATTCCCTGTAATATACCGAAAAGGCTAAACCATCCAAATTCACAGGCTTTTCCATACAGCAGATGAACCACGCTTCATGAAATCAAAACCTGATGCTCGTAATAATTAATACAGAAAAGGATAGAATCTGTTACTGATTTCCCGTGTGGAACTAAACCGTTTATTCCTCATACTAGTAACTATAAGAATATGCTTAAAATATACCTGCAGTATATTGAGGAAGTATGTTCATGCAACTATAAATATACATGCAAAGGCTTTCGACTGTTCATCAAAACAAAATAAATGAATTAAAAGATTAAGGATGCATTACTGGGCATTACTCCTTTGGTAGTAGGCCAATTGAAGCACGTACTGAAGTGTTATTGAGCATACTGCCAAAGGAGATTTGCCCCGCAATGCACCCATTTATCATCAGTTTCTAGCCATTAATATGGGTTAAAGGGTACTTTATTTCGGCTCCTTTCAAATATTAACGTTTTATTTATTTTATTTTTTTACATGTTAAATAAAAACAAGGTTTATTTATTTTCTCTTTAAAAAACTATAGAAGTCGTTTCCCAATTAGTTATTTAATCCATTTAAGACTATGGTCTTTTCTAATTCTGTACTTTTCTTACATCTGGACCCAGCATGGGCAGAGCTGATACCGTAGAGGTTCACCATTGCCAATTTTGCGAAATTTAAATGTCTGAAAGGGCGCTGTTGGGATATTTTTCTCACTTTTTATTTATTAAATAAGAATATATCTTATGTTTTTCTTAATACATCATATTTCCTGGTCTAGACATTTTCAAAAAATTTATGTTTTTTTTCTTGAGAAATTTCATTTTCAAATTCTTCTCTTAGTTATTAACTTTCGAGAAAGAAGTTTGCAATGATGGGTTATGCATTTTTGATAGGTCTAAGGTCATCTCCAATGCTGCGGCACTTATTATGTGCAAATTCACACCATTAAAAAAGTTAATTACAATACGGATAGAAAAATCATCTCCAATCATTCAACACCAATTTGGTGCACCAAAGGAATATTCTAAAAATATAATCTTTTTTATTACTCTTTTATTTTGTTAAATGACGAAGTTGGATAACTCAAGTGGTAGAGCAGCTACTACCTAGGCCTTTGGTCCTGAGTTCGAGTCATCTTGTGGGGGAAGGGAGGGGTTATTTCTTTGTTCTTAGAAGGAGAAAAAAAAATTCTTTTATTTTGTTAAAATGTTTATATTTAAGTAATTGTAATATATTTAGATTGTTAATTTAAAATAAATGGAAGCTAATTAAATATGATATTAATTTGTATTTGATTATAAGTTAATAGGAAAAAAAAGTTGAATGACTTAAAACAAAATATTTTTTATTTCACTAGAAATAAATGAAAAATAAAAAGTACCCAATATACTGCTAGTGAACTATAAATTACATAGTAACATTGTAATTGTCATAACCATCCGATCAAGCCAGTTCGTCCCAAAGATGATCAATCAATGCATTTCGAAGCGCGAAATAATCATTTGTATCTCTAATTTTTCGATGTCGAGTAAGAAAATCTTGAAATCTTTGTCCATCGTTACTTGTCATTTCGACCATCGGGTTTGGAAATTCTCTCACATCATCAACCGGTGCATTCATATATTGTTCACCCTCGACTATCATATTATCCATTATTATACACGCAGTCATTATATCTTCCAAATCGCTTTTTCTTCAAAAGTGTGCTAGTTTTGTCGCAATTGCAAATCGGCTTTGTAGAACTCCAAATGCACGCTACACGTCTTTTCTACGTGCTTCTTGGTCACTTGCAAAATGTCTGTTTTTGCGACCACGCGACTCATGGATGCTTTGCACAATAATGGATCATTTGGGGTATAGCCAACTAATACCCCATTTCATATTCTTTTCCTCAGAATGACAATGAGCTGGAGATGTAATACCTCTAGCAAGGTCAAAAAAAAAAAAAAAAATGTATGCAAGACGTTGATATTATTGTTACCTCTAGCAAGGTCAAAAAAAAAAAATGCAAGACATTAATATTATTGTTTGAACCTGATATTACCAAAGTATGCATGTCATATCCAAAGCTCATAATCAGCTACATCTTCAAGAATCATGGATGAAGATCTACTCGAATCCACGAAGTTAATGTAACTTCTTCCAGTCAAATGCATCGGTGTCAGAGTCTCATATGTCGCCTTCTCCTAGAATATATTCAAGCAACATCAACTTAAATGATGATATTGATGGGGTTCACCGTCATTTTTATAACCGGAGGGGGTGAAAAAATCTAAATTATAAAGAAATGTGAAGAAATATCCCACTTTTGAATTTATTGAAAATGAATTGAAGATTTAATTAATGAAGCAAACATAAAACAACAAAGAGCAATGGACGGAATTGTAACCAAAAGAGAAGATAAAATAATGATGAATGGATTTGGAGACTATTTGTGATCCCAATCGATGCAAGTATTTCATAATGAATAATTTAAGATTATACAGAAAACAGTTCAACATAAAGAATCTAGCAAACCCCTAATATGTTTGGTAGTTATTATTTTTGAATTTGGAGGTTGTGGAAGTGATCTTCCAGATTATTAAAATTCACTAAGTTATTTATGTTTTATTTGTATTTTTGTTTATGTATTTGTATTTTCTTTTTATTGTGCTTGCAAAATTTTATTTAGCTAGCCGTATTTCAATATGGCAAGTTATGTATCATTTGAAGTTATACTTTGTATGGTAAAAGAACTTTATTTTTTTCGTAAATCTACTTTAATTTATGTTATATTTTTAATGTAACAAACTATTTTCATTAATAAAAAATAATATATCATAAAAAAACTATACTTATAAAATCAACTATTAAAAGAACCTCTAAAACTAATTGATATCCATCTTCCCTAAAAGTATAATTATGAATATAAAATAATTAATTAAAGACAAAATAAGAGAAACAACAAAGTTAAACAAAAAAATATATATATGATGATATCGGTGAACAATTGGATAGCAACTTTGCAGCTCAACTGTTCATTGAAAAAGGGGTGAGACCATTTTGGTGTTGAGCACGAAGTCGGAATGACATTGGAGATGCCCTAATCATAACAAATTGAAATAAACATTGCGAATATTATCAGTAATGATTTGCATAAATTAATGAAATTAAGTGCTATAATTGTGATGGCTTTTTTTTTCTTCTTTGGTACAAATCCTAGTTAGGATAAGGTCGGTGAGAACTAATTTCATATCAATTGTTTGGTTATGAGGTGCTCTACCAACTGAGTTATAACCAATTCTTTTATGATAGCTCTAGTGTTGATACTTGAGGGTAATTGAGAGTCATGGACCTCTTGTATCTAATTAGGCGATCCGCTGTCACGAGACAACCATCTTCGCTGTCACGAGACCACCATCTTCGAAATCACTCTGTGCTCAAGTGTTTTCGGCACATTTGAGATAACAAGTTGTTGCGAAAACTATTTGAAGCGCATTTGAGACTACTTTTCTAGTCACAAATATATTATTTACGTTCGAATTATTGATATGACTAATTAGTAACGATATATTTTTTAATAATAAAGTTGTAATAAATACTCTCAAGCTTGTGACAAATTGTTGTCTCAAATGGCCATGTTTTTTGTAGTGGCAACTATTCCTTGTAATGTACCAAAAAGGCAAAACCATCGAACCACAGCTTCAAGAAATCAAAACATGATGTTCATAATCTCTATATATAAAAAAGTAGGATGGGCTTTTGTGCCATTTTACTTTTCCCACCTAAAAGTTTAATATTAATTTAGTAAGAGTTTGTCAATTTTAGTAAGTAACAATTTTTCTTTTTATTTTGTAAGATGCAAATAACTTTTTTATTTTAATTCATTTTTTATACATAATAGATCAAATTATTCATCTTCTCTCGATCTTCTATTTGATATCCATTTCACATATATTAGATTTAAAAATAAATTATTTATTGGTTAATTATATTGGTTAGATTCTGGTTAGTTGAGTTCTTTTAAACTATAAGAAATTTGTTTATTTTATATGATATGAATTTCTAACATATTTTTTTTGCCTAAGTTACGCCCGGGATAAAAATCATTATTTAAATAATGAAACTCTTATTTTATAAAGTTAAAGGAAAAAATAATATTTTACAAAAAAAATTATTAAATAATTACTTACATCTACTAATATACTCCCTTTGTTTCTTTTTAATTGATTTTTTAGAAAAAGGTGGAAGAATTAAGAATTCATTTTTTTTCAAATATATCCCCAGTAATCTCTTTTCTCTCTCAAATCTAGGTTGAAAAGTAAAAAAATATTTTACGATTGACAGAGGACAAAATTGAGAGATATTGTAATAAATAGCTAAAAGATCAATTAATTCGAAACATCGTTAAGAAGTTAAAAGATCAAATAAAAAGGAAAAGAAGGAGTATATTTTTTATAATAACAATGTTTGCTTAATTAGTCACGGAAGTATGAAAACTTAGAGGAAATGCATATTTATATATCATAATTATTATTCAGGTTATTCTTTTATTACTAATTCATATTTTCATAATATGTATTTTGTTAAAATTATTTTGTTAAGTAAGTTACACTTTACAACCTAAATTATGACATTTGTTACATCTTTCAATCTTTTTTAAGTTGGTTTTTTTTACGTGACTAACATCAACTATATTTTTTTACACTTTTTAATCTATAAAATACTGTCGAACTAACTAAATTCAACCTTCTTTTTTTTTTTTTTAAACTTTTTGCAACCTAAGCAATAGTTTTTTCATTAATCAAATATATTTAGATAAATATAATATTTACATTTTAAATATAAAATTTATTTGAATATATTAGAATACCAAATAAAATATTAACATATTTAAGTATTTTTTAGAATTCACATATTTTAAATTGTTGTTCGAATTATGAATAACTTTTGAATTTTATTTTGTTAACGTTAGGATTTAATTAAAAATATCTTGGGTATATCTGATATCATCAAGTAAAATATTATAAGTTGAAAATGAGAATCTAATTTTAGAAAGGAACAAGTAAATATTTATAGTTAGAATTTGAAAGTTTATGTAGATATATTACAAACTCTACACATATATAAAAGTTATAAGAAAGTTAAAGATTGTAAATCGCATTTCACAACCATTATATTTTGTGTTATTTATTGTTATTTGTACAAAAGCGAACTTTTTTTTTTTTTCATTTTTTTCTAAAGAAGTATTTTCCCAAATTTTAAATACAAATAGTATTTTGTATCACCTCCATTTTTTATATATTTTATATAAAATTAATTATCTTTCCATGATCTTTAATTTAACATACATACCATATATATAAAAGTGTGATATTTAATAAAATAAAGATAATTTTATATTGATTGGTTATTTGATTAAATTTCAGTACGTATTGTGCATGTTTATTGGTGTCATTTTTTTGCTGTAAAAATTAGTTAAATATTTTTTATAAGAAAATCTATTTTTTTATAAATACTTTAATTAATTAATTTATTTATTGTATGTATTTTTCTATCTTAGTCTTATTTAGTAAATTAATCTATATATATATATATAGATATTTATATACATATAAATATGTGTTTTTGTCTAATTAAATAAAATGGAGCCAAATATCTAATAAAGAAAATTATTTTCCCCTCCAATTGCAAGTTGGATATTTTCAAGTGTATTATTCATGTATTTGTCCCTAAAGAGTTGTTCTTGTACTATCACCATTCTGTCAGTTTGTTTATTTCTCAACAATTTTTTTTTAAAAAAATAATAACAAGTTTTATGTTTCTAATCTATTTTTACATATAGCTTATGAAATTAATAATGTTTTCACCTATTTTAAGTTGAAGTAAGTTTTGACTTTTTATTGTGGATTACACTATTCATAATGGGAATTAAATTATAAAAAATGAATCAATAGACTATTTTTAACAATAACAAATATGAGATTATTTAAAAGAAAATTATAATTTTCTTATAAATTATTCAATTTATTTTTTATTATCTTATAATTATTATTTTATTGCCTGTTATTATATTTATGTTTATTTTAACATATCTAATTAATAAGATTATTTGTGATTATTTGCATAGGTTAAGAAGGATACAGATTGGCTACACTAACATTTGAGTTAAAAGAATAATTTTAATATATGTATTTTAATTGTAATAAAAATATTTATTTTAATTTTATTTCGTAATAATAATTTTTTTTTATATAAATAATGAGTATATATTCAATCCATAAATTTTACGGGAGAAATGGATATTTACTCTATTTAAAATTTTACTATATGATAATTGAAGATTTTGAATTATTTATTTTATCTAATGTGCAAGGTTCACATTTTAAAAAATAACATCATATAGTATTTAATTTTATTTAAATATACTAGTAATTACATAAAAGGATAGAATCGATTACTGATTTTCCGTGTGGAAATAAACCGTTTATTCCTCTTACTAGTAAGTATAAGAATATGCTTCAAATATACCTGCAGTATTTGAAACACGAAGCATGTCCATGCAACTATAAATATACAAGCCAGGCCTCTCAACTGTTCATCAAAACAAAATGAATGAGTTAAAAGATAAGGATGCATTACTGGGCAATTACTCCTTTGGCAGTAGGTCGTACAAAGGTATTATCATTGATCAAGCATACTGCCAAAGAAGATTTGCCCCGCAATGCACCCGTTTACCATCTCTTTCTATCCATTAATATGGATTAAAAGGTATTACTATTACTTTATTTTGGCTCTTTCCAAATATTATTGTTTTGTATATTTTGTTTTTCACGTGTTACAAATAAACAATGTTCTTTTTCTCTTTAAAAAACCTATAGAAGTCCTTGTCTAATTAGTTATTTAATCGATGTAAGACCGTGCTTTTTATTTTTTTTATTCTCTACTTTTCTTACATCTGGACCCAGCAAGGGCAGAGGTCACCATTGCCACAATTTTGCAAAATTTAAAATGTCTGAATGGGCTTTGTTAGGATATTTTTCTTCACTTTTATCTATTAAATAAAAAATATAACTTTTGTTTTTCTTAATACATCATATTTTATAGTCTAGTCATTTTCAATTTTTTATGTTTTGCTTGAGAAAGTTCATTTTCAAATTCTTCCCTTTGATTTTCGAGAAAGAAGTATTTGCAATGATGGCTTTTGTATTTTTTATAGATCTATGGTCATCTCCAACGTTGCAATACTAATTTTGTGCAAATTCACATCATTAATAAAAGTTAATTTAAAAAAATGAGATATAAAACCAACTTTACCTAAGTAATATTCTCAAAAATATATCTTTTTTGTTACTTTGTATTATGCTAATTGTTTATATTTTAATTAATTGTAATATATTTAAATTTGTCAATTTAAAATAAATGAAGCTAACTAAATATGATATTAATTTATATTTCATCATAAATTAACAGGAAAAAAAAAGTTGAATTACTTAAAAACAAAATATTTATTTTACTGGGAGTACATGAAAAATGTAAATTACTCAATATAATGTAGGTGAAATATAAATTACATAGCAACACTGTAACTGTCATTAACTATCCGATCTAGTCAATTCGTCCCAGCAATTATCAATCAATGCTTTTTGAAGAGCGAGATGAGCATTTGTATCTCTAATTTTTCTATGTCGAGCAAGAAAATCTTGAAATCTTTGTCCATCATTACTTGCCATTTCAACCGTTGGATCTGAAAATTTCCACGCATCAATGCATTCATATCTCGTTCATCCTCGACTATCATATTATGCATTATTATACACGCAGTCATTATATCTTCCAAACCATTTATCCTTCAAAAGTGTGCTAGCTTTGCCACAATTGCAAATCGATTTTGTAGAACTTTAAATGCATGCTACACGGTTTTTCTACGTGCTTCATGTTTTCTTGCAAAATGTCTATTTTTGCGACCATGCTGCTCATGGATGCTTTGCACAATAGTGGACCATTTGGGGCATAGCCAACTAATACCCTATTTCGTATTCTTTTTCTCATAATGACATAATGAGTTAGAGGTGTAATACCTCTAGCAAGGTCAGGAAAAAAAAAAAGAGGAAAAAAAAAAGAAAAAGGAAGAAAGATGTATGCAAGACACTGATATCATTGTCCGAACCTGGCATAACAAATAATGCATGCCACATCCAAAGCTCATAATCAGCTACATCTTCAAGAATCATGACTGGATATTCAATCAAACGTGTTGAATTTATGTAGTTTCTTCCAGTCAGATGCATTAATGCGGAGTACCCTATTTTGCCTTCTCCTGATTAAATATCTTCAATCGTCATGAACTTAAGTGATGATACCGATGGGATTCACCGTCACTTTTACAACCGGAGGGGGTTAAAAATCTGAACTTAAAAGAAAGGTGAAGAGATATCCCACGCTCTAGAATTTATTGAAAATTTAAATAAAAGAATTGAAGATTAATTAATGAAGCAAACATAAAACAACAAAGAGCTATGGACGGAATTGCAACCAAAAGGGAAGATAAAATAATGATGATAGATTTGGACAATATTTCTGATCTCAATCTATGCGAGTATTTTCGTAATGAACAATTTAAAAATATATAGAAAAAAACTCAACATGAAGGATCTATCAAACTCTTAATACATTTGGTAGTTATTTTTCAGAATTTGGAGGGTCTGGAAGTGATTTTCTGGATTATTAAAATCACTAAGTTATTATGCTTTATTTATATTTTTGTTTATATAATTATATTTGTGTTATTATTTTTTTCTTTTTATTTAGTTAGTCAGTATTCCAACATGACATGTTGTGTATTATTTTAAATTATATTTTGTATTGTATAAGAGGTTTTGTTTTCATGAATTTACTTTAATTTATGTTATTATTTGAATGTGACAAACTATTTATACAAATAAAAAAATTAATATATTGTAAGAAAACTATACATTTAATATCAATTAGTTTATAAAAAAACCTCTAAAAACTATATACTTCTTACCTAAAAGTATTGATATAATTATAAAAATAAAATAATAATTAATTAAGGACAAAGTAAGAAAAACAATGAAGTTAAACTAAAAAGGTATATGATGGCATCGGTGAACAATTGGGATGTAAGCTGTAACTTGGTTGATCAACTGCTCAAATTAGTGCTCTAACTGGAAAAGGGTGAGAAACCATTTTGGTGTTGAACACCAATTTGGAATGGCATTGGAGATGTAATTAGGCAATCCATTGTCTCTTTAGGGTGAAAATAAACTCCAAAAATCAGGAGACTAACCATCTCGGAAATCACAATGTGCTCAAACATTTCTAGCACATTTTCAGACACTCGCGAAGGATAACTAAACGGAAAAAACAAACTGGACTAGATAATGCGCTCAAATGTTCGCAGTCTCTTAGCCGAATTAAAACTAACTAAATTAAAACCATGTAAAAGACACAAATTTTCACAGATGATCGAACCACGGTATTTCATGTCCAGATCACGAAGTTTGTAGGTTAAGCTAGCGTTAGTCCGTTGGAATCACCCCCCTTTCCATCTATAACTCATTTGTCGTTCGAACTCCCTCCAAGCATCCTAATGCTTCAGCAGCTTCAACCTCCAACCGAAAATTTTAAGGGGACGGTCGCCGGCACCAACCTGACCCCTAGCTCCCCCTGTAGAGAAAATCTTCCAACCTAACCAAACCAACCCAATTCGACTAACCCAAACAATTTAACTTACGCTTTGTATTTATGTTGAATTTTTACGGTTCAAAAAAATTAGTAACCTGAAGTTATGGTTTGGTTTGTGGTTTCAAATGCTACAAAATAAAACAAAGATTGAGATATATTTAATTATATAATTATATACATATACATATAAATAAACACCAAACCATTGAGATATATGTATATAGTGCTCCTGTAAAAAGAATTTTGGCAAACTCTAGACATCCATCATCATCTTAATTTCACTTTTTTATAGTCTATTATCAATCCATTTTTCTTTTCTACGTAGTCTTCACAAAGAAAAAAAAATAGTAATCATTTATCTTCGCAATCCGAATTCTCTGTTACAGTAGGTGTTTCATCTCCTGTTACACTCAATTCACTAGGTGACATATATTAATTTGTGATATCATATCATACACGTGTCGGTTAGTGAATATAGTGAAACACAAGATGTAACACCAAAATGTAACAGATGATCTCATGGGCTATCTTCGTGATTCCTTATCCATCAATACACATCAGCATAATATATATAGTGATCTACAAGTGCTAGCTCTTGAATTCTTCAAGTATTACGAGTTCACAAAAGTGATGGGTTGAAGTGAAAGTAGATTAATTTTCATTTAACCAAACCAACCTAAAATAATTGGTTTTATGAAATTGATGGTTTGGTTTGGATTTTCTATTGTCACAAACCGAACAATATGTTTGGTTTATAATATATGGCTTAATAATCGTTCAAATCAACCAGTGTACACCCTACTTTTGTTTCCAACACTACATACATTTTATTTTTCTATAAAAAATAATTTAAATCAATTTCAAAAGCTCAATCAATTGCAAACACTTCCTTAGAGCCACTCTAAATCTTCTATCTCAATTATAATATACCAACCGCATTCCTATAATTACGTCATTTTGGTGTTGTTGTTGAAGATGCCTTAGATTTCTTCCAATTTGAAAGTCACTATAAAAAAATGGTTTTTTGAGACAATAAAAAATGGTCTCAAATAATGAGTATTTGTCACAATTTTATTATTAGAGACAACATGTAGTCATTAATTAGTTGTCTCAATAACTTCGGCTCAAATAATATATTTGTGACGATAAAAGTAACCTCAAATACGCCTCAAATATTTTTGCAACAACTCGTTATCTCTAAAAGTAGTCTTAAAATGATCTTAAAAATTGTCTCAAATAATTTATAAAGAGATTTGTAACAATGTGTGATCATAAATAACTTATTATTAATTATCACAATTATAGTCTCAAAAAATATCGTACAAAATATCTCTTTTATCGGAGTAAGTAATGTATTAGTTACCTTACCTCCCACAAAATATTCTTGGCAGTTTGTTATAGACACCACAAAGGCTAAATCATCCAACCACTCTTGTAGAAATCAAAACCTGATGCTCATAATAATTACAGAAAAGGATAGAATCGATTACTGATTTTCCGTGTGGAAATAAACCGTTTATTCCTCCGACAAGTAAATATAAGAATATGCTTAAAATATACCTGCAGTATGTTGAAACACGAAACATGTTCATGCAACTATATATAAATGCAAGGCCTCTCAACTGTTCATCAAAACAAAATGAATGAGTTAAAAGATTAAGGTTGTATTACTGGGCATTACTCCTTTGGCAGTAGGCCAATTGAGGCACGTGTGAAAGTGTTATCGAGCACACTGCCAAGGGAGATTTGCCCCGCAATGCACCCATTTATCATCTCTTTCTTGCTATTAATATGGATTAAAAGGTATTACTATTGCTATGTTTTGGCTCCTTCTAAACACTAATGTTTTGTATATTTTGTTTTTCACGTGTTAAAAAAACAATGTTCGCTTTCTTCTCTTTAAAAAACTGTAGAAGTCGTTTTCGAATTAGTTATTTAATGTAAGACCATGTTTTTTTTTTTTGTTAATTACGTAAAAAAGTTATGATTTTTAGTGAATTATCATTTACAACATGATTTTTTAAACATAATATTTAAATACACCATTTCTATTTTTATTTCAATTCGATGCATATGAGAAAGCTTTTTACTCCAATTACTAACATGGAATCTAAAATCAAACTTTTAGTTATCTCAATTGTACACATGTAATCATATGATATTTATTAACCCATAACCGAATGAAAATGATAATGCTCAATGATTAAATTTAGCTACAAAATATTTTTGTTTTCATTTATGGGTTAAAACAATTTGTGTAACTGATCACGTCAAATATCTCAATTTTAGGGTCCATGTCATCAATTAGAGCAGAAAACTTAATCGAGTGCATTGAATTGAAAAAATTATAAAGATGATGCATTTCTATCAGTTGAAATGTCATGTTGCAAATGATAATTGCACAGAATGTCGTAAACTTTCATATAATTTACCCTTTTCCTTCTCTCCTTTTCTTGCATCTAGACTTAGGACGGGAAAAAGGTGATACCGTGGAGGTTCACCCTTGCCAATTTTGCAAAGAGAAGGTCTCCTGTGCACTAATTGTCGGATCTAGAAGAAGAAGAAGTTTAGTTTAGTTTAGTTTAGTTTTAGTTTAGTTTAGTTTAGTTTAGAAGAAGAAGAAGAAGAAGAAGAAGAAGCTACTAACCTGTTATAACAGGTAAAATTAATAGGTACACAGGTATCTCCGGTGCATCATAAAATTCCTCCCTTAAATTGGGCACTTATTAAAATATAGTATACTTAAATTGAGATTTTGAAATATATAAATTTTTTTTTACACAACATATATACGAGAGTGGATTTTTCCTGTTATTTTCAAGTGTTGACAGTTAAGGGTTGAGGACTTCTTGTAACTATTTAGGCAATCAGCTGTTAATGAACTTAGGGTATGTAAGGCTGAGGAGTGCTGAACCAAATCTGGCTAAATGAGTTAAAAAATGTGCTTTATCGAGATTTGAGTCCCTAAATCTACAGAGCCAACTATTAAGTAAACACGCCCTTCGTAGTTTAGGTATTCTCCATATTGTATTCTAACCTTATTACATAAAGACATTACATATTACGTTATATAAATATTTTGGTTAGAAAAATATCAGCCATCCCGAAAAAACATCTAGAATTGTTAATTCGATATATAAACAAATTGAGCCATAAAATTCTATAATACAGTGGAAACTGTTGATGAGTATTAATTTGTAATCCCTCCGTCCCAGTCTAATTGGCTTATCTTGATTGGGCACGAAGACTAAGAAAAAATAAATTTTGTGGAATCCTTAACTTTTTTAAATGTGGAGATTTAGAGTGAAGCTTTTGAGGGTGGATATTGTGAGAGAAATTTGTCATTTCTGAGCTCGGTCAATTAAGTTGGGACAAATAAAAAAGAAAAGTAGACCAATTAGATCGGAACGACGGGGCTTCTCCTGGTATCACTTTATTATTCACAACTAACCATGAACTTAATAATAATAACAATAATAGTAATAATAACAATAATTGTCTGAGCAAAGAGTTTCCGAAAGCAAATTCCTTCAATTCCTTGTTTTGCTTTATTTTGTTTTTGAGTGTAGGATGGGGAAGTAAGGTTCGAATACTTGGCCTTATGCTGACTTTTTTTCGTTTATGAAATATATATATTCATTTTTTTTTTCTTGTAATGTAATTGCAATTTGTTTTTTTGCTAGCTGACTATATTTGAATGTATACACAAATTTGAGGCATAATCTATATATGCATATTCAGAAGACAACATTTTTTAATTTAATTAGAAAGTTACCCAAAAAAAAAAAAAAAGTCATTATTTTAAAGAAAAATAAGACAGAGTTTCATAAATTAGTCTTTGCTTTTTAACCATACTAGATTTTCTCCGTGCTATACACGGAGTAGTTTAATTTGAAAGTATAAAATCAACATGTTCTGATCAATCTATCCATCAATCTTTTAATGTCTAATTAATTTCTTCCTCATTTCATGTCATAATAACTTTAGTCCTTAATTTTTTAGGAATTATAAAAAAAAAAATTAAATAAAAAATTTAATCACAAAAAAAAGTTTACACTTAAAAATCAAATTTAATTATATATATGTGTGTGTGCGCGCTATCTCAAATTGAAGATCATGAAAATAGTATTAATTTGGTATTATTTTTATAAAAAAATAGAGTTGGGACGAAAAAGTTATTCGATTTTTTAATTAGATGGAGAAAAGTAAAAAAAAAAAAAAAAAAAACGAAACAAAAAACAAAAACAAAAAATAAAAATTGATTGGTAGTTAAAAGGAGAAGCTGAGAAAAAAAAAAGGAATGAATTTCAAGTGTAGTTTTGATATTTCAATTTAATTTAAATTTATTAATATGAAAAAATTACAGACAGGCACGTATACATATGTTGTTCTGCTTTTATATTAAGTAGGACTTAAAATATGTAGTGTTAAAAAAAAAAAAAATCTTAGGCAATAAAATCTTTAGAGCTCTTATTTTTTCTTCCGTCTAAGGGCACCCAAAAAGTTAGGACCGGTCCTAATTGCGAATTTTTGTCGAAGGAGAGAGGAAGATATGCATGTGCATGCATGGTTTCCTATTTGCCATTATTATTAGTATGGTATCCTATCCCAACCCCACTTTATTTAAAACCATTCGTTGTCGAGTTGCCACAGCAGCGAAAAACGGAAGTTTTCCTATTTTTTGTTTATTGAATTGGGATATGCCGGAGAAATGATGGCATATGCGGAGACAATTCTCTTCTCTTAACAAATAAAGAATCTGATAGCAAACTTCCCTTTTTATTTAGAAATTGATGGTCCAACCCACTATCAGTTCTGTACCCTTTCACCAATTTCAAATTCTTCCCTTTTTTCTTTTTTTTTTTTTTTTTTTTAAATTGAATGTATCAATGCCACGTTTCGATCGATTACCCATCCAACCTTTCTCTATTTTCTGGACTTCATTAATTGTTTCCTTCAATTCTTTCAAGATTTGCTACATCGTGGGAATCTTCTAAATAGAGGTGATAAAATTAATCAGATATTGTACGCAAATTTGATCGTAAGCATCGTATCATTAGTATATCAAGCCCATCTAATCAGGCTGATGACCCAACAAATCTTAATGTATTTTACAAGTGTAGGTCGAGTTGGGTCAGCTAGCCACACTAAACATACAGCGCTAGTCCAGGTGGATTTAGACCTAACTGGGTCGTGCCGGACGTCACATTTTGCATTTTGGTTTCGAAGTTCACGTTTGGTCCCATAAAGTAAAAACCGATCACTTTTAGTCTCAACGTCACGTTTGCCGTTAACTTTGCAAGTACTTTCAGTCTCATGATTTTTTTGCATTTTTTGTCCTAGCTGAAAAATCACTTTTAGTCGCAAATTTTGAAACATTTCCAATACCAGCCAAACATAACAGACTTTTTCCTCCGCAAAGCGATTTTTGGTGGATATGTCTTAAAGCTTAAAGAAGATGGCTAATGATGTGGTGCACATAAGGAAACTGATTAAGCTAATTGTGTGCCTCCTAATTTTATCGTGGGCACATACTATGGTGAAGTTTGTTGGTTTCTAAGTATTCTTAGTAGAAGCGGGATTCGGTTGTAGCTCAGTTGGTAAAACATCTTGTAATTCAGGCCTAACCATAGATCGTACCCTATCAACCCCACCCCAATCAGGATTTGTACTAAAAAAAAAGTATTCGAAGTAGAAGCATAGTGTACAAGTTGGTAAAATGTGAATCCCACTAATCCCACCCCGATCAGGATTTGTACTTAAAAAAAGTATTCTAAGTAAAAGCATAGTGTACTAGTTGGTAAAATGCCTGTTTTCCACATGTAATAGGCATGCAAGAAGATCATATATGTAATTTTCCTATTTGTTAGTGCAAGCACTCTATTAACAACCCAAAATGCAACAAAGCACACAATCTGAAAGTGCAATCGATCAAATACAATCTTCACCAACAACTCCTCACTCTCTGCCACAGATTGGGCTTGGTTGCAAACAGGATTGAGTTTTTTTCGGAGGAAAAATTAGGAATGTGGTTTATATTACGATAATCGGGTGGGATGACCCAACTAACCATTTCCTTTTCAGCATTTCGAACCTCTTCTTCGTCCTTCTTGGGAGCTTCCTCGTCCTTGTCGTGAGCAATTGTGTGGATGGAGGGTCACAATTAGGAATCCGCGATGAATTTTGGGAGATTAAGGTTTTTGAATTGGGGGTGAATTTCAGTCGCGTTTTGATTCATTTTGGGCTTAATCAAGGTTAATCTGTTTTTAAATTTGTTTAATAATAATAAAAATGGTATTTATCACGTCATTTATCGGACATGTGTTATGCACGTGACTGAAATCGTTAATGGTAAATATTATGGGACTGAAAATGTAAAAAGCTTGGGATTATAAATGCTTGTAAAATTTCTTATGGGATTAAAAGTGCTCGGTCTTGAACTTGTGGGATCAAAAGTGAATTTTGGGACTAAAATGCAACAACTTAGTGTCCTATGAAAGTGCAATTTTCTCAAAAATTGGATTATCGCGTTATTCAATGGACATGTGATAAGCACGTGGCTAAAAACGTTAATTCTAAACGGTGCGAGACTGAAAATACAAAAACTTGGGATTATAAATGCTTGTGAAATTTCTTATGGGATCTAAAAATGCTCAGTTTATAATTTGTGGGATCAAAAGTGAAAATTTTGGGACCAAAATGAAATTGTCTAGTATCCTATGAGACCAAAGTGCAATTTTCTCTCATTTTTCAAATAAAAAATGTTTAAAAAATACTTTGTACCCAAAAATAAGCTATTCTAGCAAAATAACCACATTTTTTCAATTATGTCCTTGGATATATTTCTCGGTTGCAAAAATCCTCAACTAACTCCGACTAATTCTCATCTAGATGCTAGGCTCCAATCTATATTTATTTCTCGATTCTTCCCTATATTACCACGCCTATATCCAGATCAAATTGTCTAGGTCCCGACTAGTTGCTAGACTCTAATTTACCGCCTATGTAGCACCTAGCGACTTCTGCAATCTTGATATATTCCAATAAATCTTCTTGAAAATCTCTTAATTTTATTGTTATCTAAATTAGTTATTCTCTCTCATTGATAAACAAACATTTTATAAAAGAAAAATAAGATAGTCAAAATAAATTGCATGGGGCATATTTGAACATCTAATGAGTTTTAAATATGTAACTCAAAATCTAAAATGAGTTTCATTTGAGAAGGAAGGGAGTATTACTAATCAAAATCATGTATTTAATTGCATGGACAACCTGATTATAGTTTGTGAAACTACTCATAAAATGGTGGCAGGAATGTTGGGACAATGTTCCTTTCCTTTTCATTTTATATGTTGTGTAAATAAGAACAAAAAGTAAACTACTTTAGAAAAATGAAATTGAGGATCTGAATTATATTCTGAAGAATGTCCTCATTTTTGTATTGGATGGTGTAATAATAACATTTGTTTATAGATCCATCAAGTTGTGTAAAAAAAATACCACAGGCTGTAGATGCTCCAACTTTGAACAGACTTGAGTATTTGCCTCCTTCTATTGGTTGCGCCCCTTTGAATATTGAAGGGTCAATACTACTTTTTATTTTTACTGCTCAAGAATAATGTAATAGTGGGTAAAAAAAAAAAAAAATCTTTTCTTTTTCTTTTGAAAACAATCCTTTTCAAGAAGCACTACAAGAAAACTGTCAAATTCCAACGAAAAAATTCCAACGGCATAAAAGCTGTTGGAATTTTTAAAAATTCCAATGGTAATTCCAACGGCAAATGAGAATAGCTGTTGGAAAACAATTCCACCGGCCGAAGCCGTTGGAATAGCTGTTGGAAAAAAATTACAACGGTAAAAAGTCCGTTGGAATTGCCGTTGGAATCATTTTTCCATTGGAATTTAATTGTTGGAACAAAAAAATTCCAACAGCCACTTTTCCAACGGCATAAAAATCGTTGGAATTGCCGTTGGAATTTTAATTCCAATGGTAATTTACCAAAAACCGTTGGAATATGGTAAATCTCCATTGTAATTTTAATTCCAACGGCAATTCCAACGGTTTTCATGCCGTTGGAAAAGTGGCTGTTGGAATTTTTTTGTTCCAACAATTAAATTCCAACGGAAAAATGATTCCAACGGCAATTCCAACGGACTTTTTACCATTGGAATTTTTTTTTCCAACGGCTTCTGCCGTTGGAATTTTTTTCCAACAGCTATTCCAACGGCCCCAAAATTCCAACGGCTCATTTGCCATTGGAATTACCGTTGGAATTTTTAAAAATTCCAACGGCTTTTATGCCGTTGAAATTTTTCCGTTGGAATTTGGCAGTTTTCTTGTAGTGAAGCAATAGTAGCTTTCAGCATTCAGAAAAAGAAGGAACAATAAAAGAGATCAAAATTCTTGCGTACACTACAATAAAAGAAGTTTCTCTGTGATACATTATTTTAGAAGAAGTTTCTCTATCATACATTATTTTAGAACACAATTGAGGTCACTAATAGGGCTGCAAATAAATAGGATTTTCGTTAAACATCTTGTTATGAATTATGAGCTCGTTCTTTAATAAATAAACAAATTTTTGAGCTCGTCTTATAAACAAAAAGAGTTTGAACATAATTAACTCGTTCATTAAAAGTTTGGGAACAAGCTTGTTCGAAACTCTATTAATAATAACAGGAATAATAATAAATTAACATTTAAAACAACAATATTTATACTACATAAAATATAATGTTCTTATATTACCTCTTGTTATATGAGTATTTGGTTAAAGTTATTTATTTGTTGGGGATTTAGGAAAATGTGAGTTTATTTGATGTTTGTGTATAAAATGATTAATTGTTACGAGCACAAATTTTCACGAACATGGTCAAACACGTTCACAAACACATTCGTTAGCATAATCAAACACTCACGACTCGGCTCGACTCGAGTTCAATTAAAAATAAATTAACATCCTTGGATTGAAGAAGGTCCCAAGGATTCGGTCGTTCGCCGCACGAACACAATAATTTTCTCTGCTTGACTCAGATCGTTTGCAGCCGTAGTAACTAATAACAAGTTGTAGTGACTTGTTGTTACAAAACTTTATACAAATTATTTGTGATCATTTACAGACTACTTTTACAGACAATTAGTTGCAAAAAAAAAAAAAAAAAAATTGAGACGCTTTGCCTTAAATATATTATTTGTAACGGTTGAGACCGATTAACTAGTGACAACATGTTGTCTCTACTAATATAGTCGTGACCAATTCTTATTATTTGAAACAATCTTTGGTTGTCTCAAATTATCATTTCGTTTTGTTGCAGTGATATTAAATAAGTGGAATTAAAATACCTAGTTATATGAAAAAAGTATTTAATAATTAAAAATGCAACAAACCCTATCAGAAAGTTTAAATGAATCAAGGAATTAACAAAATAAAATTAAAAAAGTATTTAATAATTTGAAAAGGTGGTTGCAATATGGAGGGTGGTGTTAATAATTCTATGGTTTTGGTTGGCTATTTTTAAAGATTTTTTTAATCTTTGCTTTATTTAAATAATTTCAGGGGTCTTTTGAGATTTTTATTAGTTCTATTAAATAACTTTTAGAGTTATTTTTAACTACAAATATCTTTTCCCTAATTTCTTGATTTATTTAAATAAATTGCTAACTGAGCTGTTAAAAAATAGATTATTAAACACTTTTGATTTTGTTATGTTAATATTTAGAAGGGTCTTGCTTATTTACATCGAGTAGCCCAATTTGAAAGTACGAAAACTTGTTTGGACATAAAGTTTGTGTTAACGAATTTGAGTTCGAAGTATTAGTTTCAGTCTAATTTACAAGCTTTTCCCAAAAAATGGGGACTAGCAATAAGCAATTAGGTGTTTTGGGTAGCCGACTAAGGCGATAATACTAAGCTCTCGATTATATAGAGTGATACCGAATGGACAACTCACAATTCCAATAAGTTCTTAAAAATTTGACAAATTAAAAGAAGTAGCGGCCATGGGCCTAGGCGATAAGGCGACGGCTCAGGGCCCATTATTTTAGTGGGGCCAATTTTTTAAAGTATATTGTATATATATTAGTATAATTCTATTTTTTTAAAGATAAAATGATCCAAAAATTAGAAGCAAGCCACCATTCCAAACCATCAAATAAGTTATAGGAAAATAATATTAAGAAAGAAAACAGTGACGGTAAAATCAACATCACGCAAGGATATTTAGTCAATTTTTTCCATTGTATATGGCAGATAATGAAGCAACTTGACAATGTTGAACGTTAATTAAGGATAAAGATAACACCAATATTTAGTGCAGTTTTTGTTTTTTTGTAGCAGTAAGCTATAAAAAATGAGAAAGAATAATTACATTTTGTCTACTGCGTACTTTTCCTCTTTATAAGGATCCTACTTTCATTCTTACTCCGGATCCCAAAATTATCGGGGCCGGCCTGATTATAAGTTGTAGGATTACCAACGGACATATATTAAACAAGCTCGGAGCAAAGTAAACTTGTATAAATTCACAATTTCCGTTTGACTTTAGACATATTGGGTCTATTTGCTTAAAACTGAGGAATGTTGGACCAAATCTGATTGAGGGAACTAATGAGTGTCTAAATCTACTGGGCCCAATCTTAAGCAAACGGACCCAATTATATTTATTTTGTTTACGTTGTACTCGTATTATTTTGTAAACTTTCAAAGTCTGTGTGCTAAAAAATAACTTCAAAGTTCAGGTGCTTAGTAAAATTAATATAGATGTTCTCTCCTTCCCCTCTACATTTATTTTCTTTTGTTTTCTTCCATGTTTGATCTGGGCCAAAGACCTGAATTGCCAATAATAGGCAGCAAACTTTATAGCAAGAATAAAATGTACTTTCTCTTTTACGAAAAATTGAGCAGCTACTAGTATTCAATTGTGGACTAAGAACCAAACCCTTTTTCATATTTTTCATTTTACATTTTTCATAATTAACAGCATAAAGAATGATTTTTCAGAATATACTGTGTTGTACTACATAATAGCACCCTATATATAGATACAGAGAGCCAATGTTGTTGATCAAAACAAACAGATAAGAAATAAGACATGTATAGAAGCATTACTGGGCATTACTCTTCTGGCAGATGTTTAATTCTTGCAATCATCGCAAAGAATTAGCAAGCTACTGCCAAAGGAGATTTGCCCGGCAATGCACCTTATACAAAATTGTACGATTATATACTTCGATCTTCTATCCACTATGAGCACAAATTGATTTACACTATAACTCCAAATTATTTTTATTTTTTTTGCTACTTTCGGTAGCATATTATCTTCACCAGGCCACTAAAGAGTACAAGGTACGGAACGACACTTTCTTATTATTTTTTTCTCGGTTGGAGTAATTTGCATAATTAGTATTATATAGTTCGTATAAATCTCCATCGCATATCAATTACATTGGAACTGCTCTTTCTATGGTCAATATGTGTTTATCATTGATGTGTAAAGATTTTATTTTTTAAAATTTTTTTATTGAATTTTGAAGATGGAGACATTAGTGAGTAGGAGAACGTGATTGGTTTACTATATTATACTCGTTTTGTCCCGTAATCAAAGTCATGTTTGAAAATGTATGACTTTTTGTTTTCATCAATTTAATAAAGAAATAATTCTCCAAAAACCATCAATTTGAACTTACATAACTAATTCTTTTTATTAAATTTATTTAATAATATATAGGTAATTCCTGAAATAAAGAATTTTCTTTGTTTTGGTTTGCTTGAACTAATGAAAGGAGACACTAGTTTTTAAAATAAAATATTTATTTTAAGATAAAAAAGTTACAAAACAGAACTCCTATCGTGAAATTGAATGATTATTACTCCCTCCATTTCATATTAATTGACGTTTTACATATTTTTCATCCATTCTATCAAATTTTCCTTTGGATTCAATCCTAAAATATCTCTATTTTTTAATTTATCAGATATATTTTGATTTGGTTAAATCTTTAGCGAGGGTAGGTCAATCAAAATGTTCATCCTTAATTATTCTCTTTCATCCTAAAACGTCAATTAATATGAAATGGAGGGAGTATATATTAAAATCCGTTCATTTGGATTGGATGCTGGTAGTGGGCTTGTGTTGAGGCCTGGGCTTATTCAAGCTTGAATAAGCCCATAACACAGATCCATGCATTTTTTTATTTTTCTTTTTTCCTTCAGGAGATATTACACGTTTTCTTAAGCCTTCAATAAAGTTGTTATTTGGCATTTGGCGGACAAATTTTCGTTAGGAATGGAATGGACTCCAATTTCACTAATAAAAACAGCCTACTCGCCACACCTTATATCTTTATTTTACCCCCACCCTTTTTATAAAGATAGTCCTATTTTATTTTGATACGGGATAAAAATAGGTATTTGATGTACCCGAAAAATTAATTTTGATCTACGAATTTCTTTTATACTCTTATTTATTTAGAGTACTTAGAATTAGTTCCACAAAACATTAAGGATATTTTAGATAATAAACTATAACTTCTTCATAAAGAAAGTGGCAGTAGTCTAGACCGGAAAATTTTCAGTAGAATATTTGAATCTTGAAAAATGTCTTAATTTATGTATGAATTTTGAAAAATGTCTTAATTTATGTATGAATTTTGAAGTTTTATAATTCATGACCTGAATTTTGAGTTTTTTTCAATTAGAGATCTAGATTTTGAATTTTATTCTTAATTTAGGACTTATGTCTGATGTACTGAAGATTTGGTACAGAGTAAATTGAAATTTTCAGCATATTCAACTGAATCCTACTTCAATACGTAAGTGAAAATAAAATTCAATAGACTCTTAGACGAGAAAAACTCAAAATTTAAATTTCGAATTAAGAACTTTCAAAATTCTGGCTCCAAGTTGAATCGATATCTTGCTATACAAGCAGTGTGGCTCCTCAAGAAATTTTCGAAGAAGACATTAGTACAACTGACATCATCAGTTTGTGCAGATGCATGGATGATGACTACTGCAAATGACACTGTCAATACCATACCCTGCATCTTCATGCCTCCAACCACATATTTCCAAACTAATCACTTTGCAATTGGTGTTTTATTTCTGTATCATCTATTACTAGTCATGTGGCCGTCGTTTGCATAAATCTTCGTAAGATATGATTAAAGAAGGCTTAATTAACATTTCCGTGGACCGCTATGATTATCAGATCGCACCTTTATCTCGAGCAGATCGTGCCCTTATCTCGATCGACCGCACCAATCCACAAAGGCAATTGACCGATCGCAACGCATACCTTGACCGTCGACCATCGTGATCATTGCAACGCAGGGGTACACATGGACAGAAAGATGAGCTAACTCGACCAAAGAGGTTCCACGTGGCACCATGCCACGTGGCATGGACACTTGTCAGAACATGTGTCAGTCATGCGACTCCAATACCCCCATTATAATGGATCATCAGAAAATAGAGAGAGAGAAAAAAAAGCAAGAAGCTAAGACTAAACTTGAGACTTAAGCAATATATATGTACTCTTATCTAACAAGTACTAATCAATAATATCGGTTGATTACAACGTTTATTGTGACATTTTAACTCTTTAAAACGCGCTGAATCGGTCTGATTTGTTGTGGAAAAACGATTAAACTAGAACAGTCATAATTCAATAATCATAATCTGAATCCGATTTCCAGGAATACTCAAGACCACACATCCACAAGTTAATTAACCGGCAGCTGCGTCTTTATATACTATTCACACTTGCCTCCGCTCATACATCTTAAACTAATCAACCAAGAATTTAAGGGCGGGGTACCGGAGCCACATGGGGACTAAGGGGGTCCTTGGGCCCCCCTCAAATTTTAACAAAAATATAGGGTTTCTTCATAATTTAAAAATATTTATTTTTAAGTAGATAAAAATTTAAAATATTTACCCAAAAGATAACTATGTTTTGATTGATAATCTCCTTCTATAAGTACAAATTCAAGTTAGTGTGTTTTGTATGAATGTAGCTACTTTGGTATTTATATACAGTTTACACAACTATCTAACATACATATAGCTTTACAAATTAGAATTAATTATTATAAGTAATTGTTTAGCAACATTTTTATGCAACAACATTACAGGTAATACATTTAAGATTAGGGGAAAAAGATTCTTTAAGCTTAAATAATATTTATAGCATTTTTTACTTAATATATTATGGATTATCTTTCTATATTGGGTCTTTACCTATTAATAGTCATATTTAAAATTATGGGGTAAAGATTTCTTATTTTTGTTGGTTTATTAACTATCACTAGTCATCTTTAAAATTGTCGAGTAAAGATTCCTTATTTTTGCTAAAAGATGTGATTAATAGTTATTCAATTTAATACTCATATTATATAATTGATTATCTGGTTAAGTGAATATTTGATTTATTAACTTTATATAAGAAGTATTATTATATTTTTAATTTAAATATAATATATATTATTTTATTTTCAAACTATAGTTGGGTCCCCCTCAATAAAATTTTTGGCTCTGCCATGTAATAACTACGTGCAACCAACTCTCAATTACAAAGTAATATTCAAATTTCCAGATGAGATCAGCTGCACATTCTGAAGATTTGTTAACGATCCAAATGCTAATTCCATCTTTAAAGGCAGGGTCTCTGATAGGGGTACAATACCAGGGTACAAAACCAGCATTTAGGTTAAACTAATTAAAACCACTAAAAATTGGATAAAATTACATCGGTAAATCGCAAAAAAAAAAAAATAATAAATAAAATTGTTTCATACTTTAAAAACTTATAAAATTTTATTTTGAATATTAAATATTATGGTCCTTTAAATCTTTATGGCCCAATTCGAATATTCCATTAAAAGATTTCTGGCCCCGAAATAAGAGTCTTGTTTAAAATCTATGTCTCATTTTATTTGTTCACGTAAAAAATTAAAATTTCACAATTAGTTGGATATGAATGAATAAGTCAAATAAAAAAATTCGTGCAAGTGCGTATTAATATTTTTTAAGAAATGTTCATCAAATGGATTAAAAATAAAAAATTATATATTTTTTAATATGACTTGTTTTATGGAAAGCTGGAGTAGTATTTTGGCTAACTTCTGGTTGGCTAGATTTTCTTTTTGTTAAAAACATTTTTTACGATCAGTTTATATTTTAAATTACCATTATAATGAAAAATTATCAGAAAAATTTTAAATGATAATTATTACTAGTAGTTACCCCGTGCTATGCACGGGAAAGAGTTTAAATTAATATATTTTATATACAAAAGTTTCATTTAATTTAGTGTTAAAAGTTTAACATGTTGAAATTTGAATGTGTAACTTTTGTGTGTGTGTGTGTTCTTGTTAGGAATGTTTTAATTGTCATTTTTACTCTCATAAATATATCCTCAATAACAAACATAATAACATCAAAATTCATCATAAATAAACAACAGGAATTCAAAAATTTCAAAATTATTAGGTTTACTTAAAAAAAAAACATCATGCAAAAACACAAAATGTTTAGTATCAACATACTAAAAATTACTGGAAAAAAACTAATATAGATCATTCAAGTTTCTAAAAAGACATAAATGTTAGCGAATTTTGGAATACTTATTTATACACGAACCTGTAGTAGCTTTTCCATAAAATATCAAAATCTTCAATTATTCTTGATTCGTAACTCTAAAAACAACTAAGAATATACCACGATAGAAGATAGGCTTACTAAAGAGCAATCCTAACCTGATTGCGAAAATATCAAGTTATACCATCAATTAGTATATATCGTCAATTCCAGTAGTATCACAAACTCCCACTTTTGAAAATATAGTCTTGAAAATATTGAAAATAACATCGGAAAAGAAAGAAAAAGTCGGTATACAATTTTCCCCATTAGAAACTACTATAGAAAATAATAAGAAATCTATCAAAAAATGTTTGCCATTTGAAATTTTTGCAGAAAAACAAGAGAATATAATCTACAAATTGTTCCTTGGTGGGGACTTTGCAAAAGGATCCACCAAAATCTACATCATAAACCTAGAAATATTTCTTTAATTATCCTCATAGAAGAAAGTAATTGCTTGCAAGATCTTCAATTCCTGAAACTCATACATGAATTATAAATGTGAAGCAAATCAGATCTCTCCCTAGCAATAATCAACCAAAAAAAAAAAATTAAGAAGTAGGTAGTCAACATGGGGAACTTCCATAAGAATTTTTTTTCTCCATAAACTAATTAATTAATGAGTACTACCTCCGTTTTTTTTTATTGTCATTCTAACTAATTTATTTTGTTTGTAAATAGTTGTCATTCTAGCGATGCACGAGCTATTATTTAAAAAAGTAAATTAATATTAACATGAACAATATTTTTTATTGAAAACACATTTTTATTTGATAATATATAACAAAAAAGGAAATGGTTAAATTTTTTTACAAAGAAAACTTTTGTGTTCTTTTGCAGTGTTATTCATTCATTGCCTCTTACTCCGGAAAATCAGTAATTTTCACTAATAAAAATACATTTTAATTTTTTCATGAATTTCTTACTCGTATCTTGTTCCAGTTTTTTTTTTTTTTTTTTTTTTATAATTTTTTTTTTTTTATATCTTGTCTCTATCAAAACATTAATATTAAATTATGATAAATTTTGAATAGACTACACTGGTTGGTAATAATAAATAAAGCGAACATACATAATCCAGAATCCGATATCAGTTAATAGATTTAAGAAACAAATAATCTTAAGAATTATTCTTATATAAAATATTTTATTAGTTTACGTACAAAACATCTTCTATTAGAAACAAACATAATTTTCTTTTAAGGATTATTCTTATATAAAATATTTTATTAGTTTACCTACAAAATATCCTCTATTGGAAATAAATTTTAAGAAAGACATAGAAAATACAATTTTATTTAGGATGAACTGAATCTTCATAGTCCATATGATGAGCTCATTCATATAAATAGAGTTGGATTTGGATTTAGAATTTTAAAAGACATAGATGACTTCAAATCTTTCAATTTTTTTATCCAATAATCTCCTATATCCATAAGATGAGCTCATTAATATAAATAAAGTTGGATTTTAATTTAGAAAAATGAGCTCATTAATATAAATAAAGTTGGATTTTAATTTAGAAAATTAATGGACTAAACTAATAAAATACTTTATATAAGAATAGTCATTAAGAAAATATATTCTTTTCTCAATCTTATTAAATTATATTGCAATTCTGGATTGTATATCTTGGTTGTTTGTTTATTATTATTAATCAGTATGATCTATTCCAAATTTTATTATAATTTAATATTAAGATTTTGGAAGAGAGATGAGAGAAGAAAAAAAACAAATGAAATTATTTTCGAGAGAAGAAATAAAACGGATAAAATACTTTACAGATAAAATAATTTTAGGAAAAAATAATATTGTACCGTGGAAAAAAACTAAAGAAAACTGATTTTGTGGAATAAGAGGCGAGGAAGGAATCAAAAATATATTTAGCGGTGTTTTTTTTTTTTGGTGGAGTGTATTAGCTGACCGAACACATCATGGTGGGCTCTATAAGAAAACTCACTGGTGGTTCCATATCATTATTGATATACAGTAATCTATATATAGTTTGATACATTGATTTTACAATTTAGAAATTCTTGAGATCAAGCAAGCGGTCATCCTTTGCCCTTTTTATAGAAGTATAGAAAATTAGAAATTATATCGGAAAGATTTGGAATGATCTGGACATTCCGTTCTTCAATTAAAAATTACATATTATTGTATATTAAAAAATTGATAAAATCACACCTACTTTTTGGTAAAGCTATGGTAATTCATATATTAATATACACATCATAATTATAATTTACATTAAAATAAAAATTCGGTCTATAATGAGTATTGATTTCGCTAATCATTCCAATTATGTGATAATTCTAAATTTATTTGTGAAATCATTTTATAGTTGTTATCAACCAATCTGTATATTAAATTTATTTTGTTTATAAGATAATATTTTGGAAATTGTTCTGCAATAGTTCATGATAGTTGTTAAATGGGATATTTCTTCTTAAAAGTCTTGCGTATAGCAAACGTTTTCGACTGAGTTTTATGAAAGTTTAATTGTAAACATATTGTAATGACAAAAATGAAATACTGCCATAAAATTAGAATTTCAATTGAAGTTGATACATGAACTTATTTTTGCAGAAATTAAAAAAACTGAATTCTGCTACAATAAAATCAAAATTAGTCTTCAATCTCAGCTGATCGTCGGATGAATTGATTGTCTCTAATCTTTTGTCAATATTTTGAACGGATTGAGACTGTACATGTTATAAACAAAATGTAAAGTTAGCACAATATATGGACAATAATATAAATAATTCACATAACAGAAATTAAAAATATAGGTTGAATTTTTATATGATTACAGATTACCGTAGAACGCGATGATGGTATATAGATTTGAATTCTGCAATCATCAAACTTGTTTTCGCCATAATCAAGATTCAGTGTTGCTGATATTTTCTTATCTTGATTTGCATGTAGTACTTTTTGAACATCCATTGTGAAGTACCTATCAAAATTGACCCATAATAATCAAGGAATGAAGGAATTATATAAATTTGCAGTAAAAAATGTAAATTGCGAAATGAACTATCAAAGTTGACACATAATAATCAAGGAATGAAGGAATTATAGAAATTTGCAGTAAAAAATGTAAATTGTGAAATGAATAAGAAATCAGTAAAAAATGTAAATTGCGAAATGAATAAGAAATAGAAATACCAGCTGCAAAAGTGATTCTCATTTACTGAAGACCTTATGTAGTTATAGGAGCAATAATGTTATTGGATAAATTTTATTTTTTTTAAATCTGAATTTCAAAATTTTAAAAAATGTGCAACAAATTCTGTTATACATATATGTACAGATTTGTTATTGCTGAATTTTAGACGGAAAAAATGTTCGAAAACTTGAATCCCGCTAATATCATTGGATTTTTCAAATTTCAAAATTCAAATTCACATATATTTATGGTAACTATTAAAATGGGCGGAAAAAGTTTCAACTTACTAATTTCGGATGACTTGGCTTATTATATATATATATATATATATATATATATATATATATAGATTTTTAGGGAGGGATACATAACTTCCACACAAAAAATGTGATTTGATTTAATTTTTACCAAATTAGCTAGTTAAGGAAACCGTTTCCTAATTTATCGGAGTAAAAAAGGGTGGTAAGTGGGTCAGTCATAAATTAAAATTTACAGTCAAATAAATAAAATAATTTTTTATTTCCCAAATAAGTATATAAGTATATATGTTTATTTCCCAAATAATTTAACATTAACTTAAAATTTTAATTGCTATCTTCATAAATGATTTACTATTAACATTTTTCATACATCTACTAACATAAAGAGTCCGTTTGCTTAAGACTGTGGAGTGTTGAGTCAAATTTAACTGAGAGAGTTAATGAATGTGCTTTATTGGGATTAGATCCTTTAGATCTACTGAGCCAAGTGTTAAACAAACGGACATAAAAATTAATTGTCTAAAGAAAAATATTCTGACGTGTCAGCATTATCCGTAGAGAAATAGTAGCCCTAATTAATTTATTTCTGTTCATTTATTAGATAATTTATTATTTTTGTACTTTTCAGTATGAGGATAATGACAGCATGGGATTAGTGAGTGCACGTGGGAGTGGTGATTGGATTTAATTAATGATAATAATCCCAGGCATTGGCCATCGCAATTTGCAGCCCTCGTGGTGGTGATGGACAAATAAACAAATTATGGTCAACGTATCAACTGCGACTTTCAAAGACGCGCAGTATATTCTCGTGAGATCTTTTTGAATGGACAGAAATGCCCTCAATGGGGACTGGAATTTCAGTTTCAGAAGTATATAGTATATACTCATTCAGAGTTGACAAATCCAATCGTGTTTGCTTCTAAATTATATTTTACTTTTCACCTACTAATGGAGACTCTGTCTTAGTGGAAGCATTCGTAATTTGTTTCAAACGAAATTCGTAAATTAATCACTCCCTCCGTCCCGGCTTATTTTGCACAGGTAAGTCGGCACGAAGGTTAAGAAAAATCTATCTTTTTACTTATTAGTAGAAAAATAAGGGGTAGAAAAATAAGGAAAAAATTAGTGTACTAATCTTTTCCTTATTTTTCTGCAAACAACACCTGTTGTATACAGAAATAAATAGGGAGGCAATAAAAAACGTGAATAGTAAAATAATCTGGGAAAACCAAACTTTGAAATTTTTTGAAATTCAACAAGAATTAAAGGGAGGACAATTTCCCTCCAACTACTAAAAATTTGCAGCAGTAATATTCAGGAAACCTAATCCAAAAATTACAAACTGAATTTCCCTCCTAAAACACAAAAAAACAGCAGGTTCCCTATAAAAATACTCACTTCGACAGCATTTAATTCAACACTAAATGTTGAATCTGTCTACAGCTTTAAATCTACAAAAGGGTTTTAGAAATATGCCTAACACTAGAAGGGGGAATCATCTAACTCCATCAGACCGCTGCATGATCGCACAATTCCTTTTAGTGAACAGTACCGACGGAGTCGTCCATTCCGGCAAAATCAAGGCAGCGGCTTCATCATTTGGAGCAAGTCGATGCACTATCCATTACATCTGGGAATCTGCAAAAGTTCAAATATTGGCCGGGTTACCCATTGAATTTACAGAAGTGAAAAGAGTTAACAAGAAGGCAAAAGCTACGCTTGATGTTGAACAAATGAATACCATCCCCTTTTCTAAAAGAGGCAGCATAAGGAGATTGGCCAAGGAGCTCGAGGTCAGTAAGAGTCAAGTAGGGAGATGGGTCAAAACAGGGCTGATAAGAGCACATACAAATGCTGTTAAACCTGCACTAACAGACTCAAACATGTTGCAAAGACTAAAATTCAGCTTAAGCAGTTTGCATTTAGACCAGCAGCTCAACCAAATCAGGTACGACTCCATGCACAATACCATACATATTGATGAAAAGTGGTTCTATTTGCAAAGGACCACTGAAAGGGCTTACAAATTGGTTGAAGAAGATGATCCTATAAGGCTTGCAAGAGGAAAAGGTATATACCGAAAGTAATGTTCATGTGTGCGGTCGCTCGACCTCGATACACAGCTGAAGGGGAACTGTTATTTGATGGAAAAATTAGAATTTTTTCATTTAAAACAAAGGTACCAGCCCTCAGAAACAGTCGGAATAGAGTTCGGGGTACTTTGGTGACCAAACCAATACTCAATAACCAAACTATCATCAAAGACTGCATATTGCAGCAGATAATGTTTTGATATATTTTTTTTTTTTTTTGGGAAGATTTGCTATCAGAATAACATATAGCCACTGAGAAATTGTAAGTCTCCTAAATGTGTCTAACACTAATGTTAGACACATTGGCGACATTACAATTTATTTAAAATTAAAAATCAGCAGGAAATTTCTTCAAAATCATCAATTTCAGGTTATACCGGCCATTAAAGCTAAGTGGCCAGCTGATGCTAGCAAACATATAGTCATACAACAAGATAACGCAAAATCTCACATCAACAATTACGATCCAGAATTTAGGGCTGCAGCTTCATCAGATGGGTTCGATATTCAACTTATTTGTCAACCCCCTAATTCCTCCAACACAAATGTCCTAGACTTAGGATTCTTTAGGGCAATTCAGTCTCTACAGGTCGAAACTGCATCTTATACCGTGGATGATCTAGTGAAGAACGTGATCAAGACATATGAAGAAATGGAGACATCAAAACTCAACAATGTCTATCTAAGTTTGCAATCTTGTTTGATAGAGATTATGAAGCAAAAGGGTCACAACAACTGTAAACTCCCTTATTTGGGCAAAGGGCACTTGGCTAGAGAAGGCACACTCCCAATATCTCTAGAAGTCGAGGAAGAAGTTGTAAGAAGCGCGATAGAGCACTTAATTGAAAAAGAGCAGGCTGGTGGATCTTATGATATAGGTGGGCTAATGTCTGAACTGGGGTATGATTAGAATCAGTTGGTAGGGCAACTTTTGGAATCACTTCTAAGTTTAGAGCGTAAACATCTTATGTAGATGTACATTTTGCTTAAGCTGTAAACTCAAGAGTTTTTTGTATGACATACAGTTTGATTTTATGGACAAATGTTTACCTAGGTTCTATTAATACCAACTGATCCCTCAGAAAAAGTTCATCATTGGGATACATCTAAACCAAACAAACCACCAACAAAACATCTAGGGTAACATTAAACACTCAAAATCAATTCAGTTGATTTTTCAGTTTAAGCTACCAACTAAATTGAAGGCAACATATCCAAGTAAACTGAAATCACCTTCAATTCCCCCAGAATTTTAACACAGGCAACTGTAAAATATCAGAATTATAACATCACATATTTTAAGCCACCAATGTGTTTCAACAGAAGTATCAGAAAATATCCCCGCACAGGGGCAACAGCACAACAACTTCTAGAAACAGTTCTCTTTCTCTGCACAGCTACAGTGATGCTGACTGGGCGGGGAACTCTGATGACAGTACTTCCACAGGGGCATTCATTATCTTTCTTGGGTCCAATCCGATTTCCTGGAGCTCTCGCAAGCAGAAAATTGTTGCTCGCTCCTCCACTGAAGTTGAATACAAAGCTATTGCACTGACATGCAATGGGTTCGCTATATACTGTCGAAGTTGGCTGTATCCATTTCTTCGTCTCCTCCTACTTTGTACTGTGATAACATTGGCGCCACATATCTTTACTCTAATCCTGTGTTTCATTCCCGTATGAAGCACATCGCCATTGATTATCATTTTGTTCGTGATCTGGTCAAAACAGGACTTCTTCGTGTTGCGCATGTCTCCTCTGCTGATCAACTAGCTGATGCCTTGACCAAACCTCTTTCTCGCCAGCGCTTACTCCTTCTTATGTCCAAGATTGGCGTTGTAAATCGATCGCCATCTTGAGGGGGCGTATTCTTGAGGGGGCGTATTAGGTATATGTATTACTGTTGTAGGTTGATTGTATTTATTCTTGTATCCCACATTGAGTATCGTCTGTAGAATACTCTCTTATACTTGTATATTTAAACATTTAATATAAAATATATCTTTGGATCAATACTTTTAGGTATTAGCTTTAAAATGATTAATATGTAAAACTCATGCTCTTGAAATTGAGAAAAGAAAAAAATATGTGGCTAACTGGCAATGACAATGATACAAATAAAAGGAAGTCTAGAAAATGAAAATTTAAAAGTTAAAGTTTCAAAGATTAATTCAAATGAAATGGATGATCATACCATTTTAGTGGCAATGGTTAGTGCGGGTACTTGAATATTCGTACTTGCTCCATCTCTTAATTTAGGCAGGGCTGAGTGATCTACTGTGCTAAAAAAATAAATAAAAGTTACCATAATTTAAAATAAATGTTAACTTAATACAGTTTATAAAAATATTATTTTAAATAGTCATCATAAAATAAAAAATATTAAAAAAGTAATAAATATTTAAAATACATTTATAATCCTATTTTGTAATATTTATTTATGTGTCTAAACCTAATTAATAATTTTCACGTCATATGTTATATTTTATTTGATACATATTATTAGAAATAGTGCGTGGTTATTAAACATTATATTTTAAATTGATTAATTTATGTGAATGGAGTCATATATGTGTGTGTGTAAATATTATTGCGTAGAATGACGGAATCGTTGCATGATCTATGCCCATCCTACTATATCATGGGTCAAAGGGTTGGGCGATACAAGCGCCCTAGGTCAGAACAAGTCAAGACTAAATCAGGTAAAAATTATCATCCCTACACCATTCGACTAGACATGAAAGTTTGGATGCTTTCCTTTCTAACTTAGACTAGGGATGACAATTTCGACCTGACCCGAGGCATGTGGATCGACCTGACCCGAGGCATGTGGATCGCCCCGCCTTGTGACTCGTCACGGACGAGACGAGCATGCGTCACGCCCCCACCCTATCCCGTAGTAATATGTAGATATATATATATATATATAAGATATTATTCACATAAATGAATCGATTTAATATATAGTATTTAATAATCGTTGCAATATATATAATAATAACATGTATCAAATAATACCACATAAAAATCAATATACAACGTAAAAATTATTAATTAAGTTACATAAATAAATATTATAAAATAAGATTATAAATTTATTATAAACATTTACTATTTTTTTTATAGTTTACGATGCTCTTTGAAATAATATTTGTATAGAATGTATTAAGTTAACATTTATTTTAAATTATGGTTATTAAATTTTATTTATTTTTCATAAATAATGGGTCGACGATTTGTGATCTGCAGCGGGTCGCTTTGAATGGGGTGGGCATGAATATTCAAGTATCCGTTCGGACCTGCCCCAGTATCATCCCTAACTTAAAGATCGTATTATTCTAGTCGCACCACCTATATTAGTTTGTATCAATAAAATTTTGGTTTTAATATAATTAGGAAAACTGATTCAACAAGTATTAAATATAAGTTGTGGCTAAAAAAGTTATTTCCTCCCAAAAATGGCTAAGAATGAGGGATTTCATATTTTTTGAATTACTTATTGTCAGGGAACTTATATTCATTGATGGACACCAATTTATATGTCGATCACTTTTATGGCGCTACAAAATAAAGGAACCTCCATAATGTAATTGGTTGCATTCAAAAGGAATGGTAAGCAAATTAAGAAAATTGGAGAAATCATTAGAATATATTGTGTGGTATAACAAGAGAAAGGAAAAAAAAAAAATTAAATTAAGATAGACACCCTGCTTATGTGGCACGCCACATAAACAATGAATATATAAATTAACATTCACGGATAAACATATGATCAATTTTCTGCATTGTGAAATTATGAATAAAAACGTTACTAAGTATGCATTGTTAACATATTTTAAAGCTGATGTTTGGATTAAATTGGAAAATTTCAAATACTTTCTTTAAACTTAAAACACACATATTCTATATTTTTATTGATATATTTCTCAAACTATCTTTATTGATTTATTTGGAATTTAGTCAGACAAAATTTCCTATCCATGATCACAGTTTATTTTTGCACATGTGAACTAAATGCTCAAAAAGAGCGGAAATTATGGATTTCTAGAAAAATAGAAATATCTAAGAAACTAAGCATAAAGAAATATTAGCCGGCTAACAAGGTCATTAGTCAATATATCATGCTACTGTTAAAAAGATTCCGAGCATACACGCATACAATGATAAAATAACACACCCCAGAGGGCATTTCCGTCAATAAAGTTTATATTCATACTATATATACACAGCTCCCCTCTCACACTCTTCAATTTGCCAAACCTAAATTCCAAATCCTTCTGCTTCTCTGTTCCAGCCGCCATTAATGGAGCCAGAGAAGGTTCTAGACCTCTTCGATTCGTGCTGGTTCTCCCTCAATATCTTCGAAATCCAACCAAACCCTAAACCCCAGATCCAAGCAATTCCGCCAAACATTTCAACCCAATTATCAATTCACTCTAGGTCGAAAAGTGATACTACGTTATTTCTATCTCCTTCTCCAGATTCAGTCCTCAAACCGCACCACCTCCGATCCGTAATCTCCGAAGGAGATATTTCTCTTGAAATTCCGAAACCTCTGATTGGGAAGAAGAAAAAATGCTTCAGCAAAAGCTTGTCGGAGCTGGAGTGTGAAGAAGTGAAAGGTTTTATGGATCTCGGATTTGTCTTCTCCGAAGAAGATTTGGACTCGGACCTGGTCGAGATTATTCCAGGCCTGCAGAGAATGGGACATGAAACTGTAGCTGATCATCATCGTAAGGAAAGGCGGCCTTATCTGTCAGAAGCATGGGAATTTTCTAACGAAGTATGGCCATTAATGAACTGGAAAGTTCCTGCTGTGAGTAATGAGGTGGATATGAAAGATAGTCTCAAATGGTGGGCCCATACTGTTGCTTCTGCCGTTAGATAAATCTGCGGATTGAGGAATTAAGAAGATAATATCACATTTGCTCTGTGTAGTTTCTCCCCCCTAATCGGTTACGTTTTGTCTTCAATTTGTAAATAGCAACTTGGCTGCTTTGTATATTCTAGTAGATTAAAGAAATAAAGGTAGGTAAATCTGTAGTTCAGTTTCTTGACCAATTCTTTTATTTTTTGGAAATTTGAATAAACATGGTGATGGATTTTTTCATTTTATTTTTCCAATTTATAATAGAAATTTCATTGTACTCTACTACTAAGAGTCAGTTGTGGGATGTGTCTCGTAGGTCACGTGTTCTATAGGGATATAGTATGTGTCTCGTAGGTTCTCATGTAAATAGTGGGGCCTATAGTCTCATCACATATACACTGTAAGATGTGTTTAGTGTACATAAGGAACTATTCCTAAATGATTGATCAATATCATGCATAAGGAATCATCAATAAGTGATTGGTTAAAGAACTCTAATTTCAACATGGGATGAGAACTCTTTAGTTATTTAATCCTACATTAATACATAACTATTGTCCTCACGTTCTAGGGATGGAATTTTGAAGACATAGTCTTGCAAGTGCTTCTCCCGAACTTTCAAAACTTAGTTTTCTCATTGAACCAAGTTTGTGGGACCTCCACTCATCATGGTTGGGTATCCTTTTTTATCATTCTTTAGTTGATAGATTTTTACTCTCATTCCCTCTCTCAATTTGGCCAACTAATCTCGGTTTAAACCTTTGGTCCACGGATCCGCTAAGTTATCTTTAGACTTATATAGTTTATTGTGATAATCCCACTAGAGATCAATTGTCTCACGATGTTATGTCTACAGCATATGTGCATAGACTAACCGTTATATATATTATTTAGTGCTCTTCCTATGTGGCTTGACAGTCACAATGAACCATAATAGCCAGTACTAGCTTACTCCAGCATGGAATATCTTCTAAAAAGTTACGAAGCCATTCTGCTTCTTCATCGGCTTTATCCAAAGTAATGAATTATGATTTCATGGTGGATCTGGCTATAAACGTTTCCTTTTTCGATTTTCAAGACATTGTTCCACCTCCAATAGCGAAAACGTATCCACTTGAGGAAAAAGAGTCTTTCGTGTCCGAAATTCAATTTGCATTACTGTACCCTTCAATTACTGGAGGATATCTCGTCTATTGTAGCCCATGATTCAGAGTATACCTTAAGTATCTCAAAATCCTTGTCAATGCTTTCCAATGTTCTTAACTTGGATTACTTGTAAACCTGCTCATTTTGTTTACAGAAGATGCAAGATCCGGTCTAGTACAATTTGTTATGTACATAAGACTCCCTATCACTTTTGCATATTCCACTTGAGTTACAGGTCCACCCATGTTCTTCTTCAGATGAACATTCAGTTCCAATGGAGTCTTGGCAGGTGGATCATCAAAGGCATTGAATTTTCTGAGTACTTTCTCTACATAGTGAGATTGAGTCATCTGATGTCCTAATGATTTTGATTCCTAGAATCACATCAGTCAGGCCCATATCTTTCATGTCGAAATTTCTTTTCAACATCCTCTTCATATCCATGATGATTTCATGGCTACTTCCCATGATTAACATATCGTCTACGTATAGACATACCATGACAAATGCTTCTGATGTACCTTTTACGTACACACACTTGTCACATTCGTTGTTTCTAAAACCATTTGACAACATGGTAGTATCAAATTTCAAGTGCCACTGTTTTGGTGCTTGTTTAAGACCATATAAAGACCGTACTAGTCTGTATACTTTATTTTCTTGTCCAGGTACTACAAACCCTTTAGGTTCATTCATATAAATCATCTCTTCCAACTCTCCATTTAAGAACGCAGTCTTCACATCCATTTGGTGAATCTAAAGATTGTGTATTGCAGCAATCGAGAGAAGCACTCGAATAGATGTGATCCTGGTCACAAGGGAGTAAGTATAAAAAAATTCATCACCTTCTTTTTATTTGAAGCCTTTGGCTACCAAACGAGCTTTATATTTATCTATTGGACCATCAATTTTGTACTTCCTCTTTAGGATCCATTTGCATCCTAAAGGTTTACAACCTGGTGAAAGGTCGGTTAACTCCCACATGTGATTTTGCATGATAGATTCAATTTCACTTTGATCGCTTCCTTCCATAATGGAGCATCTGGACTCGACAAAGCTTCTTTGATTGACTTCGATTCATCATCTAGCATATATATGATAAAATCAGGACCGAATGACTTTGCAGTCTTAACTCTTTTGCTACGTCTTGTTTCTTCCTCTTCTAAGGATCGAGAACTACTAGTAGCTTCAACAGTTCTTTAAATTCGAGCTACTTCCTTTCTCAAAAGTAACTCCGTGAATCGAACTTTCTAGCACTCTTTCTCTACATGGAAAGATATTTTCAAAGAATACAACATTTTTTGATTCTATAATTGTACCCACAATCATATCTGGAATTTCAGATTTATGAATCTGAAACCAATACGCACTGCTGTAGAGTGCATACCCAACAAATATACAATCAACAGTCTTAGGGCCAATTCTAATTTGTTTAGGTAATGACACCTCAACTTTTGCTAAACACTCCCACACTTTGAGGTTTTTGTATGACGGCTTGCGTCCTTTCCACAACTCCTAAGGAGTTTTGTCTACTCCTTTTAGTGGAATTTTTTTCAAAATATAGTTAGTTGTAAGTACAGCTTCCCTCGACATGTTCTGGGGTAACCCTGAACTGATGAACAAGGCATTCATCATCTCTTTAAGAGTACGATTCTTCCGTTCGGCAACGCCGTTTGATGGAGGAGAGTAAGGAGCTGTAGTTTGATGAATTATGCCACTTTGAGAGCAAAACTCCTCAAATGGAGCTACATACTCACCACCTCGATCACTTCGGATTATTTTAATCTGGGTGCCTAGTTGATTTTCAGCTTCAGCTTTGTAGTTTTTAAATGTTTCTATTGCTTCATCTTTACTTCTTAGAAGATAAAGGTAGCAATATCTTGTGCAGTCATCTATAAAAGTTATAAAGAACTTTTTCCCACCTCTAGTCTACACAAACTTCAAGTCACACACATCAGTGTGTATTAATTCTAGAGGTGTTGTGCTCCTTTCTACTCAATGAAAATGTAACTTTGTCATTATAGCTTCAACACATAATTCATATTTTTCATGTGACTTTATTTCATTCTGTTTTAGCAAATCTAACTTTACTAAACGTTTTATAGCATTAAGATTTACATGTCCTAATCTAGCCATAAAAAGGAACACTCAAGCAAGTAAGAGGAATTAGATGCTTTTTCATTCATAGAGGAAGTTACATTATTCATTTGGCGTTTAGCCATTACATTCATCTTGAATAAATTATTAACTACAAAGCTCTTCCCTATGAAAACACCTTGCTTGCTCAAATTGAACTTGTCAGCTTCAAAGACCAGTCGAAACCCATGCTTCACTAGCAAAGATCCAGAAACCAAGTTTATCTGGATGTCTGGGACATGCAGCACATCCTTCAGAGTGAACTCCTTGCCTGAAGTCATCTTGAGAACCACATTGCCCACTCCAGCTACCTCTGACGAGGCTTGGTTTCCCATGTTCAGCTTCCTCCCGGAAGAAGCTTTGTAGCTGGAGAACACCTCCCTGTCAGAGCAGACATTCTAGGAAGGTCCTGTGTCGACAAACCACTCTCTCGGATTGTCCACAATGTTGGCCTCGAAAACCACAATAATGAGGTCCAACTCATCTTCAACAATATTGGCAGTTGCCTTCTTCTTCTTCTTCTTCTGTTTAGGTATCCGGCAATTATTTGCCATGTGGTTTGATTTACCACAATTATAGCAAATTCCAGTAAATTTGGGAGCATTTACGGGTTGCTTTCCTTTCCCAATATTGTTCGCTGACTGTTATCCCGACTGCTGTTATCGGTTGGGCGTTTCCTCTTATTACTAGAAGATCCTCTTTCCAACAGAGTCGCCTTTGCATCAATCTGAGCCCTATATCTGGACTCGTTTTTCTGATTGTCTTCCTCAATTCAAAGCTTCAGGATCAAGTCTTCGACTGTCATCTCCTTTCGCTTGTGCTTCAAGTAATTCTTGAAGTCACCCCACCTAGGAGGCAGCTTCTCGATCAGGCTTGCCACCACGAATGACACCGAAAGTTTCATGTCTTCGGCTGAGGCATCATGAACTATGAGCTGAAGCTCTTGAGCTTGCTCCACAATCGAACGATTGTCCACCATCTTGAAATCAAGAAACCGAGCCACCAAAAAAAAATTCGTTCCCGCATCGTCTGTCTTGTATTTCTTATCCAGAGCCTCCCAAAGCTCCTTTGTCGACATGATGTCGGCATAAATTTTATACAACGAATCAACTAGTCCGTTCAATACGTAATTCCGACACAAATAGTCACCATGTGTCCACGAGTCAAAATCAATTCGCCTTTGTTGATCAGTATCATCCTCAGCTGGAGTAGCCGGAGGATCTTCTTTAAAAAATGAAGCTATTCCAAGAGTAGTAAGGTAGAATAACATCTTCTGTTGTCATCTCTTGAAGTTCTCACCGGAGAACTTACCAGGTTTCTCCACAGTATACTCCGGAGGAGTAGGAATGGTCCTTGCTGGAGCATTGACATTAAGAACAGTAGGAGTGTTTGTTTCATTCGCCATTTTCCAGAAATGCAGTCAAAAAATATTTTGTCCTAAGATTGTTATTACAATGTGATGGCATTCTCAAAGTCCAAGTCCAAAAGCCTAGGCCCAAGCCCGAGACGTGGCCGTGGCCTTGCCCAACCGAGCCCAACCGAGTCGAGCGAGCGCGTGAGCTTCCAATTGGACTCCCTCACAAGCATACATGATATGCCTTTAATGATGAGCTATTATATTTATAGTTGAAATTAAAGAGCTCTAATTTTAATGTGGGACAATAACTCTTTAATTATTTGATCCTACATTAATACATAACTAAGCGGTTATTTTATGTATTAAATTCTTACTCACCAAGACGAAGTTGGATAGTTCAAGTGGCAGAGCATCTACTACCTAGGCCTTTGTTCCTGGGTTCGAGTCACCGTGGGTGGAGGGGAGGGTTGGGTTTTTTCTTTGTTCTTAGATTAGGAGAAAAAATTTTAAAAAAATTCTTACTCACCAAAATTTAGTTTTGAGAAATTAAAAAACCTACGGCTATCTACTCCGTGCGTAAATTAATCGTGTGAAGTTTAATTCTTACAAAATTAAACTTTCGACCACTTAATTATAGCATTAAAGTGTCTTATCTACACTTTAATTTATAATTAACTCTAACAAGTGATTACTGGTGCTTTCCTGATAAGCTTGTGGATGCTCAATATTGACGTTTTTCAAATCTCAAGCTTTTCTCTTGGAGCATTATGATATTTTTTTCATTTCTCTTTTCAAAATGCCTAGCATTTACAAGTCGTTTCTCAGAGTCAGGATCTTTGATTGATTTCCCTTTATTGAAGAAGCTGAAAGAAGAGCAGATTTGGAGGATGTTTGGCTGAGCTTATCAGCTCCTAATAACATCTTATAAGATGTTTAGGAGCTTATAAGCTCTTGCAAAGTGTTTGGCAAAATAAGATGTTTAGGAGCTTATAAGACCAAAAAATAAGTTCTAAGAGCTTATAAGATCTTAAAAAAATAAGTTGCTATACCCCAACTTATTTCCAACTTATTTTTTAAGATCTTAATTAATACACTCAAATTTCACACACACTTACACACACTACACACACTACACACATTTCACACACTACACACACTACACACACTTCATGCACTACACATACTACACACACTACACACACTAATCAAAACTAATCAAAATATGTATTTAATATTAACTTTAATTTATACCTCAAATTTATAGTTAAATCACACTATTCAATTACAAGCTTATAAGCTCTTGTTGGGAAATTAACGAACAATACAATAATAAACGACGATAAACGAGAACCATCGACAAAGTCAAAACGAAGACACCAAATTTAACGTGGTTCGCTAACAACTTGTTAGCTACGTCCACGGCCAAACGAGAGGAACCAATCAATATATCAAAGAGTGTTACAAAATAGGACAAAGACAAACTTGACCCTAGGTCAACTATCCAACTCTTCATCCTAACAAACGGAGACAAACTCGAGTATCAATCAATTGATACTCGACCAAAACAAATTCTCCACACTATATGACCAAACGACTCTAAACCCGAAAATAGAGTCCCAAATCGAAAGACAACCTCTCTCTTGTCTCTCAACTCAAATTCAATGACTGATCAATCAACCTATTCAATCGATTGACCAATCCAAAACAATTGACTGACCAATATGGCCAATCCAAAACAATTGACTGACCAATATGGCCAATCCAAAACAATTGACTGACCAAAATGGCCAATGCAAATTCCAAAGTCAATAGGCCTATTTATAAGCCCCCAAACCTAATTCTAGACACAAAAGGGATCCAATTGGGCCTAGGCTTGCGCCGGCCCATCTTCTGCGCCGCCAGGTCTGCCTCGGCCGCGGCCATCTCGCCTCGGTCGAGGCCTATCTTCTGCCCAACTAGACTCGGCCGAGTCTGCCTCGCCTCGGCCGAGGCCCATTTTCTGCACATCTCGCTGCGGCCGCGACGGAAGTCCTCCAACGCGTCCAATTCCAATGACGTCCATATCCAAGCCTCCACCTTGATGCGAACGTCAATTCAAACCAAACCAGATTCAAGGCACAAATTCCTAACAACCTCCACCTTGCCTTGAATCCACAAACGATGCGGCTACTTCGAACGAAGCTCCACCTCAATTCAAATCTTCTCATGAATTTGCCGATCTTCAGGTTTACTCCAAACGTCTTTCCCACCAAACAGCGGAAACTCGAACGAGGCTCTGATACCACTTGTTAGGAAATTAACGAATAATACAATAATAAACGACGATAAACGAGAACCATCGACAAAGCCAAAACGAAGACACCAAATTTAACGTGGTTCGCTAACAACTTGTTAGCTACGTCCACGGCCAAACGAGAGGAACCAATCAATATATCAAAGAGTGTTACAAAATAGGACAAAGACAAACTTGACCCTAGGTCAACTATCCAACTCTTCATCCTAACAAACGGAGACAAACTCGAGTATCAATCAATTGATACTCGACCAAAACAAATTCTCCACACTCTATGACCAAACGACTCTAAACCCGAAAATAGAGTCTCAAATCAAAAGACAACCTCTCTCTTGTCTCTCAACTCAAATTCAATGACTGATCAATCAACTGATTGACCAATCCAAAACAATTGACTGACCAATATGGCCAATCCAAAACAATTGACTGACCAATATGGCCAATATAAAACAATTGACTGACCAAAATGGCCAATACAAATTCCAAAGTCAATAGGCCTATTTATAAGCCCCAAAACCTAATTTTAGACACAAAAGGAATCCAATTGGGCCTAGGCTTGCGCCGGCCCATCTTCTGCGCCGCCAGGTCCGCCTCGGCCGCGGCCATCTCGCCTCGGTCGAGGCCCATCTTCTGCCCAACTAGACTCGGCCGAGTCTGCCTCGCCTCGGCCGAGGCCCATTTTTTGCACATCTCGCCGCGGCCGCGACCTTCCGTCGCGGCCGTGTCCTCCGACGCGCCCAATTCCAATGACGTCCATATCCAAGCCTCCACCTTGATGCGAACGTCAATTCAAACCAAACCAGACTCAAGGCACAAATTCCTAACAGCTCTTTTATCCAAACACTTTGTTAACTTATAAGCTTCTTAAAAATTACATCTTATAAGCTCTTGAAACAACTTATAAGATGTTTAAAATAAGCTTAGCCAAACACCCTCTTGGTGCATCAATATTAGTCCTTCGAAAATTTTGGAAATGGAAACACGTGCAGTTTAGCCCACTCATGTTTAAATCATGACAAACCAGTTGCCGTATACCCTCAGGGTCCGCTTGATTCGGGATTTAGGGGTAGGGAATGAGAATGAATGAGGACTCATTCCCATTTATGGTGCTTGGTACATAATAAATAAGTTAATCATTACCCCCCACTCCATTCCATTGTATGATTGACCCCTCATTTATATCCATTATCATTGTCATTAATGAGTTGCAACCAAACGAGTCCTCAGATATAGTAAATTATGACTCTTCGGTGAAGGGAATTAGATTGGTTTCTTCTATATATTGCCTTCTCTGCCAAATTCTTAATGAAATTATTGTTTCAAAATTCGCATTTACAGTTATTTTGATAGTCACAAAATATTCAAAGGAGAATCTCTTGAACAAGGATGAGTGGACTATGTTGCAGGTCGATTCTCAACGTGGAAAATGGTAATGTGTTGTGGGACGCAATAAAGAAAAAAAAGATTATTTTGGATTTGTAACAAGTATTATATATTGATGGAAATTGTGAAAATCCGATTTTTAGAAATGTTCGTATATGACAAATCTGACAACTTATTAGCTAGAAATCCAGATTTTTCAAGATTTCCATGGGGCATTCCTCCGTTTATTTACGAAAGTCACCAGCAAATTAATAAGAAATGACGATTTTAAGAGAATTATGAAGTATGTTCACTTCATTTTCTAACATTTGCAGGCCCCATAAATTCGGCAGCAGACATGTTAATTAGGACCTTTCAGTGTGCATATGGGAACCACATTTATCTCTATTTAAACATGTTTACCTAACTCAATTTTAAAAGTTCCCCTTTTTTTCATAGAAAATGACACATGTTGCCTAATCTCAATGTAGTATTTATTTCATCGTTTCGTGACACTAAAAACAAACATCGAATCAAATAATAGGCTCTTAAATAATATATATATATATTAAAATTTAAAACCACACTTATCCATTTTTTTTTTGCTGATTTTTTACTCTTATTCCTAGAAAAATTCAACCAAAATATCATTTCCACAAAATTTATAATAATAATTATTTAGAACTGATTACAATAAATTAATCAAAATTAAACAAATACCAACTAAAATAGAAGGCCCTTAAAACATTAATGAAATTGAAAAGCCCAAATATAAATTACTGTGTAATTAAGGTTAATAGAGGATTTTGGGGAATAATATAATTAAAATAACAATAATAAAAAATATGGTAGTATTTAACTTAAAATCTACAATGCAGGTAAATTTCATCTGAGGTACCGGTGCCACAAGTGCACCCCAAAATAACCTCATTTCTAATGACATGGGAATCTAAGATTTGTACTAAGTTATGACATTATTAAAGTAAGACAAAGATAAATAAATAAAGATAAAGTTCAGACATAAACAAAATCTACTTTAGAATATTTTAACATTTAAATTATTATTTAGTGTTGAAACATAAAAAAAATTAGGATACTATAGTATTTAATACTCTTTCCACCAAAAGCAAATATTAAAAAAAAAATCATATTTAGTAACTCTTTTACTTATAGAAACACCACTCATTTTTAAAATTGGTGGATTGGTTGTAATTACTTGTATCTCTTGTGATTAATGAAAAAATTATATATATGTGAATTAATTAGGGATGAACGTCCATAATTTACATATTATTAACTTTCAACCATTGTCTTATTATACCTGGTTGTTAAACAAAAACATTTTCAAAATTATTGTTCAAGATATTATTACCTTAAACAATCAATTTATTAATATTGTTTATATATTAGAAATAATAATATGTTAAAAGTTAATTGTAATAAACTATGTGGATAATATGAATAGATACATACAAAAAAAAAATAAAAAAAAAATAGAAGCAACGTCTAGATATCTCAAGAACCGTTACCTTAAAGATCTCTTAGAGCAAGAAACCGCCTCGTGGAGCAAGTTTCTCATCCGATAACTGCCTCCGCCTTCCGAAGTCGCCGTTCTCCACAACCTCGTCGTACATTTTCAGTTACGCAGGATAATTTTGCTTGTATTCTAGAATATTCTACATTTGCCGAGGAAAGAAAAAGGGAAAAGGATCAGAGAAAAACTACCGCCTACCTCAGCCGAGAAGAGAAAAACTGAACTCTCTCGAACCTCTAATGACCGACGGCTCTTTGTCGTCAGCTATATTCCGTCCTTTTCTAGTTTATTAATACGAAAATTACTTCCGATTGTTGTTTACTTTATTCATTTTTCATCTTATTTTGTTGATCTTTTAAGTTTCTCCTCTCTGGTAGGATTTTTCCTTTCGTGAGACTTTTCTTTCCCGACGTGCGACTTTTTCCGGCCTTTCTGGTCTTTTTGTCAGCTTTCCTGGTCCTTTGCTACAGGGCTAACGTCCTTGCGGTGTGTCTTTAATAGTTTCTATTGTGTTTTTTATTTCTAGATGGTGAGCTAGCGTCCTTGTGGCTAGTGTGTCTTTAGTTTCTATTGTGTTTTTTTATTCTAGATGGTGTCTATTGTTTAATTGCTCGGTATAGTAGTGATGGTTTTTCGATTCCTTACTTGTTGTGCATGCAGTCACGAAGCAAGATATTCTTCAATTGCTTATCACTTAGACGCGTTTCTTAATTTTTTCCTCTGTCTATCCGTCTGTTTGGATAGGGTATGATTTTATTGATTAGATCAAGAGTCTTGTACTTATGAAATTTTTTTAAGTAATAAGATTCTTATCTTTGATATTAAAAAAAAAAACTGAAGCATAAAAAAACCCTCTCATTCAACCTAATAAGATATATGCATTCCAATCAAATATAAAAAAAAATCATTAGAATTACTAACACTGAATGTTTTATCACCAATTTCTTTATTTTTTACAGTTATAACTTATTCATAGTTGCTCAAGCGCACATCGTGATAGAATAATAATAGCAATTATCAATAACAAAGAAACAATATCCAGAAATTAAGAACACCATCATATATTTTAAATCATTTATACATAAACAAATAAATTCTTACAGAAAAATACATGCCTGTATAACTATATTGAAGGAAAAAAACTTAGATAGATCTTTACTATAATGGAAAAGCAGACAAGTTGTTGACCTATGTACTACCTCCATCTTCGTTAGATCCAATTTTAAGTTTTGTGAAATATTTATAAGAAGGTCTCTTTCAAGCTCTCCCCCCCCCCCCCCCCCCAATACTATCCCTATCACCATCCTTAAAAATTCTCTAATTTTCTAACCTACCATAATTAATTGATAATATAGAAGAAATGAAGGGAGAAAATTATAAAATATAGTTAAGGGTCTATTGTTATTTCCCCTACCTCTTAATTTTCTTATTCAAAGATAAAAATCCATCTAAAAACACAAAGGTAGTATTAGAACGAATGTTGGAGCCATGAAATACAAATATGCTAGCTAAGTAAGATGATAGATAGCAGACAGAAAAAAAAATGTAAGAGAGTGAATTTTTTACTAAACATAATTGGGTGTTTATAGGCCAACAAATTTAATTGATATTCTAGATATATAAAATAATTTTCAGCATAAAATATGTAATGTAAAGCCAATGTATAGTTACAATTGTTAAGTATAAAGATGTAAATAATATAGAACCAAAATTGAAATTCTTCATCCTAATTAGATTAATTAAGAAAAGAAAGGTGCAATATTGTATTAATAGATAGATAGATAGATAGATAGATAGATAGATAGATTAATTGATTTTATCTCCATACTCTATAATATAGCTGAAACAATAGATAGATTGATTGATTTTATCTCCATACTCTATAATATAGCTGAACCAATTTCGCCTTCAAATTAAAATTTTAGATCTGTTCCCAATAGTGACACTATATATAGCCGTTGAAATTAGTGCTAAGTCGTGAACTAAGACCGCCTCGCAGATTGGATATTCAGTTAAAAAAATTATGTTACTAAAACGTTTGATTATAATAAAAGGATAATGGATTTTTATCGGTCGAGGACCCGAAAGATAGGTCAACTATCAATTCAGGTCCTGAAAGATAATTTCTAGCAATCCAGGGCCCAAAAGATATGAAACTATCAATGGAAGACCCACAAATCCAAAATCATTGTAGGGTCTGTCTGGAAATTTGCAAAACCCAACAAATAAACTTATCTCTAAATGATAAGTAAGGAAATATACGTCAAAATCTTTCACTAGATTGTTTTTTAACATTATCGTGATATATCTAAAATAATTAAATAATTTACAATGTTTTTAAAGTATACAAATTAACAAAAAAAGGTATTTACATAGGAAAAAATACATTTTAGTGAAATATGTTTACGAGAATTTGAATATTATGAACTCAAAAAGAAATTACAGACTTTTTTTTAAAATATTTTTTTTTCCTGCGTATGACTTAAAAAGAAATTACAGATGTTTTAAAAAAACAAATAATAATAATAATAATAAAAACTATCAATTTCAAATACGAAACTACAGAAAATTCAAAAAATAACAAATTTAAAAAGTGTCGTGAAAGACTTTTGACGTATACTTCCACTGCTTATCACTTCGAGATAATTTTATTTTGTTTTTGTAGGTTTTGCAATTTTCCAAATAGATCCTCTAATGATTTTAGACTTATGGGTCTTCCATTGATAGTTTCAAATCTTTTAGGTCCTGAATTGATAGAAATTATCATTCAAAACCTGAATTGATAGTTAACCTATCTTTCGGGTCCGTGACCGATAAAAACCCTAAGATAGTAGAGCATATAGCATGTTAGTTATGACATTTTGGTAATTAAAATAATAAAAGTTGAAGTAATTAATCAAAATAAAATCTTATTTAAGAAATAGGTTGAAATCTCCTAACTTTTTTAAAAACAATTTATAAGCTGCTAACAACTTATTTTGATATGAAATAAGATCTTATTTAAAAACTTTGTCAAACGTTAATGAACATAAAAACTTTTAAACATCTTGCAAAATATTTTGAAGAAGCTCAACAAAACACCCTCTAAGTCATAAACTAGGATCAACACCTTAGCTTCTTTCTATGTTGGAAATGTTCGATTGCTTAAACAAGAATTACTTTAATGGCTATATCTAAAATACAACAGGGATGTGTTTGCTTATAATTGCTTTCAATCTATTGAGGGGATCAAATTTCAATAAAGCATACACTTTAATTTTCTCAGTTGAATTTAGTTCAGTACTTCCCAACCTGAAGTAAACACATCCTAGATGTATTAATAAATTTGTACTTTTCACAAACAGTAAAATTATGATGTGGTAACTTTTACTTGATTATTAGGTAATGTGAGTCCCTGAATTAGTCATCATCGAGATTAGGCCATACATATATGGGCTTTCCTTACAAACTGTGTTATTTTCCTTCTTTTTTTTTTTTTTTTTCGCGCTACAAAAATTCTTATACTTTTTTAATAAGGGGCTTTTATTTTACACAAAAAATGTGAAGAAAGTTATAATATTATCTTATCAATACTTATGAAAAAATCGTTTACAAATTATACCACGATAATTTTTTGAAATAATTAAAAGTATATACATTCTTTAGATACACATATATATAATTTTATTATTTTTATTATCAATTAAAGGATAAAAATCTGAGAGCCTGCTATTTGGGCAAATTTTACTCGACAAACTTTATTTTTTGTTAAAATTAGTTTTTTTTTTCCGACATCTTCTAATTAAAATTACAAATATAATGTATAACTACAACAAAGAGAAATTTAAATGTCAAATATCTTTTTGAAACACTCTAAAAAAGTTGGTGTCTTTTTTTTTTTCTTTTTTTTTTTTTTATCTGTAATCAAGCATTAATGTTAAGATTTAATTACCACCTTCACAAATAAATTTTATTTACAATTTTTAATACACTTATAAAAAGATTAATTTTTTTAAAAAGGTCTGTCCGGGTAGAATCTGCCCAGGCAGTATAATCGAAAATGTGAGATAATATGAAATAACCTTTTAGAATGCTATTCTAATATTTTTTAACATTACTACCCTTACTAATTAGTGAAATGGTGAAAATAACATTTATCATAACTTTCAGTATAATTCTAACCACCTTGTAAAATTATTATAATTTTAGCGTTTTCTATATAATTTTAGTTTTCCTTATCGTTTTCTAGGATAACTAACAATGTATTTTCACCAATTTATCCTCATAATAATTACCTTATTACATTTCTTATAATTATAAATATATATATATATATATATATATAATATTATTAATATCACCCCACATTACCCCACATACTCCACCATCCTAACCAATCACACATGGCCCGGCCCGCCCCCACCATCCCCACCCCCACACCCAACCCTCACCCCCAAGCCAATTTTTTTTTTTCGTTTTTATCCCCTAGGCCCCCAACTCCTCCCTCCCTCCCCCCCTCCACCCCAGCTCCCAAACCCCTCCTCTACCTCCCCAAGACCACCCCCAACCACCACCCTGCAAGTAAAATAAAAAATAAAAAATTATGCTTTCATCCCATGGCCCCCCAAGCCTCACCCCACCCCCTACCCCCCACCCCACACCATTTCTTTTACGCTCTCATTCCTTAGTGTCCAGTCCCATATAATTTGTGGCACATGTAGCATATCCATGGCACATGTGTTAGATCTGTGGCAATAGTGACACGACAGTAAGAAATGGTAGAATTACATAAATTCGTATCGAATGACGATTCATGACAAGTGTATCGTGGCACAAAGTAACACACTATTTGTGGCAAGTGTGCTTCGTGTCAAATGAAGATCTATGGTAATTGTGTGTCGTGACAAATGCATATCTTGTCAAATGTATTTGGTAAGTGTGTGTCGTGGTAATATTGTCACAACTGTAAGAAGAACTAATATAAAGTCGTGATAATTTTGTATCTTGACAAATGTATTAGAATTCGTGGTAACTAGGTCTCGTGGCACATCAGTGGCACATGTAGCAGATCCGTGACAATAATGGCATGACCGTAAGAAAGAGTAAAATTATACAAATCTGTGACAAGTGTGCATCGTGTCAAATGATGATTCGTGGCAAGTGTGTCGTTGCACAATTCGCATCAAGTGTGTGTTACAACACAATTTGTGGCAGATGTGCATCGTGTTAAATGACGATTCGTGATAATTATTTTTCGTTAAACGATATGTGTTGCGATACGATTCATTTCAAGTGTGTTTTTTTATGTCAAATGAGAATTTGTTGTTATTGTGTGCCGTGACATGATTTTTGTGGCAAATATTTGTCATAAAACGGGATTTTAAAATAAATATCTCAAAAGGACAACAAAAAAAAGGGGGGGGGGGGGGGGTGTTGAAAGGGAGGGACAGGTTGCATATAGGGGGGTGGGGGTACGGGGGGAGGAGGGGGGGGGGGGGGGGCGCAGGTTTGGGGAGCTGGGGGACAATGGGGAAGAGGGGTTGAGGTTGTAATTTGGAGGTGAGGGGATTGGACAAGGGAGATTGATTGGATAAGGGATATGGATTGGATAAGTGGTTTACTAAAATATAGGCCCTAAGTACTATTTGACCCGATCAGGCCGGCCTGTGAACCAAATAGTATTTCGGGTCCCGGACCGATCCGATACTTTTAGTATATTATAGGAAAATACCCCGGGTCGAACCGAATAATTTTAGGTCCAACCCGACCCGAAATATAGCGTTGGCCCGAACGGGTCGGGCCGTCCGAATTGCCATCTCTACCCCTATCCACCCTCTACCCCCACCCCAACACCTTGCCTTCTGTCCACAATCCGACCCCCGCCCCACCCCACAGCTAAGCCCAAAAAAAAGAACATATATTTTTTTTTTTTTTTTTTCAGATTTTTTATTTCACCACCTACCCCAGCCCCAACTGCCCCATCTCCAAACCCAAAAAAAAAAAAAATTCTTATAACTTCCTCCACCAACCCTCACCCTCATCAAAACCCCTCCACTCTTTTTATTTTTTTTTTCAAATTTTTATTTTACCACCTACCACAGCCCCAACTGTCCCATCCCCAAACCCAAAAAATACTTTTTTCTTATAACTTCCTCCACCAACCCTCACCCTCATCAAAACCCCTCCACTCCCACCCCTGGCACAAAAAAGGTTTATTTTTTTTATTACTTTCACCACCACCCCCCACCTTACAACAGACACTTGCGAAAAATGTATCACACCATGTATTTACCACGAATCGTGCCATAAAACGTACTTACCATAAACCGTGGTACATTATACCACGATGCACACTTGTCATGAATATGTATAATGTTAGACTTTCAGACTGTCATGTCACTATTGCCACAAACCGTGTTACATTTGTCACGAAAAACGCTTGCTACGAATCCTTATATATTTTAGTCTTTCAGCTCGTGGCACTATTGCCACCACGATAGACTCTAAGACTACATTATACAGATTCTCGTGACAAGTTCTTTCAGACTATCGTGACACTATTGGCAACAAATTGTGTCACAGTTTTCACAACACAGGGATGTAATCGAACCAAAAATGTTCGGCTCGAAAAATATTCGTTCTGGACCGTTCGTTAGCCTAAATGAATCGAGCGCAATTTCGAGCTAGAAATTTTTTTCGATCCGAACTCGAGCTTGCAAGTATTGGTTCGTAAACTTGAGAGCTTGTTCACGAACCTAGACTCGCGAGCCGAGCTCCCTAGTCCAAGTTGAATTAATGTATTGATTCAAAAAAATATATACTTGTGTTTGACATGATTCGAAAACTAGACCAACAAAGACAAACATGTTTCACGAACTCGAGCTTGAGCTCGAACTATGTTATCAAGTTTTTTTCGAACCGAGCTTAATAATTATACTTTTAATGAACTCGAGCAATGTTCGGTTATTACATTATCGAGCTTTAGCCGAACCGAGCTCGAACTATTCGCGAACTTAGTGATTACACCACTACAAACCGAACTCGAACATGATTTTAGATGTTCGAGCCGAACTCGATCCTTGTACTGTTCGACTCGTTTACATCCGTACACAACACACTTGCCACGAGAATCTGTATTATATTAGCATTTTAGACTGCCATGACAAAGTGCTAATATAATACAAATTCTTGTAGCAAGTGTATATCGTGGCACATTTGCCACTATTCGTGGCAAGTCCTTTCAGACTGTCGTGACACTATTGCCTGTTACATTTGACACAATACACTTGCCACAAATCTATATAATTTTTCCTTTGAGACCACCGTGACACTATTGTCACATTTGCCACGACACATATTTGTCAGGACACATTCTATCTATATTTTGGTCTCTTCTTTAATTATCTATTTTAGAGAAAAATTATCATTGAGAATTAAAAATAAAGATGTAATAACCTTAAATCTAATCCGACAATCAAACTGAACCGTTTTTGTTAAAAAGATGAGTTTAATTCAATTCGATTCAATTCGATTTTCAATCGAACTGGCCGAATACTAACCCCTCATTATTTTGATATATAATACATTCAAAGTCCTTTTTATGAAGTACATGAGGATTAGAAGTCCTTTTTATATGGCCAATGGTTTGTGGATAGATCATAAAAGCTAATGCACAAGTGTGAAGTCCTATTTTTAGTGGGCCGATGATCCGGGGGCCCATGTACAAGCAGAGGTGGTAATTCGGGCGATCGAGCCGGGCCCTTCGGGTCAATATTATATTTCGGTCTTGGTCGGACCGACCCAAGATTTGATCGGGCCTAGAATTAGTCGACCCGGCCCGAGGTATTCCCATATAATATACTTAGATTTTCGAACCGGTCCGGGATCTGTCGGGCTGTTGGTCCATCGTGCCGGCCCGGTCTGGCCAAATAGTACTTCGAGCCTAAATTTATATGTCCCGACCCATCTAAAATATCAGGTCGGACCGATTTCGCCACCTCCATGTACAAGTATAGTACTTGAAAGTTAAAAACAACACTTCATTGCAGGTAGCGTTCGTAAAATTCGGTTTCAATCGAATTAACCGATCGATCCGAAATAAAAAAAAAATTATTCGGATCGATTTTTCTAAAAATAGTTCGATTTTCGAATTTTATTTTTAGGATTTTCAATTGATTCGATTTGATTTTTAAAAAAAATCAAAATAACCGAATTTATAATCTTTTATTTTTAATATTATATATATATATATATATATATATATATATATATATATATATATATATATATATGGAAATCTACTTTTATAGTTAACATTCTATGTAGATAAATGGGTATTTATATAGGTTTATTTTTTAGTAATGAATAATGAATATTTTTTGAGAAAAAATTATTTCGGTTTAACCGAAAATCAAACCGGCCAAACCGAATTAATTTGTTTTGGTCGTAGTTTGGTTTTTAAAATAATGGATTTTGGTTTAGATTTTTTAATTTGGTTTGAATTTCGAATTCACTAATTAAATTCGATTATGTTACTTAACCGAATTTTGCTCACCCCTAATTTGCAGGTGCCATTGCCAACTGCCAATATTTAAACACAGGTCGCTTCACACTTTTGCTGGATAGGATACAAATGGTGTGTTTGTTTAAGATCCTTATCAATATATTGAGAAATGCTAAATTTACTTTTTCAGATATTTTTCGTCACTTTACTTACCTTAGTCAATATAACTCAATAATACTTTAACATTGTTCAACCTTAAATAAACACACCATTATGCCACATCATGGAACTATATGTAATTTACATATGTCTCGATCTCTAATATTTCACCGGTTCGTTGTACCATTTGAAATAATCTATGATCAGGATCGTTCCATAACTTTTTACTTTTTCAGATTTGATCACACAACTTATTACTTTTTCAATTTAATCTCACATCTCTAGTAATTGCTCAATTTTAACCCAATTTTGACCTTGTGACAGGAAAACAACAAGTGTCTTTCACGTGCCAGTGCGAATTTGGGGCTTCCGACGAATTTTGACTCACGTCGTCGGAAAAATGAGGTGGGTTTTTTTTTTTTTTTTTCTTTCATTTTTCTTATTATATGACACATCAGCCTATTTAATTAACACATCAAATCCATAAAAATAATGAAAAAGAGACAAAAATCTCTCAGCGCTAATTCAGAAAAAATAAAAAATAAATTCTTCTTCTTCATACCACCTCCTCACGCGTTTTTGGTTCTTCTCCAAGCAAGAACCCTATTTTTTCTGCTGCAATTTTGTAATTTTGTGTTGGAGATTATCGATTTATAAACGCAACATTAAAGAGAAGAAAAGAAGATTCCACAAATTTACCACAGGAACGTTGAATGGTATTTGAACCCTAGGTATATCAACTGCGAACTCAAACCCCCCAAATCTTACTAACCCTCTTCGATTAAGCCCTCACGCACGAGTGTCAAGAAGCTGTTGCGGCGAAATTTGGTTTCGGCGCTTGACTGGAGTGGAAGATGGTGGCGATGGCGGAGCTGCCCCGGATCCGAACTCAGATCCACATCGAACGCAAATCAAGATTTGAAATACAATAACTCGATTAAAATGATTGGATCAAGATTTGCAAGTTTTGTTTTAATTATTGGGGTCAAATCTGTAAAAATTATATTATAGAGGTAAGAGAAGACCTTGTGCAGAAAGTTTTTTTGAGACTTAGATATATTATTATTATTATTATTATTATTATTATTATTATTATTATTATTATTATTATTATTATTATTATTATTATTATTATTATTATTATTATTATTATTATTATTATTATTATTATCTTTTTGCGTTTTCAATTTTTTTTCTTCAGTTTTCTAATAATAATAATAATAATAATAATGATAATAATAATAAGGATGACTGGTTAATTCTTAAATGTGATGTGTCATCTAATAAAAAAATTAAAAATAACACCTCATAAATCTGGCAACGCGTGTCATAAGTTGCTGGAATCCCCAAATCGGTGCCGGCACCTGGGAGACACTTGCCTTTTTTTGGTCATTTGGTCAAAATTGAGCAATTAAGAGAAATGTGAGACTAAATTAAAAAAATAATAACTTGTGGGACCAAATTCGAAAAAGTAAAAAGTTATGGGACCATTTGAGTCCCCCCATTGTAAGATATATCAAGTTTGTCTAATTTTAGGTTAATCAAAATTCAGATATTTGAACTTAAAAAGCTTTTATCATAATGGACAAATTTTTTGGATAATATTAAAGATTAGAAAAAAAACTCGATAATTCAAATATATATATATATATATATATATATTAAATTTGGGTAGTTCTATAATACACCTAGTGTATTAATACACCTATATCTTCTACCTACTATAGTAGGTTAGCAACAAGTAATTTCTTATTTGTTTTTAATCAATTGTGTATGACCCATAACACATTTACCTAATTTCTTTATAGATCTAATAATGGATTAATATTGATATTTTCTTACAATCCCAACCATGCAAAAAAATAAATCATAAATAATAATAAATAACTAATATACATTTTTATTTTTCAAAATAATTAATGCAGTTTCGTATATATAATAAAAATATGTCATCTCATTACGAGTTACGAGTTTATAGGTTATTCATAAAATATAAAATATTTATGAGTAAACTTATGAATCCATGTTGTGTCAAAAAAACAATCTAGCTTTATATAATATTAATATTAATAATACTTCTTGTCCCTAAAAGATTAATAATACTTCTTTTAAACTTGGCAATATTGTATCAGTATATTGTATTAAAATTCAAGGAAGAATACAAAAATGATATGATATTATAATTCTTTTTTATTTTTTAGGTCGACTACGTAAAATTATTAACAAACACTATGTAGATGATTCGGTTATCGTTAGCTAAAAAAAGAGAGTAGGAGTTGATAGATGTTAGATGATGTTTAATTAATTCAATTGTAATACAAATAAAATTGAAGCATGACATTAAGTTATGGAATAGTATCGTACACTTATCGTGGATAAATGTTAATATGCTATTGGTAACATGTCAATATTAACAGATGTAGATTTTATGTAAGAGAATTAACTATCTTTTAAAAAAAAAAAAAAATTAATGATTTTTTATTTTATTATATATTTTTTATAAATTGTTTTAAACTTTTTAAATAAAATTAAATTTTGTAAAAATAGTTCCAAGGTTTTAAGTTAATTTTAAGATATTTTAAATTAATTTTTAGAGTTTAAAAATAATTTTAGATATTAAGAAAATAACTTTATAATTTTTAATTTTATTTTATTTTCTTGCCGGAAATTGTCATTGGAGGTTGCAATTTTGTAAAAGAAGTGGAGTACAAGTTGTAATGGGTAAAAATAAAAGTTTAGGTTCCAAAGTAACAAAATGAGTATAGTACAAGTTGATTTATGTAATTGACCCAAATTTGAAATATTATAAGGTAAAATATATAAATTTATTCTAAAATATTCTGAAACGGCAGACCAAGATGCTACGAAGCGAAATAATTCTAACGAAAAATTTGGAACAAGATTGATAACTTTTGTTAAGATCAGAAGGTATATCTAGAAAATAAACTGTGTAAATAATTTAGATTATCTTACCATAAGAAAATATTTGAAAATAAATTTTAGAATTTTCACATAAGAACTTAAAAAATTGTTATATGAATTTGAAATTTATATTTAAAAGTTAACAAGTATTTAATAACTCCATAATGATAACGTAAAATCTAAGATATTGTAAATTAAAATGTACCTTTTTTTATAAAAGAAATATATGTATAAAATTATTCAATCCGTAAACTAGATCTTATTCAAATTAACTAAAATTACAAAATTAAAAATATTTTTCAGTAAATATAAAGCACATAATAAATACTTATACTTCTCAAAGTAATTAATACCTTACTTATTTAAATTAATCAAAATTACAAAATAAAAATACTTTTCAAGTAAATATTAACCGTGTAGTAAATATTTTTAACTTTCAAAATAATTAATATCTTAAAAAATATTAAATGAATGAAAATAGTTTATTAAAATCCTATGATTATTTAATTGAATATAAAATTAAGAAGTAAAATATGAAATACTACTACCAATAATAATAAAACATTATTTGTTTAAGTCATTAGAATCTTGATACCTATTGAATAGGTAAGTGGTTAAATAATTTAATGGCTAAGATTGCATTAAGAAGATCCAAGGGTTATCATGATTAGGTGTATTAATACACTAGGTGTATTATAGAAGGACCCATTAAATTTTCTTTTCTCCTAATCTAAAAAAAAAAAAAAAAAACTCTTTCCTCCTCCACGGTGACTCGAATCAGGACCAAAGACCTAGGTAGTGGATGCTCTACAACTCGAGCTATCCAACTTCGTCAAATATATATATATTAAACAATGAATCACAAAGTTATTTTATTAAAAATACGATGAATTTAAAGTGTCAAAACTAGATCCACAACCAAATCAGTCTCACAATTGATTAAAGTTGAACCTGAAATCGGCCTAATTGAGAAATGTCCACTTATATTACATCCACGTAAATAAATACACATAAAATTATCTATGGACCTTCTAAATTCCACTTTAAATAAAAATAAACAAATTAATGGTTTGTAGTCCATATTTCTCTTTCAGCTACAACAATCTCTTTTCAAACATGACATCTACATATTGATTAAAGATTTGACAGGAGTGTTGATTGGTTTTACCTCCTTAAGTAAAATGAGAGGTGCAATGTATTTTTGTCGAAACTTCGTTGAAATGTTGGTAAATACCAATTTCGATTGACATAATGTACTTTTTGAATATCGCCGATAAATATAAGTTAATTTCAATTTTATGTGGTTAATTTTGAATATTTAGTCTTTTTTTTTTTTTTAATGGTGAAAAATTGATGGTATGGCAGATTGCCATCCATTTTACTAATATTAGAGATTTTTTAAATAAATATCCTATATTTTAGGAATAAAGTAGTAGTAGAGGTCTAAACAACGTTTATCATAGTGACAGCGTTTATATTATTTAATATTTATAAATTTAGTTATAAATATGTTAATTTGTATAGAATTTTACGATAAATGTGAGTATTAACTTAGTCATAATAATCTATAAAATATCATGATAATTTTTTTTAATTTTTAAACTATGTTCATAATTTCTAATAAATGCACCGACAACGATATTTACGTTGTTGGATTTATGGTAGATCAAAGAAATATTATTAACATGTTAAAGACATATAAACTCATAAAAACAAAAAAAAAGTTATTCATGCTTGCCAAAAGGAAAAAGAAAAGGAGGAAAGAACCCACAGGTTCCCCAGTTTCCGAATATCAGGTTTCTCGTTAAACCTCAAAAAAGGTTTCCTCAATAATCTACTACTATCTCTTAACGAAATACAAACCCATAACTTTGAGTTCCACGAAATTAAATAACTTTTTTATTGGTATTTACCAACGTATTCCATTGAAACTGCTTCGCAAAAGCATGTCTCTTTCTACAGAAAAAAGAAGAAAGAGACCCTAAAGCCATCGGCATGAGGAAATTATCAAGAGTATTTGTTATAGGAAGTGATTTGCAGCAGCTGCTTGCGCAGCTTTGACAGCAGCAGCCGCCCTTGCCCGTCGCGACCACTGCCCGGTATCCTCACGGTGGCGGAGTCACAGCTTCGTCCACTCCCCCCTCTCCCTGTTACATTTTCCCGCCATGGTGGCTCGGCCACCATTAACAGCGGTAGTCCCACCATCATCACCCTTACCTGTTAATGCACCTGCTGATTCGGAAGGTGTTTCAGTGACGAGGGATTTCCCTCCCACCCTCGCGCAGACTGCCTCTCTCGCGCCCCGTTCAGAGGGGAACCTCCATCTTACGATTCCTAATTCGGAGCCTACATCTTTATCGTCGCCGGAGATGGCTGCTGCTGCACCGCTCTCGCTGTCCGCCGCACTAGGGCTTCTCTCTTTTGAGGCTCAGCTTAATTTGGGCTTGTTAACTAACGGTCCGTCGGTAGTTTCTGGGCTGTTGATGGACCCGTCTGTGCTTGCCAAATGGGCCTCGGGACTACATGGTCCATGCCCGCTGCCGTGTTGCTTGCCCACCCCCACTACCAACTCCAGCCCACTTAATAATCCTCCTATGCTGGGCCCTTCTGTTGCCACTCTTAGCCCAGCCCCCTCTCCAAACCCAAATAATGAAATTAACCCACCCCCGGCCCCTGTTATGTCCTCTGCCTTGCATATTGCAACACCGTCCACCACCCCTCCTGCTCCCATTAACGTTCCAAGCCCGCTCATTCAGTCAACGCCGGAGATTACTCCGGCACCGCCGTCCAATCACGTGCGAGACTGTGACCCCGCATCAGACTGCCTCTTGTTTGATGGCCAGAAACGTTGCCTTGGCTCCATCACTACAACTGATAATTCGCTTTCTGTTTCATTCTCGTCTAGTGAATTGGATAGCGTTCTTGTCAAGTGTAAAAATTGGCTGGTTGGCAAGTTTTCGCATGCTATCCCCACTCCACCCATGATTGATACCGGGCTTGCCTGGTTAGGCTTGATAGGTCAGTATTCGTGGGTCTCCTTGAATGCTTCTCATATTCTTATTCGGTTGGCTGATAATGAAGACTACGTCAAGTTGTTGTTGGATACTTCTGTGTCTGTTTCTGGTTGTCCGATGCGGACTTTTAAGTGGACTCGTGATTTTGACCCTAAGTTTGAGGTTTCTATTGCTCCCGTTTGGTTGCGTTTTCCGGGTCTGCCGGTTTATTTATTTGATCTTGGTGCGCTATATACAATTGCCCAGGGCATTGGTAGGCCACTTCAGGTTGATAAGCCGACAGCAGAACAGAGTCGGCTCTCCTTTGCCCGCGTTTGTGTGGAACTTGATCTTTTGGAAGATCGGATTAATGAAATTGTGTTAAACTTGGCTGGAAAAGAAAAACTTCAGCAGGTTGTGTATGAATTTGTTCCCGACTTTTGTCTTGAATGCCGTCATGTCGGGCACAAGGTACAGGACTGTTATGTGATCGAGAACAAGGAGCATCCACCTCTGACTCCTCCCCTGACTCGAGTCAAGCCCCCCTTGCTTGTCCGGTGGAGAGCTCCTGACCAACCCTGGGTCAAGCTCAATACTGACGGCTCTTTTGATTATGACACTTTTCAGGGAGCTGGTGGGGGTTTGATCCGGGGTCCTACGGGCGAGCTCATGCTTGCTTTCCACACCCCCCTTCAAGCTTCTTCCAGTTTTGAGGCAGAACTTCAAGCATTGGTGGTTGGCTTGACACTCTTTGAAGACGGCATTACCCACGTTTGGATTGAGATGGACGCATCGGCTGTGGTCACGCTTATTTTATCAGGCAAATCTTCGCAATTTTCTCACTCACTTAAACAGGTACAGGACTTGTTGAGAAATAAGGTTTTTCGGATTACCCACATTCATCGTGAGGGAAATCGTCCAGCTGACCACCTTGCAGAACTCGGACATCACTCTTCAACGTTGCAAACATACACCTCGACTACAGCTTCATCTGAACTTCTTTCCCTCATTCAGATGGATAAGCTTGGCTATCCTAATTTTCGACATCGTTAGATTTTATTTACCTTATGTTAGGACTTATTACTTTTACTTGTCGTGGCTCCACCTTTTGTTTGAGCCCATTTCGTATGTTGTTATTTCCTCTTTTTCCGACCACCTTAATTTGCCAAGTGGTCGGAAAGGGAGGAGTGCACTTGATATTTGGTAGTTTTGGCACTATCGACCGAACTCTTTGTATATTGGACTCTTTGGTTTCTTTAGGCTTTTCTTTGAATGTGAAAGCCTTTTTGTCAATCCGAAAAATAGAAAATGGTTCTGTAGTGTAATGTTCTCTAAGTATGTCCAATTAAGATATTATCATGGTTCATTTTTCTTTATTAAGTTATATTTTCATAAAGCAAAAGAGTCGTATAGTTTTTAACATTTTTTTTTAGTTTTTGGTGGCTTTATCATTTCAAAAATACCAAAATTTTCCCAAGGATCTTATTTAGTATTTTCTCATAAAAGATGTTATTCTTTGCTTCTTATTGAGATGTTTTAACAAGAGCTTATATTTCCAAATAGCATGTAACTTGTATTAATAACTGATAGTGTTTATTCAAATCTTAGAATTTGATGTGCTGTGAACAATAAATCAAGATGCATTAAGATTCGGAATTGCACAACTATTGTTGATGTCATTAATTCTTTTTTCTTTTATTATTTGGAGACATAAATAATGAGGATCGTTTGGGTAGGAAAATGACGATTTTATAAACATTTCCAACCATCTTACTTTTATGTAGTTATAGATATATATTATGTAAATCTCGAACTTTAATAGAGTTAACGACTTTGTGGAGTTTGTATATCTTGACTCGCATATGGACGAACACTTCGTCACTTATAAAGCACAACTTGTTTGTACAATTCATAGACTCACAATTCTTTTACCTACTAAGGCAAACAATAGTTGATTGTTAATATACTCTATTTGATTGTGCTCATATTTCCCCCCATTTATCTATCTCAGCCTATATTTATATAGAAAAAGAAAAACACACACATGTATATATACATATAATCACTCCATCTTGTATAGATAATTCTCTTTCAAGTTTCACAAATTAAGAAATTTATTATATATGTTAAAAAATTTACTATGTTTTTTATTTAATACAATATATTATAGGAAAAATCTATATGGATGATAGTTTCAATGAACTATTTAGTATGTGTACACTATAAAAATATGTATCTAATATACTCTTAATTATATAGAAAGAGGACTATCTTTTTAAAATATCCAAACGAAAAAGAAAAAGAGGACAATTTTGTGAGATGGATATGATGAAAGTAATTAATTAAAAGAAGCTTAAAAAATATTCTGTAGGTCATTTATTTAAGAAGCAGATCCGGCCAAATTAAATCCAGTAAGTATCGAGATAATATAGATTAATTAGGGAAGGTAATGAATATTATACCGGTAGGGCGCGCTTCTGGTTTTATGTATGGCACCCAGCGGGAAGCAAACCCGCGTCTTCAACTCGCATGCACGATTCGTTCGTATTTTCCATCGAAACGCGCTAATTATTATTTTTGGTGTAGATTTTGCTATTCGATTAAAAATTATTACCACGACGGAGAGTACCGATTCTTCGACGGCGCGGCGGTGATGACGGAGCCAAGACGGTTGAAAGGGCATAAAGCCGCTGCCACTTGCTGTATCGCTTCCCAAGTTCGTCCGGGCTTTATCGGCACCGCCGCGGAGGTCTTCTCAATCTCTTTTTCCATACTAAAAATAGTCACTCATGCGCGTAACAGCAATTATGTTGAAAACGAGTTGTCTTAAATTCGAGTATTTTGAAGTTTAGGTTATTGAAATACTATCATGTGTATCAGATTGGAACAAAGCACTTTGTATTTTCTTAATATGCTTTTTGATGTGAAACAGGATGGTCGCATCTGTTGGTATGATATGCGGTGCAAAGAAATGTTGTTTGCTCTGGATGTGGGGAATGGGAACCCTGTTTCATCTTTGTGTTTTAAGCCAGGTTCGTTTACTAACTTTATCTTTTCATAGCTTTGTTATGATGTTAGTTTATCTGGAATGATTCTATTTTCTATTCAATTTTGTTTGTTTTGGTTGGCTGTTAACATCTATTTCTCATAACATACGACTGGATTGGGCACGGCATGAATTCAAGTTACCATAGACTTGCTACTAGTGAAGCATGTTCTTTAAGTGTTCATCTAAGTTAGTGTATTGTAAGGTAAAGTTTTGGTGAGGATAACACATATACTTGTTTTTTATTGTGAAATGATGTTTCCATTATCTGTCGGGTTCTGATGCACAACTAGACTAGCAACTTCCCGAAAACATAGGTTATACTGTTCCTGTTCATTATCCTGTGTCTATCTTTCTAGCATATTGTGAATATTACAGTTACAAATTATGTAATGCAATAATTACATGCTGCAGGGAATGAAGACATCATCTACGTTTCTGTTGGAAATGAAGTCAAATGCTTCGATTTGCATGAGGTATGCTTTGTGTTTTTTTTTATTATGTGACCTTGTGTGTTGATCTTTTACTCCTAAAATATATTATGTCATTTCAAGATTTTTTTCATTTGTCCATGTTTTTTGGGCATTCATATAGTTCTTATGTATCAGGATGTGTTATGGATGAAAATGTGTGCTTAATTGAATCTTTTTAATCTATTTTAGAAATTCCACTTGGAGAGAAAGTAGATTTGATTTTAAAATATTGAACATGGACATTCAAGAGTAACATATTGCCATCCCGTGGGTGCTGCATTTGCTTACTTTAATCAGACTTATCGTTTTTTAGTTTGCCGAGTATGTCATTTGTCACCTACTCAAATAGCGATGGCATGTCTGATAGCATTTAAAAGGGTATATATGTTATTATTGATATTTTGTTCGCTCAATTTGCAATCAAGATGTTGTTTCACCATGTCCTTCGATGTGTACTTTTTAGATGGTGTTAAATATTATTGTTAACCAGAATTTGTCGATCATATATGTATCCTGAATGCACAGCTGAAATTTGTATTCGTATTGTACCTTCTTCCATATTGAAATGCCATCATTTTTTTTCGTATTCAGAGAATTTAATAACCATAAATTCTTCATGCAGTTGGTGCCGCTTGACATTCTGCGTCTCTGTTTTCTGCTTTCTTATTATTTTTTCTTTTCTTTCATTATGTGATATATTGATGGCCATATATTGTATGCGGTGATGAAGGTTTTGCCTTTTCTTATCGTTAATATTATAAATCATCATATATTTGCACTGCAGCTGATTCTTGAATTCTAGAAACTAGCACAAGTGAATTCATATTTATAGTAAGTCATTACTAACAGTCATATTCGTACATCAGACCACTTCATGGAAGGAACTAGAAAGTTACAATTATAACAAGGATGAAATAAATCAGGTATGACCTCTGAAGCTTTCCACTTTTTGATTTTTTTTTTTAATAACTTTCATGCTACAATAGAATTGTTTTCCCGGATTTTCCTGATTGATTGTGAATATTTGTTGAAAAAGAATTAGTAGCTGATTCATGAGTTAATACTTAATAGTTAATACCCACTCGTTGACTGTCAAGAATAATCAACTTTTTTTTTTTTTTTCTAAATTATTCAGCTAAGTCTTGAACCTTCGCGTTGACCGGGGTCTTAGCCCATAGAAAGCTTGATAGAGTCTGCAAATAATTTAATGTTGCCAAATTCTCCAGCGATTTGTGCCTATTATGAACATAAGGACCCAGAGCCACTCTAGTTTTTGTATCTTCAGTTGTTCACCCTTGACTCGCTAAAATTACCCAGCTCTAAATGCAGGTCTACTTTTTTCTTTCGATCATCATTTAGTTTTGTGGTTTCACTTGATTCGGTTTTCCCGATGGGCTTTTCACCAGGTTTTCCATAGGCAACATTTTGCTTTCTCTCCCTATTGTATCAAGATAAGTTGAGGTGCTATACTTGATTACAGTAACCAAATACTCATTATCTTGTCCATCTATCAACAAGATATGATAGTATGCTTCTACTGCAAGAGCTTTCTTGCATCTGGGTGAATCTAAATCCTCATGAATAGTGTTTGTTTAAATGTAACACACACACACATATATATACATGTCGTATGTATTTCAACCGAACAAGATGGTGGTCCGCAAAGCCAACTTTAAGTTTGTCGTTATTTGTACACCATTTCCAAATGGGGCTGGTAAAATGTATAAGGCTGGTTGAATATGCTCTAAGCATTTTTTTTGACAAGTTGGTTTTCCTTTATGCTTGTATCCAGTCCCCTAAAAGCATTACAAAATAAAGCAAAAATTTGATCCTGATTCCATCAATCAGCACTGCAACCTCCTTAGCTCTTAAACATTTTCTGAAAAGAGATGGTCTTCTATGCTACTTGTGTTGCATTGATCCATGTTGAGAATGTCCACATATATGATGAGGTGATTTGTTTTCTTAATTTTAATTTTTTTGCATGTATCAGTGGCCAATCTTAATTTTTTTGTATTTAGTTAACCTGAATTGTAATTCCAATATTTAATTGGTTATGTCAACTATATCACGCAGATTTCTAGCCACCCAAAAGGATCATTTCTAGCTGCTGCAGATGATGCAGGAGATGTCAAGGTATAAGAATTTGGTGGATTTAATGTTATGTGGTCAAATTTGGCTGAGTTGGATTCATGGAACAGTTTCTTAACGTTGACAAGGTTTTTTCAGATTAATCGTAAATGTATCTGAAATTTGACTAATCGTATAAAATCGTATATGCAAGCTGCTAAATCTTGTTTGTCTTTTGCTAGTATTATTTGTATATTGCATTTTATGTTTGCTCCTGGAGGAATAGCATAGTATTCTTGAGGATATATGTGTTTACGGTTGTGGTGCTGGTAACCTTTGATAGCAATCTTATACACTGTTTGCGCTTAAGGTGTCACTCTATACAACGTGCAGATGTATTCATTAAGATTATGGAAGGGATTATGACTGTAGCCTTTGTGCCGCAGATAATTGATGCTCGCCAACAATGTCTATATAAAACACTAAGAGCTGGGCACCAGAGTGTATCCTTTCCTATGTGGCTATGTCGTGTAAATTGGTTTTGGAGGGATGATTTTGGTTTGATCCATTACCTCTTCATTTTCTTTTCTTGGTAAAATTGAGCTACTATTTTGCATTTTCTTTGATGATTATCCAATGTCTAATGTCTGATTACCTTTGGACTGTTCTCTTCAGATCTGCAGCAGTCCTCAAACTTGACTCAGTTTTTGTCTTGATTTTGTTAGCCTTTACCTAATTTCTTCAGATATGCAGCAGTGTTCAATTTCTTCCTTGGAGATCGTGGGAAGGTATTTTACAAAATGGCAGCTTCGGTTCTACACAAGTCAATTTTTCTTTTCATTTGATCAAAGCTTTATTGGTCTCATGTGTCGTTTCATTTTAACTGATCTCTTTGTTTATTTACTATGCATTTAAGATACCATCATCTGAACCTTTGGTGATATGCCTCTATTCTACGGCCTAAGATAATGTATTGTGTTGTATATTTTTTATTGTGAAAATAAGATCTTACCCTTGGTGACATGGTCTTTTGTTGCTCTCTAGTATCTTAATAATTTTTCGAAGTAATACCGTTTCTTATATCATGTTCCTGCAGTGATTACTGGGGGTCTTGATGCAAAACTTGTGATGTGGGACTTCTCCAGAGGGCGTCCCAACAAAATCATGGACTTTGGTATCAGTGCCTTCTGTTTTGCTCTCTTTGTATGTTCTGAACTATTTCTTTTACATTGCCTCATGCGTCAGTGCAAGCAAAAGTTAAAAAGTAATCACATGTTCAATTTGCTAATATGCTGAACTTTACTTGGGCTCAATTTCATGAAATTGTCCTCCAAGTTTGCAGATGAATGGAACTTTCTGAGGGTGTTAGATTAGTTTCTCTAAGTCTAGAGCTGTACAGATGTGTACGTGAGTTTTGTCAATTTTGATATATTTTTCCCCTTTACAATAGCAAGCTCTAGTGCAATTCCTTGGATTGTATAGCTCAAGTGCAACTTTGTAAAAATATTCTTAAAGTTGGAATCCTGATAGTTCATTATTTTACTTGAATTAGTTGCAGTAGTTGTGAAGTAGCCATTTAAGGGGGGAATTTAGGTTGAGGCCACAAAGGTATTGGTTATACTCTTATGATATTCTCGTGCTACTTCGAATTCCAGCAAATAGTGAGAAAAAATTTAATACTTATAAATTGCCGATTAGGTCTTGATTAGTGTTGCATTTAATGCTATTTCATCTAGAATTCTTCAATTTTGCTAATCTGCATGTTTTACATGTATCAGCAATTTTTATCTCATGCTCTTATGTAATAATATGCTGTAAAGTATGGCAGCAGGTGGTTCTTTCGGAAGAGGGCAATATATTTTGCATTCTCATTGTGTCATATGAACAACGTATACAGGCAGTGGAGGTGGTGCAGGACAATGCTGTAACCCTGCTTTTGTCCATGCTCTGGTAGTTCCTGAGCTTGATATGGTAGATAAAGTTGGAAAGATCTGTGTTGTGGCTAGGGGCGACGGCGTTGTTAATATAATTAATATTGAATCTGAACTTGCTGCTCAAAAATCCAGAAGTTCAACAAAAGCCAACCGGGGTACTAAATCAACATCTAAAGGAACCGATTCCCAGAGTGCAGACTCAAATGATAGAAACTTGCATTTGGACTACACAGTGGGTGGACATAGTGCTGCAGTATCTTCTGTGTAAGTGATACGACTTCTATTCAATTTGGTTCAGAAATTTAATCCTTGGGTAGAATCACGAGTTTGCTTTGACATCTCAATTAGGACCTTTTCCATGTTTGGAGAGAAAGGGAAGTTTATCATTTCTGGTGGAAATGATAAATTAATAAAGGTCTGGGACTGGTCTAAATGTTATGATGCTGGTCGAGCTACCAATGGTGATGATGTTCTATGTTCTAACATTAGTCTGACCAGAAAGGTCCGTATCAATTATTATCAGTGTTGTGTATTGAACTTCTAAGGCCTTATCCTTTCTCTTGTATTAGTGAATATCATTGCTAACATTCGATCTTCCTTCTTCAGGTTAATTGGCTCTGCACGACTCCCTCTGATTCGGAAAATCTAGTTGTTTGTGACACATCCAAAGTGGTAAAGATTTATAACGTTGGATAAATTAGCAGGGAGGGGCCACCAAGCAATTTCCTAGAACAACTATTTCTTAAATGTTGTGTACTTTTTCATGGATTGTAGTTCTAGAATTGAAAACAGATTTATGTTATCACAAGTTGTACTACTTCAGTTTCTATTCCCATATTTGAATTCATTATGTTACATTATTACTGTATTCTAATTCTACACTGTCGAGCTTTGCATTAGCTGGACATTGCAGTGGTTGAATAATATCTAGCTGGTGTCTTTTTATTTGAGAAAACTGAGATTTTTTATGTGTTGGGTATATGCATTATAGTACGTTCTTTGAATTCTGAAGACAACGTGGTGAACTGCTTCAAAGCTGTAGGTCATTTTAGATGTCATGTTGAAATGGATTGGATCCATGCAGATAATCAAGTATCTTGAAGGTATTTAGTGAGAGACTAAATGAAGAAACCAGTCCCAGCCTTGCATCTCTCTTTTAAAATTTTCAGGTGCGTGGTTACATTTTAGAATTTCTAATTAGTTCTATTCAATTTTCTATTTTGTCACGTTAATCGCTTTTTAGTTCATTTCCCTGAAATATGACGAAGCCAAGTGTTCTTATTTTTTTGTTGCATTTTTGTCTTATTGGTACTTTTATATCATTTTCTTTTTATAGATATTTTCCCATAATCTCCCGAACTGTGTTCCTGTGATGTCATGTCATTCTTACATGATGAAGGGAATCAAAAAGTCATCTATCCTTGCAGAAATTGGATTCAAGTGCTAGTTTCATGTGGTATCTTTTACTTAAATGTTTAGTTTATTTTATCTGATGATTTTCACTATGGTGTACGAGTTTCCATTTCTATTGGACAACTCTTCCACTTTGCTTCCCTGAAGGATCTGCTATATAATAATGGGTTTATGAATTTACTCTTTCTTGCCAATCCTTAAATATGTTCTATAGCGCAACACTTTTATGCAAATGATTGTCTCTTTGTATCAGTCTTCATATTCATACATATAATAAATTTTGAGTGAGGGCCCTTGAGTAGTGAGGCCATTGTTAACCATAAATCTCGTGCTTAATCAATTCAATTAATTTAGTATTTGTTGTTCGAAGATTAAGGAGTACAGTTTAGTGACCTATTTGTCTAATTATCAGTTTTGATGCTTATCAGCCAAAGGTCGAAGGAGAATCAGACATACGGGCTATTCTCTGAATGCTTTTGCGTAAGTTACTTGGTTAGTTTTGTTTGCCAGGGAGGTTTTAGTTTTGGTCATTGAGTTTCTGTTTTCCTCTCAAAGTTCTGTTTTCAATTAATTTCGGAATACAAAGAAGGAAAAATACATATTTCTCGAATTGCAGGTTTCTTCTGGAGTACCTTACGAAAAATAAAATATATATATACTATATATTATGATACATCTCTCATCACTACGTTTTGGCCAAAGGTGTCAAACGGAAGGTGAGGGGATCTGGCATTTCTGTGCTATACGATTTATAAGCTACATGATGGATTATATGATGCAAGCTGAAAAATCGATTTTGTATTGGAATGTTTTACATGTTTGGATTGGAGTCGAGATGGCTGTATGTGGGCCGTTGGAAGGAGAAACTTACATTACCCTAACAATGGATGCACCATTTATTAATCTGTGCAAGAATTAAAGAATGTGTTGCGATCAAAAGCTCACGGGAGGCTAAATATAAATAATGAAAAAGTATGCTTCAAATTTCAACAAGACGACATGATTCTCTTTTTTTGTTTCTTTTCGTAAAGGCATTTGGAGTTCTCGTTATGCAATGAAAAAGGGTGGGTATATTTTTTTTTTCCTTTCATTCAAGGATTTATGTTACATCTCTTGCGAAAACAATGGGGATGCAGCAAAACAATAAAAGTTTGTCCTAAAGGTTAGGGAATGGTTGGGTGGCTACGGGTTTGCAACCTTCCTGTCCATATTTATATATATGTGTGTTGTTCACACAAATTAAACAACTTAAAGCTGTATAATATTTAATAGTTGTGATTATTTGTCGAGATAGACTACAATGTGAAAGATATTAGTTAAGTTTAGACACAAATAAATATACTCACTTCGTCCGATAATAAGGATCATGTTTGAAAATGTATAACTCTTTTTTTTTTTTTGTAAACTTGATGAATTCACTACTCTAAAAACTATTGATGCGTACTTGTAAGGCTTTTCTTTTTTAAAATTAATTTTTTTATTTTTACTTAAATTAATAAGACGAGACATTGATTTTTGAAACATAACACTTAGTTGGGGATAATTTTTTTTTTTTCCTTCTAGGATGGAGTGAGTACAAGATAGGATCATAAATATCTATTTAAGTATTTGCTAAAAAAAATTAATTTTTTTAATTTTATGATAACTCTTAAAAATAATATAATATTTGTAAAACGTATCCAATTACATTTAGTTTAAATTTTACTAACTTAAATTTAATTTATTTTTAGAGGAAAACAAGTTGTCCTGCACCGTTTTGTGGCTTACAGTTGATCGCTTTGCCCCCTTGAAGAATGGGGTTGGCATGGATTTTTAATTATCCACCTTGGACCATCGCAGTTCCTACTACTGGTGAGATTTGCGTATCTTTCTTTAACTACGAGGGGCTTTCTTTGCAACAATTCAAATAGTGAGGGCATTTCTGTAATATTACCAAGTTAGAGTCTGCCCGAAGACTAGTTGGTTGAGTCAGTTAAGATGTACCAAGCCCAACCATAACCTGCCTTCCAATTCCCGCAAATATTTAAAATCCTCCACCATGAAAATGACCTTTCTCCCCCTCTTCCTTTCATCACACCAACTCTCCAACCCGCATGTCATTCAACAGCCTTTTCCCATATTTTTGCTATATTATACTTCTTCTGATTGAGTCTATATTAAGTACCATTCTATTTTCTTGAAATTACTTGCCTCTACATTACTCTGCATATATAGCAGAGGAGCTAGAAGCTTGGAATCTGAGGCGTAAGGGAGACGAGAAAGAGGCAGAAGGTAGAGATTAGTAGAGATGATGGAATCTGAGATTCCGATATGCAACACTTGTGGTGAACAAGTGGGATTGAACTCTAAAGGTGAAGTCTTTGTATCCTGCCATGAATGCAACTATCCCATGTGTCGGCATTGTTTGGATTATGAAATCAAGGAAGGGCGTAACACGTGCAGGCGTTGTGCCTCCCCTTATGCTAATGGTAAGAAATCTGAATCTTTGTTGCTCTCTTTTGCATGTTTTCTTACAGAAGATCATGTATGTGTATTACATTCAACATTTATTTTTTATATTTGTAAAGTTTACCAGATATCAGTGCCTTTTCTGTTATTAATTAACAGATGCATTAGATTGTTTTTTCTAAAATGAAAATAAAATAAAATTGCTTTGTAAGTGTCAAAGATTAAGATTTGAACTAGTTGACACCTAAATGAACAGATGAGACAGTAGTGGCTGATGTTGGACCAGAATCTGGAAATCACATGCCGGTTGCATCGCATCTAAATACTGCTGAGGTATGATTATAAAGAATTCTCATAATGTTTTAGATGATTTGGACATATATTAGCTAACCATGTTGTGTTAAAGTTAAAATTATGAAGTCATTATTCATCTTTTTATGTGATTTCGCCGTGTGCTAATAAAACTTCCAAATTTCTAAGGTTAGTAAAACTGAATGTGTTTCTTACTTAATGCTATTGCAGGACGTTGGCATTCACGCTAGGAATATTAGTACCGTTTCCACATTGGACAGCGGTGAGTAAACAAATTTCATGATAATCTACCTAATTTTGCATTGCTGAATGTGAAGATTGATGATTTGCTCTTTCGTATTTTGAAGAATACATGGATGAATCTGGAAATCCGATATGGAAGAACAGGGTGGAAAGCTGGAAAGACAAGAAAGATAAGAAGAAAAAACCCGCGAGAAAGGAGAAAAAAGCAGCCGATATTCCACCTGAACAGCAGATGGAGGAAAATCCACAGTAAGTATTACCAGATTTTTAACATGATCTCTAAACAATTAAAGAAAAATAAAAACATTAAGACATATCGATTCGTCAAAGTACACTTGTAATAAGACCAATTAATGCAGGTCATCAGATGCTTCACAGCCACTTTCAAGAGTGATTCCTTTACCAAAGTCCCAAATCTCACCATACAGAACAGTGATCATTATGCGTCTGATTATTCTCGCCCTTTTCTTCCATTATCGTGTAACACATCCCGTTGATAGTGCCTTCGGCCTATGGCTCACTTCCGTCATTTGTGAGATCTGGTTTGCTTTTTCATGGATTCTTGATCAGTTCCCCAAGTGGTCTCCTGTTAACAGGGAGACCTATATCGACAGATTATCCGCCAGGTATGAGCGAGAGGGGGAACCTTCTGAGCTTGCAGCTGTGGACTTTTTTGTCAGTACGGTCGATCCATTGAAGGAGCCTCCATTGATCACTGCAAACACAGTTCTGTCGATCCTTGCTGTGGATTATCCAGTTGACAAAGTGTCTTGCTATGTATCTGATGATGGTGCAGCTATGCTTAGTTTTGAATCACTCGTTGAAACTGCTGATTTTGCAAGGAAATGGGTGCCTTTCTGCAAGAAGTTCTCGATTGAGCCTCGTGCACCCGAGTTTTACTTCTCACAGAAGATTGATTATTTGAAGGACAAAATTCAGCCTTCCTTTGTCAAGGAACGTAGAGCAATGAAAGTAAATAAATACATCCACCTATTTTTACATATTCTGGAAGATTATTCTACATGTATTAGATATATGCTAAAAGTGATTCCTTCTGTGAATTATTTAGAGGGATTATGAAGAGTATAAAGTGAGGATAAATGCTTTGGTAGCAAAGGCGCAGAAAACACCAGATGAGGGCTGGACTATGGCAGACGGCACACCTTGGCCTGGAAACAACACGCGGGATCATCCTGGCATGATTCAGGTACGATTTAGTACCTTTAACAATTTTTAATTCAAGTACTGTTATAGGGAAATTACAGTAAGCACCCGTGTGATCACCTGCTTACGTGACAAATCCTTTATATATGTTACATCATTGACACATCAGCAAGTTCATCATAGGTGTGCAAATATCAAATCTACTTTTATATATTTAGACCGAATATATGTTGTCCTGCACACTTACTCGACGTTAATAACTGGTAATCGCCTTCTGGTCTAATCTTCAGGTGTTTTTGGGCAATACTGGTGCACAAGATATTGATGGCAACGAGCTACCTAGGCTAGTTTACGTCTCAAGAGAGAAAAGGCCTGGCTATCAACATCATAAGAAGGCTGGTGCTGAAAATGCTCTGGTACACTTATTTATTGGGTTATTACAGGACATTTGTTTCATTTTTAATTACGTAAATGTTATTACAACCAAAGATTTAAAATTACGTTGGCTTTTCAGGTAAGAGTATCTGCAGTTCTCACAAATGCACCTTATATCCTCAATCTTGATTGCGATCACTACGTTAACAATAGCAAGGCCATTCGCGAGGCAATGTGCTTCTTTATGGATCCTCAAGTTGGTAGAGATGTATGTTACATTCAGTTTCCTCAGAGATTCGATGGCATTGATAAGAGTGATCGGTATGCCAACCGTAACACAGTTTTCTTCGATGTAAGTAGGATTTCATAATCATCTACTATCACTATGCAAAATATAATTAAATCCTTACAAGGTCCAGTAAAAACTCAAAATTATGCTGAATTGTACCATTATGATTTCAGGTGAACATGAAAGGATTGGATGGAATTCAAGGACCTATGTACGTCGGGACGGGCTGTGTTTTTAACAGACAAGCCCTTTATGGATATGGGCCTGCACATCTCCCTAGTCTCGAAAAAACTTCATCATCGTCGTCTTGTTCATGGTGTGGTTGTTGTTGTTGCTGCTGTCGTGGAAAGAAGCCCGCAAAAGAAAAAGATTTCGCAGAGGCTTATCGTGATGCGAAAAGGGAAGACCTTAACGCCGCCATATTTAACCTTAGAGAGATTGACAGTAAGTTTGTTGCACAAAAACTGAGCTAATCCAATTTGAAATGTTGAAAACTGATATCAATATATGTATGTGGTTATGTCTTATAGGCTATGATGAGCATGAAAGGTCGTTACTCATTTCTCAAATGAGCTTCGAGAAAACATTCGGACTATCTTCTGTCTTCATTGAGTCGACGATGATGGAAAGCGGAGGAGTAGCTGAGTCTGCTAATCCATCGTTACTGATCAAAGAAGCAATCCATGTCATTAGCTGTGGGTATGAAGAAAAGACTGCATGGGGTAAAGAGGTGAGGTTACATTTCTATAGCCAGTCTGTCTAAAATGTCGGGCAGGGTTGGGCAGGCCAATTAGGCCGAACTGATTTTGCCACCTGAACGCTAATACATTCTCTTTACATATGTGATTGTAGATTGGTTGGATATACGGATCAGTGACGGAGGATATCTTGACGGGCTTCAAGATGCACTGCCGTGGATGGAGATCAATATACTGCATGCCACTACGGCCAGCATTCAAGGGATCGGCCCCAATCAACTTGTCGGATAGGCTGCACCAAGTACTACGGTGGGCGTTGGGGTCGGTGGAGATCTTCTTGAGTAGACATTGTCCGCTGTGGTACGGGTTTGGAGGGGGGCGGCTAAAGTGGCTGCAAAGGCTTGCATATATCAATACCATTGTCTATCCTTTCACATCTCTACCGTTGGTTGCTTATTGTATACTGCCTGCTATTTGCCTTATCACTGGCAAATTCATCATACCAACGGTAATTCTATTGCCTCATCATACCCCTTACTTTTTTCTTTTTATTTTTGAACAGAACTCACACTTCAATCAAATGCATTTTGATCATCCAGATGTTCTTAACCATTTCAATTGTTACACACTTTGTAGTTTGTTTTCCGAAATAACACACAAGTTCTTGTGTTTTTCTAATATATAACAGGGGTGTTAGAATGCATTTTTCTCAAACTTCAAGGTTTTCTTGGTAATTTGACAAAATGTGGAGAGTTTGGTGTAATTGATTTTTTAAAATTTCTGGCAGCTTAGAGTTGTTTTTTACTTTTCATAATTCATTTTCTTAGCTGCAATTGCTTCCGCATTAGAAGATTATATTAAATTTAGAGATCGTGGAAGTAAAGTGATTTTAAATATAAATTGTATCTACAAAATAACTAGAGACATAATATATATCATGTCATACTTCCAACTTTTACTTAAAATAAGTTATTTTAGATACTTTGTTGAAGCAAAAGAAGGCATTCACAAATTTGCTTTGGATCTTAAGCCAAAAGTGTTCTTTTCTGAATAATGGTAAACACTACCTCAGTTAGCAAATTCTACTTCTTACAGGCAGCTAGAAGCCATAATTTATGGGACTTGCTTTTAGAAGATTATTATTATTATTATAGCTTGAAAAACTCTTGTAACAACACTCTACTACACTTAACCACTTTCTCATCCGACACTACTTTTGCTATTGAGGATTTTCACTATAATCACTATATTAAATCACTTATCCAAGACCATAATTTATTGCACACCCCTAACTCAAAATTAACGATGCTTATAATCAGGTTACTTATATTAATTAATTCGGTAATTGAGTGGGCGTTCTAATTTTGAGTCTCGTTTTTATTGTTAGTTATCAAACCTCGCGAGCGGTCTGTTTCTTGGTCTCTTCCTCTCCATCATCCTAACGAGCGTAATCGAGCTCCGATGGAGCGGCGTAAGCATCGAAGCCCTATGGCGTAACGAGCAGTTTTGGGTCATCGGCGGCGTCTCCGCCCATCTCTTCGCTGTCTTCCAAGGCTTCCTCAAAATGCTCGCCGGCGTCGACACCAACTTCACCGTCACCTCCAAGGCAGCCGACGACGGAGAATTCGGCGACCTCTACATCTTCAAATGGACTACCGTCTTAATCCCGCCGACCACCATCCTCATCGTCAACTTGGTCGGAGTTGTCGCCGGATTCTCCGACGCCTTAAACAGCGGGTATGAATCATGGGGCCCACTCTTCGGCAAGGTTTTCTTCTCGTTCTGGGTGATTCTGCATCTCTATCCGTTCCTCAAGGGTTTGATGGGGCGCCAAAATCGGACTCCCACCATTGTTGTCCTCTGGTCTGTTCTGTTGGCGTCTGTTTTCTCTCTCCTCTGGGTTAAGATTGATCCGTTTGTTAGTACTAATGATGCTTCGGCTGCTGCTCAAAGCTGCATCTCCATTGATTGTTAGTTTCAGTTTTTGGGAGCTACAATTATGGAGTTTTTTAGATTGATGGAAAGGTTTTGGATCTTGATTTGGTTGAGAATTTGTTGTATACATGATGTAATGGATGATGTTGATTCGAAGAATATTTTTGTTTGAGAACGTGATATTTTGATTTCGAGGAGTCATTATGATTATGGTTTGGGGATTGGGGATGATTTAAGACCGTTATAATGACGAATTATTTAAAGGATTTTCAGAAAAAATATTATTAGTGAATCTAATGAAATCTGCCAACCTGAGCTTGCTGGTTTCCAGCTATATTATGTGATGTTTGTGGGGTACTTTATGTTTGTTCATAGATGGAAGGGTGACAGGTTTGTCCCTAAACACTTTTGATCCTTTACATTATAAATCTTGCAATGTTTGTTTTTGGAAAATGGCGAGTTGTTGATTCAACAAACAAATGGTGTGTTTGTTCATGGTTTCACTAAGTAGATTTAGTGGATTAAATCTCAATAAAACGCATTTATTAACTTCTTCAGTCAAGTTTAACTCAGTACTTCATACCCTTAAGCAAATACAATGTATGCCTACTCGTATCCTATTAAAACTTCTAGTATTTATATATCCATTGGAAAATAATAAAATACATTAAATATGGAGAAAGATGAAAATAAGAATTAATAATATGATATAAATATAGTAACAAAACTATTTTGGTGGAAAATAATAGGATATTAAAGTCCACTGGTTTCCCATGAAAATTTCTGGTATCCTTATATTGAACTGCAAAATAATGAGATACATTCACCAGGGGCAAATATAAAAATAAAAAATTAATAATATATTAAATATAGTAACATAACTATTTTTGGGGGATGAAATAAATATTATATTTAACTACTCCCTCTATTTAAAAAAGAATGTCATTTTAGACACTTAGAAAATTTTCACAATAAGTGTCCCTTTACCAAAAAAATACAATTCTTCAAATATTATCTTAAACAACCTACTTAATTTAGTTGATTATTTCCTTATTTCACAAAACATACCAATTAAATATCAATCCTTATTTTCTCCAAAAATAGTTAAAATGACATTCTTTTTTAAAGGGATGAAATATATACTCCCTCCGTTTCATAAAGAATGTCATTTTAGTACTTATTAACTAATCTTTTTAAAATATATAATATTTTTTTTATATTTTTATAACTTCATTTTTTATGAGCAAATTCATGTATGTACCTTCCCTACAATATTACAATTGTTTAGAAATACTAAAAACTAACTATTTTTTTATTTCTAGATTCATGGATAATATTTGATTTTTTTATTAAGAACAAAAAAAACACAGTAACACATGTGTCCATGTTAGGGATAAAGAATTTAGAGATTTGCTTTATTTTTTGTATCTCTCTCTCAAATGCAATGATTTTTCCAATATCCTGAATATACTACGAACTTTTTCATTTTTGGATCCGTTTCTTTTATTTGCAATAGATAAAAAAATAAATCTCTTTTCTTTTTATTTTAATCTGATACTGATATTCAATATTTTGATATAATATATTAAATAAAAAATAAAAAATTATTAGTTGGTTTATTATTGTGCTTAGATTTGAATGTTTATGGTGAGTTGAACTATTTACATTGAATATGAGTTACAAATAAAATAAATAAAATAAATTTTAATGCAATTAAAAGAAACTAGATATTTAATATTCTTTTATAAAATAAAAAGTTATTCAATAAGTTGTTCAATTATTTAACTTTAATTTTTTCTTACAAAGAAATATATTCTAAATCGAAATTCTAGTTATATTTTAAAAGTGATAAAGAATATATTTTGAATAATTAAATAATAATTTATAATTTAATAGTTATTAGGACTGAACCAGGCACATTAATCCGTATTGGCCTAATCCTTTTTTAACTTTTCTAATGCACTTTCCCTCATTAGGTGTTGGAACTTGCATTTGACTCATCCATTCACTTAATAGTCATTTGGAAAACCATAAATTATGAAATAAACACATAATAATAAACTGAATAACTCTTTTTAAATAATTTTTAGAGAAAATATAAAAAAATAAAAGAAAATCCTACAAACTCGTTTAAATAGGGTCCGTCACTACCCTATTAATGGGTATAATTTCCTCCTGAAGTTATCTAAGACAAATCATCCCATTCTATATTCTATTTTAGAAGAATCTGTGTTGCTAAATTACCTATTTACACACTGTACTAAACTTGACTTTCATAAATAATCAAAACCTTAAAAATAGATATTTTTGCCTTAAAAGGATATTAATACATCTATCTGCTATTTCAGGTAGTTATCTAAGTTATGTAAATATTAGCAAATGCAGGGCCATTGTAATATCACACCAACTGTCACTCCCTAGAGAGAGAGAGAGAGTGTATCAGTCTACCTCATAAAACATTGTCCAAACTACACTCCCAATCAACAATGGCTCCAGATCCTTCACCCTTCCCCATTTTCCTCCTCCTTCTCCTCCTTCTCTCCGCCGTCAACTTCACCACCGCCACCATCTCCCCCACCTCATCGCCACCCTCTGCTCCTACCCCGTCCTCAACCCCAACCCCCAAACCACCCGCCCACTCCTCTTCCACCCTTGACCCTAAACAACTCCGAGCACTCCAATCCCTCAACATTCCCACTTCCAAAGACCCCTGCTCTCCTCCGCCGCACTCCACCACCCCTCCCACCGCCACTTGCGACGTTTCCACCCCCTTCCGCCACCTCCTCTCCCTCACACTCGCAAACTGCTCTGAAGATGTCGCTTTATCCTCAACAGCTCTCAAATCCCTCTCCACTCTCAAATCCCTAAATTTCATCAATTGCCCTGTTTCCCCAATTCGGTTTCCCTCCGAACTCACTTCAAATCTCCATTCCTTCACCTGCATCAACAGCCTAAAAAAACTCACCGGAGTTTGGCTCGGCAAGCTCCAGAATCTAACTGAGTTAACTGTTTCACGAGTCTCCATTACTGCCAGCGGCCCCTCAATTATCCTCTCCGACATGAAATTCTTACATTCTGTTACTCTCTCACAAACAAATCTCTCCGGTTCTCTCCCAAAGCATTGGCATCCAAATCTCACTTACGTCGACTTATCCGCAAATCACCTCAAAGGAAAAATACCGATTTCACTAACTCGCCTCGAGAATCTTATTCACTTGAATCTCTCATCCAATTCTCTCAACGAAACAATTCCTTCCACTATCGGAGACTTAACTTCTCTGCAGAATCTCTCCTTAGCTTCAAACTCATTATCCGGCCCGATTCCGGAGTCTCTAGCTGCAATGCCAGGCCTAACGCACCTCGATCTGAGTTCTAATAAACTCAACGGATCGATACCAAATTTTATCAGAGATATGAAGAAATTGAAGTTCCTAAACCTCGAAAGCAACAACTTCCATGGCGTATTGCCTTTCAATGCCACATTTATAAAAGGACTGCAGATGTTTAAAGTAGGTGAAAATTCAAATCTGTGTTACAATAGGTCGATTTTGGGGTCGAAAGTGAAGCTCGGAATTGCTGCTTGTGATAAGCATGGATTGCCGTTGTCGCCGCCGGCAGCGAAGGATTCGTCGTCGGATGATTCGAGTGATTCCGATGATGATGATGATTACGGCAATTTGGAGGAAAAGAAGCACGACAGTGGGGGACCAAGTAAGGTTGTTCTTGGCGTTGCAATTGGGCTTTCTTCTATTGTTTTTCTTATTGTTTTCTTGGTTCTTTTATCTAAATGCTGTAAATGAAATTGAATTATTTGTTGGTTAATTAGGTTAGGGGAATTAAGGCGTTACAGATGAGTTTGTTCTATTATTTATTTTGTTTTGGTGAAACGAGAACTTCAAGAAATAGATGGTGAAAGCCCGATGGTGATTCTTTTTATTATTTTTTATTTTTTATTTTTAGATCTCTTTCATATATTGCTTGGGCAGAAAAGTTTGACTGATATCTGCCGTGTCTTTTGCTTCGGATGTCGTGTATGATATATTGATTTGCGATTTTGGAAGAAATAAAAAGATTATAATCACTTTTTTCATGAATCTGGGCTTATTTTATCAGTAGTATTTTATCACTTTTCAGCTTTGTTGCACCTGAAATGTAATAAGGATTTGCTTTCTGCGCTTTCTGCAGTTTCAGCCTTTGATTTTCTCCTTTTGAAATCAGTTTTTGTTTATTTATTTATTTAGGGAGAGGCATTCAGTATTGTTCGATCTGGTTCCTTGTATCTCAATCCGTAATATGATTAATGATCCGGATCTTTAAGTTTTGAATCAAACTAAATTCAAACCGAGCTTGTTAATTTGGTGCTCGTTAATGTTCACAAATTATTTTCGAATATTAGTGAACACTAAATTTATAAAAATTCTATGTTCGTAAAGGGAATATTAAGTATTATTTTAGTTTTGTAAATTTTTTTTTTTTTTTTTCCGAATAACTAGTTCATATGCATGCTAAAAACCTTGGAAACGGATTCAGTGTAGTTGCACAATAAACTGCACCAAATGCAGTATATAATAAAAGGTCTTTCATTTCTTTTCTTTATTTTCTTTGCCCCTATGCATTAATTAATCTTTTTAAATAATATGGTATAGTAAGTTATCGTATCTTAATTTTTTATTTAACAAATTTATATATATGTATAATTAAATGTTACAAAAGTCTCAGGTGCTATTTCAGTATACATTGCTATACCAAGAAAATTTTCGATAGTATATTTCGATATACCAAGAATTTTTTTATATTTTGGTAGTAGGTATTTGGTAGATATCAATATACAGAAAATTTATCGGTATTTTGGTAGTTCTGTTAGGAATTTATCCCAATTCTTACCACGAAACAACTAGACAATCGGATAAAGAACGCAACAACAATAGCAAACAACAAGACAACGATTTGATTACCCAGTTCGTTACGAAGAGTAACTACGTCTGGGGGCGATACCAAGCCAGGATATTTTGCTTTGTGATGAATTTTGGGAGTTACAATGAACAATGAAGGAAAAAACCTATTTTAATAACTTCTTGAACACAAAAACTGACCTCAGCTTGAGGCCTGATAAAGTAAGACGGTTTAAGAATCTCGGCCGAGATCAGTTCCTGTCTCGGCCGAGATGACTCTCAAAAGCAAAAAGTAAGTCGGTGTTAACGTCTTGGCCGAGATCACTCTCTGTCTCGGCCGAGATGAGTCTTCAGAGCAAACTTCCAGTTTTGCCTGCCTTCACGTCTCGGCCGAGATCATTCTCTGTCTCGGCCGAGATGACTCTCCAGGGCAAACCTCCATTTTGCCTGCCTTCATGTCTCGGCCGAGATCATTCTCTGTCTCGGCCGAGATGACTCTCCAGCCCGTCTCGGCCGAGATCCTTCCCCGTCTCGGCCGAGATTACTTTCCAGCGAGAAACACCCCTGCTCCCCTGTTTTTGGCTCCACAACTCAACAATCTCCCACTTGGAGACTAAAACACCTTCAAAGCAAATTTCTTCCTTCCCGTTTCCTACTTGGTATCACCATCTCCTCTTTTTCTTCACGTTTCGAGGCCAATTGAAGTTATGCACAACTTCAATTTCTCTAAGGTTACAACCTTAGTAAACATGTCGGCAGGATTCTCACTCCCGAGAATCTTCTCAAGTCACAAGGCTTTCATCTCAAGTAAGTGTCGGATGAAGTGATACTTTAACTCAACATGCTTAGTTCTTGAATGAAATGCCGGATTACTCGCCAAGAAGATTGCACTCTGACTATCACTGTAGAGTACACTATTTCCGTGCTCCTTTCCAAGTTCACCCAAGAACCTTTGCAACCACACCATCTCCTTACTTGCCTCCGTCACGGCAACGTACTCCGCCTCCGTGGTGGATAGTGCAACCACCTTTTGCAACTTAGATGTCCAGGAAATTGCCGTACCACCATAAGTAAATACATACCCGGTCGTACTCTTTCTTCCATCAAGATCGTTTGATGCTAGGTCCGCATCAACGTAGCCAACTAACTCAGAATTTCTTTCATCAAAGCACAAAGCTTTACTTGTGGTACTCGCAAGTACCTTAGAATCCACTTTACCGCTTCCCAATGTTGTTTGCCCGGATCACTCATGAACCGGCTCACTACTCCCACTGCATGCGCAATATCCGGACGAGTACAAACCATGGCGTACATTATACTCCCAATTGCCGATGCATATGGCACATCCATCATTTGAGTACGCTCCTCCTTGGTACTCGGCGACTCCTTCTTCGACAGCTTAAAGTGTCCCCCCAAGGGAACATTGACCGGCTTCGAAACCTCCATGTTAAATCTTTCAAGGACCTTCTCGATATAGTCCGCCTGCGAAAGATACAACAAATTTGCCGCCTTTCTCTCGATCCTCATACCCAAAATCTGTTTCGCTTCTCCAAGGTCTTTCATGGAGAACCTCTCAGACAATTGCTTCTTCAGTCTCTCCAACTCCCTTGGATTTGCTCCTACAATCAACATATCATCAACGTATAGTAGTAGGATGAGATAGCTATTGTCAAACCTTTTGTAGTAACAGCAATGATCAGCATGGCATCTATGGTATCCAATTTCCAACATGAAATTGTCGAACTTCATGTACCACTGCTTCGGAGCTTGCTTCAACCCATACAAGCTCTTCTTCAACTTGCACACAAGACTTTCCTTTCCGTCTACGTAGATTCTCCGCAACCACCATGCTCAACACCATGCGAATCGTTGTCAACTTCACAACAGGAGTGAACACATCCGTATAGTCAATACCATACCGTTGCTCGAATCCTTTCACGACTAACCTTGCTTTGTAGCGTTTGCTACCATCGGCCTCATTCTTGATTCGGTAGACCCACTTGCTGTGCAACGCCTTCTTGCCCTTGGGAAGCTTGGACAGTTCCCAAGTGCCATTCACACGAAGTGATGCCATTTCATCTTCCATGGCAGCCATCCAACTTCGTTTATCAACAACCTGCTTTGCCTCTGCAAAGCTCTCAGGTTCACCACCATCAGTCAACAATAAGTAAAAGTTAGAGGGTGAATACTTATTTGGTGGCCTTCGTTCTCTAACTGGTCTTTGAGGTGGTGGTGGTGTTCTTGGTTCGTCATCATGAACCTCCTCATCGACCGGACTCTCTTCGCTCCCACTCGAGTCTAGATCGGGTAACTCAACAGTGCGGAGCTTTCCACTATCAGCGCCCAAATCCTTCATTCTATCCTTGTACATAACCTGTTCATTGAATATCACATCTCGGCTGCGAATTACTTTTCGGCTTTGCTCATCCCATAGCCTATAGCCAAATTCATCGCCGCCATACCCAACAAACGTACACTTCACGGACTTGGCATCTAGCTTATTTCTCACAACAGAATCCAAAAGAGCGTAAGCAACACAACCGAAAATACGCAGGTAAGATAGATTTACCTCCTTTCCAGTCCACTCCTCCTCGGGTATCCGATTATCCAAGGGAACCGATGGACCTCGGTTGATCAGGAATGCAGCTGTGCTCACTGCATCCGCCCAGAATGACTGAGGCAGTCCACTCTTCAGTCTCATGCATCTCGCTCGTTCATTTAGAGTTCTGTTCATCCTCTCGGCCACACCATTCTGCTGGGGCGTTCCACGTACAGTTCTCTCTGTACGAATCCCATTCTCAGCACAATACTCCTTGAACTCCTTGAGTTCATATTCGCCACCGTTGTCGGAACGCAGGCACTTCACCTTCAACCCCGTCTCCGTCTCAACCAAGGCCTTCCACCTTTTGAAAACGTCAAATGCATTAGACTTATTTTTAAGAAAATAGATCCATACCTTGCGGGTTGAATCGTCGATGAACGTCATGTAGTACATCGATCCTCCGATGGACGCCACCGGAGCTGATCCCCATAGATCGCTATGGACCAGCTCTAGCTTCTCCTTCTTCAGGGTCCTGCCACTCCTCGAGAAACTCACTCGCCTTTGTTTTCCGAAGACACAATCTTCACACATACCAACCTCCACGGTTTGTAAACCAGGCAGTTTACCCTTCGAACTCATGACTTTCATCCCTTTCTCGCTCATGTGGCCCAGCCGACAGTGCCACAAATTTGCATCACCATTACCACTCGCAAGATCAAGGGAATCCTGCGAGTTACTGGTCATGTACAGCGTTCCTTCCTTCTTACCACGAGCTACTACCATAGCTCCCTTGGTAATCTTCCAGTTGCTACAGCCAAACGTTACTACGTAACCTTCCCTGTCAAGCTGTCCAACTGAAAGTAGGTTCCTCTTTAATCCAGGGATATGTCTCACTCCATTCAATATCAGTTTTGAGCCATTTGATGTCTCAACCTTTACGTCTCCCTTACCCACTATTTTCAGGGGTTCATCATCTGCCAGATACACCTGTCCAAAATCGCCGGAAACATAATTTTGCATTATACTAAAGTTACCGCATGAATGGAATGATGCGCCGGAATCCAAGACCCAAGACTCCATGGGACTGCACACGCTCAAGACCAATGCATCGCCATCATCCTCTTCCGTGGCTGCATTTGCTGTCTTCCTGTCTGCCTGATCCCCCTTGTTCTTCTTCGGCGCCTTGCACTGGTATTTAAAATGACCAACTTCGTCACAATTCCAGCACTTTTTCGTCTGACTCTTCCCTCTGGATTTTGACCTCCCCTTAAACTGCCTTCCCTTCTGTCTGCCTCTGTTTTCGGTATTCAGTGCTGACCCTGAGGACGATCCTGGTCCTGATCCTGATTCGTTTCTCCGAATCTCCTCCCCGATCATCAAGTCCCTCACCCTGTCATACTTCAGCTTAGCGTCTGTGGCGCTAACGGCTATCACTGTACCGGCCCAACTGTTTGGCAGAGAAGATAGCATTATTAGGGCCCGAATCTCATCATCAAACTTTATATCCACCGAGTCCAACTGTGAGGTTAGCATGTTGAACTCATTCAAGTGTTGCCTTACTGGTGTTCCCTCTGTCATCCTCAGATTAAACAACCGTCTAATCAGATGAACCTTGTTTGCCGTCGATGGTTTTTGATACATCTCCTCCAAGGTTTTCAGCATCTCCCATGTAGACCTCGCGCCTGTGGTATGGTAGGCCACTTCCTTGGACAGCGACAGACGCACCGCGCTCATCGCTTTCCTGTCCAATAGCTCCCACTCCTCCGCAGACATCTTCTCGGGCTTCTCCTTGAGGGGCTGGTGCAAATCCTTACCGTAAAGGTAATCTTCAATTTGCATCTTCCAGAATCCATAATCAGTCCCATCGAATCTCTTCACCGTAATCTTTCCGTCGTTCATCGTGAATCCTCCAGGAAACTAACCCGAAGCTCTTGATACCAGTTGTTAGGAATTTATCCCAATTCTTACCACGAAACAACTAGACAATCGGATAAAGAACGCAACAACAATAGCAAACAACAAGACAACGATTTGATTACCCAGTTCGTTACGAAGAGTAACTACGTCTGGGGGCGATACCAAGCCAGGATATTTTGCTTTGTGATGAATTTTGGGAGTTACAATGAACAATGAAGGAAAAAACCTATTTTAATAACTTCTTGAACACAAAAACTGACCTCAGCTTGAGGCCTGATAAAGTAAGACGGTTTAAGAATCTCGGCCGAGATCAGTTCCTGTCTCGGCCGAGATGACTCTCAAAAGCAAAAAGTAAGTCAGTGTTAACGTCTCGGCCGAGATCACTCTCTGTCTCGGCCGAGATGAGTCTTCAGAGCAAACTTCCAGTTTTGCCTGCCTTCACGTCTCGGCCGAGATCATTCTCTGTCTCGGCCGAGATGACTCTCCAGGGCAAACCTCCATTTTGCCTGCCTTCATGTCTCGGCCGAGATCATTCTCTGTCTCGGCCGAGATGACTCTCCAGCCCGTCTCGGCCGAGATCCTTCCCCGTCTCGGCCGAGATTACTTTCCAACGAGAAACACCCCTGCTCCCCTGTTTTTGGCTCCACAACTCAACAAGTTCATATACCAATTCTCTAATAGTATACTGAAAAATTTAGGTATTCCAAAATAAACGATAAATTTTGATACCGTGTTAAATTTTCAGTATACCAAATTTTTTTGTACAATAATGGTATAAATTTTTCATATATAAAAAACCTTAAGACAATAACGATATGGATGTTATATCGTATCGAACCATCCATAATTAAGCGGGGCCTAACAAAGCCTAGGATAGCTTAGTACATAGACGGAATTACTCGGAACTAATCAAAAGAAATATATATATATATATATATATTATATTTATATTTATTTATATACATAGATTAAATATTATATACTAATATTCTATCTATGAAACATAAAAATGCAAAAAGACAAAATAAAAGGAAAAGAGGTCGTTTTATACTAAAACTTATGCATTTTATGCAATGCACTTGGTGCAGTGTATTGTGCAACTGCACTGAATCGGTTTCCAAAAACTTTTTAGTTAGATGACATAACTCTTGGCATGGTTCTAGACTCATTCTCCACTCCTATTTCTCCCTATGTACTATGAAGAAAAAAACAAGTTTCATATGCATTTTATAATTAATGAGTTACATAATATTTTTATTATTATCTTATTATACGAGTCCAACAATATGTTCACGTGTTTCTAACGAATGAGTCATTTGGTATTCAAACTTTGATATTCTCTCTTTGATAATTTTGTTGAGTATTTCTTGTACTAATTATTGCTTCGTAAGAATTTGCATTTATGTCAAGAACTAGGTCGGGGCCCTGGATAAATGGAAACTCAGCGTATTTTCTTTTGATAATAAATATCGATAAATGTGTATATTTATTATCATATTCATATTTATTTGTAATATGAATCATAGTTATTGGTTTCATTTCATTTTGATCGAAATGGTTGGAATGTTACATTTCGATTATGAAAACGAAATGTTTTAGATGTCATTTCATTTCAATCAACTTTTCGCCTGGTCCGAAACAAGTCGAAATAATCGAAATTCTCAAGATGCCGGGATGACTGGGATAAGTTTAAAAAAATGATTATTGGGTAATTTGTGTTTTTTTTCAATTTCACCCTCATATATATTTATATAAAAAATTAAGGTCTAGAGTATTATAATAGACTACACATAGCTAATCTTAGGGTAATCCGTTCCATTTTCTTTTTTTTTGAATTTTGTATAGTTTAAACTCTGGTAATCCAAATTCTCAAACCGAAAAAATTAATATATAATCTGAAAATATTTATAAGATATTTAACCAATATATTAAGTTTTAAAAACATTTTAAAAATATGTTTAGACATTAAAAATATATTTAAAAAATGTTTAGACTCATGATTATATATATATATATATTAAACGAAATATCGATACCGAAATATATCTTTTCAGTAGCAAATCCGAAATGGTTAACTTTGATACGTATTTATTTTGGTAAAAAGAATTCAAGAAAGAGATGGTGAAAGAAGAGAATTGTGTGTGATTCTTTTGATTACCTTTCTTTTCATATTTTTTTTTTTTCCTTTTTTGCATTTTCCATAGTTTCAGCCGTTGCTTTTTCTCTTTTTGACATCAGCTTATTGTTTATTTATCAAATTATTCCATCTACGCATTAACTGACGTTTTAGGATGTTCTTTCTTTTTTCAATTAATTGATATTTTACATATTTTTCATCAATTTTATCCATTTTTCCCTGAACTCAATCCTAAAATATCTATACTTTTCAATCTATCAGAGATATTTTGATTTTTTGGTCAAATCTTTAGCTGATGGTATATCGATCAAAATATTCAATCGTTAATTTTTCCCTTTCATGCTAAAACATCAATTAATATGGAATAAAGGAAAAGTAATTCTCGCTTTTAGAATGTAATATGTAATTTTCACTCATCGTTTAAAATTGTCCACTTTATAAAGCACTTCTGAAATGGAAAAAGATCGCTAGTAAGAAAAAAATACATAACATCTAAGAGTAATATAATAATAAAATTTAAATAATGGTATATACATAATTTTATAAGGCTTCGTTATACTCCTCTATTTTAAATAAAGTGTCACTTTAGCTTTTTTAAAAATTAAGGATGGATAAAACTTAAAAGGGATAAATATATCCATATAGAATCCTTTTAACTGGGACATGTTTTGTCGAATGAAAAAATATATCAACTAAATTAATTAGGTCGTTTAAGATAAGATTAAAAATCTTGTGATTTTTTTATTAAAAAGATATTTTTTGAAAATTTTATTTTCTCTAGAACGAGACTTTAGAAAGATAATTATTTTGGAATCGAAATATATTTGATCTCATTGAAGAAATCGCATCTTTAATTTGGAAGTCCAAGATATTATTGTGTCTATCTTGCTTCCTCCTTACTACATGTACTTAACCAACCCCACCTCCAGCTGTGTTATTATTTGTTCAATTTCACGTGATCATACATTAATGTTTGCTCTCTATTTCGGCACGTAAAATAAATAAATAAATAACGATTGTGAGCAATGCCAGGTCAGCAAATACATCTAAGCAAATAGTAGCAATTATGAGTTATGGTCTTTTATATTTTATTTTATAATAATTATAATGGGGGAGATTATGACATATCATAATATGGTCCATATTTTGATACTACATGAGTTGCTGGGTCCCGAAATCAAACTCCATTTCACGTAATTCTATTGCAAGGAACGTCAGACTGTTTCACTACACTTGGTAACTAATTATTTCACTTTCTAAAAATATCATCAGTTTGAGGATGGAATCTTTATTTATAAACTACTCTAAAAATTAATGTTCTAAAAGTTTTTTGTGTTAGTCGAACTCGATCGGCAGCAAGTTATGGCTTACCGTGCAATCGGGATCTAACAGGGGAGAAATTAAAAGTATAGTTAATGAAAGCTTAACACTTAGCTATAAATTCATGATTCTTTTTTTTTTTTTTTTTTTTTATCTTATTTTTCATATTTGCAAAATCTCAGATAAAGTTCTTAGATCAAATAAGTTACGGGGCATGGTGAAATATGTGATGGTGATCATGGAATACGCTCTTACACTTTTGGTCTTAAATAAGTCGTCCTAAGTAAAATTATTCAAGAAGGGGCATTGAGTAACCAGAAAGACTTACGATGAATGTTTGTAAGGCCAGAATAATACATTCCATGAGTATTAGTCTGGTCACACGAGACATATGCTTGTTACAAGACAAACTCATAGCACTTGATCCATATAAAAATCTCAATAGGATATCTTATGTCGAAATAAGAATTTCCTAGGTGCGCTAGTTCATGATTATCTTTAAACTTGAGGCATAATTACAATCTTATATATACTATGTAATACTTAGAGATATCCTCTAATTGCTTGACAATCACAATGAGATATGTTGGGTATTAAATGAGTGTACATGGAGATTTGTCAATGATCAACATAGAATCCGACACTTGTCATTAACAAGAGAATCTTATGTTTTTCATTATTCTTGATTCGAATATCTTGACTAATTCATATGGACTCATCAAGAATAACTATAACTTGAATATAATAACGCAATTATTGATTTAATTGGGGTTCAACCTATAATCCATACTCTATAATCAATCGGAAGATTAGTTGTTGGAAAGGACCTCTCATGTATGACAATCACAATTATGCAGCTTCACTTGCTATTTTGCCTAACATTAGATGATCATGAGTCCTCTACTTGCTAGTGTTCTCGTGATTTGTAGGTTATAAGAATTAAAGAGTTAATTCTAAATGAATTAATTATTCAAAATAATGTTATTTGTAAAAAGTTGTATGCTTACAAGTTTAGTAGTGAACTTAAAGGGTCACACCTAACTTTGAATGACAACATATATCAATAAGCATATAGTTGAATATAATTAATTTTAAGATTAATATTTTAAATTTAATTTTTGAATTAAATATAATTCAATTACATAATTAGATTATTTAGTTGACATTAAAAATAAAAATAAAATTAATCAGTTGACTTGATTAAAATTATTAGTGGTTGGAAATTAACTAATTAATTGAACTAACCAGTACAAGCCAATACTAAAAGTAAGTTTATTAAGTGAAACTGAAATCCGACACAAAAAACTTGGGCATATTAACTATGATCATTTGGTAAAACAGTCTAACTCACAGGTTATTCAAGGTTTATTCAAATTGAAAAAGAAAGTCCTTGGCACGTGTGGACCATGTCAATTTGGAAAACAGAAACATACTTCTCACAAAGCTATACACGATGTTCTTACTAAACAGGTACTTGAATTACTACACAAGGATCTAATTGGTTCAGTTCAGACTAAAAGTATCAGTAGTAAGAAGTTTATCTTTGTGTGTGTTGAAGACTTTTCTCGATATACATGGGTTTATTTCATTAAAGAAAAGTCTGAAACTTTTGAAATATTCAAAACTTTGTGTTTAAAATTGGAAAATGAGAAGAAATGTGGTATTTCCGGTTGTGAATTTGAAAATTCCTTGTTTAGTGATTTTTGTGTCTCTAAAGGCATTCCTCATGAATTTTCTACACCTAAGACTCCCCAGCAAAATGGGGTCGTTGAGAGGAAGAACGGAACACTTCAGGAAATGACTAGAGTCATGCTTGCATCCAAAGGAACCTCTCAAAGATGGTGGGCAGAAGCTGTGAATACAGCTTGCTATCTTATAAATCGGGTGTACTTGAGGAAAGGTATGAACATCACGCCATATCAAATTTGGAATGGTAAAACACCTAATCTAAGTCACCTTCATGTATTCGGACGTAAGTGCTACCTTTATAAAGACAGGGAACCTCTTGGTAAATTTGTCTCTAAAAGTGATCTTGATTTCTTTCTTGGTTATTCTAACAACAGTCGAGCTTATAGGATTTATAATCTTAGAACTCAGATGGTCATGGAGAGTGTTAATGTTGTCTATTCTAGAACCTCTGTTGATCATGACACATTGGAATCCATTCAGATTGACTTGAGCACTCCTGGAGTTCCTTCTCCAAAGGAACCATATACAGGAAACACTAATGAAAGTGATCATTTGTAGGACGAATCTGATTCTAAAAGGGATCCACCAGCTAAGATCCAAAAGGACCATCCAAGTGATCTGGTTATAGGGCAACTGAATGAAGGTATGAAAACCAGAGGTAACCCTTAAACCTGATTACAGGAAAATGATGGGATACTCTTATTTTGCTTGTTATACTTGACAGACTCTTATTCTAACCCTAAAATACCACAAGTGCACAGGCGTAGATGTATATAGTGGATGTTAAGGTCGATCCACAGGGAATGGGTTAACGAAGTTTGATACCCTAGTTGTCTAGGATTATCCTAACTAGATACTCAAATTATGTGATTGATTTGATTAAACTAAATTGCATATACTAATAAACCAATTAATTAACAAACGAGAAATTCCAATCAACGAAAATGTATCCTAGGATTTCGATTTCAGGAATTACGCTAATGATGATTAATCTCTAATCTATAAAATTTTAAACCAGTTAATTATCTATTAGGCAGCACTTAATTAATCTAACCCTTCTCTCAAAGCGACCAAGTCGTAGATTGATTAAGATAATTACTCTCTCGAGTCAATTGATCCTAACAACTCCTAACAACCCCTTAACCTTTTGCCTACACGATCATAGACAATCGCGCTATGTGTTATCGTCTATTAACAATTCCCTTCTATTGAACCGAAATCATTAAACAAGTAAATAAAACCTAATTAGCCTGATTAAATTCAAGGGATTAAACCAAACACATAGATAGATAATGTAAACTGGAGTCTATAAACTAAACAATTAAATCAACATTGGTAAAACTTTATTTTCTAATCTTAGGACACGAGTAGTTTAGTTACTCATATCTACTAACAAATCAAAACAAGAATTCCAAGAAAATATTGTTAAGAACTTGAAATAAACAAAGAATAATTAAACCCGATTATCGGCTCGTCGATCTCGTCTTCTCGCTCTCACGGCTTCTACTCCGATGTAAAAGTATGAGATGTATGTTGTTCTCCAATGTGTATTCCAATGTCCCTCCAATGTGTCCTGAAAAACGAGATTCTCTTGCCTTTTATAGACTTCGGGACGAATCCTGGGGTCTTTAGAATCCAATTCCTACTTGGAACAGGAAAGTCTTCAAAACGTAGCTTTTCGACGTGGCCTCGCAGGATGCCTCTCGCGGTCGCGTTGCTTTGCTCTTGAAAAATCAATAGAGCGAAGCCTTTTGACGCGGCCGCTTTGCACATCTGATGCGGCCGCGTTGCACCATCAATGACGATTCACTTTGCACGCAGTTTTCGTTGCGGCCACGTTGCTTTATGGACGCGCCCAGTCGCGCCGGTTCATGTCCGAATCGGTTCTAGACCGGTTCACGCTGGTCTAGGCCGGTTTTGACTTTCCTTCAACTTTGTTCTTTCGTCCGATAATCGTAAAGTACGAGTTTTAACCCTGAAATGCTCAAAATACCTAAAAAACAAGTCAAACACATTAAATGGTCAAAATAACATAAATACACACAACTTTTGACCAAATATGCATGTAATTGCTATAAAATACAATCCTAAATTCATGCATAATTAACGTGTATTAAACCCTCCCCCCCAAACTTAAACTATTGTTAGTCCCGAACAACAAAACAAAAGACAAGCAATACAAGTGATTATGCAATGGTTTAGGGCGATTGGATGATGATGTCAGTTTCAGACTGATTTTTCTTAAAACAACTAGGTAACATAATTCAAGTGAGCATATGTGATAACGCAAAAATCAACTAATTTCGAGACTTTGAACTTTCAAATTATTCAATCCTCACCGGGTAAATGTTTCACTCATCTCTCAAGTGTTTAGGCTAATATAATTTTCGCTCATATTGAATTACATGCAAAGCCTACCATACGCTTGTTAATCGTCTAAACTAGACCCCGTACTCGATGTGTGTGACAAAGGATCAAAAAGGTCTTTCTTTTGGTTGTAATCTAGGCTTAAGGTAAGGTGCGATACATTTGGATAAAAGTGACTACTTTTGAACTAACCAAGATATTCCTAACCCGACTACCCCACAATACAATCACTCAACCTCACTCTTCAAATCTCAGCAAATCATCCCAAAAGAAATTACTTCTTCACCTTCAAGAAACCTTACAACTTAAGTGATTTTTCAGCTTACAATCAACTATAAGGTTACCACATTTTTGGGACTACCCAACTGTTCTATTCAGCTCAAACAATTTAAGCATTTTTTGATTTCCTAGCCCGTCCTCAAAAATACTAAACAACTTATAAACAACAAACTCTTTTTTTTTCTTTTTATTTCCGATTAGGAGAGGCTGTTTATCTCTTTATTTTTTACCTATCATTTTTTTCTTCTTTCTGTTTTTGTTCCCTTCATCTTTGGAATATCCTCTAATTTCCCATATCTTTCCTAACATTTTCACCCAACTACCTTCAAATCATCCGCCCTCTTAGTTGATTAATCTAATTAGCGCCAAAGATTTAAGTCGAAAAGGTTTCGACTGACATTGTTAGGCTATGAAAGAATAAAACTATAAAGCTCAAGTGGGCTAATTGGGGATAAATACTGAACTTGTGGTACAAAAGGCAACTTTTCACGACTTAAAAATAGGCTTAAAACAAAAATCACCTAAGATCATTTCCTAAATCACACCACATACCTGACACATTCTTAGTAAAGATTCAAGGAAAGTTCTAGAGACTAGTGCACGTATTCAATCAAATTCACACCGAAAGAAAGTATATTACTCCGAAAATAGGAGTACAACTGGGCTCAAATTCTCACAAGGTTAATTTTGATTGAATATTCTAGGTTCAAACTCAATTTCATCTCAAATCACCTCTCATGCTCCATAATGTGGATTTTTTTTCATCTACTTCTCAAAATCATCTCATCATTAACCTTTCATCATCCATCTTTCCCTAACTTTTTTTCTTTTTCTTTTCACTTGTTTACCATTAACTTCTCGGATTTATCTCATTATTACTGACTCTAAAAGAAAAAAACAATTAACTCTAGACTCCTATGACCCAACATGACAACTAAATAATAAAACTGGGTTCACGGATCCAACAGCATAAAAAAAAAAAAAAAATCATAAACGGGCACACATATCCGGTACTCCAACTCAACCAAGCAAAATAATCAAATGGGCACACAGACCCGACAATTAACCCAACATACCTAAACAACAAGACATATCACATCAAACAACCAAACATGAAAAGCAAAAGAGCAACAATAACCAACAAAAACAACAACAACAATCTAAATGGCGGCCAAGACGTCCCACAGTATACCCCCTTCCCCAAACTTGGTTGAAAGCCAATGTTTGGAGGAAAAGAGTGGTACGCCTTGGTGCGAACTTACAGATCACTGTGGTGGTGGGGGTGGATGGAACCCATGTTGGCTCCAAAATTGAGCCAATGCCTCCCACTGGATCCTCTGTTGCTGTCTCCATGCTCGTTCTTTGTTACTCCTTTCAAGGAGTGTGTTCAAGATTCCTCGTTGGTCATGCAACTCAATATGAATCATTTGAAGGGTCCCCTAGACTTCCTTGCGCTGTCTATCCATTGAGGTGCGAATTGATTGCACTGACTCATTGCAAACATGGACGTCATCCCGAAGAGATGTGATGAGTCCTTCCACGTCCTCAGTCAACTTGGATGCGGAGGCTACTGCTGTTGTTGCTCTCTTCTTCCTAAATGGTCTAGGAGCTCTGCTGCTTCCTTCGGGTGCTGGCCCTGATTGGAAAACATCGGAATCCGGAGCTTGGGAAAGCTCAAGGTGGTCCTCAATGGATAGGGATAAATTATCTGTATCAGTGATGCTCGTTACTGCTGTCCCTACCTCAAAAGGAAGACGAAGGTAGGGTCCGACCTTTTGGTAGACATATGCTACCGTAACATCTTCTCCCAAGACCACAACTTGCATACTCTCGAGCAAGTCCCATGTGAACTGGACCTCACCCTTAACCGGTACTAAATCATCTAAATCGATGTCAATAAATGACACGTCGGTTTCTAACCTAGTGTTCCGCAAGTGTACGGATGTAGGCGTAGTACTATTGTCAAGGTCGATCCCACAAGGAATAGTTTTAGGTAGTTTGATACCCTAATACTCTAGGAGTGTCCTAACTAGATACTAAGTTTTAAAGGTTGATTTTACTAATTAAACTACTCAATTAAATATAACTCCAAACTTAGGAAACACGAAAACTAACAATCAAAGAGAAAAGGTATCCTAGGGCTTCCATTTCAGGATATTATTTCAATGTGGAATATGATTAACCTATTAATTTACCAATTCTAGTGTTTATTAGGCGGCACGACAATAATCTAATCCTTCTCTCGAAGCTATTAAACCGTTGATTAATTAAGCTAATTACCCTCTCGAGTCAATTAAACCTAATAACTCCCAAACGATCTTAAGCCACGGCCTACACAGTCATAGACAACTGCGCTCTATGTTCTAAGTCTGATAACAATTCCCTCCTCTCGAAGCGGAATTGTTAAACTAAATTACTAAATCTAGGTGATCAAGCTAAATTCAGTTTAAGCATAAACATAGAGATAAAACACATACAGAACGGAATTAATAGATTAAATCATAAATCAAAACATTGTTATAAAAATCCCTACTTTCTAACCCTAGGACACGAATAGCTTAGCTACTCATGCCTAGTAATAATCCAATACAAAATTTTAATAAAAACATTGTAAGAATTAAACTAGAAAAGAATAAATAAACCCGGATGACTCCGTCTCGATGATCTTCGTCTTCTTTGCCTTCCAAGATGATGTAATTTATGTTCTTGATGATTGATCCCTTTTTCCTAGAGCTTGGGGTCCTTTTTATAGAGTTGGGGACGAATCTTGGAGAAGATAGGCTTAAAATCCTATTAAAACACGATTTCTCTTATCGGTGGACTTTTTGACACGGCCGTGTTGCTTAAATGACACGGCCGTGTTGCTTTGCAATTCTTCAATTTCTGCGCAACATTTGACACGGCCATGTTGCAGTTGTGACACGGCCGTGTTCTATTCCAGAACTAACAGCGCTTTGTGGACCACTTTTGACACGGCCGTGTTACAAGTCTGACGCGGCCGTGTCGGTTCTTGCCCGGTTTTGCTCCTGGACCGGTTCAGGCCGGTTCGGACCGGTTTGGACCGGTTCTTCGACGGTTCTCACTCTTTTGGGCCGGTTTTCACTCTTTTCCAACTTGTTTCCTCGTCCGGTAGCCTGAAAATGCTCAAAATACCTTAAAACAAGTCGAAACACGTCAAATGACCCAAATATTATTAATATAAATAAATGCCGGTCAAATATGCACGTAAATGATATAAAATATGATCCTAAATCGACCTAAATACATGCATAAATAACGTGTTATCAAACTCCCCCAAACTTAAACTGTTGTTCGTCCCGAACATCATAACAAAAGACACAAAGATGACAAGTGATTATGCATTTGTTTAGGGCGACTAGATGATGAATTCAGTTTCAGTCTGATTTTTCTTACAACAACTAGGCAACACAATTCACTTGAGCATATGTGATAATGCGTAAATCAACTAATCTCGAGACTTTGAACTTTCGAATTATTCAACCCTCACCGGGTAAGTGTTTCACTCATCTCTCAAGTGTTTAGGCTAAAATAATTTTCACTCATATTGAATTATATGCAAAGTCTACCATATGCTTGCCAATCGTCTACACTAGACCTCGTACTTGATATGTGTGATAAAAGATCAAAAAGGTCTTTATTTTGGTTGTAATGTGGGCTTAAGGTAAGGTGGGATACATTTGGATATAAGTGACTATTCATTGAACTAATCAAGTTACGTCTAACCCGACTACCCCTCAATACAATCACTCAACCTCACTCTTCAAATTTCAGCAAATCACCTTGCAAAGTGACTTCTTCACCTTCCCAAGTCCATACAACTTAAGTGCTTTTCAATTCTGTGGGTACCACATTTTTGGGACTACCCGAATGTTCTAAGCAAATTCACAATTTAAGCACTTTATTTTCTAGCCTCTCCTCTATAATACAACTTTTCTTTTTTTTTTTTTCAATCTTTTTTTTTTCTTTTCTCTTTTTTTTTTTTTTTCTTTTTTTTTTTTATTAGAGAGGCCATTCTTCGTTTTTCACCTATCACTTTTCTCTTATTTCCTTCATCTTTTGAAAATATCCCTACTTCCCATTCCTTCCCACAATTTGTTCACCCAAAATTCCTTCCAATTTTCCTCCCTCTAACTTGATTAATCCAATTATGGCCAAAAGAGTTAAATCAAAAGGTTTCGGCTGACATTGTTAAGTTATGAATAAATAAGGCTATAAGGCTCAATTGGGCTAACTAGGGACAATTTTTTCATTATGGGTCAAAGGCAATTTTCATGGTTCGAACAAATAGGCTTAAACAAAAAGTTGCCTAAGATCATTTCCTAAATCACAACATATACTTGACACATTCTTAGTAAAGACTCAAGGCAAGTTCTAGAGACTAATACACATATTCAATCAAATTCACACCGAAAGAAAGTATCTTACTCCGAAAATTGGAGTATAATTAGGCTCAAATTCTCACAAGGTAAATTTTGATTGAATATTCTAAGTTCAAGCTCAATTTCGTCTCAAAACACCTCTCATGCTCTATTATGTGCCATTTTTTTTTTTTTCATCTAAATCATCTCATCATTAACTATTCATCATCCATCTTTCCCTAATTTTATCTTTTTATTTTTCTCACTTGTTACCTATTTCCGGGTTTTATTATTCTTATTGACTCTAAAAACTGCACTACTAAGACTCTAAACTCTAACTCCTAAGACTCAACATAGAAACGATATGCAATCAACTTGGGCTCACAGACCCGATAACACCGATAACTCAGATAACTGGGCTCACAGACCCGATAACATCAATCAAACAATAAAAATCAGCACAATGGGCACACGGACCCACAATCAGCGAACCTCGAACGCTCAACTAAAATATAACTCAAAACTAGAAATATAGCTGCCAAGACGTCCCACGGTCTACCCCCTCCCCCAAACTTGGCTGAAAGCCAATGTTTGGAGGAAAAAAACGTGGTACGCCTTGGTGCTAACTTACAGATCGTTTCGACGACGGCGGTGTTTTGAAATCCTCCAAAATCGTGCACGTTGAGATCCTGACGCGGCCGTGTTGAAGGTTGTTGACACGGCCGTGTCACTTTTTTCCAAAATTGATGTTTCTGGATCGTTTTTGACGCGGTCGTGTCATTTGTGTGACACGGCCGTGTTGCATTCCAGTGTTGATTCGCGTTTGGAGGATGATTTTGACACGGCCGTGTTATAAGGCCGATACGGCCGTGTTGCTTTTGAACCAAAACTGGTTTTTGGGCCTGATTTTGACGCGGCCGTGTCGTTTTGTGACACGGCCGTGTTGCATTCCAGTGCTGAAAACACTTTCTAAGTGCTTTTTGACGCGGCCGTGTCCGTTGTGCGACACGGCCGTGTTGCATCTTCTGCTCCTTTTAACGCGATTTTTCCATCTTTTCGACCCCCGTTTCTTGCAATACTCGTCCATGTTGATTCCTAAAAACATAAAACACTAAAACACACGTAAAACATAAAATTAACGCAATAAAAAAATATAAACATAAAACATTAAACATCGGGTTGCCTCCCGACAAGCGCTTTGTTTTACGTCTTCAGTCGGACGTCCTTTTCCTATCAACCTTCTTCTAGCCACCCCGAGTTGGAAGTTTTCTGAACACTTAAAGAGCTATTTGGGGCACGAGGATTTTCTATAGCAGCTAGGGTAGTGTAAATAATGCTACAATTGTGCCTACCCCTTAGACCCGATTTATGTATGTTGAGTGTGATTATTTCGTTTTGAACCCGAAAAACCAACTCCCCTTTAGGTACATCTATTAATGCTTGGCTAGTCGCCAAGAAGGGTCTTCCTAAGATAAAAGGGAATTCATCACTCCCTTTCATGTCAACAACTAAGAAATCACTAGGGAATTCAAAATTTAGCACTTTTACCACTACATCCTCTGCTACTCCCAACGGCGTTAATGAAGATCCATCCGCCAATTTGATAGTAGTAAAGGACCGTTTAATTTCCCTTAATCCTAATTGTCTATACTGCTTAAGAGACATCAAATTTATGCTAGACCCTAAGTCACACATGACATTATGAAATTCATGACTACCAATTGAGCAAGAAATAGTAAAACTCCCTGGATCTTTTGCTTTTGTTGCTCTTCTTGGTTTCATGCTTGTGTTTGCGTTCTTCTTGGGCCTGCTCGGTCTCTTCTTTGTCGCCTCTTTTCCATCCTCCCACTCCTTTGTTTTCTCTTTAACTTGGATTCTCTCCTTTAGTGGTTCCTGTTTCACAACAACAACTCTAGATTGCTCTAAAGGATCAAGGTTAGCAAAGAACGAATTTTTAAAACAAAAATCAAAAGACTCATCAAGAATAGGAGATGAAGTTTTCTTATCTATGATTGTATTGACCTCCTCCTTCTCAATGTTTTTGACTTCCTCGCTTGATTCCTTTGCTTCTTGGTCCTTCAAGCTCTCTTCATGCTCATCTAGCTCCACAATATTGCAGTGCTCCTTCGGGTTAACCACTGTATCACTCGGGTATTGGCCTTGCTTGTGTTGAGCTCCTACTATCTTTATCAGCTGACTCATGTTTGATGTCAACTCTCCAATACTAGCTTGAGTCTGCACCAACGTGTTCTCGAGCCTCTTGATGTCTGCCCCTTGCCCAGTGATATGCTTGTTTAGCTCCATGAATTTTCCATCCACTTTCTTCTCCAACTGAGCTAACTTCTCATCATACTTTTCGAATTGTGACATCGCGATCTCTTCTTGTGATGGCTTCTTACCGTCATGGATCATGCCATTTGTAACAGCAAATCCGGGTGGCGGATTAAGTGTATTTTGCGCGTTCCCATATGAAAAGTTCTGATGATTCTGAGGGTACTGATTGTACCGAGGCTGATTGTTCTGGAAGTTGTTGAAGTTTCGTTGATTCACAAATTTTACTTCTTCAACTTCTTCCGGACCCCCTGGCTGTTGTGCTAACGTCAGATTAGTTAGCAAATTCACCTAGCTCGTCAATGCTGTTACTTGTGCTGTGAGCTTTTCAATTGGCTCATTATTGACGGGTTCGACTTTTTGGACACTTGCTACCCTCCTTGGCATGTTTCTCTCGTTCGACCATTGGTAGCTTGTTCTGGCCATCGCGTCCAGGATTGAGAATGCCATCCTCACTGACTTCTCCATCAAACTTCCACCCGCAGCTGCATCCACTTGGTTTCTAGTCGGAGCAAGTAGACCATTGTAGAACTTGCATACTTGCTGCTTCTTGGTGAACCCATGTTGAGGGCAACTCCGGATAAGATCCCGGAATCGCTCCCAAGCCTCTCCGAATGGCTCTTGGTCCAGCTGTTTGAACTGATTAATTTGATTCTGCAAGTCGAGCATCTTGCTCGGTGGAAAGTACTTCAACAGGAAAGAAGTACTCAAGTCTTCCCAATCTCTGATGTCTTCTAGTGAATTGAACCACTGTAATGCTCTGTCCTTCAGTGAGAAAGGGAACAGTCTCATCTTGACTTGCTCGTGCGGCACATGATTGATCTTGATTGTGTCAGCCAGTCTGCGAAACTTGATAAGATGCGCATTCGGATCCTCCAAAGCACTTCCCCCATACTGATTTTGCTGCACTATGTTGATTAGTGCAGGCTTCAGCTCGAAATTGTTGGCATTGAGTGGTGGAGGTTGTACTCCTCCTGCCTGCTGATTTGGACTGGGCTTCAAGCAGTCGCTAATAGGCGTGTCATCTTCATCGCCTGCAGCTGGGTCTATCTGAATTGGGCCGTACTGCTGTTGTGGCAACTGTTGCTGCTGTACAGGTATCTGCTGCTGTATAGTAGTGACGCGATCGTCCAATCGTGCTAAGGTTGTTAGCACTCTATTTAATGCTTCATCATTCGGTTGCTGCGGTGGGTTCTCCATCTCAGACCTTCTATTGCGGTGTCTACGAGCTGTCGCTTCAATCTCTGGATCGAAAGGAAGAAGAGTCTATTTTCCTTTTGATCTGGTGTGCATGCGATGCCTGATAACACCAAAAACAGCAAATACCGTGTAATACAAAAATTAACAAAAAATAAAAAACGAAAATTCAAATTAAAATTACGAAAAACAAATAAAATCTAGTCTAGTTTCCTCCTATTTTTCAAGGTAAAAACTAAGCGCTAAATCCTATTCCCCGGCAACGGCGCCAAAAACTTGACACGTCGGTTTCTAACCTAGTGTTCCGCAAGTGTACGGATGTAGGCGTAGTACTATTGTCAAGGTCGATCCCACAAGGAATAGTTTTAGGTAGTTTGATACCCTAATACTCTAGGAGTGTCCTAACTAGATACTAAGTTTTAAAGGTTGATTTTACTAATTAAACTACTCAATTAAATATAACTCCAAACTTAGGAAACACGAAAACTAAGAATCAAAGAGAAAAGGTATCCTAGGGCTTCGATTTCAGGATATTATTTCAATGTGGAATATGATTAACCTATTAATTTACCAATTCTAGTGTTTATTAGGCGGCACGACAATAATCTAATCCTTCTCTCGAAGCTATTAAACCGTTGATTAATTAAGCTAATTACCCTCTCGAGTCAATTAAACCTAATAACTCCCAAACGATCTTAAGCCACGGCCTACACAGTCATAGACAACTGCGCTCTATGTTCTAAGTCTGATAACAATTCCCTCCTCTCGAAGCGGAATTGTTAAACTAAATTACTAAATCTAGGTGATCAAGCTAAATTCAGTTTAAGCATAAACATAGAGATAAAACACATACAGAACGGAATTAATAGATTAAATCATAAATCAAAACATTGTTATAAAAATCCCTACTTTCTAACCCTAGGACACGAATAGCTTAGCTATTCATGCCTAGTAATAATCCAATACAAAATTTTAATAAAAACATTGTAAGAATTAAACTAGAAAAGAATAAATAAACCCGGATGACTCCGTCTCGATGATCTTCGTCTTCTTTGCCTTCCAAGATGATGTAATTTATGTTCTTGATGATTGATCCCTTTTTCCTAGAGCTTGGGGTCCTTTTTATAGAGTTGGGGACGAATCTTGGAGAAGATAGGCTTAAAATCCTATTAAAACACGATTTCTCTTATCGGTGGACTTTTTGACACGGCCGTGTTGCTTAAATGACACGGCCGTGTTGCTTTGCAATTCTTCATTTTCTGCGCAACATTTGACACGGTCGTGTTGCAGTTGTGACACGGCCGTGTTCTATTCCAGAACTAACAGCGCTTTGTGGACCACTTTTGACACGGCCGTGTTACAAGTCTGACGCGGCCGTGTCGGTTCTTGCCCGGTTTTGCTCCTGGACCGGTTCAGGCCGGTTCGGACCGGTTTGGACCGGTTCTTCGACGGTTCTCACTCTTTTGGGCCGGTTTTCACTCTTTTCCAACTTGTTTCCTCGTCCGGTAGCCTGAAAATGCTCAAAATACCTTAAAACAAGTCGAAACACGTCAAATGACCCAAATATTATTAATATAAATAAATGCCGGTCAAATATGCACGTAAATGATATAAAATATGATCCTAAATCGACCTAAATACATGCATAAATAACGTGTTATCAATAAACGACGCGGCTATATGTGTGATCAAGCCTCCAATCATGATGCTATCCTTTTGCTTTCGTATGACGTTCTCAAAATGCTCCATCAGAATCTTGGCAATGTCGACTTTGTACCCATGCAACATGTTCCAGAGCATTTGTAATTCAGCTTGCCTCATAGCCCCTGTTTCTAGTCGTGCGAATAAAGTGTGGGCTAACATTTTATGTATGTACCGAATCAGGGGACTGCGAATCCACGAGGCTTTAGCCGAATTCGACACATATCTTTGCGCTTCCACAAGGGGTGGAGCAGCTTTCAACAAACTCCAGAATGCTTGTGCATCGAACAACTCCGGTGGCTCCTCACTAGAAGCCTTCGAAAGCCAAATATCTGGTCTAGCTGGCTATAAGTCAAGGAGGGGGGTCTGCCCATCAGCTGGAAAGTAATGCCATCCGGTCGGCAAGAGTCCAAGGAACTGGCCACTGTGATAGCGAACATACTCAGGAACTCGAAGGTGATCCTCCTATAAGTTTGTTGGACTTGCATGAACCTGAGTAACCTGCCTGAGTCAATAAAGCACGAACATTGTCATGGATGCCCATCGCCCATGTTAAGTCATCACTGTTGAATCTCGTTTTTAAAATTGGGCGGTGACGGAGCTCATCAAACCGAATTTTGTGCTCGGTCCTCGCCAAAGAGAACCCATAGAGAGTCTGGCTGTCATCGGGTTTGGTGCTGGAGTTTCTTCCACCATCACTTGTTTATCCTTGCTACGACTGGAGCTGGCCTTTTTGGTGAAAATATCCTTAAATTAGCAATTTCATCACTTATGGGACTAAATTAAAAAAGAAAATACTTTTGAGACTAAAATCGAAAAAACAAATATTTATGGGACCAAAATTGATTTCCTTTTCATTTTCCATCTAGGCTACGATTCTTCAATTTGGCGTTTCTTCAAGTTGGTGTTTCGTACCACCCTTATGGGCGGGGTGGCCCTGCCCTCCCCCCCCCCCCCCAAACTCTGACCTACACCCCACTATTTTTATGTTTAAAATGTGTATAATATGTATATTGTGTATTTGTTTTGAAGAAAATGAGTGCTTGACCTCCCCTTAAAATTATAAAATACTAGGATATACTTAGACAATTTCCATTATATATAATAAATATACTCTAAGTTTTAATGTATAGATAACTAGTGATATATTTCAACATATACAATGATAAATATTGTTGATATTCTATTTAAATAATAAATATAATATATTTATTTATTATCATGTGCACATTAATGTTGGTTGGAGATTTTTTTTGGTCGCCTCCCCCCCCCCCAATCATGAGTTCTGGGTCCGCCTCTATTCGTAAATGAAATGATTTTCTATATGTTGTGTAACTTGTCTTTCGATCGGGTTGACGAAGCAACTATGACATATCAACACCTTTTAATTTGCTTTTTTTTTAAATAAAAAATAAAAATAATTATTTACTCATCGACATGGCGTCCTACATGGCACTGCCCACTAGCTCCGGCATCAGAACGAACGTACGTTGGGGCCAAGGGGGGTACTGGGCCCTCTGATCCCGTTATGATGTGCTATTATATATGCATATTTTAGTTGATTTCAATATGACATAATTAAAAAAAATTAATGTTTAACTTGAAGTAGATGAATGTATTATTATGTATAAGCAATAGAGATAAAGATGTTAAAAGATTTATTGAATATACAAACATTATATCTTCTCTTCTTCTTCTTCTTGTAATTAAAACAATTTATTGATCTTATCTAAATTGTTAGTACTTTTTAATTTTATTTATACAATTGATTATATTTAGGGAACGCACAACGGTAGTCCTCCTTTGATTTTTCTAAGACATTATATTTTCATGTAATTTATCCAATATTTTAAATTTAGGGCCTAATATAAAAGAAGTTGATTTCTAACATTCTCAGAATTTGCCCACTATTTGGTAAAAAATTGTCATGTGCACATAGTTAAAAAAAAAATTATCCCATGAAATGAACTCCTAAATCCGCCTATAAATGGTCCCCAAAATTTCTGGGTCCGTCACTATCCGACATACACATTATCTAAAATTTGATTAAAAAAAAATATAGTGTATACTTTGAATTAAAAACAACAAAGGTGGTACTTAAAATTGCAAAATTTAAAAGGCGGTGATTTTCAATGACAAATACTCAATCCTCAATCCTGTAGACGTAGACATATACTCCATACATCCCAAATGAACTTGCACTATTTCTATTTTCGTCTGTCCCAAGTAAATTTGCACAGTTCTCAATAAAAAAAGCATTCTCATACTTTCTACCCCCATATTACACTCTATTTACTGAAATGCCATTACTAAATCACCATTTTTCACTAATTAAAACTCCCTAATTTATACCCCACTAATTATCCTATCACCTAATTAACCAAACTCAAACCACAAAATCAGCCCAACCCATTTCAGATACTTGATTTACACCCCTTTTTTGGATCATATTCGATCCACTGCTCTAACCCCCACAAACCCTACTTCCCACTCATCTTCTTCAACCTTCTCAGCTTCAGACCCTAGCCGATCCACTACTCTAACCCCCACAAACCCTACTTCCCTCTCATCTTCTTCAACCTTCTCATAGATCTTGTAATTTACTCTCGAAATCTCAGTGTTTCGACTCTCTTTGGTCCCGATTTTGATGGAAGATTTAGCTTCTGTGGGGTGTATTATTCGGATTCTAAGGATTTTTTCATCTTCGAGACACCAAATCCGCTGGATCTTCCCAAACTTCCAAAGGAGAAGGAACCAGATTTGGATCAGTTATTTTTAGGTTGAGTTGAAGTCTATAAACCGTGTGGCTTTGCTTTTGTTGTTAGTTTAAACATCTGCTCCCTTAATTGTTTGGTGACAATAATTGTAGAACCCAATGACGAACTTTTGTTGAGGGTTAGGGGTAGAAAAAGAACACAAACAATAATGCATTACTTCCACTTTCTGATATACAACATAGAAATGACAGTATTTACAACCTAAACAAAATGTACACTATATTGTGTCTATGTTGTAAACACTGTCTCAAAATGCAAATTTATCTATTGCATATAGCCTAATTCTGTCATCAACCCACCTATGTCATATGTGTCAGTTGCGTGTTCATTTGCAATTAAATGCTCTATCCCTTCTCTTACTACCTCTTTATCCACTTCTAATGTGGTTGCCAGATGCCCTTCCCTTTGTAATGCAGCCTTTCCAATGTGTGGTAACTAGTAGCTATTGCGTCCCTTTTGTTTCATTACTTTAATCATGCATGCCTGCAAACTTAGAGACACATTGTTAAGTTTGCTTACCTCCAAGTCTTCAGAAGACTTCAACATATTGTTCACCAATTGTTCCACTGTGTTAGATGGTGTATCCACTTGTAATGATTGTATGACCCTGAAATAGCCCAAATCAAGCACATTTGTGTCTGGTGAATTAGGTGGCTAACATATTAGTTGTATCTGAAATCCATCTGATGATGCAACAACTCTAAATTATTGATCAAAATTGCTGATATGTGGCGTGTCATTGTCTTGCTGAATTATGATGTTTTTGCTTGCATTTGCTGGCCACTTGGCCTTGATTTGCTAGTATAATGTGTTAAATGAAAAAAATATGTGATAGTAATTTTACCAATGGGTTCTATAAGCTTGATAAGGTGTTAAAATCCATTATGGAGGCTTACAAGATCAATAAGCTAAATGATAAGAATAAAATCTGATAGCTAAAATCAACACTTGTTGCAAAATGCATTCCTTGATGACTTCTTTGGTTATTGACTCTATGAGTTTAGTCATCAAAGTCCCTCTAACTCTGTTTCCATTGTTTCTTTGAGCCGTTGCTTGTGTTGTGAAGGAAAAAATATCAATTTTTCCATCAAACTAAAGTACACTTTGGCTTGAATATCTTGGCTTGGAACAACACACATAAATATAACATTTGGTATATAGTGCTTGCTTTTACATGGCCTATATGGTTCTTCTTCATCTTGCAATTTGTATGTCCTCTCGGTGAACCTCTGCATATAGAATCATTTTTTATCTATGTGAATGACATTGTGCATAGATTCGTACCTGATCTTACTTGTGTGACTGTCAAAATGCAATGAACTGAGGTTGCACTTGAGCCTTTGCAGCTTGTTGGCTTCAACTAAGGCAGGGTTTATGACATTGGTGTGTGGTTTTATCTTTCCAGATTCAACCCACCTGCCTACCTTACTTTTGCTGACTTTTAATTCCTTGGCGAGCCTCCTTATGGTGTCCCTATTCGAGAATGATATGCATCATAGCTATGTTTAGTTCAGTGCTTACTACTCCAACACCAAGCTTCTGTGCTTTAAAACTGACTGACATTTGCTATCATTTGCTCTCTTGCAGCCTCTCATATATATTGAATGGTTCGACGGCTGACTCCAAATGATGTAGCCACTTCTTTGATCTTGCTGTGATGTACAACCCGGTCCGTGCTATTCTGAATCAGAAACTGAGTAATCAATAAGCGGTCTGATGGAGTCAAGTTCTTTCAACCCTTCTTGTTACAAACCATGTTGTATTTACTGATTTCTGCTGTATTAGAGTAAGAAGCATTAAATGTGGTTAGATCACATTCAATGCTCCTTATAGCGGGATTCTAAATGTTTTTATATTTTAGGTGGAAAATTGAAGTTTGCAAATTTTGGATTTTGGAGCTGTAAAACTGCAACAATTGTGTAATGTAAAGGAGGGAATTTTCCCATGTTTGAAGCTCCTGAAAATTTCGAATGTTTCAGGCTTTATTCAATTTCTGATTTTCTTTTAAGTGGTTTTGATGTTTGAAAACACGATCTAGTTTTGTGTTATTCATTTAGGTTGAAATTTAAGGGAAAGATTAGCACACTAATCTCTAGGGTTGTAAACGAATCGAATCAAATCGAATATTAAGAAATTTGATTCGAATTCGAATCGAATATTAGTCGAATTTTAAATGGTGATTCTAATTCGATTCGTGAGAAATATCCGAACTATTTGATTCGAGATTCGAAAAGTTCATTTTACTTATTTTTATCTTTAAATATATTTTTTTATTTTTAAAATTTTCAAATACTCCCTCCGTCCCGGCTTAAGTTTCCTACTTTGACCGGGCACAGAGGTAAAGAAAAAACAGATTTTGTGGAATCTTTGACTTTTTTAAAGGTGGAGATTGAGGGTGAAGATTTTAAGGGTGGAGATCGTGAGAGAAGTTTGCTATTTATGGGTTGGAAAGTTAAGTTGGGACAAACCAAAAAGGAAAGTAGGAAAGTTAGAGTGGGACGGAGGTAGTATTATTATTGTTTAACTTTTTTTCAATTATAAATTTTAATAATATATATTAGATATAAGTTTATTTAAATATATGGCTATATAAATATATTATGCATACATATATTTAGTATTATATGTATTATTTAATTTTTTAAAATATATTATATATAAACGAATAAAATATTCGTATTATTCGAATCAGCTACAACTATATTCGAATCCGAATCATCTTAATCGAATTCGAATCACGAATCGAATCAAAAGTATTTGATTTGTTTACATCTCTATTAACCTTTCCCTCTAATAAAGTAAAAAATAGGTTTCAAAAGTCAACAAAATAAAAAAAAAATATAAAAATAAAATCTTAATATGTGTGCCCAAGTTCGTTTGGGACGGATGACGTACAATACAACACCAAAGTGTCAATGTGACACGTGTACGCACGCGCATTTCTGGAGCGTGAAGAAATTGGGTTTTGTACTGGATATACCCATGACAGCTTCCGCTTTGTGGTGTAGACTTGAACAATTTATTCATACTGCGGCTGTTCATATAAAGCAAACATGGGAGGAGCTGTTCTCTACCCTAATTCCGTTCTTCAATTACCATCATTTTCTGTTTTGAGCAGACCCATATTCGGAAAATCAGTTCTGTCTCTTAAAGGTATTACCTTGTGCCTTGCCTGAATTATATCACTAATAGTCTTGGTTGTTTTTGTTGGTACATCTGATTCTGAAATGGTATTGGGGCTTCTGTAATCAGGGACTTGGTGGTGGATTTGTTTAGTTTGTTCTTTGAAATCATGTAGTATTACTATATAAGTTTGATCAATTTCGGACATGGGGTTATAAGAATTTAGTAATTTTCTTCAAAGAAAACCCTCGGAATTGCCTTGAGTTCTTCTTTCACTTTGAAGATTTCCAGTTTTCTGCAAATATGATTACTCTCTGTTTCATACAGTTGAAGAAATATCAAATTTGGTGCAGTATAACTTACATCATAGACATCCAAAGCACTGCATTCTAATGATTTAGGGCAATGTAGACCTAATGTAGCTCAATTTCTATACTACAGTATATAAGATTGCACATTTCAGAACTCGTGCTCGTTATGTCTATTGCTTTCCTGGTCAACTTTTGTTTCAGGAGTTGGCTCTGTTTTAAAAGTCTCCGTCTAGCTCTGACTAGGGACTAGACTGGACTAGACTGTGCTCGACTGTCTACATTTTTCCCGACTCCTCCCTGTTTAATCCCACCAAGACCCCGCTTAATCCTGCCGCTAGTGCTCGACTAGCATCTAGCGTCTTTAGAACATTGCTGTTGGGTAAACATTCTTCAGTTTTGCTGATATGAATGCGTTAGCACTTAGCATGAACCTATTTCCAACATTAAATCTGTGTGTCATTTTTTGATGCAGCTTCTTCAGTTTTGCAGAAATAGCATCTAGGTTCATCTTCGTTATGCATTTTATCGGTGTATTATTTTATTGGTTTAAGTTTTTGTAGGCTTCAGTAAAACTGTATAGGTAATCTGTTTTGCTATCCACAGCATACAAGGATCATAAACATTCTTAATTTTTGCTTGTATGAATGCGTTAGCACTTTACATGAACAAGCATGTTTCCAAAATCAAACTGAAGTATCATTTCTTGATGCAGCTTGTTCAATTTGGCAGAAATAGCATATAGGCCTCTTGTATCGAGCATAAGAGCTGATGGAAACAGAGAAAGGCCTAAAAAGAACCCTAAAGCAGAGGGGCCTGAGGATAATCCTCAGTCATTTGACCGTAGATCATCTTTGTCATCCAACAAGGAAGAGATTCTAGCCCTCTTTAAGCGGATACAATCTTCGATTTCTAAAGGGGAGACTGTAAATACGAAGAAGAGAATTTCAAAGGCTGCTGAAGATGGCTCAGCTGAATCAATTCTGGAAGTTCTTCACCAATCAAGAACACAAGCAAAAGGTAACGCAGAAGAGTTTCTTTTATGAAGAGAAAGGAATTTATGCACAAAAATTGACACATTTTTTAGATGAGCATTAAAAGTTTAAAGTGTTGAAGAATGTTGATGGAGGGTGTAAATTTCAAAATTTAAAAGACCCATATCTTAGTACAACCGGAAAAATATAAGCTTTGTGGAGATTACAAGTCTAATTGATGTCAATATGTATCGAAAATTTGTGGTTTTTGGTGTTGATGATCTGATCTTTTAGTTTTTTGCTCCTGACAGGGAAAACAACAGGCAAAAAAGGGGATAAGTTTTTATCTCCTCTAAAGGATTTATCGAAGAAAGACGGGAGAGCAGAAAATGTATCAACTGGCTCGAAATCAACGAGGCCGCCCTCACGTTTCAGTAGAAGGTCTCCTATACCCACTCTGTCAAACCCAAAAGAGGAAATTCAGTCTGAAAATGAAAACTTACCAGCGACGCCCACTCCGTCGATCCCAAGAGACGAATTTGAGCTGAAAAATAAACGTTTAACAGCAAGCGATGAAGACAGCGATCAGCAATCCATGAAGTTCGAGGAAATGAAACTTTCTGAGTTAAAAGAAATTGCCAAATCTAAAGGGATGAAGGGTTATTCTAAACTTAAGAAGAGTGAGCTTGTTGAGCTCTTAGTTAGGTCTCTGAACGAAGATTCCCCATAAATTGGAGGACATTTCTACTGTTTGATTATTTCAATTCTTGAATTTTGATTTCTTTCGTTTTTTAATTTATGGGTGTTGTGGTTAGCCAAGAATTAGTTTCAGTTTCTTCAAGAATGACCATGTTTTCATCTTATTTTTTCTTATAGAAAAAGGACTGGAAGGCTATCCCGACTGTTCGATGAATTTTTTATATTTATTTTCTCTTTTTGTAGCTAAGCTTAAAATTCATTTTTTTGCCAACTTAGTTCTTTTTACCATTTTTTTCCATGCCACATACACCAGAACCAGATGCATAATTGGCAAACTAAACAAAACACACACACACACACACGAAAAGGATGAATTTAAGTTATGCCGATATATTTTTTCTTCCCAAATTGCAGTGTTTGGAAATTTTCACCAACCACTAATCTTATAAAATAAAACAAATTACAGTTTGTTCCATAGAGGATTCAGTTTCTTGCTAGACAGAGCCCCAACCAAAAATTTCCGGATGGCAATGGGTGGGGCGGGTATTTGAGGGCTTATGTCTGCCCCGCCCCATCCTTCGGATAAAGGCGACCCAAATATTTCGGTTGAGGTAGATTAAGACAGACCAGATCAAGATTGTCCTCCCTGCCAAAGGCAAGGAAAGTGGGGCCAGATCACAACATGTTAACATGGAAAAACAAGGGAACGACAACTGCTATTACCAGAAAGGACATCAACAAGTTACACAATGGTTGCCCCTGTAAATATCCTCTGCTTCCATCTGACGTGTTGCTGTAATTACCAACATCCACCATCGATCTCTCGTTCCATGAATCCATAAATCCACTATCACAGACTCCGGTAATATTTATTGCAGCCACCCCACAAATCTCACACAATCTACAACCACAAATTATACTAAATCATACTCCATTACACAAATTAAGATGGAATGTTAGGTACAGATGGTAAAGTGTCTTTTAGTGTTTTTCAAAAGTTGCATCTGCTTAACTGGAGTTGGTTCAAACAAAATAACGATGTAACAGTTGTGATTGATTAAATAGCAAATGACATTTAGAAATCTACAAATATATGTTCTTATTTGACATTCTGCAATCAATCAGAAACCAGTCTATTCCAATCTAAATAGTCCATAAATTTGTTAGTGTGGTTCGCCGTTTTGATGTTTCGCTGTGCTGCAATCTGAAGAAGAGATTGGTTGTACTTCGTGTTAACCAACCCGATAAACTCTTGCAACAAACATTATAAGGAAAATCCAGTAAAATAAAATTACCTGTTGCCTTTAACTCTAAACCAAGCCTCGGCGCAATGCGAGTGAGCTGTGCCGAGCTCGCCTTTACACTGGCAACCAAGCTCCATCAGTTGAACACTCTTACCATTTTCCTTTGCACTCAAATGACATATTCTGCACACCCTTTCATTCTCCCCCACAACATCGTCGTCCTCCATATCAATCGAACACGTGTCTACTGCCTTGTTTGGCACTATCTCATTTGACTTCCCATTTGCGCCGGCAGAGCATTCATCGTCTTGTACAGCAATCACAGTCTCTGGATTTGTTAAATTATCCTTGGATCCTGGGCTTCTGGAACTTCCGTTGATTTCTGTCACTTGTTCTTGATCACCCATAACCTGTGTTTCTTACACAACTGGATTGTTTTCAAGCATAATAATGTCGTAGTTTTGTTGAATACAAGGGGTAGGGTGGGGTGGGTGACTAATATTAAGGAAATAACCTGGGAGATCTGATCTGGAACATCAGTATTTCGCTCTCAAAATCTCCATCAATCCTGACTTGTTCATCACCTTCAGTTACAACGTTGACTTCCCCTCACTCTATCCAATAACACCTGTTTTTGATTCCTCTTTTTTCTTTTCAAATACTTCACTAATGTCATAGCATAAAGCATTACTACCTCCGTTCCTAGTTGTAAATTTCGATTTTGTCAACTATTTATTAAAAAATATTCTAATGGAAGAAAAAAAAAAAAACTCTCCCTTCACTAAAAACAAATAAATTACGGAAAAATCCGTCTCTAATTACATGATATCTGTTTCTAAATTAAAGTAGTGATCGATTTGAGACGAAATGGTTGATCTCTATAATGCCGGTCTCAAAATTTAGTAACGGAATTTCCGTTTTCATTCATTATAAAATTAGAGACCAGATTACCTACTGAATAGAGACAGATTATGTTCATCTTTAATATCCTGTTGCTATTTCGTCACTAATCGGATTTTAATATTTTTTTGTTACTTACCGCCAGTAACCTATTTCAATTCTATTTATATTTTGTGATCGGTATTATCCGTACTAATTTCCCTCTCTAATATGATTTCTTTTGTGGTGCTTATCGCCAAGGTAACTCGAAGCCTAGAACCATTTTATTTTTATGAAATATTTATAAATATTTGTCTTCTTAGTTCTTTTCCAGCTTTTAATGTCACCCCTTCAAAAATAGCAAAAAAAGAAAATAATTGAGTAATTTTATGGTTTAAGGGTAGAGAGAAAAATAAATTTAAGGCTTATTTGTCCATTTCATTTACTTATGTCAAGCTAAATTACATGTTAAAAAAAAGGAGGTGCATCATTTACCATTTTATTCCAATTTCATTTGTAACCAGATCCCAAAAAGAGCTTCATCTTCCAAAATATCTCATTCAGATAATGACTTTAATAAAAAAATAGCATCTCTAATTTTAGGACGCTAAAATTAGAGATGTCAGTCAGATCAGTCCTAGCGGTTTGAGATTAGTCCTAATTATTTTTGGACATATAGAGCATCGGGCCTATCGGTTCATTTTTATTAGGCCGATAATATGGTGAACATAACTCTACTCCTATCTGTTTTCGGCCACTATCGAGTTACAAGTCAAACTTTCAAAACTATTATATATATATATATATATATATATATATTAAAATTCAACAATCTTAGCAATTCCAACATAAAAACAATTAAACTCAAAATATGAAATAAAATAACAATTCGAGTACATACATGATAAAACGACACAATGTAGTTAAGATTAAGCACCATTCATGTCCATATACATGATAAGAAATAGTTTAACATAGAAGTTATCATACTATTAAAACAAAATTATCATAACTATCAAATACAGAAAGTTAAAGATATATGCTTCAAATTTCTAAAAATGAGATGAAGCATAAATTTTTTTTTATATTATTGAGAAAATTAGAGTGTATAGAAAAGAAAAATACTTAAATCATACAAATTAGTAGGGATATCATTCGGTCTAGCCCTATCAATTTTCAGGCTAGCCCTAATGATTTTCGAGCTTATAAGGTCTTGGGTCTGTTGGGCCATTTTTATAGGATCGACAATATGATGAAGCTAAACTTGTATTTTTTTTAGGCGAGCTAAGATCGGGTCCTGGATGTTTGATTATTATGGAGTAATGGAAAAAGTACAACCTATAAATCATTGACGGAGCATGGAAGATTTCAAAGTTACGGTAGCTTGACAATTATTGGAAAAGGAACGGAGATGAACTAATTAGTGATACTATTGATTAATTAGGAAAATATCAGTTGTTTTTTATGCTACTTAAATTTATTACAGAAACTCTGAAGTAACATCTAAAATGAAATGAAGGGAACATGTACTTTAAACATAGCTTATGTAATGCATTAATAGAATATTTATACCATTTAAATATAAATTATACCTAGAGTTTTGAGTATATGAACTTAGTGAGTTGCCCTAAGAGGTACCATTTAATTCAGAATAAGTTAATTTCGCTATTTTCTTTTCTCTTTATTTATTAAGTATCAAAAAAAAATTAATGGCAGGATTGTTCGGATTCAATCTTGGATTATTGAAGACGAAGTTGGATAACTCAAGTGGCAGAGCATCTACTACCTAGGCATTTGGTCTTGGATTCGAACCGTGGAAAAAGGAGAGGGTTTTTTATTTATTCTTAGATTAGGAGAAAAAAAATATATATCTTGGGTTATTGAAGTTCAGTCAACTGAATTACGTTGAATTTCCTACACCGATCAATTCTTCTAATCACCGTAGATTAAGATAAATCCATAAATAACCCAAAAAATAATGCTTCTATTTATAAATCTTTAGATGTGTATACAATTTGGAGAAATGCACTAGATTATCACAATGCTAAGTATAGTTAGGTGTAAATTAAAGGCCCTTTATAGACAAAGTATGTTTCGAAAGTCGAAAATAAACATTTACCTAGAGTGTGTTTAAGGCTGAGGAGTGCTGAAGTTTTATTGATTGAGGTAAATAAATGGTAAAAATAGATTGGGTGTGCCCTAATATATTGGTGCAAACCTTAACAAACACACCCTTAATCCTTGTTATTAATAAATTGATTTTTTAAAAAAGTAATGGAGGGAAAGAAAATTATGAATACTTAACGAGTGGGTAGTTGAATCGGTTGAAAGGGGCCCGCGAAAAACAAGTCCCATCCGTGCGGTATAAAACTTACACTGCCCATCTAATTGAAGCCTTCTTTCTTTTTGTATCTTTATCACTCAAATTCTTGGACACAAAGCATAAAGACCCCTGTTTGGTGGAGGGTTGTTTTTTTTTGCCTCACTGTGTAAAATAAGGTCACTCTTCTTCCTAATTCTTTCTTGCTTCACTCATAATTTTATTATATTTTCTATGTTGATATGCATTCACCAACTTTAACTTAACTTGCAATTCATGCTTATTATCTTTGATGTTTCTGGTTTATCTAATTCTTCCATGCTTCATTTTCCTACCCAACTTCTAGTTTTGTTCATCACTGAAATCAAAATACCATTATACAACCAAAGGCACATAGAGAGAGAGACAGAGAAGGAGGGAGGGAGAGAGAGAGAGAGAGAGAGAACTAAGCTACATGAGGACTTCAAGTTAGATACTGGGTAGTTCTTGATTCTGGGTTGTGATTAATCAAAACAAATGTCCAATGATGTAATAAGAGAGATGCTACCTTAGTTTCCTAATTCCCTTTTTTGTAAGAAATGGGGAAGCAAGGGTCTCCGAAAAGCCCCCGCCCTGGTTCTTTAAGTTTTGATGCTTCCGTTGGGTTGAAGGAGCATCAATTGAGATGGAGCGAGATGCTAAAAAATGGCGATCCTTCGTTAGGTAGGAGGGCGTCGGGGGGAGACTATAATTGGGACAAAGCTATGTTGGTCAAAGGATGTAAGAATGATACTATCAAGTTTAGTCCTTGTAAAGGAGTTTGTGCTGGTAAAAGACATATATGGTGGCTTCGTAGGCATATTAGGTCTATAATATTCACATTCATGTTGATGGGATTCTTTTTTCTGTTGGATTCCTTCATGTTTTCCTATTTTGATCCTGCCTTTCTCAGTAATAGTTCAACTGCAACAAAAGCACACGCACCAAAGGTACAGTCTTGACACATAGGAGTACTCATAGCAGCTTGATTTTATGTGTGTTGCATTGCTCTTATCGAACTTAATTCTGTTATAAATACTTTGCTTACTTAAAGCATTGTCTTCATGTAAGCTTTGATGCTAATATCATATATTTGTCCTTGCCTGTAGGAGACAGACGTTGCATATGATGATGAACAAGAAAAAAGTCCGGTTATGTACTCTCGGCTGTTAAATATGGCTTCTGTTTCACTTGAAGAGGTATAGGTTGCATCACTTCTAGTGTCTTACGTAGAAACCTTAAAATGTAAGTTCGATTTACTCATGTTGCAGAGTGAAATAGAGCAAAAGGATTCGATGTTCTGGAAGGAACCGTATCCTGAGGCATCTTCGTGGAGACCCTGCGCAGATAAGAATGTGAAAAGGTACGTACATCTATGTACTAACGCTAAGGTATGTTTGACTAAAGTGATTGTTTCAGATATATTTTAACCATTTATATTTGTCAGGGCAGGGACAGTGAACAACCGCACCGGTTTTATACTGGTCAGTGCAAACGGAGGACTAAATCAACAGCGAGTTGCTGTAAGATTTCTCTATAAATTATTTGTCTGGATCCTACAATTTGTACTTTCTTTTCTAAAATAGTCATTATCCACCATGTTAGTTCTGTGTGTAAAGTCTCTTGTGGTGCTACTTGCAGGTATGTAATGCTGTCGCTGTAGCATCTCTGCTAAATGCAACATTAGTAATTCCTAGATTTCTTTATAGCAACGTATGGAAGGATCCCAGGTGACTGGCCTTGTTTTTTCTCCATTTAATTAACTATAAGTTAAAATTCACTGATCTAACTCTGCTGTTATGATTTGTATGAAAAATCACACGTGTTCTATTAGTATTCTGGTTATCAGGAAAGAGGCAATAAGATTTTGAAACTGGACTTACTAAGATACGTGTGTGTGTTTACTTGATCCATATTGCGTTTCGAGTTAGCACAGACTGACCAGCTTTGAACAGCTCTCTAGAATATAGCTCGTATACATTATCCGTCATTAGTTTATCTATTTACATAGATATATGTCGATGTTTGTCTCATTACTGCAGCCAGTTCAGTGATATTTATCAAGAGGAGACTTTCATGAACGCGCTAAAGGATGATATAGCTATTGTAAAGGAGCTCCCGTCTCATCTGAAATCAACCGATTTTGAGGCCATTGGCAGTCTGGTGTGTTGCCTATTCATTCTAACACTAACAACTTCTTTTGCAGAAACAACGTTGAAGCCTAAGGCCTTTCGTATTGCTTTTCAGGTAACAGATGCGGACCTCTCAAAGGAGGCTACACCTGATGAATATATACGCAGCATATTTCCTATTTTGTTGCGTAATGGAATTGTTCATTTCCTCGGTTTTGGCAACAGACTTGGCTTTGAATCACTGCCTTCTCATCTCCAGGTAAAAATGCAGCTGAATAATGTTATATCTAAGGCCTCTCATCTCGTTTTCCATTTTGTGACATGAAGATTGCATACACAGTGTGCGCGCTTTATTACCGAAATTCAATTTTTTTTTGCAGAGACTGAGATGCAAATGCAACTTCCATGCTCTAAAGTTTGTACCAAAAGTACAGAAAGTCGGCTCCTTAATAGTAAAGAGGATAAGGAAACACAGTATTGGCACGAGCATTTTGGAGAACCAGCTTCTGGGAAGCTTGAGTTCTAGTATGAATGTCCTTACAGCAGCAAGTCCTTCCAAATATCTTGCTCTGCATTTAAGGTTTGAAGTAGATATGGTGGCCTACTCTATGTGTGACTTCGGAGGTGGTCAGAACGAGAGAAGGGAACTTCAAGCTTACAGAGAAGAACACTTCCCTCTGCTACTCGAGCGCTTGAAAAAATTCACGTACGCAAACTCAACTATCTAGCTTCGTTTACTTATCATGAATGTACTAACATCCTTTTGTTTTGGTTGATCAGGCCGGTTTCTCCTGAAGAACTGAGAAAGGTGGGAAGGTGTCCGTTGACACCGGAAGAAGCAGCACTTGTTCTTGCTGGTCTTGGATTTAACCGTGGAACATACATCTATCTTGCTGGCTCCCAAATGTATGGAGGGAAATCGAGGATGCATCCGCTAATGAGTCTCTACCCGAATTTGGTAACCAAAGAAGATCTCCTTTCACCAAGTGAATTGGCACCTTTCAGGAATTTTTCTTCTCAGGTAAATTACTTTCAATGTAGAGACAATGGATTTCTAGAGCATGACCAGGAATGATACAAAATTTTGTGGTTTAAAAGTGAACTCAATAAGGATTTTTTGGTCTTTGTAAGACCAAATGCCTAGTTTTTTAATTTTTCTTTTTTAAAAAATAAAAATATATAAGTCGGTGGATATTTTGAATTTTTGTGGTTAGATGTAAGGAAATATTGGTCTCTATTGATGCAGCTTGCAGCATTGGACTTTATGGCTTGTGCTGTTTCAGATGTATTTGCCATGACTGATTCTGGGAGCCAGCTTTCTTCTTTAGTGTCTGGTTTCCGAACATACTATGGTGGAGGAGACGCCCCCACTTTGCGTCCAAGTAAGAAGAGGCTAGCGGCAATTTTGCGACATAATCAGACAATCAAATGGCATAGTTTTGAGAGCAGAGTGAGGAAGATGATTGAGGAAGGCCAGAGAGTGCGCACGAGGCGCCCTGGTAGAAGCATCTATCGCCAGCCCAGATGCAAAGAGTGCATGTGCAGGCATCCTTCATGATCTTTTGATTCTTTTCTTAGTGTTATTTCATTGCACATATTTTACCCCAGAAGAAAAATCCAATCTTGTATATTGTTGGCTTCTCTTGTATATTGTTTTGTTCACTTTGAAGGTAATAAATGAAATTATCAGATTCTTTCTGTTCTTTCTTGTAAACATGCAAACTTGGAAAGATACAGAGAGAGATTTGATGGATTAAACAGGGATAACCCAGAACCAGATGATTCTTCAAACAAATGAAAAAATAATTGACAGAGAGGATAATCTGTCAGTCAATACTAATCCTATCTAATCAACTGGATTGGAGGATGGACCAAATATCCTCTTTCAATCCATCTCTCCTTCCGAAAACGGTGGGCGATGATCATGAAGGAGGGAAGAATCTGTTTAGATTGAAAGGAAGGGTGTAAAACTCTTCGTTTCGGCTGTCTCCTTTGAACGTTCTGAACTTGGCCCACCATGGCATTCCACGGTCCTTGGCGCTGTCCTTATACTCCAGTGTATTGTCCAGGAACACAGCAACGATTAAGGCAACAGTCGGAGATGACAAAAACACAGTATTCAGGAAATCATTGAACTGCACTTGCAAGAAAACAATGATCAGATTAATGGATATTTGAGTTCAGGTGTTCATTATGTGGGGAAGTGAAACGTACCCAACCAGCCCTGGTATGAGAAGGACCATGAAAAGCAGCAGTGGTGTATTCCCTGAAGTACTCGGGAATGGACAGTCCGAGGAAAAGGGAGACGCCCGTGATGAAGAGGTTTCTCATGGAGTTCATGTTTGTGAACTGTAAGAACGATAACCCCACGGAAGCTGGACATAGTAATGAACAATAACATTAAGGAAATTGAGAGGAAGATGGCAATGGAAACAAGACAGAATAGGCGAGGCTTACCAACAAGACCGAACATTACGCAATATACAGCTGCAAATATTGTGAAAGGTATTGAAGCAAATAGTGCTCCAAATTTTCCTATACATATGAAAAAGTATTAGCACCACCATACAGTACAGAAGTTAATTTTAATTGATTAAGGTCTCCTTGGACAGGTTTTAACTTACCCAAAATTGAGAAGAAGATCATAAAACCAGCTGAAATTTGGATCACCCGCCGACTACCAACTCGAGTGCTTCCAAGAAGACCGATATTTTCCCTGGTATTATTTTGTTTTAAAAAAAAATGTTAGGGTATGTAAAAACAAAATAACCCATTGGAGCCAAAGCAGCAAAATTAACCGAACACACTTACACAGAAACCGTCGATCCAGTAGAAGTACCGAATAATCCATCCAACAAAATTCCAATGCCCTGCATGTCAAAAGTTTCACACCAAGCTATCACAGTCAACCACCAGAGTACTTGAAATTCTCACAAGATACATAAGAAGTATTGAAACACAGACCTGCCATCCTATTCCACGGCTAAGAACATGAGCAGGTGGGGGTGTTGCGCTTGCCAAACGAGATGCTGCCTTATATGCTCCAGTTGACTGCACCGAGAAAGGGAAAAAAGAAAAGAAAGACTCTTTTACAACACTGATCGGCAAATAATGGTTAACAAACTTTCCCAGATCACAAGTTTGTACCTCAATCAAGGAGACTAATACAGCAGACATCATTCCAAAAGCATGGCCAGCATCAAATGTAGGTGCACCCCACTGAAGAGGATACGGGATTTTTATCCTATTGAGCAATTTAAGAATACAAATATGAGTCTTCAAGCAATGCACTGGTTCACTGTAAAACAAGTATGTTGATACCAACCATGGTGCAGAGGAGATCAGGTTAGCTTTATCAGTGCGGCAGTTTCTTTGGGTTAATTCTGGGTGGTGTTTGTATGCACCGCTCGCTGTTAGGAGGTGTGCATAAGCCCATATAAACGTGACCGATATGAGAAGAGCAAATCGCTCCATTAATGGAATTTGTTTTGTTTGAAAGTGCTTCAAGTACTGTTTACCAGAAACAAAAGAAGGTATTAGCACAACACACTAAGATATAGCTTCTAAGTTGGAATTAATATGAGTATAGGTTGTAATATGGCTGAACTTAAAATTTTGTTAATCATGTCGTAGAAACTACAACACTCCCAAGCTAACTTTTAGTGATGTCTAAGATTAGTAACATCACCTGAGAGAAGGCAACAAACAAGATTAACATCGGAATGCCAATTTCCACGCATCTTCCAACCTGATAATAATACATTAGAAACAGATTAACAGAAGAATTTTCAGTTAGACACAATCATTTGCTAGCTAATGAGATTAAACCACCATTTTAACTCCATGTTCAACATACCACTGGGAAGCCTCGATCGAATAGCCCAAAGCCCACAAGAGAAATCACTGGAGCCATTCCAAGTGGGCTGAAAAACCTGAAGGAGAAAAAAAAAAAGGAAAAAGTTAACTCATAAAATTAACAGTGTGCAGTCATGATGTTCAAGTGTGTTATATCTAGATAAAACTATACCTTGAACAGATAGCCCACAGCTGACTATAACCCAAAATAATCTGTACGCTTGATGCCACGATCAGCGCACCTTGTATCGCTCGCATTGTACTTAAAAATCTCTACACATGGAAAACAATGCGTCAACAGTCATTGTAGACAGTCAATTACATCACATTGTTTTCACCAAAATTAAATAAATCTCTTTTTACCATATAACATTAATTTTACAAAACAAGTGAAAGATGCAGCATAAGTTTCTTCAGTTAACAGCTTCCAGGGTACAGGTTATAACATGGCTAGTCATATATTAGTCGATAAATAAAATCCCTCATATGTAAAAGGACACCTCCGGCATATCATATTTCATGAAAAATAACCATTTTATGTTTAGCACTTAACTCATTTAGCAATGAACAAGATGCACACTAGATGAAGCAAGTCATAACTTAGTAAGCTCAATTTCTAACCAAAATTAAAATAAATAAATAAAAAGTCAAACATACCGTATGAGGATCTGTGATTCTTTCCAATGATGGATCGTGGATAATAGAAATTATGGGTACCATAAATGCCCATGACCCTCCAATAACAGTAGGTAATCTGGTCCCAAACAACGTTTGTAGCAGTGTGTTTATTCCTCCTACAAATAGCATTGTTTGAACTACCCTCACTTTGTCACCCTGATCACAAACATCACAAATAATATTACTCAAAACTTAACCATATAAAAATCTAACAAAAAAAAAAGTAACATTGATTTACACGCTGAAAATAAAACCAAGCGACTTGATACTTGATTCATGATCATTAAAAGCTCGTTGAATCATGTTCAATTAAAGATGTCAAATAAATTTGAGCATACTTTTACGTTTGATAAAACCTAAAACTCGATAAGTGAAAAATATTTTAGACAAGCGTAAAACTGTAAAACTACTCGAACTAAAATTCAGCTCAATTAAAGCTTATTCGAGCTCGATTCCATTAATAATTAAACAGCTCAAATATAACATTAGAAGCTCAATAATATTTCACGCAAACTTAAACAACAGTAAGTTCGATTCAACTCGTCTCATTTACAGCTCTAAATCTATCAAAGATGGCTTACGTCATCGCCGCCCATCAACGGAACGAGAAATGTAGGAATCATGACTGCAGTCCCTAATGCCAGGATATAATGTTGAAATCCAAGTCCTATTGACTCCCCTGTTTTCACGTTCATTAATAAAACAACAAATGTTATTGACTGTGAATTAAAAAAAAAACGGAAAAACGCACAAAAAATAAATAAATACCCCAAGAAGGATTAGAATCAATGCAATACTCCAAGCCTTGGAGTTGATCCATAGGAGGATGACTAATTTCCTCTGGTTTTGGAGCAGCCATTACTACTAAACTCAATTTTCTTCTGTCTCTCTCTCTCAAATTTAAGAAATCGATAAATTAGCAAGACTTAATGCAAACAATTAGATAAAAGTAAAAAAGCGAAAAGAGGAGAGGAAAAGAAAAGCAGAAAAAGTTGACACTGGGAGAGGGAAAGAGAGTCAATGTGATTGGACCGAAATACACTGTATGTGTGTATGTGTATGTGTATGTGTATGTGAATGTATAGGCGGCCCTGAAGATTGAGAGGGAGAGAGGAGAGAGAGAGCAGTTGCAGCCCACTGTTGAAGCTTTTTTATAGAGTTGTGATTTGCTCTCTCTCTTCGCTTTATTTGATAGTGAATGTTCCGTTAATATGTCCTTAATTCCAGAAATGCCCCTTAAGGAAGTGCCAAACCAGATGTTACCGTTAGCCCCTGCTTTCTGCTGTACTTCTTAAATTTCTGTTTTCTTTTTTATTTTTTTTATAATTCCTGGATGCATATTTAGTGAAATTATTTTACTAAGTGCTATTAACACCATATTTTCCCTGAATATACTGTAGAAAAAGTGTTCGATTACTTTATTCGAACTTGTATGATTATATTTGATTAGATCAGCTAATCTATATCTATATCTATATTTATATAACAACAAAATCCACCCAAAATAGTAACTTAAGAATTTTCCCGCCCAAATTCCCTTGCCATTTATGGAATACATTATTTTTAGTATAAAATATTTTATTTGGAAATAAATTTACATATATTTGCCTAAAATATATTTATGCACCATTATCTCAAATTAATAGTAAGTCCCCTAAAATCAACTTAATTTATCCAAGTCTATAAAATGAGACACTCACGCAACCTTCCTAAAACGGTCCGACCTCATATCTCACAGAATCTGTTCCGCGCAATCAATTTATTTTTTTAATTGAAATCGACATTAATCAAGCCGTTGATTCAGCCAAATTTTGCGTCTACTTCTAAATTTTATTTTTCTTTGAATAACTTTATTTGTTTTGAAGATTAAGAGATACAAAGTAGCTAGGGAGAAGTGAGGCGATATCACCACCCACCAGAGTAATAAAGAGAGACCAACACTTAGAGAGAGAGAGAGAGAAAGTGGCCGAAATTGTGTGAGAGAAATCAAAATAATTATCTAGAATATAAAATGAGGGGAGGGGGCTAAAATGTGGGGAAATGAGTGGGATGAGAGTAAGTTTGTCGACAAAAACAAAATAATTTTTTTTTTTGCTTCCAAAATCATATGTATTATGTTTACTGTACTCATTCTTTTTCTATTTAATTTTATTTTCACTTAATGTGTCCTTTGATTTGCGTAGTATCAATTATGTGTATAAAAAATTTATGATCAAGTATATTCGTACACAGAAAGGAAAAACAAATAAATAAAGAAAAATCAAAACAGAAAAATAGATTTAATACGATTTTAAATAAACCCCTAATGATCTTTTTATATTTAATGTTAATTTGAATTTTGTTTCATTCTTTATTAATTATTTTTCTTTTTTAATGTTTTAATCATATAAAAATATAAAATTGAATTATTTAGTAAATATTTTATAATTTTAGTTTATAATTTCAAAAAAAAAAATTCAAAAAGTGATCTAATTTTATTATTATTTTTTAATTTCTAATGTGATTTTTCTGTATAATAAATTTTATGAGTCATCTATTATCGATCTATATTTTGACCATATTGTATAAATAAATTAAATTAAATTAATGATAAATAATTGTTTGTTGGTTGATTATGTGGGTTAATTATTAGTGTGCTTGTGCAACAAATAAAAATTGATAAAATTAGAATGTAGTGTTTTGGTACTCACTAAAAGTTTTTGAAAATTTCTTGAATTTTATATTTGAAAAAATAAAAAATCAGATAATTTGGATAAATATAAACGTTCGTCACAAAATTATAAATATACATATATTCTATAACTTACTCAAATTTATATATTTTTTATTTTTAATATTTTTCATTGACTCTTCTTTCATTATCATATAATTTTGCATCTCTTATTATATATTGATTGTAATATTTTATTATATTAAAATTATATAAACATATAAAATTCTTATTATTTATTCATTTATATTTACAAATCGTGCATCGCACGGGGATACTACTAGTATATGTTAAAAGTGTTCGGCTAGTGTGCTCTAACATCTCGTTTTCATATTTTAAAAATATTAACTTGGTGTTAATACTGAGTCCATTATTTTATCTCTACTTAAATTCAGTAACTCTGGAACTCCAAAGATGTTGAATACAAAATATAAAAAGGAAAAAAGATGATTATTTTTCTTTTCCTTTATTTCTTTTCAAGCAAAATCTTGATAGGTAAACAATGCCATTACAAAAGCACATGTGATGCTACCAAAATAAATGAAAACGAATTTAGTCTCTTTCCGCTGAACATCTATTACAATACTCCCTCCATTTTACAATAATAGTCTTATAATTATTTTCAGACAGATTAAGAAACAATAGTTGATATAGTTAAACTAAATTTTAATTTTCCTTTTCTTTTAGGTTCCTATTTATTTTTTTATTATATTATGTTCATATGAAGATTATCAAGACACATAAATTAGGGACGAACGTCGAAATGGTCAATTAGTGATGTACTTAATATATATATAATAGGTGGCTTATTTTTGTGACACGAAGAAGAATGAAAAATAAGTTACCCATATAGGCCGAAGGGAGTATTGTATCTTATAAGTTTTAATTTCAAGTTTCAACATCATCAGTATGTATGAAGAGTACAAAATGTATTAATGAATATATTTATTACATCAATAGTATCAAAATAAGAGCTATATATAAAAATAAAACTCCTCTTAAACTAGCAATTCTAGAGTCCCCCTCCCCACCCCCCCACCACCCCACCCAAAAAAAAGTCCATTACCAATTAAGGAAATCATGAATTTTGGTATATAAAATTTAATCCTAATATAAAACGCACCTAGAATCACCCACATCGTGTGATGCACAATTTAAAATATGTATTTATTTTTTAAAAAGAATTAAGATCAAATAATCGAATAATATCAATTGAATAATTTATTATCTTTAAATAAAAGATATTACTATATCTAATAATTTTTATTTCATCAAAAAGACTATTTAAATTACTTTTATTTGCTGCTCAAATCCAATACAAATAGATCGAATATTTCAAATTCAAATCAAAATCCAATAATCAACTAACAAACAATTACTTATTTCAAATTCAGTTCACTATAAATCAGATTAAAAATAATAAAAAAAGATGATTCATTTTTATTATTTGTAAGTAAAAATTGAACTTAAAAATAAAAGCAGTTATTTATATTTTTAGAATGTTAGAAAAATACTTGCTAAGATTTAGAGAGATAGACAGAGCCAAACACGTAGCTAGATTTGCGCGTCCCTTATGAGTTATGTCGGTGTATGTGTTCATCTACTACTTTTTTATTCTTTATAGAAAACGAAAAATATCCATTAATTTAAAGACTTAAAATTATTTATTTTTAATTTTTGAAATTATAGTATACTACTATACAGTAAAGATAAATATATATGGATTTGTATATAAAATAAAATTAAGGTTCTGAAAATATATAAAATTGACTACTTCTTTTATATGAAGATTAGTCAATAAATATCTACAAATAAATATTTCTTTTTAATTCTTTTAATTTTTATTTGCAATCGGAGCCCTATTTCATATTACATATATAAAACATAAATAACAGATAAAAAACTTTTATTCTTTGGAATGTAACTTATTTTAAAATAAGAAATATCGATGTCAATTAAAAGATCATGAGAAAAATTAATTTGATATTTTTTCCATAAAAAATGAAAAAGATACACAAATTTGTTGGAATGTATATTTAAATGCACAATTTGTCCGAATGTATATTTTAAGGCGGCCGCTATTTGCAGCCCACAAAATTTCTAAACGCAACCCACTTGTTAATGTAGCCCATTATATTTTAAAAAAAAAAAGGTAAAAATTCTTAATGCAACCCACTCATTATCAATTATATCATTCTTTAGTAAATTGTATCATTTAGATAAATATTAAAAAAATAATTAAAATATAAAAAGAAACGGGAACAAAAGAATAAGAAAAGAAAGGGGTGTGGTAACCGTAAAACGTGAACGAACAAGAGAAAGGGATTTCCACCATGTTGCTTAGCAACATTTTCTAGTAGAAGAAATTTTCATTATATACCATCAGTTTCGTAGAAAAATCTGTAAAACAAAATTTTCAGAAAAGTTTAACGTTTATTCCAGATGAATTCCCGTAATTTTGTTCGACTTTATTGGTTAAACATGTGCGATTACGTTTCGTCGTTGAAGTCGTACACATTACACTGTATTCAATCTTTTGTGATTGAATATATTTTATATTGTTATTTAGATCCTTCATTGATGAATTTTAAAAAAAATTAGGGTTTATGGATTGGGAAAGAGAGACGCGTCTGGTTGAAGATGACAAGAAAGAAGAAACATATTTTTTTTAGTTTTGATATTTTTTCTAACTTTTATATATTTATTATTTTATTATCATGAAGGTGATCTAAGTCATTTTATAATAGTATTGAATTTATGAAATTTGTGGGTTACATTAAGAAAATTTGTGGGCTGCGAATAGTCGGTCCCATATTTTAATGAAATATCAGTACACTTTCATTAATTGTGTCGAGATGTCTTATCCAATTTTTAATTTTTTTCGTTTTATGGGAAATGATAACAAAAAAGTTATAAAATTCAAGCGTAATAAGTATATCGAATAAAAAACGCAATTAATATGTTTTCATCAAAAGTAACCGATGAAAGGTAATATAGGATTTGAAGGTATTAAATTTTGTGAGAATTTTATATATTTAAAAACATCTTATTCAATATGAGCATAATTTTAATGCTCATAAAATCATAGAACATCGTATGTTTTCTAATTTGTAGTCCGCAAATAATTTGAACATGTTTTTGGGCAAGCGTTGATTCTGATATTAGCCAAAATTAAATAAGATCTTTGTTATTTTTTAAATTAATATATTGACAAATCTTCTCATAAAATCAGCTCTCTTATTCATCTATAATTTGTTACAATTTAGGCTCATCAAATATGTTGTACATCCTGAGATACTACAAAATCAATCATCAACATGACTTCTATTCTATGCACAGATGCTAGAGATATTCATACATTAAGAAAAATAATATGAATATTCTATAACTTACTCATATATATATATATATATATATATATTTAATACCTTTCATTGCATTATTTTTTCATTAACATGTAATTTTTCATATCTTATTATATATTAATTGTAATATTTTATTATACTAAAATTATATAAATCTATGAAAATTTAGTTATTTATTTATTTACACTTACGAACCGTGTATTGTACGAGGATACTACTAATTATTTCTTAGAGTGTATCGAGATTCAAGTTATCTGAAATTCATAATATGAATTTGATTTTTTTATAAATTGGGGTGGTGTTGGAATGAGTTAATGAGATGAAAGTTACTTAAAAAGTTGTAATTTTGGGTGTAAGTATTTATACAAAAGCAGTAATTCTTTTAAGAAAGTAATCATTTTTTAATGATGAAAAGTAACTTTGTTTATTTTAAAAGTAAATTTATTATAAATGTAACTCACATCTAAAATTCTATATTTACTCCTGCATATTCTTTTAATTTCATGATTTTGAGTTGCACGATTGTATTTACTTATTATCCAAAAGTTTTCAAAAGAATTCCATTTTTATAGAATAGTTATGAACAATGTCATTTTGTTGGGATGGTGGCAGTTCTTTAAATCAGCTAATGATTTCAAGTGGAAAAAATAAAAATAATTAAAAAAAAAGAAAGAAAAGAAAGGAAAAGGGAAAAAAAATCATTAGATAACAAACCTCCTAGTCCCCTTGCTTCCCAACCCTCATAATTTTGGGCAAAACTTTTTTATTTCATTTTTATTGTATTATATAATTTTAAGAAACTACAAATAAATAAAATTAATTATATTATAAAATGATATTTGATTTTTATATGTCAAAGATTTTGATATAAAAAAACAATAAAAATAAAAAAATGGGTCAGCTAGGTGGCACAAAATCGCCAGCATACCAACGTCAACTTAAACCGTGGATTAAAGTCTAAAATCGTCAACATACCAACTTCAACTTCAACTTCAATTATGTTGGCTTCGCTATTAAATTTTAGGTAAAACCAACTTAACCAAACCATAAACTCCGAAAATATTAGAACTCGTATATTTGTGTAATGTTCTTAAACAGCAAGACTGGACGAGTGATGATGAGTAATAAAGTAAAGTAAAGCAGTGATTCCTTCAAAGAGTAAGAACATAAAAGAAACAATAATATGATTTTGTTGATGTTGTGTTTGATGATGCGAGGGGACATTATGGTGTTGGTTTTGTTGTGCGGAATTGGAGGTTTTATTGAGTGTTATAGTTTTTTGTGTTGAATGTGATTTCAATCAGGTACAAGCTTATTCGGATTCCTTACTTGTTGTGTGTGCGGTCACGGAGCAAGAGGGTTCACTTGATTATTGTGGTGTCATTTGTGATGATATTTGTGGTTTGTTGAGAGAGTGTTTGTGAAGCACATGAAGCGAGATAGTAATAATGTGGCTCATCATTTGGCTCGTTTTTCTTTTTTATCTCCTCATTCTTCTGTGTGGATGGGGAGCAATATCCCGTTATGGGTGGATGATATTGTACTTAAAGACTTTCAGTGAGTATTAAGATTGTCTCGTTGTATAAAAAAATTAAAAAAAATAAAAAAAAGATAAAAATTACGTGGAAAAATTCCTCTTTCTCTTAGGTTTTTTTATTAGCCAAGTGATGTGCACACTACACTTTTGGCCTTAAAAAGCTTTAGAACTCTCTCCTAAGTTGCCAAGACTATACGCACTCCCCCTAACTACTTGCCCCGCCACTTGGTCCCCCAGTTGGACTTAGTGCAGAGAATCTCTCTAATTGCACTTACAAGATCTCTCGAACTTGTTTGACACAATTCTCCCGAATCTGTTCTAATTAATAACTAGATGGTGCAACTTACTTTTCACTGAATCTATATCGATATATATATAAAAGTAAAATGAGGGTTATTATTGTAAATTACCTTTTTCTCGCCTAAAATATATCTTTAATGCATTCTTAATTTCTTCTAAAGCATTAATTATATTTTTTTCTTCAAATTAATACAATATTAAGTATTACATTTCTTAATAAATGAATATATACTTTAATAAATTAAAAGTAAAAGTTAATATATAATTTAATGATTGACTAATTAAATTATTATATTTACAAATATTAATTTGTTATAATTAATCATGGGACTGCGACTTTCACATATATTTATATATGAAAATTAATCTTGAAATTATTTTTTATTACATATTCATATTTTCTATTTATTAATATTATTTCGTTATAAACAATAATTACACTTTGCAATCTAACTATGAGATTTTACATGTGCTACAATCTATATTTCTATTTAAAAAATAAAATTAACATGCTTGAGCTAAACTAGGTTTTTTTAGAGTTCTCAATATAAACAATACTTTGTTCCATTTTTTCATATTTTGCAACATAAGCAAAATGTACACACACACACACACACACACACACACACACACACACACACACACATATATATATATATATATATATATATATATATATATATTAATTGTATCCCAGGATTAAAATATCTCCGATATTCACCGATATCTCTCCGATATCTCTCTTTTTTGGCGATACCGAAACGAAATTCGGATGTAATAAATTTATGTCAGAATATCTCCGATATATCTCCGAAATCTCCGAAATTTCTTCGAAATCTCCGAAATATCTCCGAAATATCCGAAAATTTCGATTTGGGCTATCTCTAGGTATAATTTGTTGTAATTTCGTGGAAATTTTACCAAATTTTTTTTGAATTTCGATAAAATTCGATTAAATTTCGGTGAGATTTCGATTAATATCGGTGAAATTTCGGTTAATATCGGTGAATTTCGGTAAAATTCGATTAATTTCGGTGAAATTTCGATTAATATCGGTGAATTTCGGTAAAATTTGATTAATTTCGGTGAGATTTCTATTAATATCGGTGAAATTTTGGTTAATATCGGTGAATTTCGGTGAGATTTCGATTAATATCGGTGAAATTTCGGTGAATTTCGGTAAAATTTTCTTAATGCAGGCTTAGTTGTAAAAATTTGGTTAATATCGGTGAAATTTCATGATCCTTAGTTGTAAAATTTCTAAATTATTCGCAATCCACTAAATTTTCTTAATGCAGCCCAAAGATTTAATAAATTAGCATATTATTGTAAAATACTTGAACATCCTTAATGATAATAAGAGTTCATAATGTATCTTGTGTGGCCTGATAATGTTTCTATTATTTATTATTTGTCAATTAGTTGTAAATATGTGAATTTCACTCAATACTTAGATTAAATATTTAAATTTAAGTAGGTTTATAACAATCTATAAAATATCGTGATAAATTATCTGTTTTAATATATTTTCCGGCATTTTTAAAAAAGTTGCACCGATATTTCGATATTAATCGAGATTTCACCGAAATCTCTCTAAATTGAATTACCGATATCTCCGTAATCACCGATATTTTCGTCCTTGATTGTATCTTTAAATAAATTTCAACATATACATATATTATTAAGATATATTGAAGAATTCATATGCTTTATTTTGTTAGTCCAACTATAGAATAATCATTGAATTTCATTTTATTAATATCAAGATTTATTTAAAATCTAAAAAGTATTTGAGTATATTAAACCACCATGTAAAATATGAAAACTTGAAAATTATTTTTTCTTAAAATAAAGTAAATAGTTATAGTTAAATTTTGAAAAAAATATTTGGATAAATCAAAATATTTTAAAAAATTGAAAAAAATAAAAGAAAACACTAATTTTCTTATAAAATTCTACTTATTTTATTTGATATATTTTGGTGTGTCGTGTGATATTTATGTATTTGTTTTAGTATTCATTTTCAATTAAGCTATTGTGGGTTCGCGTAGGTTAAGGTGGATACACACATACACACACTAAATATATGTTTGGGTTTCAATATTCGGAGATATTCATTCTTATAAGTAGATATAATTTATTATTACATTGAATATTTTATCTTAATGTAAATTTATAAATAATATATTTATAAAATATAAGTTATATTAAATCCATATATCACTTGGGAGAAATTGATATTTACATTGTTTATATTGTGAGTTTATATCATATTGCAAAATGTAGTATGCACATTTTTCAGATTTTTTTTTTCAATCACAACTTGAACTATACGTTTTTTCACGTTTGCAACATCTGCTAGCAATTTAAGTGCGAAAAATAAAAGAATATAAGAAAATATTTAAATAACATTAAATCTTTTAAAAATCTAAAAGTTATTTCTTAAATTCTAAACTTCATTTAAAATACCAGAAAATTAACTTAATCATGTTGAAAATATATTAAAAAGATGAGTTTTTTTATAATAAAGAATCAAATCATTTTAAGCAAGAAAAATAAAATAGTTATTATTTTTTTTAAATCATAAAACTATTATAAATTTCTAAAAATTATCTTTTAAACTCTAAAACTTTAGTCAAACTATTTGAAAGTTATCTTGAAAATTTATTTTAAAATCTATAAACTTTCGTTTAAGACATGTGAAAATATCTATGAAAAGTCAAATTTTATGATATAAGTATCTTTTTAATTATTTTTTTGAAAAAATAAATCCTTTTAAAAATATTTAAAGTTATTTGAAGTAATATCAAAATTATTTGATCTTTTTTTATGAAATTTGATTTTTTATTAAAATAATTTCTACATTTTTTTCAGTTAAGTTTATGATATTTTAAATAATTTTTTAGAATTTAAAAATAAATATTGTATTTTCTAAATATTTTTATTATTTTAAAATAATTTCTTTTCTTTCCGAAAATTGCTACCAAAGGTTGCAAAGGTGGAAAAGCACAAAAAAAAATGATTATTCAAATATTCATTTAATTAGAATATAATAATTCTAATTTTTTATATTAGATAATATTATATTTAATTTAATAAGATAATTGCTTTTTAAAGAAATTTTCGTGTATAGCACAGGAGCGATACTAGTACAAAATAAAGGAAAAACTTGATACTGAATATCATTGTTGAGCAACTTTAAATATTGTGTGAATTCTCTTTAACCATCTTTTGATTTCAATCATCTTTCTATTTGTCATTGATGGTCATGAGTCAAGATGGTAAGTTTGACTTGCTTCTCTTTGACTCGTGGGATGTGCTTGCTCTTCATGGTATAAAATTTATTTAAAATTCTTCATGTCAACTTTCCTATAGTTTCTCCAATCAATAAAACTTATTAACCAAAATAATTCTTTCTTTAAAAAAATTCAATGAATATCATAAAGTTAGTAAATATCCATATTAGTAACCCCAAGATTTGTGAATGGAACAGCCTAAAAGTTAGTGGTGAAAGTGAAAATGGGGATATACTTTGTCAGATTGAAAAGTTGGAAGGGTTGTTTCCATGTAGATGATATTATTATATTTGGTTGAGTTGAATAAATTTATGTAGGTGGATTAAATAATGTGTGCATCCGACGTGTGAAAAAGGAATAACGAGATCAACGTCTCTTTTTGTAAATGCAAAAGACAAACCACCACACTCGATATTCGAGCCACTCTGCTCTCCTCTCACCATACCATTATATGTCTCTCGGACAGAACCCCAAAATCATGGCATTTAAACCTCCTACCTGCCTCAACCAACATTTTCAATTGGGACATGCTAACCATACATTTTAAATCACCTTACACTGTCTTATGTAGTTCAGAAGATCCGTACAATTCGAGTCATGTGAAATTTTTCATCAAGTTGTATTAGTGTTTAATTTTATGCCTAAAAGCATTACATGTTTTTTGTAAATGTTCAATGCTGAAAGTGAGTGTATATGCTTAAAGTTATTACTTGTTTTGTGTTAATATATTATAATACGTTTACTCAAAGCAACTAATATCTTTAAGCATACATCGGGATACTCAATCCGGACTGCATCGTGCACCTGATGTTTACGATCTTAATTTGTCTTTTTTTAAGGCAGCCCAATTTTATTGTAGTCCACTTTATATTTAAAAAAATAATTACAAACTTCTTAGTACAGACCACTTAGAATCAATTTCACCCTTATTTACTAAATTAAATTATTAAAATAAAATGTCATAAATAAAAAATAGGTGCTCGATTCGAATAATGTACAGTACGCGACCACGTCGGTCAAACGGATGGAACATAGTTTGATTGCAGCGATGATGTCAATCGGGAGGTAATTGATAGAGCTCAGAAAAATAATGTTGTGTGTTTCAAGGAATTGGAATTGAACACATCTGTTTGTTTAAGGCTTCATTTTGTCTGGGAAAGGGATTTCCATTATTAAACAACTTAGGGTTTATGAATTTTGGAAGAGAAAGAAAATGTTCCTTGAATATGACATAAAAGAAGAAAAAATGGATTCTTTATTCTTTCCAAAATCTACTAATTATTTATGTTTAATTATCATTAAGGATGTTATAGTCATCTTGTAATAATATTTTTATTTATTAAATTAGTAGGATGTGTTAAAATTGCAGTGGATTGTAATAGTCGCATACAATTTTTATTAAATCGAATTTAATCTTCCATCTCAATATTTTAGATTTTAGATACATTATATATGGATGGTGCCTTCTGTTATTCTGCATGCCCAATGCAATTTAGATTTTTTTACCCAACTGTAGTATCTAACTCTTTAAGTTTTAGGGCATATTTAGATTAGGATGTAGGGCACTGTTGCCTGTTCATTGAGATACATTTATGATTTGGAAAATTAATTTAAATAATAAAAAGGTTTTTTTAGTATAAGGATGGAGTATGGTAAAATGTGTATTGTTGATACCAAATTAATAGGTGTAGAGGTAGTAGATTTATATTATAGATATTACAAAAAGTGATGTAAGAAATGAATGGTTGATTGTGTACTCATAAAAAAAATGTATTAGAAATTGTAAGAGGTGTATTCGGAATTGCAAAAGGTGATAGACGATAATAGGTAATGATAAAAATGTGTATTAAGAATTGTAAAATATGATACAAAAAATGATTGGAAGATTTGGTAATGATGAAAAAGTGTTACGGCAGGACAGACAAGAATTTTTATTTAAAATTAATGAAAATAGGATGAACAATTCAGATCGATGAACCATAAAATGAAATATATTTAGGTTGAACTATCTCACATCCGATTAGAAATAACCCAGACTAAATATCCCCTTAACTTTACGCCGCACCTCATGTCCAAATTCATTTTAAAGTTTTTAATATTAAATTAAAACGACATAATATGACATGCAGGACATGGTTAGGATATGGGATCTGTAATGTAACTGGTAGACAGCATACATACATCATCGGAAAAATATTAAAAAAATAAAAAAAGCAACTACACACACAGACAATACTTTGTTATGAACTCTTATATAGAGAGATCTCCTTTAAAAAGAATAGTGATTATTCAATCTCTTTCAATATAAAAATCCGCTCACAATAATTGTAATTATTATTTTATGATTTATTTTATCTTTTATGTTTATTTACATAATATATATTTTTAAATATTATCTTTATATTGTATTTTCTCCGACCCAAAAAAGAATTCAGTTCCACAGAGTTATAACTTTTTATTTTGTCAATTTGAGTAGGTACAATCTTTTAAAAATTCTTCTAAACTTAATCCACACTACTTTTTGTATTTGTTTATTTTTAACCATTTAAGATGGTAAAATCTGTGTTTAGAAATGACCACTTGGCCCAGTTCGGTACTCCTGATGCTAAAAATATTGTAAAAACAGTTAGGTGCTAGTCGAGTAACAGACAAAAACTTAGTGTATAGTCAGAGCCTAGGCGGGTTGGCGGTGTATAAGTGTGTTTAAACGAGGAATCGAAGAAAAATCATAGATGATTAATGAAGTTTAGCGTTTAGGCAGAAACTAGTCGTTGTTAGTTGGGGACTTTTGCAATCTAGGCTAAAATTGAATATGAAACAGAACGGCTGGTGCACGAAGTGGTAAATTTGGCAAATCCCATGAATTTACTGTTTAACTTCTGAATCATGATAATTTGGAGACATCATTTATTTATGATGCAGAGAAAATAACGCATCATAAGCACAGATATTGTGACATGGAAAGAATGAGATTGTGTAGTACGGTACAATACTTAATGCAGTAATAATGATGAGAAGTGATGCAGCTGGGGACATTGATTCGGATAAGTGTTAGGCATACTTTGTTTGTAATGAAGATTATCAAAGCCCTAATTGCCCACTTTTGGAAAAAGAAATGCACTAAAACTAAAATAAACACACACATGATTATGGTCTGAATAATTTGGAAAAAACTAATACGAGGTAGGCCCTTGCTCTCCTTTCTACCTGGTCTCTCGCCAATGCATCAACTATGCTTTTTGACTGCATTATAGTGACAGGGACCGATGTATCTTTAAAGGAAAAAAAATAGAAAAAAAGAAAAACGAAAAGAAGAAAAATAGTATCAACAATTCATTAAAATTTTTGCAAAACCCCACGTGATTTCACTTCAGCACAATGTTTGTTATAAAAAAAAAAAAAAAAAAAATTATGTTATTACTTTTTCTAATTTCATTTCCAACTTTCAACTAACTTTTACAAATGTTATTCATATATATTACCAGAAAACATGAAAATAATTAATTACGTAAGCATTTCTGCTCGAATAACGCTATGATAAATTGTTAAAACCATGTAGAGATTCAATAGAGTTCTAAACCCATGTAGAAATTTCATACAATTTTAAATTATAGAGATCTAGCGCAAGATTATAAAGCTTACCCGAAAATAAAGACAGTTTGCTGAAAATTAATATTACAAGATTTATTCGGAGTTCATAAGATGCTTCTTATTTTTAAAAATGAATTACACCATGAAAGTTCTTGGATAAAGAAGATGGTTGAGCTTCTATGATAGTAGTAACTAGTAATAACTACAATAATTTTATGCAATTAAAACCCAAATATAAAGGAGCATCTTGAAAGAAACCCTCGATTGAAGAATAAGCTTACTCCCCTACTTTGATAAGCTCATACTATCTTAATTTGGAAATGAAATAAAATCTAATTATAAACTTTACCAGATGATTTGAAGAGCTTGTAAACTCTTACAAAAGCTAATAAGCTCAGCCAGACACACTCTAAGCGACTAAGACAATAAATCATAATGCACTTCATTCTATGTGGATAAAGATCGGAGTATAATTTCAAGTAGCCAGCACAAAGAAGTTTAGCCGCTAGAATAATGAAAGTTAGAACCTTTTTACGTAAAAATATTCAATAATTGATGCGTATTCAACATATATTCCAAGCCCAGGATACAAGTTTGATATCCCTGCCATAGCCACTCCTTTCACCTTCATGCAAGTACCTATGCGTATACAAGTGTCAAGGCTTATCATCAAAAGGGCAGCAATTCTACTATCTTCTATCCGACTTCCTATCACTAGATCGCCTATCTTCTGCCTCCTTTCTCCTCTGTTGCCTGTTTGTCATATACAAATTTGATTCATTTAAATATCCGAACACAAAATATTTGGGGGATACAAAAGCACTCTCCTTGCACGACCAACTAAAATTAATCAGAAGTGTGATGACTAACAGACAATTCTAAATCATGAAGAGGCAGCACAATCAGAACACCATATACTAATATGAATTGAATTGAAGGAGGTAAAGATAACATGGATAAGAAATTTCCAGAACTGAACTTACGCAAAAGCAGAGTATCCGCTACCAGCTTTGGCAGCAGATATAAGTGCGGCATGAGCGCTAACAGAAAAACCTTCTTGTCCCCCAAGAGGTAACGAACTCCTCTGATCAACATCCACCTGAAACAGGAAACATTGAAGCTATTATTACAGAAACTCATGATTTTTTAAGCCTTCCAAAATCACTTGCAACTAAACGAACCTTATCCCACTTTGACTTTTTGTTCTGTCTAGCATCCCGAGCTGTAACATCTGACACAACTGATGTTGCATTATATGCTCCGCCAGCAACAGCAGCCGATCCTGCAGAACCAATGACATGGGCTAACACTGAAAATCTAAAGCATTCTTTAGGCATTCAACAAAGTAATAGGCTGGAGAGTTAAAGTACCTGGAGTTGGTATGTTGATTTTGGGTGTAGGGACAACATTCCCTGGCTGTATTCCTCCAGGAGTAAAGTCTAACTTCTGATTTTTCTTCCTCTCTTGCTCTCTCCTTTCCAATTCCCGTCTCATGTCGGCTTCTACTAGGCACAATCGAAAGTGGAGGATGAGAAATAGATTAAATGGTTCTTTAAAAAGTAAAAATGGCAATTACTCTACAAAAGACATGAAAGCCACCAGGAACTAGAATAACTCTCGAAAGTCATCTGGAAGTATGTAATAGGCCATAGTCTAAACTAATAACGATATACCGCCTTGAAACTACCAACATACATACAATAAGTGGATTGAGTTTCTCTTTTCATTATCGGAGAACAGATCAATTGCAGCCACATTGGTCGACCATTACCTACTTGAAGGTGCAACCACCTCTCGGGCCCACATTCATTTTTTTAACTGGACAAAAGACCTTCCACAATTTGATTTGTTCATAAGCTAAATCAGTTTATACAAAGCAGTTCCATTATTTTGGGCAATCACTATTCACTAATTATGATGCATGATCACTGACTCATAATTCAAAGCAATTCTCTAGATGCAAACTTATCATCACATCATGACTTATGATTTGGTGACTCTATGCATTTAAACACCTACAAAGGACAGAAAGAATGTATCAAAGAAAACAGAAAAATATGACTGTCTTTCAACGAATAATATTCACTCAGGCACCATATCCACATCAGTACATGTGAACAGATGCATGTAAAAGCTGAAGCCGAATATTCTCTGAGAGAGGGGAACGATCCAAGGAGAATAAAGGAAATGGAAGACAAAATTCCTAACTCAGCTTAGGTCATTCCAGTAATATATCCATCACCACAAAGACTTCTTTTGCGAGAAGGATGTTTGACGCCTAATAACTAATTGCTGCTTAAGGATGGTAATAGCTAAGAAGAACTGAAATAGAATTTCCTCATAAAATCCCCATGGCTTTAAGTAGTTTCAAAGTATTATCTAGTTTCAATCTCGCCCTTCTCCACACAATTTATCTATTTTCAGATTCAACTTTTCTGATGCATTGAAGAATGCAGCCTCGATTCCATGAAAACTGTATATTCCTGCACTGTGCCCTGAAATTGATAAATAGGATCAAACCAACGTGCACCAATTCCAATACATAATTGTGTAATGCATACTATATCATGAGGTTCTCTAATAACACAAAACCTATTGCCCTAAAAGAAAGAAAGCCAGGCACCATATATATAAGCGAAGAAGACAGTGATCTATCCTTTAGCAAGATGCTCATTCATAAACGTTTCTTGAAACACCCCAAAGTATATTACAACTCAAACAACTTATACGATGTCTTGACTTCACATTGAATTAACCGTACAAGTTTCGCAGTATCATCCAAGACCCAAACAAAATGACAAGACAAGTTGACTGCGGAAACAAGTATAGACAGAATCACAAGGACGCTAAGGAACAAACCTATTTCATCGTAGAAGTCGCTTTTGTCATATCCATGAGGATCAAAAACATCTTTATGGAAGCAAGAGCCTATCTGATCAATATCTTGGTAAGTCACAGCATGCAGCAAGAAGTCAGGGTTTCGATAATCCTTTCTATTCCGCACCTCTGCATTGAAGCTTCGACCAGTAGACTTCTTTATTGAAATAAACTTGCTAATCTTTTCCTAGACCAGCAAAGCAGTTAGAAAAATTCAATTGATGTAACGAACAAGCTGAGATAAAAAGATTTGGCAGCATGAAATACAACATGTTCCAGCACAAAGTACAAAATACGAAACATTGCACAATAAAGCAGTAGTACGAAAAAGTGATGCTTCTAGCAGGGAGTACTTACTTGCAGTTCTTCTGAGCATTTTGACATCGGAGGAGGAGGAAGAAACTTATCCAATGGATCATCATCTTTTCTCTCCCCAACAGAATCCATAATCGCATCCTCAGTGCCTATAGATTCTGACTCATTTGGACCACCAATCATGGCATCTGAGTCCAGCCGATCAGTTGGCTCAGCTGGTTGAGGGGTTGTTGCTTGAGAGCCAGGTGTTGGCACCCTAGCCATTCCTGGTGATTTCTTTTCCCGTAACTCACCTAACGCACAGACAAGTATAAGTACGTTTAAAAAACCTCTAAGAAGCTTGCTTGAACAATACATTTTTTATCTTGCATGTAATAAATAGATAAGATCTAACGTTTTTATGCATGAAGTCAGGAAAAAACGTAGCAAATCATACATTTTAATGTAATTGAACCTCAACAAATGTTAACTTCTTGCATCATCATTCTTTCTTTTCCATGTAAATGTATGTAATCCACATGCTTATATATGTATGTGTATACACACACATATATATATATTTATATATATTGTAATAAAAATGAGAACTTAGAGAAGCTCAATACAAAAGTGTGAGAAGAGACTCATAGATGTAAATGGTTTACATAACTTGATAACTATGAAAAAGAACATACACTCAAAATGAACAGCAGTCTTGCATCAGAAGTTCATTGTCGAGGTATCTAACCATTTCACTATCATTAATCAAAAAACCTTATGAACTTATGATATTTGAAGATTTATCCTGCCAACCAGACTACTAAAAGTGCAGCTCTCAAGAATATTATGCTAGGAAATTCAGATGAATATAGAAGAGATAGAAGACAACAATGGTCGCAGCAAATGCATAACATACCGTCACTATTTTCCAGGTGCTCCCCGTACATTACTCGACCAGTAGCTGGGATTTCACCTTCCTACATCACAAATAAATAAATCAAATTTAGAAGATAGGAGTAAAACCGAAAATTCCAAAAGCCTACTCACAAACCTCAGCTTCTGGAGACATTGCGCCCTCCTCATGGCCATAATCCACAATTGTCAATCGGCTCTTTTCCGGAACAACCGGTTGTTGCTGCCGCTGTTGGGGGGAAAAGGGAGGTAACGATGCCGGAGAAGTACCATAGATTAAAGCCTTATTAGGAGTGGAATTGTAATTAAAGCCCCTCTCTTCCTGCCGAGGAGTATTTTTGTTGCTGCGATCACTAAAACCGTCGTTGTCATTCACCGTATCAGCTTCCGGCACCGAAGTTGGAATATTATCTTCAGGATTATCTTCTTGCTCTTCATCTACGTCTTCCATCTCATCATCTTCATCGTCGTTGTACATTGAGAGCAAGGCTATGCCCTCCGACGCTTTCTTCTCCGATGCCATTCCCCAAATTGAACAGTAACCTAGGGTTTATTTTTCCTGATTTTTATATTTCGACTGGATTGTGATATTAGATGCGTCTTTCTAGAAGCTGCAATCGATAGACGAATTTGAAAATTTGCTGAATTAGGGTTTGGATTTGAAATCTGGAAAGGGAGGTTTTTTGTAGAAGAAAAACAGAACTCGTTCGAAGTTCACCCTGCCTTCCTTGTTGGCAAATTTAATAAACTACGGCACTGTTCATCGTGTAATTAAAATAATAAGTGTATTTTTTTTTTTATTTACTGAACTAAGTGAACTCGCCTGTGCCACAGACGAGTTCACATTTTCTGACAAAACATCTGTTTTAATTTTTTTTCTTTTTTTTTATTTGAAAACGCCCCTGCTAGAGGCGTTATACGGTATACGACGGAAATGGAGTAGTAAATACCAAAAGTAAAAGTCGCCCCTCCAAGGGGCGACATCTTAATAATTTTTTTTTTTTTTAATAATTATTGTATATATTTTTTTTTTATCTTAGATTTAGATTGTTTATTTTAAGAATTTTCGTTTGTTATTTGTCTTTAATTTGGGTTATACTTCGCGTTCATTTTTTCTTTTAATTTGAGTCGAATTTATCACTTTTTATTATTAGTTAAGATTCTTAATCGAGTATAATCGATTTTTAATCCTATTACGCCAAAAATAAAATATTTAGATTAATAAAAAATACTTAAAATATGAAGTTCTTTTTATCTAATTATTACAAATAAGTTGAAAAAATAAAATGTCTAATATTCATGACCAGTCCCACATCGCGTTTTTTTCCTGTTCCGTTTAGCTCTCCCTATCCGTTCCTCGATAGGGCGTTGTGATAAACGGAACAGGAAAAAAACGCGTTGTGGGACTGATCATGAATATTAGACATTTTATTTTTTCAACTTATTTGTAATAATTAGATAAAAAGAACTTCATATTTTAGGTATTTTTTATTAATCTAAATATTTTATTTTTGGCGTAATAGGATTAAAAATCGATTATACTCGATTAAGAATCTTAACTAATAATAAAAAGTGATAAATTCGACTCAAATTAAAGGAAAAAATGAATGCGGAGTATAACACAAATTAAAGACAAATAACAAACGAAAATTCTTAAAATAAACAATCTAAATCTAAGATAAAAAATATATATATACAATAATTATTATTAAAAAAATATATATATATTAAGATGTCGCCCCTTGGAGGGGCGACTTTTACTTTTGGTATTTCCTACTCCGTTTCCGTCGTATACCGTATAACGCCTCTAGCAGGGGTGTTTTCAAATAAAAAAAAAAAAAAAAATTAAAACAGAAGTCGCCTCTGGCAGAGGCGACTTCAAATAGTGTTTTGTCAGAAAATGTGAACTCGCCTGTGGCACAGGCGAGTTCACTTAGTTCAGTAAATAAAAAAAAATACACTTATTATTTTAATTACACGATGAACAGTGCCGTAGTTTATTAAATTTGCCTTCCTTGTTATTAAGTTCACTATAAAAAAAAAAAAAGAAAAAAATTACTCCTTCCCTCCAACTTAACATGCCTACTTGTCATTTTGACACGTCTTACATTAACTTATCAGTCCGTAATGATAAATTTTCCACATGATTTCTACACTTAAAATCTCCACTTTTGAAAAAATCAAAATTTCACAAAATTTATTTTTCTTAACCTGTCAACCCAGACAGGTTAAGTCACAACGGAAGGAGTATGTAATAAAATAAAATAAAAAACCACTAAAATAAGAGTACGAAATCCGTCCTTAAATTTTCGAGAAATCTTGTCAAGTGTTTTTGGCGCTAAACTCTTTGATTAAAATTTATCAGTGTCAAAGGCCAACGATAGATTAATAACTAAAAAAAAAAATTTAAGTTAATTATAATATTTAAATGAAGATATATAAGTTTGTGCCTCGTCTATTGCTCCATATACAAATTCAACAATTAATATGATTTTTATTAACTAAATCCTCATACTTTTTTATTGGAAAAGTTTGGCCCCAATCTACTGGGGGTTTGGTTTTCATTTAAATAATTTCAGTCTCAATTTCCACCTTTTTTTTTTTTTTTTTGCGGTATTTTATTTATTGTTATGATTAAATTAACGTGTTTAAAATAAAATAGATATGACATATAAAATTATGATTAAATATAATATATCAGTGTCTATAAAAGACAACTTATGTTGTCTGGAGCTAGACAGGACCTCATCATGGATAGTGTTGTCGCTGCAGTTGATACCAAAGCGACAGAGTCTATGAGAAATCAAATGGCCAGGCCCTTCACGGGAGAGGATCTGATGACGGAATTGTCACAAATGCACCCTACTAAGGCCTCGCGGCCCGGCGGTATGCCCGCTCTATTCTATAAAAAAAAAAAATGGAATGTGGTTCATAGTGATCTTGTTCCGACTTTACTTGATATTCTTAATAATGGTGCTAATCCCGCCGCTCTAAATAGAACTCACATTGCCATTATCCCAAAAAAAGAAAAATCCTTCTTATACAAAAGACTTCGTCCCATTAGTCTTTGTGATGTTGCTTATAAGATTGCAAACAAAGCAATTGTAAATAGTTTTAAGTTTTTTTTTTTAATTATTTTGTTTATTTCACTTATAAGTATCCTTCTATTTATGAGGTTTTAGAATTTTAACAAGCATCCATTATTTACCATATTTGTCATGTTTGGAGAAAGATTTTGAAGTTAAAAGAAGTTTATAGATTACAAATGATTAACTTTTATCAAAGACATCCATATTCTTAAGTAGTTTATTAAGTTATAATCATCTTTATTTGAAAGACGAAGTTGGATAGTTCAAGTGGCAGAACATCTACTACCTAGGTTTTTGTCTTGGGTTCGAGTTATCTTGGAGTGGAAGGAGAGGGTTTTTTCTTTGTTCTTAACTTAGAAGAAAAAAAAAATTATCTGTATTTGAAACTTGAAGTTTAATTGATTATTTTTTATTTAATTAATTATTTTTTGTGGATGTTAATGTGTATAGTTACATTAAAAAACTTAATAAATAGCGACTATAAATTTTCTATTTAGACCACCAATCTTATTGGTTCGACTAATTGAACCACCAACCGATAAGATTAATTTTACCACCGATTCAATTATAGCAACGCCATATAAGCTACTTGGTGACAACGAAAGTTGTACCTGTGCAATCCACCACGTGTAACACCTTGTAGTCTTCCCCATTATTTAATTCAACTTTTCCTCATCCTTTGTGTTTTAAATATTTGGGCCGACATATTACATTCTGTGTGTACCTATTAAAGTTTCCGGCGTTATAGCTCAATTATCTTTTAGAAAGCTGGCCCATAAACTATTTTTGGGTTCAAGAATAAATTGAGAGCTCAAGACATCGGATTTGTTTACCAAGTTTCAATGTCCAATTGCTTTAGCTTCTTACTTCATTTTCTTAGCCAAGTTTATTATTGTTTTGCAACCTTATGCACATTTAGGGTGTGTATAATTATTTGAATAATGAAAAATAATGTTTATATTGACAATGAGTATATGGCTGTAGAAATTAAATTAATAGATTACATTAGGAATGACAATGGAGCGGGTTTAGCTTTTTCAAAGACCCACTTCGCGTGGAAAGAATTAGATTCATAACCCGTTTCGACCCGTCTTTTCTGAAAACCCGCCCCTCCCCGCTTCCGTAACCCGGCGGATTTACTCGCCCCAATCCGCCATGTAGTTTTAGTTTTTTTTTCCAATATATACAATATATATTTTTTTAATATAATTATTCCACAATTAAAATATAATATAAAATAATATTACTGATTAAAAAATCAATTAACCAAAACAACTAAATAAGTTCTCAAACTAAATCAAACACAATAAAATAATAAAAATGTGAATATGTTGATAGTAAGTAATAGTAGTAAATATATACGGGATAGGTTAGGGGCGGATTTAGCAAAATTCTCAATCCGATTTAAATTCGATAATACCTGTTTGATCAAATTTAAACCCGTTCCATATAAAACAGATTTAGTACGAATTCGAATTTTAACCCGATTCATTATCATCCCTAGAAACTAGAGTAAAAAAACAAATGTTTGTGGAATAAGCCAACCCCATCCGACTGTATATAAGCCAACCCAAACATTACTTTAGATTTTGATGGTTAATTTGAATTCAGCGAAGAGTCCCGCTGACCGTCAATACTTTCTTAATTATTTTATTAACAAAAGTTTATGTATTCAGGTATTTTAAAGCATAAGAGAAGGGGAGAATATATTGTAATTACTTAAGAGTTAATTGCAGCAATCTTACTAAATTATTAAAATTTCTACACATAACTTATTTATTTTTTTCCTGACATTGTTATATGTAAGTTGTACGGGTTTAATAAATAAAACACTAAATTACTTTTTCGACTATATTTCACTGAATTTATGCACGTGACCTGTATGTGACAAAATTTTAAAGATTTTTTTGTCCATACAATTGAGTCGTTTTCTTCTTGGATATACTTAGGAAAATTTACATCTAGATTAGTGGAAAAGAAACCGTTAGAAATTTATCACGCACAAGTCACGTGTTAAAATTCAGTAAAAATAGTTGGCAAATGAGTGTGATGGTTTATTTAACAAACTCGTATAGTTTGTTTATATTAAAGCCAAAAAATAGTTTTGATTTAGTAGTACTACAAGAAAAGGTTTTTTTGAGACAACTTTTAATGAGTAATTGTCAAAATTTAGGGGTTTTTGTCCTCTCAATAACTTGGACGCAAATAATATATTTGTGAAAACAAAAGTGGTCTCAAATGTATTTCAAATATTTTTTGCAACTAATTGTCTGTAAAAGTAGTTTTAAATAATTTGTAGAGAGATTTGTAACAATAAGTGATCACAAATTATTTATTATTAATAATCACAATTATAATCTTAAAAAATTATATATAAAAGATATTTTTGTTGTAGCGAAAGGTTGCTTCACTTAGACCATGGCTTAATAAAGCAAAATAAAGTACACAAACCCTAAAAGCCAGAAGCTGACAAAGATGCTAATACGGAAGCAAAGAAAAAACAAAGATTAGCTAAATTACCCACTGCCGTTGCTTTTCCACATCAACGATTTCTTTCGACTGCAACACCCAAAATAGAAGGAAAAAAAGTAAGAAAAAAAAAAAAAAAAAGTGCGAGAGAAACAACTACAAGAAGAAAAACATTTAAAAATATGAAATAATCTACATTTATTACCGGTCATGACTAATTCCTCGTGGGGATCTGTCACAAATGCGGTTGCGAATTCTTAATTTGATACCCTGCAGGGTGGGAATGGGGAAGAAATTGTCCCCGTTAGTTGAGATGGGGAGAGAATGCACTCGCAGCGAGGATCCGATAATATTATTTGATTTTATATATTTTTAGGTGGTAAAAATATATTTTATTTTTATTATATTTTTGTTTCTATTGTTATAATTTTAAAATGACTTATATGTACTATATTCTAAATTTTCTTTGTTGACTTTGTTAAATTTAAACCTACTAATTATTTTTTAATTCTTTATTAATTTTATTAATATCTATATCAAATGAAAATAATAAATAAAAATGAGACGGGGATGAGGCCAAAAAAATCCCCGTTAATTTTTACAGGGGAAAATGAAAAATCTCCACGCATGCGGGGACAGGGATGAGGACTTAACCCATGGCCGCGCCCCGCCCCGCTCGGTGCAACCTAATGACTCATGTATCCTTTATGCATTATTACAAGAGGAAGAAACAAATGCGACTAGAAAATGTAGTGACCAAAAAAAGAAAATTATATTAACGAAAAACTTTTTCGTGAACATGTGGAGACAAGATAGTAGTTGCATATAAGATCATTTAAAATACACTTTAAGTATATACTTGCAGTTACAAAAGAATAAATATAGCAATTATTTGTATTCACAAGATTTGGATCTACAACATTGGTGTTGAAAACTAATCAAACCACTCGATCTGAACTAGATCGTTAAAGGCTCATTTGAACTGAACGGGATCTTTTATTTCAAATCATATTTCATTTTACATTTCATAGCATTCACAAATGACATGTGTATAAGGTGATATCATAAATATACACGACAAGTAGAGAATCTATAACTTAGGGGTGACAATTTTCGACACGACCCGAACAACCCGACACGACCGAACCTGTATTTTGAGGGTTAGGGTCAACCCGAACCCGAACGAATAAGAAACAGGTCGAACCCGTCTGACCCGAAAAAAATGTGGGTCGGTCGGGTCCACCCGCGACCTGTTTTTAAAAAGGGCAAATTAAAAAGAAATTAAAATTAAACAACATATTTAATAAATAATCATAATAAATGCATAAACCCTATAAAACCTACTAATCACATTACTGAATATTTGTTGTGGTAACTAATAATCATGTGAATGTATCGTCTAGAACCTATAGAAATCAATATTGTTTTGTCGTAAAGTGTTCTTCCATTCTGTTTTTCTTATAGCTCTTAGATAACAAATTCCTACAAATCTAAGCATAATGGTCTATATATTCTTCTACAATTAATGTTATTTTTTATATAAGAGATGCGAGTATAAAACATTGATCAGTAAACAAAATATGCTTAGAAAAGAGCATGCAACAATTACATTTGGTATTTGTAAGTGTATGATAAATTTTACTAGTAAAAGAAATTCACTGGATGAACTTATAAAGATGAATTATCCAATTAACAAGATATTAGATATGTTCAACAGAATCTTAAAAAATGAGAGTGAGACAATGGGAGAGTGAGATAGTGAGAGTTTTTAGAATATTTTGGAAACTGCGTAATTTTGGCTTTTAGAGTTTTAATATGATAATTTTGTGTTGTATTGTTATTGTGAGAGAAGCAGGAAATTAGAAATGATTTAAAAAAAAAAAAAAAAAAGGGTTGAAAAACAGGTTGGCGGGTTGACCCGCAACCCAAACAGGTCGGGTTCGGGTTGGTAAATTTTTTGTAATAAGCAGGTCTCAACCCGACCCGCGAACCTGCAACCCGACCTGTTTGCCGCCCCTACTATAACTATATAAAAGCAGGACGGTTTGGAAAATTTACAGAAATGTCATTTTCCCGCCTAAACTGTCCTGCTATATTTAGAAAGTCTGAACTAACTAATTCCAATTTCTGCATTTTCACATACTTTTTCATTTCTCAATGTATAGCCTACATGAATATAGATTGAATTCATAATTACGTGTTTTTTTTTTTTTTTTCTTACTCTCTCTTTCCTTTTTTCTTTTTTCTTTTTTCGTTTGAAGGGGTTATTGTGTAGTTATTTTTTTGAAATGGAGTTATTGCATAATTATTAGTGTTTATTGAATAAAAATAAATTTATAAAAGTGAAAGCCACGTTGGTTGCAATTGGGATGTATCATAGTTGGTTTAAATATTTTTTACAAATCTACATGCATGAGTAATTTGCATTTTTTACTTTTTAAAAATATTAACTAAATATACAGAATATTTCAAATTGGGCTCCAAACACATAACATTTTTTCTTTTAGTAAAATTTGTAGAAGTTGAGAGATACTGCATATTATATATATAATTTTTTCCGAACAAGAATTTGTGGAACTTTTTAATTTAGTGTTATTTATAATATTTAATATCCCCTCCATTTCAAAAAAGTGACACTTTAGCTGTTTTTTGAAGAGTAAGATGGGTAAAAATGATAAATATATTTCTACACAATTCATTTAGTTGGGATATATTTTGTTAAATAAGGAAATATAATCAATTAAATTAAGTATGTTGGTTAGAGTAAAATTGTGATTAAATTGGAAGAATTGTGATTTTCTTTTTGTTAAACTGCTTTTTTTTTTTTAAAAAAAAAATCATATTCTCTAATGCGAATTTCTTTTTGAAATGGAGGGAGTATATAATTTCACTATAATTATTTCTTAAATGAAAATACAAGTAATTAGCTTTTTTTTTCTTATATAACAATTGGTCAGAGTAAGAATATGATAGTATTATAATAGTAGTTAACACCTTTTAATAATTTCCTTTATAAAATAAACATCTTTTTTTTATCTTTACAGAAAAAAATATTTTTTTTTTTTCGATTTGGACTCATTAAAATTTTAGGGCCTAAATGTCGGTGATTGATTTTGCTGACTAATATAATCTTGCAAGATAATGGGATATTGATGTTAAACTTTTCGTTATTATTTCATTATTTGAGCTTATTTAGTTTAGGACCAATTTATTTAATGATATTTTGCTGGGTTGGGCTTTTGTTGATTTCCTATTTAGTTCAAATTGAAAATTTTTTAATTTTATTTTTGTTGAGTAACTAAATTTAGATTATTTGATGCTTTTAGGGAACATTTATATTTTATTAGTTGCTAATTCAATAGAATATGAGGAAAATTGTGAAGTTATTTAACTAAAAATATTGATTTTATTTTAAACTATAATTCTCCATCGTTGATCCACAATTCGAAATTTATTTATTTGTAAGAAAAAATTAAATATCAAATAAAATAATAGAATAACGTAACTTTCGTTAAATAAAGAATACTAAATTATCTAATAACTTTTCATTTCATTAGTAGAAAAAGTTAACTTATTCTTATTTGCAACTCATATCCAATTAAAATAGTTCAACCAACAATAAATATTCAAATGTGAACTAATCAACCAACAAATAACTGTCATTTTAAATATAATATATATTATATCAAAATATTTAACATCGGTATCAGATTAAATACTAAGAAAATATTGTTAATACTTATATATTGCAAATAAAAAATAAATTAAAAGAAATATATATTAGTGCATTTAGGTTGTTGGAAAAAACAAAATTGAGAGAGAGAGAGAGAGAGATACAAAAAATAAAGCAAAGCTCTAATTTTTTTCATCCCTAACGGGGGCGCATGTGTTCCTAGAATCCTGTTATTTTTCTTTATAAAATTCAAATATTATCCCTGAATTTAGAAACTGAAAATGGTTGTTTTTTATTATTTGTAAACAACTGCAATATTGTAGGAAAGATAAATATATAAATTTGTTCAAAAAAAAAAAAATGTTACAAAAAAAATTGCTATATTTTACATTAAAAAATAGAAAATAACAGAAAAAAATATTTATTTTTTATAAAATAAATCAACAAAAGTTGTCACATATAAATATTTTTATAAAGCAGCTTCCAACAAACAATCATATTTCGAACTAATTTTAGCAAAAATTTCCATACATATATATATGCAAATTTTTACCATATTTATACAATCTCTTATATATTAATAATGATTTAAATCTAACAATTTTAGAAGGTAAAATGAGCAGGAAAATGTGATTGATTTCCTTATATAGAGGATTCTCTTTTATTATATAAGATAAGCTTGGCTGTAAAAAAATCCATGGAAGTAACTCAAGCTCGACAATGTTGCTCCCATAGTTTTATTGACTTTATTTAATTGTGATTGTTATTCAAGTTTTAAAAAAATGATCACTTTCTTTTAATTGTTTTATACTCCCTCCGTCCCGGCTTAACCTGCCTAGGTTGACCGGGCACGGGGATTAAGAAAAAACAGATTTTTTGGAATCTTTGACTTTTTTAAAGGTGGAGATTGAGAATAAAGATTTTGAGTGTGGAGATTGTGAGAGAAATTTGCTATTTTTTGGGTAGGCAGGTTAAAGTGGGACAAACTAAAATGGCAAGTAGGCAGGTTAAGATGGGACGGAGGTAGTATATAGTGGCGATGAATTAAAAACAAGATACAGTACTCTCTATAGCTAGATTTTGTTGAAGAAACATATATAAATATGAAGAAATCTATAAATATATAAAAACAAGATAGTCAGAATAGATTACAATAACGCCACTTTCTTGCCTAAATTACTATGATGTAAAGTTTGCAATGTGTGATTTTAATGATTTTTTTATATTCTGCAGTGAGATACACAAAAATTGGATGCAAACCCTAGAACATGTTGTTAGGCATTTTGAACATATTTTGTTGTATTTAATGCATGAATTTTTATCGGCTTTTGTTGCCCACAAGAATTGGAATACAATGGTCAAGTTTTTCTTTTATTATTAGACAAAAATTTGTGTGAAACCGTCACAGCGTATGACGGAAAAAAAAATATTTTTTGTAGTAAAATTATTACTTTATCTGAAAAAATATTACTTTTTTGAACAAAAATAATATCACTTTTTGTAGCAAACGTATCATTTTCATCTATAAAAGTATCATTGTAGGAAGAGTATCACTTTTACCTGTAAATTATTTTTTTTTTTCCTCTGCATAAGTGTGTTCTGTCACACGTAAAACCATCACACATAAGACTCCCTTTATCTATTAATACGCCCCAAAAGAAAATTTCAATCCGTCCAGTAATTTATAACCAACGGTAATTGCCATAATACTAAATTACTATAAAAGAATTTGAACACAATACAATAGCACAATTTACCTACCTTATTCAGAAAGGACTAAACATATTTATGTTGGACAATGCCAATATTATTGATTTTAGTATATGACTTAGGAATATAAAAATATTAAATATATTTCACGCTGTTTTATCCGATATATATATTTATAATTATATTATAAAAAATTACTCTTATACTATTTCAAATATTACAAGTCGTGCAACGAACGGGTGAGATACTAGTATATAATACAAGATGAAACATGATTTAGAATAGAAGGTCCTCACTGCATAATTCAATTATGTTTGGTTAAAGAAGTGAATCTTCTTACGCACTTCTACATTTGATAAAATCTAAAGATTAAGTCGAACTCGAGCTAAATAAGGACAACAAAATAAGTGAGAAATTTTCTAAGTACTTGAGTTCGATTCATGTTTGACTCGATTAAAACTCATTCAAGTACGATTCCATTAATATTCAATTAAGTTCAGTTATATATTAGAATCTCAATAACATTTTAAACAAACTTCAACAATAATAGGTTTGACTCGAGTGTACTCAGTCACAGCCACACACAAGATTGATCCATACCTTGTATGCATGGAAATGGGCCAGGTGGAATCCAATAAATAGTAAATAATATAAAAGGACATGAGAAATGAAGCAAAGAATATGGTCCCTTCTCTTAAACAAACAAAAGAAGAAACAAGAAAAAATGGGCCTCTTCTTATATGTTCTATTTTGACCCAAACTCTTTGCCAAAGAGTGTCCTTATGCACTTTAATGTATGCAATGGAATATCTTGCTTTTATTGAGCTTTGATAAATACAGAGAATATTTTAATCTAGAGGATTAAAGCTGCATATATAAACAAAACTAAAAAGAGCATACAAACAAAGGAACAAATTTTATTAAAGATAAAGTAAACAATGTAAAAGATCACTAGATAATGTTAAACCAATCTTACCAAAAAACATTCATATCAAGCCACATTCTTAATATGTGTTACACTCAATAAAATTAAAACGTATTTTAACATTTTCATTTTGCGAGCTGTATTTAATTAATGCTAGAAAACTCGTTGTACAACACAGAGTGTTAGCAAAATACGGTTCAAATTATCTCCTATATAATTCTCTGACATCTGCTACATCATTCGATTGATGCGAGTTGCCAATTTATTCTTTAAGTTTTCTTAATTGAGAATGTACTTCAATTTACATTTTAATTAATGAATATTTCCAAATGGGTAGCAATCACGTTATAGAGTAGAGTTGTGTTTGCTTAAGGTTTGACTCAATAGATTTAGGGGATCAAATCTCAATAAAAAACACTCATTAACTCTCTCAGTCAGATTTAGCTCAGCGCTCTTCACCTTTAAGCAAACACATCATAGGATTATGCAAAGATCCGAGTCGAACAAAATTGTCCTCTAACGCAATATCATTGTACCAATAGTGAAATTTGAGTTTAATTTTATAGATTTGAAAGAAACAATTTACATCTAAAAAATTAAATTAACTCAAATAAACTCCAAAGGAGAAGGATGTATATCTTTCAACAAACCCAAAACTTGTTGCATTGTGGGCCTCTTCCCCTGCGCCTCCGCCGTACACAAGTACCCCACTCGTAGACACTCAACCATCTCACTCACCGAGTCGCCGTACCCTCTCAGCCCCGAGTCGAGTGCACTCGCCCCCTGGCCCTCCTTCACTAACCTCCTTACCCAATCAACAGTCTCGCACGAACCAGGTCGACCCGTCAACAATTCCATTAAAACAACTCCAAAATTATACACATCCTCCTCAGTCGACCCACCAACTCGCTCCTGACTTAATCCAAAGTCAGTGATCCGTGGCACGAAGTCGTCGGCTAGTAATATATTCGACGCCACTAAGTGCCCATGCACCACGGGCTTCGACCCAGCGTGGTGGAGATACGCGAGTCCACGTGCAACACCTACTGCAATGCGGTGGCGCGTGTGCCACTCCATCTTCTCTGGGGAAGCGTTGTGGGCCCCGTTCTGGATCTCCCAAGTGTCGGTGCTCCAGTCTTCGACGTTGAGGGCCCCCGTGGGGAGCTCATGCAGCCACCGGTGAAGGTCACCGTTGGCCATAAACTCATGCAACACCAATTTTTCTTTACCTGCATTCAAGGTAACATTAATGAATCGACATCATTATTTTTATCATTCAAGGTTGACGTTGCATTCAATGCAACAATCGTCCTTGCAAAAGTTCAATAATTCCAAATTTCAAAATTCCATGCTATCTTAATACTAGTGTCTACACACTCAAGTAACAGTACTTTTTTTTACCATAATGCCCTATAGTTTTTTTAAGGTTATTTTTAGACTATTTTTGTTGTCGCAAATATCATTTAAGACGAGATTACTGAGATTACTAGTTAGTGACAACATGTTATCTTTAATAATGTAGACATAACAAATTCTTATTATATTTCACACGACTTTTTATTGTCTCGAAAAATCATTTTTTCTTTTTAGCGACTATATTATATATTTTCTCCCATTACAATCTTAAATGTAAACGACTTAAATGCACCATGGAAGGCAAATTACATAATGATTATAGCAGGCAAATTATTTATACTATAGAATCTGAGACGCATCATTTCAACTGCAATACTTCTGAAGGATGTTGTCTCAGCTGCGGCTGCCCAAAAGAGAACATATCATAGCCGCAGGATCAAGACAACATCGTTTGGGTACCACTGCCTATGCCGAAATGTCTCCTAGCCAAACAAAGCACACCACAACAGCAGATCCCAAACCTAAAAGGTGCACTGCTCAGACCTTGGATAGTCTAGTAGACTCGCCTCACCAGTTTATAGTGAAGATACCGATTCGAACCTGCTCTCCCTCACTACTAAAAAAACCTAAACCTAAGAAGTGTACCTCATGGTACATAACAAAGTAAAATAACCTGGAAGCGTTAGATTCAAATCCCCATGTCCCAAAATTCTCCACATTTTGACTTTGTTACTAGCACAAAGATCGAAGCACTGACTCGATCAGTAGAAATTTTTACAGCACTTCAAAAATGAATCCAGCACAACCTTCCAAGCTCACTATCACCAAAATTTATTACAAGATGTAATCATGATCTCTGATCCCTACTGCAAGAATATATGTATTGGCATTTACTCACAAACCAAATCTCACGTGAATCCATTAAATTTCCTCTCAGAAAATGCTAAACTCACCCTCTTTTAAAAGTCTTCTATGTTCTATCTAAACGCTAAACTGTACTCCACTGCCTACATTTTTTTCCGACTCATCCTTACTTAATCTCACTTAAATCCTGTGAATCCCACCTACGGTCCGATTATACACTATACTTCAATCTATCGTCCCAGCAACACTAAAACAGGCATTGATAAAATGAGAGCATTGATATATTTGCATAGATACTACTAAAAGAGGCATATAATAAATTGTACCAGCAATGCAGTAGCCAGAAACAGGCAGCAAATTAGGGTGTTTGAGCCTTGACAAGTCTTCAAATAGGGCAACAGCGTCATCATGACTAAGCCTCCTAGCATTCTCCAGGACCTTGATTGCCACGTGGAGGTCACCTGGCAGCACGGCATGGTAAAGGGGCCCACACCTGCCCTCTGCTAGAAGGGACTCCTTCCCGAAGTGTGACGTCGCCGCAATTAAGTCCTTGAATGTCAGGTTCATCAATGGCTTCTCAAACATTACTACCGGAGCTGAAGTCGGCTCCTTGATATCGGCTACCCATGACGACCCGGACTCTGTTTCGAACGAAAATGGGCCGGATTTCTCGATCCGGAATGGTATTTGGATCGGCTTTGAGATTGACCATTTGCTTCGTCTTGCTGTTTTTCTCTTTCTGCATATGTAGTATGTGAAAACACCGATTGCTAGGAGGATGAAAGACGACGCTAATGATGTTGCTAAGATTAATATTTTTCTGGTTTTTGATTTGTGTTTGGTTTTTTTGATTGGACTGAGATTGAGGTCTCTCTTTCTGTTCGCCGGCGGTGGCTTGTGCGGCGGTGTATGGCGGTGGGGACTGACGTGTAAGGCGGGGGCGGTGGTGGAATTCCGCATGATGAGATTTCCGGCGTGAATGAAAGAAGTATTACCAAAATCTTTAACATTTTTTTGGTCTAAAAAAATGTCAAAATTATTAAAAGAGATGTTGAGGAATTTGAGGTTACCTAATGGCGGAAAATCGGCAGGGAAATTACCAGTAAAATTATTACCAGAAATGTCCAAATATTTCAAAAACTTAAGACCAGAAACAGGCCTTAAACTCCCCGAAATATTACATCCAGAAATGTCGAGATATTGAAGATTAGTTAAATTGGTGAACCAAAAAGGAAACACAGCTCGGAAGTCATTATCAGAAATATCAAGATAGGTAAGATTAGGAAAATTTGAAAAGTAAGTAAAGCTCTTAAACCTATTAAACGAAAGATTAATCTTCTTCAGCGGCGAGGACTTCAACAGGCCCGGTTTGGGAAGCCCGATTGCGCCGCCGAGGCGGTTTCGGGCCAGGTTGATTTCGGCGAGGTTGGGGAGGAACCAGATGGAAGAAGAAACAGAGCCGGAGAGAGAATTGTCGGAGAGATCTAATGTCCGAAGCGCCGTCATGTTTTTAAAGTACTTCCATGCGATGGTGCCGGTGAGGTTTCTGGAGGAGAGATTTATTACAGTGATTGAACAGTTAGAGAAAGAGAGAGAGGAGATGTTGAAGGCGGAAACAGAGGCGAAGGCTTTGGTAAGAAGGGTATGGTCGGAATTGTTGCAGTGTGTTGGTGATGAGTGGGAAAGAGAGAGAAGTGAGATGAAGAGGATGAGTTGGAAGAGGGGTTTCATGGTGTGATGTTTGATTTCAGAGTGCGTGAAGGTTTCAGTGGTCATGAGTGATGAGTTTCCATGAGAGAGAGAGAGGTATCTAACTACTGGCGCACTAAATTTATGCAGTAGGAGTATTTATTCAACAAGAGTGACTGCTGTGTCATTTAGGTCTTTGTCAACTACTCGATGTACGACATGGAGCAGACTACAACCAAACCACTGGGCATGGCTAGATGACAAAAATTGGAGTTAAAAAACAAAGCAAAATTAATCAATCATTGATGGCCTAGATTGTGGATGGGGTTGATCAACCAACCTAGTCCACAACCCAATCCCTTCCACAACCTGCCACATGTCGGTACCTCATTTGTTGTTTTAAATTATTTATTGGATATAATTTTAATAATAAATAAATAATATAATTTTTATTTTATAAAAATTAAAAAATTATCAAAATTCTTATTTTTTTTTTCTCTACGAGTAGAATCTAATGTTGATATATTTTGAATTAAAATTTGAAGCTCTTTATTTTATTCTTTTTATAAATAGTTGGCTATTCTGGACCGGTCCGATGGGCTAAATCCCCGGCGGACCCCGGACCGATCCGATAATCTTAGTATATTATAGGAAAACATCACGGGCCGGACGAATATATCTAGGACTAACTAAATTTTGACCTGACCTGGGCCGATCCAAAATATGACGTTAGCCCGACTGACCCCCACCTGACCGGGTCGGGCCGGCCAAATTTTGGTCCCTCTATAAATAGAGCCTAATGTATTCTATTTCCTCACTTAATTTCTTTCATTTCATATCATGGATCCAAACCATCCACATTATTTTTCCTACTCTCAAAATTATCCAAACTCTCTAGATTATCCAAATTTTGAATCTTTTATAAATTCTGAAGATTTCCAAAACTCTCAATATCATCAAACCTCTCAATTTTGTAGCTTAATTTATTTTTTTCGGTTTCGTAATTCAACTTTTGCAATTTTAATTTGGTTATTATTTTAGCATGTTATTTTAAACGTACCGGAAAAACAAAATCGACTTATTGTAATTACGGAATTCAAATATTTTTTTTATTCTTGAAATATATTAGAAAAAGCGCGAAAAATAATATGCAATTATTAAACCGTATCAAAAATATTAATTTTATTGGAAAATGAGATTTGTATTTGGATAAAAGAAATTAATATATATTAAAATGTTGGGTTGGGTTGGGTTGTTGATAAAATATGAAAATGTATTTTTTAGGTTGTGCAGTAGGTTGTGTATGTGGAAGAGAGAGAAATGAATATTTTATTAATAGGTTGGATTGTGGGAGGTTGTTGATAAAGATGGTCTAATAAAATGAGAGGATTGTATAGTGGACTATGTTTTAAAATCAAGTCAAATTAATAATGTGTTTATTTAGGACTACGAGATGTTTGAAGTATTGTAGGTTGCAGTAAATAAAGTGAAAATCAAAACTGAATTAAATTGTTGATTGGAGATTATGTTGAAGTTTGTTTATAATGCAAAACGTGAGAAAATGTGATTGGATGTATGTATATATATTGTCAATGTGATGTGATGTATGTAAATATATTATTAGCAACTTCATAAGAAATACGGTCCGATTAGCCGAATCCTCAATGAATTGGATCAAATCATTTATAAACATCCTTGAAGATTATACTTCTATATTTAATTTTAGAGTAACACTTGTGTAATATCATGTATGATGCCGGCTATAATATTCGCTCTTAACTCTTCATCTTCTCTGTTCTGAGATTTTCATCTTCTTCTTTAAGGTTGTCCGGATTCGATTTGTTGCACCAGCAAAAATCAAATACGAAACGCCCTAACTCGATTACTTCAATGTTCAAGTCAATTCGGATTCATTATTTTATATAAGTTGAACCTATAATTAGGCAAGATATCATGATTGTAAACAGGGAGGCAGACAAATGTAGAGTGTTAGTTAATCTTATCTTGCCCAAGTAAAATATTTATAATAGTTTTACAATGTGTTAAGAGTCCTTTAATGCAATTAAGGTTGCCTTTGGGACTAGGCTAGCTAACAACGTACCTTCTCATACAACAAATTACTCATTATGGGCCCAAATCCCATATTTCTGAAGTGAATCATTTAGTCGTTGTTTGTCTTTTTTAAAACTGTCATTGTTGAGTAATTGTTAATACTTTTTATTTTTATTTTTATTTTTCAGTACATGGACAAATTAGGGACGCGTCTAGAGCCCCTAATTCACTTGATTACAACATTAAGAGTGATGCCATCTACCTACAATATATTTGTCGTGTATATGTTGATACTTAATAATTTTGCATAATTTCTTTAATAATAAAAGTAATATACGCAAAACTTTTTATTTAAGAGGTTGCCTAAACTCTAAATTTAGCTTTTATAAGTATAATATAGTGAAAGTGGAGAAGAACATCCAAAATGATATTAGTACCCTAAATTAGCATAAAGAAAATGCGTTGGCTTACCGGACCTTACCACAACAAACAAACATTTACATCGAATAAGTTTGACTATATTGCTCGACCCAAATCCATGTGCTAACCACTTTCACTTTATCTACCAAATCTTTATGTTATTGTATTTTATGTAAGACTCTTTTTTTTTATATAAGATAGAGATTTATTTTCATTAAAATAAATATTACTTTTAACTTAAAAATTTGTTATTTTTAGAACTGTAATTTTGTTATAAAGGCCAACATAAAAAGTAGAACTTTTTACATTATAAAAGTAATATTTTTCTACGATATGTAACTCCCGTCTTATGGAAAGTGACTTTGTAAAAGAACCTTAAAGTGTGGTCTAACATAGTTGACTATGTTTAACGCATATTTAACTGTCTGTTGTACGTGAAAAGTATTACTTTGTATGTAAAAGAATGTACTCGTAACATAAATTTTTAGTTTTATTTACAGTGCATCCCAACAAAATTTAGGGGATGTTTGCTTGGGGTTTGCCAAACCCATAATCAGTTTGGCCAACCCCAAGTGATGTTTGTTTGGCCAAGCCACGATATTAGGGTTTGGTGGGGGGACATCAATCACAAATCAAAAAATTATTTTAATTATTCTCCCAATCATTAATAACTACCTCTTACTCATATTACATCACATTTCACAATTAATAATTAAATTTTTCACCCAACCAAACATCATTCTTTAATAATATGCATGTTAATATTGAGAAACCTCTGTACTGTACTGAGTTTGGAGAGAGAAAGCGATGGGCATTACGTCGACGTGATTAAGATTCATCCAAATCTTGACTTAATTAAATTCCAAGTCTTTTGGCCCATACTTGCCTCCCGCTCCATTCAAATTAACTAACATTCATAATGATAGGCATCTTAATACGCATAGGAGTGTGTTTGTTTATGATTTGCCCCAATCCAGTGCAATTCGAATCTTTTATTACATTCAATTTACTACGTGACACATATTCATTTGTGACATCACACCATATACGTGTCGGTTAATTAATGTAGTAAAACACAAGATGTAACACCAAAATATAACAAATGATCTCATGGGTACCCATTGAGGATTTGGTCAATCCAACCGTGTTTGTTTGTATATTCAACACAATTAAATAGTTTCTCTCTCCTCCCCCCACCTAACTAATTCTTACACACTTTACATCACATTTTATAATATAAACAAATTCCAACTCAATTTATAACTAACAAAACCAAGCACATATTTGTTTAACCCAACCTACTATTTTCATTTATTTCCTTCAGCCTACAGTACTCTAGAGCCCCCAACCATAAACTAACACAACACTACTCTTATGATCTGTTACAGCAAGTATAACAATTTATATTTTTTAATTTGTTCATTTTTTTTTAAAAAAAGATGGTTACCCACTCTTAATTAATTTCACCCTTGATTTGCATACCGTCCGATTAATGGTGAACGTTACATACAAGTGCACTCATTTAAGTATATCATTTGTACACCCCTTCAATGGTGTTATTTCTTTTATGCAAACATTGGTAGCTTTCCGCTTACGGGTGTTAGAAATGCCCGAAATTACAGGGTCAATCCTAAATTATGCAGGATTAGCCTGAATAAATTCTATATATGTTGTAATTATTGTTATAAAAAAAATGCAAAATTATCCTATTAAATAAGGCGGTACTAGGACTTTCATGCGCAGCCGGTTTGAATCGCACAATTTATTTCAAACCTTTAGCAATTTTATTCAAATTGTGACAGTCTACATATACTCCAATTGAGTTTCGGAGGTGCTGCGAGGTCATATTAACAATAATATTATGGCCTCACTTCTTATTATTATGTGTAACTTTATTTATTAATGCATCATATTATGTTTATAAAATAAATGCAAATTTAGAATACAATAAACGGTTGATTTGTTTTTCAATATAGTTTGGTATTTACCACATACTAGAAATAGACTATCAGAAAAATAGAACAAAAAATGTAAACATTTAAATACCACCGTCCCATGCACAAATTCATTCTGTTGGATGAGAATTAATTTTATTAATTATAAAACGTATTTCTTAAAAATTAATACTACTTTAAAAGTAAACCAAACCTCAACTTTATTATAATCTCCGTTTAAAACCTAGCCGTTGTATTCTTCTTTCCTCATTTTCCTTCGTAGAAGATGGGGGAAGGTTTTGTTTTTTCTCTTTTCAGTTCCCAAAATAATGAAAGATCCATCATGTTTTTCCGTTAGGGTTTTAGCGTGAGATTTCGCCATGTCGGTGTACGTTTTTTTCCTGCCTTTTCTGATCTTTCTCCACTGATTTTCAGCTCCGATCGCCAAAGTTCGCTTTTACTTGGCTCCGTCTAGGCATGTCAAAGTTGATCCGCCCCGCCCCGATCCGCTCCGATCCGAGGCCTTTAGGGCAGAGCAAAACCCGCCCCGATGAAGAATGTGCCCGCCCCGTGTCAGATACGGGTCAGGGATCCAGCCCCGCCTTGCCCCGCCCCTCCCCTATGTATGTATAATTTTTTTAAATATATATTATGTATTATTATATAGATATGTATATATATACAAATAAATATAAAATATATATATGTATTTATAATATAAAATTTTATATATAATATGTTATATATATGTCTAGCTAATATATTAGATTAGACTAGATCTAGTAAATTTAAATAATTAAATTCTATTTTTTAATAATTAAATTTTAAAAAGAAGTTAAAAATATTGAAACAAAGCTAATGTAAACCTAAAAATTAAAATCCTATGGACTTCAACAAAAAAAATCAAGTTTTTAACAAAAAAAACTAATTTTTTTTATAATAAAGAAAAAAGAAAAAAAAAAGATAGGGGTGGGGCGGGGCAGATCACGTGGCGAATTTTTTTGCCCCGTGGCGGGTCACGGGGCGGGGCGGGTCAGAAAATCCAGAAACCCGACCTGACCCGCCCCATTGACATGTCTAGGTCCGTCATCCAAATCATTTGCTCACCGTGCATGCAGTCACGGGACAAGTGGCAAGGAACAAATTACAGTTCAACTGATATTTTCGCGGGTAATATTTAACATTTATTTGATGCTATCTGATTGTTCTTTTAGCATAAAACATATGTCTCCTAAAACCAACAAGGTACAAAACTTTTTTTTTTTTTTTTTCCCCTTCAGATGATCTAATTATTTAGACTTTGAATAACTCCTAATTTTTCTAATTTTTTCTGATTGGATTAAAAAATTTGTATCGAACAAATTAATACTTTATCATAATAAAAATAGTTCGCAAGACGATTTTGCACATATCTTACTCTTAAACATAAAATTTTAATCAAACGAAGCGCAGAGACCTCTTTATTAACTTTTTCGTCAGAGAAAGCGATATGCATTACGTGGTCGTGATTATGATTTATTCACAATTAGGACGTAGCTGGAGAATGTTCATATGAAATTTTAAATTAACTGACAATGATGGTGTAGTATAATTCATCTAAATCTTGACCTAATTAATTCCAAGTCTTCGGGCCCATAACTTGCCTCCAGTTGTTATTTATTTATTTATTTTAATACGTGTTCACGGTAGGTAACAAGAAAAATAGTTTTTCTGACACAACAAAAAATTGTATCAAATAAAATTTGTCACACTATATTATAATAGTCATTTTAATCGTCTCAAATATTTTTTACACAACTAATTATTTTTAAAATAATTTAAAAATGATCTGAAATAGTATCTAAAGTTACTTGGTTGGAATATTGGTCATCTATCTTTGCCCATCCCGTTGAATTAAAAGTTTAAAGTTAAAAATGTTTGTTGTTCATTAGATAATTTAAGTACTAGATATAAGAGAAGAAGAATATTAGACATTCTTCATACGTAAGTTCTCTTTTCATTAATTTGTTATTTTTTAATTTTATATAAGAATTAGATCCGTCCCCATTGTTTCCCATTCTAAGCGACTTTTACTTTAGTTTATTTAATAAAACAATAAGAAGAAAAAAGAAGAAATGTTAGAACTTTTACGTACTGATCCGGATTTTCTACCACATTTCCTACAACACATTATACTAATCATATCACATAATCTTTTATGATGTATTCGTGATGTCATCATATACACGTGTTGTGTGTGAATTAAAATATAATAAAAGATATTGTATTGTATGGAGTAGGAGATCCAAAATGTTTACGTATAGGTGTGGCTATTGACACCTCCAATTTCGTATAGATACTCCCCATAAAATAATTACTCTTCTTGTTAACAAAACAAGTCATTTTAAAGAAAGCAATTTTTAGACAAAAACAAATCATTCTAGCATAATATTCACTATTTATTACAATATTTCCCGTTGATAAATCTAATAAATCTCATAATATTATATTACCTATTATTTATTCTGTCTATTGATAAAGACAAAGTCTCATGTTTATTTATTCTGTCATAAAGACAAAGTCTCATGTGCACTAATTGTACAGTGCAATTATGGTGGGTATCACAATTTATGCTTAAAGATATCACTTGTTCTACCTTTACCCAGAACAGGTGATATCTTTAATACCTTTACCCAAAATAAGTGATACATTTACCCAAATTATGTAATATCTTTAGGTAGAAATAGTAATACTTTTTTATCCGTGACCTGGATTATAGGGATAAAAGATCTGTGCAACTGGTGTACAAGAGACCTCTCTATTGATAAATTGATCATCTTTTCTCTCATATTCCGTGTACTCTTTTCTCACTTATCGATAAATGAAATTTGATTTAAGATAATAAAGATAGATTGTCTAGAATATTTTTTTCATCGCGTAAAATTCTTAATTTCTACTCAAAATATAAAATTGATTTGTTTTTGTGAACTAAGGAAGTTGTGTTGTTTAAGTGTTTGGTTCGTATCAATCTAGTACTTTTAAATCCTGAATTAAATATTTGGATACACCAACCGAATACCTTAAACGTATTCTAACTTAATACGATTATATATGTTGGAACAAAATAAACAATTTCCTATTTAGACATATTGAGAGGAAATGAGGTGTTAATAGTCCCGTGCATTACTTATAGTAAATAAATAGGGTTTTTATCGGTTAAGAACCTGAAAGATAGGTCAACTATTAATTCAGGTCATGAAAGAAAATTTCTATCAATTTAGGACCTAAAAGATTTGAAACTATCAATGGAAGACCAATAAGTCTAAAATCATTAGAGAGCCTGTTTAGAAAATTGCAAAACCCACAAAATAAAATTGTTTCAACGTAATAAACAGTGAAATATATGGCAAACATCTTTCACAATATATTTTTTAAATTTGTTATTTTTTGAATTTTTTGTAGTTTCATATTCGAAATTGTTAGTTTTTCTTAATTTGTTTTATTTAAACATCTGTAATTTCTTTTTTAAGTCATACGCGGGAATTTTTTTTCTTTAAAAAAAAAAGCTTGAAATTTCTTTTTTTTTGAGTTCATATAATATTTAAATTTATGTAAACATATTTCACTAAAATGTGTTTTTATCATGTAAATACCTTTTTTTTTTTTTTTTTTAATTTATATATTTTAAAAAAATATTGCAAATTATATAATTGTTTTAGATATATATATATATATATATCATGATAATTTAAAAAAACAATGTAGTGAAAGACTTTTGACGTAAATTTTCTTACTTATGACTTCAAGATAAGTTTATTTTTTGAGTTTTGCAATTTTTCAAAAAATGCCCTATAATTATTTTGGATTTATGATCTCTCATTCATAATTTCAAATCTTTTAGGTTTTAAATTGATAAAAATTATTTTTCAGGATATGAATTGATAGTTGACCCATAATTTGCGTTCTTGGCCGGTAAAATCAAATAAATATTAGTGGAATACTGGAATTGAGATGTATGGGGCATCAGTTGGAAAGGTAAAGTGGATTTGGACAGTTGCAGGCGACTTACTCCACAATCAGAATCTGGATTTGGGTTTGGTTATCCCAACCGCATCTAAACCTACGTGATTATCGCCTTAATTATTTTTTTACCATTAAATAAATATAAATGGGACTCACTGTATTTTCTGGTTTGGAGTATTTTATTTTTATAGCTTTACCTAATCCCACGTAATCCACACCACAAATTCCAATAAGAATGACACCTTGGATTACCCATCATACTATCATATTTACCTTTAACTAATCGAGTGAGTCTTGTGTGTGAACGGTCATACGTGTGACGAAATACATCTTTACAGAAAACATTGATACTTTTATAGGAAAAAGTGATACTTTTACACGAAAAAGTGATATTTTTACCATATTGATACTTTTACAGATAAATGTGGTACTTTTGCTACAAAAAGTGATACTTTTACCACAAAAAATGATACTTTTTCCCATCACACCGTGTGACGGTCACATACAAATTTTTGCCTAACTAATCAGTACAAAAATTTCATGAAATTTGACTTCGCTTTTTCAAGGAAAACTAGTAGTATCCCCGTGCGATGCACGGTTTGTAAGTGTAAATGAATAAATTAATATTTTTTTTATATTTTTATATAATTTTAATATAATAAAATATTATAATCAATAAATAATAAGATATGAAAAATTATATGTTAATGAAAAAAGAGTGCAGTGAAAAGTATTAATGACTAAAATATATATTAGAATGGATATTTATTTTTCTTAATATATGAATATCTCTAGCATCCTTCCGTAGAAGTCATGTTGATGATTGGGGCTGGAATTGCAATATGCGGTTGACAGAAGATATATTTGTAATGTTAAAAATTAGTTACCGTCTTCATAAATAATTTTTCATTAATAATAGTCAAGAAATTTATAAAAAGAAAATAATTTTAAGAAAATATGTTTTTTTTTGCCCTGATAAAATCAGCCCAAATAACTTTATCATATTTATTTAGGCGAATATATGGCAAGTTATTGCCAATAATTGTGTTTTATATTGGGTTGAATTTTATATACCAAAAATTGTGATTTTCAGAATTGGTAATAAATTTTGGGCGGGAAAAACTTCAAAGTTACTAATTTCAGTGGATTTTGTTATTATATTAAGTATAGATAGTTGTTTCCAAATTCTAATCATAAGACCTCCAAATATGACGACATTGAAGTTGGAGAAGAATGCAGCTTTGGGTCACCCAACCCATTACACGGCCCATGCGATATGAGTCGAGTCTTACATGCGTTTTTTCCTAATTTTTAAGGATTTTCACCCTTCAACTCATATCTTAATTCTCCAACTATAAAGGGGGACCTAAAGATAAAATTTTATACATCTTCTGTCATAATTTGGAGTGTCAAGCAAGGGATTCAAGGAAGAGTTCAAGAATTCAAGAGCAAGAAACATTCAGTTATATCTTTTTAATTGTTTTGTTCTTAGCTACTTATGATATTTTTGAGGATTCATTTTTTACTACCGAGAGGTTTATTATTAAACTCTGACACTAAAAAATACACAAATTGAAATATAATGGTTCCTGGAGAAAAATCAATTGGGCTTCATTACTGAGCCCAGAATATGAATACTTATCAATCACAAACTTGGAAATTATAATATGATATACTGCCTTGAGTTTGAGTTGAAAATGTTATGTTGCGAGATTTGCGTAAATCATTTGTAACTTATTACCAACTTTAAATGCAATTCCGGAATTAAATGGTTTGAATGTTTTAACATATATAAGGTAATATCAATTAATGCAGCCAATTATACCATATATAATGTTTAATCAATTAATGCAGCTAATATTGAAGTTTTCCAGAATCAACAGTGCTGTTTTAGGCGGGAAAATGTTGATATTACTATTCTTGGCGGATTTTGTTATATTATATAGTATAGATAAAGATTTGAATCATAAACTTAGAAGGTTGTCGTATTGTTATGGAATGATGATGACTAAATCAATTTATAATATTTTTATTGTAGATTGTAGATTTGGTTTAAAATGGGGAAATTGCTTAATCATTGGCATAATTTTAATTCCTGATATGAATCTTGACTATTCCAATACAAAGATATGATGTATTAATTCTATGTGATTGATTAGCTGAATATAATCAATTTAATACGTTTGTTAATTGTTATGTTGCGAGATTTTAGTTTATTATTGCACGGTTTGTTAATTCCGGAATTAAATGATTTTAATGTTTTACCATATATATAAGATAATATAAATTAATGCAGCTAATTATACCATAAATATAAATTAATGCAGCTAATATTTAATTTCCAGAAATAGTATAGTTATTTTGGGCGGGAAAATGTTTATATTACTATTTTAGGCGGATTTTGTTATATTATATAGTATAGATAAGTTTGTTAAGCTTTAATAGTACTTTGATTGATGATTTTCAGTAGTGACAACATGCGACAGAGAAAAAGAATAGCTCCATTAAACATTTATGGCTTGTTTGTTTATATTTTTAAACTAATTTTTCACTTTTTACTATTCTAAATATATAAATTATGTTTGTTTTTATAATTTTTGCCTATGTATTTTTTACAAATTAATCATTACATCTATTTTAAATATTTCATTTAATATAATGCAACATTTTGATTATAATCATTTGATGGGACCCATAACTATAAAATATTTAATAATCATTTTGATTATAATCATTTGATGAGACATAACTCTATCAGTAATATTCATAAATATGTCACATATATTTAAAATCGAATTATATTCATCTAGTCATATCAAATAAAATATGGTAAACCACTCTAACACTAAAAATAGGAAATTGAAATTGAAATTAGGGAAAATTCACAAAATTGTCCCGTAAGTTTGCCTTAATTAAGAAAATATCCTTTAAGTTTGGTACTTTTTAAAAATGTCTTCTAACTTCACTACAAGGAAAAGGGTCTTTTGAGACCACAAAAAAGTGGTCTCAAATAATGAGTATTTGCCACAACTTTAGCAAAGTGGTCTCAAATAATAAGTATTTGTCACAACTTTATTGTCGTCTCAATAACTCCGTCGCAAATAATATATTTGTGACCACAAAAGTGGTCTCAAATGCGTCTCAAATATTTTTTGCAACAACTAGTTGTCTCTAAAAGTATTCTTAAAGTTGTCTCAAATAATTTATAGAGAGATTTGTGACAACAAGTGGTCACAAATAACTTATTATTAGTGACCACAATTGTGGTGTCAAAAAATCTTATGCAAATGACTTCTTTTGTTGTAGTGCTTACAAAATAATTTTATTTCTTTAATTTAACTATTTACATTGAATATAAATTACAAGTAAATATATTTCAAATCGTCCATAGCACGACGATAAATTCTAATTTTAGATCAAACTACATAAGGACAAGCGCAATCCTGTGTTCATTTGCCATTAATATATATCCAACCAACAATTAGTCTTAAGATTTGGTACTTGACTTTTAATATATTTCAGTTTTCAATACGATTGCATACACAATATATTACTCTTTTGTTTCATAATAATTGTCGTTTTAAAATGAAAATGAAGAATTTAAAATTAAATAACGTGATAAATATACTCTTAGCTAATATCGGTATTAGGGGATAAAAATTTGATAAAAAAATTTATAGGTTAAAAAACAAAGATATTTTAGGATTGAGCCCGGGGAGAAAATTTGTAGAATTTATGAAAAATATCTAAAATATCAATTAATTTATAAAAAAATAACTAAATAAAACGTCAATTATTATGAAATGGAGGGAGTATTTCATATTTATTTTTTCAGATTTGGTCAGTAAACTCATGTCATATGCTGCCTCCTTCCAAATAAGTTTTGTTTGTATAACTATTTTACATTTTTGTAGACGAGCTTCATTTATTTTGTAGCTCTTAGACCAAGCGTTTCGTGTGTTTGAATCTTGGCTTGTAATATATGTCTATATATCTTTGATTACTATGGTATGAACGATATTAATTAAGATGTACTCATTTAATTTTTATGGAACTGTGTATGTTTAAATAAAGTAAATCGTATCAAATTATTTTACCAAATATAGTTCCATCTCAATTGTGTAGATAAGTTTTTTTATATATATCGTTAAAGGAAATCTATTTTTCATTAATTAATTATTTTAATTATTCCTTTTTCTATATTTTTTAAAATCACTATTGATTATAATTACTCACAACTCCCGGAATATTATAAGTAATCCCTACATCCTGATCCACAATTTTAGCCGAAAATTTATCTTCACAATAATTTATTAGAATATATTGACAAACCTAAAAAACATAAAAAAATATACTCTACTTTATAAGTATTCTGAATTTGTATGGTATTGATTTCAATAATAAAAAATAGTGAGATGAAAAACAAGTATAGTTGAAAGTCAAGTTGCATGCCGCAATTGCCCTTTTCCTAGTTGTTTTTTTTTTTGCTTTTACCAAATCTCATTTCGTTGTTGCCATTCATCTTAAGCTCATTTTGTTCTTGTTGCGTTATTTTGTAAGTTAGAAGATTATTTTTTTCTTCTCTCCATATCTCCTCTCCGTTCATATTGTCATTTAATTTATTTACTTTGAATTTCTTCATCGTTATGAGTAATTTATTTTATTGGTTTACGTTTAAACTTGGACAAATAAGTTTGGAAGTTGAAATGCTCGGGAGATGAAAACAGAACTCAAGGTTTAAAATTAATGACATAAAGAAAATATCGTGTAAAAGTGAGATCACGATAGCAATGATGATGATTCTATAGCGAATTAGTCTCATTTGAGTAGGCATTAGGCAAGTTGTTGAAGACCCCTCGGAGCAATATTTTCTACTTTATTTGCTCCGTCTAGACTGTATTTGATGTTCAATACCTGAAGTTATTCAAGTGTTGTGACTCAATAGAGTGCAATGCACAAGTGATTGTGGTTAAATTTAGCTTGGTAAAACACACACACATTTAATGTATGCATTGGCTTTCATTGGTAGTCATTTGCAAAGTATTGAAGAATCCTATATAATACATCCAAAATGTCTTATTTTTATTTATACTGCAATTTAATCATATTAAATATATATATATATATATATATATATATATATATAAAATAAAGATCGCCCAATGGTGGATTCCCTATGCAGCCCAGTTGATCACATGTATTACTATATCATCATTAAATTTAGAATTTAAATTTTATGGAATTGAGATATATATTCTAATAAATTGAAATTTTATGGAATTGAATAAATAAAATAGGGGAGGTCTCTTGTGCACAAGTTGCACGAATCTAATTCTGGTCATGGATTAAAATGTATTACTATTTATGCCTAAAGGTATTACATAATTTAGATAGATGCATCATGGTTAAAAAATATCACGAATTATAGTTGCCTTTATCAGAACATATAATACTTTAAGTATAAATCGTGATACTCACCTTAAATTGCATCGTGGTGCAAATGAGAAAATGCCATAAATATATAAATATAGGAACTAAAGGGCACAACACTAATTATGTAAAGTATACTGTAATTTTACGTGTACTGGGGATGGGAGAGGGTATAAATTGGGCTAATTTGCCTCTTGAGAGGCCCAGATTTTCATAGTGGGCCCGTGATCAGTACCAATATGGGCTAGTGTATGGTTGAATTTGTTAAGAGAGAATTTAAGTGATAAATATATATGTATGTCTATTTCTTGCATTGGGCCTCTTTTCCTAATTAACACGAAGCAAACCGAGATCCAGTGACAGGAACCCTCCACGAACAAACATTAAATCAGTTGAGAAATATATAGCCTACCCTTATCTATTTCTTCTTGTTATTATTGTTATAATTGTTATTGTTGTTGGCCATTGTGCAAAGCACGATTTGAAATATATCTATAAGAGAAATCAAAGTTAAATAATAGAACAAAATAATTTTGATTTTTATTTAATTTAGGTTTTAGAATGTTGGAAAATCAAAACATTCCAGTGAGAGAGAGGGAGAGCTAAAAAATAAAGCATATCTCCAAATTATTTTCATCTCTAACGTTGATATACATGTTCTTATGCTATTTACTATTTTTGAACATTTTTAATATTATAGGAATTATATATATATATGTGTGTGTGATTTGTTCATAAAATAAAAAATAAAGCTTAAAAAGAAAATAAAAAGTAAACTAATTTTTTAAAAAGATTCGCCAATAAGTATTTATAAAAAGATAATATTCTTAATTTATTTAATTTTTATTTGTATCACATGCCCATTCAAATAATTCAACTCGTATTACATAAACAAATCTAACCTTAATAATTAACAAATAATTATATTTGTTTTAACATAACTTATTTTCAAATATGCAATAGATGTCAAATTAAAAGTCTTGAGAAAACTAATTTTCTATATTTTACATTAAAACGGGAAGAGAACTATAAATTATTTATTTTTCTTATAAAATGAATCAATCAAAAGATGTTACCTATAAATTTTTTATATAGCAAATTGCCAACAAAATTTAAGTCTGAAACTAATTTTAGGAAGATTTTACCACATATTATATACAAAAATCTTTACCATATAATGCACATATTTATTATGTTAGTCATGATTTAAAACTACTATTTTGGAAAGGTGAAATGGGCGGAAAACTATGTCTATTATTATTATTATTATTATTATTATTATTGTTGTTGTTGTTGTTGTTGTTGTTGTTGTTGTTGTTGTTGTTGTTGTTGTTGTTGTTGTTGTTGTTGTTGTTTTTGTCGTCTTTTTTTTTTTTAATAAGTTAGAGATTTATTTGAATTAGGAAGAAGAGAAGAATGTTATACAAGAAGAACGATGTATTGATAATGAAGAAGACAAGTATTACATATTATGTGACTGATATATATATATATATATATATATATATATATATATACACAAAGGTGTAATATAAATGCACATGTCAAGCACATGCTTGACTTAAATTACCACTAACTAACCTCTTTAATAGACTAATTAATATACTAATTAATATACTTAACTTAACATATAAGTATATTATATTATATATCTCAATATGCTTATTTTTAATTGAGACCCGGTCGAAAATCACTGCATAACCTTTGAGTAAGAAAATGAAACTGACTTGCTAATAAGCTTTTTGTGAGGATATATGCAGTTTGTGACTCTGTTGGTACATAGCACACTTGAATCTCCCTGGTTTGCACCTTCTCCCTGATGAAATGAATGTCCAATTCAATGTGCTTTGTCCTCAAATGCATTGCTGAATGGGAAACAAGAGAAATAGCTCCTGCGTTATCTGACTAAAGCATTGTTGGCTTGATTAATGCCACACCTATTTCTTGCAGTAAATTGTGCACCCACATGATCTCTGTTGTAGCTAAGGCCAGAGCTCGATATTCAGCTTCTGTGCTACTTGGGGCTACCAAACTTTGCTTTTTAGAACACCAGACAATAGGATTTTCTCCTAGAAATAGGCAATATCCAGTGGTGCTCTTTCTATCATTAGGGCAACTTGCCCAGTCAGAATCTGCAAAACCATGAATAGTGAATCTATGCACAAGTTTAATTAGTAAACCTCTATGGAATGTGCCACTAAGTACCGTAGTACTCTCTTGCAAGCTTTTCACTGGTTGACAGTGGGAGCTTGCAAGAATTGACTCAGTTTATTGACTGAGAAGGCTATTTCTGGTCTCATTAATTGAAGATATTGAAGGGAACCAACTACCTTTCTGTAGAGCGAAGGCTGATCAAAACTAGTGCTATCATTAGCAAGTAGTTTTATATTAGTACAACTAGGGGCAGGAATAGGGTTTACAAGAGATCATATCAACTTTTTTTAAAAGATCAGAAATATATTTTGTCTGCTTGAGAAACATGCCCCGACTATTTCTTTAAACTTCAATTCCCAGAAAATAATTGACTTGACCCAGGTTTTTATGAGAGAATTCCTTGTCTAACATATTGATGACGTTAGTGACTTTAGAATTGTTATTTCCAGTTACTAAAATATCATCTACGTATACAAGTAGCAATAACATAGTGTGTGTCGTGGTTTTATAAAACAAAGATGAATCTGCCACAGATTTCTTGAATCCTATTTTGAAAAGAAACTCACCCAGCTTGTCATACCAAGCTTCAGGGGCTTGTTTAAGCCCATACAAAGATTTGACAAGTTGACAAGCATGTTGAGGTTGAGTTTGAGATACATAACCTTCAGGTTGAATCATGAACACCCTTTCCTTAAGATCCCCCTTCAAAAAGGCATTGTTGATGTCCACTTGATGAACATATCACCCTTTGGTAACAGCTAATGTCAAAAATTCTGAAAAGTAACAAGTTTTATGACAGGGCTATAGGTGGAGAAATAGTCTACTCGAGCTGTTTGGTGAACCCCTCTAGCCACTAATCTGGCTTTGAATCTGTCTATAGTGCCATCAAATTTATATTTAATCCTAAACACCCACTTTCCAGTTAATGGATTCATATTGTTAGTGTATGGAACAAGTTTCCATGTTCCATTTTTAATTAAAGCATCATATTCTTCATCCATTGCCTTTTTCCACTTGGGAGATAGAAGAGCTTGAGCAACACTAGAAGGCTCAATGTTGTCAAGAGTTGCAATAGTAGAGTAAACTTTTGGCTTGAAGATTCCTCTTTTTGATCTAGTTACCATAGGATGATGGTTAACTTGAGAAGCAATAGGCATATCTATAAGACTGCCATCAACATTGTTTGCGGTATTAGCATTGCCAGAATGCTCATGATTAGTATCATGAAGAACAAGCTGACCACCACTATTTCCATGGTTAGAAGAATCTGATGATGACTCATTAGGAATAATAGAATTGTCAGTATTTTGGGAAAGAAAAGCATTACCAGAATTTTTGGAATGTTATGCATTATCAGAGTGTAGTGGAAGGATTGGTAAAACAACTAGCAATTGAGACTGTTGTAAACTAGAAACAGCAGGAACAAATATGTGAGTGTAAGGAAAATCATCTTCTACAAATTTTACAGTTCTCACAATATAAATCCTCCCACTACTGCTAAGACACCTATATCCTTTGTGTAACAAGCTATACCCTATGAAGACACACTTGGAAGTTCTAAACTCCAGTTTAGCTTTATTATAGGGTCTCAAGTATGGAAAACAAGCACATCCAAAACTTTTAAGAAAACTGCAGTCAGGTGTTCTTTTAAAGAGCATTTCATAAGGTGGTTTGTGTTGTAAAACTAGAGTAAGTAATCTATTAATAGTGTAGCAAGTGGTGACAAATGAATCCCACCAGAAGGAAAAGGGAAGTTTGGCTTGAACCAACAAAATAAGCCATGTTTGCATAACATGTCTATGTTTATTTTCTATCAGACCATTTTGCGGATGTGTGTAACTGTGTAAGGACAAAAGTACCTGTACAGAATCCCTTTGGTTTGAAAATAAGAAATAAAGCTTCGGTATTCACCACCAAAATCTAACTGAAAACACTTGACAACACAATTAAATTTGCCTTTCTACCATATTAACAAAATTAACTGTTACTTGATAAACTTGTGACTTCAAGTTAAGAGGAAATAACCAAGAGTACCGAGTGTAATCATCTGTAAACATTATGTAATACCTATACCCTTCAGTAGAAAGCACACCAGCTGGACCCCAAACATCAGTATGAATTAACTCAAAAGGAGATGAAGTATGATGTGAAGTAGGCCTAAGAGACATACTTTGCATCTTTCCAGACTGACATGACTCACAGGTTGGCAATGCATGGGACTTAGCAGATATATTCAAGGATTTAAGTACTTTAAACAACACATCATCACAAGGATGTCCAAATTCCTTATGCCAGCTCAGACAAGTATCATTATAAGAAGCAAAATTACATTGTGCAATAGAATCAACAGATGTATCAATTTTACAAAAAAAAATAGTAGAAGCAGCACTACAATGTGCAATACATGGTTTACAATTAACAACAGTTGTGGAACAACAATTGAAAGAAGAACTATCAGTTTTACAAAATCCAGTGGAAATAGAATTGCACTTAGGAAACTCAGTACTATATCTAGCAGAATCATAAGGCACAACAACAACACTGTCCTTAGCAGCAACCTGGATAAGCAAGTCAAGACAATACAATCCATTCCTAGGAAAACCTTTGAACAATAATCTGTGTGTGTTCAGCTCCTTAACACAACAATAAGAACCAAAAAACACCATATAAGCAGAGTTATGTTTGAGAAATTGAGAAATGCTTAATAGATTTTTAGTTATCTTAGGAGCAACCGACACATTTCTCAATACCAATGACTTATCACATAAAGTAGGGAGTGAAGCTGTGGCAACATGTGTAAAACTAATTTTAGAACCATTCCCAACAACAATTTTACCTGAGCTCTGATAGGGAGCTTGTTGTCAGAGAGAATGACCACCAAAGTTACATGGTGAGTTGGACCACTGTCGATATACCAATATCAGCATTCACAACAACATTATTAACCCCTTCAGTAGATTCTTGATTATGCTCTTGAGTGGAAACTGTAGTATTATGAACCTGATGACGACTTTGATCACCTTATAACGCAGCAGGCTCAAGCCCCGGAAAGTCCTCATTGAAGCGATCCCAACAGTTTGTTGCAACGTGATTAGGACGACGACACAATTGACAAATCATCTTTGAATTTGTCTTAAAACCGCCTTTGTAACCACCACGACCATTGTATCCCCCTCTTGAATTATTCGAAGCATGCCCACGACCATAGCTTCCTCTGTTCGGAGCTCTGGAACCACCCTTGTTTCCATTATAATTTCCTCTCCTAGTTGCAAGATTAACACTAGGAACAACCATTTCAGACCCATGTTGCTATTGCAAACGCATCTCATGGGTTTTCAAACTACCTCAGAACGTGTGGTGACATTCACAACAATTGTTTCATAATCAGGACCAAGCCCGTTAAAAATATACAAGCAGATCATCATCTGAGTCATCTTGACCCGCGGCCTGAGTAGCATCAACAATGCTCCTCATTTTGAGAACATATTCTTCAATAGACGAATCTCCTTTCTTTAAAGACGTGAGCTGAAAACGAAGATATAAGACTTTGGCCTTAGATTGAGGACGGAAAAATTCGTCGAACACCTTCCATACTTGAGAGGCAGACTGACACCTATTGACATAACGAAGCATGGACTCCATAATAGAACTTAACAACCAACACATGAGGAACTGATCTTTGCAAATCTACTACTCATACGCAGGATTAGGGGTAGTAACAACTACCGATTCACCATTTTCACCTGGAGAGACCGTTTTCAAGACCTTGGACAGCGGATCAGAAGCGCCATAGAGAAAATCATCGAACCCATGGGCTCGTACAGTCGTAACCACCTGAATCCTCCAGTTGGAAAAATTGGAGCGATCCAATCGCAATGTCAATGCGTTGAAGGTTGGCAAGACAAAATCCGTCATTATTTCGGAAAAGATAAACACCAGAAAATAGAAAATGAACACAGGCTACAAAACAAGATCAAGAACAACAAATATACTCAACAAGAGTATGAAATCACAATGATTCAGCAGCGGAAATTAGGAAAGAAACAATACCCTGAATCTTGACTTAAGTTACCACTAACCTCTCTAAAATACTAACTAATATACTAATTAATATACTATACTTAACTTAACATATAAGTATATTATATTATATATCTCAATAAAGAATATGCAAGTCTAAAGAACTAGTTAGAAAATCAGCCTTAACCCAATCATAAGGGAAGGAGATGGACAGTTTTTTTTCTACACTGCTTGAAGTTTTAAAAATATGACCACTAAAAAATAATAATTAAGTAGCATCAAACCATCATTCTAGTGCTCAACGAATCAATTTTCTCATGTAGGTTGTGACTGCTTGCAAATCGACTAGAGAAAATAAGGAGACTTGAACAACTACAAAAGAAAGCCAAATAGTCCATCGAAAACTGGTGATTGGGGACTGCACAAGACGTTGAAAGACACATAAGTTATAGAGGTGATACAATGCACCAGACGTAGAAAGACACATAGGTTATAGAGGCGATACAAGGCGTGAATGCAACAAACACCAAGGCTAGAAAATCTCATAAAGGAAAAAAAAATGATAAAACAAAAATCAACATAAAATAATCTATAGCAGGTTAGAGGTATTTCCCCATCCTCTTTTTACGACGACGGAGGAAGGAGGAAGTGATTGGAGATGAAAATAATTGTTGTTGTTGTTTTTGTTATTACAATCATTAATTTTTTATAATCACTATGAAATTATAGTTACTTAGTATTAATTAATAAGTTAATTAATTAATTAATTAAATTATTATTGTAATTATAGGTACCTGTGGCAATAATAATATTTTATCGCTTTTATATTTTGGTATCTTATTAGAAAATTAATATTTCATTTATTCCAGTTTTTAAACATATTAATGATTAGAATGATTATATTCGTATAATTCATTTTCAATCATAATTTCATTCTTAAATTGATTTGTAAATTTTCTACTCTTTCCTCTATACCTCTTTATTACAACCTTGTTGATTAGATATGATAGGTTGGAAAATTGTGATTTTCTAATATATTTAGAGGGTTAACCTCGAAAGAAAAGCGGGGGAAAAGAAACAAAAAAAATGTTAAATACTTATTTACATATTATAAAAACTAAATTGACAAGGAAAAAAACAGAGGTAATATATGAAAGTACATGTCCGGAAGAATATTCTCTTAGTCGTTATAATTATTGAATATTCTTTTGTGGTGATCCTCCAACATCAACTTTTTGAGTATCTAATTTTGCAAACATGCACGAGGTAAGACTAGCACGTACATGACTTGGCAATTGACGGATTTGGCCACCGACCCCATTTTTATTTACGTCTCTAATTCACACAAGCAGATATATACCGTTTTCAAGGTGACGTGTCTATGAATCAGCACCGTCCATCAGATCACCATCGACTGTTTGCCTCATTCATTATCACGTTTTTTTATTACTTCAAATCAAAATACAGCACCATTTCATTAACTACACAAATATCTCCACTAATTTCCCACTATGCGCAAAATATAATGATTCTCCTTATAATTTCCCAAAAAACAAATAAAATAGCTTTTTTTTTTTCTCTCTACTAGGGTGTAACAAGAATTTTTATGTGTAGATAATGTGTGGTGTCTTTGTACTGTGCATATTTTATCAAAAGAAATAAATGTTTCAATAAGAGTGTGTTTGTTTAAGGTCGGAAAGTGTTGAACCAAACTTGGGTGAGGAAGTTAATGAATGTGCTTTATTGAAATTCGATCAACCTTAAACAAACACAACCTTAGTGATGTTGATAGTGTGGTGTTGTGTTTGCAGTGTTCCATACTATGAATTGGAATCTCACATCGCTAACTTATAGCGTTAACATATATAATTAATTTCACATCTATGAAAATTACTGCTTTCTCCGCCCCGAATGAACTTGCATACTTTCCGAATTCGGTCGTCCCAAGCAAACTTGCACACTTCCTAATAAGGAAAGTTATAACACAATCTCCACCCTCAATCTTTACCCTCAATTCACCTTTGAAAAGTCAACAAAATCCCCAAAAAATAATTTTTCTTAATATCTGTGCCAACCCTCCTGTGCAAGTTCATTTGGGACAGAGGGAGTATAATTTAAATTGATAATGCATGTGTTTCTCTGCTATATATTTGTGTTATATATATATATATATATATATATATATATATATATATATATTAACTCTGAAAACAAGAAGGGTCTATTTTGATGAGATGGACGGAGGGCGTAGTCACCGGTCTATGTGGGATCACTAAATTCTCATCTATGATTGTGCTCATACTAAAACATATTACTTGTTTTTTATTAACGTTTTTAATATTTGCACTGAAAGTCACTATTTTATATACTGTTAGATATTAGTGTTTATATATGTTGAAATGTAATAATGTTTATATTGAAAATTGAAATGTGTTAGTTTTTCATGTGAAAATGTGAAAATGTATTAGTTGATTTAGTAAAAGACATCACTATTTATGCTTAAATTCATCTTTGATAAAAGATACTCCCTCCGTCCCAGCTTAACCTGCCTACTTGCCATTTCGGTCCGTCCCACCTTAACCTGTCAGCCCATAAATGGCAAAAAAAGTCAATGTTTATTATCCCTACTTTTTCATTTTATTACAGGATTGCCATTCACTTATCACCTATTAATTAACTAATGAGATTACTTAAATTAAACAAAAAAATGTTAACACCCTTAATTAAACCTGACCCACTACATACCCCCCACCCCACATTCTAACCTAAATTATTCTGGAACTCTCTCATTCACTGCCCCCCACCCCCCCCCCCCCCTCTCTCTCTCTCTATGTCTCTTCGTTCCCCACCTCCCTCTCTCTCTCAAGAAACCCTAAAAAACTTGCAAGCCTAAATCCCCCTTTTCCAGTAACTAAATCTGATCTAAATCCTAAATCTGTATGAATCGTTGTAGATCGATGCTCGATCTACGAAGCTGATTCAATTTTCTGTTCCGTCTTTCACTTTTTGGATCTGGTTAAGATTCTGGGTTGCGAAGGTTTTTTTTATGCGATGGAGGAGGGGGATCTTCAGGATCCAGAATCTTCGGAGTCAGAGGGGGGGTTCGTGTGGGATTCAGAGGAGTCTTTCGTTCCAGAAAGTCAGCTAGATTCAAACGGGAATGCTCTCCCTTCTGGGATTGAGGAATCCCTACCCAGATCTCCGATCTTGGACGATCCAGTGCTGTTCCGGTTCTTTTACCGATTTTTGGCTATCTGGGTGCCCTTGGTGCGAAGGTTAATGTTTCTGAGCCTAAATCTTCTTGCATGTTTGATTTTTTGCATCAGATTTGAGTATTAGGGCCTGTGATGCCCTTTACCTTGTTTGTTCCGTCTTTCATTTGTTTGATATCTCTGATGGGCGTGTGGGCCTAGTTGCTTTCTGTGAATGGTTGAATTGAATGTGTGCTTGCTGATTTATGGGCCTGTGCGCCAATTATACAGATTATGCTGCAATTATTGGATTGAAATTGATATTTCGGGCGTGTGAGCCTAGTTGCTTTTTGCGAATGGTTGATTTGAATGTATGCTTGCTGATTTATTGGCCTGTGAGCCCATAAATGATGCTGTCCAATAGCTGGTAGATGAATATTTGTCTGAGGGATCTTAAGCCAAGTAAAAATGAAAAAACAGAGGCTGTTGTGGCCTAAATTTATGCTGTCCAACAGTTTTTTGATGAAGCATATATGTGATTATACTGAGTGTTGGTGATTATTACTTGGAAAAAATTGGATGGGGTGGCTTAAAATGATTCTGTCCTGTTTCATTTTAAGCTGCCATTCGATTTTTCTTGGGCCCTTAGTTAGTATCCCTATGATGACTATTTGTCTGAGGGATCTTAAGCCAAGTAAAAATGAAAAAACAGAGGCTGTTGTGGCCTAAATTTATGCTGTCCAACAGTTTTTTGATGAAGCATATATGTGAATACATTGAGTGTTGGTGATTATTACTTGGAAAAAATTGGATGGGGTGGCTTAAAATGATTCTGTCCTGTTTCATTTTAAGCTGCCATTCGATTTTTCTTGGGCCCTTAGTTAGTATCCCTATGATGACTATTTGTCTGAGGGATCTTAAGCCAAGTAAAAATGAAAAAACAGAGGCTGTTGTGGCCTAAATTTATGCTGTCCAACAGTTTTTTGATGAAGCATATATGTGATTATACTGAGTGTTGGTGATTATTACTTGGAAAAAATTGGATGGGGTGGCTTAAAATGATTCTGTCCTGTTTCATTTTAAGCTGCCATTCGATTTTTCTTGGGCCCTTAGTTAGTATCCCTATGATGACTATTTGTCTGAGGGATCTTAAGCCAAGTAAAAATGAAAAAACAGAGGCTGTTGTGGCCTAAATTAATGCTGTCCAACAGTTTTTTGATGAAGCATATATGTGATTATACTGAGTGTTGGTGATTATTACTTGGAAAAAATTGGATGGGATGGCTTAAAATGATTCTGTCCTGTTTCATTTTAAGCTGCCATTCGATTTTTCTTGGGCCCTTAGTTAGTATCCCTATGATGAATATTTTTCTGAGGGATCTTAAGCCAAGTAAAAAAGAAAAAACAGAGGCTGTTGTGTTAAATTGATGCTGTCCAACAGTTTTTTTATGAAGCATTTATGTGAATACATTGAGTGTTGGTGATTCTTACTTGAAAAAATTGGATGGGGTGGCTTAAAATGATCAGTTATGTTTCATTTTAAGCTGCCATTCAATTTTTTATGGGCCCTATGATGAATATTTTTCTGAGAGACAACTTAAAAAAATTATTCCAAAACTGAATTTGGTAAAACAAATGCTTTTAATATTATCAAGTGTTTACAGTTTAAGCAAAATGACCACATCAAGTGTGTTTACACTGTAAACAATTTCACAAAATGGCTTTTAGACAGGAAAAAAAAAAAATTTACATATACCCCAAGTCATCAAGAATGGTCCCAATTTCTTCATCTTCTATGACATCTTCATTTGCAATTAGAAACTCAATGGCATCTCTGACTAATTGCTCATCAACTTGAATTGTTTGTGGTAGTGAACCCGTTCTAGCTAAAGCATCTTTCCCAATGTGTGGCACTTTGTAGTTGTTTCCTCCTTTCACTTTGAGTATTTCTGTCATGCAAGTCTGAAGTGTTAGGAACATGTTGTTTAACTTTGGATGCTGAAGTTCTTCAAAAGATTGAAGAACGTTTGCAACCAAGTCATCAACATTGTAGCTTCGGGTTTCAATCTGCAAAGATTGAATTGCCCGAAAATATCCTAAATCCAACACATTGGTGTCGGGGGAGTTTGGTGGTTGACAAACAAGATTTATGTCAAACACATCTTCTGTGGCAGCTCTCCTGAAATCTGGATCTAAGTTTAGTAAATGGGGCCTCGCATTATCTTGTTGAATGATGATTTGCTTGCTTGCGTATCTTGGCCATTTTGCCTTTATAGCTGGTAGTATCTAGTTTAACCATGTGATGAAAAAAAACAGCAAACAATTCACCATTAAATGTGTTAGTAATGTCACCAAATTAGCCCACATGTTAAACATAAACAAAAAGGCTGTTTTAGGAGACTTACTTCACACACTTAATAAATGATGAATATTTTTCTGATATTGAGTGCAAATACCTGCTGTAACATGCAGTTTTTGATGACTTCTTTGTTTATAGACTCTATTGGTTTTGTAACCATAGAGCCTCTTGGCCTGTTTGCTGAATTTCTGATGGCTGGAACCTGCTGTGTGAATGGGAAAATGCCTATTTTCCCATCAAACAGCAGCTCCCCTTCGGCGGTATAGTGCGGTCTTGCAACGGCTGCCATAAACATAACCTTTGGAATAAATCGCTTACTCTTGCAAGCACGGTAGTGATCATCTTCTGTTGGCAGTTTGTAAACCCTTTCACTTGATCGTTGCATGTAAAACCATTTTTCGTCTATATGGATGATATTATGCATGCTTCCAAAACTGATGTTGTTGCTGATACTATCTTTAGCTAAAAAACTGAGGCTGTATTTGATCCTATGAAGCTTATTTGCATCAGTCAAAGATGGTTTGATTGCATTTGTGTGTGCTTTTAAGCTGCCAGCCTTTATCCATCTTGCAACTTTTGATTTACTGACCTCTAGTTCCTTAGCTAATCTCCTAACAGAGCATCTACTTGAGAAAGGGATGGCTGTAATGGCTTCTTCATCCAGCTTTAAGAGTTGTGATGAAGGTGGTCTTGGCCTAACCTGTGGAAATGAAACCGGCAGCCCCTCTGAAATTTGTTGCCTCGCAGTTTGCCAAATGGAACGGACCGTCCGGACGGAAACACCGAATGATGTAGCGACTTCTAGAGTGATGCCGTCGTTTAGCTTGCCATTAATGTTGTGGCCCAGAAGCCGCTGTGCAATATGAAGTCGTTCTGACAGAGATGTGTTTTTTCCCTTTTTGTTCCTCCCCATTGTTGCTGTAAAATTGCTGTAAATGCTGTAACCTAACATGTTAGGAGCATTAAATGGATGTATTTATAGTTGAAAGTGTGCTGGAACCTGTTTTTAAGTTTGAAATTTTTGTGTAATCTGATGTTGTATTTTGGTGGGAATATGTAAATATTTTGATTTTGGTGGGAAAAATTCCCACCAAAAATTTCAGTTTTTTTCGCTTTAATATGTGTTCAGTTTTATTTTTTCTGTTTTTTTTTGTTCAGATCATTTTTTGCATTTTTAGAACAGGAAATTTTTTTTGGATTAAAAAAGTGGAGGGAAGTGTTAACACACTAATCCCTCTACTTAAAAAAATCCAAAAAATAAAAAAGTCAGCATTTTCTCTCAGTCAACTGCTTTTTCTTAATCCCCGTGCCCGGTCAACCTAGGCAGGTTAAGCCGGGACGGAGGGAGTATTACTAATACTATTTATGTTAAAACATATCTTTTTATTATAAAATTTATTATTTATACTAAAAACTATATTTATACATGCCTTCTAAATAAATAATATATTTCAACTTAAACACTATTATATTTCCATAAAAGAATTATATGATTCACCCGATACTTAATTGCAAGTGGTGTACATTGAAATTAGTACCCCCCCCCCTCCCCCCCTCCTCACCTTATCTTGTACATGGGAGGTTGTCACAAGTATTAAAAAAAAGAGTGAGTCTTGTGTGTGACGGTCACACGTGTGACGGAACACTTTACAGGAAAGAGTGATACTTTTACATATAAAAGTGATACTTTTACTACACTGATAAATGTGATACTTTTGCTATAAAAAGTGATGATTTTTTTTGTTAAAAAAAAGTGATACTTTTACAGATAAACATGATACTTTTATCACAAAAAGTGATACATTTTTGCCGTCACACAGTGACGGTCTCATATAAGTTTTTGCCTAAGAAAAATTATTTTTTGAGATTTTGTTAACTTTTCAAAGGTTGATTAAGGGTGGAGATTATATTATAACTTTTCACTTTAAGAAGTGTGCAAGTTCGCGTGGGACGGACGAGAACGAAAAATGTGCAAGATAAAGTACGACAGAAGGAGTATTTTATACTTGAGACTCTTGCTTTCTTAAAGCTTCAAAAATCGATTAAACTTGAAGTCAGAGATTTTTATTTTGGTGTTCTATTTTAAGTAAAAGAGAAGATAATCGCTATTCTTTAATATAATTAATCCAAACTGTTGGTTTAAAAAATGAACCTAACTAACAGGAAAATCAGTTGGACTTTACTTGTTCCAAAATAGTTAAAGTTTATCCACTTTGCAAGTCTTGACAGAGACCTTTACCCATGATTTTAAGAGAGCCGAAACCAACGGCTGTGCTAACCAATCAAAGATTGCAATGATCTTCGACAAATCATATTCCGACCACTTGCAATTTCAAAAACTCTAATAATTCCTAATTATCGTCGTCTACCTTCGATTAAATACAGTCTAGGTGTTAGATTATCCTTATCTATTCATCTCCTTGACTTTCTGTTTAATCCATCCTATACCTCATTTAAGTTTACTTAAACTCAGGACTGAACCTGAAGATGTTCGGACCAGAGTCGAGTTTATATAATGGACACCTAAACATCATTCTAAATTTAAATGTTTCGCTCTCGTTCTCTATTATTTTTCTATTATTATTGTTTTGAATTCTTTTTTGTCTACAAATTTAAGTTATTTATTCATAGCCGATTGACCCAGTTTGAATTCTTTTATTTAAAAAAAACTAAAAGAAAGAGAGAAATGATGACCGAACAACAAGTCCGATAACAAAGAATACAAGCTCAACATGGCAGACCCATAAAGATAATAAAACGGCAACATTATTACGGAAGTGAACGACAACAAAATTACGGAAGTGATTAAACACGCGTTTGCAAGAAACTATGACATACTTCAACCACCAAACCACACATCTTTTGATGTATTATTTTTTATATAATGTTTATTTATTATATATATAGGTACATAGAAATATTATTGACACTTAAAAAATTACATATTCTCGGATTCAGTCGACGGACTCTCTGACCTTATGCAGACATTAAATTCTAGGTTATCACTTAAGCAGTATCTAATATCTTTTTGAACATTGACTTGATCTCTGAGAATAAAACTTCAAAATTTCAGATTCACATATCTGTTGATTCTGGATACTCTTTTTTTTTTTTTCCTTGAACAGAGTGGGATATACTTTGAATGGACGGTTTGTTCAACTTTTTTTATATAAGTATGATTGATTATACGGTGGATATAGAAGGAAAAAAGGGTGAAGTTTTCCCCCTAATTTAGGCATATTCGGTTTAGTGGAGTCGCAATCACAAAAATTACACGTTGCCGAACTTAGTTATGACTCGTCGCCCATACCTCCAACTCCGACCGCCCTCCTATAGGACTATCTAATTATAAGATAAATACTCGTATTCAAAGAATATAACTTTTATATATTTTCAATATGTTATTTTTTTTTTTGTTTTTTTTTTCTCTCCATACAGTAAATCTCGATAAAGCAATAAATTTAAGACCGGAAAAAATTATTCTCTTAGCGATAAATGAATATTTATTATTTTAAAGAAAATTTTTATTTACAGGTTGTATACATACATTTTACAGTTTGTCACCAGCTTATTAAATGACCATATAATTATGAAATAAGTTTGATGGTGTTTTAAATCGAATAATCATGATTAATTAGTAAATTGATACGTCTAATATGTCAATTTATTGGAGTAGATTTATTAATAGGTTTGCTTTGACTTAGGTGGGAAGAAAAATAACAAATTATAGACTCATATTTCAAAAGAAATGATTATTGTAAAGTATTGTTGATGGATGGAATACTCTCTCTCTCTCTCTATACTAGTATTACTCCCGTGCGATGCACGGAAGTTTTATTTAAAAATAGTTTAATTAAATTAAATATTATATAATTTAATATAAAAATGCGACTGATTTATCCTAATAAATTAAATATTTATGATTAAACATAAATAAATTTATAAGTAATATAAATATAAGTTTCTCCAAGTTATGTATAAATTTAATATAAATTATTGTATGTATATTATGGATTAACACTAAAACAAAATATTAAATATAAAAAAATATATACTTTTCAATTGACTTTTTCTTATCTCTAAAATTCAAACACAGATCTAGTATGCTTACACAAATAGCTTAATTATTTATGAATGTTCAAACACACATAAATATCTAAATATCAACTCATATTATTAAATAAAATAAATTGAATAATGTTATAAAACAATTAGTTTCCTTTAATCTTTCCATTTTATATTAGACATTTTAATTTATTTAAATATAGCTTCAAATTCTAACTATTACTATGTAACTTTAGAAAAATCTCATTTACAAGTTTTAATACTTTACTTGATGATTTCAGATATACGAAATTAACAAAATAATAAAATAAAATTCAAAAGTTATTCAATAGTTTCAACAACAAAATAAAACTTATGAGTTCTTCTACATTTCTTAATATTTCATATATATGGTGATATTTTTCAAATAAACTACACATTTATATTGTAAATAGTAGATTTATTTAAGGATACACATTGATTAGTGTAAAAAAAAAAAAAAAAAAATCTTAGGTAGCAAAATGTGAAAAAAAAAAGACATAATTGAGATGGTTAATGTGACCAAGTATTAATCTTTTAGGTTGCAAAGTCTTAAAAGATATATAGTTCAGGTTGATTAATTTTGCGTATTTAAAAGAAGTTTAGGTTGCAAAGTGTAACTCTTTATTTAAAAATAATATTAATAAATGTAAAATATGAAAGGAAATAAAATCAAGATAATTATCATATGTATGCGCAAAAGTCGTAGTTTAGTGATTAATCATACAAAAAATATTATTATAACAAATATATATGAGCAAATTTAATGATTTAATAAGCTGATTATAAATCAAATCTTAAATTTCACTTTAATTCACTAAAAGTATGTGTCAATTATATATATATATATATATATATATATATTCTCTCAATATAATAAATGAAGAAAAGTTGAGAAAATTCGGGTTAGATAAATAAATTGATTAGTTATAGTTTTAATCAATAATCAAGTAAAATTAATTTTGAAGGAGAATTATTTAACTGGCTTTTAGTTGTATTCCAGACCAATACTATATAGTACAACCAAAATAAACACTGAAATCTAACTCAAATAATTAACGAACAAATAATATAATATTTAATTCGAGTATCTTAATTAATTATATCGTCAAAAGAGGATTAATTTGATATCTTATACATAATAATTAAATTAGAAATGAAAAAAACTATTTGCAACTTTAAAATCTAAAATCAATTTTGATTCTTGTCAATGTGACAACTTACCAATTAAAGTTCATAATTTTAACCTGGATTGATACTTAAAGAATTTCCCCTACTATATATATATATATATATATATATATATATATATATATATATATATATTATATTTTTTAAATTATGAAAATAATATTTAAACTCTAACTATAAATAATTAAAAATAATCATGAAATATATTATAAAAGACGCTAATATTTTATTTGGATATTTCACATGTAATGTATACTTTTTATTTATATTCTTGCCTTTATTTTATATTTTTTAATTTATCCAAATAAATTTTCAAGTTCTAATCATAAATACTAAAGAAAATCTTTCAAAATTTGTATTCATATTTGCAATTTTTAACATTTCTTTATGTGCTTTTAAATACACTTAAAAACTTCTTATTTTTCAATAAATTCTTATTTTAGCAAATTAAGATCTAAACATTATTTAATAATTCGAATACCAAATTAAAGTCTGCGAGTTCTTCATAATATTTGAATATTTTCATATTTTATTTGGTATTGTAATTTATTTATATAAATGATATATATTTCTTATAAATAGTTTATTTATTTAAAGAAAAAAATTGATCAATGCAAACAAAATTACTTAGGTTGTTAAGAGTAAAAAAACATAGTTGAGGTTAGTTGGTGTGCCATAGTATTGTGTAGGTTACAAAATGTAAAAATATATAGTTGAGGTTTAGTTTGACAAAAAAAAAAAAAAAAAAAAGACAAGAAATGAAGTTGAGGTTTAATTATCGTAAAAAAAGTAAAAAGATCTCAAAGTGTAACAAAAGTCATAATTTATGTTGCAAAGGGTAATGTTTCTTAGAAAAGCAATTTTAACAAAATATACATTATAAAAATATCAATAAGTAATTAAAAATAATTTCAATAACAATTTTAGTACATAATTATACATATACTCAAAGCTCCGTACTTTTGTGATAAAATAAATATATCAGCAGACTTGTTAATAAAATGATTATAAATAGATTAGTTTTGGCCTTGGATTTAATAAAACATGAATTTCATTATTTAAACAATGATTTTCTTCCCGTGTAACTTAGTTTCAAAAAAATCGTGTTTGATAAAATAAAATAATTAGTTGTATTTTCGTAAAAAAATACTCAATTAGTATTTTATAAGATAATTATTTTACTAATGTTTAGTTGCAACTCAAGCCAACATATTGTAGTTCAATTTACAATTAACACTCAAATCTAGAATAAATAATTACCAACAAATAATCTATTATCTTAAATCAAATATCTCATTATAATATATGCGATATGGATGCCAAATTGAAGATCATGAAAAGTTGAATAATTTAATATATTATGCATAAAAAAATGATTATAAATAAAAAAGTTATTTGTATTTTTGAAAAAATGAAAGAAAGTTATTAATTTAGCAAAAATAACAAAAGGTTACTAATTATGGCTTAAAATGTAGGAGGGAAAATTAAAATTACCTAAATACCCTTCATTTTACTTATATATATATATATATATGGAATCCAATGATTATTGCTTTAAGTTTTTGTTGGGACCTTAAGTTTTTTTTTTTTTTACTTAATGCATTTAGCAAGATTATTAATTACTTTAGCATCCTGACCCGAGTCGGGATCGAAAGAAATTATTATATCATCGAGATTATTACTTTATAGAACATTACTTTATCGAGGTTAATTAACTGTACTAAGGTCATCATTCAAATGTTAACGACTTATTTTCATAATTTAAGTAGAAAATTTAAATTTTCTATTACATGAATTACTTATATAATTTAATAAGTTAAATAAAAGAATAAAATAAGTCATGTAAGCGAGAATAAATGGTTTTTAGATTTCGTCAAAAATAAAAAAATTTGTACATTTTTAAAGATGACTCCTCCTATGAAGCGGAGTGAGTATTTTTTTTTCTCTAAAAAATATCATTTTTTCTTGTGTTAAAAAGTGTCATTTTGTTTGAAAATAATACTTTAGGTAAAAGTATTACTATTTTTCCAGAAAAAACGTTATTTTTCCCCCAAATAAACACCATTCAGAAAATGTATTAATTTTTACAAACTAGATGTCCACCCATGCGATGCACGAGATGAATACTTTTTCTTAATTACAGTCTATGTATTATTTGACAATATAAAATTGAGAGTTGATTTTTTTTGTCCAATTATCTTTCTTCCTCCTTACATATCTTTTTCAACATGTGATTTTTTTTTCTAATATCTAATATCTTCCATTATGATCACAAATCAAAACTATTGGTTAAAGTTTTATCAATTTCGACTATTGAATTCTTCATATTTTTACATTTAATACATTTTATTATCACAAATTGAAACTACCAATTATATTTTCATAAATTTTATGAATTCAATTATTTAAATGCATGATCTGATGATGCTGAGTATTTTAAGTAAATTTTTAAATACAAACTTGAAATTCGATTCATTTCTCTCCCTATTATTTTAGTGGTGAATCGCACGGGTTGTAATAATTACATATGCATATAAGGACTAAAAAATGTCAATTACTTTGAATAATTATCGTTTGAAAGCCACATATATTAAATAACATAATATTAGTATAAGAAGCCACAAAAATATAAGTTACTTAAATATATGAGCGGTAAACTATATCATCAAGTGATATTCAAATAAAAAATAATTGGCTTATTATTTTCGTACGTAACATAATTTTCCTTTTCACAAAATATAAAAAAATAATAGTAATAATAATAAGCAAACTAATTCAATTAACAAATTACTTTAAAAAAATATTTAAGCTTTTTTCTATTGTAAAGTGTAAACTTAATAAATTTGAATTTTCTTATGAATTTTTTTTTTTTTAAAAACGAAATACTTTAAACTATCCTAAAATTATTAAGATAAAAAAAGTAAAATTAAATTAAATTAAATAAATTTAATCTTCTAAAAAAAATACTCCCTCCGTTCCATATTAATTGACGTTTTAGGATAAAAGGGAAGAATTAAGGATGAAATATTTTGACAGACATACCCTCGCTAAAGATTTGACCAAATCAAAATATCTCTGATATATTGAAAAATAAAGATATTTTAGGATTGAATCTAGAGAAAAAATTGGTAGAATTGATGAAAAATATGTAAAACGTCAATTAATTGAAACGTCCTAAAACGCCAATTAATTTGGAACGGAGGGAGTATTATTTTTGGAATTATATCATATTTTAATTTTATATAAACATGTTTAGAAATCAAAATATATTATTATCATTCTAAAAATGTATTTTATACTTAAAAGTATAATTATTTTAATTATAATATATGCATTATGGATATTAAATCGAAGATCATTAAAAGATGAATAATTTGATATATTTCTTATAGAAAACGGAGTTGAAACGAAAAAGTTATAAGACCTTAATATTTCATTAGGGAAAAGAAAAAAAAAACTAATAAAAAAAAGAAATAAAATTTATTGGAGGAAGAACCACAAAATAAGGTGGATGAGACATGTGTTTTCCCCTATTTTCTTGCAACTCTATTTTAGTATTAAAGGTAGATTAAATTAATACTCTCAGATAAAGGCAATTATTTTCTATCACAAATAAAAGTATTTTCCTTTTAAGAAATGTTATCTTTTATAAATCATGCTAGCGTAAGATGGTCTCACCCAATTTTTTCCCCAATACCTCCCATAACAATTTATGGCCCGCTTGATTGGAATATTTTGGGATAGGAAATGAGAATGAATGATGACTTCCATTTATTGCTTGATACATAATAAATAAGTTAATTTATTAACAAATCTTCCAGTTTCATTCTATAATATGATTGATCCCTCATTTATATTCATTATTATTTACCATTGATGATTTATAATCAAACGGACTCTTAGATATTTTGCTATTACATAATGAAACTTTTTTGCACGGTAATAACTTTAGAAAGACGGTTAGTGAAATAAGTCAAAGGCCATAGTAATTCGCACACTTTACTTATAACAAAGCGGTCACGATTTGCAGACCCATTTTTTCCCTTAATTCTCCAATGTAATTAGAGAAAAAAGTACAGTGAAATAAGTTAAATTTGCTCAACCATATTAATCATATTTATTAAACATCGGCCAATGTACTTAGAGAAAATAACATAGTTAAATAAGTTAAATCTGGTCAACCACATAAATCATATTTATCGGTTATCTGCCTTACTATAAAACACATCATTTTTTTTATCTTACCATAAGGGGATATATAATTGTGCTAAGATGTAGTGATATGTCCCACGTTTACTGTAGCACATTTTTGGATGGTACATTCACTTAAATAATGTAAATTATTTGTTTATGAGATTTGTAGGATATGATGTGTATAGAAAATTGTAAAAGGTGTATTGAAAATTGTAAAAGATGTGTTGAGAATTGTAAAATGTGATTAAGTAATATGATGTGGATATGGAGATGAACCACCCAATTATAAAATGAAGGCGACGGCTATTCGTAGCCTACAAAATTTCTTAACATAACCCACTAATTTTATAAATTAAATATTATTATTAAATGACTAGAATATCCTTAATGAAGATATAAAATAAATAATTTAAAACAATAAATACATAAAATTTAAAATAATAAATTTGCAAAACCTAATTTTTATTCTTGAGTACTGGGTCTCCCTTACCGAAAATCAAACTACATAAACCTTAATTTCTTCAAAATTTCATTAATGGAGGACCTAAATAACAAAGGATCACTTTTGATCACGTTTGTTCTGTATTTTCGATCTATAAAACCGGGTGGTTGTAGTTACTTTTCAACCACAACGGGCTGAACATAGTAAACTGTGTTGATCGAACGACCTGATTTACATTCGACCATGGAAGTGGAACTATATTACAAAGGGCGCTGAAATTTATCAAATATTTACATTGTTAGAATTAGACAAGACCTGGGGAATTTGCCACAGATTGAAGTGGCTTGGGACATTGAAATTGGGGGTCTGCCATTTTTTGACAAACTGAAGATCAGTTGAGGCAAAAGCCATAATAAACCTTACACAAATTGGGGTTCCGCCATTTTATATCATTTGTGTTTTAATTGGCTCTCTTCTCTTTCTTCTTCTCTTCTTTCTTCATCCTTTCCTCTAGTTTCTTATATCTCTGTTCGAACATGCTGCTCCAACCTTTTCATTTTTCGTTTCTATGTTTTTGATATTTTAATTATTTTATTTTTAATACTTTCATTTTAAATAATCTAATTGAATAAAAAAAAACAAATTGGTACCAAGTGGGTTGTATTAATAAATTTGTATTTATATTTTAAATATAAGTGGGTTACATTGAGAAGTAAGCTGCGTTAAGAAATTTTATGGATTGCGAATAATCGCTCCCTAAAATGAAATACGTTGGGAATATATCATGCTCCATCGGAATGGGTACACCCCTTAAAACAACTTTGATGACCTCATTAATCATTTTACCATTCAATTATTTGACCATCTATCTTAGACAATGTTTGCTTGGGGCTGGGATGGCTGGACTGGGGGAAGTAGATGGAGTTAGTGGCTGGGGAAGTAGCTGGAGATGTTTGGTTGGGTGGCTGGGGATTGTTGTTGGAGTGTGATATTTAATTATTAATTGTAAAATGTGATGTGATATGTGTAAGAGGTAGTTATTAATAATTGGGAGAATAATTAAAGTAGTGTTTAGATTTGTGATTGATGTCCCCCGACCAAGTCCTAATACCCCGACTTGACCAAATCAGTCCAAAGAAACATGAGGTTGGGTTGGCCCAACTGATGAGAGGTTGGGCTAACCCCAACCAAACATGCCCTTACTATAGCACTGCATTAATTACTTGACCATCTATCTTACTATAACCTTCTATTACAAAAAAATCACCCACTCATTACAATGGCGGAAAAACCCCAAAATACTGGCATTTTCCGCATGAAATTTGTAGTTGAAAATTTCCATCTGTCTCACCTACATCTTGTTGCTCTTTCTACAGGCCTTCTCTAGCTGGCATGTGTACGTTCATTTTTAAAAATTTCCACAAACAAAAAAATTTACTAATATAAAATAGCCGTTGCAAATAAAAGCCCGCGTTAACGCTGATTGCCCGAAGGCCCAGCTGTAAGGCGGCATCAAAACTTAAAATTTAAAAATATTATACTCAATTTATTCCCTTTTCTGTTTATTTAGAATTTATTTATTTCTATGTTTAAGCTCAGCGTATAAACGCCGTCAAAGTAAATAACGGAAAATTTATACGCATTCAACTTTTTATAGGCCTCACGTTCGTAGGATGAATCTGAGGGCAAAAACACACACATACACGGAAACAAACAGCTCAACTCCAATGGCAAAGCCACCCCTTCCTCTCCTCACCTCACCGCCTATATAATTAGGGCTTGAAATATTGCAGCGACTTTCATTCTCCATTCCAACGAGAATCATGGCCAGCGCCGCCGCTGCAAGCAGCAGTGCGACGAATGTGGCCAAACAGAAGGAGATTAAAGGCAATTTGTTAGGCCGATATGAGATCGGTAAGCTCCTCGGTCATGGAACGTTCGCCAAGGTGTATCACGCCAGGAATGTGAAGACCGGTGAGGGTGTGGCCATTAAGGTGATTGATAAGGAGAAGATTTTGAAGGTGGGGTTGATTGATCATATCAAACGCGAGATCTCGATTTTGAGGAGGGTTCGCCATCCGAACATTGTGCAATTGTTTGAGGTGATGGCGACAAAAACTAAAATCTTCTTCGTGATGGAATATGTGAAGGGTGGGGAGCTGTTTAATAAGGTTGCGAAGGGGAGGCTTAAGGAGGATGTTGCTCGGAAGTATTTTCAGCAATTGGTTTCCGCTGTGGCGTTCTGCCACGCACGTGGAGTCTATCATCGTGATTTGAAGCCGGAGAATATATTGCTCGATGAAGATGGGAATTTGAAAGTGTCGGATTTCGGATTGAGTGCTTTATCGGAGCAGATTAATCCGGATGGACTTTTTCATACCTTTTGTGGAACACCGGCGTATGTGGCGCCGGAGGTGCTGGCGAGGAAGGGGTATGATGCAGCTAAGGTTGATATTTGGAGCTGTGGTGTGATTCTATTTGTTTTAATGGCAGGATACCTGCCCTTCCATGATCAAAATGTCATGGCTATGTATAAGAAAATTTATAAAGGTGAATTCAGGTGCCCTAGGTGGTTTTCGCCTGAATTGGTTCGATTACTGACGCGTATGCTGGATTCAAATCCTGAGTCAAGGACATCGTTTGCGGATGTTATGAATAATAGATGGTTCAAGAAGGGGTTTAAGCATGTGAAATTTTATATCGAGGACGACAAACTTTGTAGTGTTAATGACGATGTTGCTAACAACGATTTTGAATGTCTGTCCGATAAGTCGATGTCTGAATCAGAATTCGAGATGGAGACAAACAGGAGGAGCCTTAGTCTTCCTCTTCCAAGACCTGCTAGCCTGAATGCGTTCGATATAATCTCTTTTTCGCGTGGTTTTGATTTGTCAGGGCTGTTTGAAGAAGGAGCAGATGGAGGGGCGAGATTTATTACTGGGGCACCAGTTCCAACCATCATATCAAAATTGGAAGAAATTGCAAAGGTTGTGAGTTTTACAGTGAGGAAAAAGGATTGCAGGGTGAGTCTAGAGGGATTAAAGAATGGGGTGAAGGGACCCTTAACGATTGCAGCTGAGATATTTGAATTGACACCTTCGTTAAATGTGGTTGAGGTGAAGAAGAAAGGAGGGGATAGAGTTGAATACGAGGAATTCTGTAACAGGGAATTGAAGCCTGGATTGCTGAGCCTTAGTATGGGAAATGTTACTGATTCTTCATGCTTGCCTTCGGATACGGGATAGAGAAGATAAAGAGGGAACATGGGTATGCCTTAGAATTTCCTTCTTTACTAACACTTGGTGCATTTTCTATGGTAACTGCTCTGTTTTTTCTGTCTCTCCTAGCCGGATTTCATTCCTCTAGTTAGATGACACAAATGTAACTTCATCCTTAACGGTGGATTCATCTTTGTGTTGAAGTAGATCCTGTAATACCCTTTAGAAATTAATATACGACGTTGTTTTATTGCTCACTTCTTAATTAGTTCTATCCTTCTGATATATTGTTATTTGATTGATGCTAAGTGTTTGGTTCTATTACCTACTGAGTATCCGTTCGTGTAGTTGTGTATTAAGTTGCATAGTGTGTTTACGAGTCGACGCTGGATGCTTATGTAAGACCATCAAATTTCTTGCCAATACTTTCTTAAGGATCCTTTGCATGTAATAGTTTGTGTGCTATATGGGAACCTAATGTGCTTTATTGCTTGATAATATAAATATTGATCTTTTTATGATAAAAAACAGAATCACCTTTAATGGGATAATTCAGAATTGGTTGCATCAAAGACACGGAGAAAGATTTATTTCTTTGCAAACTTGAGGCTAAGGCGTTCTTTGTTCGAGGTCTGAGAAGTTGTAAGGTTTCGGGTCTTGGGGGGTTCAATCTCAACTTTTCTTAGAAGCATTCTTTGTTTGTACTAGGAAGTTCTAATTATGGATTCTTATGTTAGATCTAAGAAGTCATATATGCCTGAAAAGCTATTAGATCTAAAATTATCTCAATCATAAATGCCACTTTTTGGAGGTCCATGTGTACCATCTTCTTGTGGTATGGCATGACGTAGACAAAAATCGTTGATGTGAATTATCTCAATATTATGATGACAGAAAGCATGTTATTGTAGGGCTCAGATTATGTCGCTACAACACATGCGTTTACTTCATATTAAGTTCTGCTACTGGAAGTAGTTGGAATCTTTTAAGTTAAACTCAGCTAATGCCATACTGTTGGTATTTAATGGCCATGAGTTGGTTGAATATTGTAGTGAATTTTCCCCAAGTAACTGCTATTTAAACTATATTAAAAACAATGTGTTGAGTCTAACGAAACAAACTATATATAGCATATGCATCTTCTGGCTGCTGCTTAGTGGGAACTCTGAGAGAGAGGAGGAAAAACAATTGTTTACTACTGGTTTGGGACGAAGATTATATGCAAATTGATGTCTCTATATGGTGTTTATTCTGTTGTATATACACTCGTTTCATGATATCATGTTTGTTTCTTTAAGTGACGATCAGGACTCAGGATGCCCCCTTTGTTCAACCCCCCCCCCGTTCTTGAAAAAGTTTGTTTAAAGTATTCTGGATGATTTTTCTGATCTTGTTCTACTGGTACCAGATTTTATGATGTTTTACGCGTACTTATGTACAAGGAAAAGGGGGAAGAATTGGACGTTTCTGCAGTTCGAAGTGTGAATATTGCTACTCTTGTTATTTTTTGAGGGGTCAATTTACATTGTCCCAAACGGATAAGGTTCTCTTTTGTGCAAACCAGACATGTGAAAAACGTTGTAATGATTAATGACACTCTGGTGCCTAACTTTTGCACACTAATTTCGTTGTTGCTATGACAATATCGTAACATTTCACACTGTTTCCCACTTGTGTTAGACTGAGTTATAATTATTTGGTTTATTCTAGATATTGCCATGAAGTTATCCGCATTGAATTCTTCTGTCAAACCTGGTTTACAAAAAAAATATCTTTTTAGCCATGCATAGATGTTCTAAGGGTGCTCGGCCCTAACAGTAAGATACATGAGGACGTAGGTGGAATTAAGCAGGGCCTAGTGAAGAGGAGAAGAAGGTAGACAAGGACCGTCATCGTAAGTGTTTCCACAACTATTATTATATAGATTTAAACAAGGTTTTCCACAACTATTATTATACTCTCTCCGTCCCGAATGAACTTGCACATTTTCGATTTCGGTCCGTCCCAAACAATTTGCACACTTTCTGTAAAAGAAAACAAATCTCACAAATTCTATTCCACAATACATTTTTTATTTACCAAATAAGCAAAAAGATAGGTTTGAAAAGTCAACATAATGCAAAAAATAACTTTCCTTAATATGTATGCTCACTTATTAGTGCAAGTTCATTCGGGACAGAGGGAGTATTTCTTAATAAAAACTACTCAATATTTATGTTTGCAAATATTGAAACATTCGCAAATATTGAAACTTATAGCACTCCAATCAGCCTATGATAATAATAATAACAGCGACAATAGAAAGCACCACCAACAATAATAATAATAACAGTACTCGCTTTTCCTTTGTTCCATAATAAGAGTAATGTGAAAAAAGTTACAAAATAAGAGTCATTTTTCAAAAATAAAATTCTCTATTTACTTACTGATTCAAGTAAAAAAATTAATTTTTTTTAATTTCATAGATTAGTTATATGTGATGGAGTAAGTCAAATGGAAAAGGATCGTGTGAATATTAATTATTTTTGAGAAGTTGTACATTCATATATTGACAAAACATATAAAGTTTTGAATTTTCTAAAAAATCTTGTTACGAGACAGACAAAGTACTTTACTGCAAAATTGAAGACCATCTCATGGTATGAGGCGGTAATAGATTACTCCCAACTCTGTGAGTATAGTTGTGCCATCTATGTCAGTTTGCTGCATAAAACTGCAAAAGAGAAAAGAAAAAAAAAGAACACTTTTTACGATCATTTTTAAACTGAGTTTATCACGAGGATATTTCTAACTCATTTCACAATAATCGGAATCATGATTCTATTTAGTGTTACGGTTAATTTGTCCTGCTAAGCATGAAGTATTTGCAGAAGAACGAAAAAAAATGATCAGAAAGGAACAGGTAGAGTTTACGTGCAAAACAAAATTGAAATAAAGATAACGTTTAACTTTATTTATCATATTATTACACACAACATGTATGTATGCTAATTTTTTTCGTTTCTGCCATGATACCATATAATTACACACATGTATGTATGCTAATTTGTTCGGTTTCTGCCATGATCATTATCCCTGTTCTTTCCCCATTCTCGCATGCAAAGCCGAAGCTTCTTCCCGGCCGCCAGAAACTTGGCCACCTGTTGTGGCCTAAGTATTGTATAAATCCCCGCCAACATCTTTAGCCTCAACTGATCAGCAGCCTCCAGAATTTCGGCCAATTCTTTGCTATGCACATTCAGCGTCTCCTCTGCGTTGCGGGTCGAACCGCAGCTGCTGTCGCCCTCTTTCAGAGGGATTGCCACCAGCGGCAGGTCCATAATGTGGTCTTGCAAATTGGCCATCCGTGTCGAAAGCTTTCTCTCTTCTTTTATGGTCTCTGCCCGTAACTCGTCCATCTTGGAGATTTGATTCCCTGTGAGCTGCCCCAGATCTAGTGTTTCACCCCTGAGGAACTCAGCAAGCTCGGACTCGATTTCAAGTCCAGACAGAGCGTAAATTATATGGATACAGGAGGAGGGTCTACAGCCTCCGAGCCACATGACGGATCTTTCCAGGGAGGTGCACCAGGTGGGCACGAAATAGGGCAAGACATCTGCACGAGCATTGATGATCCTTTGTTGCGCATAATCTTGAAAATGTTTCATGATCATGTCGATCAGCTGGCATATTTCGGCATCGTTGTCGCACTGGTGTCCGTTTTGTGAGATGAGTCGATTGAGTTCGGAGAGTTCTTGTTCCTGGAGGGTCATCCATTGATGGTAGAGACACGCTTCCTTGCTTTCATCACCTCGCTTGCTGGTTGAAGCCATTATATATATGGCCAGATGATGAGCTGATAACAAACAAGGCTATTTGGTATGATATCTATATAGAGGACATAACGAGTCCTTGTCGGTAAACGATGTAGACCATGTGATCAGGTGGATAAATGACAAATTCGTAAGAAGGAGACGACAATATCTTTAATCAAAAGCCTTTTTGAGGTGTTTATTGAATGAAACGTGTGCTGATCTCCTTACCTTGTCTATTTTCTATGTGGATTCATCAGCCAGAGGTCAGTTCTCATGCTAGATTCATGATCAAATTCTCAGCACCCAATTCAAATATTTTATGATGATTGGTGCAACATCTGTTATAACGGTTGCACTATATATACAGTTTCATGTATTGGTGGAACCATTGTAGGAGATGTTGCGCCTGTTATTATAGAAAATTCGAATTAGGATAAGTATCTCATAGAAAAACTTGATTTCATTTTTCTGTCGTATTTAGTTTTCTCTTCTCTATGGGTTCCCCAATATGTTGCAAGATAATGTCTTTTTTTAAATGCTTTGCTCTTTGGAGATTGAGACTGGCGTCCAAACATGCACTTCGGCAGATGAGGATGGATTCAATCGAGCTGCAACCAAATTCCTTTGGAACACAGTACATGCCGGAATTGAAATCTGTAAGAACACGCCAGAGAAACTTGGGAGCGGACAATCTGACACTCAGATTAGTGGAGTCTTCGAAGGTTCAGTTCAAGTCTTCCAAGAATGTTGATGGATATTCAAGGAAATAGACAAAATTGCTGAATCTGTAATAGTGTTGTTTGAAATATAAGTGCATCGTACGTTGTTGAAACAAGTAATTCCCACGAGGTCTGATATTATTATGTACTGAAATTGGGTTAACTCCATCTTTATTTGAACAAATAATAAATCAATAGATAATATAATATATAAAATACAAAATTATAAGGTCGCTAGAGAAATCAAAGGTTCAAAAGTCTAGGGTTCTGACTTGATCATAATTAGATTAAATATTAAGTTAGTCCAACTCCAGTTTAATTTTGAAAATCCAGCTCCCTTTATTTATATAACTGCTACTTATTGATTGCAAAACCACTATATTCCAATGTGAATTTTAACAATTAATAAAGCAGTGAAAACAATGGAACTCAAGAATGATTTCAGAAACCATGATACTATATTCCTATCTCACATGTAATTTATGATCTTCTAAATTCAGAATTCAACACATGTATCTCTTCCCAGTCTCAACATCATTGGCAATCATCTAATTGGTGATCAAACAATTGATAGAATCATTAAATTAGGTTACATCATGGCCGTAGGAAGGAAAATCAGTCCATAAGCATGATAGAATTAGGGGTGACAATTTGGGTTAACGGATCGAGTTCTAGATTTGAGTAATTTATTAAAAATAATGTAAACATATAATTATTACATTTTAATAGAAAATATTAATTTTGGGTTAAAATCGGTTAATCGGTTCATGCGGATTGGTTGCGGGTTTTCCTTAATAAATTCGTGCCAAGTTGGATCGGGTTCGTCGGACCTGTCAGGCAAGGTTAGTGATTGCCACCCCAATTGAGAGGATGCAAAAACTCATTAGGTAAAAAGAAAATTTGAATTGGAATGAAATAAATATATGGAACAATCAAATTTGGTTACATCATGGCCATAGGAAGGAAAATAAGTCCATAAACATAGAATTCATAGACAAATTCATAATCAAACATTTTGCTCTTTGACGCGTCTCTTCTCTTTGATTAGGGTTCTTATGTATTTATAAGTCTCTTAAAATAGATGAAAAAGACAATAAACTTAAAATTCCCACCACTAGAGCGCTTCAAGCACTGAGTTCGATGTTTCGAGTTGGTTCCATGTGTTTGGTTTTGCATCTCAGTGCTTGAAGCGCCAGATCCAGTGCTTCGAGTGCCAAATCAGCTTTTTATTCTTTTTTATTTCCTATTTTCTCCAAATTTCTCATTTTCCCCTTTCTTTCATCTTCAAATTTGATATTTTCTCCATGGATGTAAACCTAAAAATAATAGATAAAATATTCAAAAAAAGATATACTTGAAAAATCGCTAAGAATCGTGGTAGAGTGTACTGAAAAATTGGATATAAAATCTTACATAATATAATAACAAAATTCTCCAAAAATAGTAATTTACCCATTTTCCCGCCCAAAACCTATTGCCAATTCTGAAAAACGCAATTTTATATTTATAGGCTTTCGGCTGATTTGCATTTCTACCATATATTCGTCTAAAATAAATTTATATAACAATCTAATATAATGATTCACTCCCAAAAAATAAGGAAAAATTGTCTATAGTTATATAAGGATACAAATTTACAATCTTCCTAAAAAAGAAAAGACTCCATATCATATGTTACAAAATTTGTCAAACGCAATCATGAAGAAATCTGTCTATTATTGAGCCATTTCGAAAAGGAGGACATATTTCGTTCAGTTTATGTAGCACCTAGCAGTAATCTACTTCTATTATAAAAGTGTGAGTTGTTTCTTACAAATTTTGATATGCCTATTATATCCTTAATGAATTTTAATTTTTAAGGTTAGTTTGGTAACTATATCTTTGAATTTTTAAGGTTAGATAAAATTTGATTTGCCTATTATATCATTAATGAATTTTAATTTTAAAGGTTAGTTTATTAACTATATTCTCAAAGTTTTATTTATTTGATTAGAGCCCTATATAATTCATTTATCAATCCATGAATATGATACCCTAAAAAAATTCACGGATACGATATATAATTCATCTAATGACATAAGTTGAACCTAAATATTAATCATATTCTATATTTTTCTTTATTTTTTATGATATACATAACATTATTATTTTTATTTTTAAATTTCTTTTTAAATTTCTTATTTATTTTTTAATGAGATTCTTTTATATAATTGTTAAAAAGGAAAATTCTAGAAAAAGAAATTAATTAGTAAAATTTTAACGCTAATTTAGTAACTTTATTTTTTAAAGTTTCATTTATTTAGTAAGATCCATTTTATAATAAAAATTCATCTCTCTCTCAACTTATGAAATTTTCTATCACATTTCATATAATATATAGTTTAACTGGCGACATAAGTTGAACTTAAATATTCATAATATCCTATATTATTATTCCTTTGTAGTAAAATACATTATATTATTCTTTTTATTTGTTTATATTTTATTCGATTCTTCATAAATTTCTGATAATTTTTCTAATTGAAGAGAAAGGAGAAAGACCAATTAGAACAAATGTACTTACAATAAGTAAAATTACTTTAGTATATGATTCTCGTGATATTGAATAATTGAAGTTACACAAAAGATATTTATGTATTTATAAGAAAATTATAGAAATTTAAACATATTATAATGACTTTAGTAACTCCGAAGTTTTACTTTTTTACTAGGATAATGATTCCAAGACTTTTAATTTCAAATAGTGGTACCTTAGAGTTATTTAGATATTAAATGTTTGCAAAACTATCAAGTTTTGATGTTTTTATTGTGAAAAAAATACTAAAAGATTTTATGATTAGCAAAAACAAGGAAAAAAACTATACACATAAAAATTAGAACAATTGAATAATATTGAAAGCTCTTATTTATTATTTTTCATTTTAGAGATATTTTTTATTTTTAGTTTACTTTTTATTTTTAATTTAGGTACGTAGTTATAATATATATATATATATATATATATATATATATATATATATACTCATTCTACTAACCATAACAAAAAAAAAAAAAAAAAAAATTGACAAGACACCTATAGTGTATCATATATTCCTTTTATTTACTCTTAAATTTTTGTGAATCGATCTTTCTCATTTCTCTACAATCATAAAAGAATACAATTAGAAGAACTATATGAAAGTTATGAGAACTGAAGAAAGTATATAAAAAAATTAAAAAAATGATATAATGTATATTACTAAAAAGGAATAAGAATATAAGATATTATGAATATTAAAGTACTTTAGTTTATGATTCTCAAAATATTAAATAATGGAAATGTACACAAAAAAATATTTATATATATGTATAAAAGTTATAGAAAATTAAACATAGTTAAGTAGGAGTTTAATAGCTCCAAACGTTGACTTCTTTGTTAGATTAATCACCACAAGAATCTTAACTTACAATAGTGGTATACCATAAAGGTATTTAGGTATTGAATATTATATTAAGTTTTTTTTGTTTTCATGGCAAAAAAGTACTAATAGATTTTAGGATTAGCAACAAGAAGAAAAAATCATATACATAAAAATTAGAACAATGAATAATAGTGAAAGCTCTTATTGAATTAATTTATCATCTTTCAATTTCTGGAGTTAATTTTTTTAGTTTACTTGAAGCAAGTACTGAAATCAAAGAATAAAATGCTTGCATGTGAAATCGCTGAGATTATATTTTAAAATTAACTTTTGAGTGAGTAAAAAGACATAATAGGAATTGTATGTTTTTTTTTGTGCATACCACTTTATTAAAGTCCAACAATAGAAAATAATGTCAAAACAATTGAGTAAGAACTATATGATGATAAAATGAATAGAAGTGAGAAAATACATTGAGAAGAAATATAACACAAACTTATGAATAGACATTATTAGGGAAAAATCACTTTTGGTCCCATAACTATTCACTTTTCCACTTTTAGTCCCATAATTTTTTGCTTTTTCAATTTAGTCCCACAGCTTCGTTAATTGTCCAATTTTGGCCCAATTTTTGCCGGAAGTTGGCAAATTGACCGGAAATTGGCACGTGACTTGCACATGCCGGTCAATTTTGGGGCTTTCCGGCCACTTAGCTGATGTGGCGCCGGAAATAGGATGTGGAATTTTAAACCTTTTTTTTTTTTTTTTTTTATATGCTGCCAACTCATTTTGCAAGGCCATGTCATTTCATTTTGTCTTAATTAAAATGAAACTAAACCACAAAATCTGAAAATAAAGGCTGAAATTGGCTTTTCTTCCTCCCCGTAAATAAAACAACTCTTCTTCTCAAGAGTTTCTTCCCAAAACTTGAAGAAAAGCTTAAACCCTAGGTTATTATGGAGGAATCAAGGTATGTTTCCTGTTGAAATTGAATCACGCCGGATCTTAACCAAGCTTCCTCACGAAGAACCAACTAAATTTTCGATACAGGGTTACCTGGTGTTGTGCCCCACCTCCTTCGACGGCGGTGGCTCTTCAAAATTGATTGTCCCATGGTCCTTCCCCACCTCCCGGTGTCGCCGGAAATTCACGAATTCGGCCACCGTAAACGGCCACAATAACCACTATGCTGTACTGGGGGTCCCACCAAACGCCTCCTTATCAGATATTAAGAAGGTCTACCGTCTCCTCGCTCTCAAGGTATCCGTTATGTCGTTTCTGATCCGGCCAATGACCTATTTCTAATGTTCGTCAAAATCCCCAATTCTCGATGATATGATGATAATCGGCAACTAGAAATTGGTTAAATTCTTAATTTAGTTGGTTCTTCGTGAGGAAGCTTGGTTAAGATCCGGCGTGATTCAATTTCAACAGGAAACATACCTTGATTCCTCCATAATAACCTAGGGTTTAAGCTTTTCTTCAAGTTTTGGGAAGAAACTCTTGAGAAGAAGAGTTGTTTTATTTACGGGGAGGAAGAAAAGCCAATTTCAGCCTTTATTTTCAGATTTTGTGGTTTAGTTCATTTTAATTAAGACAAAATGAAATGACATGGCCTTGCAAAATGAGTTGGCAACATATAAAAAAAAAAAAAAGGTTTAAAATTCCACATCCTATTTCCGGCGCCACATCAGCTAAGTGGCCGGAAAGCCCCAAAATTGACCGGCATGTGCAAGTCACGTGCCAATTTCCGGTCAATTTGCCAACTTCCGGCAAAAATTGGGCCAAAATTGGACAATTAACGAAGCTGTGGGACTAAATTGAAAAAGCAAAAAATTATGGGACTAAAAGTGGAAAAGTGAATAGTTATGGGACCAAAAGTGATTTTTTCCCGACATTATTATTAGTAGATATAACTTTATTAACATAATGAACAAAAATACAAAAAAACTACGTAAAAATTATAAAGAATAAAGGGTCTAAGTGAATTTTCATTATAAAGAAAATTATAATAAACGAGTCTAGGTAATATAATTGAAAAATCAAAGAATAAACTAATATGATAGAATCAGATATATGAGAAAAGTATACAAAAACAAAAATTATATACATATATATATATATGTAGTTAGAAGTCCATACAAGTTAATTATTATAATGTAGTATTTCAAACTTTGGATTAAACTAGGGATACATTTAGGCTTACTGTTTAAATTTAGAATAAAGTAGCAATATATATGTTTACACGCTAAATTTCTTTGTATGAGCATTACTAAGTAAATATAAATCGAATTATTATGCTTGCAGGAAATGAGTAGAAGAATGAAATCGATATATTTCATAAGTACGTAGCATTTATAAATATTACAACAAGAGAAAATAATAATTGATTTACGAATTTCATTGAATTCAAAGAGTATACGATAAAGTCATATATATATAAGATGAAAAAACCCAAGGAAAGTGGTAAAAGTAGCTTATATATGAAATCAGTAAAAGATATATATGAAGATATAAAAACTATAAATGCATCAGTAGTGATATTGTGTGAATTTAAATACTACTGGTCTATACAATCAAGGTTGTCAAACTCGTGATTTTAAGTAAAATCGGTGGAGTGTCTGTAAAATCGGATCGTAAAATCGAATCGTAAGATTCTACTAACTATACAAAATAACCATATATATATATATATATATATTATTATTCTATATATATATATATATTAATTACAACTTATTCTGAATAGATATCCTATATAAAAAAATACATATATTATTTACACAATTTAGCAAAAAGAAAAAAAATATACAATATGAAGAAATGTTTTAGGCATCATGATTTATATATACATTTAGTACCGCATTCCTAAATTATAATTTTGAATACTTTAATTTTAAGATAAAACTAAAAAATAATCTTAGTGAAACTAAGTACTACATAAAAAAGATATATTTTTTATGAAGCTTATATTTTAATTTAGAACTTGATTGTTAGGGAAAAAAAAAGATTTTTAGCAAAATTGGCTCTCTTTGTATGCAGTTTGTTCTAGAAAAGTCTTATATCTCGACTTAAAGTTGGTATAAATTCTACAATTCGTATTGTATATTTTTTTAATTGGTAAAATATAATAAAAAGTAATATGTTATAAAACTCTTAAACTAACTAGTATTGCTCCCGTGCGATGCACGGAAGTATGTTAACATTATAGTATATTTTAACAAAATTAAATACTATATGATGTTATTTTTTAAAATGTGAACCTTTTACACACAATAAAATAAATATTCAAAATCTTGAATTATCATATAGTAAAATTTTAAATAGCATAATACTTCGTTTCTCCCGTGAAATTTATGGATTGAATATATACTTATTATTTATAAAAAAAATTATTATTACGAAATAAAATTAAAATAAATATTAAATATGACAATCAAAATACATATATTAAAATTATTTTTTTAACTTAGTTATTGTAGATAGTCTGTATCCTTCTTAACCTATGTGAATAACCACAAAAAATTTCATTCATTACATATGTTAAAATAAATATAAATATAATAGCAGACCAACTTATTAAAATAATAATTATAAGATAATAAAAAATAAATTGAATAATTCATAAAAAAAATATATTTTTCTTTTAAATAATCTCATATTTGTTATTGTTAAAAATAGTCAATTGAATAAATTTTTATAATTTAATTCCCATTATAAATAGTTTAATCCGCAATAAAAAGTCAAAACTTACTTCAACTTAAAGTAGGTGAAAAAATTATTAATTTTATAGACTATATGTAAAAATAGATTAGAAACAAAAAACTTGTTGCTATTTTTTTTTTTTTTTTTAAAAAGTTGTTGAGAAAGAAACAAATTGGCAGAATGATGATAGTACAACTACAACTCTTTTCTAGGGACAAATACATGAATAATACACTTGAAAATGTCCAATTTGCAATTGGAGGGGAAAATAATTTTCTTTATTACATATTTGGCTCTATTTGTATGTATATAAGTATATGTGTGTGTATATATATATATATAGATTAATTTACCGAATAAAACTAAGATAGAAAAATACTTACAATAAATTAATTAATTAAAGTATTTATGAAAAACAGATTTTTTTATTAAAAATATTTAACTAATTCTTACAGCTTAAATTTGACACCAATAAACATGCACAATACAATTGAGATCTAACCAAATAACCAATGAATATAAAATTGTCTTTATTTTATTAACTATCACACTTTTATATATATGGCATGTATGTTAAACTAAAGATCATGAAAAGATAATTAATTTTATATATAATATGTAAAACATTGTTATGATACAAAATACTATTTGTATTTAAAATTTGGGAAATGTACTTCTTTAGAAAGAAGGAAAAAAAAAATCAAAAGTTCGCATATGTACAAATAACCATAAATAACACAAAATAATGGTTGGGAAATGCAATTTACAATCGTAACTTTTTTATAACTTTTATATATGTATAGATTTTGTAATATATATACATAAACTTTCAATTTCTAACTATAAACATTTACTTGTTCCTTTCTAAAATTAGATTCTTATTTGCAGCTTATAATATTTTACTTGATGATATCAGATGTACCAAAAAAATTTCTAAATAAATCATAACATTAAAAAAATAAAATTCAAAAGTTATTCATAATTCAAATACCAATTTAAAATGTGTGAATTCTAAAAAATACTTAAGTATGTTTATATTTTATTTGGTATTATAATTTATCCAAATAAATTTTATATTTATAATGCAAATATTATATCTATCGAAATATAAAATTGATTAAATAAAAACTTATTGCTTAGGTTGCAAAAAGTTAAAAAAAAAAAAGAAAAATAGTTGAATTTAGTTAGTGTGACAAAGTATTTTATAGATTAAAAAGTGTTAAAAAAGTATAGTTGATGTTAGTCACGTACAAAAAACCAACTAAAAAAAAATTGAAACATGTAACATATGTCAAAATTTAGGTTGCAAAGTGTAACCTACTTAACAAAATACATATTATGAAAATACGAATTAGTAATAAAAGAATAACCTGAATAATAATTATGATATATAAATATACATTTGCTCTAAGTTCCCATACTTTCTTGACTAATCAAACAAACATTGTTATTATAAAAAATATACTCCTTCTGTCCATTTTTATTTGATGTTTTAGCTTCTTAATGATTTTTCGAATTAATTGATCTTTTAGCTATTTTTTACAATTTCCTTCAATTTTGTCCGTTGTCAATCCTAAAATATTTCTTACTTTTCAACCTAGATTTGAGATAGATGTGAGAGAAAAATGAGATTATTCGGGATATATTTGGAAAAAAATTGAATTCTTAATTCTTACATTTTTTTTCTTTCTAAAAATCTTTTTTTTTTTTTTTTGGGTTAAACCACCATCATGGTGGAGGGATTAAGGCTGATCCCCTACCTGTATATTAACACTCAATGTAACTTGGGCATACAAATGGAAATCAAGGCACAACATTTACAAGCCTATTTAGGGAATCTAAAACTAGGAAGTCCTAATCCATCCATAAGGACAAAACCTTTAAGACTATTACAATCATTTAAATTGGAGATTTCAACAGTTTCTCGTCTTTTCACCGCCAGATTTGCTAGGTGATCCGCTGCTTTATTCCCTTCTCGGTGTATATGCGAGATTCTCACCTCCATCACCTGTGACATTCTCGAATATTCTGATAATAATGCTTGAAGGGTCCAATGACCCTTTTTGTTCGTGCTCAACATATAGAATAAGACAAGTGAATCAATTTCAAGCCACACCGAGTAGATTTCCAGTTTGAGGCACAACTTCAGGCCTTGTATTATAGCTGATAACTCAGCTGTGATAGTGTTTGAAATACCCAAAAATTGGTAAAAACCAGCAACGAACTTTGCATTTGCGTTTCTTATGATTCCCCCTGCCCCAGATGGGCCGGGATTTCCTTTCGACGCCCCATCAGTATTTAGTTTAAAAAATGCATCATTTGGGGGTAACCAACGAACCAAAACAGGTTTTTTTTTTCTTTTTTAATCATCACAGGGATCTTCCATTTTCCGGCCACATGCCAAAAACCTCTCCAAAATCCAAAAGGGAACAGATTAGCATTAGATATTAATCTTAGCTTATCCACTACCTGCTTTTGAATTTGTGAGGCTATTGACATTTGGTTTTGGAATTTTGAAAGATTTCTTGCACACCAGATTTGCCAAAAGATCAAACAAGGAAGGACAGTACAGATATGCTCAGGATTTTGTTTTTTGGCAAACCAAGCTTGGATCAGCGTTTTAACAGTAGAGTGAGGGTGGATCAGAATAGAGAAGATTTTAGCAAAATAGCTCCAGATTTGCCACGAAATAGGACAGTGAATAAGGGTATGATTGGGCTCTTCAGATGCATTGTGGCATAGGTGGCACCAAGAGGTAGCCAAAAATCCCTTATTTCTGAGGTTATTTCAAAAAAGAGATCCATAAGGCATTAGAGGTTCTAAATTTCCACCAGGCATAAACAGCAAAAGCTCTGTTCACATCAAACAAATTTCTCACCCCTAATCCTCCTTCTTTTTTTGGATAACATAATTTTTCCCAAGCCATCCAATGAATTTTCCTATGTTCACCTGTTGAGCCCCATAGGAAGCTATTAAAGCATCTATGGAATCTGTCAATTACAGATTTGGTGGCCCCCACCACTCTCAAGGTGTACATAGGAATGGAGGTTAGAATGCTTTTGATAAGCTCTAACCTGCCCCCCATACTCAGAAAAAGTTTGTCCCAACCTAACAATCTACTGTTGATTTTTTCAAAAAGTTCTTGGAAAAGAGAGTTTTTAACTCTTCCTTTAAACAAGGGAACCCCCAGGTATTTGAAAGGCAGATTTTCTTCTACAAAGTTTGAAATTTCCAAAATTCTGCCTTTCCTATATCTTGAGGTATGCTTTCCAAAGATGACAGTGCTTTTAGAGTAATTCACCTTTTGCCCAGTAGCTTTCTCAAACTGATTTAGAAAATTCATCAATTTTTAAAAGCTTCAATTTTGGTAGAGGAAAAAACCACAGTATCATCAGCAAACGATAAGGAAGGAACAACCATACCTCTTTTGTGGTATCTCAGATCTGGAAATATGTCAAACAACTCCAACAAACCACATGTTAGCACATTAGAGAAAATAGCAAATAAGGAGGGGGATAATGGATCCCCTTGCCTAATGCCCCTACTAGATTTAAAAAATCCAGATAATGATCCATTAATGAGAATGGAAAACCAAGAATTGTTTATGGAATTAGCAATATAGTTAACAAAGAGCTATGGAAAGCCAAGCAATCTTAAAATTTTAAATAGGACAGACCATTCTACCCTATCATATGCCTTTTGCAGATCAATTTTAAGGATCATTCTGCCATTTTTGCTTTTAGTATTAAGATCATGGACCATCTCTTGAGCAAGAATGATATTATCCGCAATGTCTCTAGTGGGAACAAACCCACTTTGAGCAAGAGGAACCAATGTAGGAAGGAGAGTTGACAGCCTATTATTGACCATCTTAGTTAAAATCTTATTAATAACATTACAAAGACTTATGGACCTGAAATCTGCCCAAATCAGAGGCTTGTTTTTCTTAGGGATGAGTGCTATAGATGTGCATGTAAAGCTTCTAGGCATGGGGATTCCCAGGAAGTATATTAGTAGATGTAAGTAACTAATTATTTAATAAATTATTTGTAAAATATTAATTTTTCCTTTAACTTAATAAAATAAGAGTTTCATTATTTAAACAATGATTTATCCCGGATGTAAGTAAAGAAAATATATTAGAAATTAATGTCATATAAAACAAATAAATTTCTTGTAGTTTAAAAGAACTCAACTAACCAGAATCTAACAAAAATAATTAACCAATAAATAATTTTTTTATTAAATCTAATATATGTGATATGGATGTCAAATTGAAGATCGCGAAAAGATGAATAATTTGATATATTAAGTATAAAAAATAGATTAAAAATAAAAAAGTTATTTGCATTTTACAAAATAAAAAAGAAAATTATTACTTACCAAAATTGACACAACCTTACTAAATTAATGTTAAATTTTAGGCGGGAAAAGTAAAATGGCATAAAAGCCCTCCATTTTACTTTTATATATATATATAGATATACAAAATCGTAAAATCATAAACTCGTAAAATTGCATGAGCAAACTCGAGAATTTACTCCGATTTCATCAGATCTCGATTTTATCACGAGTTAACTCGTTTAGGGAGAAATAACTCGTAAACTCTTAGAATCGTAAGAGTCAACTCGAGATTTTGACAACATTGTATACAATGGATCGATTTTATTCAAATAAATCTATAAGTTGAACATCATTTTCTATCACATACCTTACCCACCTACAAACATACTCACTAATGTAATACTTTTAATAGGTGATGTGATTTTATTAGACCAAAGAAAAAACTGTTATGTTATAAAATTTGAGACATAAAAATAACAAGGTTTATAATAATTGGACTTTAGACCGAGGTGTGAAATTTTATTGTACTAATAATATAAATAATAAAATGACAAACGGAAAAATTAGTGGACATAAATAGCTGCACCAGATTCTTTTAAATATTTAAGATCTAACATTAAATAAATTATTAAATCAATAAAAATATTATATATATATGTGTGTGTATATATATATATATGTTTTAAGCATACGTAATAACTTGATAAAGGAACTTACTATGCTATATAAATTATAGGGTACAATAAAGAATAAAAAAAACTATAAATAAATAATGAACTAAGTTGTACCATGAATGATTCAAAAATTGTACTATGTGAATGAGTGTCACATAATTAAATTAAAATATGCTGAAAAATAAAGACAGTGAAATGTCAATGTTAATATTAACTTGACAATAGATTAGATAAAAAATAATTACGTCGAATAGAGTACTGTACAATCTAAATAAAGAATAAAATGAGAGAAATAAAATCAGAATGCGTGGTTTAAACATGAATGTATAAGACTTTTAAATGGATGTGCAATGTTGAAAATTAGGAGTATTTCACTATAACTAAATAAAGAATTAAAGACATTACAAATTGGTTAAAACATTTATTATATTTTATATGAATTGTAGTATGTGTCTTGAATAAAGATTGTGAGACAGTATGTATATAGCCAACCTTTCATAATAAATATTATTTATTTTGTAATTACACTATAGTAGGAATTTTATTTTAAATTACACATAATTTTTAAATTTCGACGTTACATTGAGAAAATAATTAAGGAAAATTGAAATAAGCAATCGTAAATCGATTAGTAAATTATATTAAAGAGGGTTATACTTAATAATAATAGAAAAAATTAGAAAATGACATTCATAACAAAAGTTGGATGTTGGACCTTGATACTAAATTGCTGGAAGTTTTTCCTCACATTAAAATATGTAAAGATTTTCATGTGCAAATGTATGTTGAAATCGAAATTATTTATTAGAGAATTATAGAAAAGTATGTTAGGCCTTAATATTTTGTGTCTATAACAAATAATTAATTTATGGAGGTCAGTTGATGATGTAATGAGACAATTAAAAATATTTTTTCTTCAAATGCCAGTGATTTGGTGCAAAACATAAAAATATATGTCTCATTATTACGTATATAGTTTTCCAATCATCGTATAACTTTATTCAAGATATATTAATGATGATCAAGTCTCTGTATAATAAGAAGTAAACAATAGTTTGAATAAATCAACCTTTACATGTATAATAGAAAATTTTGTAAGACTATATATATCTACACTATATCATGGTATGTCATTTTTTACGAATCTTTTAACGTTAATTATTATAACTTGTTTTATTAAGACTAAGGTTATTTAACTTTTCTATTTCTCTTTTGTGATTCTTTTATTTTTTAGTTGATTTAAAATTATGTTTGTTCAATGGATTAATTTTTATTATATTGAATAATCTACGAGGTTGTGTATATACTCCCTCCGTCCCAGCTAACTTTTCACAATTGGCCGGACACAGATGCTAAGAAAAAACAGATTTTGCTTTTTCTTTGACTTTTTTAAAGGTAGAGATTGAGTGTGGAGATTGTGAGAGAAATTTCTTTTTAAGAGTGTGAAAAGTTAAGTGGGACGGACCGAAATGGAAAGTAGGAAAAATTAGCTGGGACGAAGGGAGTATATTATAGTGATCACAGTGTACAATTATTTTACGTTCAAATTATTTTTTTTATCAAATAATAAAAAAAATTATAATCACGTGCAACGCACGTGCATAGTGCTAGTATAAAAAATTGCCCAGTTTGTGTAAAATAAAGTAAAAATAGTCGAAACAATATATCGACGAGAAAGTAACCTAGATACATTACACCCAAAAATTTGGGAGTGTTAAGTTAGGCAAATAATGGTTACAAATCAGTGATGCCCCAATACTTGTGATCATAATTGATTGAGTGAACATTGTTTGTGATGGCCACATATGACAACATGTAGTGGAAATTAGTAAAAATGATACTTTTGTAGAAAGAATCCAGTAAATTGTGGAGATGCCATATAAAGAACAATATGTGTTGAAATAAGGAATACTTTTGAAATAAAAGCGATATTTTCGATGCAAAAAGTAATACTTTTGTATTGATAATTTTGCTCAAAAAAGATATACTTTAATAAATAAGAGTAATAATTTTACTGTCATGCGTGTGACTGTGACACACATTTTTTTGTTTAATTGATTTAGGTTCACCTATTTTTTTTTTTTTTTTTTTTTTTTTACGAATTCTGTATCCTTTTATATTCACGACTATAAAATATAGGGTCCTTCTATAATACACCTGGTGTATTAATACACCTAATCATGACAATCCTTGGATCTTCTTAATGCAATCTTAGCCATTAAATTATTTAACCACTTACCTATTCAATAGGTATCAAGATTCTAATGACTTAATCAAATAATGTTTTATTATTATTAGTAGTAGTATTTCATATTTTACTTCTTAATTTTATATTCAATTAAATAATCATAGGATTTTAATAAACTATTTTCATTCATTTAATATTTTTTAAGATATTAATTATTTTGAAAGTTAAAAATATTTACTACACGGTTAATATTTACTTGAAAAGTATTTTTATTTTGTAATTTTGATTAATTTAAATAAGAAATGTATTAATTACTTTGAGAAGTATAAGTATTTATTATGTACTTTATATTTACTGACAAAATATTTTTAATTTTGTAATTTTAGTTAATTTGAATAAGATCTAGTTTACGGATTGAATAATTTTATACATATATTTCTATTATAAAAAAAGATACATTTTAATTTACAATATCTTAGATTTTACTTTTATCATTATGGAGTTATTAAATACTTGTTAAATTTTAAATATAAATTTCAGATTCATATAACAATTTTTTAAGTTCTTATGTGAAAATTTTAAAATTTATTTTCAAATATTTTCTTATGGTAAGATAATCTAAATTATTTACACGGTTTATTTTCTAGATTTACCTTCTGATCTTAACAAAAGTTATCAATCTTGTTCCAAATTTGTCGTTAGAATTATTTCGCTTCGTAGTATCTTGGTCTGCCGTTTCAGAATATTTTAGAATAAATTTATATATTTTACCTTATAATATTTCAAATTAGGGTCAATTACATAAATCACCTTGTACTATACTCATTTTGTTACTTTGGAATCTAAACTTTTATTTTTACTTATTACAACTTGTACACCACTTCTTTTACAAAATTGCAACCTCCAATGACAATTTCCAGCAAGAAAATAAAAAAAATTAAAAATTATAAAGTTATTTTCTTAATATCTAAAATTATTTTTAAACTCTAAAAATTAATTTTAAATATCTTAAAATTAACTTAAAACCTTGGAACTAGTTTTTCAAAATTTAATTTTATTTAAAAAGTTTAAGACAATTTATAAAAAATATATAAATAAATAAAAAAATCAGATTTTTTTTTTAAATGATAGTTAATTCTCTTACATAAAATCTACATCTGTTAGTATTGACATGTTACAATAGCATATTAACAAATATCCACGATAAGTGTACGATACTATTCCATAACTTATTGTCATGCTTCAATTTTATTTGTATTACAGTTGAATTAATTAAACATCATCTAACATCTATCAACTCCTTCTCTTTTTTTTTTTAACTAACGATAACCGAATCATCTACATAGTGTTTGTTAATAATTTTACGTAGTTGACCTAAAAAATAAAAAAGAATTATAATATCATATCATTTTTGTATTCTTCCTTCAATTTTAATACAATATACTGATACAATATTGCCAAGTTTAAAAGAAGTATTATTAATTTTTTTAGGGACAAGAAGTATTATTAATATTAATATTATATAAAGCTAGATTGTTTTTTGACACAACATGGATTCATAAGTTTACTCATAAATATTTTATATTTTATAAATAACCTATAAACTCGTAACTCGTAATGAGATGACATATTTTTATTATATATACGAAACTGAATTAATTATTTTGAAAAATAAAAATGTATATTAGTTATTTATTATTATTTATGAAATATTTTTTTCATGGTTGGGATTGTAAGAAAATATCAATATTAATCCATTATTAGATCTATAAAGAAATTAGGTAAATGTGTTATGGGTCATACACAATTGATTAAAACAAATAAGAAATTACTTGTTGCTAACATACTATACTAGGTAAAAGATATAGGTGTATTAATACACTAGGTGTATTATAGAACTACCCTAAAATATATTTTTATGTAGATAAGTACTGATTTTAGTATTGACTTATTCATCATACAAATAAAATAGTTCGTCAATTTGTACCATACATCCATCTATATTTTGCAAACCGTGCATCGCACGGGTATATTACTAGTCTACTTAACATCTGCATAGTGATCTATTGCATAGTGATCTATTGGAGCACTAGATTGCTAAGATATGAAGTGTCTAACTTATCGCACATCAGTTATAATATACAACTAAGAGAATATTTGGCTAAACTTATCAAACATCTTATAAGTTGTTTCATAATGTGGTCTTGCAAGTTAGTGAACCGAGTTGAAAGCCGCCTGATAATGCGCAATCCGATATCCAAGAAACTTAACAAAAACCTTCGTAAGCAATATGAAAACACACAAGATTTACGTGGTTCGATCCGGAGATCTACGTCCACGGGCAGAAAATAACACTTGCCGAGGTGTTTCTTTTACTCGAACTTTGAGTTTACACGTAGTAATTCAGAATACAGAATACGAACCCTAATTCAGAGTTCTTTTCTCATATTTATACTAAACCTTCCTAAACCCTAACTGAACCCTAACTAATTCACTATTATTACGCCTGTTTCCCGCTGCATGGCGGTTGGGAACGGATCGTGGGCCTTGATTCGCGGAACAAACCACCCATTGGGCCGACGCGTGTTTCTGGACCTGCTGGGCCTACGCGTGCTTCTGGACCTGCTGGGCCTACGTGTGCTGGGCCGGTCAGTGGGCTCAGGTATTAACCCGACCCGAAGTGATCGGGCCATCCCTATCAGATGCCCCCCCCCCCAGCCGAAGCGAGGAAGGAGCTTCGGTTGTCACCGGGGTGGAACCATAAGCAAGAGGGGCCGTGGTCGCGGGCGCGCCGAAGTGTTTGTGGATGACTAAGTCTATCCGCGTCCCAGGGACTCCGCGGCGCAGTCTGCGGAAGCGGAACCGAACTAGGCCGAAGTGCACGGGACAGATAGCGAGATACCGAGTCTCCCAAAAGCAAGAAACGTGTCGGAAGTACATGATGACCTGGCCGAGGTGAAGGGTACACCGGAGTGTAGTAGTCTGGCCACAATGAAGGGAGCTTCGGAGTGTGGTAGTATGGCCGAGGTAAAGGGAGCACCGGAGTGCAGTTTAAATCTTCCTGACGAAGGGTGAGGTTGATGTGATTGGCGGCGCCATCATGAGAGAGAGGGATGTGAAGTGAAACGCTCTTCGATTTCCAATAAACCTGTTCCCCACGCGCCTTGGGAACTGTAAAGCGCGTGAAGAGCACGTCTAAATCTCCATCACTGAATTTGAATAGGCTGCATCAGAGCCGTTGGTTTTTTGCGTATATATTTGGAATAATTGCACAGTAACTCTTCATCTTCTTCATTGCGATTTACCAGTTTAGAAAGCGGGAAAAAGAGGGGAATTCTGTGCTTGTGATTCATCTCAAATCCAAACTTCTCAAACTCTACCCAAGTAAGTATGCCTTCTTCTTCATCTTCTGCCTCTATTCAAGAAGTAGGGACTACGAGTGCCCCGTTAGATGTCCCCCCCCTTCGATATCTCATTCCGGAAAGGAATGAGATTAGGACCGTAGACAGGGCCGACGGCCTGGAAAGCAACGTTATGATGGTTGCTTATTATCAATGCGCGGAGGAGGATTTTGAGGTGGCCTCTGTAGCGTTACGGATGACGCGAGTGCAGATTGAGAGAGAAATCCCTTCATTTTACTTTCCATTTAACTTAGAGCATATAATACCGAATCCCGATGATAGGGCCTGTTGCCCGCCGCAGGGGTTTATTAGTGTGTATATAGATCCCCTTAGAATAGGCTTGAGACTGCCCCTGTGGGACATTGTGATCCAGTTGCTGAAATACTACGGTATTGCCTTGAGCCAACTAGCGCCGAACGCGGTGAGGCAAGTAGTGGGATTCACCGTAGTATGCAAGAATGCCGGGATAGAACTGACCGTAGAGCTTTTTAGGTTTTTCTACCAATTAAAAGCCTTCGGGAAATTCAAGGGGTGGTACTCCTTCAGCCCCCGAGCCCGAGGTGGGTTCAAGGTTCAAAACCCAAGTAAGGTAGAGGGATGGAAGGAGAGATTTATATTTGTTAAGAACAAAGTAGCTCTCCCGAAGTGGAGGAGGGATGAGGTACTTGATACCACTCCGGTGGAGAACCCGGAGGCCGAAGTCATACATGTATTCCCGTCAGTGGGGACTTTCAAAACCCTCTGTACCGAGGAAGAACTGGAGGGGGCAGGACTGAGCCCGTATTATTCGGGCGATGCGGCTGCCGAAGAGGGTAGGAGTTCTTCTATCTTGTTTTTTACAACTGTTGTTTTGCATAGGACTAACTATAACCTTTATATGCAGTGGGACGCTTCGGAAAAGAACCAGCCGGAAGCCCCGCGGCGGCTGCAGCGGCCAAGAAGAAAGGTAAATCTACTGAGGTGTCTCCTCGAAAGAAGACGGTGCCCAGTCCACGACCGTCTGCGGGGTCGGAAGAACGAGTTATGCCGGCGGGGTCAATTCCCGGAACGAAGAGGAGGCCGGAGCCTACCGGGACTCCGCTGGCACCATCCAAAAGACCCCGAGTAGGGGAGAGCACGGAGGTAAATTTGAAACGCTGCTCATAATCTTTACGCACACGAAGTGTGTATTATTAATGCTGAGTTCGGTGTCATGTCTTGTGTAATTATCCAGGTGGAACGAGTGGCCCCTGGTCTGCTGGGGTTGGAAGGCGCGGACGCCGAAGAACTTCTGCGCTTGGCGCGAGGTATCCTGGACCTCGGTCGTAAGAGCGAGAAGGAAGGCAAGGAGGAGCTGGCCGAAGTGGCTAGGGAGCTTCGGGCGCGCAACGACCGATTAACCCAGACTTGACCTAGGCACGCAAGAGGGCTGCCTTGGTCGAAAATGAGGTTGCGCGTCTGCGCGGAGTGGAGGCAGAGACCAATGTCCTCCGAGGTGAAGTACTGCGGCTGCGGGCAGAGATGGAGGCTCGGGAAGCTGCCGTAGTCGAAGGGCAAGGAGCGATGTTGAAGGCATTCGTCGACAAACTATTCCAAACCAGCACGTTCCTGGACTTCCAGACGGACTTTGTGGCGATAGGGGACCAGGCCACGCGATCTGCGCTGCTGGAGCAGGTTAAGGAGGTCTACCCGAATGTGGATGTATATCGTCCAGAATTCGGGTACGACTTTGAGGCAGTGGCCGGGGTGGAAAAGGCCTACTACGCAGCTCTAGCGAATCTGCCGGAGTGACCCCTGCTGAAGGCTCTAGGGGAGAAGAAACAACTTCTGACGGCCGCGGAGATCGCCAACTGTGAGGTGGACCAGGACCAAGAGTTCATGGCGTTCCGGTGGGGTGAGCTGGTCTCCGAGCCCCGAAACAAAGACCCCCCCCCTCGGATGGAGGTCGATGCCATAGCTGCGGACGAAGCTGTCGCAGCGAATGAGGAGGAAGAAGCCGAAGTGTCAGAGGGCCGGCGAGAGGTGTTGCCCGAGGATATTGAGGGGACCGAGCGGGAGGTCAGTCGTTCCCCGCAAATTTAAAGTTGTAGATAATAGGAGTATATGCAAACATTGTACTGATTCCTGGATATTGTACTTCCATTTTGTTGAATATAATTTTTGCTTCTCAGACACTTCGTCTTCCTTTTGCTTGAATGATCAATTTATGTTTGTTTTCGAACTGAACTCCAACTCTTTACATACTTGAGATTGATCGATCTGGTTGACTCTTCTTTCTGTTTAGAATACCGCGGAATTGCACGAAACAATAAAGAAACTCATGCGATCACTTGAGTGGTTCCGCGAAGAAAAGAACAACCTGCAAATGCACGTAGTGCCAAAGCTAGAAAAGCAGGTGGCCTCGGCAGAGAGGAAAGCGGTTGAAGCCGAAGAAAGAGCCAAAGATTTCGAACTGAAGTACCGGGCTAAAGCTGCTGAAATGAGTCGTGTCCTCGTTCATCAAAGGGAATACGACCGGATACTGTCGGAGTTCGGCCTTCTTACCTTTGAGGAAGTGGAGGAGCGGGTGGTAGAGATTCAGGGCGAAATCTCGGCGCTTGTGGCAAATAACCCAGCGGAGTCCTCAGAGCTTGTAAGAAAGCGAGAAGTTTTGGAGTTGCTTCTCAGCATGTACGAAGGACTGAAGGGCCGAGGCAGGTGGAGGCCTTCTGCCGAGGAATTCATTGCGAGTTCAAGCCGGAGCCAAGGTACTCCAAAAGCTCCCCGGAAGGATAAAAAGAAACCTGCTGGAAAGAGCAAAGGCATTGTTATCCGAGAGCCAGCTCCAGTGACCACGATTGAAGAAGAGCCCGCTGTGGTCGCCGAAGAAGTAGTCGAGGAGCTGGCCAGAGAAATTGAAGTGATGGCTCCGGAGGAGTGGGACCCTGTGCAGTGGGCCCAAACTCCGAGGTCTGCTCCGCAGCCAAGTAGCCGCGCTCATACAAGGGACGAAATTCCCCGACAAGCGCCAAGGACAAGTCCACGGCGTCGGGGAGCCCGCAGAGGGGAAAGAGCTGGAGCCCGAGGTCGAGGATCTACAAGATCCCGGAGGACACAGCGCAGATCTAGGAGCAGGCCTCAACGCCGGAGCGCTGAATATTGGCTCGGGGGCCGTAGATAATGGCTTATCTTTCTTTTTTTTTGAAGTTTTATGTAAAAAACTTTTTGGTGTTGTATCATTTGGAAGATAATAAAATCGTTTGATGTGTACAAATGTGTTAAGGAAAACAACCAGTTATTAACTGTTTTAGTTAGGTGTTCGGGAACACAATTCGAATAACTCCAATGCAAATCTCCCCGGATAGATCAGGCGGGAGTGAATTCTCCCCGGACGGATCAGGCGGGAGTAACCACTTCTCTGGTTAAACAGGCGAGAAAGTGATATGAGTCCGGGGACGGAATGTGAATCTCCTCGGACGGATCGAGAGAGAGAGTTAATTGTCCGGAGACGAATAATAATTTTATGAATGCGTTAGGGCGTCCCCGTAACGTAAAAGAGAACACAACAAGATGCATAAACAAAGAATTTTTATTCAATGATAAGTGCCGGAGCAAATTAAAGAATATAAAGAGAGATAACAATCATAAAAGAAACGTACAATGAGCATAAAGATAAGATGGTACTTGTGATTTGACATTCACAGATAGAAGCGCCTCAAGTTGGTAACATGCCAGCTTCGGGGAATCGAGGTCCCATTGAGATGCTCTAACTGATAGGATCCGGAATCGTGCGCGGCAACGACGCGGTAGGGACCCTCCCAAGAAGCATGTAATTTCCCTTCGGGGGCAGCTTTGCTGGCTGAATTGAGCCGAAGCACTAGGTCCCCGACATTGAACTGAGTGCCCCGGACCCGGAGGTGATGATACTGGGCTGCACGTTGTTTACACTTGGCCTGTTGAATGAATGATTGGTCACGACGATTTTCAAGCTCATCCAAATTCGCTCGGAGAGCCTCGTCATTATCCTCTGGAACCAATGTGATGAGGCGGGGGCTTGGTACACTGATTTCCGCAGGAATAACGACTTCGGAACCATAAGTAAGGCTGTAAGGAGTCTCCCCGGTAGAGGTATGCGGTGTCGTGCGATAAGCCCATAGGACTTGCGGAAGGTTTTCAGCCCAGAGACCTTTGGCATTATCCAGGCGTTTCTTTATACCCGTGAGCAGTGTACGATTGGTGACTTCAACCTGACCGTTGGCTTGAGGGTGAGCAACCGAGGTGAAAATTTGTTTGATGTGAAGCTCTTCGCACCATGACCGAAAGGGATCGTTGGCAAATTGTTTACCATTGTCCGAGATAATAGTGCTCGGGATGCCGAAGCGACATACGATATTGCGCCATACAAACTTCAAGATATTTTGACCAGTAATTGCCGTAAGGGGTTCGGCTTCGACCCACTTAGTGAAGTAATCTACGGCAACGACCAGGAATTTCAATCCCCCCGGAGCAACTGGGAATGGGCCGACAATGTCGATTCCCCATTGAATAAACGGCTTCCAGTGAGCTCGGTCTGCGGCAGATGCTTCACACGGGAGTGCAGCTGACACTTGCTGCATTTGGTCACTAAGTCGTGGGCATCGTTGAACAAAGTTGGCCAATAATATCCCCAGCGAAGAACTTTCTTGGCCAATGTCCGGGAGCCAATATGGCTGGCACAGGCCCCTTCGTGAACCTCCCGTAGAACTTGAGTAGCTTCGGCAGGAGCGAGACACCGGAGACTCGGTTGTAGGTATGACCGTCGGTACAAGACTCCATCATGAAAGGAGTATTTGGGGGCTTTGAGGACAACTTGCCGAGCTCGCAGCTTATCAGTAGGCAGAATTCCATCTCGGAGATATTGAATGATAGGAGTCATCCAATTCGGATCACTATCGGTCAGTACCGAAACTGTGGCCTCATGAATTGCTGGATGAGATAAGTCTTCGACCATGATATCCGGAGATATATTAGTTCGGACTGCGGAGGCCAATTTGCTGAGCGCATCTGCTCTTGCATTCTGAGCACGTGGTATTTTCTGGATAACAACTGTATCAAGAGTTGACATAAGCTTGAGTGTTAGAGCACGATACCTGATCATTGTTTCATCCTTGGCGATATAAGTTCCCTGGATTTGCTTAGACACGACCTCGGAGTCCGTGAAGAGCTCAAGATGGCGAACGGCTAAGGATTGAGCGAGCCGGAGCCCGGCGAGAACCGCCTCGTACTCCGCTTCATTATTGGTCACCTTAAATTTGAATCGGATGACGTACTTAACCTCAACTCCCTCAGGGTCAATGAGGAGCACCCCGGCACCACTTCCTCGAGTTGTGGATGCACCATCCACATATAACTGCCACTTGCGAGGTGGGGATACGAAGGTAGCAGGATGATGGGTACCATTATCTGCAGAAGACTCATGATTATCCCCCGGGACTTCAGCCAGAAAGTCGGCGAGTGCTTGACCCTTGATAGCTCGGCGGGGAAGATATTGAATATCATATTCGCCTAACTCGACAGCCCACTTGGCGAGGCGCCCAGACACCTCGGGTTTGACAAGAATCTGACGGATAGGATGATTGGTCAGAACTCGTACCTCACGTCCTTGGAAGTACGGCCGCAGACGCCGAGCCGCCATAACAAGGGCCAACACGGTTTTTTCCAGCATGGAATATCGTGTCTCCGCTCCGTGGAGTACTCGGCTTGCAAAATACACGGGATGCTGAACGCCATTGACTTCTCGTACAAGTGCTGCACTAATAGCTTCCTCGGCGGAAGCCAAATATAAGTAAAGCGGCTCTCCGGAGAGAGGAACTGACAAAGTAGGCAGCTGCTGTATATGACGTTTCAAAGCTTCGAAAGCCTCGGTGCACTCCGGAGTCCATTCAAAGGACTTCGATTGTCGCAAGATTTTGAAGAATGGGAGTTGGCGCTCTGCCGCTTTGGATAGAAAGCGATTCAAGGCCGCCAAACCGCCCGTGAGGCGCTGAACGTCTCTGAACGTCTTCGGTGGCTGCAGATCCAAAACATCCCGAAGTTTGGCTGGATTAGCCTGAAGACCGTGTTGTGAAACCATATAACCAAGGAACTTGCCGGAGCCAACGCCGAAAGTGCATTTTGCTGGATTAAGTCGCAAATTGTAACGCCGCAGGGTGCGCAACGTTTCGGCAATGTCTTGCACACATGAAGAATGGGAGGTACTCTTTATAACAAGATCATCAACGTAAACCTCGACGTTGCGGCCAATCTGGTCGTGGAAAACACGGTCCATGAGACATTGATATGTGGCTCCTGCGTTCTTGAGCCCGAAGGGCATTTTCTTAAAAGCAAAACACCCGAAAGCAGTGATGAATGCTGTCTTGAGGGCATCCTGCGGATCCATAAAGATCTGGTGGTATCCCTTAAACAGATCTAAGAAACAGAGTGCCACGTACCCAGTAATGGCTTCGGCCTTTTGGTCAATGGAAGGTAGGGGATAACAGTCCTTCGGACAATGTTTATTGAGGTCGGAGAAGTCGACACACATCCGCCATGCCCCGCTAGACTTTATCACCATCACCGGATTGGATAGCTAAGAGGGGTAATACACTTCGAATAAGATGTCCGCATCCAAGAGTTGTTGCACCTCGATTCTAATTGCTGCATTTCGCTCCGGAGCGAATTTCCTTTGCTTTTGTTGTATAGGCTTTACACTGGGATCGATGTTTAGCTTGTGGATTATTATGTCGGGAGAGACCCCGGGCATATCCAAAGGGGACCATGCAAAGACATCGGAATGCTCTCGCAAGGTCTGAATGATGGCCTGGTGCAACCATGGCACATCCACGGCACCAACAGTTACAGTCTGTTCTGGCTTGGACGGATCAAGCGGTACCTGGACGGTGGTATCCCCCAATGAGGTACATACCCGAGGTTCAAGAGCCGATGATGCTACTTGAAGCTGCTGTTTGGGAGGAACTTTGGCAGTCTTTTTGAGTGCCACGTACATACACTCCTTTGAAATCCGCTGACTACCGCGGATAGCCACCTCGCCATGCGAGGTGGGGAATTTTAGAGCGAGGTGGTACGTGGAGCATATGGCTTTGGCGGGAGTAAGCCAGTCCCGACCCAAGATCATGTTGTATGGTGACGGGGAGTTCACCACATAGAAATCCACGAAAATGGTTTTTATTGCCGGATAGGTCCCCAGAGACGCCGGGAGAGTGATGACACCTTCTGGTTGGACTTCACCCTGAGTGAAAGTCTGCAATGGCCCGGGGGCCGGCCGAAGTTGTTCCCGAGGAATTCCCATCTTTTGGAAACAGTCGGCGAATATAACACTCACTGCGGCTCCATTGTCCACAAAGACCCGCTTTATTGTAATATTGGCCACAGTCATGTCGATGACAATGGCATCAGTATGAGGTGTTATTTCCGGAACAGGGTCCCTATCTGTGAAACTAACAGTTTCGGATTGATGGAGGCGCTTATGACGTGGCTCCTCGGGAGGAGGACGGCGAGCCTCTGCCTTCAAGGCATTTCGTGAAGCCCCGGTGGGAAGGGCCCCATATATCACGTTTATTACGTGAGTGGGTGCATTGTTTCCGGGTCCTCCCGGAGGAGGAGGTGGTGGCAGAAAACGAGGCTGTTGGCGATTGCCAGAGTCTTGCCGTGCATTATTGTTAGGTCCCGGCCGATTATTCTGCCACGGCGGCCGATTCTGTTGCGCGCCCCGGTCATGATAACCTCCGCGGTTATGAGACGAACCCCCACTCTGGCTTGTCCGAGGTCTGTCATCGGTCCGTGCAATGTATTATCGCAAGAGTCCTTTCCTTAGACACTCCTCAATTTCCTTGCTGAGCTCTCGGCACTCCTCTGTCTCGTGCCCATGATCTCGGTGGTACGCACACCACTTTCCACGGTTCCTCTTTTCAGGCGGAGCTGTCATCCGCGGACAAGGCCGTAGATCGTTCTTGTGAACAGAAAGGATTTCGGCTCGTGACTTTGTCAACAGAGTAAATTGTGGAATATCACCTCGGGATTCTGAACGCCCCGGGTTCAGGCGGGAAAAGGCACTCGGTCGCGTGCTAGGCCCAGCTTGTGCCCTGTCGGACTGCCGCTTGCTAGCATGTTTCTCACGTTTCCGGCGAGTCTGCTCCTCGGCTTTAGCATATCTGCACACCGTTTTGAACAGTGCTCGGGTTGTGACCGGTGGGTTTCGAACCAACTCGGTGTAAAGTAGTCCAGGACGGACTCCATTCATGAATGCGTTGATAACTACGTCATCTGAGCAATTTTCCACCTTGAGGCTCTCCGCTGTAAAGCGGTCAAGAAATTGGGTAACGGTTTCACCGTCCCGCTGTTCCATATTCATGAGGTCGGCCAGGGTGGCCATGGGCTTCGCACGTGCTTCGAAACGCGCCCAAAAGTGTTCGGCAAGTTCTCTAAAAGAAGATACGCTGTTGCGTGGGAGAGAATCAAACCAAACCCGAGCTTCATCCTGAAGGTACTCAGGGAAAATCTTACAGTAATGGAGGGATGTAGTGTGATCGCGGCTAAGCATGTTATGCCTGAAAGCTCCAAGAAAATTGGCTGGATCTCCGGTGCCGTCGTAAGGTGGTATGGCCGGCCGTTTGAACCCTTCGGGAAGGGAGGTGGCCATGATTTATTGGGAGAACGGTGTGATGATATCTCCATTGGCATCAAGGCCCAGGATTCTGTCCAGTTCGACATTGCGTTGAACTCGCTCATACTCTTGAAGATCTAGAGTATGAGGATTGGCATAACGAACTCTCTTAGCCGCGTTGAGCGGACAGCGGCGATCCATATCGGTAGGTTCATCGTTGCGCTGTCGTGATTCGTTAGAGCTCCCATGGTCCTCGGAAGAACCAGGTCGTTCCCGTCGCCGATCCTGACGCCCGCGATGCCCCGGGTCTTGTTGATCACGCGAGTGCTGACGATGTGGAGGCACCGCGGAATTGGCATCATGTCCGGCAGGCCCCGCGGGGTGTAGGCGATTAGCCGCCCAGTCTTGAAGAACATGAGCATGCTCTTGTAGGAAAGCCTGGAGCAATTCTGGAGTGATTTGAATGTTAACCGGTGGCTGGGCAGCAGCGGGATTAGGGTTTTGCATGTCTTGTGGGGGCGGAGGCAAGAACTGGTTGTCTGGATTCACAACCGGGCCTTGGTTGCCCTGATGATGAGACGCACCTCTTGTCGGCGACTGCCTCGGCGGCAAAACTTGATCCACGGGTGGATCTTGATTGGATTGATCACCGTGGCGAGATTGATTCAGTCGAGTCATCACCATGATATTTGAATGCACTGTTAACGTCAGAAATTGTTTACGATTCCCACAGACGGCGCCAATTGATAATGCGCAATCCGATATCCAAGAAACTTAACAAAAACCTTCGTAAGCAATATGAAAACACACAAGATTTACGTGGTTCGATCCGGAGATCTACGTCCACGGGCAGAAAATAACACTTGCCGAGGTGTTTCTTTTACTCGAACTTTGAGTTTACACGTAGTAATTCAGAATACAGAATACGAACCCTAATTCAGAGTTCTTTTCTCATATTTATACTAAACCTTCCTAAACCCTAACTAAACCCTAACTAATTCACTATTATTACGCCTGTTTCCCGCTGCATGGCGGTTGGGAACGGATCGTGGGCCTTGATTCGCGGAACAAACCACCCGTTGGGCCGACGCGTGTTTCTGAACCTGCTGGGCCTACGCGTGCTTCTGGACCTGCTGGGCCTACGTGTGCTGGGCCGGTCAGTGGGCTCAGGTATTAACCCGACCCGAAGTGATCGGGCCATCCCTATCACCGCCTCTCTTCTTTCATGGCCTTAGTCTGTAATTCGTCCATCTTGGAGATTTGATTCCCTATGAGCTGCCCTAGATCCATTGTCTCGTACTCAACAAGTTGCGAATCAATCTCAAGGCCAGACAGAGAGTAAATTAGGCGAATACAAAAGGGCGAACAACCGCTGAGCCACATGACGGATCTTTCCAAGGAGGTGTATTAGGTGGGCATAAAATAAGGCGAGACATTTGCACGAGCGTTGATGATTCGTTGATGTACGTAATCTTGAGAATGTTTCATGACTTTCCAGTCGGCTTATTTCATCATCATCGACACATCCATTTTGGTTTCGTCACATGAATCAATTGAGTTTAGAGAGTTCTTCCTGGTGGGTCATCCATTCATGGTAGAGACACGTTTCCTCACTTTCATCACTTTGGTTGCTAGTTGAAGCCATTATTATATTGGTATATAGTGATGATGAGTTGATTGCCTAAAAACAACACTATTTAACATCATGTATAGGTGATGTAATGTCATGCTTAATACTACGACTTTTAATTCAATATTTAAAACTCAAAATCAAATTAGCATCTCAAAATGACGTAGTATTAGGGGTGGGACACAATTGAGACAATCTAGTTAGGATAGAGGATGTGAATTACATATCAACGAGTGGCTGGTAAAATGTAGACCATGTGAAAATCAGGTGGTTACACGATAAATTTGTTAATTCTCTCTGGCTTGTATGTAGGAGACGATAATATCTTCAGTTAGAAGCTTTTACAATTGAGGTGTTCATTAAACTGGTATTGATCCCTTCCCTTAAGTTCAAGTTAATGTGGATACCATAAGCCCATAAAGAACTTCTTTTGCATAAGTATCTATATGACCAGGATATCTAGGACTCGACGAAGTCCATTTCTAGCAAGCTCAAAATGCACTGACACTGCCCCGTGAAGCCAAGAGGTCACCTTGTACCTCGTGAGTTGCCCGAACTGATTTCTGGCAATCTCCGCAAGAACATGATGTGCACTAGCTCGTACCTCGTGATTACCTGAACTAACTTTGTGTGGATCCTTACGAAATAATCATGACCAGTTACAGCTACCCACGAACTGAGAAGTAAACACTCAAGTCAAAGGACCCGAACTGCACACTACACTGCGTAGTGGTAAGCATACAGATGGAGCACACACCCTCTTCCATGCTCATTCCCGATGTAGTACAATGACTGCTGCCAGTACACTGACACAGCCTTGTACCAGAAAAGTACAGGGGACGACTTGACAATTCTCTAAAAGGTCAGATTTGTACATTCGATGTGGATTATGGTTTGGTGAAAAAAAGCCATTGTGAGGACATCTTTACCATTCTGTATGAGTAAGCATAAATACGACATTCCTTCATTTTTTACGTATCTTTCTTTCACCATTCCATATATTTTCTCTCACCATTTGTGTTTATTGTATTACCCGAAGTGGCATACTTATTGCACAATAGATAGTGCCGTTTGTAGAACACTTGAGCTAAGGTATGATTGTTCCTTTGATTTTTCTTGTCCATCCAATTATAGTTCATATATTTATTCATTTTTTTTTTTTTTTTTTTTTTGGAAATGATCGAATATTGGACATACATGTGATTTATTGTTTCTAATTTTTTTGTTTGCTAAATCCTATTTTAGCATGACTGATGATAACGAGAATTGCAATGCACCAGAGGAATTTGAGAAAATGGAGAAGAACGCTCTGCCTAGGGTTGCTCAAACCCCGCCCCCTACAGATGAAGTGGCACTACTCAGGCTGCTGAAGGCCAAACTCCAATCACTCTAACAGGCGATCAACTAAGTTACCTCATCCAGATGGCCATTTAGAGCGCACTTGCCAACAATGGAGGGTGCTCAAGCCCTCGTCCGTACTTTACTCTACAAGGGATCCAGGGTCAGGCTCGTAGAACGGGTGCTATTCCCGACCCAACTACTGAAACCGAGATGTGGGAGCTCCTTCTCCCCCTCTGTTGTGCCCTAATGCGGTGGACGAGAAGAGCTACCCCCAAACTGCTTTGGGAGTAATCCATAATCGGGCCCTGAATAGAACTAAAGTCGAGGAAGTGAGAACTACCGACTTGAATGCAACTTACTCGGTGAATAATGCCACTATGAACCAGCAGTTGGCCGCTCTTCGGTGGGAACCGAAAGTGATGAGAAGAGTCCGCGACATGCCATCCGGGCAACATTGCTTATCGGCAAGATCTCTTCCAAGAAGAGATCCTGCTGGATCCATTACCAGCTAACTTCAAGATAATGAATTAGGAGTACAACGGGATGTCGGACCCCTATGACCACTTATTGAGGTTGGGAACGGGGAGGTGTTGCATTAATACACGGATAGGGTGAAGTGCAGGGTCTTCCTAACCACCCTTGACAAGGCCACGCTAAAGTGGTTCAGGCAGCTGGCCTGAACACTATCAATTCCTTCGCTGGGTTCAGTTCGTTGTTCTTGCATCAATTTGCAAGCGCTATAAAGGAGTACAAGACTTCCTTACCACTGCTCATTTTTAAGCAGGGCTCGACTAAAAGCTTGAGAGCCTATGTCAGCCGCTTTACCAAAGCTTCTCTAGAAGTCCCGTCCATGACAACATAAGTGAAAATTAACGCTCTTGCACATAGGTTTCTCGATGGATTTTTTCAACTCCATTGGTAAGCAATCACCCGAACCTTTGATGGAACTGCTAGCAAGTAGATAAGTAATTAATCTTGAGGAGGGCCGAAGTAGGAAAAAAAAAAGAAGAGAAAGCAGAGGAGAAGCAAAAAACATAATCTAGTAAGAAGGAAAACACCCCTAGAAAGAAGGGGAACTCTGAGAAATAAGACGATACTGTATACTATTCAACCTATGCGCCATTCACCTTACAACCAACCGAACTTTTGGAGATTGCTATTGTTCACCCTATGTTCTGGATCCTATCTAGGTATAGAGTTGACCTTAGAAACAACATTTTGATGAATTTTCAAGTTTCATAACAAATATGGCCATGACATGAACTCGTGTAGGCACCTGAAAAATAAAATAGAAAGCATGATTTGTGATGGACACTTGGTTGAGTTCGTTGTGATGGAGCGAGACAAGTACAAGAGAGAGGAGACTGATGTGTGAGGTCCTCATAAGGGCAAATAGAGGTGCAAGAGAGCCTGAAAAGGGACGACACTGATGGTATAAATGGATATATCCAGTCGATCGTACGTGGGTTGACGAATGTCAAAATGACCTCTTTCTCATACATTTCACTTTCGTATTTTGTTGGTGAGACTAGGAGATCTAAAGGCTTTGGATTCGTGACTTTCAAGAATGAGCAGGCGATGAGAGATGCGATCTAGGAGATGAGCGGCCAGGAGCTTGACGCACGCAACATCACCGTCAATGAGGTTCAGTCTCGCGACTACGAATGTGGTGGCGGCGGCGGCGGATTTTGTGGACCTCGTCGTGATAGTGGTGGTTAAGGAGGCGGAGACGTGGTTACGGACTTCGCGAGGATGGTTACGGGTGGCAACGGTGGTGGGCATGAAAGTGGTAATGGTGGTGGATACGGTGATCGTCGTCAGGATAGTTATTTGGCCTTATTTTCTGGGAGTTCAGATTGAGAATTGATTGGGAATAACAAGACTCTAATAGGAGAAACAACTAATAATGATGCTGAAATAATTATGATCTAGCCTTAATTTATGTCTTCATAGAAACGGGCATGGCTTGTGGGTTCCAATTTTCTTGGTTATGGAATATCTTGTAAACTAGAATTGGTGGTGGCAAAAATATTTCAAAAAAAAAAAAAAAAAAAAATCACAACCAAAATTAACTTGTAGGTATTTTTTTAAATGAAGGATTCTTATTATTTCATAAAATTGTGAATTTTCAGATATTTTAGGTATTTTATGAATTTTTAGATTTTTAAATAATTTTAAAAATTAAATATTTTTATAATTTTATTTTTTTAAACAAATATTTTTTTGACTTTTAAATGATTTATATATTTTTTAGAAATTTTCTTAAATTTTTTAAATAAAATTGAAAATAATTCCAACATTTTCAAGTTAACTTTAAGATATTTTAAACGAATCTTTAGAGTTTTAAAAATAATTTCAAAATTTTTAAATTATTTTTTGATTTTTAAATTTTCTCGTCGAAATTGTTGCAAAGGTTACAATTTGTAAAAAAACGTAGAGAACAGGTTGCAATCTGTAAAAAATAAAACTTTAGGATCCAAAGTAACAAAACGCGTACAATACAAGTTGATTTTTTTAATTTACCCTTCAAATTAATTTAATATAAAAAAAATTCGGGGTACTACTTCGGAACATTGTAATTGTGATTTAGACTTGGAATTGGTGGAAGAATCAAATAATAGAAATAATTAGTGAATTAAAAAAATATAAAAAATAAAATTATATCTCAAACATCACGAATTTATTTTGGCTATCTCGACCATTTTGGCTCGTCTTTTTTAATAAATAATTAAGTATTTTTTTTATTCACTTGATTAGTCTTATGTTTGCCTATTTTAAGAAAATTAAAAAAAAAAAATGAGGACTACACAAAATTTTAAAACTACCTACAAATAACCTACTATAGCAGGTAAAAAGATAGGTGTATTAATACACTAGGTATATTGTAGCAATACCCTATATATTATTAAATTAATACTACGGAATTTATTTCCTAATCACAATAAACACATGTTAATCTGTCAATTGAAGATCTCATTAATAAATTTTGGGATGAGGTTATCAATCAATCAATCTTTAATACTAAAAGAAAGTTGCATGAAAATAGAGAACACACGTGTCGCTCTCACAAATTTTGCCCATTTTTTGTTTTGTTTTATTTTTTATGGGTTCCTTCTTTTGTGGGTTATCCTCCAACCATTTTTTTTTCCTTCGAAGTTTTGAGGTTTTATAACTTTTTCGCTTCAACTCGATTTTTCATAAGAAATTTATCAAATTATTACTCATTTTACGATCTTCAATTTAACATTCATAATGCAGATATTGTAATTAAAATATTATATTTTAAGTCTAAATACCTTTTAGGATGTTAATAAATATATTTTTATTTTCTTAAAAATGATATATTGTTGAGCTGATTGAAATTTTTTAGAAGATTAAAATTATTTACTTTAATTTTACCTTTTTTAATCTTAATAATTTTTTGATAGTTTAAATCATTTGGTTTAGAAAAAAATCATAAAAAATACAATTTTGGTAGCTTTACACTTTACAATAGAAAAAAAGTATAGATATATTTGCTAAAGTGATTTGTTGATTGAATTAATTTGCTTATTATTTTTTTTTTCTATTTTGTGAAAAGAAAAATTATGTTACCTACAAAAAATAATAAGTCAATTATTTTTTATTTGATTAATATGATATGACAATATACTTTATCACTCATACTTAAGTAAGTAATATGTTTGTAGCTTCTTATACTGATATTATATTATTTAATATAGGTGGTTTTGAAACGATAATTATTCAAAATATTTAACATTGTTTTATCCTTATATGCATATGTAACTATTACAACCTGTGTAATACACACTGAAATAATAGGGCGAGAAATGAATTAAATATCAAGTTTGTATTTTAAAATTTACTTAAAATATTTAGCATCATCAGATCATGCATTCAAATCATTGAATTAACAAAATTTATGAAAATGTAATTGGTAGTTCTATTTGTGATTGTAAAATGTATCAAAAGTAAAAATATAAAAATTGAATAGTCAAATTTATGAAAATCTAACTGGTAGTTTTAATTTGTGATGATGGAATATCAAATGTAGAAAAACCACGTGTAAGGAGAAAGAAAGATAATTGGACAAAAACCTGATTTTATACTCTCAAATAATATATAGGCAGATAATTTTATAATTATAATTATTATTTGAAAATACTCACCATGTGCATCGCATAGGTGAACATCTAGTTCCTATTATAAGAGTATGACACATTATTAGTGCACACACTAATTTGTATCCATCGTGAACAATGTTTAAAAAGATATCAGACGCTAGTCGTACTATAGTAAACTAACGAGGCTAAAGGACATCTAAGAGGAATAAAGCGGGGAGGAGTCGGAAGAAATGTAGATGCGCGATGACAGTCTAGCTTCTAAGCGGGGCTAATCATAGATATGCAGGCACTTTTCCAGCATCTACCGCTAATTGGAGGGAGGCATGGACTTTTAGAATAATGACGTGGGTAGGAAAGTCGGACTATATATTAATAATATGCGTTGAAATTGTATTTATCGTTATGACATATTAGAGTATAAATGATCGTTCTATTTTCTAAAAGCTTAAACAGCAAGTCGACGGTGTAGTTGCAAGCTATTGGCAAGCAAGATCGTATTCCATGGAGACTAGTGAAGATGGTTTGTTAGGAAATTTATGTTTAGTTTTGATAATGACAAAACCCCTCTTATGAGGTAGGAACTGGTGCCCCAAGAAATTATGTAAATCTTTGTAATAGATAGGGATAGTTCTACTTAGGCAGAAGTGGCAGCAAGCAAGCAATAAGTCATCAAGGTTACTTCAAGCAACAAGTCAGAAATCGCAACAAGTGCAGTGAGCACATAACACAGTTGCTTATGTCCATCCAACGTACAACATTACTTGCAGCAAGGAAGGTACAATCAGCAAGCAAGCAGGAGTCATGTCCATAATGTCAAGGTTAACAGTTAGGGGATTCAAATTAAAAAATATAGCCAGTGGAGATAAGATTCAAACCTTGTACTGGCTATCTAATTTCATGGGGACACGTTACCTGACATAAAATAAAAGCAACACTGGACACTGATACCAAGCCGCAACCACTCTGACCAGCTCCCTGCGGGAAAAGACAAACGGCTCTTTGTCGTACGAAGAACATTAAATGTCAACGAGATTATTTTTTACTCTTCAACGAGAAGGAATCTCAACTGCTATATATAGAAGTAGATGGAGGACGAAGCAAAGACTACCGAAAACTCAAGCATTACTTCGGATCAAGCACTCAAGCATTCTTATTCAGAGCTTCAATGCATACACTCTGGTAATCATACCAGTGTTTATGCAAAGTATACAAGAGTAAGATATCAAGCAAAAAGCACGCAAATGAAGATCCAAGCTGCAACAACTCTCAAGTCAAGCTAGCTCAAGCTTTGCCTCGATCCTAATCTTTCTTAAACCAGGAAGCTTGCCCACATCTCAAATGATATTCAATTTTAGAGGCAGCTACCATATATTGAAGAAAAAACTATTGTAAGGAACTAAGTTGGACTTTGACTTCGGAGTAGCTAAATTATACTGTGTGTAAACTTCTTAGTGAATTTTTCTTCTGTGTGAGGGAACTGTGGGTGTAAGAGATTACCCCACCTTCGAACCACTATAAACTTTGTGTCTACTTTTATATTTCTTTTATTTATTGCTACTAGCATACTACATATCTACTGCATTAATTGGTAAGAAAACGTGCATATTCCGTTGTACATAAAACTCCCTTGAGCAATGCTTAGTGTAAGTTATTTAAGCTCTGTTTGCTCAGTGCCTACTGTGTTAAGCGAGCTTACTATAATAGCTTTATTGCACGAACAAGTTTCTTGTAGTAAGCAGCATCCTTGTGTTAAAGTATTTGAAAAAGAGATATTCACCCCTCCCTATAAACCTCTACCACTTGGGACCAACATGGTTTATTCGGACTACTACAGTGTTTCTATTACTCGAATATCTAGGCCAAACGAATTGCACGTGAAGACACTAATACCTATCCTTAATTTATATGATTATATTATTATGAGGCTTCTTAATTTTGTATCTCCAACCCCTCCCAGAGCGCTTAAGGTGTAGATCATATAGAATAGACCAACTTCCCGGTTAAGCCAACATATATGATTCCTAATAGTGCCTAAGAAATGTCCTCATAATTTATTTCCACCCTTCCAGTTTATGAGATAACTATGTTGTGTGTTGTTTGATCATTAATACCCCCACCTTCCGGGATCTAGGATATTGATTTATGTGTGCTAAATTAGGTGATTAGACTACTCTAACATCAATCATAACTCAACATATCAAATAATAATCGAATGATTTAAATCACAGATAAAATATATCTATATTAATTGAAACTTACTTTCTAAACTCTATGATATTAAACAACTACTCCAAAATAAAAATAGTAAAACAATAGTAATAAACGAAACGAGGTTAATTACCAAAAACAACCTGTATTGTGAGCCTTATTTTACTTTTGCAGTCCCAACTTTTTATTTTTTTCGACGACAACCCGTACAAATCGTTTTATTCATTTTTTCAGCCTCCAACTATATTTCCGGCCGTATAGGTCATGTGAATCACACATGTCTTTTTCTAGCGACACGTGGCAACAAAAAATCAGAAGATAAGAAAATTAATCTAAAATCCAAAAATAATTATTTAAAATTAAAAAAATTAAAAACTTATTTCTGAAGTTAAAATAAAATCTTCATATAGAAATCAGAAAATTAATTTAAACATCCAAAAAATTATTTAAAATAAAAAAGATAAAAAATTATTTATGAAATTAATTTGAAAATTCTAAAGATTCATTTAAAACTCAGAAATAAATTTAAAAATCCAAAAACATTTATTTAAAATCCATAAATTAAAAAAATATTTCAAAAATTAATTTTAGAAATCTAATATTTCATTTAAAATTTAGAAATTAATTTCAAAATCCAAATAAATTATTTAAATTTAAAAAAAAAATACTTTATAATTCTAAAAATTCATATAAATTTCATATATTCATTTAAAAGTCTAGATAATTAAAATAAAATGTGAAATTAAATTGAAATTTCTATCCCGTTTAAAATCCAGAAAAATCATTTAAAAATAAGAAAATTAATTTAAAAATTTAGAAAATTTAAAAAGTTATTTCTAAATTTCATTTAAAATTCAGAAAAATCATATCTAAATTCAAAAAATTAAAAAAATTTATATCTGAAATTAATTTAAAAATTTCAAAAAATTATTTAAAATTAAGGAAAATCATTTCAAAATAAAAAATTAATTTAAAAAACTAGAGAATTAAAAAAATTATTTCTGACGCAATACGCGTACTTGACGATCGCGGAGCCATGGCCGAAAGTCTCCGTTGCAAATGTAGACCTATTCACCAACGAAGTAAACAATTTTTTTTTATTGCGAGAAGTACGTTGGTGAGCCGCTGTTCCTTCCGAATGCTAATGGTACAGAGGAAGACAACAACCATATTTTGGAGTTTGTTAACGACGAGAAGAACTGGAAATCAGAGCCTGAAATCATGAATTCGAGGATGATGAAGCTAGAAGCTTCAGTGATGGTTTCGTATCGAGTTCCGTATTATTTTCATAGCACATTTATCTTTATGAAAGACCTGGTGGGTCAGGTCTAATTCGACGTCGGTCTTTTCTGACAGTGGAGAATTGGTTGAGGGATGGTTGGATATACATCCCCGAAACTTTAAGAATTTTTAAATTAATTTTAGAAATAACTTTTTTAGTTTCTTGGATTTTTATATCATTTTTTTTAAATGATTAGCTAGAATTTTAAATAAAAAATTCGGAATTTTGAAATTAGTTTCAGAATTATTTATTTTTCTAGATTTCAAATGTATTTTTTATATTTTTAAATAAATTTTAAATGAAGTTTTAGAATTTTAAATTAATTACAGAAGTAATTTTGATTTTTTTTTAGATTTAAAAAATGATTTTAAATGAATTCATGAATTTTTTTTTTGAATTTTAAAATTTATTTCCGAAATATGTTTTTGTTTTTTTTTCTAAATTAATTTTTGAATTTTATGTGAATTTTAAATTAAATTCATATAAAATCCAGAAATTAATTTAAAAATCCAAAACAACAAAAAAATATTTCTGAATTCTTGAGTAATTTTTTGTTTTATTTTTTAATTAATTTATGATTTTTAAATTAATTTCAGAGAGAAATATTTTTTTGGACTTTAAATAAATTTTTTTGGATTTTTAATTAATTTTTTGAATGTTATATGAATTTTCAAAATTTTAAAAATAATTTCAAAGATAATTTTTAATTTTTTGGATTTAAAATGTTTTTTTGAATTTAAAAGTAATTTTCTAAATTTTCTGAATTTTTTATCGCTACGTGTCGCCATCTTATTGGCCTAAAAAACATATGCGAATCACATGGCCAATACGGTCGGAAATATAGTCGAAGGTTGAAAAAATGAAAAAACGATTCGTACAAGTTGTCTCGAAAAAAATAAAAAGTTGGGATTGCAAAAGTGAAAAAAAGGTTCATAGTACATGTTCAATATAAACGAAATAGAAATACTATGGATTACTTGAGAATGTATACTGAGTAACAGCGTGCTCCAGAGGATCACCATTACTCCACTCTTCTTCCTTTGCTCTTTAAACTATTCTAACTCTCTACTTTAAAAAATATGTCTAAAAGTTTATTAAGTAAATTAAGTATATCAATAATTCACAAAGTATAAGTATATATAAGAGTACACAACACTAGGTTAAAATAAGGAGAAATCTGATATGAGGCTCTTTGAGCGCAAGTCGAAGTAAAAACTGTTAGTTGCTGGGCCGGACAGATTCTTATCTGGTCATGCAAATACTCCACTGCAGCTATTAGAATGGCTATGCACATATGCTCGGCAGGGCAGATTCTTGTCAGGCCGTGAAAATGCTCCTCCGTTGATCACTTCCTCTTTATTTTTTTGGGTCAATTCAACTTCATTCTACAGTTCAAGATTTTCTTTTAGTCCAATCACTTATTTTCTTCCAAGCTCTCTCTAACTCGATTCATACCGGAATTTCACCATTACTCTAAATATATTGAATATTGTACTTAAATAACTATAAAACGAACAAACACGTGAAATCTGCCAAATATATAAAATGAGAGTTATGAAGTACTATTTCATGTAAAATATAAGGACATAAGAATCACGTAAAATATGGAGTGATCATAATTCCCCAAACTTTATTCGTTGTGTGTTCCAAAAAAAAAAAAAAATCAATAAAACTAGAACATGCACAATTATTATGGATCAATGGCGATGAATATTGCTTCAGACTTGATTTATAAAATCCTACATAATATAATAATGGAACCGGCTATAAATAGCAAGTTCCAATTTTACTCGCCCAAACTCAGATATACTATTTGTAGAACCGCGATTGTATGATATAAATTCTGGCGAGTTTAATTTACATGGAAAATATTGTGTGTTTAAAAATTTTGTCACCCATATTTTGGCATTTTTATGGTAAACATGGTCAATTAATTCCGATTTAGGTATTAAATATATATCTACTACCGCAAACTACGACAAAAGATAAGTGAAATTCTTATTTTTAGAATTCTGATTGGATTTTGCTCCATGAACAATCTTTGTAATATTGGGTACTCCATCCAATATTGTCCCAATCTTTTGTAGAATCCTGATTGCGGTACTGACAAATATTGTTCCAATCTTTATATTCTTCAACTTTGCGCTGCTATAGTTATTGATTTCGGTTGGAATGGCCGAAATGTTGCATTTCGATCATGAAAACGGAATACTTTGGTATTCATTCTATTTCGAACGACCGAAATGATCTCAAAATTATCGAAATTTTTGACATGGTCGAGATAGCCAAAATTGAAAAAATATATTTTTTATGTAATTTTTTTTGTTTTTTCACACACACACGTGTATTTAAATTAAAGGTTAAAAATATAATAATAAACTATACATATCTGATATTTTAGGTGATTTGTCTGATTTTCTTTTATTCAAATTTAGTGTAGTCTTAAATTGAGAGACCATAATTGTTAATGCTAATTGAACAACCTTACAAATTAATATATGATCTAGAAATATATATATAATATCTAATCAACATATTATGTTTTAGCAAGAAATGTCTCGTGCCATTCGCATATTCCAATTTCAGACCCAATGCTCCAGTCCAATTATAATCAACAACAAATATGTCCCGTATCAACTACATATTCTAATTTCAGCCCCTATCATCAACACGACCTTTATGCAAGGATGCTAGAGATTTTGTCTCATTAAGGAAAATAAATATGAATATTCTATAACTTACTCAAATTTATATATTTTTTAATTTTTAATACTTATCATTGCACTTTTCTTTCATTAATATTTTTTCACATCTTACTATATATTGATTGTAATATTTTATTATAATAAAATTATATAAATATATATAAAAAATATTATTTATTCATTTAAATTTACAAATCGTGCATCGCACGGGGATATTACTAGTATATACAAAACTGTAAACGACATGTGGCAACCCTAAGTAACTGATCCTCCAGGATGTGTGTATCGCTCTTCATTCAAGTGTATAAAATAGGAAGTATTCACTCATCGAGTTGTATCACGCATACGGCCAACCATATATTTGCATATCGTCTAGCCTCATATTGCACTTAAAGTATGTAGCTTGGAATAAAAAAAAAGACTTTATGTTTGGTTGTAATGTCGGTTATTTAGTTAAGGTGGGATATAATATGTATAGAGTGACTCGACTTGGCCTAATTGAGTTACATATCCTCAACTACTCTCTCAACATCACAATTCCATAACTTTTAACTCTTAGTAAAGCAAAAAGATTTAGCTCTCTTCACCTTATTTAAGAGTTTATTACATGTACCACATTCACCTATTTACAAGGACCATTCTACTCTTGCCAGCAATATTGCTAACTTTTTCAACCTATTTTGTCCTTACCAGACTTTCTTGATTGCCTTATTATTTTTTTATTTTTAAAAATTATCATACATCGGGTATATTTTTTATGATGATACTATTTCCTACAATAATACTAAGGCTTAAAATGATTGACTATGGATAAATTATTCTTTTGGTATAGATAATGTTGGTTAAAGTAGGCTAAAATATAATACAAAGATGACTTAAGATATTTTCTGAGATATCATACACAAGAAAATTTTGGACAAACCCAAGACAAGTTCTAGAGGTACTATGACATCATCAATGAAGTACACAGACAAAAAATAATTTATTACTCCAAAATTTGGAGTATCAATTATGGCTCAAAATTTCACAGTTTTTTTTTTTTTAATCATTACCTAAAGAAATTAGTTTAATCTTATCCCTCTATGCCCGTCTATATTCTATAATGTGTATTTTTTTATTTTAAACAGAGAATTGACTCATCACGAGCTCGTCAACAAGATCCATTTATTATGCCGGCAGACTTGCTAGCCTCATGCCACTTTGACAAACATAGCCCATTGAGTGGTATCAGAATAGTGCTCCTCCTGCTCTGCTATAGTTTCTATTGAATAAAGTCAAATACTTTCTTAGAATGGAGTCTAATAATTTGTTAAAAAGTCATTATATATACTGTCTATGCTCATTTACATCCGCCATATTGCGCCAGTTCCGGCAATAGGTACTCCATGTTACAATGCAAAAGTTATGCTACTTCTGTAGTTCAAAATAAAGCTCAAATTTTGCAAAATAGTCTATATGCATGCATACATATCATAATAGCTACAAGAACTAGTGTCATCATACGAAAATAGAGGATATCGATTTATATGTCCAATTAGGAGTGACATGTGCATTGCTGTAGTTAAGTCAAATCATATTTTGCATACTAAATTTCGAGGACGAAATTTTTCTAAGAGGAGTAGTTTGTAACACCCGTAAATTATTATTATTATTATTATTATTATTATTATTATTATTATTATTATTATTATTATTATTATTATTATTATTATTATTATTATTATTATTATTATTATTATTATTATTATTATTATTATTATTATTATTATTATTATTATTATTATTATTATTATTATTATTATTATTATTATTATTATTATTATTATTATTATTAAAATGAGCTCCATATTATTTTAAGGTCTAAATATATTTTTTAAATTGTTTTAAGGTTTATAATTAGATCACATGTTTTAGAATCAAAGCCCAAACTCGTGGTTTTACTTGGGGAATAAAACCACTTTTCTAGTCCAATTAGGAGTCCAAAACCCCTAGGAATATGGGATTACCTCATAAATCAAAATCACAACTCAAATCATCTAATTTTCTCTCAAAATTTCGTCCATATCATGCTAGGGACTTTTATGGTGTCGTCTTAATTTTTCAACCGCTTCTCCTCCCAATAGACATGTTTTGTTTTAAAATTATTTCCCTTGTCTAGAAATTACGATGTTTTACTATGTTGTCTTGTTTTATGTTTACGATGTTCTATAATAATTTCAACTATATTGGACGTATATTCTATTTTATATGATTATTCTTCTTCTTCACTACATAATCTGAAAATTCTCTATTATGATTTATAAAATTTGATATATGTATTTAAATTTGTTAAAAAATTCTGATTTTCACGATATATATTTCAAATACATTTCTTACATGTTATTGTAAAATTTCAAAGGGATCCAATTAGCAATTTTCGATCTAAAATGGTTTTTCTACCGCTGTACAGAATTTTCACTTTCGACGAATCTAGTTCTTGAAATTCAAAGCCATAGTTATACTTCTTGAAAAAATCTTAAATTTTAGTATGATACTTAAACATGGGTCTGTTTTCTACAATATTTTTTTTAGAGTTTTATTTCCTACTTTTTATAAGATAAAAGTTATTTATTCACTACTGCATAGTGAATCAATACCTACAAATTCACTATTTCTTTCAAAATTTTCTTAAGTCTCTAGCAAGCCCTAAATTCTCAATTTTCAAATCTATATATATCTTTAAGGACAAGATAAATTCATGCATGCCTTAGAGGAAAGGAGAACGAGGCTAGCGAAGGCTATGAACAATAAGAACATGTATCCGCATACTGAGTTTCATCATTTTTCAAGATGAAGATTATTTTTATTCTATGGGCTATATTTGTCTATTTTAAAATGCTATGATTATGATGTTAATGTCTAAGCGCAACATTCCATAGGCTATTGGCAACGGGTTATAGGCTTTGTTGTGCTATGCTATGCTCAACAAGCAACACGTTACACTTACATTCCATATGTTATACTCAACAGACAAGGGGAAAAGGTATAAATGGTCCCATAACGTTTTACTTTTTTGGATTTAGTCTCATAAGTTATTGCTTTTTCGATTTAGACCCATAGCTCTAGTAATTGCTCAATTTTGGTCCAATTTTGACCCAATGTTGACCAATTGACCGGAAAAGGTCACGTGACATTCACGTGCCGACGCAGTTTTGGAAATTCCAGCTAAAATGATCTCATAACTTTTTACTTTTTCGAATTTAGTCCCATAAGTTATTGCTTTTTCGATTTAGTCCCATATCTCTAGTAATTATTTAATTTTGGTCCAATTTTGACCGAATGTTGACTAGCTGACCGAAAAAGGTGATGTGACCTTTACGTGTCGGCGAGATTTTGAGAATTCTGACGACTTATGACACGTGTCGCCAGACTTTCGAGGTGGACTATTTTTTTTTTTTAATTTTTTTTATTAGGAGACCACATCAGCAGATCATTTACCATGTTAGCTTATATTTTTCTTTAGCCTGAATTGAATTAAACTTCAAAAATACAAATGCAAAATAAGAAAATGTAATATCTTATCGATCTAATCCTTAAATCAGAATCAACATACCTTCTTCTTCTTCTTCTTCTTCTTCTTCTTCTTCTTCTTCTTCTTCTTCTTCTTCTTCTTCTTCTTCTTCTTCTTCTTCTTCTTCTTCTTCTTCTTCAGTTCGTGTCCTTCTACAAGAAAAAGCCCTAACTTTTCTCTTCTAATCTTTTCTATTTGAAAGTCGCGGCTTCAACTCCCCCAAAATTGGAGAACGCACGAAAACAAAGAACCATGTCCTAATCTAGGAATAGCTCGCAAAATAGCATTATGTGCGAGTGACGTTTGAATTCTCCCATTAAAACCTCTTGGAAAGAAGAAAATGTTGGGTGTAGGTTCTACAGCTGCTCGTGACACCCGGTATGATTTTTGGTTCTTGCTTCAATTTTATTGGTTTATTCAAGGTTGAATTGAATTAATGGAAACATACTGGATAATTTTTTTGTATAATGAAGGTCATTGTACGAGTTCTAGGTGGATAGATGCACTTCTATGTGATAGAAGCAGACACATAATAAGAGGGCTCTTGTGAAGGCTTAATGAGAAGAACGCTGAAAATGAGACCCTGCATAATGCCCGCATAATCAATCTCGAAGAAATTATTTCCGTAACCGAGATAGATAATGAGAGAATGAGCTACTCGTTAAAGAAAAAAAAGGTGGAGTTAAAGAACAAAGAGTTGGAGTCCATCAACAATGAGTTGATAAAGCATATAAGTCGTCGCAAAAAATCCTAAAACCGCGTCGGCACGTGAAGGTCACATGACCTTTTCCGTTCAGTTTCTATAGGCTATTGCAGCTAGGGTTGTAAATGAGTCGAGTCGAGTCGAACGTAGTGTTGTTCAAACTTGTTTGAAATATTATTGAGTTTTTAGTATAATGTTTGAGCTTGTTTGATTATTAATTGAATCGAGCTTAAACGAGCTATAATTGAGCCGAACACGAGTTGAGCTTGAGTAGTTTGCCATTTTTATACTTGTTTTAGCATCTTTAACTTATCGAGCTCGAGTTGAGCTTTAGATTTTATCAAACATAAAAGTATGTTTAGATATGTTTAATAGAATATAGTTCAAACGAGCTTTTAGCAAACAATCTTGAATCGAGTATTGAGTAGCTTGGTTTGATTTTCGACACTAATTGGAGCTTGGTTGTGGTATGAGGAGGTGGTGGATGTTATTGTAAAAGGTTTAAAAAACTTTCATGTAAATTGGAGTCATAATTTAAATTCTAATGATGTTTGACTTTGAGTTTTTAGAAAAGAGTTTCTATTGATGTTCTATTATTAAAATTTTGAGTCAACTTATGTAGTTTTATTCATATTAAACTGCTGCCAAAATATTCTATTTAAGGTGTTTCAAATTGGATAATGTTTACATTCAAATTTGTCTTTTCAATTGGCCTCTACAAAGCTCATGTTATGTAGATCCTTTAGTGCCAAATCTACGGACCCAGACATTGGCTCCAATCCCTCAAGAATTATATCCATGTGTACTGCAACAGGTGATTATGTCACTTATTACCACCTGGTCCTTCTGATGCTTGACCACCCGCTCAAATGTGGCAGCGATGTGTTTGGCTCCATCAACTTTATCACCATGGACCATTGCCACATTACATCGGCCTCATCAACCCCCACTGTCCTAGTGCCTTGATGAGTGTACATGGTCATAGCTAAAATCTTATGTGAATTTGGGAGTACTGGGATGTGAATTGTCGATGCATTTTTCTTGTTGGATGATGTTATGTTCTTGGGCATTCACATTGCCGCATAGTTAGAGAGGATGCCCAAATTTCTGTTATAGGGAACTTCTATTTATATGTTCCCTCAATAGAAAAGTCAAAGCATTTAGCAAGCTCTTTCATTGTCATCTAGCATTGAGTGTTTTTCAGCCGAAATGAGATCTGTTCGGGGAATTTCTTGTCCTTGCATGTTAGCAAATCTCACACCAGAACCCCCAATCCAACGAGTTCCTCAAACAAGCAAGAAACAAACAATGAAAACCAAGAAAGAAAAAAACAGAAAATAGAACAAAGAATTTACGTGGTTCGGTTTTACAACCTACGTCCACGGGAGAGAGTAGAATCCACTATATCAATCACCAAAACCAACCATACAAGATCAGCTACTTCACCGTAGCTTACTCCTCTTGTAAAACACTCTCAAAATACAATTCACACACCTCACAAGAATGAATGAAATGAATTTTCAATAACAAGTGTATTCAAGGTGATTCTCTAAGTGACCAACCCCTACACCATCAGAGAGTTGCTGTATTTATAGAAGATAAGATGAACTCCCCAGCTGAAAAAAGAAGAAAACCGCTTGCTACGCTGAAAACTGAAAAAAACAGAATAACTGAATTCTGTTTGCATGAGGAAACCGTTGTAAAAGCCTCAGAAACCGTTGTTAAAAGGCCTGACTTCCCAAACTGATTTACTTAATGCAAAACTGATTCTTAACCGTTTTTCAACTGATTCTTCCAGAATAATGCTGAGTTTTCATGCCACTAAACAGCTAACATTCATCACATTGCAAGCTAAAGGTGGGCATGAAATCTAGGGTGAGAGGCAAGTAAGTCTCTCAATCTCCAAAAGCCACATAGTCCTATCCAATTCTCTGGAAAAGCTCATCTACATCTTCTTTAATCCCAAGCTGGCTTGGAGTAACTACACATGCATCGCGAGTGGGCCGACTCTTCTTTGGAAAAATCAAATTCAACTCTTTTTTCACAAGAAAACAAAATCATCATCCCCCATTCCGCACAATCAAACTCATAAAATTTAATTTAAAGCAATTAAGCACACAACATGTAAAGACATGTTATAATTACAAAATTTCAAACATATGACTTACCAATTGAAGCCCTCAACAATCAATCTCAATAAATTGAAATTAACAATTTATAGGTCCTAAGCAAGTGATGGTAAGCCTAATTTCATATTAAGCAATCAAAACATAGGGATCATAGAACATAAATAAAGACTACGGGTGATATCGCCATCAATTCACAAATAAAAAATCCTATGGTATACATGTTATTGTACTTAAACTAGAAATCTGAAACATTCAATCAAATATATAAGGTAAATCAAATGCGAGAAATAGAGTTGGGAACATACCATTCTTTTGGTAAGAATACGAAAGGACGTTATACTCAACTAACGGAAAGGGTTAACCAAGTTAAAAAATTGAATAGGTTAAAGCGCTCTTCCCTAGAAGTGGATTCTAACGGTACTTTCGATTTGAAGTGCGTGAGTGTGATGGGTGAGGAATTGACCGCAGAGGGATTGAGAAAACTAGACGCTATAAAAGGATTTTGAACTGAAATGGGGGGAGAAGAATCTCTCCCTAAACTTGGACATGCGACTAAAATCTAAAAATTCTCGCTATTTTGCTCGGTCGGACAAAAAATTGTACGGCCGTGCATATGACACGAGCGAAACTTGCGTGACCAAGAAAATATTTACCAGACCATGAAAATGTCTTAGGGCTTACCTAGCCTTTCTGGAGTAGCATTTGCTCGGCCGGCCGCGTTTTTTATTTTTTCCGCGTGCTTCTTTCATCCATTTTGGCTCATTTTTACTCCTATTTTATGCAATCTTTGGCCCTTGTGTTTAGTTCATTATCCTCTTCCTTTTACCTACTTTTCTGACCAAAAAAAAAAAAAAACTACAAAACTAACAAAAAAACATTAAGAATGAAATAAAGATAAATAATGTAAAACTTAATGAATATTAAAAACTAGTGGGTTGCCTCCTACTTAGCACTATATTTTACTTCCTTAGCTATACATTTTTACCATAAGCTCTAAAAGATCCCACGTTGGACAAATGATGTCCGAACCCATGTTCCAATATCAACTCTTTGGGGTGGTGTCTTTTCTTTGAACTTTTCTCCACCTTCATTTCTCTTCCTCTCTTTGACCACATAATTACAAGAACCTAGGACATATTCCTTTGGAGTTTATATCTCGGACATATACAGGTGTGGCCACTCGTTCATTAGCGAATTGTCTGTATCATTTGATGTAATGATCGGTGAAGTGTTTCGTAATAGAAAATACGACTTATTCAACCACTGAGTTAAAAATAAATTCCCGGTTCTATCAACTTTCAAAAAGTGTTTGCCAATCAATGAAGAAATGTTCAACTATATAGGTGGTTCCCATTCTAATATGTTGATTCCTAACCAAAGGGCAATGGGGGTCAACATCCCCTCTATCTGTATCCTTCCTACTTCCTTCCTTGCAGCTACTTTAAGTTGTTCTATTAAGTGTGCTCCCAAGTTACATGGCTCAGTCCGTGCCATCACCACATAATGAATAATTCGTTGTCACTTACTTTGACATTCGGGTCTTGAGCATAGACCGTATGGGCCAAAACTCTTTGTATATATCGAAATACTAGATTTCAGATTTCAAAGTAGATGTCCTCTTTTTCATCTTGGTACATCAATTCACTCGTGATATTCACCAAATAATTTAAAAATTTTGTTTTGCCATATTCCGGAGGTTCAAGATATACCTCTGAACATTTTACTCCATAAATCTCGTCTAAATCAGTGTCGATTAGCTTATAGTTTGTGTTGTTGAGTATGAAACAAACTTTTATTGGCATGTTTATGACATCATAATACTAAACTTGAAATGTACTAGTTATTTCCATAACAATCCTTGGATAGGTGGACCATTTACTAGGCATGGTAGTGCCTCATGCACATATTGAAGCACCTCATTTGACAATAATTCTTTCTCCTTCTTCAGCACATATTTGGCTTTTTTCTCATTGTACCGGCTCATCATTTCATCATTAATTTTAGGTATTCATAATATTTATGAGTTGGCTTAAGGAAACTAATTTATTTATCGTTATCAGACTTGATATCCAGATCAATAAACTTTTCTACTGTGCCACGTCCTTCATTTTTTTCTTAGGAATGGACGTTCTACTAGTAATGGAAATGTTTTATCTTCTTTGATGTCTACAATAGTAAAATCAACTAGGAATACGAGCGTGCCTACTTCTAAAAGCACATCCTATACTACTTCCAATGTGCTCAATCTCCTATGTTAAATTTAGCATAAGCACTCAAAGACATTAAGTTAACGCTAGAACCTAAGTTATAAAGGACATTCTCAAATTTAGATTTTACTATAAAGCATGTAATTGAAAATCTCGGTAGCTGTGTTTGTGCGATTGTGTTGCAGATTTCAATTAGTATGCCTTTGTCACCTAATTTTTCCTTCTTCTTAATACTGCAAACTTCTTTTATCTTTCCTCCCCACCGAGAAACCTCTTTCCAAACACCTGCTATAAAATATTAGTATTTGTGTTAGTTCTTTGGGCCATGGAATAGGGTAATGTAATGCTATAAGCAGAGATGGGCTTTCAAGTCTCTTCGTGAAATGTGACTCTTCTATTCCTTTTCCACAGGATTTCTTCTACACTTTCTTCCCTCTCAATCCACCGTTCTCCTTCACAATCCATAATTAGGTTCAGTATCGATTGGAAATTTCCGTTGCTGATGAGTGCTGCCCACCGTCGTACCTCATTGGCTTAAGTGCATCTCCAATGATTTGACTTGGGCTCTAAACTAAACTAAACTAAACTAAACCTGTTACCCACGCTTGTATTCAATTGAACTATCCGAACCTTTAACTTTTTTATGGGGCTTCGTCTTTCCGTTTCGTGCTCGTGTTTTATTTCACAAAAGTGTGACCAAGTCCTCCAAGCTAGGCTTCTTCGACTCATCTATCATTCCACTATTCATCGTGAATCCCGACGGAGATTGCAATGCATTATTTGGGTTTGCATATGATACATTTGGATGATTTCTCATCCCCAAATTATATCTATTTCCCATCTGATTTAGTCGGAAGTTGGGGTTGAAATTTTTGTTCCCCATGTTATTCATATAACATGTTTCCTCTGTTCCGACATCCATGCCATGCATTCTTGAATTCATCACCACTTCACTGGCTTTGTAAGCAAGCTCACCTGCCATGTTGAACTCGCGATCTTTTCAGTTAGTGCCAGAACTGTGTCATTTTCGAACACCTCAGCTACTCTCCTCAGTATTGATCGTTCAACTAGCCATTGGAGATTTTAGATGTCAATTATAGTGATAGCATCATTGGCAGACTTGGCCAAAAACGCACGTTCAGATGAGGCATCTATAATCATCTTTATATGACCAAAGGGCCCATTGTAGAAATAGCATACATGTTGGTCTTTCGGAAATCCATGGTGAGTGCACATCTGAAGAAGTTCTGTGAATCTCTCACACGCTTCGTATAACGGCTCTCTATCATGTTGGGGAAACTCTATAGTTTGCTCTTTAATTTTTGTATTTTACTTGGTGGGAATTACTTGAATAGGAATTTGTAACATAGATCAAACCGGTTACTTCTCCCTTTGTGAGAACAGGAGTAGGCATAGATGAACGACTTCTTCGGAGGCTCCCTTCATCTTTATAGTATCACAGATCTTGAGAAATTAGCCTAAGTTTCTATTCGGGTCCGCAGTAACTCCTCCACCAAATTGGTTCTGTTGAACCATCGATCAAAGCAGGCTTCAACTTAAATGTACACGGTATAGTTAATAGCTAGTGGCAAGAAAGGTCATATGCCACAGATATTGGTGAAGGAATCCTAGTCAAAACACTACAATCGATTTGATCCTGATATATCTAGACTAATCGAATAAGTGATTGGTTGGTATTACTCTAACCACTCTAATTACCCTCTATTATAGCAACTGGAAAATTAAAGCTACTATATAATAAAAATTAAATTCAATAATCTATTATGCTGTTCGATTTAAGAATCAATGATCGTGTGACCATAGATAACCGGACATGTAGACACATATATCTATCACTAACCTATATGATTCTATTATTATGAGCCGTCGCGATTGTGTATCTCAAATCCCTTTTCGGAAGTGATTGAGGTGTGGATCGTACACAACAGACCGACCTCCCGAAAGAAGTATATATGACTCATAAAGATGCTCAGAAATTACCCCATAAATATATCCTTACCTGGTGAGTTTCTCTGATATATTATGCCGTGTTGTTTGACCATCAATATCCTCACCAATCAGTATATTGGATATGGATTCGTGTGTGCTAAATAAGTCTAATCTAACAACAACCATATCTCAACATCAAACAATAATCGAATACATATGAACCACAGATAAAGTATAAACATTGTACTTGAAACCTACTTTCTAAACCCTAAGACAATAAACGACCACTTCAAAATATAAACAAAAATAATAAAGGAAAATTTTAATAATTTACTAAAATACTAGACTAAAATGATGGTGGCGTGGTGGCATTCTCCTTCCGAAAACTCCGCTACTACGCCTTCCTCAATCCCGTCTGTCCTATGGAATCCTACCCTCTTGTATATACTACATATCATGATAAAATTGAGTCCCCGGATGTATTAGAGCCTTGGACTACTTATAAGAGTGTGCAAACTAGGTTAAAGTGGGAGAGAATTGGATATGAGCTTAAAATTAGGTAAAAATGTGTATTACTGCTTGGGACAAATGCATGATCGAGCAAAGCTTTTGCACGGTCGAGTAAATGCCAACGACTACGCTATTGAACCAACTTCAAAGTTATTTTAGGAGGTCTTATGGTAGGATTGTGACACGGGCTATTTCTGACAAAGTTGTAGAAAGTTGAATTAGCTTTATAATGCCACTAGCCTTACCTTGATTAAATATATATAGATCAAGATATGAACAACATACTAAAGGTGCATCATCTCACCAATTGGCACATTTTTGTACAACTTCGACCTTCTTTGGGATTTCTTTTATTTTGGAGAAGGAATTGGAAAATATTGTCAACATAGAATTATCGCTCTCTCTCTCTTAGCTTTCCAAGGAATAAAAAATCGAGAGATTTAGACGTTTACATAAAACGTTATGCTCATTCTTCTACAAATGTGCAGTGTAACTCCACTTTGTCCGTCTTAGTTTTGGCCCGGTCCAAGGTCCTTCTTGAGCCCAATCACTTCCAAATATCTTTTCAAGCCCTCTTTTTAAAGGCTCTCAATCGTGATTCCACAAGTACTAAAAATTAGTTCCTTTTCTTTACCAAAGATACCACAAAACTGATAAACAAGTGAAATCCACCAATCTACAAAAACAAGGGTTAGAAAGCATTAATTCACGTACACTTGTTCAGTTATAGTATGATTTAGTTCCTAAAAAATACGTAAAATAAGGAGTGAACAGTTGACTACTGGCCTGAACAAGTCATGACTTAGAGGTCGAACTTATGCCTGTGGTTCTGCATTTTGCTCTTTTTGTGGTTGTATGTTCTGATTTTCTTCCATTGGAAATAATTTACGTTTGGTTTGATTGGAATTTCATTTACGAAAAGTGGCTTATATCAGGATCTATAGGTATCTTTTCTCTAACCTTAGATCACGATTTCATGCACCGCCTGCACACAAAAACTCTAAGAAGAAAGACCAAATAAAAAAAAAAAAAATAGTATAAGCAGATGAACAACTTAGAATATAGGACAAATTAAATAAATATGCAGAAAATATTTTATTTTTTTCCGAGAATTTTAAGAAAATTTCAGGATACTCAAATTCAGAAAAAATCTTAAGATTTTTGGTGCTTTTATAGCAAAAAAAATAAACGCAAAATAGAAATACCTAGATTACACACGACTAAGACACTGTCATATCAAACTAGCATCTAAAAACTAGTTCCCGACAACAACACCACAAGCTTGATCACTCTATTGTGATTTGTTGGAAACAAGCCTATTTTGAGCATCCTGGTTTGGGCATGTTTTAGGTACGACCCAGTAACGGAACATGGAATTTTAAGTTGGTATCATGCTCTCCTTCGGAAGAGGTTCAAGACGATATATTATTTGCCCAAATAGGAGTTTGAGTGAATGAGGAATTGAAGTTCAAAGTAGAGCACTTGAAGTTGATTTTGGGGCTTTGCCCCACATTGGAGAATTGGAAAAAAAATTGGCTAGTACATATATAATTCTCCTTCTAAGGAGTATGTAAATGTGTAGCATTAAGACTCTCTCTCTCGCGCACCAAGGCGTAGGGGGGTGCAAATCAAGTGCCAATTCGAGCCTCAGACCAAGGGACTTGTGTGCGAACGCGACCAACATACTCGAATGTCGGTCCAGTCGAGGGGCGGACCAGCGAGCCAATTTTTTTTTTTTTTTTTTTTTTTTTTTTTTTTTTTTTTTGTTCCAATTTTGCATGACTTTTCAACTTCATGGTTTTTAAACACTCCACGTTTTTCACCTTAAGTAGCCTTAGTTTTGTAACTTCTGAAGTTAATTTGAATATTAATTAAGAAGTAGTTGCTCAACCAACAGTCAGTTTGAGCCTATTTGTAGTGGCTCTTTCCAGTCCATTTGATACAGTTTCAAAAAACTTCTCTGCAATTGCAATTCCTCTCATACAATTTCCAGTAAATTTCATTGGTCCTTTGTTGTTTGGTGATACAATCCAGGTATATCTTTTAGTTCGTTGTAGAGCCGAAATTGTGTGCTACAGTTTCTGCCAAATCCGTTGTATCCTGGAAAACTAACGTCGAATTAATCTCTTAGAACCACCTGAAAAGAGTTACTTTTAAGGAAACTGTGTCAATCACAGGCCCCGATTTGTTCGATTTCATAGCCATCAGCTTTATTTTATTCCTACATAAATAATAATGCAAAAACACAATACTAGGATGCAATAATAAGAAGTTTATCTTAGGATGTCGATTTCTGAATTAATTACGGTGCAATCATAGATAATTGCACACCTAAACACAGATGCATATCATTAACTCATATGATTCTGTTATTATGAGGCTTCACGATTTTGTATCTCAAACCCTGTCTAGCGCGCTTGAGGTGTAGATCATATACAACATACCAAACTTCCGGTTAACCCCGTCGATATGATACCGAAAAATGCCTAAGAAATGCCCCCATAATTTATCCTCACCCTTCTAGTCTATCGGATAAAATATATTGTGTGTTGTTTGGCCATCTATATCCTCATATTCCAGAATCTTACATATTGATTCGTATGTGCTAGACGAGGTGATCAGGCTACTCTAACATCAATCATAACTCAACACATCAAATAATAATCGAATGCATATAAATCATGGATAAAACATAAACATTTACGTACATTGTAATTGAAACCTACTTTTCCAAATTCTAAGACAATACTGATAAATGAAACATGTTCTGTACAAATGAAATAGAAATACTATAGATCACTAAAGAAAGTGGATAGAGTAACAACATGATCCAGATATATCCCCATTGCTCCACTCTTCATTCCTTGGCTCTGTAAACTATTCTAACTCTCTACTCTAAAAAAACTCTCGAAAATTTTATTAAGTAGATTCAATTGATCAGTAATTCAAAAAGTATGGGTATAAGACCACACAACACTTGATTAAATTAGGGAGAAATTAGATATGGGCTTTTTTTTAATGCAAATCGACGTAAAAGTGGTGGCTATTTGCTTAGTTAGGCAGATTCTTACCCCCGTCGTGCAAATACTCCACGACAGTGAGCAGAATGGCCCTGAGATGTTGAACTTGTCTCGAAAATCACGCCAAATCGCTAGGATTAAAATTATCTCCTCAAATTGCAACTGCACGATTTGTGACATTGGTAGTATAAAAGATTGTCGGGTCCACAAGGAGGATTTCTGTATGAATGAGCTATGCCATGCGCAAGTTGTAAGCTTAGCAAATCGATTTTAGGTTATGGTTATGGCTATATTCCGACTCTCTTGTCTACCACTTCGAGCTTCTCATGCATCTCTTCAAGATCCCAATAATTTCAGTGTTTTGCTTCATCAAGGAGTCGTTTTGACTCTTAAAGGAATCGGTTCCCTCAAGAAGTTTTTCAATTTCCCCAGTTGCTGACATTTCACTTTCATCAACAATTTTCCTTCCCTTTTTTCTTTTTCTTTGGCGGGTCTGACGGGTCTTCTAGATATAAATGTGTCACCCTTTCTAGTTAATGGATAAGTTTTACAAATTTTCCTAATTTTATAAACAAGCATAGTTCTAGTAACTACAGATATCAAATTGGATCTTCTACAACAATAGATACAACATCTTATATATATATATATTAATGAGTTAACATGCTTATAATTTATATAAAGTAATATGTTAAGCATAATTTGTTTAATTCAACTGTACCTGAATTCTAATATTTACCGCAAACAGATACCGACAACGTCTTGTTGTTGGTTCTCTTCTTCTTCTTCTTCTTGAAATGCCATTTTTCTCTTAAAGCCAATTATAGTTTCACCATAGTTGGTTATATTAATTTTACTTCTCCGCTTTCATAGTCCATCTTTGCAGTTATTATGACTAATGAGGTTGAAAAGATGTGTATGAGGCACATTTATTGCATGGTAGGGAAAAAGATTTTCATATGAAAGTTTGAAGAAAAAATTGATAAAATGCCAAAAGAGGTTGCTTAGTGTCATTTTACTTTGGTAACTTGTAAATTTTATTTCTGTAAATTAGGTTTCGAGATTTGTTTTATAATATAACGTATAAGTTGTTTAACATTGCTACCATCTCGCAATTCCTATGAACGAAGTCCTTGAGCATAAACTCGAGTCAGTAGGAAACAATTCCAGTTCTCATTTTTTAAGAGAATATAGTACTATTTTAAACTTTCATCCTACTCTGATTTTTTGTGTATTTTTAATATAAATATTTATTTAAATTAAAAATTAAAAGGAAAAGCTTTAAATTTGAATTGAAACGATATGATCTTTGTAAGGAACCAAACCAATAAGTGTAGCAATTCACTTTTATTTTTTTTTAATTTTTTAATATCCGAATATCTTAAATTTATCAGACTTGTATCTCATCGAATTAGAGATAATTATTAATTAATGTAATGTCAAAATTATGATATTTTTAAGAAAATTTGTTGGGATATAATATTAGAAAAATTGTGAGTTTTTGCTAAAATGACTTATTTTATTAACAAATTTATTTTTTTCTCTAAAGTAATTAGTTTTTGCATACCGGATGGAGTATAGGTATTTCAGACAATATATAATGCACCCCCGCCGACCATAAATAATGATAAGTACCCTAATGTTTTTGTTCTGGTCAATTTATGTAAGTAGCTTACAGAATGAAGTCTCTTTGATAAGATTACAGATACTGAGAATATGACGGAATGGGGATCAACCCAAGTTTAATAAACACCTCAATTGCAAAGGCTTTGATTGAAGATCTTGTCTTCGCCTACTTACTAGCTTCAGAGAATTTACTAATCTCTCATGTATCCACCTGATTTTCACATGGTCTACATTTAACCGACAACGACTCTGGTAATCCTAAATATTGAATTAAAATATCACCTATATATAATGCCAAATAATGTTGTTGTTGTGCAATCAAGTTTCAATACTATACCACTAATTAATGGCTTCATCTGGCATCCAAACTGATGAAAGCAAGCAAATGTGTTTCTACCATGAATGGATGGCCCTTCAGGAAGCAGAACTCTCCGAACTCAATCGACTCATTTCACGAAACAAAAATGGCTGCCACGATGAGGCCGAACTTAGCGGCCTCATCGAGACGATCATGAAACATTTTCAAGATTACGCGCAACAAAGAATAACCAATGCTCGTGCAGACGTGTCGCCCTATTTCGCGCCCACCTGGTGCACTTCCCTGGAAAGATCACTCATGTGGCTCGGAGGCTGTAGGCCCTCCTCCTGTATTCGCATAATTTTTGCTCTGTCTGGCCTTGAAATCGAGTCTGAGCTTGCTGAGTTCCTCAAGGGCGAAACGGTAAATCTGGGCCAGCTCAAGGGAAATCAAATCTCCAAGATCGATGAGTTGCAGAGAGATATCATAAAAGAAGAGAGGAAGCTTTCAACTCGGATGGCCAACTTGCAAGACCACGTTATGGACCTGGCAATAGTGGCAATCCCTCTGAAAGAGGGCGACAGCAGCTGCGGATCTAGCCGCGATGCAGAGGAGACGCTAGATTTTCATGGCAAAGAAATGAACGAAATTCTGGAGGTGGCTGATCAGTTGAGGCTCAAGATGGTGGTGGGGCTTAGTAAGATACTTACGCCACTGCAGACAACCAAGTTTATGGCGGCCGGGAAGAAGTATTGGCTTTGCATGCAGAAATGGGGAAGAAAGAGAGACCTTGATCATGACAGAAACTAAATAAATCAAACATTATATATGCCATTTGTAATTATTAAACAGTTTGTAATTATTAAACAGAACCTGATATGATAAATAAAGTTCAACGTGCATTTCAATATTGTTTTGCACGTGAAACTTCGAATTCTTTGGTTATTGCCATATCGTCTGCATGTTGTTTTATTTCTTCTTCTGCAAATACTTCATACTAATTACTGGAGGGATTAACTATAATTAGAGATATTAAAATAGGCGCGGCCCTTAGGGTCGGTCCTGATCTGATCCTATAAATATTAAGACTGGGCCTCTATTTTACTAGTTCATATGACTTAAGGGCTTTTAGCCTGGCCCTTTTCGACCCTTGGACCTACTAGGACTTGACCAGGGTTAGAATAGGGCCGGCCCCGAGAGCCCTTATTTACATATTTTTTTTATCTCATAAATATATTATATATGATATGACATAAATAAATTTAGAGTTTCATGTCATGAATGAGTTTTCACGTTTCCTTTATTCTTCCGACCCTAATACTTCAGTTCACATTTTCTTCTATAATATTGCATTCACGTTCTCTAGTATTCCGTTAGCATTTGAATATGTATATTGGGAATCTTAAATATATTATGTCGTATCTTATACAATACGGTTATTTAGAAACCCCAACGTATATATTAGAAGAGAATGAAATACTTGTATTTTAAAAAAGATTAATAGCTATATCGGTAAAATTTAAATATATTAATTATGAAATTTGAGAACGATAACAAAGAAATTAAAATACATGAACTTAAAGGGTCTGGCCTTGATCGGACCCTAATCCTTCAGGATTAAGGCTGGACCTAGATTTTCAAAACCCGTATAGCATGAGAATTTTTAGCCCTGATCTTTTAGAACTCGGACTTTTAAGAACTTAGGCTGGATAAGATCTGATCGGCCTTATTGACATCTCTAACTATAACATTAAATAGAATCATGATTTTGATTCTTGCGAAGGATCTAGAAACATCTTCGTGATAAACATTGTCCCGTCTTGAAGTGAATGTTCTTAAAGCTTTGTAAAAACGTGACGTGGTTTTTAGCACACCACAAGAAAATGATATTTTAAAAAAATAAAGAAAGACCTCAAATAATACTCCCTCCGTCCCAGCTAACTTTGCATACTTTTCTTTTCGGTCCGTCCCACCTAACTTTGCACACCCTTAAAAAGGAAATCTCTCTCACAATCTCCACCCTCGAAATCTCCACCCTCAATCTCCATCTTTAAAAAAGTCAAAGATTCCCCAAAATCTGCTTTTTCTTAACATCCGTGTCAGGTCAACCGTGCAAAGTTAGCTGGGAAGGAGGTAGTACTTGTTTATCACAATTTTATTATTAAAGACAATATATCGTTATTAATTAGTCGTCTTAATAACTCAGACGTAAATAATATATTATTACCTCCATCTTGATTAAAGTTGCCTACTTGTTTTTTCGATTTGTCCCAATTGAACTTGCAACCAAAAAAAAAAAAAAAAAAAAAAAAAAAAAAATTTGTTTCCACCTTCAACATCTCAACCCGAATTTCTACCTTTAAAAAAGTCAAAGAAAAACAGTCTATTGTTTTTTCTTAACATCCGTGCCTGACTAAAGTGACAACTTTAACGGGAACGGAGGGAGTATTAGTGACCACAATTATAATCTGAAAAAATGTATTACAATCTTTATTTTTTTTTATTGTAGTGGCAGCTAACTGACAAGAGTGAGTCTTGTGAGTGACGATCATACATGTGACGAAATACACTTTTACAGAATAAATTGATAATTTTACAGGAAAAAATTATATTTTTACAGATAAAAGTAATACTTTTACTACATTGATACTTTTACAGGTAAATGTGATACTTTTGCTACAAAAAATGATATTTTTATAAATAAACGTGCTACATTTATCATAAAAAATAATATTATTTTTCCGTCACACCGTATGATGGCAGTGTGATGGCCTCATATAAGTTTTTTTGCCAACTAACAATTAGATGACACAACTAATCTAATGCCGCCTCATATCACGAGACTATCTGCAATTTTGGAGTGATGTGTCAATATATATATATTTATTATCGTTGTTATTTATGGTACTACTATTATAGGCTAATTTGGACAATGGTTGGAGTGATGCAAGTTTCAATTTCTGCGACCACAAATCTTTAATGTTAGTTTCTTTATCTCTTTCGCAAAGACATTACTTTTGTACTAAGGAGTGTAATAATTGTTGCAAAAAATAAACTCTATCAAGGCGGTAGGTTATCCCTGGTAGGTGTGACCCAGTTGCCTAGGGTTACAAGATTAATACTCGTCCCAAGTTGCATAGGGTTACAAGTTCAATAATTGGCCCAATTGTAGATTTGGTAATTAGGCCGCGGTAGCAACGCAAGGGGGATTGAAGATTCCTCCCATGATCTTCTCTCAATCACGAAGGCAGATTTGGTGGCCATAATTTTAGGAATATAGTTAGGGTTGTGATTTGTATGATATAAATAGTAGAATTAAAGACGTTTGGGAGGTTCGGACTCTGATTTTTAAGATTATAACCTGTAAACTAAACGAAAGAAGGAGAAGAAAAAGTGCCCGGCAGGGACATTATTTTTTCCGTGGACGTAGATCTCCGGATCGAACCACGTACATCTTGCGTTCTGTTGTCTCTTTGCCTTCTAATTTGTTATCTTTTGGCTTGTACTTTCTTGATAACGGATCGCGCTTTATCAATTGGCGCCGTCTGTGGGAAACGACTTGAATATTGATACTGCACTTGTTACACCATGGTAACCACCCGCTTAACTCAATCTCGCCAAGGTGATCAGACCAATCAAGATCCACCTGTGGATCAAACTTTGCCACCGAAGCAACAGCTGATGCGAAATACATCTCATCATCAGGGCAACCAAGGCCCGGTCGTGAATCCGGACGACCAATTCCTACCTCTACCTCCACAAGATATACAAAATCCTAATCCCGCTGCTGCACAGCCGTAGGTTAATATTCAAATGACTCCGGAATTACTCCAGGCTTTCCTCCAAGAACATGCTCATGTCCTCCAGGATTGGGCAACCAATCGTTTAAACCTTGATGGACCTGCTGGAAATGCCACCAACCCCGAAGCACATCCACCTCGTCGAAACCCACCCAACCAACAAGATCCTATGCACCATGGGCGTCAGGATCGACGATGAGAATGACCCGGTTCTCCCGAGGACCATGGGAGTTCTAATGGGTCAAGACAACGCAATGAAGAACTTGCCGACGCTAATAGACGCCGTCCACTTAACGCGACCAAAAAAGCTTGCTACGCCCATCCCCATACTTTAGATCTTCAGGAATATGAGCGAGTACAACGCAATGTTGAACTAGACAGGATTCTAGGTCTTGATGTCAACGGAGACATTATCACCCCATTCTCCCAAGAAATACTGGCTACACCCCTTCCCGAAGGGTTCAAGAGACCTGCCATATCACCTTATGATGGAACTGGAGACCCAACCAATTTCCTAGGGACTTTTAGGCACAACATGCTCAGTCGAGATCATACCGTGTCTCTTCACTACTGTAAAATTTTCCCTGAATATCTTTAGGATGAGGCCAGAGTTTGGTTTGACTCCCTCCCCCGCAATAGTATATCATCTTTTAGAGAACTTGCTGAACACTTTTGGGCACATTTTGAAGCACGAGCAAAGCCCATGTCTACTTTGGCCGATCTGATGAACGTGGAACAAAAAGAAGGAGAAACCGTCTCTCAGTTCCTGGAACGCTTAACAACTGAAAGTTTGAAAGTGGGAAGTCAGCCTGACAGCATTATTGTCACGGCCTTCATGAACGGATTACGTGCCGGACCATTGTACACCGAGCTAGCTCGTAATACCCCAGCCACTACCCGAGCTCTCTATCATGTGGTTGGTAAGTTCGCTAAGGCAGACGAGCAAACCCGACGTAAGAGAGAGAAATCTATTGCTAAAAGACAGTCAGATAAAGGACAATCCGGGTCTAATACTCGTACCAGCGCCTTCAACCGGCTAAGCAGGGGGCGACTAGAAACTCGTCACGATTTACCCCAACTTACACCTTTGAATCGGTCCTGAACTGCAATACATGTCGTCCACAAGGCTGATCTAAGATCTTGCCCTCGCATGACTGCGCCGGCCGATAAACGAAATCGCACCAAGTGGTGCGAATATCACCATGACCACGGGCACGATACAGAAGAATGCCGAGAACTCAGCAAAGAAATTGAAGAGTGTATAAAACAGGGATATTTTCGCCAGTATATTGCTCAACCAGATAATCGACAGCAGCACAGAGGCGGCAACCAACAACAAAATCGGGCTGGCTATAATAATCGGGGCTCGCAACAAGGTCGGTCACAATGGCCGAATAATCGATCCGGGAACAACAACTACCCAAAACACGATCAGGAAAATAGGCAAGGTACTCAGCAGCAACAACCTCGCTTATTTCCAGCTCCCCCTCCTCAAGAAGAAGGGAACAATCCTCCAAATCGTGTTGTTAATAGCGTCATTCATATGATCTATGGCACGCAGCCGGCAGGAATGTCTCGCAAAGCTCTTATTGCAGAAGCCCGTAGGCCTCCTCCCGAGGAACCCCGCCACAAGCATTTCCACAAAACTGCAGCAGTGAGTTTCACCGAAGACGACCCCGTACCCGAGCGCACACCTCACACTGATGCTATCATCATTGATATGACTGTGGCAAATATTATCATCAAACGGGTGTATGTTGATAATGGTGCAGCCGTGAGTGTTATCTTCTCAGATTGTTTCAAAAAAATGGGCATATCTCGTGATCTGCTCCGACCTGCACCAGGACCCCTGCAGACATTTACACAGGGAGAAGTTCGGGCGGAAGGGATCGTTAATCTCCCAGCCTCAGTAGGTACTCATCCTGCTATCAAAACGGTCTTTGTTGGTTTTATGTGGTGTCATCTACATCTCCTTATAATATGATTCTTGGGCGAGATTGGCTTACTCCTGCACAAGCTGTATGTTCCACGTATCACTTGACGATGAAGTGTCCCTCACCCTACGGAGCAATAGCCATCCGTGGCGACCAGAAGATGGCTAAACAGTGTATGCTCATTGCACTCAAACAGCGGACTACGCCTGTTGCTCGCTCTCAGTTTCGAATAGATACCCCGGGACTCACATCGATCCCGATTCAGCCCCTTGGCGACGAGGTAGTTGAAGTACCTCTTGATCCAAACAAACCCGAGCAAACTGTTAAGGTCGGTGCAGTACATTTACCTCTACTTCATAGCGCCATTGTTCAGATACTGCGCGAAAATTCCGAGGTCTTCGCCTGGTCACCCTTGGACATGCCCGGTGTCTCGCCAGACTTGATCACCCACAAATTAAATATTGATCCGACAATCAAACCGGTACAGCAGAAGCGTAGGCAGTTTGCTGCGGACAGAAAAGCTGCTATCTGCATAGAGGTTGAAGCGCTTGCGAAGGCAGATATCCTCTTCGAGGTTCATTATCCGACCTGGTTAGCAAATCCTGTTTTGGTTCAGAAGGTTGATAACACGTGGAGAATGTGTGTGGATTTTACTGATCTAAATAAATACTGCCCAAAGGACTGCTATCCACTACCCCCGATCGACCAAAAGGCCGAAGTCATTACCGGGCATCCAGCACTCTGTTTCTTGGACCTCTATAAAGGGTACCACCAAATTCACATGGATCAGAAGGATGCTATTAAAACAGCCTTTATAACGGACTTCGGTATTTTTGCGTACAAAAAGATGCCCTTCGGGCTTAAGAATGCCGGGGCAACTTATCAACGCTTGATGGATCACGTTTTTCGGGACCAAATTGGCCGAAATATAGAATTTTATGTCGATGACCTCGTCGTCAAAAGTCGAACTTTCGATGCATGTGTTCAGGATATTGCTGAAACATTGGACATACTCAGACGCCATAATCTCCGATTAAATCCGGCTAAATGCACCTTTGGGGTCGGTTCCGGAAATTTTTTAGGATACATGGTTTCCCCTCAGGGACTCCAAGCTAATCCTTCCAAAAATTGGGATATACTCAACCTCAAGACACCTGAGAAAGAAAAAGATGTTCAGCGCCTTACCGGGCGACTAGCTGCATGATACACGTTAATTATGCTTGTAATTAGGTCGAGTTATGATATTATTTTATAGGAATTATGTGCATAGATGGTCAAGAATTGGATGAAATGTTATATAAGTGACCAATTAACGTACTCGACTTGTTTTAAGGTGTTTTTGAGCTTTTTCAGGATTAAAGGTTGTGATTTACGACTACCGGACGAGGAAACAAATTAGAAAAGAGTGAAAACCGGCCCAAAAGAGTGAAGAACCGGTCCAAACCGGTCCGAACCGGCCTGAACCGGTCCAGTAGCAAAACAACGCAAGAATCGACACGACCGCGTCAAACCTTCAACACGGCCGTGCGAAAAGTGGTGCACAAGGTTCAAAACGGCTCTGAACAGAACACGGCCGCGTCACAATTGCAACACGGCCGTGTCAAATTGTTGCTGGAAAAGGAAGAATTGTAAAGCAACATGGCCGTGTCACTTAAGCAACACGGCCGTGTCAGAAGGGCTGCCGATAAGAGAAATCCTGTTTAATAGGGGATTTGATTTCCTAATAGGATTTTGAGCCTATCTTTTCAAAGATTCGTTCCCAACTCTATAAAAAGGACCTCAAGCTCTAGAGAGAGGATCATCAATAAATCATCAATCAATCACGAGAAAAACATCAATTACATCATTCCACCTAGAGGACAAAGAAGACGAAGATCATCGAGACGGAGTCATCCGGGTTTAATTATTCTTTTCTTAGTTTTAATTCTTACAATGTTTTTATTAGAATTTTGTATTGGATTATTACTAGGCATGAGTAGCTAAGCTATTCGTGTCCTAGGGTTAGAAAGTAGGGATTTTTATGACAATGGTTTGATTATGATTTAATTTATTGATTCCGTTCTTTACGTGTTTTATCTCTATGTTTGTGCTTAAAACTGAATTTAGCTTGATCACCTAGATTTAGTAATTTAGTGTAGCAATTCCGCTTCGAGAGGAGGGAATCGTTATCAGACTTAGAACATAGAGCGCAGTTGTCTATGACTGTGTAGGCTGTGGCTTAGGATCGTTTGGGAGTTATTAGGTTTAATTGACTCGAGAGGGTAATTAGCTTAATTAATCAACGGTTTAATCGCTTCGAGAGAAGGATTAGATTATTGTCGTGCCGCCTAATAAACACTAGAATTGGTAAATTAATAGGTTAATCATATTCAACATTGAATTAATATCCTGAAATCGAAGCCCTAGGATACCTATTCTCCTTGATTGTTAGTTCTTTGTGTTTCCTAAGTTGAAGTCATATTTAATTGAGTACTTTATTTAGTAAAATTAACTTTTTGAAACTTATATCTAGTTAGGACATTCCTAGAGTATTAAGGTACCAAACTACCTAAAACTATTCCTTGTGGGATCGACCTTGACAATAGTACTACACCTACATCCGTACACTTGCGGAACACTAGGTTAGAAACCGACGTGTCAAGTTTTTGGCGCCGTTGCCGGGGAATAGGATTTAGCGCTTAGTTTTTATCTTGAAAAATAGGAGGAAACTAGACTAGATTTTATTTTTTCGTAATTTTAATTTTAATTTTTGTTTTTATTTTTGGGTTAATATTTGTATTACGCGGTATTTCTTGTTGCTTTCAGGCTTCGTATGCTCACCAGATCAAAAGGGAAAGAAACCCTTCTTCCTTTCGATCCAGAAATTGAAGCGACAGCTCGCAGACACCGAACTAGAAGAAATTTCGCATCTGAGATGGAGAACCCACCACAGCATCCGAATCAGGATGACGCACTTAATAGAGTACTGACAACTCTGGCACGTTTGGATGATCGAGTCACGAATATACAGCAGCAGCTACCTCCACAAGGGCCACAGCTACAACAGCAGTACAGCCCAATTCAGATAGACCCAGCTGCAGGGGATGAAGATGACACGCCTATTAGCGACTGCTTGAAGCCCAGTCCAAACCAGCAGGCAGGAGGAGTACAACCTCCCCCACTCAATGCCAACAATTTCGAGCTTAAGCCTGCACTAATCAACATAGTGCAGCAAAATCAGTATGGGGGAAGTGCTTTGGAGGATCCGAATGCGCATCTGATCAAGTTTCGTAGACTGGCCGACACAATCAAGATCAATCATGTGCCGCACGAGCAGGTCAAGATGAGACTGTTCCCTTTCTCACTAAAGGACAGAGCATTACAGTGGTTCAATTCGCTGGAAGATATCAGAGATTGGGAAGACTTAAGTACTTCTTTTCTGTTGAAGTACTTTCCACCAAGCAAGATGCTCGACCTGCAGAACCAGATCAACCAGTTCAAGCAATTGGACCAGGAGCCATTCGGAGAGGCTTGGGAGCGATTCCGGGATCTTATCCGGAGTTTCCCTCAACATGGGTTCACCAAGAAGCAGCAAGTGTGCAAGTTCTACAATGGTCTACTTGCTCCGACTAGAAACCAAGTGGATGCAGCTGCGGGTGGAAGTTTGATGGAGAAGTCAGTGAGGATGGCATTCTCAATCCTGGACGCTATGGCCAGAACGAGCTACCAATGGTCAAATGAGAGAAACATGCCAAAGAGGGTAGCAAGTCTCCAGAAAGTCGAGCCCATTAATAATGAGCCACTTGAAAAGCTCACAGCGCAAGTAACAGCATTGACGAGCCAGGTGAATTTGCTAACTAATCTGACGTTAGCACAACAGCCAGGGGGTCCGGAAGAAGTTGAAGAAGTAAAATTTGTGAATCAACGAAACTTCAACAATTTCCAGAATAATCAGCCTCGGTACAATCAGTACCCTCAGAATCAGAACCATCAGAACTTTTCATATGGGAACGCGCAAAATACACTTAATCCGCCACCCGGATTTGCTGTTACAAATGGCATGATCCATGACGGTAAGAAGCCATCACAAGAAGAGATTGCGCAGTCACAATTTGAAAAGTATGATGAAAAGTTAGCTCAATTGGAGAAGAAAGTAGAAGAAAAATTTATTGAGCTAAACAAGCATATAACTGGGCAAGGGGCGGACATCAAGAGGCTCGAGAACACATTGGTGCAGACTCAAGCTAGCATTGGTGAATTGTCATCAAACATGAGCCAACTGATAAAGATAGTAGGAGCTCAACACACGCAAGGCCAATATCCGAGTGATACAGTGGTTAATCCGAAGGAGCACTGCAATGGTGTGGAGCTAGAGGAGCATGAAGAGAGCATGAAGGACCAAAAAGCGAAGGAATCAAGCGAGGAAGTAAAAAACATGGAGAAGGAGGAGGTCAAACCAATCATAGATAAGAAATGTTCATCTCCTATTCTTGATGAGTCTTTTGATTTTTGTTTTAAAAATTCGTTCTTTGCTAACCTTGATCCTTTAGAGCAATCTAGAGCTGTTGTTGTGAAACAGGAACCACTAAAGGAGAGAATCCAAGATAAAGAGGAAACAAAGAAGTGGAAGGATGGAAAAGAGACGACGAAGAAGAAACCGAGCAAGCCCAAAAAGAACGCAACCACAAGCACGAAACCGAGAAGAGCAACAAAAGCAAAAGATCCAGGGAGTTTTACTATTTCTTGCTCAATTGGTAGTCATGATTTTCAAAATGTCATGTGTGATTTGGGGTCTAACATAAATTTGATGTCTCTTAAGCAGTATAGACAATTAGGACTAAGGGAAATTAAACGATCCTTTACTACTATCCAATGGGCTGATGGATCGTCATTAACGCCGTTGGGAGTAGCAGAGGATGTAGTGGTGAGAGTGCTAAGTTTTGAATTCCCTAGTGATTTTTTAGTTGTCGACATTAAAGGGAATGATGAATTTCCTTTTATCTTAGGAAGACCCTTCTTGGCGACTAGCCAAGCACTAATAGATGTACCTAAAAGGGAGTTGATTTTTCGTGTTCAAAACGAAACAATCACACTCAAAATACATAAGTCGGGTCTAAGGGGTAGGCACAATTGTAGCATTGTTTACACTACCCAAGCTGCTGTAGAAAATCCTTATGACCCAAATAGCTCTTTAATTGGTCAGAAAACATCCAACTCGGGGTGGCTAGAAAATGGTTGATAGGAAAAGGACGTCCGGCTGATGACGTAAAACAAAGCGCTTGTCGGGAGGCAACCCGATGTTTATCGTTTTATTTTTAGTATGCCGTTAATTTTATGTTTTTACGTTGTATTTTAGTGTTTTATGTTTTTAGGAATCAACATGGGCAAGTGTGCAAGAAACGGGGTTCGAAAAGACGAAAAATCGCATGAAGATGGAAATCAGAGTAACACGGCCGTGTCAATTTTCAAAACGGCCGTGTCAAAACTGGCGTTAAACGTGTGGGATATTCTGGAAAGCAACACGGCCGTGTCACCAAATCAACACGGCCGCGTCCAAAGCAGCTCAAATGCAACACGGCCGTGTCACAAAAACGACACGGCCGCGTCAAAATCACGCCTAGAGACCAATCTTTGGTTCAACAGCAACACGGCCGTGTCAGCCTAATAACACGGCCGCGTCAAAATCCCTTTCCAACCACGTATCCACACTAGAATGCAACACGGCCGTGTCACACAAACGACACGGCCGTGTCAAAATCGGCCCAGAAACATCAACTTTGGCTCAAATGTAACACGGCCGTGTCACAACCTTCAACACGGCCGTGTCAGTACCTCAGCAGAAAAACAAAAATCAGAGCTTGATGCGGAGACGGTCGAAACAGATTCAGGAGAAGGCGATGGCACGATTACGGAGCTAGTAGGGGTTTCAAAATGCCGCCGTCATAGCAACAATTTGTAAGTTAGCACCAAGGCGTATCACATTTTTTTCCTCCAAACATTGGCTTTCAGCCAAGTTTGGGGGAGGGGGTAGACCGTCGGACGTCTTGGCAGCTATATTTCTAGTTTTGATTTACTTTTAGTTGATTGTTCGAGTCTTTTGCTGTTATTTGTGGGTCCGTGTGCCCATTGTGCTGATTTTTATTGTTTTTATTGGTGTTATCGGGTCTGTGAGCCCAAGTTGATTGCATATCGTTTCCATGTTGAGTTTTAGGAGTTTAGAGTCTTATTAGTGTTTTTTTTAGAGTCATAAGAAGGATAAAGCCCGGAAAAAGGTAACAAGTGAAAAGAAAAATAAAAAAGAGAACAATAGGGAAAGATGGATGATGAATAGTTAATGATGAGATGATTTTAAGAAGTAGATGAAAAAATGGCACATAATAGAGCATGAGAGGTGTTTTGAGACGAAATTGAGCTTGAACTTAGAATATTCAATCAAAATTAACCTTGTGAGAATTTGAGCTTAATTATACTCCAATTTTCGGAGTAATATACTTTCTTTCGGTGTGAATTTGATTGAATATGTGTACTAGTCTCTAGAACTTGCCTTGAGTCTTTACTAAGAATGTGTCAAGTATATGTTGTGATTTAGGAAATGATCTTAGGCAACTTTTTGTTTAAGCCTATTTATTTGAACCATGAAAAATTTCCTTTGAACCATAATGTAAAAAATTTGTCCCTAGTTAGCCCAATTGAGCCTTATAGCCTTATTTATTCATAACCTAAACAATGTCAGCCGAAATCCTTTTGATTTAACTCTTTTGGCCTTAATTGGATTAATCAAGTTAGAGGGAGGAGAATTGGAAGGAATTTCGGGTGAACAATTTGTGGGAAGGAATGGGAAGTATGGATATTTTCAAAAGATAAAGGAAATAAGAGAAAAGTGATAGGTGAAAAACGAAGAATGGCCTCTCCTAGAAAAAAAGAAGAGAAAAAAAAAAGAGAAAGAAAAAGAAAACAAAAAAGAAAAAAAAGAAGAGAAAAAAAAGAGAAAAGTTGTTATTATTAGTATTATAGAGGAGAGGCTAGGAAATAAAGTGCTTAAATTGTGAATTTGATTAGAATAGTCGGGTAGTCCCAAAGATGTGGTACCCACAGAAATGAAAAGCACTTAAGTGTACGGACTTTTGAAGGTGAAGAAGTCACTTTGCGGGGTGATTTGCTAAAATTTGAAGAGTAAGACTGAGTGATTGTATTGAGGGGTAGTCGGGTTAGACGTAACTTGATTAGTCCAATGAATAGTCACTTATATCCAAATGTATCCCACCTTACCTTAAGCCCACATTACAACCAAAATAAAGACCTTTTGGATCCTTTGTCACACGTAGCAAGTACGAGGTCTAGTTTAGACGATTGGCAAGCATATGGTAGACTTTGCATATAATTCAATATGAGTGGAAATTATTTTAGCCTAAACACTTGAGAGATGAGTGAAGCACTTACCCGGTGAGGGTTGAATAATTCGAAAGTTCAAAGTCTCGAGATTAGTTGATTTTCGCGCTATCGCATATGCTCAAGTGAATTGTGTTGCCTAGTTGTTTTAAGAAAAATCAGACTAAAACTAAACCCATCATCTAGTCGCCCTAAACAAATGCATAATCACTTGTATTCTTTGTGTCTTTTTGTATGATGTTCGGGACGAACAACAGTTTAAGTTTGGGGGGTTTTGATACACGTTAATTATGCTTGTAATTAGGTCAAGTTATGATATTATTTTATAGGAATTATGTGCATAGATGGTCAAGAATTGGATGAAATGTTATATAAGTGACCAATTAACGTACTCGGCTTGTTTTAAGGTGTTTTTGAGCTTTTTCAGGATTAAAGGTTGTGATTTACGACTACCGGACGAGGAAACAAGTTAGAAAAGAGTGAAAACCGGCCCAAAAGAGTGAAGAACCGGTCCAAACCGGTCCGAACCGGCCTGAACCGGTCCAGTAGCAAAACAACGCAAGAATCGACACGACCGCGTCAAACCTTCAACACGGCCGTGCGAAAAGTGGTGCACAAGGTTCAAAACGGCTCTGAACAGAACACGGCCGCGTCACAATTGCAACACGGCCGTGTCAAATTGTTGCTGGAAAAGGAAGAATTGTAAAGCAACATGGCCGTGTCACTTAAGCAACACGGCCGTGTCAGAAGGGCTGCCGATAAGAGAAATCCTGTTTAATAGGGGATTTGATTTCCTAATAGGATTTTGAGCCTATCTTTTCAAAGATTCGTTCCCAACTCTATAAAAAGGACCTCAAGCTCTAGAGAGAGGATCATCAATAAATCATCAATCAATCACGAGAAAAACATCAATTACATCATTCCACCTAGAGGACAAAGAAGACGAAGATCATCGAGACGGAGTCATCCGGGTTTAATTATTCTTTTCTTAGTTTTAATTCTTACAATGTTTTTATTAGAATTTTGTATTGGATTATTACTAGGCATGAGTAGCTAAGCTATTCGTGTCCTAGGGTTAGAAAGTAGGGATTTTTATGACAATGGTTTGATTATGATTTAATTTATTGATTCCGTTCTTTACGTGTTTTATCTCTATGTTTGTGCTTAAAACTGAATTTAGCTTGATCACCTAGATTTAGTAATTTAGTGTAGCAATTCCGCTTCGAGAGGAGGGAATCGTTATCAGACTTAGAACATAGAGCGCAATTGTCTATGACTGTGTAGGCTGTGGCTTAGGATCGTTGGGAGTTATTAGGTTTAATTGACTCGAGAGGGTAATTAGCTTAATTAATCAACGGTTTAATCGCTTCGAGAGAAGAATTAGATTATTTTCGTGCCGGCTAATAAACACTAGAATTGGTAAATTAATAGGTTAATCATATTCAACATTGAATTAATATCCTTAAATCGAAGCCCTAGGATACCTATTCTCCTTGATTGTTAGTTCTTTGTGTTTCCTAAGTTGAAGTCATATTTAATTGAGTACTTTAATTAGTAAAATTAACTTTTTGAAACTTAGTATCTAGTTAGGACATTCCTAGAGTATTAAGGTACCAAACTACCTAAAACTATTCCTTGTGGGATCGACTTTGACAATAGTACTACACCTACATCCGTACACTTGCGGAACACTAGGTTCGAAACTGACGTGTCACTGCACTGAACAGGTTTTTATCTAAGGCGGTTGAACGACAACTTCCTTTCTGTAAAATTCTGAGGCAAGCTAAAAGATTTGAATGGACTCCCCAATGTGAAGAAGCTTTGGCGGCGCTAAAACAACACATCAGCCAACTCCCCATTATTTCCGCCCCAATTGCTGGAGAACCCCTGTATATATATTTGTCCACCTCCGATGAAGCCATCAGTGCGGCTCTTTTCCGCGAAGACCAAGGGACTCAGAAGGTTGTATATTTTGCTAGCCGAGCCTTACAAGGACCGGAAACACGATACTCCGTTATCGAGAAGACAGTACTGGCACTAGTTATGGCGGCCCGCCGCCTCCGTCCCTATTTCTAAGGACATGTTATCAACGTCCTCACAAACCAACCAATCCGTCAGATCCTGAGTAAGCCCGATCACTCCGGCCGACTCGTTAAATGGGCAATAGAGCTGGGAGAACATGACATTCAATTTCTTCCCCGCCGAGCCATTAAAGGCCAAGCCCTAGCCGATTTTCTAGCTGAGGCTCCCTTTGAGGGCTCTGAATCCAACCCACGCCCTGAGGACATTTTCCCTACTGATCTCAGTATCGAAGCCAAACGATGGCATATCCATGTAGATGGCGCATCCGCTACCCGGGGAAGTGGTGCTGGGGTCATCGTCAATGGACCCGACGACGTCGAAGTCAAGTATGTTTTACGCTTCAAATTTAAGGTCACGAATAATGAAGCTGAATATGAGGCGGTTCTTGCTGGTCTTCACCTTGCCAAGACTTTAGGAGCCTTACACATCCGAGTATATACTGACTCTGAGGTAGTCTCTAGCCAAATCAATGGCTTATATGCAGCAAAGGAGGAAACCATGAAAAGGTACTTAGCTTTAACCAAAAATCTCTTGCTCACATTTTCCTCTGCTGATATCCACAAGATCCCCCGAGAAGAGAACACAAAGGCTGATACTCTCAACAAGCTAGCCTCTGCGGTCCCTTCAAGCATACCTTCCGACATACTTGTAGAGGAGGCATACCATCAGTCCATCTAAGAACAGAATGTCTCGGCGATCACTGATTCTAAACCCACTTGGATGACACCCATTGTCTGATACCTACAGGACGGAGCTCTACCCGATGACAAGACGCGCGCTCGCCAGATAATCTTGAAAGCACCAAAATACACTTTACATGACGGGGTCTTGTACATACAATCTTACCTCCAGCCCAGTCTTCGATGCCTTGACCCAGTTAAAGCTGACTACATCCTCAAGGAATTACACGAAGGCTCCTGCGCGAGCCATATTGGGTCCCGGACTCTCGCTAAGAAGGCACTACGGTGGGGGTATTGTTGGCCTACTCTTTTTAATGATGCACATGACCTGGTGTCAAAATGTGAGAACTGTCAGCGGCACTCACGGATAAAACGCTTACCTCAAACAGAGCTCACAGGCATACAGAGCGCATGGCCTTTTATTCAATGGGGCATAGACATTGTGGGTCCTTTCCCTGTAGCTCCAGGAGGTTTCAAATTTTTGGTGGTCGTTGTGATTACTTTACCAAGTGGGTTGAGGCCGAACCACTTACCACCATCACTGGAAGGAAAATTCTTAATTTTGTTTGGAAGCATATTGTTTGCCGATTCGGTATTCCTAGCACCATTGTTTCCGACAATGGGAAACAGTTCGCAAACGACCCTTTCCGATCTTGGTATGAGGAGTTACACATTAAACAGGCATTCACTTCGGTGGCTCACCCCCAGGCTAATGGTCAGGTAGAGGTGACGAATCGAACACTTGTTGACGGCATCAAAAAGCGCTTAGGCGAATCTAAATGGCTTTGGGCTGATACCCTACCTCAGGTATTATGGGCTTATCGTACTACGCCTCACTCTTCTACAGGCGAGACTCCTTTCAGCCTAACCTATGGCTCCGAAGCCGTCATCCAGGCAGAAATTGGAGTACCCAGCCCTAGGCTGTTGACTATCGACCCGAAGCAAAACAAGGAAGCTCTCCGTACTAACCTTGACGAAGTAGAATATCGCAGGGAACAGGCCCTTATTCGACAAGCCAAATATAAACAGCAAACTGCAAAATACTACAATGCTCGAGTTCGGGGCACACAGTTTAAGGTCGGCGATCTCGTGCTCCGGAGCAATTCTGCCAGTAAGGCCAATCCCGAAGGCAAACTCCATGCAGCATGGGAAGGACCCTATCGTGTGGTTGCCGTCCATTCCCTCGGGAGTTATCAGCTTGCACGCGTCGATGGCACCCCAGTGCCTCGTACTTGGCATGTGACTAACCTTCGAAATTTTTTTTCTCTAAACACTGTTAGTTTTATTTCTGCTTTCTACTTCTTGAATATTAGTTTTCATTTTGCAATTGTTCTAACCAATTTTACTTGATAAAATATTCTGTTTCGTCTTTATTTTGCTTGTTTACGATACCGTGGGGACGCCCCGGTGTCCTTATATTACATGTTTCTGAACATTTTTGCCGACCAGTCGGGTGTATAGAACACGTCTCCGGACTCAATTACTTGCCTCCCTGATCCGGTCAGGATACATGATCAAGCCTCAGGGTTTGGTTTAAATTTTACCCCACTCGATCGATGAATACAAGTTACTTACTGATCCTTCCGAGGCGTCATTAATTTGTCTCTAGACTTAAGCCCGTTTCCTTTCCCTGTCCTTGCTGATATGGTCGATTACTTTGTTTTCACAAAAAAAAAAAAAACACACACACACACACAAATTTTTTTTTTAACACCAATAATATGTATATATTCTTTATGGTCGTTACAAAAGTTATTTCCCCATAGTGTACACTCAACGTTTTAAAATATTGCCTACAATAAAATATATATTTTTTCAATACATTGTTTTGGTTAGCCTTCGGCTACACTATGCCCTACTGTCGCTGTTTTGAGTCCTCTCCGAACTAGAATGCAAAACCCCGTCGTTTTGTTTCTGATCGACTACTTCTAGTCCTCCGGGAGGTCTCTTGCGTGTTCCGACGCCGCCCTAAATTATCTCGGTCAAGGACCCCGGTCCTAGGCGTATTAACTGTCCCTTGTAGACCACGGTCTGTTCTTGGGTGCCCGGATCTTCTGCTTGGGCCTGACATGTTGTTCCACTCCGCGTGGTCCCACTCTAATGGCGCCAAGGGGTCCATCTCCTCTGGGGTTTGAGAAATGCACTCCTCGGTCTTACGCTGATGAGAATCTGTTGTTTTCTGCAATACCGGGTTTGCTTTCCATGTCCTCCCCGAAGTGTTTGCCCACTCTACCGCATCCCATTCTTCTACAGGCATCTCATCAATTTCCTTTGCCAAGGCTACAACTGTTGCTCCACTGGCCTCCGGCTCATCCACACATGTTTCTCTAGGTTCTTGGGGGAGACCCGTCATCGCTTCGGGCATCTTCTTTACTTTTCCTGCAACCGTGGTGTGATCCTCGGACCCCGTCTCCTCCCGAGCAACAGTCCCTGTTTTCTTGCCTCGAGGTCTCTGCACGTCGCTGCGTTCTTGTTCCTCCTGCCCTGCAACGTCTAGAGCTTCGTTACGGGCTTCTATTTTCTTTTGCAGCTCCACGAGAAATCCTAACACCAATCGGTTTCTTATGACTTCGGGGTTATTGGCATCGCCTTGCTTGCTCCGTTGCTGGATGTCTCACCGAATTTCTGCTCTCCGAGCACGAACCTCTTTGATTGATAGTCGCCCGCCGTCAACAAGCAAGTGTTCACATTCTTGTTGGTTTATGCGGAGTTGTTCCAACTCCATATCTTTTAGCACGCACTCTGCTTTATACTGCCGCATCTGTTGTGCAGCTTTCGTCCAAGAGTTTTCTGCCTCCGCACATCTCTTTTCTACTGATGCTAACTTCTTCGATAACCGCGGGACCTCTTGCAACATCCAGATGTCTCGGTTTTTTTGTAACCAAGCTATCAAAAACCGGAGTTGCTTTATTACCTCATATGGGTTTTCAATGTTTTCCTGACAGAGGAGACACCTCGGTATTTAGAACGTGTAGATACATGAACATTGTTACAAGTAAAAATGCGCTGCGACATATGACGGCTATAAAACCAATTCATCATTGTTCATTTCTTCGTAAGTACAAATTGTTCCATTACAAAACAAGAGATTACAAAGGAATTTTCATCTTTTTTACAGATCGCCTATTCTACATGCTTGTCATGAGTCGGAGGGTCACTGACCTCTCCAGGGGTAGAGGTGGTCCTTAGCACACCTGGGAGCTCTGCAGGGTCCCCGGTTGCCTCTATCGCCTTCCCGGAGCCTCCAGCTATGTCAGTAGGCACCACGACACCTTTGTGAGGGATGGGAGCTCTGCTTCTTAATTCCCGTACATAAAAGCCGTTGCGGAATCCCAGGAAATCTTTGTCCTGGTCTTCATTACAACGTTTGATCACCTCGGGCGTCAAGAGCATGTTCTTTTTAGCCAGGGCCTAGATCAGCGGCCACTTCGGTGCTTGTGTCAACACTTCGAAGTATGCCCCATCTTCATTCCCCACTGCATCGTAGTTATACCCGAAGTCTTCGTCATACACATCGACCTCCGGGTATTTGTCGTGTACGGCCTCCAACAACTCACTCTTTGTGGCTGTGTCGCCTGCGGCCACAAAGGTGCTTAGAAACTTCAAGAAAGTTTCTGTTTGCATCAATTTCTCGGTGAAGGCCTCTAACATAGCTCCCTGGCCCTCGACTGCTCTGCTCAGTTCTTCCTGCGCCGCCGTAAGATCGCCCCGGATCACGGCGACCTCCACAGCTTGTTCTCGCAGTCTTGCTGCCTCTCTCTCAGCGAGTACAGCTCTGTCTCGGGCCACTCTGGCACTTTTTTGGGCCTCCGCAAACTCGGCACGTAATTTGGTGCCTCGGCCTCCAGTTCGGCTATTCTGTCTCGGGAAGATTCTTTCTCCAGCTTTCCCACCAGCCCGCGGATTGGCTCCAGCAGTTGTTCCAGCTCGGCCCCGGCCGCAGTTATTTCCATTCTTTGTTCCTGCATTATCTCACTGTCATGATGGGCTTATGCGGCACGTAATAGAGCACTATTCACATACATACCTCGTGAGACGGGGTCACGTACGCCTTTTTGGGAGGTGGTGGTGTTGTTGGCGATGTAATCCTCCTCTTAGAGCTCGGAGTCAGCCCAGAGAGCGGAATATTGTCCTCGTGGTCATCTCCATGACCACCTCCTGCCGTCGTTTTCTGTAGCTCCGGGGTCTTAGATCTATCATCTCGCCCACTGGAGCTGGCTCCGGCTCCCTTCTTCGCGGCACTCTTGAACTTACCCACTGCACATGACACATAATGCATTCAGAGATATTAAAATTTATCTTACACAACTTGTACAGAAATAAAAGTCCTACCCTCTATTTCTGCCCTGGCTCTCGACCCCTCTATCTCAGCTACGCCTGGCGCCTCTTCGGAGTCATTCTCAGCTGGGGTATCCTCCTCCTGGGAATCCGAGGTCCCAGCGGCCCATCTGGAATAATAGGGGCTCAACCCAGCTTCGTCCAAGACTTCTTCTGAAATTTTGGACCCCAGAACACCGGCTTTTTTCAGTATATCCACACCTCTAGGTTCCCCCGCTGGTGCACTATCTACTACCTCAAACCTCTGCCACTTCGGCAGAACCCTCTCCTGCCTAACGCATATAAATTTACCTCTCCATCCTTCAATTTTGCTCGGGTTCTTTACTTTGAATTTCTTACCTGGCCCGGGGTTAAGGTAATACCAGCCTTTATTTCTCCCCATCGTTTTAAGCTGAAAGAAATGTCTAAATAAACTAACACTGAGCTTCAATCCCCCTTACTACATCTCCCTAACTTAAAAAGTATGGGTGTTTCTTACAAAATAATGTAGTGTCCAAAATACTCTTCTATCATACATTATTTATGAGGAAATGTACAAGGACAACTACGTAATTTACCATATTTTTAATATGTATTTATTGCAAAAAATTAATAATATCATCCCCTAAGTTTTATGTTGTTTATTTGTATTGTTTTTAAATCTAAAACTTCTAATCAAATGCAGTAAGTTTATATTTTACTTTTTAGATATGGAATTAATTAAACTTGTGTAATGTAGTATAAAATTTATAATTTATTAAATTTTCATAATATATATTTAGCTTTAACGCATTGTTTGACATGAATTTTTTTTTTAAAAAAAAAACTATATGCAAATTCAATATATCATGTGGAGTAAATTGGAAGAAAACTACAATAAGATCATGGATATAACTTTTAGGATATATTACAAGGTAATTCTAATATAATATTTGTGACGAAAAAACATATGCTTACGATGCAAAGAAAAAATATCATGCATTATGTTTTTATGCTAAATAATAAAAATTAGTTTTAAGATAAGCAGATGGTCAAGCATTCGTAAAAATCAGAATAAGAGAATTATTATCTAAAATTTGTATTCCTATCAAACAACGATTTTATCCAATAAAATTTCACGCCGCATATTTTAGTATTATTTCAATTTTAATTTTTTCAGCATATCTTTTTTATCACATATATAATATCATTAAAAAATGTCAATATGAATAATCATGTAGAAAAAAATTAAAAAGGTTGTACGTGATTTACAAACTAATTTAAAATCACAGAATATCTTTTACAAAGTAATGAGAATAAATTATAGAGTTATCTTATAAAGTAAATATTATATATATATATATATATATATATATATATATATATATATATATATATAAGAGTACTCTTCAGCCCGTTATTCATAACTGTATTTCATTACTAATTTAAATAATTTTTTGTAACATATTTCCTAGATCAAAATATATTATTTAACTGTGCAAACAATGCATGACTTATTTACATACCCAATCTTTGTTTATATTTCTAAAAGTGAATTTTCAAACTCAAGTGAGAATATTCTTGATGTATATTTTTTATAATAAGTACTCCCTCCGTCCCAATTAACTTGTCACAGTTGACCGGACACGGATGTTAAGAAAAAACAGATTTTGCTTTTTCTTTGATGCTTTTAAAGGTGGAGATTGAGCGTGGAGATTTTGAGGGTGGAGATTGTGAGAGAAATTTCATTTTTAAGGGTGTGCAAAGTTAAGTGGGACTGATCGAAATGAAAAGTGTGACAAGTTAGCTGGAACGGAGGGAGTAATATATATTGATAACTAAGTTCTACTTATCTACTTCCTCTTAACATGTGAATAGTAATTGTTAACAATAAATTAGACAAAAGTTAATACAAACGACTAGCTAACTCTTGTTAACAGAGTTGATTTTAATTAGAGAGGAAGTTAGAAGTTTGAAATCTTCCCTAATTATACCTTTTTAATTTCTACAAAGCTCAAAATTTAGAAGAAATAATAAATTTAGAAAGTAAAGTAATTTAGCTCGATCTTTATGAAACTTCTTTATTGATTCATGATAAAACAATGCGTACATATATTTTCATTTGATATACATCTCAATAATAAAGTTAACTAACACTATCTACAATTATTGATATATAATTACTTGAAAAGTATTAGTTCACAATTTCAAGAAACATATATTTGAAAACAGAAAGAGATATAATTCACATTCTCATGTATATATATTTGATAATATATATTTTGCATTACAAGAATGAGATAATTTGAAATATATTTTGCATTTATATTAAATAACCTTTAGTTTAAAGGTGATGTGGTACAACTTATATGATTGTTAATGAGATAATTTGAAATATATATATATATATATATATATATATATATATATATATATATATATATATATATATAAATTTATGGCTCTTCAAAATTATATTTTTTTATTCAAAATTATTGAAAGAAACAATGGATTGTATACATGAAGTAAGCATGTGTGCGATCATTTTATCCTTATAGATATCAAAATATATGACATGACTTTTAACAAAAGTAAAACAAAACAAAAAAGCAAAAAAGACTAACATATACTCCTCCATCCCCAAAAAAGAGTTATCTTTGAGAGAAGTATAACTTTTTAATATTTTTGGCAATTAGATGAATGTATTACTTTCTATAACTGTGAACTCTGATTAGTTATTCGAATTTATATTCTTTTATCGACTTATTCAATAATATTGCTTTATTTATAAAATTGAAATTTTAATATATACATTGACTATAAAACAATACATGGACATCTTGAAAAATGGACTGTTTTTTCAAGACACTCCACAAATTTAAAAAAATTATTTTTTTAAATTTATGGAACAAATGAGATTATTATAAACAATATCATTGTTGTTTCACTTCTGTTAAAAAAATCTCTTTGAATTTAATTTTCACTTACTGTATTTCTATTTATTAAAATCAAGCATTTAAAATATATAATCATATTATACAACGCATTGGTACAAGATACATATATATTAAGGAGTATATATTTTTAATCATTAGAAACCTATGGAATAAGAAGTATTTTTTATCCTGACATATATACTATACAATTTTATAAGATTATTTAAAGTAAAAAACATATTATTAATTTTGAGTTAATTCTATATAACACGTGCAACGCACGTGTCTTTAACTAGTTCAACTAAAAATCCTACCACCTGCCTCATGGCATTGGGCCCTAATTGTCCCAGAGCTAACCCATAATACTCCAACAACTTTACCAAAAAATCCCACAGGGGAAACCTCAACCCTACGGCCAGTTGATCTATGTATACGGATATAAATCCTTTAGGGGGGCAACATGCCTTATCCTTATATTCAGGAATAATAAATTCAAGGTCAAATGGCAAGAAGAAATTTGGAATCCATTTTCTGATTTGGGCCTCAGTCACGCTGGGTCTCACCCCTGCTACTTCGAACTCTTCAACTTCCTCCTCACAGTGGGGCAAACTAACTGCCTCCACCCTAATTTCACTCAGATCGTCCCGGTAAACCTGCCTAGTTTCACTATTATCTGGGAAGATCACCCGTATAGGGGGTGCTCTAAAAGGCTCCCCTTCTTTGCCCACCTCCTCAACTCTAGACGAAGATGAAGATGAGATGGACATATTTACTTGTTTTCTTTGATCGGTGTGGTGATAATCTTCAAAGTTGGCACAATCGTTGATTTCCCTGATGCGTGATTCAGTTATCTGCAAGTGAAGAAGGTGAAGGATTTTTGATTTTCCTCATTTTCTTATAATTTCAGCAACGGTTCAGATTCAATTGTTTAAAATCAACGATTATGATATTCACGTGCAATGCACGCGCCTCGAAACCCACAATATGCGTCGTTCCACACGCGCCTACTCGAATATTGTGCGCACCTGTCAGTCACGCGCCTCAGCTTTATTCAGCACTCGTGTTGAAGAAGTATTTCAACTCCGGTTGAGGGACCCGAAGATCTCGCATTTTCTCAACTCCGGTTGAAGAACACTGGAGGTCTCGCATTTTCTCAACTCCGGTTGAAGAACCCCGGAGGTCTCGCATTTTCTCAACTCCGGTTGAGGAACCCCGGGGGTTTTGCTTTTTCTCAACTCCGGCTGAGGGACCCCGGTGTTTTTGCATTCTCTCAAATTTCGTTTGACGGACTCCGGGAATCACCACGTACTCATGGATCTTCTATTTCACGTCACCTCCCGCCTACTTTTATTTACTCTACAAGCCGAAGCCTCCTGCTCCGGCTTATTTTGGGGGATGGGCATCTGGTAGGTGTGGCCCAGTTGCCCAGGGTTACAAGACCAATACTCGGCCCAAGTTGCCTAGGGTTACAAGCCCAATAATTGGCCCAATTGCAGATTTGGTAATTAGGCCGCGGTAGCAACGCACGGGGGATTGAAGATTCCTCCCACGATCTTCTCTCAATCACGAAGGCAGATTTGGTGGCCATAATTTTAGGAATATAGTTAGGGTTGTGATTTGTATGATATAAATAGTAGAATTAAAGACGTTTGGGAGGTTCGGACTCTAATTTTTGAGATTATAACCTGTAAACTAAACGAAAGAAGGAGAAGAAAAAGTGCTCGGCAGGGACATTATTTTCCCCGTGGACGTAGATCTCCGGATCGAACCACGTACATCTTGCGTTCTGTTGTCTCTTTGCCTTCTAATTTGTTATCTTTTGGCTTGTACTTTCTTGATAACGGATCGCGCTTTATCAATCCCTCTTCACTTTTATCTCCACTATTTAATTCTACCTAGGTCCACTAATGTCTTATTTTAGAGAATAATCTTTTTGAAACAATTTATTTATTGGCCATTTATTAATTCACTGATTGACTTGTCAATTTACTTGGGTGTCTTGTATTTATATATAATTGTAAATATGAGGTCATTTTTGTCAACATACTAAGCTATTCTTTTGTAAGAAATCACCCATCATTCTATATATAGGCAGGGATAGGAATAAGGAATATTATAATTAGTGCGGGATAGGTTAGCCACCTTCACATCAATAGCAAGTTGGAGCTTCAATAGATCACTATGATGTCAACAATTTTATATCTGTTGAAGAACTGAACTAGAATTACACACAAAACAGTAGCAACACCTTACTCAACCTCACTCAGAACAATATTCAAACACTTGAGGGGCCGAACACTCAAGAAACCAGAAACAAGAATAAAATGCAAAAAAAAAAAAAAAAGAGATGTAACGCGATCAGTTTAACGTGGTTCAGGCCTGGAGAAACGGCCTTACATCCAATTACAACATCCAATTACAATAGATCACACACACTATAACTAGAACTCTCAAGATCAATATGATGTTATTGATCTCTTAACTCAAGGTTCCTCTCTCTATTTTCAGTGCTATCTCTCTACAAGAATGTGTCTACAACTGATTACAAACCCACACTTTATGGAAAACGGATTTGGAAAACAAACAACTGCTCCACAACTGTTTTCAGGCTAACAAACTGCATGCAATTGCAAAACTGCTCAAACTTCCCATGCAAGATTCGAACCCCAGACTTGTTCCCTGAGTTCCCTGAATTGCTAAAGTGATTGGACAATTCTGCCCTTGAGTTTTCCAGTTTTCTACAAGCGTGCCATTCTCTCTATATATATATGTGCTAACTCTCACAATATCCACTTTTAGTGTACTTTTTATTACGCTCCTTAGAGAAATTGGGAAAAAAGAAATGAAAATTTGATTTAGCTTGAAACACCTGAGATGCAGAACTGGACACATGGAACCGACTCAAAACACCGAACTTAGTGAAATTTTGAGTTTGTGTCTCTTTCATCTTTTTCTAAGACACTTATAAATACATGAGAATCCCCAGTTGAAGAGAAGAGAGCTGCGAGAGGAAAAAGGTGTCCTATTATTTTTAATTAAGTTTATGAATATTTCTATGAATCCTATCATGTTTATTGACTGATATTATTTCCTAGGGCCATCATGTATTCCCAAATATTTATTTCGTTCCAATTCAAAGTTTCTTCTTACTAGATGACCTTTTTGCACGTTCTTAATGCTTATAATTGTTTGGTCATCAATTAGGTAGATGGTTGTCAATCATGCATGTTGAGACTGAGAATTGATACTTGCTGAATATGAGTGCAGATAATGCATGTATTCACTTATATTAATGTCTTCGCGAAACCCTTGTATTTAACATCATATATATATATAGGAACATTTGATTAATGAAATAACATAATTATTCTACGTCTCTTTTTCTTTCTGGTTTCTTTTATTTTATTCCTACAACACTCAATTATTTTCTAGGGACAGTTACACACTTCATCCTTTAAAATGAGCTCCGGCCATCTCTAATGGTGCATCAAAGTAGTGACAAATACTACTTTTTCATCTCCAATAATACACTATATATCATACACTACTTTGGTGTTTAGGCAAATTTCACACTATATTTGATGCACACTACTTATTTTCTTATTCTTTTTTCTTTTTTTATTACTTCTTTTATATTGTATTTAATTGTTAAGTATTAGATAGTGTATTTATGTATCAAATTAAATTATTCTTATAAAAAATAAGTTTATAAATAAATTTGAAAAAAAAATTAACAATAACAAGAAAAAACACCATATGATTTGAATTACTACATAATGCACTATAAATATTAAATAAAATTACAAAAATGGCATGAAATATAAAATCAAAACAGTATGAAACATGTAAATAACAACTAGAGAAAATTACTAAACAAAATCAAATACAATATTACTAAAATGGAAATACAAATAGAACATAAAAATAAATTGATTTTTCCTAGTAAGGTCCAACTGCACTTCCCAACCCTTCTCCAGCTCCCGATAAAACTTTCTATACATAGTAAATGGTTTGACATGTTCTTTGTCGTTTGTTCTTGCCTTCTGTTTTGCAAAATTCGTTGTTGCTCCCCCGAAAGAGTTAATCTTATTCTTGTTTAGATGTTTTGTTTTATATTTGATTAATATTAAAAAATATAAATTGAAACATTAATATGAAAATATTAAATTCATTGTGATTTATACACACATATATATATATATATAAATATATTGTGATTTATATTATAAAAAAATAAAAGTAGAAAGAAAACAAATGAATTATAAATAATATTTCTTTTAGTGCAAAAAGTAGTGTAGACTGTTGAAGAAGGAGTGTTGATTTTGTGCTAAAGTAGTGCAGAATCAGCACTACTTTAGTTTCATTGGTAGAGATGGCCTCATGGTTATGAAATCATTCTTGAGTTCCATCAATTTTAGTGCTTTATTATTTGTTAAAATTCACATTGGAATATAGTGCGTTTGCAATCAACTAGTACTATTCCCGTGCGATGCACGGAAGTTTATTTAAAAAGTAATGATTTTAATAAAACTAAATATGATATAGTTTAATATATAAATATGTGATCGTTTTATCCTAATAATTTTTTTTTTAAATATAGAATAAAACATAAATAAAATTATAAATAATGTGAATGTAAGTTTCTCGCATGTTATACATGAATTTAATATAACTCACTTTATATATAGGTATATTATATATGTCTATATATAAAAATTAATATTAAGATAAATATCTTTTTCAAAATGTTAATTTCTTATCTTTGAAATCCAAACACACATTTAGTGTGTCTATTTCATTCTCCACCTATATGAATTATAGCTTAATTAATTATGAATGTTAAAACAAACATAAATATTTAACTATCAACTCATATTATTAAATAAATTAAACTGAATAATGTTATAAGTAAATTATTTTTCTTTCATTTTTTCTATTCTACTTTAAATATTTAAATTTATCTAAATAAAATTTTAAATTCTAATTATAACTATTTACTTTTAAAAAATCTTAGTTGCAAGTTTTAATACCTTACTTGGTATTTTAGATATACAAAGAATAACAAAATAACAAAATAAGATTCAAAATTTATTCAATAGTTGGAATAACAAAATAAAATATCTTTTGTTTTTTTTGAATAGTTCGAATGACAAAATAAAACATATGAGTTCTTCAATATTTCTTAATATTTTCATATAGATGTTGAAAAGTTTCAATTAAATTATACGTTTATATTGTAAATAGTAGATTCATCTAAAGATACACATTGGTTAATGTAAAAAAATTGCTTAGGTTGCAAAATGTGAAAAAAAAAAAAAAAAAAGAGAACATAATTGAGATTGGTTAATATTACCAAGTATTGTTTAGTTTGCAAAGTCTAAAAAATATATATAGTTTAAGTTGGTTAATTTTGCTTGTTTAAAAGAAGTTTAGTTGCAACTTGTATAATAGCATAGTTTAGGTTGCAAAGTGTAATTATTTATAGAAAAGTAACATTAATATATGTAAAATATAAAAAAGTAATATTTTTTTAAGATTAATTACCATATACTTATAAAGTTATATATATGAGCAAAAGTCATAGTTTTGTGATTTATCAACAAAAATAATTATTATAACAAATAAACATTAGCAAATTTAATAATTTAATAAGATGATTATAAATCAAATATTAACTATCGCTTTTAATTCGATAAAATATGTGTTCAACTGTATTTACAATGATTTTTCTCTAAATGTAATAAATGAAGAAAACTTGAGATAATTCAAGTCAAATAAATCAAACTGATTAGTTGTCGTTATAATGAAATAATCAAGTAATATAAGTAAAGAGAATTATTTGAATGATTTTTCATTTTGTTCTGAATCAATGTTATATTTGTTTTGCAACCTACAAATAAATATTGAATCTTACTCAATGCTATATTTGTTTTAATATATATATACACATATGAATGTCAAATTGAATATCGTCAAAAGATGATTAATTTGATATAGTATACATAATAAATATATGAGAAATGGAAAAATATATTTGCCACCTTAAAAAGTAAAATTAATTTTGATTCTTACCAAATGTGACAATAACTTATCAATCACAGTCTGAAATTTTAGGCTGGAATGTGCTACTTAAGAAGTGACCCTACCGTGGCGTATATGTATAAATATATATAAATATATATATATATATATAGATAGATTTTTTAATTTATAAAATAATTTTTAAATTCTAACTATAAATAATTTAAAATATCCATGAAATATATAATAAACGGAACAATGCTATTTTATTTGGGTAGGTCATATGTAAAGTAAAGTTTAATATTGTTTTTCTTTATGTCATTACTTTTATTTTATATTTTTTTAATTTATCTAAAAAACTTTCAAATTCTAATTATAAAGTTAGATTTTCATTTGCAACTTTTGAGATTTCATTTGGTGATTTCAAATACACTTAAATAATTTTATTTAAGAAATTCTTATTTTAACAAAATAAAATTCAAAAGTTATTTAATAATTCAAATAACAAATTAAAGTCTATGAGCTCTTCAAAATATTTGGATATTTCCGTATTTTATATGGTATTGTAAATTATTTATATAAATATTATATTTTTCTTACAAATAATTTATTTATTTGAAGATAAAAATTGATTAATGCAGAAAAAACTATTTAGATTGTTAAGAGTAAAAAAGACAGTTGATGTTGATTAGTGCGACAAAGTATTATTTAGCTTACAAAGTTTAAACATATTTAATTGAATATTAGAAAAAGTAAAAAAATTAAAAAGATTGCAAAAATTAACAAATGTCATAATTTAGGCTGCAGAGAATAAATTTCCTTAAAAGAGTAATCTTAACAAAATACACATTATTAAAAATATAAATAGGTAATTAAAAATAATTATAAAAAAATACTCATGATTTTTTTAAAGAAATCATTTTACTAATTTTAGTTGCAACTAAAATCAAAATATTATAGTTCAAGTTACAATGACCATCAATTATAACACAAAAATTAACAAACAAACAACCCGTTTATTCAAATCAAATATCTCATTATAATGTATGTGATATGGATGTCACATCGAAGCTCGAAAAGATGAATAATTTGGTATATTATGCATAAAAATCGGATTTAAGATGAAAAAATTATTTGTATTTAAAAATAAATAAAAGAAAATTATGAACACACAAAAAATAGGAAAAGTTACTAATTATAGTCTAAAATTTTTGGAGGGAAAACTAAAATGATACTAATACCCTCCATTTTACTTTTATATATATAGATAAGAGATCCGATAGACCTTAGAAGAGGCACCTATAGAAATGAGGGAAACTAGATTTCAAATTTAAATTAGAATTGGACTAATTCAATATTTAATCTACCGAAAAATACAAAGGAAAAATTGGTAAAAATGTCCCGTAAGTTTGCCCAAATTAAGAAAATATCCTTTAGGTTTGGCACTTTTTAAAAATGCCTTGTAACTTACAAAAAATTGATAAAAATGCCCCGTGACCAGTTACAGCAGGTTACCCATCAAGTCATCCATGAGCTGACTGTTTTTTTGCTTATGTGGCACTTAATTTTTTGATTTTTTTTTTGTGTTTTTCCTGCTTAGTTACTTATTAGGATGGTAAAAAAATTAAAAATAAAATAATATATATATATATATATATATATAAATTAATATAATATTTAAATTTAGATATAAATGATGATTAAATTTATATAATATTTAAAAATTCATAGTTTTAAATTCTAATCTAAGAAATTATTTTAATAAATATTTAATATATTATTTTGAATTAATCTAGATTGTAAAATATATAAAATATTCAAAATAAATTATAGAATGATTTAAAAATGAAAATATATATAGATATATGATTACTAAAATCGTTAATATTAAATTATTTTTTTTAATTTTATCTATAAAATTAGTAAAATTATTTTAGTAAATCTTAAAGTGACTTGAAAATTTTTAAAATTAATTTATAAAAGTAAAATTAATTTTTAGAAGAGTCTTAAATCTTAAATTATTTTAATTTTTAGAATATCATACTCTCCTAGTTCGACAGCCCACTTAGCGAGGCGCCCCGACACCTCGGGCTTAACAAGAATCTGACGGATGGGATGATTGGTTAGGACCCGTATCTCGCGCCCTTGGAAATATGGCCGCAAACGCCGAGCCGCCATGACGAGGGCGAGCACTGTTTTTTCCACCATGGAGTATCGAGTCTCCGCCCCGTGAAGTACTCGGCTTGCAAAATACACCGGATATTGAACACCATTGACTTCGCGCACAAGAGCGGCGCTAATGGCTTCTTCGGCGGAGGCCAAATATATGTAGAGCGGCTCTCCGGAGAGAGGAACCGATAGAGTGGGCAGTTGTTGTATATGACGCTTTAAAGCCTCGAAAGCCTTGGTGCACTGCGGAGTCCACTCAAATGACTTCGCCTGTCTCAAAATCTTGAAAAATGGGAGTTGACGCTCCGCAGCTTTAGACAAAAAACGGTTTAAGGCCGCCAAACCACCAGTAAGACGTTGTACGTCTCTGAACATCCTCGGTGGTTGCAGATCTAACACATCTCGAAGCTTAGCCAGATTGGCCTGAAGGCCATGCTGCGAAACCATATACCCGAGAAACTTTCCGGAACCAACGCCGAAGGTGCATTTTGTCGGATTAAGACGCAGATTGTAACGCCGCAGAGTATGCAACGTTTCAACAATGTCCTGCACACATTTAGAATGAGAGGTACTTTTTATGACTAGATCATCAACGTAAACCTCAACATTGCGACCTATTTGATCGCGGAAAACGCGGTCCATAAGACGTTGATATGTGGCCCCCGCATTCTTGAGGCCGAAGGGCATTTTCTTGAAGGCGAAACATCCAAAATCAGTGATAAACGCCGTTTTGAGGGCATCTTGACGATCCATGTGGATCTGATGGTACCCTTTGTATAAGTCTAAGAAACAAAGCGCCACGTGCCCAGTAATGGCCTCGGCCTTTTGATCGATGGAGGGTAAAGGATAACAATCCTTCGGACAGTGTTTGTTGAGATCGGAGAAGTCGACGCACATTCGCCAGGCCCCGCTGGACTTTACTACCATCACAGGATTAGACAGCCAAGAAGGGTAATAGACTTCAAACAAGATATCTGCATCTAAAAGTTGTTGTACCTTGATTCGAATGGCCGCGTTTCGCTCCGGAGCGAATTTCCTTTGTTTTTGCTGTATAGGTTTGACACTGGGATCGATGTTCAATTTGTGGGTTATTACATCAGGAGAGACCCCGGGCATATCCAAAGGAGACCAGGCGAAAACGTCGGAATACTCTCACAAGGTCTGGATAATGGCATGATGTAACCACGGCACGTCCACGGCACCGACAGTTACTGTTTGTTCGGGCTTGGTTGGATCAAGCGGCACCTGGACAGTGGTGTCCCCCAGTGATGTACATAGCTGGGGTTCGAAAGTCGATGATGCCACCTGAAGCTGCTGCTTAGGAGGAACCTTTGCTTCCTTTTTGAGTGCGACGTACATGCACTCCTTTGAAACCCGCTGATTACCGCGGATAGCCACTTCGCCATGCGATGTAGGGAATTTTAGCGCGAGGTGGTATGTGGAGCATATGGCTCTGGCGGGGGTAAGCCAATCCCGACCCAAAATCATATTATACGGGGACGGAGAGTTAACTACGTAAAAATCCACAAAAATAGTTTTCATCGCCGGATAGGTTCCCAGAGATGCCGGGAGATTAATAACGCCATCTGGCTTAACTTCGCCCTAAGTGAAGGTCTGTAACGGCCCGGGGGACGGCCGAAGTTGCTCACGAGGAATTCCCATTTTCTGAAAACAGTCGGTGAATATAACACTCACTGTGGCTCCATTGTCTACGAAGACTCGCTTGACTGTAACATTAGCTACAGCCATGTCAATGACGATGGCGCCTGATAAGGTGCAATCCGGTATCCAAGAAACTCAGCGAAAATCAATGCAAGAAATATAAAAAAACACAAGATGTACGTGGTTCGATCCGGAGATCTACGTCCACGGGCTGAAAAATGGCACCTGCCGAGGTGTTTCTTTCACTATACTCTTTGAGTTTACACGTAACAGTTTCAGAATACAAAATGCGAACCCTAATCTTGAGAACAATTCTCCTATTTATACTATTCAATACCAAACCCTAACTAACTCCCTGTAATCGCGCCTATTTTCCGTTGCATGGAAGTTGGGAGCAGATCGTGGGCCTAGAATCGTGGGATACGCCACAGTTGGGCCACGCTATTTAGGCCACATTATTTAGGCCGCATGCTTAGGCCGCATGCTTCTGGGCCGGTTACTGGGCTGGGTCACTCGGGTCGGATCGGAGTGTTGACCCGATCCGAAGTTACTGGGCCATACCAATCATTAGTAATTAATTTTTTTAGATAATTAAAAATGATCAAAAAATTTAAAAGAAAATTTAACCAAATATAAATATATTATATAAAAAATCATTTTGAACTTTGGAAACTAACAATATAAATATAATCATAACTAAATTGTAATAGTTTTTTAAATAAATCTAAAAATATATAGAAAATCTAAAAAAATATTTGAAATTGGTAAATGAAAATATAACTAGTATATAAGTGCACAAAATAATAGATAGAATATACATATGTCACATTGTTTTCAAAATAAAATTACTAATATAAGTTGTTAAATAAAAATAACCACTACAACATAAATGGTTATATGTAACACTTACAAAATTTTGACATTTATATAATACTTGTGTAACAATGATGAATATGTTAAACTTTATGTAACACTTCATTTTGCGAATATGTACAATTTTAAAATATGTAAGACTTTAAATGTAATAAATTTAAATTGTAATACTTTTAAGTAACACCATCAAATAAGTAATATTTTACATAATACTTTTCAATAAGTAACACTTTTTTCTCAAACAAAAAAAAAGAAAAAGTAACACTTTCATTGACACTTATAAATAAGTAATAGTTTTAGGTAGCACTTTAAATTAATAGAATTATACATATATATATATATATATATAATTAAATATCTTTGGATTTATTTTTCTCATGTGATTTTGAAAAAATAAAATCTTTCAATCGCTTATATATTTTAAAATGACTTTTTGAGACAAAACTTTATAAATATGTTGCATCTTAATTATCACAATAAAACATTCGTAACACAAGATGGTAAAAACAATCAACTTAGAATTACGTACAAAGATAACAATTTATTAGAGCACCCAAGAATTTACTAATGGATTAATTATTTAAAATAAATATCATTAGTGATCTTTGTGTGTGTGCATAAAAACATGACAAAGGAGTCTTACTACTTAACAATTTGAATACAATTCTAACGTGTAAAAATCTAAACTTGAAACATTTTAACATATTTTTTCATGTTCGTCGGTTTATTTTTTTATTTAATTTTATATTCTATAAAACGCAACAAAAATAATATTAGTTGCTTAATTTTAAAGGGGACTTTAAGGTATCTTAAAAATTATCTACAACAAGTAGATATATTAAATTATTTTAATTAAAGTTAATTATAGCATCTTAAAATTTATACAAAATAATTAGATGCAGCAAGTTATTGCGATATATAATAAGTATATATATATATATGTATATATATATATATATATATATATATATATATATATATATATATATAAGAATCATCCATCGTGCAATGCACGATTTTTATTTTAAAAGATAAAAAGAAGATCAAATAATTGAGAAAAAATAATTGACCAATCTTTTATTTTTGTTAAGTAAATAAAATAAATTATAAATCTAGGGGAAGATTAGTATATAATGCAATACAATGACCTATATATTCACCATATATAGAGGATGATTTTCTTACATCGGAATAATATTTTTACTATATAATGATAGTCCATAATTTTCCTAATTTAAGCACAAATGTTATATATTCCTTAATTATTGAATAAGCAGAAAACGCGTTTTATTTAATAAACCGGCTATTAAAACTGAAAATCGTAGTTTCCACTAATAGAAATATTTGTTTGGCGGAAAAATTCCTTAATTTCTATTTTCGGCGAATTTTGTTATTATATTACGTGTGTATATATATATATATATATATATATATATATATATATAATATACATGAGTGAACAAATTGGGAATAAAAATTACAGCATTATTTGTATCAAATTAATTAGATATTAAAATAGACTAAATAAAACCAAGTTATGTTGAAGTTTGACGGAAATTTAATCTTGAGAGTAATTTATTGATGTTACAACAAATAATTGTGTATATATAGTTTTCTTATAAAATAAGATAGTTATTATAGTAACACTAATAAAGTGTTACATAAAGTCTATCACTACAAGAAAACACGTAAATAGCGGCGAAAGTTTTTGCGGCCAAATCCATATTCGTCTCTATAGCGGCAAAATTTCATGCTTTGCCGCTAACTTTAGCGATGTTTGGAACTATTTTGTCACTATTTTTATTTCGCGACGAAAATTTACATTTCATCGCTAATTTAGCGATGAAAATACACTATTTGCAGCGAAGTTAGCGGCAAATATATTATACTTTGTAGCAAAACATGTGTTTTTTTTTTTTAAATTTATAGTTAAATATAATTTCCTATTAATTATACATCAAATAGCGCAAAATATGTATTTTTGCCGCTAACACTTAGCGACATATCACTTGAAAGTCGTCGCAAATCACTAAAATATATAAAAATTAATAAATAGAATTATTTTCTTAGTAATTTAAATTATAATATTTTTTAGAGTAAAGCCGCCCAAAAAAAATGTTTGCTGCGAAAGGTATCCATATGCCTCTAACTTTAGCGACGTTTGGAACTGTTTTGTTGCTACTTTCACTTCGTGACGAAAACCTACATTTCGTCGCTAATATAGCGATGAAAATACACTATTCGCAGCGAAGTTAGCAACAAATATATTATACTTTGTCACAAAACATGTGTTTAAAAAAAATATATAGTTAAATCTAATTTCAAATTAATTATATATCAAATAGCAGCTAATATGTATTTTTGCAGCTAACACTTAGCGACATATCACTTGAAAGTCGTCGTAAATCATTAAAATATCAAAATTAATAAATAAACTTATTTCTTAGTACATTTAAATTTAATATTTTTAGTGTGAAGCCGCCAAAAAAAAAAATGTTTGCGGCGAAATTTGTCCATAAGCCGCTAACTTTAGCGACGTTTTGATTGTGTGCTGACCTATAAACGTGGGATCATGCTCCAAGGATAAATTAACAGTAGGCAGGACGCAATGCACTATTGAGGCACTTGGTACAAGAAAAAGGAAAGTTACCCATCACCTTTCGCAAATGTGATGGTCGGCCAATTGAAGATTATGCGGCCATGTTTACAACTGAACTAGGACTTGTTGTCAAAATATTTGCCCCCCCCTATAGATAAGATGGTGGAAGAAGGTAACCGAGGAACAAAAGATACCTATGTTTGATCGGTTAGAGGTTAGTTAAACAATTTAGTAAAAAGTTTTTTTTTTTATTTTAAATATTATCGTTTCCTTTAGTACGATACTGGTTGTCTGGTCTGATTCCAATTCTTTTAGTTTGAACTTTGAAATGTAATTGAAAACATTTATTATGATTAATTAGTTGAGTGGAATAAAAAAGAAAGTCTCAGATTGTGGAACCAATTGTAACCTAGCTGTAAAATAATACTATGATGATTTTCATTTCATATTTTCACCATTTTAGAATATGTTCATCTTTTTACCATTCACAATATATTAGTACTGATTTTGATATATGAAACATCATCTGTAACAGTTTCTTTTGTAGAATTTTTTCGATGTGGACGTGGGCATATGACCTGATTCAGTGAGGAAAGAAATAGATACATGTATGGGAAAAATATAAAGTGACAATAGGATAAAGATGCACAATAAGTGCAAGAAACTGTTGTATTTACCTTGGGAGATGCGAATAAAGAAAAAAACCAAGAAATTTCATGGAAGCGAAGAAGATTGGATATATTTGTGCACACTATTCGAAGATGGAAAGTTTAAGGTATTGTTTGAATTTCCATGTAATTTAATTGCATATTTTGTCTTTGAGGGGTTTGGAGTATGTATATAATGGTGCTGCATGTAGAAATATGGATAAGAAAGTCTGAGTTGTAATTGCACTTGCTTTTTTACATAAGTAGATTGATTCTAGTTCACCAAGTGCATATATGATTTATTAGCATATTATGAGGAATAAAAAAAAAAATCATTATTTAATTTTTTTTCTTGTAGAATGTCTCCAAAAGGAATGTTGATAATCAAGCTTCATTGAAAATGAATCATCGTGGAGGTTCAAAGTCATTTGTGCGCTTTAGTTATGAAGTTGTAAGTGTAAATTACCTTTCCTTTTTTATACTGTAAATGATCAAGTAATAATTATTGTGCTATTTTCTTCTACTTTACTAGGGAGAAGAGCCAAAACGAGTTAATTGTATCGAAGTGTACAAAAAAACACACTGGACTGAGAAAAATGGATGGGTTGAGGGTGTTGAAGCAATATATGTATGTAACGTGTAACACTTTAATTATAAATTTTATTAAGGTATTCTTTTGTTGTTAGCTAACTCTCTCGCTATATATATACTTTTTATAACAAATTGGTGCAGTGTTTTAACGAGATAAAAGAAACATTCTCTGATAGCATGACTAATGATGAGAACCTACTGCCAGATGACTAAGAGATCTCTGAACTAGTTTGTGATGAAGTTCTAGGAAAGAGGTCCGCATACATATCGGGACTTGGACATGGACCTAAGCCTATATATGCCAGCTTCTTGTGATGACAGTTCTCGATGGGTAGCCAATGCTAAACTTAGAAAGGAGCTTCAATCTACTCAAGGTGAACTAGAAAGCACTCGAGCCTCCTTGCAATCAGCACAAGAAGATATCAAAAGCCTTAAGGAAAACATGGAGGTTTATCAAAGAATGACAATGCAGATATTTCAGAAGATAGCCCCTACTGAAATTCAGTCTCTGATAGGTGCATTGTCGTCATCTACCCCGCGATTTTAGTGTTAAAGTAAGTCTACTCAATTTTTTTTTTAAAGCATGTTTCGTTTTCTCTTTGTGCCCCCTCTTTTATTTTTGAAGCATCTTATGACACTTGAACGTATATATGAGTATGAAAATTATTATCTGTTGATGGGATAATAACGAAATGATGTTCTAGATTATTTCATATTATTGTATTTAGTCTAGACCTTTGAAAATATATTTCAGGGAGCTTTCGGAGTTTCTAATTTTACATAAGTTTTAAGCAAAAATAATTGTTATTGATGGTTTGAGGGGCTCTATTAATTTTGTTTGTGAAATTTCTGGTTTCTATTGATACATTTGTTTAAACTTGTTTTGGCATCGAGTTACACAACATGTGGAATACATCTAAGATTGATGCAAGTTTTATGGTGGTGCAATGTTATTGTTGTGGTAGTATTTTTGACATATTGATGATTATAAATGTAGTTTATTGTTTTATGTAGCTTGTTTTACTATGATATGTAACAAAATTTAAATGGATACTTGATGTAATGATTTTTTTCTTCAGGTTCATGTGGTCGATGAGGGAGCATGAACGAGGAACGTAATTTCGATTTTTTTTTTTTTTTTTTTTTTTTTTGTGTTTTAGAGCAAACTTCATGTTTAAGTACTTGAAACACTAATCGTGATACCTGATTTGTTGACAATTTGAATTTTATTTTCATTATATTTATTTTAGAATGGTTTTATATATGATTCAACATCATATCATTTTAGCTAATTCTTCAAAATAGTAAGGAGGCTCAATAATGCGCTGCAAATTTTTCTCCAAACTAGGGATGAAAGTATTAATATGCTTTAAAACTAGTTGCTCATAAAATATTTAGCTAGCAATTTTTTCGTGTTATTTTATTATAAATTTCATAGCTAATATTTTTTTAATATTTTTAATTAATTTTATTAATTAGCGACAAAATTTTAAATTTTCGCCGCAAACTTAGCTACAAAAGATAATTTCACAGCTAATAATTAGCGACAAACTTTTACATTTTTGCTTCAATATTAGCGACGAAATATAATTTTCACGGATATTATATTTATTTTATTAATTTGCGACAAATGTGTAAAGTTTCGTGCACCCTTAGCTACGAAATATAATTTTTCAGCTAATAATTAGCAATGAATTTTTACATTTTCCCCGCAAAATTTGCGACGAAATATAATTTTCGCGGCTTTATTATTATTATTTAATAATTTTATTAATTAGCGACAAACGTGTTAATTTTCCCCACACACTTGGCTTCGAAATATAGGTTCTGTCTGTTTATGGTTGGGTCAATTCGTTGTGAATTGTGCCCAACCTAACATGTGTTTGTTTATGAGTTTGGGACAATATGTTGTCTCCAACCCTCTTACACACATCATTAATTAAATTCAATTATCAATACAACTTTGGATCCGGATCCTCTCCTGTAGCACACTTGTGCATTTCGTCAATTTCGACAAAAATACAAACCTGGGCTACCACTACACTAATTTACTTGTTTGTTATCTTTCAGTTTTTTTCCTTAACCTGATATATTATATTAGTATGATATGAAATAAAACTTGAATTCACTAAAAATTATTTTGGGGAAAATAATTCATCACGACTATATTTATTATGACCACATCAAACCAATATGCTTTTATAAATAAAAATATAAATAGTATTTCATCTGTCCCGCATAACTTTACACGGTTGATCGAGCACGTATATTAAAAAAAATTATTTTTGTTTTTTAGTTGACTTTTTCAAATGTGGAGATTGAGGGTGGAGATTTTTAAGGTGGAAATTGTGAAAAAAAAATTCCTTTTTAAGGATGTGCAATTGTATGGGACGGACCAATAAGAAAAGTGTGCAAAATTAGACGGGACGGAGGGAGCATAAACTATTTTCCATACATTTATTTTTTTATCGTAATACAGTCGGATTGTATCACATGTTTTTACAATCGGATTGTGTGGCTATTTCGTAGATAGGCCTAAAGGAGCAATCTGTAAATTAGGTAGATACAATCGGACCATATTATGTAAACAAGATTTGGAAAAGAGTAGGTATCTTGTACACCAGGTGCATAAATCTTAGATCCGTGCAATCCGGGTCATGTGCAATTTTTTATGAAAACATATTAATGTTGTGTTATAAGATACTCCCCCAGTCCCGCTTAAAGCTGTCTACTTGCCTTTTCGGTATGTTCCAACTAAAGTTGTCACCCAAAAAAAGAAAATTAATCACACAATCCCCACCCTCAATCTCAACCTTTAAAAAAATCAAAGAACTGTTTTTTCTTAACATCTGTGCCCGGTCAAAGTGACAACTTTATCCGGGACGGAGGAAGTATTACTTATTCTGAGAAAATATATCGAGCTAAAAAGATATTACTAATTTTTATGGCGAAATGTAGACTTATTCTGGGTAAATGTACTCATGCATTAAAGTAATAATGTTTATATTCAACTTATAGAAATATATTAGGCAATGAATTATTTCCACAAAAATAATTACTAATAACTGGATTATATTTGCTTACTTACTGATATCAGGTAATAAAAAGAAATTAAAAAGAAAACAAACAAGTAAATGTGATGTGGCAAGCACACATACGTCCACAATTCTGGGCGGCCAAGATTTGTCGAAATTGACAAAATGCACAAGTGTGCTACGGGAGAGGATCCGCGTCCTACAACTTTAATCAATAATCATCATTCTTTAACTACCTCTTACACACATCATACATCAAATCCAATTTTCAATACACCTTTATTCAATAACTAATCATTTTTTAACAAACTCTTACATGCATCATCAATCAAACCCAATTCTCAATACAATCAATAATCAATCATTCATTAACTATCTTTTGCACACATCAAATCACCTTTACCATCTTTTATAATATAAACCAACTCCAATCCAATCTCCCAACCAACATAAACAAACATTCATTTATTTACCCCAACCTAAAAATTTCATTTTATTCTTCACAGTCTATAGTACTCCAGCTACCCACAACCATAAACAAACATGCCCATAATTTCGCAGCTAATACTTAGCGATGAAATATTACATTTTCGTCGCAACATTAGCGACGAAATATAATTTTCGCAGCTAATACATTTATTATTATTATTTAATAATTTTATTAATTCGCGACAAAATATTATAATTGCACCGCAAAATTGGCAGCGAAATAAAATATTTACAGCTAATTTATATATATATTTATATTATTTATAAGTTTTATTGTCAGCGAGAAACTTATTTTTTTGCCTCTAATATTTGCAGCGATGTACTAACTTTTGTCGCAAACGAAATTACCGACGCTAAAATAGCGATGGCTTTGGCGGCAAAATATTTTGGTCGCTAAGTCGGTTTAGCGGTGAAATCCAAGTGGTTTGCAGCGAAAATTTTCGCCGCTAAAAACACGTTTTCTTGTAGTGATAGTAACATTTTTTTGTATATACGTAATATATTTTAGGTGTTATATAAGCTCAATTATGTTGTAATGATCTTAGAAAAGAGAAAGGGAGCCCCCACCTTCACCCTCCCTCACCCACCTCACCTTCATCTTTCCCAACCGTAAAGTAATTCTTCCTGAGGCCTTCCTCACCGAACCCTTCTTCTTTCCCGTCCTTCTTCTTAGAAAAAAGAAAGCATTCCTGCACCCACCCACCTTCATCTTCCCCAAGCTTATAGTCTCTAAATCTCCCCTAAACCCTTCTTCTTCCCACCCTCTTTCCTGAACCTTCCCAAAATTTACAAAACAAACTTGATAATAACATTAAAAAAATGCACACAATATTCATATTCAAATAAAATTTTTCAAGAAGAATAAATTGATAATGTCATTCATGGTGAATCACTAAGGTGGAAAAAATAACGAAAATTAAGGAGTATATCTTACTTATTGACCTTGTGGTGTTGTTTCTACATCATAAATTAGGGAGAAGGTCAAGGAATGGGTGGGATCGAGGTGACGAATTGTTGGGGAAGCAAATCAAGGTAGTGGTAAGATCTGTGCAATTCGGGTCATAGGTAAAAATATATTAGTGTTTATGGATAAAGGTATTACACGTTCTGTAAAGGTTCATGATGAAAATATGTTAATGTATATGCTTAAGGGTATTACTTGTTCTAGGTAAATGTTTAAGTAATCCATTTAAGCATAAATCGTGATACCCAACTCGAATTGCACCGTTCACCTGGTGTAGAAGAGACTTGCTAGGTTGGTGGAGGGTGTTTACACAGTTTTTTCATACAATTTGGTAATAGTTTTAAATATTTTTTAGGTTTATTTAGAGAGGAAAAACATGCAAAAGTTGCCCATTTATTTGTTCGAATTGACACAAAATTTCTCTCCCAAATTCCAAACCCAGCTAGAGTACACATAGACTGCCACATAAGCGTCGCTGGCCTTTATCCACTTAAAAAATGAGCATGAGGCATTTCACGTGAGTTTTTCTATTTTTTGGATAAAAGATCGGAGCATGAGGCATCTCAACATATGAAGTTTTCTATTATATTTCATAAGATATTTATCTAAGCTAAGCCCGTAAGTTGAACCTAAATATTCATAATATCTTATATTCTTATTCTTTTTCAGGAAAAATACTTATATTCTTTTTTTGTTCGATTCTTCATAAATTTCTTATGGTTCTTCTAATGGATTCTTATACAATTGTAGACAAATGAGGAAGATCAATCAGCAAAAATCTAAGCGCATGTGTGTGTGTGTAAAAGTTCTTACAATAGATCAAAGTACTTTATTTTATGATTCTCATAATATCAATAATTGAAAATTACACCAAAAGGTATTTATATATTTAAAAAAGAAATACAGAAAAATTAAACATCATATAGTTTAATAGGAGTTAGTAACTCCAAAGTTTGACTTCTTTGTTAGAATAATGATTACAAGATTCTTAGGTATTGAATATTTGCAAAACTATTACGTTTTGTTTTCATGGTGAAAAAAATACTAATAGATTTCAGGATTAGCAACAAAAAGATAAAAATCACATAAATAAAAATCAGAACAATGAATCATAGTGAAAATTATTATTGATTTTATCATCTTTCATTTTTTGGAGACAATTTTTGTTTTTTCTTTCTTTTTATTTAGGTATATAGCTATAACATCTATATACTCATTCAAATAACTACATCAACAAATATGTTGACAAGACAATTACCACAATATATGAATGGCTCTAGATTAGTGATAATCATTTGATAAAAAATTTTAATTATGTGAACTATAATAATTTAATATAATTTCAGTAGTTTTATGTTTGAATTTCATAGTCGAATAATTGATACAAGAACCTTATTTTGGATCAGAAGTATAAGAGGGTTATTTAACTGCTAAATATTTGAAATACTGTTAAGTTTGGATGTTCAAAGTCCTTATTTGTTTTTTTATTTTATTTCCACATTTCATTCTCAAGAGACAAAACATGAGTTTTCTTCCATTTGTTTTTAAGTTTTACAACTACAATATTTTTGTAATCATTTCACTAAAAGAATTTGACAAGACAACTGTAATATATCATATTATCATATATAACATTTAATTTACCACTTCATTCATATGTTTCATAATATATGAATGACTCAACATCAATAATAAGTATATGAAAAGAGAACAAGCTAAAGAATTTGTTCGTTTACTACCGCTTCAACACTTACAACTATGAACCTATGGCTTGACTTTCAATAATAAGTCACATAGTGTCAATAAAACATGTCTCGAAGAAACTTAAATTTTAACATCAATATTTGATATTATTAATATTTACTATTTATATCTGAAAATTATGAAGTTACTATATGAAGAATTAAATATAAAACTTGAATGTCTTAGTCCAACTTTTAGTATAAATTCATGATAGAACATAAATTTATACATTAGTTTTAGCTCTTGATTATTACTTAAGTTTTTAAATGTATCACTAAGTTTTAGGTGTTGTTCACATATGATCGAATACGTATATTTTTTAATTATGTAAAAATGATTTGATTAAAAATAAAAATAACTCTACATAATTTTTTGAAAAAAATAGATGAAATTAATTTAAAATATTTTAGCCTATTTAAAAACAATGTAAAACGTATATGGTATATGGTAATTCAATGTGTAAATGATTCTCAATGATTTATTTTACTATGTACAAATTATTGACAAATTCTTACATAGTTTTTTATAACTGAAACAATCAACTCCTATTATAAATATAGGTTAGAATAACATTTATATAATAGTATTATTTGACTAAATGATTATATATTATAAATTTGCTACTTATAATAATTTTCCTAATTTTTTAAATTATTGAAGTATCAATATTACAACTTTAAGAAACAAAAATGGAATTTATATATATAAGTTATCTTATGAAAAATAAAAAGTGGATATAAGATATTTTGATTGAAGTATAAACTATTAATTTCCAAAGGTTAGAACTTAATGCGAAAAATAACTCAAACTTCATATTAACATATACTTGAAGCAAATACTAAAACCATGCTAAAAGGATGAAATAACTTGCATTTGGAATCGTTGAGATTATATTTCAAAATTAACATTTGAGTAAGTAAAAACACATGTTGGAATAATGTCTTTTTTATTTTATTTTATTTATTTATTTGTTTTTTTTTTTTTTTTTTTTGTGTATGTCCCTTTATTAAAGTTCAATAATAGAAAATAATGTCAAAATAATTAAATAGGAGCAATACGATGATAAAACTCAAAGAAGTGAGAAAATCATAGTGAAGAGAATGTGTATATATATAATAAAACTTATGAATTGACTTCATTATTAGTAGATAAAACTTTATTAACATAATGAACCAAATTATAATAAAAATGTAAAAATATCAATATTGAATAGTTTAAGTAAATTATCATTATAAAAAAACAAATTATCATAGAAGAGTCGAGGTAATATAATAGAAAAATAAAAGAATAAACTAATATGATAGGGTCATATATATCATACTATAGAAAAGAATATAAAAATATATAAAATAATATCAAATACCTGCATTGTAGTTCGATATACATACAATGATAAAGTAATTTGAATTTTTTATTAAATTATGACCGTATTTAGTATTACTGTTCAATTTAGGTTAAACAAGAAATATATATTTTTCCATAACAAACTTCTTTGTATGAGCATTAAAAACTAAATATAAAGCAAATTATTATGCTTGCTGGAAATAAGATTATATATTACATTTATTTTCAGTGATTTAGAATGATAAAATCAATATACTTCATAAGTAACATTTGTAATCATTACAACTAAATAAAATAATTTTTGATATATAAATTTTATTGACTTGCAAAAGTATACAATAAAGTCATTTATTATTTATATAAAATATAATTTTTAAGATGAAAAAGATGGGGGAAAAAACGGTAAAAGTAACTTATATATAAAAGCAATAGAATATATATATATGTATATATATATATATATATATATATATGAAGATGTAATAACTATAAATGCTTATATATATATATATATATATATATATATATATATATAAAAGAAGATGTAATAACTATAAATGCTTTAGCAGTGATATTGGGTAAATTTTGAATACTATTGGCCTATACAATGGATTTTTTTTTTCTCAAATATATCTATGCGTTGAACATTATTTTTGGTCACATACCTTACAAACCTACATAAATCTATTCACTATGTAGTACTCTTAATAGGTGATGTAAGTTTAGTTAAAATAGAAATAGTATAAGGAAAAACGTAAAAATTAGTGAACATGAATAATTGCACCTAATTTTTTTATATACTTAACATCTATCATTAAAGAAAATTATTAAATCGATAAAAATATTATACATATATTATAAGCATATGTAATGACTTGATAAATGAGTTTACTATGCTACATAAAATTATAGGGTACAATAAAGAAAAATAAGAACTATAAGGAAATGTTAATGTTAATATTAGCTTACGAGAATAAATTAGATAAAAGGAAATAATTACATTTGAAAAAAGTGTTGTATAGTCTAAACAAAAAAATAAAATCAGAATGTTGGTTCAATATATATATATATATAAATATATATATATATATATATATATATATATATTGATAATGCCCAATCCGGTAACCACAAAATCTAACGATAATCTACACAAACAGAATATAAAAAACACAAGATTTACGTGGTTCGATCCGGAGATCTACGTCCACGGGCAGAAAATCACTCTTGCCGAGGTGTTTCCTTTTACTAGAACGTTGAGTTTACAGGTAGTAATTCAGCATACAGAGTGCGAACCCTAATTCAGAGTTCTTTTCACGTATTTATACTTATCCTTTCTAAACCCTAACTGAACCCTAACAAACTTCCTATATTCACGCCCACTTCCAGCTGCATGGCGGTTGGGAACGAATCTTCAGCCTTGATTCGCGGAACAAACCACTCGCTGGGCTAAGGTGCGTTCCTGGGCCTGCTGGGCCTGCACGTGCTGGGCCTATTAGTGGGCTTTAGTATTAGCCCGACCCGAGGTGATCGGGTTATCCCTATCATATGCCCCCCCCTAGCCGAAGCGAGGTAGGAGCTTCGGTTGTCATCGGAGTGGAACCGTAAGCAAGAAGGACCGGGGTCGCTGGCGGGCCGAAGTGTTTACGGATGACTGAACTAGGCCGAAGTGTATAAGACATTTATCGAGATATCGAGTTTCCCAGAAGCAAGAAACGCGTTGGGAGTTTATAACAACCTGGCCGAGGTGGGGGTACACCGGAGTGAGTTGTCTGGCCAAAATGGAGGGAGCACCGGAGTGTGGTAGTATGACCGAGGTGGAGTGTACACCGGGGTGTAATTTGAATCTTCCTGACGAAGGGTGAGGCTGATGTGATTGGCGGCGCCATCATGAGAGAGAGGGATATAAAGTGACACGCTCTGCAACTTCCAAGAAACCTGTTCCCCACGCGCCTCGGGAACTGCAAAGCTCGTGAAGAGCACGCTTAAATCCCCATCACTGAATTTGAATAGCCTGCATCGAAGCTGTTGGTTTTTGCGTATATAATTGTAGTAACTGCACAGTAACCTTTCATCTTCTTCATTGCGATTCATCAGTTTAGGAAGCGGGAAAAAGAGAAAATCTGCATTCGTGATTCATCTCAGATAAAAAACTTCTCAAATCCACCTTCTCAAATTCCACCTAAGTAAGTATGTCTTCCTCTTCGTCTTCTTCATCTTCTGGCTCATCTTCTGGCTCGATTGAAGAATTAGGGACTTCAAATACCCCGTTAGACATCCCCCCCTATCATATCTCATTCCGGAGAGGAATGAGGTTAGGACCATAGACAGGGTCGACGGCCGGGAATGCAATGTGATGATGGTTGCGTTCTATCCGTGTGCGGAGAAGGGTCGGGAGGTGTCCTCCGTGGCACTACGGATGTCGCGAGAGCAAATCGAGAGGGAGCTCCCGTCATTTACCTTCCCTTCAACCTTGAGTATATAATCCCTGACCCCGAGGATAGGGCCTGTTGCCCACCGCAGGGGTTTATTAGTGTATATATAGATACCCTTAGAGTAGGCCTGAGACTGCCGCTGTGGGACATTGTCACCCAATTGCTGAAGTATTACGGTATTGCCCTCTGTAAATTAGCGCCGAACGCGGTGAGGCAGGTGGTGGGATTCACCGTGGTCTGTAAACGGGCCGGATTAGAACCAACCGTAGAGCTCTTTAGGTTCTTCTTCCAACTAAAAAACTTCGGGAAGTCCAAGGGGTGGTATTCCTTTAGTCCCCGAGCCCGAGGTGGGTTCAAGGTTCAGAACCCGAGTAAGGTAGAGGGTTGGAAGGAGAGGTTTATATTCATTAGGAATAAATTAGCTCTGCCGAAGTGGAGGACGGATGAGGTCCTTGACACCGCTCCTGTGGAGAGCCCGGGGGCCGAAGTGATACACACATTCCGGACAGTGGGGACGTTCAAAACCCTCTGTTCCGAGGAGGAATTGGAGGAGGCAGGGCTGAGTCCGTATTATTCGGGCGATGCGGGGACTGAAGAGGGTAGGAGTTCTTTTTCTTGCTGTTTAAACTGTCGTTTTGCGCAGGACTAACCACCACCTTTGTATGCAGTGTGACGCTTCGGAAAGGAGCCTGCTGGGAGCCCTGCAGCGTCGGCGGCGGCAAAAAAGAAAGGGAAAGCCACTGAGGTGTCTCCCCGGGGGAAGATGCCACCGAGTGCACGACCGTCAGCGGGGTCGGAAGAACGGGTGACGCCGGCGGGGTCTCCTCCCGTATCAAAGAAGAGGTCGGAGCCTACTGGGACTCCGCAAGCGCCATCCAAAAGGCCCCGGGCATGGGAGAGCTCGCAGGTAAACTTAAAATGTTGATCGTATTCTATGTGCCCGAAGTATTTGTTATGAAGGTTGAGGATGACCTTATTTGTCGTGTAACTGTCCAGGCTAAACAGGTGGCCCCGAGTCTTCTTGGGTTGGAGGGCGCGGATGCCGAAGAACTCCTGCGCCTGGCGCGAGGTATCTTGGACCTCGGCCGTAAGAGCGAGAGGGAGGGAAAGGAAAAGCTGGCCGAGGTGGCCAGGGAACTGTGGGCGCGCAACGACCGGCTGGCCCATGATATGTCCGAGGCACGCCAAAGGGCTGCCTTGGTCGAAACTGAGGTCGCGCGTCTGCGCGGGGTGGATGCGGAGAACCACACTCTCCGAGGCGAACTGTTCCAGCTGCGGGCTGAAATGGAGGCCAAGGACGCTGCCGTAGTCGAGGGGCAGGGAGCATTGCTGAAGGCCTTTGCCGACAAGCTCTTCAAGACTACCACGTTCCTCGACTTCCAGACGGAGTTCGTGGCTATCGGGGACCAGGCCACTCGATCCGCGCTGCTGGAGCAGGTGAAGGCTGTCTACCCGAATGTGGACATATATCGTCCAGAATTCGGGTATGACTTTGACTCAGTGGCCGGAGTGGAGAAGGCCTACTATGCGGCGCTAGCCAACCTGCCGGAGTGGCCCCTGGTGAAAGCTCTTAGGGAGAAGAAGCAAATTCTGACGGCCGCGGAAGTGGCAAACTGCGAGGTGGACCAGGACAAAGAATTCCTGGCATTCTGCCGAGGTGAACTGGTCACCGCTCCCCGGAGCATTGAGCCCCCTCCACGGATGGAGGCCGAAGCCCCGACTGCGATCGAGGCCGTCGCAGCGACTGAAGAAACCGAGGGATTGCCCGAAGAGACCGAGGCAGTTGAGCGGGAGGTCAGTCGATCCCCGCAAATTTAAAGCTGTACATTTTTAGGAATGTTAGGAATGATGTATTGATTGAAACACTTGTACTTTTGAAATGTGAAATACAATTTCTGTTTCTCAGACTCTTGCACTTCTCTTTTTACTTGCATGATCAATTTATGTCTGTTGTCGAACTGAATTCCAACTTGTACATGCTTGAGAGTAATCGATCTGGTTGACTCTTATTATCTGTTTAGAACACCGCGGAGCTACACGAAACAATAAAGAAGCTAATGCAATCACTTGAGTGGTTCCGCGGAGAAAAGAATCATCTGCAAATGCACGTAGTGCCAAAGCTGGAGAAGAAGATAGCCTCGGCAGAGAGGAAAGTGGTTGAGGCCGAGGAGAGAGCCAAGGACTTCGAGATGAAATATCGGACTACCGCTGCCGAGATGAGCCGCGTCCTTGTTCACCAGAGGGAGTACGACCGGATACTTTCGGAGTTCGGTCTTCTGACCTTTGAAGAAGTGGAGGAACGGGTCGTAGAAATCCAAGGTGACATCGCAGCATTGATGTCAAGGAGCTCTCTCGAGTCGTCGGAGCTCGTAAGGAAACGAGAAGTACTCGAGCTGCTGCTGAGCATGTATGAAGGGCTCAAGAGCCGAGGCAGATGGAGGCCCTCTGCCGAGGAGTTTATTGCCAGTACAAGCCAAAGGCAAGGTCCCCCTAAAGCGCCTCGGAAGGACAAGAAGACAAAGGATAAGAAGAAATCCTCCGGTCAGAGCAAAGGCATAGTTATCCAAGAGCCAGCTCCGGTGACCATAATTGAAGAAGAACCCCCGGCGGTTGCCGAGGAGGTAGTCGAGGAGCTGGCCCGGGAAATAGAAGTAATGGCTCCGGAGGAGTGGGACCCTGAGCAGTGGGCTCAAACCACAAGGTCCGCGCCACAACAAAGTAGCCGAGCGCGGACCAGAAACGAAGTCCCTAGGCAAGCTCCCAGGGCCAGTCCTCGGCGTAGGGAAGCTCGAGGGGATGACAGAGCCGGAGCCCGAGGCCGAAGAACTTCTGGGTCCCGGAGGATGCAACGGAAATCAAGAAGCAGGCAACAACGCCGGAGCGCCGAGTATTGGCTCGGGGGCCGGAGATAATAGCTTTTCTCCTTTTTGTTGCTTGTGTTTTTGTTTTGTTTTGTTTTGTTTTGTTTTTCTTTTTTTTTTTTTTTTATATTTGAAGTTTATGTAAAAAAATTTATAATGTTTGTAATATTCAAAAGATAATAAAACTGTTGTAGTGTTTACAAACGGGTTTAATGAAAGCAAAAGGTTACGAACTATTTTAATCGGGTGTCCGGGAACACGACAGGAAAAATTATTAATTGTGTTAATTGAGTGTTCGGGAACACAGTATGGATAAATCCAATCTCCCCGGACGGATCAGGCGGGAGTAAACACTTCTCCGGTTAATCAGACGAGAAAGTGATATGAGTCCGGGGACTAAAATGCGAATCTCCTCGGACGGACCGAAAGAAAGAGTTTTAATTGTCCGGAGACTAGTAATGATAATATGAGTGCGTTAGGGCGTCCCCATAACGTAAAGGATAACACACCAAGATACGCAAAGAGAGAATTTTTATTCAATGATAAGTGCCGGAGCAAACTCAAAAGTACAAAGAGAGATAACAACTATAAAAGAAATTAAAGGTAAGATGGTACTTGAGATGTGGCCTTCACAGATAGAAACGCCTTAAGTTAGTGACGTGCCAGCTTCGGGGAATCGGGGTCCCGTTGAGATGTTCAAGCTGATAGGATCCAGAGTCGTGTGCGGCAACGACTCGGTAGGGACCTTCCCAAGAAGCATGTAATTTCCCTTCGGGGGCAGCTTTGCAGGCTGAGTTGAGCCGAAGAACTAAGTCCCCGACCCTGAATTGAGTGCCTCGGACCCGGAGGTTATGATACCGGGCTGCTCGTTGTTTACATCTGGCCTGTTGAATGAATGATCGGTCACGGCGATCTTCAAGCTCATCCAAATTAGCCCGGAGAGCCTCGTCATTATTTTCTGGAACCAATGTGAGGAGGCGAGGACTCGGCACACTGATTTCAGCAGGGATAACGGCTTCGGAACCGTAAGTAAGGCTATAAGGAGTCTCCCCGGTAAAAGTATGCGGTGTTGTGCGATAAGCCCATAGGACTTGTGGAAGATTTTCAGCCCAGAGTCCTTTGGCATTATCCAGGCGCTTCTTTATTCCCGTGAGCAGTGTCCGATTGGTTACTTCAACCTGCCCGTTGGCTTGAGAGTGAGCAACCGAAGTAAAAATCTGTTTGATGTGGAGCTCGTCACACCATGACCGGAATGGATCGTTGGCAAACTGTTTACCATTGTCCGAGATGATAGTGCTCGGGATGCCGAAGCGACAAACAATATTACGCCACACAAATTTCAAGATATTCTGACCAGTAATGGCTGTAAGTGGTTCGGCTTCGACCCACTTAGTAAAGTAGTCTATGGCAACCACCAGGAACTTCAATCCTCCCGGAGCAACGGGGAATGGACCAACAATATCGATACCCCACTGAATAAACGGCCACGCACTCTGGATTCCAGTGAGCTCGGTCTGTGGCAGATGCTTTACACGGGAGTGCAGTTGGCACTTGCTGCATTTGGTCACCAAGTCGTGAGCATCATTGAACAGGGTTGGCCAATAGTATCCCCAGCGAAGAACTTTCTTGGCTAATGTCCGGGAGCCGATATGGCTGGCACAGGCCCCTTCATGAACCTCCTGCAGAACTTGGGTAGCTTCGGCAGGAGCGAGACACCGGAGACTCGGTTGTAGGTATGAACGCCGGTATAAGACTCCATCATGAAAGGAGTATTTGGGAGCTTTGAGGACAACCTGCCGAGCTCGTAGCTTGTCAGTGGGCAGGACTCAATCTCGGAGATATTGGATGATAGGAGTCATCCAATTCGAATCACTATTGGCCATTACCGAAACTGTGGCCTCCTGAATTGCTGGATGAGATAGGTCTTCGACCATGATATCTGGAGATATATTTGTTTGGACCGCGGAGGCCAACTTGCTGAGTGCATCTGCTCTTGCATTTTGAGCACGCGGTATTTTCTGTATAATAACTGCATCAAAAGTTGACATGAGCTTGAGTGTGAGAGCACGATACCTGATCATTGTCCCATCCTTGGCGACATAGGTCCCCTGAATTTGTTTGGACACGACCTCGGAGTCTGTGAAGAGTTCAAGATGACGAACGCCCAAGGATTGAGCGAGCCTGAGCCCGGCGAGAACTGCCTCATACTCCGCTTCATTATTAGTCACCTTGAACTTGAAACGGATGACGTATTTTACTTCAACCTCCTCGGGGTCAATGAGGAGTATCCCGGCACCACTTCCCCGAGTTGTGGAAGCTCCATCTACATATAGCTGCCATTTCATATGTGCGGGTACGTGGGTAGCGGAGTGATGTGTATCCTTGTCTATCGGAGACTGGGGAACGTCTCCTGGGGTTTCAGCCAGAAAGTCGGCAAGTGCTTGTCCCTTGATTGCTCGTCGGGGAAGATACTGAATATCATATTCGCCTAACTCAACGGCCCACTTTGCGAGGCGCCCAGACACCTCGGGTTCGACAAGAATCTGGCGGATAGGATGGTTGGTCAGAACCCGTATCTCACGTCCTTGGAAATATGGCCGTAAACGTCGAGCTGCCATAACAATTGCCAAAGCGGTTTTTTCTAACATGGAGTACCGTGTCTCCGCCCCGTGAAGAACACGACTTGCGAAGTAGACAGGATGTTGGACCCCATTGACTTTGCGCACAAGTGCAGCACTGATAGCTTCCTCGGAGGAAGCTAAATATAAATAGAGCGGCTCTCCGGGGAGAGGAACTGACAAAGTGGGCAGCTGCTGTATGTGATGCTTTAAAGCCTCGAAGGCCTCGGTGCACTCCGGAGTCCACTCAAAGGACTTCGCCTGTCTCAAAATTTTAAAGAATGGAAGCTGGCGCTCGGCCGCTTTAGATAAGAACCGATTTAAAGCCGCTAAACCACCTGTGAGGCGCTGAACATCCCTGAATGTCTTGGGTGGCTGCAGTTCTAGCACATCCCGAAGTTTGGCCGGGTTGGCCTGCAAACCTTGGTGTGAAACCATATATCCTAGAAACTTGCCGGAGCCGACGCCAAAAGTGCATTTCGCCGGGTTAAGGCTCAAATTGTAGCTGCGTAGGGTGCGCAACGTTTCGGCAATGTCTTGCACACATGAAGAATGGGAGATACTCTTTATAACGAGGTCGTCAACGTAAACCTCGACGTTGCGGCCAATCTGGCCGTGGAAAACCCGATCCATTAGGCGCTGGTATGTGGCTCCGGCATTCTTGAGCCCGAAGGGCATTTTCTTAAAAGCATAGCACCCAAAAGCAGTGATGAATGCTGTCTTGATGGCATCTTACGGATCCATAAATATCTGGTGGTATCCCTTGTACAGATCTAAGAAACACAGGGCCTCATACCCAGTGATGGCCTCGGCCTTTTGATCTATGGAAGGTAGGGGATGACAGTCCTTCGGACAATGCTTGTTGAGGTCGGAGAAGTCGACGCACATCCGCCATGCCCCACTGGATTTAACCACCATTACTGGATTCGATAACCAGGAGGGGTAATATACTTCAAACAGGATGTCTGCATCCAAGAGTTGCTATACCTCGATTCGAATGGCCTCATTTCGCTCCGGAGTGAATTTCCTCTGCTTCTGCTGGATAGGCTTTATGCTGGGATCAATGTTCAGCTTGTGTGTTATTATATCGGGAGAGACCCCGGGCATATCCAGAGGAGACCATGCGAAGACATCGGAATACTCTCGCAAGGTCTGAATTATAACCTGGTGTAGCCATGGCACATCCACGGCTCCTACGGTTACTGTCTGTTCCGGCTTGGACGGATCAAGCGGGACTTGTGCAGTGGCATCACCCAACGAGGTACATTTCCGAGGTTCCAGAACCGACGTTGCCACCTGAAGCTGCTGTTTGGGTGGAACCTTGGCAGTCTTTTTGAGTGCCACATACATACATTCTTTTGAAACCCGCTGACTCCCGCGGATAGCCACTTCGCCATGCGAGGTGGGAAACTTTAGTGCGAGGTGATACGTGGAGCAAATGGCTTTAGCGGGGGTAAGCCAGTCCCGGCCCAATATCATGTTGTACGGTGACGGGGAATTCACCACATAAAAATCCACGAAGATGGTTTTTATCTTCGGATAAGTCCCCAAAGATGCCGGGAGAGTGATGACACCTTCTGGCTGGACTTCACCTTGAGTGAAAGTCTGTAATGGCCCGGGAGCCGGTCGAAGTTGATCCCGTGAAATCCCCATCCGTTGGAAACAGTCGGCAAATATAACACTCACCGAGGCCCCATTATCCACGAAGACCCGCCTTACTGTTATATTGGCTACAGTCATGTCGATGACAATTGCGTCAGTGTGAGGTGTTATCTCCGGAACCGGGTCCCTATCCGTGAAGCTGACAGTCTCGGATTGATGGAGGCGTTTGTGACGTGGCTCCTCGGGAGGAGGACGTCGAGCTTCTGCCTTCAAGGCGTGTCGCGAGGCCCCGGTGGGAAGGGCCCCATATATCACGTTTATCACGTGAGGAGGCGTGTTGTCTCCGGGTCCTCCCGGAGGAGGAGGTGGCGGCGGGAGGCGTGGCTGTTGGCGATTGCCAGAATCTTGCCGTGCATAGTTATTGGGCCCCGGTCGATTATTCTGCCACAGCGGCCGATTTTGTTGTGTGCCGCGGTCATGATATCCGCGGTTATTGGATGACCCCCCATTCTGACCTGTCCGGGGCTTATCATCAGTCCGCGCAATGTACTGGCGCAAGAAACCTTTCCTCAGACAATCCTCGATTTCCTTGCTGAGTTCTCGGCACTCCTCTGTCTCGTGCCCATGATCTCGGTGGTATGCACACCACTTTCCACGATTCCTCTTCTCAGGAGGCGCAGTCATCCGCGGACAAGGTCGCAGATCGTTCTTGTGGATAGAAAGAATTTCAGCTCGTGACTTCGTCAACGGAGTCAATTGTGGAATATCACCCCGGGATTCTGAACGCCCCGGGGTCAGGCGGGAAAATGCACTAGGTCGAGTACTAGGCCCGGTTTGTGCTTTATCGGATTGCCGCTTGCTAGCGTGTTTCTCACGCTTCTGGCGAGTCTGCTCTTCGGCCTTAGCAAATTTGCACACTGTTTTGAACAGTGCTCGGGTTGTGACCGGTGTGTTCCGAACTAACTCGGTATAAAGTGCTCCAGGGCGGAGTCCGTTCATGAATGCGTTGATAACTACGTCATCTGGGCAATTTCCCACCTTGAGACTTACTGCCGTAAAGCGGTCAAGAAATTGGGTGACGGTTTCACCGTCCCGCTGTTCCATGTTCATGACATCGGCCAAGGTGGCCATGGGTTTCGCCCGTGCTTCGAACCGTGCCCAAAAGTGCTCGGCGAGTTCTCTGAAGGAGGATACGCTGTTGCGCGGGAGAGAATCGAACCAAACCCGAGCTTCATCCTGTAAGTACTCAGGGAAAATCTTGCAGTAATGGAGGGATGTAACGTTATCATGGCTAAGCATGTTGTGTCTGAAAGCCCCAAGAAAGTTGGCCGGATCTCCGGTGCCATTATAAAGTGGTATGGCCGGCCGTTTGAACCCTTCGGGAAGGGAAGTGGCCATGATTTCCTGGGAGAACGGTGTGATGATATCTCCATTGGCATCAAGGCCCAGAATTCTGTCCAGTTCAACATTACGTTGAACTCGCTCATACTCCTGAAGATCTAGAGCATGAGGATTAGCATAGCGAACTCTCTTAGCTGCGTTCAGTGGACGGCGGCGATCAGCATCAGAAGGTTCACCGTTGCGCGGTCGTGATTCGTTAGAACTCCCATGGTCCTCGGAAGAACCAGGTCGTTCCCGTTGTCGATCCAGACGCTGTGGGTGCGCTGGGTTTTGTCGATTATACGAGTGTTGTTGAGGTGGATGCACAACAGGATTAGCATCATGTCCGTCAGGTCCCTCGGGATTGACGCGATTGGCTGCCCAATCTTGAAGAACATGAGCATGTTCTTGTAGGAAGGCCTGGAGCAATTCCGGGGTGATTTGAATGTTAACAGGTGGTTGGGCAGCACCAGGATTGGGGTTTCGCATGTCTTGCGGGGGTGGAGGTGGCGCACCTCTTATCGGCGACCGCCTAGGCGGCAAAACTGGATCCACAAGTGGATCTTGGCTGGCTTGATCAGCTTGGCGGGATTGATTTTGACGAGTCAACACCATGATTTCTGAAGGCACTGGTATTGCAAAAAACTACCTTGTCTTTCCCACAGACGGCGCCAATTGATAATGCGCAATCCGGTAACCACAAAATCTAACGATAATCTACACAAACAGAATATAAAAAACACAAGATTTACGTGGTTCGATCCGGAGATCTACGTCCACGGGCAGAAAATCACTCTTGCCGAGGTGTTTTCTTTTACTAGAACGTTGAGTTTACAGGTAGTAATTCAGCATACAGAGTGCGAACCCTAATTCAGAGTTCTTTTCACGTATTTATACTTATCCTTTCTAAACCCTAACTGAACCCTAACAAACTTCCTATATTCACGCCCACTTCCAGCTGCATGGCGGTTGGGAACGAATCTTCAGCCTTGATTCGCGGAACAAACCACTCGCTGGGCTAAGGCGCGTTCCTGGGCCTGCTGGGCTTGCACGTGTTGGGCCTATCAGTGGGCTTTAGTATTAGCCCGACCCGAGGTGATCGGGTTATCCCTATCATATATATATATATATATATAAAACTAAACACAGATGTAAAGACAATAAAAAATAGTTAAATTATCTATTATATTTAATAAAGATTGGAGCATGTATCTCGACTGAATATTGTGAGACACTGTGTATGTAGCCGGCTTTCCATAAGAAAAAAATATTATTTATTTTATAATTATGTTGTAGTAGGATTTTTATTTTAAATTACACATAATTTTCAAATTTTGACGTTGAGTTGAGGAAATAAGTAAGACAAATTAAAATAAATAATCTTAGAGCAATAAGTAAATTATACAAAAAAGGGGTTACACTTACTAATAATAAAAGAAATTCGAACAAAGTTTTCATTACAAAAGTTGGATGTTGGACCTTGATACTAAGTGGCTGGAAGTTTTTTCTCACTTAAAATATGAAAAGAATTTTATGTGCAGATGTATGTTGAGATCGAAATTATTCTTAGATAATTATAGAGAAAGTATACGTCAGACCTAATATTTTTTGTGTATATAACAAATAATGAACTTATGGGTGTGACTTGATGATGTAATGAGATAAATGAACATATATTTTTCTTCAAATGCCAATGATTTGGACATGAAAATATATAACCTTATTATTACAAAGTTTCAAATAATCGTATAACTTAATTCATGATATATTAATTATGCTCGAGTCTATGTATAATAAGAAGTAAACACTAATTAGAATATACCAAACTTTTTATATATCTATTATCTATTACTAATATAAAAGTATGAATCGTTTCGTCCTATTTTTTGTTTCGTCTTTTCTTGTGATGTTTATAATATCCTTACTAAGTATTAAATTTAAGGATAGTTAGGTAATTTAAAATAATTATGTTTTCCTTACTTGATTATAAATAGTAAAATATCCTTATTAATAACTAAATTTAAGGGTAGTTAAGTAGTTTTAAAATTATTTATATTTTCCTTGCTTGATTATAAAAAGTAAGAGTCATTTTATATTAAAAACTCCTCCTAAAAAACTACATGATTAAATTACCCTTCTTCTAACTTTCAATACTTTAAATTTTGAAATGAAATTAATTTCGTATTAAAGTAGATTTAAAGAGCTTTCCAATGATATGTTATTTCCATATATTTAAAATAATTGTGCTAAATATTATAATTATTTAAGGTATGGAATAAAGAAAAATTGAATTTATTGATTTTATTCAATCTTATCTATAACTATCTTATTTTTACTATTCACACTGTCAATTTTTCACAATAATAAATTTTATGCAATAATCTTAAGACGTTTATAATACATACTTTTAATTTTTATTATTCATATTTAATTTAGCCTATGATTTTTTTACATTTCAAATTCATGTAATTGAGTTTAACAACTAACATAATTTAAGCTCTTATGCTTGCATATAATCTGATGATACATTAAAATTATTTTTAATAGAATAAGAAGAGAGAAAACATATATAGATAGACAAATAAAAATATTATCTTTTCTTGATACTACTAATTTAAGTTATAAGGTCATATTAGAAGAATGCAAAGTAAAAAATTTGAATATAAAAAGAAAATAGTGAGCAATCTTGTCGTGATAAATCTTATCATGCATAAACATTAAATATAATGAAAAATCTATATATGAATACTCATGCTACTTTTCTATAACTTGTAAATATCAAGTCATTGTAGTTTTTTAAACATAAAGTAATTTCATTAATAGTTTCTTGAATCGGCTAACACCGATTAACATAAAAAGAGTGGTAGGACAAACAATTCTATTGGCGCCATAAATTTTATTTTTCGTCCTATCCAATACAATTTTCGTCCATGGAAGGAAGAGAGTAGATGTCTAATATCAGATAGCAAAGGCATACATGCATAGACATAGTCCGCATCACCTATCGATGCGAATATAGTAGTGCTAGAATCCCCAAGAATACGAACTTGGGCACTCCAATATCAGTGGTAAGTAAAACCGTCTCACGAAGAGCAAGAACTTTAACATACTTCAAATCGTTGATATTTATAAATTGGTCATCCTTGGAGCAAGCATAAATACGATCAAATGAGGAGTTACGAGCAGATGATGTACCCCCATCAAAGTACATATGAACAATAGCATTTGCGGGAAGAACAAGCAAGGAATCAAGGGTGCGGCTATGATATTTAAGAGAAGGAATTAGCATCCCGAAAATCTTCTAAGGTCTGGGTTATTGTTGCAAAATACTTGTGAGTATGTACGCACATTGGAGAAGATAATTTTATTTCGTTGAAACCAGATTAAGTGGGCATGGATAACAAAGTATTCTACTATATTTAAGTCATCAAGGAGCACAATCTCTTGAAACTACTGATGAACATAAAAATTACCGTTTTTCTTGTACTTTTCACGTTCATATTTTGTGAAGGATTTTGTGTAATTGATATGTTCACGTGCTATTTTGATCTTTATTGCATTTTCGGGTTGAATTTCCTCTTTAATATGATTTTATGTATTTTTTGGTGTTTTTGAGTCTTATTTTGAAGGTTAGGAAAATTAGAGGAAATTACAAGATTGTTCGAGTCCATTTTCACAATGTTGGATTTATAGTTCACCCAACAATGGCTTACAAGATTTTACAAATCTATTACAAATCTTCAAAGGCTAGAACTATGTAAAAACTGCAACTACAAAAGGAATAAACACCAAGAATTCTGGACAACTGATGTTCGAACTATACAGGAACGTCTTCGAGGATTTTGAACAGATGATGTTCAAACGACACTGGAACAGCTTACGAACCACTTGAAATATTCTGGACAGAACACGTTCGAACAACGCAAGAACAACTCTGAAAAATTCTGGAGAAATGTTGTCTCTGAAACAGATGTTAGAACTACAAAAGAACAAGGGTGAAGTCGAGTCGAGGTCAGACCTCTTTCCGCAAAACGAATACGTCCCGACTAGTGCTCACGGTTTGACGTAACGTTCCCAAAGATAAAAACGACTTCCGTCTTCTGGATAGTAGCACCACAAATCCAGAAGCAAGGATTTTTCTGATTTTTCTTAAAATGCCAAATCCGTTTGAAATGACTAGAATGTGTGGTAAGAACTGGGAAAGGACTATATGCCAAATCCGTTTGAAATGCAAGGATTTTCATAAAATGCAATGAGATGCAGTATTTCAAGTGTTTCTGATTTTTCTCAAAAGTATTCCATGCAGGAAAATAATGACCTACTTATATAGGCACCATTCCACTCAATTGGAGATTAAATACACCCATTAATGGGTCTTTAAGGCATTCAAACATGCCATTTAAGGCATTCAAATGAGGTTGATAACCTCCAGGTGTTACACCACCTTAATGCAGGTGTTAAACCTCATTAACTTCAGGTGTTACAATCCCATAACATCCCATTAATTACGGGAATTACACGTCATGTCCGATGACAGTTTGAACATGAACTTCCAGGTCTGCCTTAACAAGTGGCTATCTTCGTGCATTAATTTTTCACTCACCGAAATTCGGTTTTGAGAAATACAATACACAACAATCTACTCGGAATGAAGAATGATCACACACAACTCAATTACGTTAGAGTTGAATATTTTGCCACTTCCCAATTGCTCAAATTTCGGGTATTCACCCATTTTCCTAAACCAATTTTCCAACAATCCCCCAGATGAGTGAAAATTAATGCATATACGTATTCAATATGCAACCCAGTTCTTGAGAGATTTTATTGCATAAGGATAGGTAGCTTGTGGCTTTGAACCTTCCGTAGTCAATATCATCGGGCATACTGGCGGCTTAGTGGACGCAATGCCTTGAACTACTCCCCCTTCGTGTATACCGAGACAATGATATTAACACAATAAGGCCTCACCACCTTCTGTTCTCACGTTTTTGTCCGTTTTGGCTATGGACACGTCTTGGATTCATAAGTGTTTATAATTGAAGCGGCCACCACTTCACACTTATATAGGTGATCTCCTATCCCGAGTATCCTGCCATACTCTACCGCCAAGGGTTTAGGAATCATTAAAAGTCAAATGACTTAACCTCACCACATATTGCAGGTTTCAACACTTGAATGTTGCCCTCTAGGGATGGGTTGGAATTTATTTTCAAGTGTTCCAACTGAACTTTCATAGCTTAGTTTTCCCATTGAACCAAGTTCTTGGGATCTCCAGTCATCATGGTTGGGTTACCACTATGTCAGTTCTTTGCTATGTGGATTTTACACCCATTCCCTCTAGCAATTTACACATTTGATCTCGACTTAACCCTTTGGTTAGCGGATCCGCCAAGTTGTCTTTCGACTTCACGTAATCGATCGATATTACGCCACTTGAGATCAAATGTCTCACGGTATTATGTCTACGACGTATATATCTAGACTTACCATTATACATATTACTTTGTGCCCTACCAATGGTAGCTTGACAATCACAATGAATCATCACTGACGGCACAGGTTTGTTCCAACATGGAATGTCTTCAAGGAAGTTACGAAGCCATTCTGCTTCTTCACCAGCTTTATCCAAAGCTATAAACCCTGATTCCATGGTGGACCGGGCTATACATGTCTGCTTAGTGGACTTCCAAGACACCGCTCCTCCACCAATAGTGAATACATATCCACTTGTGGAAAATGAGTCTTTTGTGTCTGATATCCAATTAGCATCACAGTACCCTTCAACTACAGCTGGATATCTCGTGTAATGCAGCCCCAATGTAAGGGTGTACTTCAAGTATCTTAGTACCCTTACAAGTGCTTTCCAATGCTCATTGCTTGGATTACTTGTGAACCTAAACTTGTTCACCGAACATGCAAGATCGGGACGCGTACAGTTCGTTAAGTACATCAAGCTCCCTATGATCCTTGCATATTCCAACTGAGCCACTAGCTCTCCTTTGTTCTTACTCAAATGAACATTGAGTTGTTTTGGCCCGTGGATCATCATAAGCGTTGAATTTCTTAAGCACTTTCTCAACGTAATGAGATTGTGTCAAGACAATTCCCTCAGACGTCCGAACTATCTTGATTCCAAGAATCACGTCAGCCAACCCCATATCTTTCATGTCGAAGTTTCGTTTCAACATGAGTTTCGTATCAATGATAACATCATGGCTACTTCCCATCATCAACATATCGTCTACGTATAGACATACTATGACAAAAGCATCCGATGTACTTTTCACGTACACACATTTGTCACATTCATTGATTTTGAAACCATTTGACAACATCGTGTTATCAAACTTCACATGCCACTGCTTCGGCGCTTGTTTAAGCCCATACAATGACCGAACTAGTTTGCACACTTTTTTCTCTTGACCAGGTGCTACAAACCCTTCTGGTTGATCCATGTATATTTCTTCTTCTAACTCACCATTCAAGAACGCGGTCTTCACATCCATTTGGTGAATCTCAAGATTATGCAAAGCAGCAATCGCAAGAAGCACACGAATAGAAGTGATCCTTGTCACAGGTGAGTACGTGTCGAAGAAATCATACCCTTCTTTTTGTTTAAACCCTTTGGCAACCAAACGTGCTTTAAACTTGTCTATTGATCCATCAGCCTTATATTTTCTTTTTAGGATCCATTTACATCCTAAGGGCTTGCAACCTTGTGGAAGATCAACCAATTCTCAAGTATGGTTTTGCATGATGGACTCAATCTCGCTATTAATAGCTTCCTTCCAGAATGGAGCATCTGGACTAGACAGAGCTTCTTTGATAGACTTTGGTTCATCCTTTAATACGTATGTTATAAAGTCAGGACCGAATGTCTTAGCAATTCTCGCTCTCTTGCCACGTCTCGGTTCTTCACTTTCTTGAGCAGAACTACTGGCAACATCACGAGTTCTTTCGTTCGAACTCATCTCTACCCTCTCTTTACAAGGATAGACATCTTCAAAGAATATAGCATTCCTTGACTCAATCAACATGCCTTCATGCATATCAGGCACTTCTGATTTTTTTTAATCAGAAACCGGTAGGCACTACTGTTGAGTGCGTATCCAATAAACAAACAATCAACCATTTTCGGTCCGATTCTAACTTGTTTTGGACCAGGCACTTCAACCTTTGCCAAACACCCCCACACTTTGAGGTATTTGTATGACGGTTTACGTCCCTTTCACAACTCATAAGGAGTTTCATCCTTACCTTTTAGTGGAATCTTGTTTAATATGTGATTAGCTGATAGAACAGCTTCCCCCCACAAGTTTTGTGGTAAAACTTAACAACATAGCAATCATGCTACATGGCTCAAGTCCATTTCATATTAATTCGTCTTTCAAGGCTCACAAGATTTTCTTTCAAGTCTTCAGTATAAACTATTTACTGTTTATACCACACTACTCTCACACTGAGCTTCAAGCTATCTTTCAAGTTGAAGTATTGTTCACATGTTCAAACATTGAACCAACAACCAAGCTTTTCTTTCAAGCTTAACAACTGAGTCTTCTTCCAAACTCAACAACTTAGCTTTCTTTCAAGCTAAACTGGTCTAAAGTACCAAGTACTAGACCAAACATATTGTTGCAACACTTGTTACAAGACTTGATAGGTTCATGTCCTCAACCACAACCACTTAGGCTTGATTGCATTCGGCACCATATTAAACCTTGTTTAAACATGGTTTTATCCCCCTACTTTTGGACACAACCTTATAAGGTTATCCAAATCCCCACACATTTAGTGTGTTCTAACAAGTAGAAGAACTCAACACACATAGGAAGCAATAATGCACCACAAATTATTTATATTGGTTTTCCACCATATTGGCTTCAAAAGCCCCAACTGACAAATCATCGTTAGTCAGTTCCTTAATCTCAACCACATTGGCATTAGATTGTTGCTTTCCCTTCTTTTTCTTGGGTAGGAGACAATTCTTAGCCAAGTGACCCAGTTTCCCACAGTTGTAGCAATCCCCTTGGACCTTACTGGTTTCTTGCCCTTTTCGTTAGGCCTTTTCCTCTTATTAGAGGTGCCATGTTCCATCAAGTTGGCTTTGGCCTCCATTGAAGCACGAGCCGGCTTGGAGTCATTCTTCCTATTGTCCTCCTCAATCCTGAGCTTGACAATAAGATCCTCCAAAGTCATCTCCTTATGCCTGTGTTTGAGATAACTCTTGAAGTCCTTCCAACTTGGAGGCAACTTCTCTATCACAACAGCCACTTGGAACGCATCCGGTAAGATCATTCCCTCGGCTGTGATATCGTGTAGGATCAACTGGAACTCTTGAACTTGTTCCATCACTGTTTTGGAATCCACCATGTGAAAGTCCAAAAACATGCTAACCACAAATTTCTTTGTGCCAACATCCTCAGTTTTGTATTTCTTCTCCAAAGAGTCCCACAGCTCCTTAGAGGTTTTCACCGTGCTATACACATTGTATAGAGCATCACTAAGCCCGTTTAGGACATATTTACGAAACAAGAAATCTCCTTGGCCCCACGTTTTAAACGCGGCACGCTTTTCAGCGTCTATTTCGTTTTCCGAAATAATCGGCGGATCCTCCTTGAGGAAACGCGCTAAACTCAACGTCGTGAGGTAAAATAGCATTTTTTGCTGCCACCTCTTGAAGTCAATGCCCATAAACTTCTCGGGCTTCTCACGATGAGTAGGTGCAACAAACGGAGCTTTTGAAGATGAGCTCGCCATTGTGAGGTGTGTGCAGGAGCTAATATTCGTTTTGCTATTGTTGGATTTATAGTTCACCCAACAATGGCTTACAAGATTTTACAAATCTATTACAAATCTTCAAAGGCTAGAACTATGTAAGAACTGCAACTACAAAAGGAATAAACACCAAGAATTCTGGACAGCTGATGTTCGAACTATACAGGAACGTCTTCGAGGATTTTGAACAGATGATGTTCAAACGACACTGGAACAGCTTACGAACCACTTCAAATATTCTGGACAAAACACGTTCGAACAACGCAAGAACAACTCTGAAATTCTGGAGAAATGTTGTCTCTGAAACAGATGTTAGAACTACAAAAGAACAAGGGTGAAGTCGAGTCGAGGTCAGACCTCTTTTCGCAAAACGAATACGTCCCGGCTAGTGCTCACGGTTTGACGTAACGTTTCCAAAGATAAAACGACTTCCATCTTCTGGATAGTAGCACCACAAATCCAGAAGCACCAGCGAACTAGAATGTGTGGTAAGAACTGGGAAAGGACTATATGCCAAATCCGTTTGAAATGCAAGGATTTTCGTAAAATGCAATGAGATGCAGTATTTCAAGTGTTTCTGATTTTTCTCAAAAGTATTCCATGCAGGAAAATAATGACCTACTTATATAGGCACCATTCCACTCAATTGGAGATTAAATACACCCATTAATGGGTCTTTAAGGCATTCAAACATGCCATTTAAGGCATTCAAATGAGGTTAATAACCTCCAGGTGTTACACCACCTTAATGCAGGTGTTAAACCTCATTAACTTCAGGTGTTACAACCCCATAACGTCCCATTAATTACGGGAGTTACACGTCATGTCCCTTGACAGTTCGAACATGAACTTCCAGGTCTGCCTTAACAAGTGGCTATCTTCGTGCATTAATTTTTCACTCACCGAAATTCGGTTTTGAGAAATACAATATACAACAATCTATTCAGAATGTAGAATGATCACACACAACTCAATTACGTTAGAGTTGACTATTTTGCCACTTCCCAATTGGTCAAATTTCGGGTATTCACCCATTTTCCTAAACCAATTTTCCAACAATAACCATATCTCGAGGCCCAAACGGGCCCTAAAGGGGCCGGGGTCAAGCCTAAATTAAAGATCATCAAGCCTGGAGAAAAGTTCGTGAAGAACTTAGACCGAGAAAATGGATAGAAAAGTCCCAGATTGAAAAAGGAAGAAGACAAAGGTAATCGCACATGCTTCGTGTTCTAGCCCGCAAACTGAGACCTAAACAAACCCGAATCAGAACCAACAAGAGCCCAAATTGAATTTCATCAAGTCACGAACAAAAGTTGTGAAGGAGTCGGGTCGAAAAAACGAGAGGAAGGGCTTCGAAATAGCGAGGGAAGACGGAGGTGTAAAACAGGAGAAAAGGGGACTACGGGGGTCACTACCGGATTGGTAGGACCACCGGTAGTCAGTCCAAAAAATCCCCCATCAATCTGCCGCTGCCACGATCGGCCCGGCTGCCGGACCGGCAGTTGCTCCGGTAGTCCGCGCGCCGACCTCTGTTTCGCACCATGTCCGTTTTTCGGTCGTAACTTCTTCGTACAAGCTTCGATTCGAGTGATTCAAGTGGTCACGTGTAGCCAAGACGAAAACCTACAGCTTGATGTTTGGACCGTGAGCCAATTCCGAGCAAATTCTATCCAGAATTCGCATGAAAGTCGAGTCAAGCGCACAAAGGGGGGTTCAACCAACAACTTACAATCCCTCGTATTCTAAATTGCTTTTGACTATTTTACCCTTACTTACCTTAGGGTTTTCAGCATATTTTTAGTGAAGAGTGGGGGAGAAGTCCCTATATAGTCATTCCCTCACTCCCATTTTAGGGATGATCAATACTTGTAAACCATTTTTCCAATTTTCAGATTTGTCTAATTACTTCCTCTCTAAAGTTTTCTCTCCCTTCTCTCTAGAATAGAACTAGGGTTCTTCATTTTGTTCTTGAGAAACCCATTAGGGCTCTTGAGTATTATTGAAGGATTTTTGGAGCTTTCGCAAGAGACTCGAGATTGGAGTAAATACGAGCATGAATTAAAGATTATCATCATCATTCTATATCAAGACTAAGCTTTCTTCTCCCATACTTATTATTTCTCTTTATTTATTAATATTTAATCTTTCTCTTATTAAATGCTTGAGTCTTGTATTTATTATGGTTGTTGGATGATTTTCATGAATTGTGAGTAGTTATTTGTGGTTTCTAGGATTGGGAGTAGCCCAACCCTAGGGTTTATTACTTTTATTAATTGTTGATTGGATTTTGGGGATTATTTGTGATTGAAATCAATATTGCGGATTTGTATGGCTTATATTCTAGGATTAGCTAACCTCGGGTATATTGGTTCTCCTCGAGGGCCCATGGGGGACAACGGGAGAACCCGAATCGTATTTATTGATATCGATTGGATGTCCTAGGGCCTCGCCCTAGGCAATATCCACTTGGGGTGGAGATTTTAGGATTAATTAGGTTATCTTCATAATTTACTTACCCTTGGATCGTAGTAATTTCGTTATTATCTTTAATATTAGAGTGAATTAGGCGATAACTCGTTAATTTTGCGAATCTCTTTTGTTACTTGTTTGGATTTCTAAATTGAAACAAAAACCTTCCATCACAACCCCTTAGTTTAATTGGTGATTAGTAGGCGTAACCTTAGGTAAGGTGAAACCATGCCTTAGAAAGCCACTTTCTAGTTGAGAGTAGCTTTTATTTAGTTGTTTGATTTATGTTTGATTACTAATTAGTTAATCTCTACATTTTTTAGCCTAACTTAGTTAATCGATAAGACATTCGGTGTGCTCCACGAGAGTATCCTCTCAGTGGTTCTATAATCTTTTATACTACCACTGTCACAAGTCGTACACTTGCGGTTTGAGAAAGGTGTTCGAATCGTAATGATTTTGAGAAAGGGTGCCATGCTAGCTTAGGCAACATGGCAAGGTTAAATGTTTTTAAATTGCAAAAGTCTGGGCCACCTTGAGATTTTCGTTGCTTGAGGACGTCCCAAAACTTCCAATGAATTTTCCTCGCGGATGAATTATCTCATACCTCACTAATAAGATTATTTCGAATTCTCCATATTACTGAGTACATGGTTCGACAACTGGAAACAATAAATTGTGCACGTGGATGTTGCTTATCTACTAGATATAATGTGCACTTATTTACCCGCTTTGTTTAATTGCTTCTCTTACAAAATGCGTGCACTAATCTATTGTGTAATGCTTGCAAAAATCTCATGTTTATTCCGGTCAACAATAGAAAGGAGCCGAGATATCTACCATGCAAAGTCACTTCAACAATTCCAAACAATTGGCAGATTGAGTGACGAATTTGAGCTTGTGTATTAGGCCTAAAAAGAATCCCTAATTTCTCAAATTCAATACATTGTCCTGAAACACTCTTGTAGAGATTGGTAGTGAACATAGTAAAATGTAAGAAAAAACTTCAGTACAAATAGGGGAAAGGGGATCTCCCTGAAGAATTCCCCGTTGTAGCATGAGTAAGCCAAAATTAATACCATGAAGGAAGTTAAAGTGCACAAATGACAAGCAAGGCAAAAAAAATGTCACAAAAACTCTTAGGGAAACCTCAAGCAAGAAGCATACAGTAGACGAAAGACCACTCAACCTAGTGAAAGGCTTTATGCATATCCAACTTAATATACATGAGTCTCTCTTTCCCGGGTTTCCTAAGCTTCATACAATGGTTTAATTCATTAGCGATAAGAATATTATCCATAATTAAATGACCGGGATGAAGGCTGACTGAGATTCAAAAAAATTATATAAGGGATGCAGGGCTGGACCCATTTAGAGAGAACTTTAGAAGCTAACTTATAAATGAAATTTCACAAACTAATCGGGCCAAATTGGGTAATACGATATGGTTTTCTAATTTCTAAATAAGCACACTGTAAGTTTTACTAACAGATTGACTCAAAGAATTATGAGTAAGCATGTGCAAAATAAAAATAATAACATCTTTGCAAACAATATCTCAAATTTCTTTAAAAAATATAAGCTCGTAACATCTTTCACTGAATTACGAACATATATGTATCCCCATCAAAGTATATACGAACAATGGCATTCGGGGAAAAACAAACTAGAGATAAAATGGTGAGGTTCAAACGTTTGAGGGAAGGAATTAGCATCCTGAAAATCTTGCAAGTTCTGGGTTGTTGTTCCAAGCAATAATCGTGAGTATGTACGAACATCGGAGAAGATAATTTAATTTCGTTGAAACCAGATTAAGTGGGCAAGGAAAATAAAGTGTTATGATATATTTAAGTTATCAAGGAGCAAAATTTCTTGAAACTACAAGTCGTGTAGATGCTGTCAAAATCGGAAGATAGTTTCATAAATTCCAATTGCTTGCCAAATTGATGAAGAAAACGGGGTCCGTGAAGAAGAGATGCACTAAAGAGTGATTAGGTGATGGGCAGAAAGAATAACGAGGTCCATGATGAAGATGATGGTGATCTAAGTCGTTAGACGATGACAAGAATTAGAGTAGCATCTCCAAATAAAATGCAAAATACAGGCTGATAATTTAAGCTTCCAACTCCTCCAAATGAGGTTCGAGCCATAGCCACTACCCCGAAGGAGTAGGTGCCAATAAAATCTTCGAAAAAATTCATAATAAAATGATATGCGATTGGAATGAAAGTTACCAGAATAAAAATAATATCACATCAAACGGTCCGAAGAATGATGATTTTTCAGAGGAATAGCGAGAACCACATCAACATTCAATAGGTCAAAATTGACCGAATTAACAGCCCATTGCAGAGTCCAAGATCTGAATCAATGATGGAGCTGACGCAGGCATCTTGAAGGAGGCCTAATGTAGCTGATATGATGAGAAAATGGGGAGGCAAAGGAATCCATCTGTCATGAAAGAGGGTTGTTGTCTCGCCATTGCCCATGAGCCTTCGACAACCAAGAAGAATAACACGATGACCATCCATTATACGGTGCCATGTAAAACCTGGGGCGAGAACCAGGGGTAGCATGTAACACAGACGTGGAAGGGTAGTACTTGGACTATATGATTCGGGCAGAGGCTGGATGGAAAAACTAAAGGGTCCTATGCTTGCTTAGACAACAGATAAAGTCAAATGCTTTCAACTTGCAAAATAGGACACCTTGAGATTTTCATTGCTTGAGGATGTCCCAAGTGAAAGATATGGACTAGATTAGGATATGTGGGCTTTATTAATTAATAAGTCAGACTAATTAATTAATTAAGTGGACATGGATATTAGGCCCATAAACCTAGGGTTATATGGTACTATATATACATATTCTCTATAGTAGAGAATCAAGGGTTTTATCAGATAAAAATTGGAGGCATTATAGAATTTGATAAGTGAGCGATCACTTATCGAATAATTGTATCGGGAATTGTTCCTGCGGCGGACAACATACGCGTGGATACCTGAAGTGGTGAATCAATCGCGCAATTCAGTCCGATTAATTACGCAACAAGTAAGTTGTTCCAACTTTAGCGTAATTTATGCTCAATGTTTAAATCAGTTGTAAATCACGATCAATATTCTCGACTGTTTATTCCGCTGCGTACATTAGATGTTGTCGAGAATTTCTAACAGTGGTATCAGAGCCCGGGGCTTGATTTATAATTGATTAAAACTTCAAATTAATTGTGAATTAAAATTTTGATAAGTGAAACTGCAAATTTATTTTGGAAATTAGTTTTGCAAAATTAGTTATGCATAATCAGTTTTGAATTATTTTAAGGACACATCAATAAATCTCGCCATCATTAGTTTTGTATTAATTAGATTAAACAATTCTTAAATATTTTGGGAGAAAGATTGAAACAAAACTGGACAAATTCATTTCCGTTCACTGCACAACGGCAAAGGATTAAGTTGCACCATGGCAATGTTGTTGAGCTGCCGCTCCGGCACGCTGGTCTACACCGAAGGCGGCGGCGATTCTTCGCTGCTATTGCGTGACGTTTCGCGGCGGCGGCAGTCGCCGCTGCTGTGCTGCTTCCACACGACTGACGACGACCTACCACTGTTGCTGGGCTGAATCGGCGGCGGCGACATCTCGTTGCTGCTGCTGCGCGCCTGCTGTCCTCCGTTGATGGCGGTGGTCGCGGCGGAGGCGTGGTCCAGCAGCATCGAACGGGGCGTGGGTCGGTTATTGTTACGGCGTTGCTGTTGTCATTGCGTGAGTTACGATGGCGGTGACGGCGACGGCGGTCTACCGCTGTTGTTGCTCCTGCTGCTGATTATGGCGGCGGTGCGACGGCGCGGTGGCGGCGATGGCGTGGCGGAGATGATGACAAATGTCCAACCCTAACCCTAATGGATTTGGGCTGGACCGAATCCGTTTGGGCTGGGCCGTCTAGGGCTGGGCTGCTGGGCTGGTATCGGGTTGCTACTGGCACTTGACTGGGCCGATTGAGCCTAATCTTGGGCTTAACAGCTATTTAATTAAATTAGATTAATTAATTAGATTCATTAAAAATCCCAGATTGCAAATATCAATTTATTAGATTATTAAATTTTATTATTATTGTTTTGAATAATAATAATAGACTTATACATTTATATTAATTTGGAATTAATATATTTATCTAATTGACTAATATTAATTCATTAATTAGATTAATAAATTTTATAGTATTATTATTTTTGAAAGAATAATACTAGACTTATATATCTTATATTAATTTAGAATTAATATTAAAAGTATATGTATATATTAATTTGGAATTAATATATTTAATTTAAATCCACATTTAATTAAAGAATAAAATTTTAATGTATTTATTTGATATCTTATGTGATAAGCTATTATTTGATTTTATGCTTATTTCATTTACTATAGTAGTTAAGTCCGCATTATGTTTAGGTAGGCGGCGCCCAAATACATGCAGTCCGCGACAATATGTATGGGTAGGCGGCGCCCAATATGTGTGGTCCGCATTTTCTTATGCTTGGGTAGGCGGCACCCAGTAATTGTGTTATAATTTAATATTGGATATTAAATTTAAACAATTAGTATCACATAATAATTCCCCACTAAAAACCAAGTCTTGTTTAGAAATAAAATGCATCGTCCATCATAATTGTTTGAGATTCCTAATCTTTTCGACCACGAGTTTTACACCAAAGTGTTTACTCTAAATCGACAAGACTCGGGCTCATTCATAGATACATGGTTGGTATCGTGTGATGGAATTGACTTGCTTAAATTATTTTGAGACGCCAAAGCGACCAAAATAGTTTGAGGATGCAAATATTAATTGGATTAATAAACCAAGAATTGTAAAATTGTTGTTGCAATTGGCTTAGAGGCCTACCTAGTGATATTATTGTAGTCATCAGCCAAAGCAGAGGCTGCAGTAATATAGACTTGGATCATGCACCACTAAGATTTATAATTGTTATAAATCCATATTTTGTGTTTGGGGGCGCAAAATATGTTAAAATTAGTGGGAGCTAATCATTACAATAAACTCTTGTTTTGATTAGTGATACGAATGTGATCTTTGTTTACTTTATTCTGATTTATTTTCCCATTTTATTATTTTCTCGTCAGATAAAATATCGTTTTTGGCTTATAAATGTTTGATGGAAACAAACAAGTTGACTGGGTCAAACTTTACGGATTGGCTCCGTTGTTTGCGATTGGTGCTAAGGAAAGACGAGATTGAGTATGTCTTGGACAAACCAATCAGTGCCATCCCTGACAAGAATTCTCCTGAGTACGCTACGTTTGACAAAGAAGCTCATAAGAAACATGTTGAGGATGCCACATCGGCTCAATGCTTAATGTTGTCCTCTATGAGTATTGAACTATATAGGCAACATTGGAGCATGTTCCCTTATGAGATGCTGAAACACTTGGAGAGTCTATACGCTTCAGAAGCTCAGACCATGGAGTATGAGATACTCGGGGATCTCTTCAAGTGTAAGCTTCATGATGGGGGCCAGGTTTCTGAACATATATTGAAGATGATTGGATTGATTGAGAGGTTGGAATCGATTGGAACGAAGCTACCCTCAAGTGTCTCAATAAATCTGATTTTGCAGTCTCTTCCAAGTTCATTTGAAAACTTTATAGTGCATTTCAACGTGAGCAACACGAAGGCGACACTGCCAGAGCTTCACAACATGCTCAAGACCTATGAATCATCTACTTCTAAAGGCAACTCTGTGCTCATGGTGAGCTCTTCCGCGAGATCTTCCAAACAGAAGAATAAGCAGAAGAAGAGGAAGAAAGCATCTAAGGATGCGGCCTTGATGCCTAAGAGTGGAGGGGTTCAAAAGAAGCCAAGAATACCAAAGGATGAGTGTCTGTTCTGCAATGAGAAGGGGCACTGGAAGAGAGACTGCCCGAAGTTCAAAGCACATGGTGCATTGGATGAGAGCTTAAGTAGTTTATTTTGTACGTTCAAAATAGATTAGATTAGATCTTCCTTCGGGATATAAATTAGATTTATATAATTGATATTTTGTTCTTTAGATTTCAAAGAATATTATTTCCATTCGAATATTAGACATTTATGACTTTTTCTTTCTATTTTGCAAACAGTAGATGCTGGTTTCGCTTAATGGATTGTTTTAAGGAAGTGTCTTTCTTTTGAATGGAATATATATGCTTGAATATGAACAAAATATTCTCAATGTACAAGAACAAACAGCCTGAGCAAAGTAATACGAATAATAAAACCTACCTGTGGCACTGTAGACTTGGTTATATCAATGAGAAAAGAATAGCAAGATTGAGAAAGTTATACTATCTCACATCATTTGATTTCGAATCATATGGTGCTTGCGAATCTTGTCTCAAAGGAAAGGTGACAAGTTAACCACTTCTGGGAATAGGGTTACGTTTTCCAACTTAAGCAATAGGCGAATATTCGTACTTCATAACTTTCACTGGTGATTTTTCAAGGTATGGATATGTGTATCTCAGGAAACACAAATCTGAGGCCTTCGAGAAATTTAAGGAGTTTAATTTAGAAGTTGAGAAACAACTTGGAAAAGTATTACGACTCTCCGATCAGATCGAGGAGGGGAATACTTAAGCCGAGATTTTCTTGATTACTGGTACACGTGTTTCGTGCACGCACTTTAGGGCATTTTTAGTGTCATTTTAGTGTCAATAATGTGCATAATCACGTGTATTTAGTGCTTTTATACTCTCATGGGCAAAATAATGCGTTTGTGCTGTTTTTGTGTTAAGACAGGTGAAAAAGGGTCGAAAAAGAACATCAGACGACCGCGGAGTCGAGAGATCGATCGAGGCAGCAAAAGGAAGGGCCAACTGAAGATCTCGGCCGAGATCTGATGCAAATCTCGGCCGAGATGAGTCTCCTGGGGATTTCATGAAGAATTGCAAAATCAAAGGTCTCGGCCGAGATACAATCCAATCTCGGCCGAGATGAGTCTCCAAGGAATTCTTGAAGAATATCAAAGATGAAGATCTCGGCCGAGATAAAACTCAATCTCGGCCGAGATGAGTCAAATCCCAAAAAGCCCTAGATCAGCTTTCGACCCAAAATTCCTGAAAACCCTTTTTCACGTCTCGGCCGATACACACTTCCGTCTCGGCCGAGATTCACTACCCTGTTTTAAAATCCTGAATGCGATTTTGCCTATTTTTTACTAGCACTTTCTCTCCTTATATATATATATATATATATCATCCCATTCGAATTTAACCTAACTTAGAAAAACCTAGAACCCATCCCCCACACATAATCAGCCACTTTTCTCCATTAGAAGCAAAGGATGGAAGGGAGTTGAAGATCTTGATCTTCAACCCTAACCTTTGGTTCTTTCTATCATATTTTCATGTTTTCTTTAATTTTCTGTTATTTTCTGATTGTATTAGTTAATATGGGTGGCTAGCACCCTTAGTTCATCCTTGATCATTGTGGAACCTTGAGTCGAGACATTGATGTGATTATTACGGTTAATGTTACCGAGATTATTGTGTATTTAAGTGTTTTGTGTTATTTGCTCTTGTTGACTCACATTTATGAATTGATTATTGGTTTGATCACCCTTTAAGGGATTAGTGAATGTGTTGCTAGAATAGGAGATTACTATCCGTAATTGTAGGATTTTCGATTCCCGAGTAGTAAACAATAGTTATTTATTGGGGATAACACAAAGTTCAACCACTAAAACCGAGCCTTCGAGTTTTATGTTGAATTTATCTCGTTGTCCTAGTGTTTAATGCTTTTGGTGATTGAATCTAAGAGAGCTTGTTCGAGGATTCGGTTAAACTGAATAGGGTTAGTCGAAGAGCTTATTTTGATTAACTAAGATTAAGGGACAACAAGGCTATTAGAGCTTGTTAATAGTCTTGAGATAAGGGTTTAAATCACAATTCAATTGGGCATTAACAATAGTTGCATCAATTGTTCAAGACCAAGGGGAAGCATGATCAAGAGTGACTTGTTTTACTATTTGAAAACTAAACCGAAAAAGATCTCTTCTAGTGTTTTTGAGTACTTGTTTCTTTTAATTTTGTCTATTTGCTTTTAATTGTCACTAATAGATTGTTAGTTTCCCATCGACCCCCCCCCCCCCCCATTATTGCTTTCTTAAGTATTTATTTCTTGCATTCTTAATCATAAACTGCTTGACATCGTAATCAAAACCGTTCGGCCGTTCCCTGTGGAATCGACCCTTATTTACCATTCTACTAAGTAGGATGGTCGGTAAGGTTTAAGTGTATTCTTCATACACAAATTAATTTGGTAGCAGAAAACGACGCTACAAAATTTTGGCGCCGTTGCCAGGGAATGATTTAGAACGATTTTGTTTTATGTGTTAAGCGTTAGTTTTATTACATAGCTAGTTTTTTTTTGTTTTGTTTATATAAAGAGCATCCGTCAAGCCAACGACGTTAAACAAAGGCGCTTGTCGGGAGGCAACCCGACGTTTATTGCTTTTCGTATATTCAATTTCGTAGTTTAGGTTGCTTACTTATATTTAGATATTGTCTTATTATCTTCTTTTAGAGTGCAGAGACTATGATGATGAGGAACTGACCAATCCGTGAAATTCAAGGAGATAGCACCAAATGGGATTGAAGAAGCCCAAAAATCACTGTGAGTTAGGACACCAATTCGTACCTTTCTTCCTCAAAAACTTTGGTTTTTAAACAAGTTTGGGGAAGTCTTGGTAGGTGTACGTATTGGCAGCCCAAGAGTTTAACTTTCCATATGCTACTCTATTGTCTTTTGGACTTATTAGACTTGAAATGGTTTGGTATCTTTGTATGGATTAGTCTGTTACATTTTTAATAAATTGTAAAGTGGTGAATAATATGGTTAATTTCGGTGAGCACCAAATTGTACTCCTTTTTTCCACAAACTTAGTTTGCAAATAAGTTTGGGGAGGGGGTGGATTCGTACAAATTGGTAGCTCGAGAAAGCAATTGGATGAGTTTAGGAAAAAAAAATGTGGCATTGATTAATGATAAAAAATTTTGACAAATATTTTTGAAAGAAGCACATGGTAGAGCATGATAGACTTTTTGAAACAAAATTGAACATACACTCAAAACTTTTGATCAAAATTGCAACCGAGTGCGTTTTTGAGCTTTAGAAGATACTCCCATCTTTGGAGTAATGTAAACTTTCTTTTGGTGTGAAATTCATTGAGTGCATTTAGTTGTCTCTAGAACTTGCCTTGATTCTCTATTTTGCATGAGTCGGTGCATTGTGTGACATTGAAAATGATCTTAGGCAATCCTTGACTTGAGCCTACTTTCAAGCTTGAAAACACGTCCTTTTTACCTAATTTGATATTGTCTTTAGTTGAGCCCCTTGAGCTTTTAGCCTCTTGTTTGACAGCCCAACTCTACAAGCCGAAACCCTTTCAATTAGCCTTTGAACCTTAATTGGACTATTTGAGTATGACGTAGGCAGTTGGAAGGTAGTCGGGTAAATTTGGGATTGAAAGGGGTGAACTATTGGGAATATTGAAGGGTGGAAGGAATTGAAACAATAGGCAAAGAATCAAGAATACTAGTCCTCTCCAATTTTTGTTTACAAAAAAAAAAAAAAAAAAAAAAGAAGCCGAGACGTCAGAAAAACAAAAGAAAAAGCTAGTTGTATATACTCAATTGTTGCTTTTGATTTGGAGAGGCTAGTAATATAAATGCCTTTTGATAGATGTTCTCAAAGTTGTAAAAATTCGAAAGAAAATACACTTCAAGGGAGAATTGAGAAAGCAATTAGGTTGTGGACTTTGTGGTAAGGGGAAGAAACCAATTTTTGGGATTGGTTTACTAAGGAATTAAAGAGTGAGGTAGAGTGATTGTTGTTTGAGGGGTAGATGAGATTAGCTAACTCATTTAGTCCGTTTTATAGTCACTTATACCAGAAATTTTCCCACCTTACCCCAAGCCAACATTACAACCTATTAAAGACCTTTTTGATTCTTTGTCACACACGTCGGTATACATCGAAGTTTAGATGATTGGCAAGCTTATGGTAGGCATTTTATGCATTTCAATGTGAGCGCATACACTTCCCTTTTGATACACTTGAGAGTCGAGAGATACACTCACCATGTGAGGATCTTAAGTTGAGAGTGTTATGTCTCGAGAGTAGTGGATCAAGTCTATCACATATGCTCGCTTTTATCATGATCGCTTACTCTTTCTTATGAAAATTTTGAAATCAAATGCCACTAAACTTTGCCCTAAACACGTGTCCTTTTGTCTTTCTCTTTATTGTTCGGGACGAACAAGTTTTAAGTTTGGGGAGATTTGGTACAGGTGTTTCGTGCACGCACTTTAGGGCATTTTTAGTGTCATTTTAGTGTCAATAATGTGCATAATCACGTGTATTTAGTGCTTTTATACTCTCATGGGCAAAAAAATGCGTTTGTGCTGTTTTTGTGTTAAGACAGGTGAAAAAGGGTCGAAAAAGAACATCAGACGACCGCGGAGTCGAGGGATCGATCGAGGCAGCAAAAGGAAGGGCCAACTGAAGATCTCGGCCGAGATCTGATGCAAATCTCGGCCGAAATGAGTCTCCAGGGGATTTCATGAAGAATTGCAAAATCAAAGGTCTCGGCCGAGATACAATCCAATCTCGGCCGAGATGAGTCTCCAGGGAATTCTTGAAGAATATCAAAGATGAAGATCTCGGCCGAGATAAAATCCAATCTCGGCCGAGATGAGTCAAATCCCAAAAAGCCCTAATTTCTTTTTTTTCACGTCTCGGCCGAGATGCAACCCAATCTCGGCCGGGATCAGCTTTCGACCCAAAATTCCTGAAAACCCTTTTTCACGTCTCGGCCGAGACGGAATTCACTACCCTGTTTTAAAATCCTGAATGCGATTTTGCCTATTTTTTACTAGCACTTTCTCTCCTTATATATATATCATCCCATTCGAATTTAACCTAACTTAGAAAAACCTAGAACCCATCCCCCACACATAATCAGCCACTTTTCTCCATTGGAAGCAAAGGAATGGAAGGGGGTTGAAGATCTTGATCTTCAACCCTAACCTTTGGTTCTTTCTATCCTATTTTCATGTTTTCTTTAATTTTCTGTTATTTTCTGATTGTATTAGTTAATATGGGTGGCTAGCACCCTTAGTTCATCCTTGATCATTGTGGAACCTTGAGTCGAGACATTGATGTGATTATTACGGTTAATGTTACCGAGATTATTGTGTATTTAAGTGTTTTGTGTTATTTGCTCTTGTTGACTCACATTTATGAATTGGTTATTGGTTTGATCACCCTTTAAGGGATTTGTGAATGTGTTGCTAGAATAGGAGATTACTATCCGTAATTGTAGGATTTTCGATTCCCCAGTAGCAAACAATAGTTATTTATTGGGGATAACACAAAGTTCAACCACTAAAACCGAGCCTTCGAGTTTTATGTTGAATTTATCTCGTTGTCCTAGTGTTTAATGCTTTTGGTGATTGAATCTAAGAGAGCTTGTTCGAGGATTCGGTTAAACTGAATAGGGTTAGTCGAAGAGCTTATTTTGATTAACTAAGATTAAGGGACAACAAGGTTATTAGAGCTTGTTAATAGTCTTGAGATAAGGGTTTAAATCACAATTCAATCGGGCATTAACAATAGTTGCATCAATTGTTCAAGACCAAGGGGAAGCATGATCAAGGGTGACTTGTTTTACTATTTGAAAACTAAACCGAAAAAGATCTCTTATAGTGTTTTTGAGTACTTGTTTCTTTTAATTATGTCTATTTGCTTTTAATTGTCACTAATAGATTGTTAGTTTCCCATCAACCCCCCCATTATTGCTTTCTTAAGTATTTATTTTTTGCATTCTTAATCATAAATTGCTTGACATCGTAATCAAAACTGTTCGGCCGTTCCCTGTGGGATCGACCCTTATTTACCATTCTACTAAGTAGGATAGTCGGTAAGGTTTAAGTGTATTCTTCATACACAAATTAATTTGGTAGTAGGAAACGACGCTACCAATTACTTGAAATCATATGGAATCCGATCAGACTGGACACCTCCGAGTACACCATAGATGAATGGAGTATCCAAAAGGAGAAATCGAACTTCATTAGATATGGCTCGATCCATGATGAGTTTCACCAGTCTTTCCTTATTCCTTTGGGGTTATGTCTTACTAACCGATGGTTATGTTCTGAATAGAGTTCCTCTTGAATCGGTCACGCAAATACCATAAAAGTTATGGTGTGGCAAGAAGTCAAGTCTTAACCATATGCGGACCTGGGGTTGTCCTGTTTTGTTAAGAAGATGACGACTGATAAATTGGAGACTAAAAGTGAGAAATGCTATTTTGTGGATATCCTCGGGAAACTAAGGATATGAATTCTACTGCCCTGGAGATCACCAGGTGATAGTTCCAAGAATGTGGTGTTTCTTGAAGATAATTATATCTCCGAGGAACAAGGTCACAACAAGGTAGATCTTGAAAAGATTCAAGAACCACAAAAGATAACATAGAGGATGAGGTCTTGTCCAGTGGAATGGACAAGAACTCAGTGGGAGTTTTCGATGATCTATTGGGAGGGGAAATGACTCTTACAGGGTCACCTCAAGACAATGAGATGCTCAAAACAAGATATTGTATCAAACCCGCAAGATAACATAGAGGATGAGGTCTTGTCCAATAGAGTGGACAAGAACTCAGTGGGAGTTTTGATGATCTATTGGGATAGAGGGCCACTTCAAGACAATAAGATGCATCAAAGACAAGATATTGTATCAGTTCCACCTCAAGAGAATCATAGTGAAATTCTCGAGAATATTCTAAAATGTTGAAAACCAACTCACGATCAGAATAAACCGAATGAACCAACGCAAAACCAACTCAATAGGCCTCAAAGGAATCGTCGTGCACCTGAAAGATTAAATCTATTGGTTGAGAACCAAGATGATGAAGTTGATTCAGAAGACGACGAATCTAAGACCTATATCGAAGCGGTGTCGGGCACCGTTTCGAAGATGTGGCTGGCTGCCTTAACATCTGAAATGGACTCGATGTACCTCAACTAGTCCGGGAACTAGTTGATTTGCCAGTTGGGACTCGTCCCATAGACTGCAAATGGATCTTCAAGAAGAAGAGAGATGCAGGTGGCAAGGTACAAACCTACAAGGCTAGGTTGGTGGCAAAGGGTTATAGTCAGCGCAAGAGCATTGACTATGATGAAACCTTTTCGCCAGTCACTAACATCAAGTCCATTAAGATATTACTTGCAATAGCTGCATACTATGACTTTGACATTTGGCAAATGGATGTTAAAACCGCGTTTCTCAATGGAGAATCGAAGGCACTGTGTATATGTCACAGCCTGAAGGTTTTGTATCCAAAGAAAAACCGAATGGAGTATGCAAGTTAAAGAAGTTCATTTGTGGACTCAAGCAAGCATCTAGGAGTTGGAATATTTATTTTGACAAAGCTATCAAATTGTTTGATTTTGTCAGAAGCAAATAGGATCTATGCGTTTATAGTAAACGCAAGAATGAAATGTTGTCTTCCTTATCATATATGTCGACGATATACTGATAATGGGGAGCAATCATTCCATGTTGCAATCCGTGAAAGAGCAGATTTCAGCAAAATCTCGGTAAGGAATACTGGAGAACTATCAAGGCTATTCTTAAGTACCTTAGAAGGACTAAAGAATATTTCTTAAAGTCTATGGTGGGCAGCTAGAGTCATCAGTTACTGGGTATACTGATGTTGGCTTCCAACGGACCATGATGACTTCAAGTCTTTGTCTGGATATGTTTTTGTTCTAAATGGTGGTGCAGTGAATCGGAATAGTTCCAAACAGAGTAGAACTGTCGATTGCAGCACGAAAGCCGAGTATATTGCTAAATCTAAAGCTGCCAAAAAGGGGTTGTTGCTTTGTTAAAATTCGTAAAAGAACTAGGTGTCGTTCCAAGTGCCAGCAGTGCAATACCGTTGTATTGTGACAACGGTAAGTGCGGTTGCTCTAGCAAAAGGAACCGAGAGCCACGAACAGAAATAAGCATATTCCCTATAGATATAATCTGATTGGAGAATAATAGATAGGGAGATGTGAAGTTAGATAGAGTATCCAATGATGATAACTTGGTTAATCTTTCAACCAAACAGTTGTGTATAGCTAGACACAACAAGCACTTTGAGAGCTTGGGTGTTAGACACGTTGGTAGATGGTCTTGATTCAGTGCGAGTTTATAGTTTGTATGTCTTAGAAACCTTTTCGTTTGAGGCATTCATTCTTGATCGCATTTTATGACATTTTGATTGTCTTTTGAGTTTATGCGTTTATTAGAATAATTATTTTGATGGTTTGTTATTATTCTTTAACTGTTCCCTTGAATCATGACTGTTATTTATGGTGTGAGACATAAATGATATAGTATGATTCTAAAATTGCCATAACCAATGGTCATCAAGAATGGGATATTGATGACACGCGATAGGTTAGCATGTGGTCTGCATCACATTCTCAGAGAATGTAGTAGGTCTCACGACTACGAGATATTAGATATCCGTGATGGACACATAGGTACTTTGGAGAGTATTGGTATACCCTACTATTAAACCGTTTGTTTTCAGTGTCTACGGTTTATTAGTGTGTGGAGTATGTAATGATCCTTTGACCTGAGGTCAATACTCATTTTGTTTGTTAAGTGATGAACTTTGACCAAGTACAACGCTTGCCTCCCAAAGGAGGATAAGACACGTCTTGTGTTGGGTTCATCATGAGGTAAATGGAAATGGTAGTTGAGCCAAGAATGGGATTCATTCCTCGATTGAAACTCGAGAGAACACTCATATTTCTCTATATTATTTGACAATAAAGTCATTGGCCAATGCAAAAGATATATTCAATTAAAGTAATTGAATATGATCGAATGTGTCATATAATAAAGATGAGAAAAATGATTGAGCTATTTGGATAGACACATGGCAGATCCTAGGCTGAATCAGGTGGTTCGTGAATGAAGGGATATTACATTAACTTCATATAAAGGTTTTTTTTACTAGATTCACGTAAACGTCCTTCATATATCGAGTTCGCTGCACAACGCAGTCTAGGAGTTTTGTGCAGACTTTAATTAGATTATCGTCGATAATGGGGGCCTAAAGTGTCACACTTTATGTGTATTGTTATTCCGCTCAAGGGTACAAGGTTAGTGCTTCAAATTATATCTAATGCTAGTCCAAGTGGGAGATTGAAAGATATGGACTAGATTAGGATATGTGGGCTTTATTAATTAATAAGTCAGACTAATTAATTAATTACTTAAGTGGACATGGATATTAGGCCCATAAACCTAGGGTTATATGGTACTATATATACATATTTTCTATAGTAGAGAATCAAGGGTTTTATCAGATAAAAATTGGAGGCATTATAGAATTTGATAAGTAATTTCCTACCGATCACTTATCGAATAATTGTATCGGGAATTGTTCCTGCGGCGGACAACATACGCGTGGATACCTGAAGTGGTGAATCAATCGCGCAATTCAGTCCGATCAATTACGCAACAAGTAAGTTGTTCCAACTTTAGCGTAATTTATGCTCAATGTTTAAATCAGTTGTAAATCACGATCAATATTCTCGACTGTTTATTCCGCTGCGTACATTAGATGTTGTCGAGAATTTCTAACACCAAGACTTCCAGCGAATTTTTCTCGTGAACGAGCTATCCCTCCCCCCCAAATAAGATTTTGCCAAATTCTCCAGATTAATAAGAACATGGTTCGAAAATTGGAAGCAAGACATTGTGTCTGTGAATATTGCTTATATAATAGATTTAATGAACACTTCTTTACCTGCTTTGCTTAATTGTGTTTCTTGCCAACATTGATGCGCATATTAACCCGTTCCTTAACGCCTGCAAAAATCTCTTGTTTATTCCGGCCAGCAATACAAAGAAGTCCGAGATATTTACCATGCGAAACCACTTCAGCAACTCCAACACAATTGGCAGATTGAATGAGGAATCTGAGCTGTGTATTAGGCCTAAAAAGAATCCCTGATTTCTCAAACCTAATACATTGCCCTGAAACACACTTGTACAGATTGATAACGAACTTAAGATGTTGGGCCTTCTCTATAGTTGCAGCACAAAATACAAGTGTGTCATAAAAAGAATAAGAGATAATGGGTGCAGTTCGGGAGATTTTAATCCCATGGATGCACTGACAAATCTATAAATATTGTAAAATGCAAGAAAAACTTCAGCACAAATAGGGAAGAGGGAGTCACCTTGGAAAATCCTCTGCTACGGCGTGATGAAGCCATAATTTACACTCACACATATGTGAAAGTCAAGAATGTTACGTAGACTTCAATAGTTTTCTTAATCTTCTGTATTTAAGAATTCTCTAAAATGAAATTTGTTTTATGTTAAAGTTTTATTGTAATAATAATAGAGTGGTTAAAGAGCAAACATGAAATTAGTGAACATGATAGTTGCACCTAATTATTTTAAATATTTAAAATCTAACATTCAAGAAAATTATTAAATGGATAGAAATATCATAAATATATTTTAAGTATATATAATAACTAGTGAAATATATTTATTACGCTATATAAAATTATAAGGTACAATAAAGAAACACAAAAGAACTATAAAGAAATAATAAACTAAATTGTACTATGTGAATGGTTAAAAAAATTGTACCATATGAATTACCATCACATGATTAAATTAAAACATGCAGAAAAATAAAGATAGAAAAATGTGAATGTTAGTATTCGCTTACGAGTTAGATTAGATAAAAATAAATAATAATTACACTAGAATAAAGTGTGCTATAGTCCAAATATAAAAAAAAAAATGGGAGAAAGAAAATCAAAATGATTTAAGTACATGTATATATAAGATTTTAAATAAATGTGCATTGTGCGAAAAATTGGAGTATTTCACTAAAACTAATAGGGAAGTAAATTCATAAAAATAGTTGAAACATTGAAAAAAAAAATTATATGAACATATAGATTGGAGCATGTATATCGATTGAAGATTATGAGACACTATGTATATAGTCAACCCTCTATAAAAAAAATATTATTTATCTTATAAATATAATATAGTAGGATTTTTATTTTAAATTACACGGAATTTTCAAACTTCAATGTAGAATTGAAGAGATAATTAAGCGAATTGAAATAAACAATTGAAATCAATAAGTAAATCATAGTAAAAGAAGCTATACTTACTAATAATAAAAAAACTAAAAAAAGTTTTCATAACAGAAGTTATATTTGTTGGAAGTTTTCTCTCACATTAAAATATTTAAATGATTTTATTTGTAAATGTATGTTTACATCAGAATTATTAATTAAAAAAATTAGAGAAAGTATGTTAGACCTAATATTCGTGTGTGTATCTAACAACTATTAAACTTATGGATGTCAGTTGATGAAGTAATAAGACAAATGACTTCGTATCTTTTGTTTAATGGAAATTCATATCTTCATTATTATATAGTTTTTCAGTCATCCTATAACTTTATTTGTGATATATTAATGATGCAGGAGTCTATCTATACTGAAAAATGAACAATAATTAGAATCTATCAAACTTTATATATATAGTAGAAAATTTTGTAAGAATATCGTTTTTATGAATTTTTTAATATTATTATAATGTGTTTTACTAAACTAAGATTATTTAACCTTTATTTCCTCTTTTATGATTATTTTTAATTTTTATTTGATTTTGGATTGTGTTTGCTCAATCGATTAAATCTTTCATTTTTTTTCTGGCACCGAATAATCTAAGAAGTTGTGTGTGTGTGTGTATATATTTATATATATATATATATATATATATATATATATATATATATATATTACTATGATTAATAACTACATTGAGTTTTATTACAATGATCAACCAATATCACCACACAAAGTACAATAGTGTTATGTTCAAATTAATCTTTTTTATTAGAAAAAATATAGTGATCACGTGCAGCGCGCGTGCGTATTGCTAGTATATATATAATAGAAAATTTTGTAAGGATAGATATTTTTACATTATATCATAGTATGTCGTTTTTATGAATCTTTTAACATTAATTATTATAACTTATTTTGTTACGACTAAGATTGTTTAACTTTGGAAAATTGATCAAAAATATTGTGTAACAATTACATAATTACAAAATCAATTAATAACTTTATCACTTTGTAAAAATGTCTTGTAACTTGCATTTTGTTGATAAAAATTGTTCCTTGATCGATTGTAGCTGATTGCACAACCAATCACTTCTGAGTTGTTCCTCATTGCGACTATTTACACCTGCATTGCACAACCAATCACTTCTGAGTTGTTCCTCATTGCGACTATTTACACTTGCACATATATTTCACACGACACGTTTACAAATTTAACTATTGGTCAATATGCAATATCTTCTCAATACAATTCTATCCGTCTCCTTGAATACTTGGAAGACTTGAACTGAACCTTTGAATACTCCACTAACCTGCTCCCAGGCTCTCGTAGGATATCTTTGTTTATCGTTTAGTCCAGTAATTTTAGGGGACCAAATCTCAATAAAGTAAACTTATTAACTTTCTTAATCATGTTTGACCTAACACTCTCCAATTTTAAACAAACATATCCCCAGTGTGTTCTTACAGATGTCAATACCGGCCTATATTGTGTTCCCAAAGTTAGCAGGTGCATTGAATCCATCCTCGTCAGTCCAAGTGCACTTTTGGACAACCTATTCAGTTCTGCCTCCAACACTATTTTAGTAAGTTTTGTACGCTAATCTTTATTGTTTTTAGAGCGGACTTCTTTATCCAGCGTCGGTCTCAATCTTCAAAAAGAAAAGTTTTTAAAACTTGTGTTTTGAAAAAAGACTAAGGGTTCGTTTGTTTAAGATTGAGCTCAGTAAATTTAGAGGATCGAATTTCAATAAAGCACACTCATTATTTTCCTTAGTCAAATTTGACTCAGCACTCCCCAATTTTAAGCAAATGAACCCTAATAATGCCTTCTAACATTATTCGGAAATCCACACAGAACAAAACTAATTATTTTGCTGAGACTAGAGTAAGACGTAAAATGACTCGGAATCAAGTCTATCTCTGAGGTACCCAAGGACGGACGCACAATCTCCGGTCCGGGAGCATGTGTATAACTTATCTTTTTGTTACTATATTTTTATGGGAAAATTGGTATAAATGCCCAGTATGTTTTCACTATTTAGAAACTAGGACACTAAGTATACCACTTTTTAAAAATGTCTTCTAACTTACGAAAAATTGATGAAAATGCCCTGTGACCGGCTATAGACTGTTAACCAGCCGGTCACCTGTGAGCTATCTTTTTTACTTTCTGAAAAATTTGTATAAATGACCAGTATGTTTCCCTTATTTAAAAACTAGGACGTTAAGTGTACCACTTTTTAAAAATACCTTCTAACTTACCAAAAAATGGTGAAAATGCCACGTGACCGTCTATAGACTGTGACACATCCGGTCATTAATTAGGTGAAGCTCTTTTTCTGACGTGGCATTAAATTTTTTTTTTTTCCGTTGACTCAGTTGTTAGCGTGAAAAAAATATGAATAATAATGACATGAGGAAAGTAAAAAAGAAATTTGAAAATATTAATGAATTTTAGAAATTTAATAGAAATCATAATTTTTTTATTTTTCTGATTTTTAAATAAATTTTAGAATTTTTAAAAAATATCAAAAATAAATTTTAGAATTTTTAAAAAATATCAAAAATAAATTTTTGAATTTTTGAATTTTTAAATCAATTTTATAATTTTTAAAATGAATTTTAGAAATAATTTTTTTTTATTTTTGAATTTTAAATGAATTTTATAATTTTTGAAATAAATATCAGAAATAAATTTTTAAATCTTTAAATTTTATAATTTTTAAAATAAATTTCACAAATAAAATTTTTATTTTTCTCAATTTTAAACAATTTTTTGGGGTTATAATTTTTTATAAATTCAAACTAATAGTTTATTTTTATTTTTCCATCCTAACAAGCGAGTCAACAGAAAAAATAAAAATGAAAAATGAAAAATTAATGCCACGTCAGGAAAAAAGGTTCACCTTATTAATGGCTGGTTGTGTCACAGTCTATAGACGGTCACGGGACATTTTCACCATTTTTTGGTAAGTTAGAAGGTATTTTTAAAAAGTGGTATACTTAATGTCCTAGTTTTTAAATAAGGGAAACATACTGGTCATTTATACCAATTTTTTCGAAAGTAAAAAGACAGCTCACAGGTGACCGGCTGGTTAACAGCCTATAGCCGGTCACAGGGTATTTTCACCAATTTTTCATAAGTTATAAGGCATTTTTAAAAAGTGGTATACTTAGTGTCCTAGTTTCTAAATAGAGAAAACATACTGGACATTTATACCAATTTTCCCTATTTTTATTATTAAAAATGATGTATGATAGTGTAAAAACGAAGATATGAAGGAAAAATAAACTAAAATAAAGTAATCTCTTCTATTTTTCCCTCTCCTTGTCGAATTTTCTGAAAGTTCTTCTTAAATTGTTAGGAAGAGTTATCTCAAATTTGATAGTATCCAATCTTTTAAAGTAAGAGACGTTTGTTGTAAAACTGATCTTGTATTTGCACTAGGACATATAATAAAGTTGGTTGTTGCGTTTACAAATACCATGTGTAGTTAGGAGTTGGGAAAAATACCGAAATGTCGAAATACTGCTCGTACCGTATCGAAAAATTATCGAAAATACCGAAATTTTCGGTATACCGAATTAAATCGTACCGAAAATTTTCGGTACGGTAACGGTATGATAATCTAAAAATTTCGGTATTTCGGTATATACCGAAATACCGAAAAAAGTTCGGTATTTTCAGTATATGTCGGTATACCGAATTTTTTTCGGTATTTTGGTAGTTCGGTATTTTGGTATACCAAATTTCTAACGGTATACCGTAAATTTTCGGTATACCAAAATCAACGGTATGGATCGGTATATACCGATACCGATACAAAATTCGGTATACCGAATTTTCGGTACGGTATTGGTATTTACCGATATCATACCGAATTTTCGGAATGCCGAATTTCGAGATACCGAAATTTTCGATACGGTAACGGTATGAATTTTCGACATACCGAAAATTTCGATACGATAACGTTATGGGCGATTCGGTGCGGTATATCGTACCGAACCACCCCTATGTGTAGCTAGCATTCCATTTGGTGTGGTATATATAGATATAATAAAAGGGTCGGCTGGCTAAATATGCCACGCTAGCCCATTTATGACTGGTGCTGTATGGCTATCAAGACATATGGCCGACATAATTTGTGGAACCGAATAGGGTTGGCTCGTTTGGCCGACCCTTCAATTTTTCAATTAAATTTTGTTTAGGATTAATTACAGCAAATTACTATATATAGATATAATAATGAAATTGATCAAAGATTTTATTTCATCGGCATAAATTATTGCTTTCGTTGTAAAGATTTTCTGGATCCATCACTGGAGTTACTAATTCCAATTCAAGTCTTTTACAATAATGGGCGCAACACCATTCGGAAATCGACACCGAAGAAAAATAATATACGATTATTTTGCATCAACACCTCCTATAATGGGCTCAACACCTCCTATAATAATTGTATCAATCCATGACACATGTATAATATAACAGAAGTAACACACAATCAATAATGGTGTCATGTATGGTAGCAGATGTTAGACGGATCTGATCCTAGAATATTCGAAATAGATACTGAGAATCTCTGGCTGATGAATCCACATAGAAAATAGACAAGGTAAAGAGATGAGCACAAGTTTCATCCAATAAACACCTCAAACTCTAAAGGCTTATAATTTGATTGAAGATATTGTCTTTTACTACTTACAAGGTAGAGAGAATCAAACGAATTTGTACTGTAACCACCTGATACACACATGGTCTACTTCGTTTACCAACAAGGACTCGTAATGCCCCCTATATATCCAGATAGCCTTGTTATTCAGCAATCAGCTCATGATCTCGATATATACATATAATGGCTTCAACCAGCTCGCAAGATGATGAAAGCAAGGAAACGTGTCTTTATAACGAATGGATGATCCTCCAGGAAGAAGAACTCTCCGAACTCAATCGAGTCATTTCACGAAACGAAAACGGGTGCAACAACGATGACGAAATATGCCGGCAGATCGACATGATCATGAAACATTATCAAGATTACGCGCAACAAAGAATCATCAACGCTCGTGCAGACGTCTCGCCATATTTCGCACCCACCTGGTGCACCTCCCTGGAAAGATCAGTCATGTGGCTTGGTGGCTGTAGGCCCTCCTCCTGTATCCACCTAATTTACGCTCTGTCTGGCCTTGAAATCGAGTCCGAGCTTGCTAAGTTCCTCAGTGGCGAAACGGTAAATCTGGGCCAGCTCACAGGAAATCAAATCTCTATGATAGACCAGTTACAAAGAGAGATCATAATAGAAGAGAGGAATCTTTCAACTCGAATGGCCAATTTGCAAGACCGTGCTATGGACCAGCCGCTGGTGGCAATTGCTCTGAAAGAGGGCGACAGCAGCTGCAATGTGGACGAGGTCTTGGATGTGTATGGCAAAGAAATGTCTCGAATTCTAGAGGCGGCTGATCAGTTGAGGAACAAGATGTTGGCAGGGCTTTATACGATACTTAGGCCACTACAACTGGCCAAATTTTTGGCGGTCGGGAAGAAGTTTAGGCTTTGCATACGGGAATGGGGAAGAAAAAGAGATCTTGATCGTGGTAGAAACTAAACGAAGCAACCATTATATATACACATGCCTATGTGTAATTATATGATAAATAAAGTTCAACGTGATTTTGATTTCAATATTATTCTGCATTTGAAATTTCAAATTCTTTATGGTTATATCCTTTACGTGTTCGTTTCTGATCTTGTTCTTTCTTCTGCAAATACTTCCTGCTTAACAGGAGAGATTAACGTAATATTAAACAGAATTATGACTCTGATACCTGTGAAGGACCTAGGAACATCCTCATAATAAACATGAGCACCGTCCTTTGAAGTGAATATTCTAAAATCCTCGTAAGGAGTGGGATCATTTTTTAGCAGCTAAATGACAAAGATGGCACATCTATTCTCAGAGTTGAGAGTAATCTACTGCCGCCTCCTCATATCATGAAATTATCTGTAACTTTGCATCGATATATAACAAAAGAATACTTCCTTTGTTACATTTTACTACATGATATTTTTGTCAATTTAGTGAAAGGTATAATTTTTCAAAACTATTAATATTCACTTATACTCCTTTCATTTCAAATAAACTTGTACAAGGTGCTCGGTACATATATTAAAAAAAAGTTTTTTTTTGGAATTTTGTTGACTTTTCAAAGGTTGATTGAAGGTGGAGATTGAGGATGGAGATTTTGAGGGTGGAGATTGTATTATAACTTTTCTTTTTAAGGATATGTAAGTTTGCTTGGGACGGACGAAAACGAAAAATGTGCAAGTTTATCCGGACGGAGGAGTATAACTTATCATTCTTTTTCTTTTTTCTGACCGGTTCAATCATGTCTAATTAATTTACGAAATTAAAGATTTATTTTTTTAACTTGAACTAATAAAAGGAGAATTTGATTTTTGAAACGAAACTCTTATTTTAAGATATTCTTTTAAATATAACTTATATGGGAAAAAAGTAAAAATGGTCCCATAACTTTTTACTTTTTCGGATTTAGTCTATAAGTTATTGTTATTTCGATTTAGTCTCACATCTGTAGTAATTGCTCAATTTTGGTTCAATTTTGACCCAATGTTGACTAGCTGACCGGAAAATGTCACTTGACCTTCACGTGCCGGCACAGTTTTGGAAATTTCTGCCAAAATGATCTCATTATTTTTTAGTTTTTCGGATTTAGTCTCATAAGTTATTGTTTTTTTTTTTTTTATTTAGTCTCACATCTCCATTAATTTCTTAGTTTTGGTCTTGACCAGCTGATTGGAAAAGGTCATGTGGCCTTCACGTGCCGACACGGTTTTGAAAATTCCAACGACTTATGACACGTGTCACCACTTCCGAGGTGAAATATATTTTTTTTTAATTATTATTAGGAGACCACATCAGCAAATCATTTACCATGTCAGCTTATATTTTTCTTTTGCCTGAATTGAATTAAACTCAAAAATACAAATGCAACATAAGTGATAGGTATGGCCCATTGCAGCCCAGTTACTCTGGGTTCGGACTAATCTGCTAGCCCACTCAGCCGGCCCAATTGCGGCACATTCAATATCCATGCAGATTTGATGACCGAGATGATAGTGGCGACACATTCGGGAATGGAGATTCCCATGATCTTTTCCCAATCACCATGCAGATTCGATGACCGAGATTATAGGGATTTAGTTAGGGTTGTGATTTGTATGGTATAAATAGTAGAATTAAAGATGGATTTAGGGTTCGGACTCTTGTACTCTAAAAACTACAGCTTGTAAGATTAATAAAAGGAGAGTGGGAAACACCCTGGAGGGTGATTTTCTTTGGCCTGTGGACGTAGATCTCCGGATCGAACCACGTATATCCTATGTTCTTTGTCTTTTTTGCATAGGACAGTTTCCCCAATCGGTTTTCTTTTACTCGAAATTCCTTTGATAACGGATCGCGTTTTATCAATTGGCGCGGTCTGTGGGAGATGAGGATGGGGCGTACTTTGAGGCGCTGACACAGGCACCAAAGTGGCCGCTGATAGAGGCCCTGGCCAAGAAAAATATGATCTGACTGCCGAGGTGATGAGACGCTGCAACGAAGACCAGGATAAAGACTTCTTGGGTTTCTGTAACGGCTTTCACGTGCGGGAGTTACGAAACAGAACCCCCATACCGCGCAAAGGGTCCGTAGTGCCAACATTGGCCTCTGGTGAGGGGAACAATGCTGGAGACTCCGGGAAAGCGATCTAACGCTTAAATCATAACCTGCATCCCTTCTTATTCTTCTTCAGTTCGCATTCTTCAACAAGAAAAAAACCTTAAATTTTCTCTTCCAATCTTTTTTATTTGAAAGTCGCGGCTTCAACTCCCCCAAAATTGGAGAACACACGAAGACAAAGAACCATGTTTCAGTCTAGGAATAACTCGCCAAATAGCATTATGTACAATTGTGGTTTGAATTTCCCCAGTAAAATCTCATAGAAAGAAGAAAATTTTGGGCGTTGGTTCTACAGTTGCTCGCGATACCCGGTATGATCTTTCGTTCTTGCTTCAATTTTATTTGGTTTGTTTTTAGTTGAATGGAATTAATTGAAACATACTAGATATAATTTTGGCAGAATGAAGGTCATTGTACGAGTTTTGGGTGAATTGATGCACTTCTATGTGATAGAAGCAGACACATAATAAGAGGACTCTTCTGAAGGCTTAACGACAAGAACGTTGAAAATGAGACCTTGCATAATGCCTGCATGAATCTCGAAGAAATTATTCCCGTAACCGAGATAGAGAATGAGCTACTCGTTAAAGAAAAAAAAAAGCAGGTGAAGTTAAATAACAAGGAGTTGGAGTCCATCAACAATGAGTTGATAAAACATATAAGTCGGCGGAATTTCCAAAACCGCGTAGGCACGTGAAGGTCACGTGACCTTTTCTGGTCAGCTGGTCAACATTTGGTCAAAATTGGACCAAAATTGAGCAATTACTAGAGATGTGGGACTAAATTGAAAAATCAATAACTTATGAAATTAAATCCAAAAAATTAAAAGTTATGGGACCATTTTGACTGAAATTTTCAAAATTGCGCCGGCACGTGAAGGTCACGTGACCTTTTCCGATCAGCTGATCAATATTGGGTCAAAATTGGACCAAAATTGAGCAATTACTATAGATGTGGGACTAAATCGAAAAAGTAATAACTCATGGAACTAAATCCCAAAAACTAAAAAGTTATGGGACTATTTTGACTTTTTTCCTTAACTTATATTATAGGACGTAGAGAATATTATTATTATTAAGCGTCAGATTGTCTTTGTTCTTGTTCACTTTTATATCCGTTTCACCTTGACTCTGCATACGCACCTAGGCTAATTTATCGTATGAGTAGAGCCTTGAGCCTGTTTTTAAGAAAATTAGTAAATCTCCTGTGCGATACACGGTTGTGAGATGTTTTATAAATATAATATTATAATATTATACGACAATATTGAATGCATTTTATTTTGATAAATAGACTAGTAATACACTCGTGCTATGTATAATTATATTTATTTTTTAAAATATAGCTATTGACGGTCATCGAAATTTTAAAATTGATATCTTATTGTAAGTAATAAATATATAAATTCCAATATAATACTTAAGACAAAAATTCATTACATAATTAAAAATAATAAAAAAAATTTAGTGCATTCCTCATTGAGAGGAGTTCGGTGGGATTTGATCTTGGTCGATGACCAAGATTAAAAAAGTGCTCTACCAACTGATTTATAATCAAATCTCAATTGAAAGCATTTCTTAGACATAGGTGTAAATAGGATCCATAGAAATAGCAAAGAAAATGGAATCATTGTTTAAATTACGCAGCATAATATAATGCACTATGTTGTAGATTATTCGATTCGATTCTATTATTCATAGGCCGGAACGTCATAAGTTCGACCCAGTCACGATTTTGACACCCACTCTGTTTTGGAGGGTTAAGAGTCCAGACGAATAAATATATAGGAGCCATGAACAATAATATCGGAAGAAGCATGCAACTAAAATGTTTCGGTTGTAGCATAAGAATGTGTTAGGACAATGAATGGCGTGCATGTTGCAAATAAATATAGTGCGCGAATATAGATAATGATCATGAGCAGAGTTGTTTTGAGAAAATATATAATTTTTGCTATTGGATGATGCGATTTTGATTTGTAGAATAATTATTGATCTCAATGGAATAATCAGTGATTTTTACCATATCTTGCAATGCACACGATTTTTATATATTCATTAATCAATCAATTATAATTATAAACTTACCCATAAACTTATTAACAGAGCTGAAAATTGACAAAGATTTGTAGAGCCTAATTGTCGAACTGGATTAACGTTAATTGCGTGGAAACGATTATGGGAGATATGGTTTTGCATCGATTTTGGAAGCTTGAATGAATGTATCATTTTATAGACTTGGACATATTATTTAATATTGAACGGAGATAATGGTGACTTATAATGATTTAGGAAAATATACGGCTGACTTATAACCAATTAATGCTTTATCAAAAATAATTATTTCCAGAAATAGGGTTGAGATTTGGGCGAAAAAATTTTAAGGTTTCTATATTGGGGCAGTTTTGTTTTTATATATAAGAATAAGGGCCTAGCACCTTTAGAATATATGTGCATGATTTAAAAACATATACTCCCTCCGTCCCAAGTGCGCACATATATAAAGAAAAAGTTATTTTTTGGATTATATGTTAACTTTTCAAATCTATCTTTTTGCTTTAATTGGTAAATAAAGGCGTGTTGTGGAGTAGAATTTGTGAGGTTTGTTTTTTTTTTAAAAAAAGTGAAATTACTTGAGACGGACCGAAATAGAAAGTGTGTAAATTCATTCGGGACAGATGAAGTATTTTTTAAAACTAGGATTGTTGATAGGAGATTTCATGCGGATAACTTCATGGTAATACACTACAAAAGATAAATGGTCTTTTGAGATATCATAAATTGGTCTTAAATAATGAGTATGTGACACAACTTATGAGAAGTGATCTCAAATAATGAGTATTTGTCACAATTTTATTATCGTCTCAATAACTCAGACACAAATAATATATTTGTGACAACAAAAGTGGTCTCAAATGCTTCTCAAATATTTTTTTACAACAATTAGTTATCTCTAAAAATAGTTTTTAAATTGTGTCAAATGATTTGAAGAGACAACAAGTACTCACAAATAATTTGTTATTAATGATCAAAATTATAATCTCAAAAAGTATTATACAAAGCAAGATTATTTTATTATAGTGATATCTAGTATAAACCAACAGTTATAACACAAGTGGGGAACAATGTGAAATGTCACAATATTGTTGTAGCAATCACAGGGTATGTTTGTTTAAGGTTGTGGAATGTTGGATCAAATTTAATTGAGAGAGTTAATAAGTGTACTTTATTGAAATTTACTGGGTTAAACCATAAACTAACGTACAAATAGTAAAACAATGAAATTAGAGTGCAAAAATTAGGCACCAGAGTGTCATTAATCATTACAACGTTTTCCACGTCTGGTTTGCATAAAAGGAACCCTTATCCTTATGGGACAGCGTAAATTGACCCCTAAAAAAAATCACAAGAGTAGCAATATTCACATGTTGTAGAGTATATATACGAGATAAGTGACTTCCAGAAGAAAGGTAGTTACTCATTTTAGTTGCTAGTATAAATACTTTGCTCCATCCTATTTCAGTTGTAATTCTTATATATTTTTTAAATAATAAAAATAGAGTTTCTCTATGAGCTCTCTGAGCTTCATCTTCTATATGAGCTTCATCTTCTACATGGTATCACTCAGCGTAGGTTCAGATCTGCATTCGCCATGGCTAATCCTCATCTGTGCCCTAATGCTTGGCTGCTATTACCGTCGGCTGCTGCTTTCAACACCAACACTGCTACTTCGCAATCCTCAATTTCTGATCCCTATCTTCTTCAAAACTCCGATCATCCAAGTACATATCTCGTCAGTAATTCACTACCCGGTCGGAATTTTCTCTCCTGGAAGAAAGCGATGATGATTGCCCTCGGATCCAAATCGAAGCTTGGCTTCATTAATGGGAAAAATTCCTGCACCACCAGAAGACGATCCGACCTACGAACAATGGCAGAAAATTGATTACATGGTAACCTCTTGGCTCCTCGATTCCCTCGCTAAAGATATTGTTGAAGATTTCATGTATGTTGACACTGCTAAACAATTATGGGATGAGATAAACCAGCGATTCGGTGAATCTAACGGGCCGTTGATTTATCAATTGAAATGTGAAATCAGTAGCATTTAACAAGATACCGACAACATTCAAGCATATTATTCGAAATTGAAATGCCTCTGGGATCATTACGCAAATGTTAAGCCATTGAAGCCGGTAATTGTCCAATTAGTAAATATGTGGTTGAGAATACCAATGAGGACAAAGTTATGCAATTTCTGATGGGGCTTAGTGAGACTTACGATCCGATTTGGTCTCAAATCCTTGTTATGGAAACTTTACCGGATCTCAACAAAACATATTCCATGCTACTCCGCATTGAAAAACAACGAGCTGTTACGGCTTCCTATCCTGAAACTGTTGAATCTACTGCTTTAATTACAAAACCAGGTTATGGTAGAGGAACCAGAGGTGGTAAATTCAATTCTAATAGAGGAGGGTATGGTCGTGGGCAGAATTCCACCCGACGTACTAAAGAGGAGAAAGCTAAATTGATTTTCGAACACTATGAGAGACCTGGTCATGAAATTTCCGAGTGCTTCAAACTTCATGGTGTTCCTAAGTGGGTTAAGGCTAGATGAGAACAGCGTGATTCTGCTTATGCTAATTTTACGGAGGTTTCTACAGAGGCTTCGAAGGATGTTGCTCCTAAATATGCTACTCCCCAAGATGTTTCTTCCATGATACAAAAGGAACTACATAAATTTTTTGGCTCCATGCCTCTGCAGACGAAATCTGAAGAGGATGAGGGAGCGGACTTCGTCCATTTTGTTCACTCAGCAGGTATCACAACATCTACCCACAATGCTTTTTCATTATCTACTCGTATAAGTGTCGTTTCTTGGATCCTAGATACCGGTGCTAGCAAGCACATATGCACTAATCCACATCTCATGACCAACATTCATCCCCTATCTATCCCTATCACCGTTATCCTCCCTGATGGATCTCGCAAACTCATAACTCATTCTGGCCATGTCACTCTCATTAACAATATAATTCTAATTGATGTTCTTTACATTCCGTCGTTCAAGTATAATCTTCTATCGATTCCTCAACTTAATACCTCTCTACAACTGAAATGCACATTTACTCCTTCTAAATGCATGATACAGGACCTTCGGACTGATCATACTATTGCCACTAGAGAGATCATTGACAAGTTATATGTCATGGATACAACAACTACTTCTCCGGATTCTCCCCTTTCTTCATGTAATCATTTGCTTTCTGCCACTCACACTTTGGATACTTGGCATCACATTTTAGGACATGCATCTTTGAGAGTATTTCAAAATATTTATTTCCTCAAAGGCCTATGTACTGACTCTGCTATTCACTCAATAAAAGCATGTGATGCCTATTTTAAAGCAAAACATCATAGATTCTCCTTCCCTACTTCTTCTATCCATACTCTATCAGTTTTTTGAATTATTACATGTGGATATATGGGGGCGTTGCAAAGAACCATCTATTACTAATACTCCATATTTCCTCACCATAGTGGACAATTACAGTAGAGCCACTTTGTAACGCCCCAATCCCATTAACTCGGAATTGAAGTGCTACTATTTTTTTCTTTTCCTTTGATTAAGTAATAAATCAGATAAAGCGCGAAAGCGTGACATAAAATACTTGTTGAATAAAAGCAGAAATTGTATTGACAATAAACCACTGTCAAAACATATTTACGCTAGTGGTTCCAAAGCTTCTAAGAAAATGAAAATGCCCGGATTTTGTGACACATAAACTTATTTATATACATAGAAGAGGCAAAAACATCTTTAAGTTACGGGTAGAAGAAGGAACCCAGTGACCTTTGCCGCAACAGCCCCGCCACCTCGCTCAACTAACCTGAAGATTTGTAATTATGGGCATGAGTATAAACTCAGTGGGAACTTTGTAAGCAGTTATACTAAATGAAGATGCACAATAATAAATACATCCTTGACTTAGAAGCCCATCTTACGACTCAAAAGTCATATTGCTAGACTTAGGGGCCAATCTTACGACTCCCAAGCCCTACTCAAAAGCCAATCTTATGACTTAAGAGCCTTTTTCAAAAGCCAATCTTACGACTTAAGAGGTATCATATCAATAAGCCCGAAGGCAAATATATTTATCAAAGTACAAGTTCAGTAGCATAATATACTTACAAATAGCCCAGTTACCCACCTTTTATGCTTGCTTTACAGTAGTTAAGTCGTGTACATCCCAAGGCCCGACCTACACTACACCTAGCACATGTTGTTTAATTAATTAGTATTACTTATCGGGTTTAGTATTTTCAAAGTGATTAAGTGTGGTACACTATCCTTGGATTATATCTATTTTTTACAATTTCTAATACATAAGCCAAGTTATTATAAATTATATCCCTAAATTAAAAGGCCTAATTTACTATTAATTTTAAATTATTAACTACATTTAAAAAAATATTTAAAACTAACTAACATGCACATATCTTAAACAACAACGATTTAATACAAACTTAAGAAAATAGCTAAATTTATAAATCTACTTAAATCAAGAAAATAATTAAATTCCTAAATCTGTATAAACTATAAATGACAATAAGAAAAGAAATCTATTAAAGAAGACCTACCTCAAAAGATTTTAACACTATACGACAACTCCTTAAAACACCGGCCGAACCGTTGTCAAAATTAAACTAATAAGGACCTCCTAATTAAAGGAAATCCAATATTTAATATATATTATTTTACTTGTTTTCGTATGTTTTAAAAAGAAGTTATTTTACTTCTTTTATAGGTGAATTTGTAGAAATTTTATGAAATAGGTTTCGATGTGGGACATGTTATTGGTAAGATTCAATATTCATAGTTTTCATTCATTTAGTCTAATTCACATTCATAGGTTAAGTTATTTACTATAATTAGTATATGTAGGTTTTTTACTAAAATTAGTATATTTATATTATATTATTATTAGGTTATGTATTTATATACGTATGTTATAAATTTGCTACACATTAGATGTTAGGTATATTATTATTTTATTATTGCATATTCTTATTATGTATTTTATTTAATTATCTTACTATATGTAATATATATTATGTTATAAATTAAAGGGTTAATTACGAAAAAATTCACCAACTTTGGGTGAATTTTCATTTACAACATGAACTTTAAAAGTTAACAAGAAAATTCATCAACTTTTGATTTTTTTCAATTGCGACATGGACGGTATTTTTTACATCTAATTGCTTCATCACCACCACCATTAGATTTGCCTTGATGAAACTGTTATATATCCATCACATATTTTACAATCTGTCGTCACAACCACCATGAATTGATAGTAAAAGTTGTGGGAACCGCAACTTCAATCATTGATTTATTACGATTATAACAATATATATCAAATTACGTGGTGAGTTTAGGGCGGACGCGTTTAAGCAGATCTAATAATGATGGTGGCAACATACTTAGATGTCGAAAATATGATCGATGTTGTAATTGAAAAAAATTAAAAGTTGATGAATGTTTTTGTTACCTTTTAAAGTTCATGTTGTAATTGAAAATTCACTCAAAGTTGGTGAATTGTTTTGCAATTAACCATAAATTAAACATGTTTCTTATTTCTTATGCCCGATGTTAATTTTAGGTTTTTATCATATATTTTTAATTTTCATCCTTTCGGTGCTAGGAGTGCAGTTGACCTGGTACACTGCGGTCACACTTATTTGCCAAAATAAAATCATAAAATCGAATAACTTTGCAATTTAAGCTAAAATAAAATTGATAAAAATATTTTAAAATGCAAAAAGTGTATTTTATTGTGTTATAAAGATTCGGGGTATCACACACTTGGTTATATCTCATGAGCCACAAATCCCAAACTTCCACACTACTCCAATCCTTTATACAAATGGTCTCCACACAATTCAATAAAATCGTGAAAATGGTTTGGACTGATAATGGTCTTGAGTTCTTGGACAACAATTGCCGAACTCTCTTCTCCACCCTTGGTATCTTACATCAGAGGACATGTACTTACACACCCCAACAAAATGGGATGACCGAACGTAAACACAGACACCTTGTTGAGGTTGCTAGATCACTCATGTTCAAATCCTCTGTTCCGTTGTTTCTATGGCCATTTTCAGTGTTAATGGCTGCTCACATTATCAAAAGGCTGCCCACACCACTTCTCAATTGGAACTCACCCATCGAGCTTCTCTATTCTAAATCTCCCGACTTACATTCTCTCAAACCATTTGGGTGCCTTGTTTATGCTGCCAACACACACCCACAAAAATCTAAATTTCATTCTCGAACACACAAGTGTGTATTCATTGGCTACTCTCCTAGCCAAAAAGGATACAAACTATTTAATATGGATACTCAACAAATCATGATATCTAGAGATGTCAAATTCTTCGATCGGATATTACCCTTTACCTCATCTACATCGTCTTCTGACTCCGTTCCTCTTCCTATGGTTCCTGCCACTGATCCCTCTCCTAACGCTCCAGAGTTACCTCAATCTGTCCCTCTTCAAGCTCCAGAGTTACCTCAATCTGCTGCATCAACCCGTCCTCGCAGGACCATATAGCCCCCAGTTTGGTTACAAGACTATGTTGTCAATCACACCTCTCATACCCCTTCTTCTGATGTTACTTCCTCATTCCCTAATCCCTATGCTCAACCTTTTCCAATTGCTAATATCTTGGCCCATGATAGTGCATATGCTTCTTTTCTCACCAAAGTTTCTAGTATCAAAGAACCTACGTCTTATACGGTAGCTAGTGGACAGACGTGTTGGGTCGCAGCAATGAACTAGGAATTGGCAGCTCTTGAAAGAAATGATACTTGGGACCTTGTTGATCTCCCACCAAACAAGTCTCCCATAGGCTGCAAGTGGATTTATAAGACCAAATTAAATCCGGATGGCTCAGTTGAACGATTGAAAATACGTCAAGTGGCGAAGGGGTTCAGTCAAATACCAGGCCTTGATTTTAATGAATGTTTCTCACCTGTGGCAAAAGTTGTGACAGTGCTTTTATTCGTTGTTGTGGCTACTATGAAAGGATGGTCGATACATCACCTCGATGTAAACAACGCTTTCCTCCATGATGAGGTATACACGCTTCGACCTCAGGGATATTCTAAGGCGCTTCCGGGACAGGTTTGTCACCTCAAACGCAGTTTATACGGGCTCAAACAAGCTTCCCGTGAATGGAATTTTGAATTTAGCTCAAAGATGATACAATTTGGTTTTGTGCAATCGACACATGATCACTGCCTCTTTACTCTTACCACTGCTACTGACTTTCTCATAAGGTTGGTTTACATAGATGATCTCTTGGTGGCGGGGTCCAGTTTACCACTGATCAGCAAAATCAAAACCCATCTAGACTCTCTTTTCACTATTAAGGATCTTGGCGTCGCAAAATATTTTCTAGGCATGCAGCTAGCACGAACAAAGGCTGGTATTTTTTTATCACAACAAAAATATATCAGTGATCCTTTGGAGGACATAGGTTTGATGAATTGGAAACTTGCTACAACACCCTTACCTCATAGCCTACACCTTCAAGAACACCCTTGTGTGCTCATACCAGATCCCGATCGCTACAGGCGTCTCATTGGCCGCCTCTTGTATCTGAATTTCACTCGGCCAGATTTAACGTACTCGGTGCAACAACTGAGTCAATTCATGAGCGCTCCTCGTTCCGAGCACCTATAAGCAGCTTATCATGTTCTTCAGTATTTGAAGGGCACCTCCACATTGGGGTTATTTTATTCTGCCTCTCCAAACTTAACATTGATAGCTTATAGTGATGCCGACTAGGCGTCATGCAAGGATACTCGCAAGTCAGTTACAGGTTATGGTATTCTATTAGGGGACTCTCTCATATCTTGGAAGAGCAAAAAGCACGTTACCGTAGCTAAATCCTCCGCCGAAGCCGAGTATCGTGCCCTTAGTACCACCGTCAACGAGTTGGAGTGGGTTTCCTTCATTTGTGCCAATTTTCAGCTCACCATCCCTCTGCCAATCCCTCTTCGATGCGACAATCAGGCTGCGCTACACATTGTCGCCAACCTCGTCTTCCACGAGCGTACGAAACACCTAGAAGTTGATTGCCATGTTGTTCGCAACAAGTATAAGGCGGGCTTCACCAGTCTGGTTCACACATCTTCTCAGACCCAGCTTGCAGACTTGTTCACCAAATTGTTCGCAACTCCACTTCTTCATTACCTCTTATCCAAGTTAGGCATGATTGTTATCACCCATGCCCAACTTGAGGCGGGGATGTAGAGTACATATATGAGATAAGTGACTTCTAGAAGAAAGGTAGTTACTCATTCTAGTTGGTAGTATAAATACTTTGTACTCCATTCTCTTTCAGTTGTAATTCTCATATATTTTCAGAATAACAAAAAAAGAGTTTCTCTCTCTACGAGCACTCTGAGCTTCATCTTCTACATGAGCTTCATCTTCTACATGAGCTCCATATTCTGCACATGTCACGCTATCGTGTAATAGAGGTGAGCACATGTCGCCAAAATAATGTGCTCCTCATCAAATCTCGGATTGAAAGTATTCCAGATCGATAATATCAGTTATTTTTTTACTTTATTTAAATCAAATCAATTCGAACTTTTTGTTGTAAGATCAAACTATTCCGAACTCAACAATCAAAATAGAGCTAAGTAAAACCAATTCTATATAATAAATTCTGGCTAAAATAAAGAGTGCCACACACAAACAATTTGGAGCAAGTGGTAAAAACGGGTATTCTTTAGGTTGATTTAGGTAATAAACCTTTTTTTTCTTCATTCTATCACTTTCAACAAGAGAATTTGAAGAAATGAACGAGTATAGATACAGATACATACAAATTAGAACAACTCCTAGCTAGATCTTCGTCTGAGAAATAAACTGAAGAAAATTGAACTATCCTCAAGAGGAGTCTTTGAAGAAATGAATGAATATAGATACAGATACATATAAATTAGAACAACTCGTAACTAGATCTTCTTCTAAGAAATAAACCAAAGAGAATTGAACCATTATCCAACATTAGAATATAATCTTCTAGTAGCTTTATCAGTGATAACCACAATAAATTTCACCGAACTCTTCAAAGTACTTCTTCATGGTGTCCTTCTGCGTCTCCCAAGTCAGTCTTCTGATGAACACGTGTCGCCGAACTATCCTACTATGTTCGTTGGTGTCATCGATAATTATCGAATTTCCTGATGATTCAGGGTTAGTTTCTTCTAGATCTGTAAAAAAGTGACGAAGAGGATTCGTGTTGAAGAAACTTATGGAGATCACTGGAGAGTGGAGACGAACTGGTGTTTGGATGAGGGAGAATTTAGTCAGAGAGAGAAGGGAGGGATAGAGATGTACACGAATCAATTCACTCGTGAACTATTCAGATCTCAATTCGTGAAAAGCTCGAACTGGCTAGTTTGATGTGGCTCGTTAAAATAAACGAACCAAACTCAAGATTTATGATATTTGGTTCGTTAGCTCACGAGCAAGTTCATTTGTGGGCTTGAGAGCTAGTTCGTAAAAATTAAGCTAATGACTTATAATTAATTTCTAAGTTTATAGTTATACTTATAAAAAAATATAGAATTATATAACTAAAATCATGCATTTGTATATATGTAATTAATTAATCTTAGTAGGTATATTATAGTTTTAAAAAATTATAGTTTGTTTTTAATTAAATAATGATTAGTAAAATATTTGTAATTTATATTTATTGAATTCCTTTGGGCTCGATTAGACTTGCAAGAGGCTCGAGTAAGCTCCTGAGCCGTCCATATATTTGATAAATTAAGCTCGAGTTTGGCTCTAATGAACCAAACTCAAACTCTTAGATATTCGATTTGTGTACATCCCTAGGGAGGGAAAAAAGGAGGAGAGAGAAAGTGATGGAGAGAAGAAAAGAAAAAATAAAATAAAGGTTTATTACCAAAAACAACCTGAGGTATACCCGTTTTTACCACTTGCTCAAAATTTTGCGTGTATGGCACGCTCTTGATTTCAGCCGGAATTTATCAAATAGGTTGTAATCGATAAAATTCGAGTAAGTCGGGTTGCAATCGGCGACGAAGTTTAAAATAGGTTGCAAGTGGTAAAAAGGGGTATACCTCAGGTTGCTTGGTAATAAACCCTAATCTTTTTATATATCATTCAATTCATTTTTTTAGTATTATGATATTGAATCATTATAATTTTTAGTAAATTTTAACAGTGCATGTATAATACTATTATTGTTTTAAAGTTTCATAAAAGTGTTTAGTAATTAATAATAGAGCAAAATATTGAAAATGAATTATTTTGAGAACAGACATAGACCCATTAACTATAGACATATTAAACAGATAATACTTTTATAATTTCTATCGAGAAATACATTACATGATATGCTTAAATTCAACTCTATATTTTTTTTAATCCAACCATTAATATTTATTATTATATCTAATATTTAATTATTTTCATGTATACATGTCAAAATCCTAGACCTGAACTCACTGCACATAGTTATTATCCTACACCTGAATTTATTATTACATCTAGTATTTAATTATTTCCACATATCAATTTCCGCCATTAAAATTCAAAAAATTTGAAGAAATGTCCAATTCTTCCCTTTTCCATGAAGTAGGTCTTTTGCACACCGGTTGCACCGATCTTAGATCCATGCAACTGTCATTCGCGTCATGGACATTTTTCATGAAAAGTTATTAGTGTTTATGCTTAAAGTATTACTTGTTCTTAAAAAAATGTATCATGTTGAAAAGGTATTAGTGTTTATGCGGAAAGGAATTACTTGTTCTGAGTAAAGGGCAAAACGAGTAATTCTTTTCAGCATAAACAGTGATATATTTTTCCTGGATAACCAGAATTGCACTGTGCATCTGGTGGATAGGAGACTTTATCTTTTCCATGTACATAAGTATGTGGGTGTATGTACCATAAAATATCATAGAATCTGAAACGGATAGGGTACCAGTAGAACAAGGTCAGAAAAAGTCATCCAAACTTAATACAATCCTAGTGCCAGGGGTGAGCACGGGCTGCACAGTTCGGAGATACAAATCTCCGGAACCGAATCAAAGCTCAGAGATATTTGAAGATTTTCATAGTAAAATTTTCAGAACCCTCCGTTGAGCGATTCAGTTCCTTCCGAAAACCGGACTTGTTCGCTTATAGTATATATTATGTTGCATAATAGTATACGTTTATTAGTTACAGTATAACTTTTTTCTATTATTATTTTTCTATGTAACAGTATATTTACTGTTTACTTATAGTATATTTTATGTTGGCTAATAGTAAAGGTTTATTAATTACAATATGGTTATTTTTTGTTGTATATTACTGTATATTTAATATTCCAACTCACAGTATAATTAGTGTTCCCTTACAGTTAACATACAACTCAATGTCCATTTGTGCATCAACCAAAATCTAGAATATGAACAAAATTATCTCACAAATTGTGAGAATGGACCCATCTTAGACAAAGAAGAGATACCTGAACAAAGACAATGCAAATAACGAACCATGAGTCCAAATCTTAATAATCAATTAAAAACTTATTTTAAATAATGCCCACTATTAATCTTGATTATCCTCCATGGTCGGGAATAATTGCAGACAACTTGGTTCCAGCAATAAATTCCAACTAAAAATCCTACTCTATAATTGTTTCTCCCATTCAAGAAAAAGACACCACGTGTCATTACCATTACTATACTCCTTCTCCCATGACCACTTCACATTCCCATAGCCCCTTCATTTATTCTATACTAACAGTAGAATGAAGCAGGCTTCTCAAAGGAAAAAAAAAAAAAGGACATTAGAATGAATCAGTAGCTAGAGCGGGCGGTGGATGGAAATGTCAAAGAATTAGCGTTACACACCCAAAAATCCTTTCTATTTAGACATGTAATTAACAACTAACAGCAAAACATTCAATATCTATAAGGATTTTAGGGAAGAAGAAAAATTAAGATCTAATACCCTACATATCAAGCAAAATAGAGAATACAAAGGATCAAAACATCAATACACACAAGGAATCATACGTGGGCCAACCCAACCAAAGAAAAAGAAATATTAATTCTGAGAGCATCACCAATGCAGAAGTCATTTGTACCTGTCACATCACTGCCACATCAAAAGTTAAGGCCCACTACAGTTGTACCTATTTCTCCTCAATTATCTCAGGTACAAACAAGGACGAAAATATTGGTATTGACGGAGATATCGGTCTTTCATTTTACGAAGATATCAGTGAGATATCGATTAATATCGGAATATCGGTGAATTTTTTTTTTAAATGCCGAAAAATGAATTAAAACACTTAATTTATCACGATATTTGTTAGATTGTCATTAACATAGCTAAAGTTTAATTTTTAATTTTAAAAAAATAGCAAATACACGTATATACAACTATTCGGTAAATAAGAAACATTACATACACTGTCCGGTGATCCAGTAGCCATTATGAACTATTTTCATCATATATTACTACCTTCTAGTACCAAAATGAGTTCCTATGAGGCTCAATTTGAGAGTATTGGTTATCAATGTAATTGCAATAGTGGTACCAGCTCACCGAGGTAGCGTAATTATGAAGATAGTCATCAAGATAAAACAAATATGTTGCAGCGTCTCTCCCAACCGTCTTTCCATGGACCGGATAATTCGGATTTACCCAAGAATTATATTGTTGTCCTCCATATAGCATGTGAGGGGCTGTGTCATCAGAAGTGCTACGATTAGTCCAGGCTGTATCGAGTGTCCTGTCTGCAATCTTATGTGGAAATAAATTAGGATACAGATCTTCTCGTTCGGTGCTCACACTCATCGAGTCAAAATTTGACGAGAGGGATGCTACGTCTCCGTTTGAGCTCGTGCCTCGGTTCCGACCACGTCGGCTTGTGTAATCTCTCCCAATAGCACCAATCCCTGGACCTCCAACCCTAATTCCGTGGTCTTCATCTTGGGTAGTGTGTATGTACAATCCCTCAACAGTGAATGGACTCATTTCCCTCGGACTTGGGTTATAGTCTTCATGGGTGTCACTACGTCCACCACCGCCACTTCCATCGGCATCACTTCCGTGCTCATCTGATGAGTTTCCCGTTTGTGACTCAGTACTTGATACACCAACTTCCTCACGCATTACCTGATCCACATCAATTCCGAATTGGCTGGCCGCTTCAGCGACCTGAGGATCAAGATTGCCTTCGTCATCGTCTAGGTGTGCTGGCCGAATTCATTAATAAAGCTGATCACCCTCTTCGTTGTCGGTTTCACCGGTGATGTCCACTAAATCTAGGAATTCTTGCTCAGCAACCCTTTCTGCTTCAGCCTCCAAATCTCATATCCTTAACTTCATATTGTACTAGCAAAATATGAGCTTTTCAAGTTTCAGATAAGCAAGCCATTTCTTTGTTTCGTGTGTACCAAAGCAAATGTGCTGCAGTTTCTTTCGCATGCGGAAGATGATGCAATCTGTTCCAGTACTCTTATGGGTAGTTCTCTCACTGTCGGTGCTGAACTACCCATAACCCACCAATCAGCTGTCAAATTAGCAATCAATTTCATAAATGAATTGAATTGTTACAATTTGATGTAAGTTCCGCCAAATTAATATCCAATTCAAAATAAACTTACATGTCGCCATTGTATTTCTGACAGTCACGGCGGTCCGGTCACCATATGATTTTTTTTCATCACGAAAGCAAATGAGCTGCACAAGTCCCAACAAGAATAATTAGGTTACTACATTTATTTTATAATAATTAACGTTAAAAGATTCATAAAAAGGGACATACGGCCATGAAATATTGTAGAAATATTTAGTCTTACAAAATTTTCTATTATACATGTAAAGTTTGATTTATTCAAACTATTGTTACTTCTTATGATACACAGACTCGATCATCATTAATATATCTTGAATAAAATTATACGATGGCTGAAAAACAATATACGTAATAATGAGGCATATATTTTTATGTTTTGCACCAAATCACTGACATTTGAAGAAAAACACATTTTTAATTATCTCATTCTATCATCAACTGACATCCATAAGTCAATTATTTGTTATATACACACAAAATAATTTCGATCAATATAATTCTCTAATAAATAATTTCGATCTATATACATTTGCACATAATTTTTTTTATATATTTTTAATGTGAGGAAAAACTTCCAGCAACTTAGTATCAAGGTCCAACATCCAACTTTTGTTATGAAAGTTATTTTCTAATTTTTTTTTTTATTATTATTAAGTATAAGCCTCCTTAATATAATTTACTTATCGATTTAAGATTGCTTATTTCAATTTCCCTTAATTAATTTCTCAATGCAACGTCGAAATTTAAAAATTATGTGTGTTTTAAAATAAAATTCCTACTATAGTACAATTACAAATTAAATAAATAATATTTTTTATGGAAGGTTGACTATATACATAGTGTCTCACAATCTTCAATCAAGACATATGCTACAATCTATATAAAATATAATCAATGTTTTAGCTAATTTGTAATGTCTTTAATTCCTTATTTAGTTATAGTGAAATACTCCTATTTTTTCAAACATTGCACATCCATTTAAAAGTCTTATATAAACATGTTTAAACCACGCATTCTGGTTTTATTTCTCTCATTTTATTTTTTATTTAGACTATACAATACTCTATTGGATGTAATTATTTTTTATCTAATCTATTGTCAAGTTAATATTAACATTCACATTTCACAGTCTTTATTTTTCAGCATGTTTTAATTTAATTATGTGATACTCATTCACATAGTACAATTGAATCATTCACAGTACAACTTAGTTCATTATTTCTTTATCGCTCTTTTTTATTCTTGATTGTACCCTATAATTATATAGCATAGTAAATTTATTTATCAAGTTATTACATATGCTTAAAAAATATATATAATATTTTTATTGATTTAATAATTTGTTTACTGTTAGATCTTAAATATTTAAAAGAATTGCAACTATTCATGTCCACTAATTTTTATGTTTGCCATTTTATTATTTCTATTATTAGTACAATAAATTTTCACACCTCGATCTAAACTCCAATTATTATAAACCTTGTGATTTTTATGTCACTCTCCAATTTTCTAACATAACAGTTTTTTCGTTGGTCTACTAAAATTAAATCACCTATTAAAAATATTACATTAGTGAGTATATTTATGTAGGTGTGTAAGGTATGTGATTAAAAAAGATGTTAAACTTATAGACTTATTTGAATATAATCGATCCATTGTATAGACCAATAGTAAGAAATTTAGCGTGTAAACATATATATTGCTAGTTTAATCTAAATTTAAACAGTAAGGCTAAATGTATGCGTAGTTTAATCCAAATTTTGAAATACTACATTGTAATAATTAACTTGTATGTACATCTACCTATAATATAGATATTTATTTTTTGTTTTTTGTATTTTTTTCTCATAGTATAATATGTCTGACTCTATCACATTAGTTTATCCTTTGATTTTTCTATTATATTACCTAGACTTGTCTATTATAAAAAAATTTAATAATGAAAATTCACTTAATTAGACTCTTTAATATTTATAATTTTTACGCTAGTTTTTTTTATAATTTTGTTTATTATGTTAATAAAGTTATATCTGTTAATAATAAAGTCTATTCATAAGTTTGTGTTATCTTTCTTCAAAATGCATTTTATCACTTCTATTCATTTTATCATCATATAGTTCTTATTCAATTGTTTTGACATTATTTTCTATTGTTGGATTTTAATAAAGTGGTACACACAAAAAAAATACGATTTCCTAACATGTCTTTTTACTCACTCAAAAGTCAATTTTAAAATATAATCTCAGCAATTTCACATGTAAGTCATTTTATTCTTTGATTTTAGTAATTGCTTCAAGTTTATATTATAATGAAGTTTAAGTTACTATTCGCATTAAGCTCTAACACTTGATCAATTCAATATTTTACACTTTATTCTAAATATCATATATTCAAAATTTATTTTTCATTAGATAACTTATATAAATTCTATTATTGTTTCTCAATGTTGTAATATTGACACTTCAATAATTTAGAAATTTAGGGAGATTATTGCAAGTAACAAATTTATAATATTCAAATTTAGACAAATAAATTGTTACTATTAAATAAGTATTATTCTAATTTATATTTATAATAAGAGTTGGTTGTTTTATTTATGACCAAACACTATGTAAGAATTTGTTAATAATTTATACATAGAAATATAAATCATTGTGAATCATTTACATATTGTTCTGACATATAATGTTTACATTTTTTAAATAGATTAAAAGATTTAATTTTTATTTTTTCCAAAAAAAATCTTTAGTGACATTCTTTTTAATTTAACTTTCAATCAGTTTTATATAATAATAAAATATAAGTACGATCATATGTCGACAATCTTGTGTATATTATTCGACTATGAAGTCAAACTTATAATTATTGAAATCATATTAAACTATTACATTGTACATATTTTAAATATTTTATCATATAAGTATCATTAATCTTGAGTCGTTCATATATTGTGTTAAATTAAATATTGTATAATACACTATCGTTGTTTTGTCAACATATTTTTTGTTGTAGTTATTGGAATGGGTATATATATATTATAGCTACGTACCATACCTAAATTAAAAAGAGTAAACTAAAAAATTATCTCCAGAAAATTAAAGATGATAAATTAAATCAATAAGAGCTTTCACTATTATTCATTGTTCTATTTTTTATGTATATGGTTTTTTCTTCTTGTTGCTAATTCTAAAATCTATTAATACTTTTTTTTCCATGAAAACGGAAAAACTTAATATAACATTCAGTACCTAAATACTTTTATTGTATACCACTATTGCAAGTTAAGATTCTTGTGATTATTATCCTAACAAAGAATTCAAAGTTTGGAGCTATTAAACTCCTATTAAACTATGATTAATTTTGTATAATTTTTTATACATATATAAATATCTTTTGTGTACATTTCAATTATTTAATATTTTGAGAACCATAAACTAAAGTATTTTAATATTCATAATATCTTATATTCTTATTCCTTTTTAGTAATATGCATTATATATTTATTTTTTTAATATACTTTTTTTAATTCTTCATAAATTTCATATAGTTATTCGAATTGGATTCTTTTACAATTGTAGAGAAAGGAGAAAGATCAATTCACAAAAAAATGAGAGTAAATAAAAGGAATATGATACACTATACCCATAAAATATTTTCATTATTATGTTGAGCTCTATATTATTTTGGGTCTAATTATTTTGGAAATCATATTCAAGAATCAAGTTCAAGCCCATGATTTTACTTAGGGACCAAGAAAATAAGTTCCTAGTTCAATTAGGAGTCTATACCTAGGAATATAATCTATATATATGAGATTACCTCATAAATCAAAATCACAGTCAAATAATCAGATTTTCACTCAAAATTTCGTCCACACTATTTTGGAGACTTTTGTTGTGCTACTTTCATCTTCAATCGCTCTTCCTCCCAATAGACAGGTATTTCGTTTTAAATTTCGATTCTCTGTCTAGAAAATTCCAAAAATTGTGAAATTTTACTATGTTGTGTACTGTTATTCCTAAAATGTTATGTAAAAATTTCAAATCCATTGAGAGTATATTTTATTTTGTATGATTTTTATACTACTGCACTGCAGAATCTGCGAATCTCTCTATTCCGATTTACAAAATTCGATTTATGTATTTATACTTCTTCAAAATTTCTGATTTTTGGATATGTTGTCCATATACATATTTTCTATCATTTTGGTAAATTTCAAAGGTATCAAACCAGAAGGTTTTGATTTACAAAAGTTTTACTACTGCTGGGCAGAATTCTCAGTTTCAACAAATTCGAATTCAAATACTTCGAATCGATAGTTATACTCCTTGAAAAATTCCTAAATTTTAATATGATCTTTTTAAATGTATATATATTAGCTACTAGTAAATTATCAAAGTTTTATCCCTTGTCGTTTATAAAGTAGAAATTATTTATTCATCACTACACTGTAAAATTCGTTCTTACACATTCTCTACTTCTTTCAAAAATTCCTAAAGTCTCTATGAAATCCTAAATTTCTAATTTCCTCCTAATTTAAAAATCCCATATATATTGATGATAAGATAGGTTCATGTGTGTCTAAGTGGAAGGAAGAACGAGACTACGAAAAGGCTATGGATAATAGGACATCTTGCATCTACATTCCAAGTTTCATCCTTTTTAAAGGTGGGAATTATTTCTATTTTATGGGTTATGTTTGTCTATTTTAAATGCTATGATTGTGACTTTAATGTCTAAGCACAACATTTCATAGGCTATAGGCAACATGCTATATACTATGTTGTGCTATGCTTTGTGCTGTGCTATGCTAGTCAACATGCAATAGGTTAATTACATTCTATGTTATGCTACGCAATGCTATGTGCTATGTCATGCTATGCTCAATAGGCTACAGGGTTATGCTATGCTCTGTTATGTGTTGTGATGTGCTAACAACTATTTTACGGTATGTTGTACGCATTCATTAACTATTGCATGACTTGTATTTAAGATTGACAAACATGTCCCCACTGAGCTTGTGGTTTGCTCACCCCATCCAACATTTCAGTTTCTACAGGCCATTGGAGCTGGATCATGGTACGAGGAGGTGGTGGATGTTATGGTCAAAAGGTTCTCAAATTTTTTTTTATCTCTTCGATTCAAAGTTTTATTGGTGTAAAAACAATGTTCTATTGACGTTATAGTATTAAAAGTTTTGAATCAACTTATGTATTTTTATTCAAATTACGCTTCCGCTAATATTCTATTTGAAATGTTTCAAATTGGGTATTTTCAAAAGATATGTTATTTTTTTTTCTTTCACATCTGTCTTTCAATTGTTCAAAAACGTTTTACAAGTTCAAAAGATTTAATGTAGCTCACATCCCTTCAAAATAAATTGTCTTTTGTTTAAACCTACGAAAATCGGGGTGTGACACTATAATTGTCCTATCAATTATTATTATTATTATTATTATTATTATTATTATTATTATTATTATTATTATTATTATTATTATTATTATTATTATTATTATTATTATTATTATTGTTGTTATTATTTTGTTATGGTTCGTAGAATGAGTATATATATTATAAATAAGAACCTAAATTAAAAAGAAAAAGTAAACTAAAAATAAAAAAAAAATCTCTAGAATGGAAAATGATAAATAAGAGCTTTCACTATTATTCAATTGTTCTAATTTTCATGTGTATAATTTTTTTCTTATTGTTGCTAATCGTAAAATCTTTTAGTATTTTTTCACCATGAAAACACCAAAGTTTAATAGTTTTGCAAACATTTAATATCTAAATAACTTTAAAGTACCATTATTCAAAATTAAAAGTCTTGGAATCATTATCCTAGTAAAAAAGTCAAACTTTGGAGTTACTGAGGTCCAATAATATGTTTAAATTTCTGTAATTTTCTTATAAATACATAAATATCTTTTGTGTAACTTCAATTATTCAATATCCTGAGAATCATATACTAAAGTAATTTTACTTATTGTAAGTATATTTGTGCTAATTGATCTTTTTCTTTCTCTTCAATTATCGAAGAAACCAACTAGAAAAATTATCAGAAATTTATGACGAATCGAATAAAATATAAACAAATAAAAAGAATATAATGTATTTTACCACAAATAAATAATAATAGGCAAAAACTTGGGTGCATAAGATGCACCATAGTGTTATTGTACACCTTGTGGGCCCCACCGGTTCAGTCCAAAAAAAACGCGCGGTTCGGTCAATTATTATTATATTATTTTTTCTTGCGCGCGCGTGTTATATACTTAATGGCATGTTTGTTGAACACTAAAAGCAAGTGGTTTGGTGGTATTTAATGTAGTCTTAAATATCTCAACCTTGAGGTCAAGGGTTCAATTCTGTTTGCATCTTTTTTCCTTCTTCCTTCATTTTGCCTTTAATTTTTTCCTATACTGTCATACATCATAATATACACCGTATCGAAATATTAAATCTTTTTTCCTTCTTCCTTCATTTTGCCCTTTAATTTTTTCCTATACTGTCATACATCATAATATACACCGTATCGAAATATTAAATATACTGTGAGTATTGTAAGTTGGAAAAAATAAATATTTCGCAGTATGAAACAAAAATTAACTAAAACAACATATACTGTCAGGCATCACAACGTACACTGCATCGAAATATTAAATATACTGTGAGTATTGTAAGTTGGAAAAAAAATTGCAGTATAAAACAAAAATTAACTAAAACAACGTATACTGTCAGGCATCATAACGTATACTGTATCGAAATATTAAATATACTGTGAGTATTGTAAGTTGGAAAAAATAAATATTTCGCAGTATAAAACAAAACTTAACTAAAACAACGTATACTGTCATGCAATATAACGTATACTACATCGAAATATTAAATATACTGTCAGGCTTTATAACATATACTATGCTCGAAATTTGAATATACTGTTGGTGAAAAATAAAAAGGTGGTGTTCATATACTCTCAGGTTTTATAACATATACTATGCTCGGAATTTGTATATACTGTTGGTGAAAATAAGATATACTATGCTCGGAATTTGAATATACTGTTGGTGAAACTATGCTCGGAATTTGAATATACTCTCTCAGGCTTTATAACATATACTATGCTCGGAATTTGAATATACTGTTGGTGAAACTATGCTCGGAATTTGAATATACTGTTGGTGAAAAATAAAAAGGTGCTATTAAGATTCGAACCCGCGCACTGAAGGGTACAATGTCGCGCCTTTACCAACTAAGTCAGCGCCTGTTTTGTGATTCCAAACACACCTTAATATATATATATCACGCGCGCAAAATCTTAAGTGGGCCCCACAAGGTGTACAATAACACTAATGTGCATCTTATGCACATGAATGTCACTCATAATAATATAAGATATTATGAATATTTAGGTTCAGGTTTATCATCAGTTGAACTATATATTATATTAAATGTGATAGAAAATTTCATTAGTTGAGACTTGAGAGATTAATTTCAATTATAAAATGAATCTTACTAAATAAATAAAACTTTAAAAAATAAAGTTACTAAATTAGCCTTAAAATTTTACTAATTAATGATTTTGTTTCTTTTTCTATAGTTTTCTTTTTTGATAATTATATAAAACTTAAAATTAAATTAAATAAAAATAATAATATTATGTATATTATTAAAAATAAAGAAAAATATAGAATATAATTAATATGTAGGTTCAACTTATGGCATTAGATGAATTATATATCATATCCATGAATGTTATTAGGGTATCATATCTATATATTGATAGAATAGATGAACTATATACGGCTCTAACCAAATAAATAAAACTTTGAGAATATAGTTAATAAACTAACCTTAAAAACTAAAATTGATGAATGATATAATAGTCAAATCAAATTTTGTCTAACTATATAATAAAATTCAAAGATATAGTTTGTAAATAAAACTTTAAAGATATAGTTACCAAACTAACCTTAAAAATTAAAATTCATTAAAGATATAATAGACAAATCAAATTTTGTAAGAAACAACTCACACTTTTATAATAGAGGTAGATTAGTGTTTTATTTGTAAGATAAACTCTCCTGAGACTGCCATAATCATTTGCATACGTACATCACCACTATAATCGCAATTATGAAATGATTGAGAGTGATTTTGGTAAATTTACGTACCTATGCTCCCGTTTCTCCGTTATTCTGCAACACATATATTTTTCTTTTTACTCTTTTACTTTTCTTCTGTTGTATTGTTATCTTAGAGGTTAAGCTATATATGAGCTACATATAATCTTATCTAGTTTTGCCGACCTAGTTTGGCCATAGTGTAATAATTTTTACATATATTCTTTTCTAGTTGCTCACTTCTATTATAATTTAATACTCTCTCCGTTTTAAAATAAGTGACGTTTTAGATAGAAAGAGAAGAATTAAGAATTAAAAATCTTGACAGATATATCCCTCAACTAATCTTCTTTCTCTCATCTATTATTCCTAAAATCACGTTCCAATAATTATATTTTTCTCTCTCCCTTTATATTTGCACGCTATACTTCTTTTCTTTCCCCCTTTATAATTATATTTTTCTCTCTCCCTTTATATTTGCGCTATCTCGCTTTATATTTGCGCGCTATACTTCTTTTCTTTCCCCCTTTATAATTATATTTTTCTCTCTCCCTTTATATTTGCGCGCTATACTTCTTTTTTTTCCCCTTTATACTGGTAAAGAGATATTTTAGGGTAGTGATAAGCATAAAGTTGGAAGAAATAGTGAAAAATATCTAAAACGACACTTAATTTAAAAAATCATCTAACAACCTAAAACGTCACTTATTTTGAAATGGAGGGAGTATAATTTATCTGTACAATAGGACGTAGTTTTACAAACCTCAGTTATGGTACTTTGTTATTCTGTCAACGACACTTTTTTGCTCTAAACATAACCAACATATTATTTATTGGGTTTCAAGTTTTAAACTTGAGATCTGTAATTTCACATAATTTAGATTCTCCTAATACTTCAGAATAAGAGTTTCCGCTGATTAATATAAATATTTCAAAATTCAATTGTAAAATATAATACAAATAAAATATAAGTTGCCATATAAATAAAAATTCAAATAGCACAGGAAAGGGTCTAATGCATAGAATGTTAAACTATATTGGTCAGTGATTAATGAGAGGCTCGAATATTACACCCAATACAATGGTTATACCGGTGGGACTACCTGTATTGGCTACAATACCCAGTAGTTAGCAAGCTCTTCTAGATGCTCAGCAGCTACGTGCAGGCCCCGGGGCACGGACGTCGGGTTTCCTGCTCTCGTCCTCTCGTGTCACTTCCCGTTTTCCTTGTTTTGACTCATATTCTACTCCCTCCATCCCAGTTAATTTTACACGGTTGATCGGACACGAATGTTAAGAAAAAAATAGATTTTGAGGAATCTTTTACTTTTTCGAAGGTGGAGATTGAGGGTGGAGATTGTAGAGAAATTTCTTTTTTAAAGGTACGCAAAGTTAAGTGGGACGAGTCCAAAAGGAAAGTATGCAAATTAGAATCCTGCTGGGCTAGAATAGGCAGGTGGATATAATTGACTACTTTGAATTTTGGCAAAAACTCGTATGTGATCGTCACACGGTGGTCACACGGAGTGACAGGAAAAAGTATCATTTTTTGTGGTAAAAGTATCACGTTTATCTGTAAAAGTATCACTTTTTTTGAACAAAAAAAAATATCATTTTTTATAGCAAAAGTATCACATTTATCTGTAAAAGTATCAATGTAGTAAAAGTATCACATTTTCTTGTAAAAGTATCACTTTTTCCTGTAAAAGTATCAAGATTTTCTGTAAAAGTGCATTCCGTCACACGTGTGACCGTTCACACACAAGACTCACTCTTGAATTTTTAGATTTTCCTAACCTTCGAAATACAACTAAAAATACCCAAAAGTACATCAAATCATATAAATAACAAAAATCAACCCGGAAATATACTTTTACATGTTATTGCACCTAAAAGAATCAAATCACATAATTCTGTTAATGATTTGCATAAACAAAATCACAAATAATAAGATCCAATCAAACCTAAATAGATCTAAGATCTAACACAGAAGTGAAAAGCTATCGGATATTTGACCCTTTGATGAACCAGAGGAATTATTCTAATTAATAATCTATAAAAAAATATAAAATATTATTTCAAGAAATAAATTATCTGACCCTTCAGATTTTTTTAGGTAATTTGAGAGTTTTCTGATTTTTTAAATAATTAAGAAAAATAAAATATTTCTTACAATCACTTCTTAAAAAAAAAAAAAAGAATTCTGATTTTTAATTTATTTGTATATTTTTTTATAAATTGTTTTAAACTTTTTAAATAAAATTAAATTTTGTAAAAATAATTCCAAGGCTTTTAAGTTAATTTTAAGATATTTTAAGTTAGTTTTCAGAGTTTAGAAATAATTTTAGGTTTTAAGAAAATAACTTTATAATTTTTAAATATATTTTTTTTTATTTTCTTGCCGGAAATTGTCATTGGAGATTGCAATTTTGTAAAAAACGTGGACTACAAGTTGCAATGGGTAAAAATAAAAGTTTAGGTTCCAATGTAACAAAATGAGTATAGTGCAAGTTGATTTATGTAATTGACCCTAATTCGAAATAATATAAGGTAAAATATATAAATTTATTCTAAAATATTTTGAAACGGCAGACCAAGATGCTATATAGTGAAATAATTCTAACGACAGATTTGGAACAAGATTGATAACTTTTGTTAAGATCATAAGGTATATCTAGAAAATAAATTGTGGAAATAATTTAGTTTATCTAAGTTACCATAAGAAAATTTTAGAAAATAAATTTTAAAATTTTCTCATAAGAACTTAAAAAAATTGTTATATGAATCTGAAACTTATATTTAAAAGTTAACAAGTATTTAATAACTCCATAATGACAAAGTAAAATCTAAGATATCGTAAATTAAAATCTACATTTTTTATAAAAGAAATATACGTATAAAATTATTCAATCCGTAAACTAGATCTTATTCAAATTAACTAAAATTACAAAATTAAAAATATTTATCAGTAAATATAAAGTATGTAATAAATACTTATACTTCTCAAAGTAATTAATACCTTACTTATTTAAATTAATCAACATTACAAAATAAAAATTATTTTCAAGTAAATATTAAGTGTGTAGTAAATATTTTTAACTTTCAAAATAATTAATACCTTAAAAAATATTAAATGAATGAAAATAGTTTATTAAATCCTATGATTATTTAATTTAATATAAAATTAAGAAGTAAAATATGAAATACTACTACTAATAATATAGCATTATTGTCTAAGTCATTAGAATCTTGATACCGGTTGAATAGGTAACTGCTTAACTAATTTAATGGTTAAGATTACATTAAGAAGATCCAAGGGTTGTCATGATTAGGTGTATTAATACATCAGGTGCATTATAGAAGGACCCTAAAATATACTCCCTCCGTTTCAAAATAGATAGATGTTTTAGCTTCTTAAACATTTTCCAAAATAATTGATGTTTTTAGGTTTTTTTTACCATTTCTTTTCAATTTTGCCCCTATATAAATCAAAAAATATCTTTGACATCAAAAAATAAATTATTTTTTAATTCTTCTATTTTTTTTTAAAACACCATCTATTTTGGAATGGAGGGAGTATAATGCAAGTGATCAAATTACGGGGAAAACTCAGAATCATCTTCCCCCGCCAAAGGCAGAAAAGAAACTCGAACCAGAAAATACTTATCAAAAGCAACCTGTATTATGAGCCTTTTTCAGTTTTGCAACCTAAACTTTTTAGTTTTTCCGATGACAACCTGTATTAATTATTTTTTTTCAATTTGCAACCTCCGGCTATATTTCCGGCTATATAGGCCATGTGACTTGCACATGTTCTTTTTTGGACCAATAAGATGGCGACACGTGGCGGCTAATAAAATATTTAAAAAAATATTAATAAATATTTTAAAAATTTCAGAAATTTCATTAATAAATCTAGAAAATTAATAAAAAAAATCTGAAATTCTTTTAGAAATTCTAAAAATTTATTTAAAATTTAAAAAAATTATTTATAATCGAAAAAATAAAATAAAATAATTTTGTAATTAATTAAAAATTTCTGAAAATTCATTAATAAATCAAGAAAATTAAAAAAAAAATCTGAAATTCTTTTAGAAATTCTAAAAATTTATTTAAAATTTAAAAAAAATATTTAAAATTTAAAAAAAAATTATAATCGAAAAATAAAATAAAATAATTTTGTAATTAATTAAAAATTTCAGAAATTTCATTATAAATTCTAAAAAAAAAATATTTCTAAAATTAATTTGAAATTCTAAAAATTTATTTAAAATTAAGAAAAATCATTTAAAATCAGATAGCTAATTAAAAAAAATTATTTTAGAAATTAATTTTTAAATACTAAAAAATAATTATAAATTGTAGAAAATTAGTATAAAAGAGAGGGAACTTCGTATATTCCGGTATAAATAAATTTAAGAAGTGCATTTTATGTATTTAATTTTTGGGATTATAAATAAATTTTCTGAATTCTTAATAAATTTTTAGAATTTCTTAAATAATTTTATTTTATTTTTTTAATTTTCTGGAGTTATAAATGTAATTTCCGGTTTTTTTATTATTTTTTATTTTCTGTTTTTAAAATTATTTTTTTGATTTTAAATGATTTTTCTTAATTTTAAATAAATTTTTAGAATTTCAAATTAATTTTAGAAATAATTTTTTTTTTCAGAATTTATAATGAAATTTCTGAAATTTTTAATTAATTACAAAATTATTTTATTTTATTTTTCGATTATAAATAATTTTTTTAAATTTTAAATAATTTTTTTAAATTTTAAATAAATTTTTAGAATTTCTAAAAGAATTTCAGATTTTTTTTATTAATTTTCTAGATTTATTAATGAAATTTCTGAAATTTTTAAAATATTTATTAATATTTTTTTAAATATTTTATTAGCCGCCACGTGTCGCCATCTTATTGATCCAAAAAAGAACATGTGCAAGTCACATGGCCTATATAGTCGGAAATATATCCGGAGGTTGCAAATTGAAAAAAAATAATTAATACAGGTTGTCATCGGAAAAACTAAAAAGTTTAGGTTGCAAAACTGAAAAAGGCTCATAATACAGGTTGCTTTTGGTAATTGACCCTTCATAAATTACACACATAGAACTTAACGAAATCGTAAAGATTACATTACCCAATCCACTCTGAAAAACAAACATTCAAAAGGCAATATTGAGATGTAAAATGTGGAGATTTTATTCATATTTATAACAGGTTGTTTAGTTTCTCCCATGTTCAAGGTCTCTTTTCCTTCCCCAATCATTCATGCAAAGCTGCAGCTTCTTCCCCACTGCTAAGAAATTCACCGCCTGCCGTGGCGTAAATATCTTCACAATCTCCGTCAATGTTTTCAGCCTCAATCGATCAGCCGCTTCCAAAATTCCGACCAGTTCTTTACCGTAGACATCCAGCTCCTCCCCCGCATCGGTGCTGGACCCACAGCCCTTTCTGTCCCCTTTGATCGGAATTGCCACCAGCGGCACATCCATGGCGCCCTGCTGCAACTCCGCCAGACGGGTTGACAGTTTTGTTTCGTCTATTATGGTTTCTCGCTGTAACTCGTCCACCTTGGATATTTGTGTGCTGGAGAGCTCCCCCAAATACTCTTTTGCTACTTCACCAGAAAGGAGCTCGGTGAGTTGGGACTCGACTTCCATGCCACCGAGAGCCAAAATTAGGCGGGCATAAGAAGAAGGCCTACAGCCTCCGATCCATATGACAGATCTCTCCAGGGAGGTGCACCAGGTGGGCGAGATGAACGGAGACACGTCAGCTCGTGCGATGGTGATTCGCTGCAGCATGTAATCTTGGAAATGCTTCATTATATCCTCGATCAATTGGCTGAGGTCCTCATCGTTGGACGCGTCTGCGCTTACTTCAAGGGCTCGGTGGAGTAGGGAGAGTTCTTCGTCTTGGAGCTTAGAAACATGTTTCGTTGAATTGATCATTTCTCCTGCTACTCGTAGCCATGTCGGGTATGGCGCTAGTGAACGATTATCATCATATGTAGATGTTGGTGCACAATAGAATCAACAATAAAATTATCGGATAGTTTTTTGGTATACTAGGTCGCTCTCTTTAAGATGATTCGCCGCTCTGCCCAAATTGTGCAAACAGTATTCAGCCCCGTCGTCCCCAGGATAACCGGAAAGGCACCGGAATACTGACTCCCTCTACTGCTTGGTATACTGATAAAAATATAGAATACGGAAAAAGTTTTTGATTCTCTGTATTCTCTCTTCTCTATCTCGCCCCCACTTAAATAATGGAGGAGACAGGTTTTTTAACGTTACTTAGTGGGATAATAATAAGGAAAGAACGGACCTATCACCTATCAGTTAATGGACTGACTAGGTCTATAATAATTTAAAAGGATATTTTTAAAATTAAACTAAAATATTTTTTTTAATAAAAATTCATAACTCTAACAATCCCCCACTTGAATTTTCCAAAGTATTTTTCCAAAACATTTTCATCAAGCAGTATTATAAAGTTGTGCATAAATAAAGGTGTTGATCAACTTGAACCTTTACATAGTGTGGATGATTTAGATTTTACTAGAGTAACTCGTAGTTTTGAACTCTATCTCTAACAACATCCCACACATAACTCTACCAGGGAGTAGTCCAAAAGCCCGTGCTTTTACGGCCATACACGTGTATCCCGGTATAGTGAATGCTCTAGAGAATTTTGCCCACAATCTCATAGGAAGCGGCCTCACTTCCACATTCACATAGGTAGGTCTATCAAGAGTACTCCTGTAGCTAGGTACCCCAATCTAACTGGATATATAGAACCTATTAAGAGTTAAAAAATATAAACTCAACCTTAATTATATCGCTTCAGGATATCATGCTTCAACACAACAATACTCGAAAGGATTCCAAAATTATAAAATTAGCATGATTCACACATATTACTTACAACTTGTTATTACCCATTGAACCTATTTCTTGGGATCTCCAGTCTATAGGTTGGGTTACCATCGTATGTAACTCATCAATCAATCTAAGGGCAAAAGTCCCATTCCTTTCGAGGTTCTGCAAACTTTCTCTCGTGCTAATCCTTTAGTCAAAGGATCAGCTAAATTTTCATCAGTCCGTATATGATCCACTATAACAACTCCTGTAGAGAGGTATTCTCTAACAGTACTGTGCTTACGACGTATTTGTCGTTTTTTGCCTTTATAATAACGGTTCTGAACTTTTGCAATAGCCGCGGTACTATCGCAATGGATCAATACAGCTGGAATCGGTCTTTCCCATAAGGGAGTATCACATAGCAGATTTCTTAATCATCCTGCTTCTTCACTAGCTGTAGCTAGTGCTATCATCTCAGACTCCATAGTGGATTGAGCCAAAATAGTCTGTTTCTTTGACTTCCAAGAGACAGCCCCACCAGCTATATTAAAAATATAGCCACTAGTTGCCTTTGAGTCATCTGAAAGAGTATTCCAGTCGGCATCGCTATATCCTTCTAGGACAGCGGGAAACTTCTCATAATGTAAACCAAAGTTCACAGTTCTTTTCAAATATCTCATAACTCTCTCAATAGCATGTCAATGTTCAATACTCGGTCTACTTGTAAATCTACATAACAATCCCACAACATATGCAATATCTAGTCTAGTGCAATCAGTTACATAGCGTAAACTACCAATTATGCTCGCATATTCAGATTGTCTTACACTATCACCAGTATTTTTAAATAATTTTACACTAGGATCATATGGTGTGCATGCAGGTTTACAATCAAAATTATAAATTTTTCAAAACTTTCTCAATGTAATGTGACTGATCTAAGCAAATTCCTTTTACAGGCCTAGTTATCCTAATTCCAAGAATAACGTTTACTTCACCAAGATCTTTCATATCGAAATTTGCACATAACATAGATTTCACATTGTTAACCACATGAATATTAGAACCAAATATAAGCAAATCATCCACGTAAAGACATATAATAGTGCAAAGCTCATTCTCTGATTTATAATAAATGCACTTATCACTCTCATTCACTTTGAAACCATGTGAGATAACAAGATTATCAAATTTTTCATGCCATTGCATTGGAGCCTGATTTAATCCATAAAGAGATCTATTCAATTTACACACTTTATCTGCTTGCTCAGAAATTACAAAACCCTCAGGCTGATCCATATAAATTTCTTCAATCAATTCACCATTTAAAAAAGCAGTTTTCACATCCATTTGATGCACAACAAGATCATGAATAGAAGCAAGTGCAAATAAAACACGAATTGATATAATTCGACTAACAGGCGAAAAAGTATCAAAGAAATCAATACTCTCTTTTTGTTTAAAACCTTTAACAACTAGGCGAGCTTTGTATTTATCAATTGTACCATCAGGTTTCAATTTCCTTTTCAATATCCATTTACATCCTATAGTTTTGCAGCCAGGAGGTAAATCAACTAAATCCCAAGTCCTATTAAAAGCAAGTGATTCCATTTCATCATTTATAGCTTCTTGCCAAAATTCAGCATCTACAGAGGACAAGGCTTCTTGTATATTTTGTGGGTCTTGTTCAACAGGAAAAACATAATAATCAGAACCATAGTCTTTAGCAATTCTAGCACGTTTACTCTTTCTGGGTTCAAATTTCAATTCCATACAAGGTTCACTTATTCTAGTTATTGGATTATTACTAGAAGTCGAGCCCCCACTATTCCTTGATATAAAAGGGAATTTATCTTCATAAAAAACAGCATCATTTGATTCAATAATGGTATGAGAATTCAAATCAAAAAATCTATATGCTTTATTGTTCACAGCATAGCCAATAAACACACATTCATAAGCTCTACTAGCAAGTTTTTTCTTTTTTGGATCAGGAATCCTTACGTAAGCCAAACAACCCCAAATTTTAAAATAAGATAAATTTGGCTTTCTGCCTTTGAAAATTTCGTATGGAGAGACATTGGTTTTTGATTTGAGAACACGGTTCAATACATAACATGCAGTCAATAAAATCTCTCCCCACCAATAAGAAGCAGCACCAGAATTTAATAAAATAGCAACAACATACTCAGTCAAAGTCCTATTTTTTCTTTCAGCTTTTCCATTCATTTTAGGAGAATAAGGTGCTGTTTTTTCATGAATAATGTCATGTAATTTAAAAAACTCAATAAACATATCAGAATCTTACTCAGTACCTCTATCACTACGCAGTCTTTTCACTTTCTTATTGCATTGATTTTCAATTTCAGTGATAAATAATTTAAACATATCAAATGCTTTACTCTTATGTTTCATGAGATAAACATAAGTATAATCAGAGCAATCATCAATAAATGTAATAAAATATCGTTTTCCATTTCTAGTCAATACACCATTAAATTCACATATATCAGAATGAATTAAATCAAGTGGCTCAAATTCCTTTTGTATTACTGATTTATGAGGAGTTTTAGTAATTTTTGCTTGAGTGCAAAATTCACATTTTTCAAAATCATTTACAGACAATTTCGGAATTAAGCCTAAATTACACATATTTTTAATTGTACGTTTATTGACATGATATAATCTAGAATGTCAAGTATTAAAAGAACAGATATAAACAGAAGGGGAAATTTTATTCACGTCAACATTCAACTTAAACATCCCATCAATAGCATAACCCCTACCAACAAAAACATTGTTTTTTGCTAAAGTATAAACATCAGCCCCTATAGTCTGAGTAAACCTAGCCTTGTTGAGAAGGTAGCCCGAAACAAGATTCTTCCTCATCTCTGGAGTATGCAAAACATCTTTGAGAATCAGGGTCTTTCCAGAGGTAAACTTCAACTCTACCTCACCAATCCCGGCAACAATAGTAATAGTAGTGTGAGAATCACCCAAAAGTACATTTTTATCCTTGGTTTCAGAATAAGATTTGAACATAGTTTGATCAAAGCAGACATGGCGAGAAGCATCCGTGTCTACCCACCACCCTTCGGATCCTCCAATTAAATGGATTTCAGTAATCATGGCAATAAATGGCTCCTCAATAAGATTAGCCTGTGGTGCAACACGTTGAGTCCCATTTCGACAATTCCTAGCCATATGGCCAGATTTGTCACAATTCCAACATTTAAATTCTCCCACTGGGACTCCCGTATGGACCACATCTTTTCTCACTGGGGTCCATTTCTTGAAGGGGAGTGTTGATTATTCCTATTCTGGAACTGAGGAAGCATTCCAGTTTTGAAAATTACGACGATTTTGATTTTGATTTTGATTCTTCATATTTTTGGGTTTTGGTTTTAGAACAGCGGAGGTGGAGTATTTTTGAACATTTTTGTTGTTAGACACAATAAGAATTTCTTCCTTCTGATCTTGTTTCCGGGCTTCTTCCTCAATACGAAGGCGGGTTATCAGACTTTCCAGTGAGAATTCTTTGGTTTTGTGCCTGAGAACATTTTTGAAATCTTTCCAACTAGGGGGTAAGTTATCAATTAAAACATCAACTTGAAATTGTTCATCTAAAGCCATACCTTCTGAGATAATCTCATATGCAATTTTTTGTAGTTCATGAGATTGTACCTCCACGGATTTGTCATCAGACATTTGGTACTTGAGATATCGGCTCACCGCGTATTTCTTTGCTCCAGCCTCCTCAGTGTCATATTTCTTCTGGAGTGCATCCTAGACATCTTTGGCAGACTCTTTGGAGGAGTAGTAATCATATAAATCGTCCGTCAAACCATTAAGAATAAAATTCTTGCACAAGAAATCAGTTTCCACCCATGCTGCTTGTTGCTTTATTTGTTCATCAGAAGGACTATCCGGTAAATTGGGTAAAGTGGGTTTTTCAGAGGTGAGAACGGATGAGACTTTTCTGGTGGTGAGAAAAAATAACATTTTCTGTCTCCATATTTTGAAATGGAGACCCTCAAAACGAAAGGGTTTGTTGAGGTCAACGGTGACGGAATCAATTTCGGTGTTCATGGCAGAAAAGATCGTCTTAAAATTGTTGGTGCACAATAGAATCAACAATAAAATTACCGGATAGTTTTTTGGGTTGAGTCGTGTACTAAGTCGCTCTCTTTAAGACGATTCGCGGCTCTGCCCAATTTGTGCAAGCAGTATTCAGCCCCGTCGTCCCCAGGATAAAACAGCCCAGAAAACTCTCTGTCTCGGAACCCTTCTGCACCGGAAAGGCACCGGAATACTGACTCTCTCTACTGCTTGGTATACTGATAAAAATATAGAATACGGAAAAAGTTTTTGATTCTCTGTATTCTCTCTTCTCTATCTCGCCCCCACTTAAATAATGGAGGAAACATGTTTTTTAACGTTACTTAGTGGGATAATAATAAGGAAAGAACGGACCTATCAGTTAATGGACTGACTAGGTCTATAATAATTTAAAAGGATATTAAATTAAAATATTTTTTTTAATAAAAAGTAGATGTGAAACTGGGGTGGTCACGGAACCTTGGAATCTGTCTTCTGTTGTATTTACTCTTCTAGAATAAGACAACATCCTCAATCAGTAAGTTGATCCCCTGAACCAGAATATAGAAACCAAAATAACGTGCCTTCTTTATATATTTTACAATAATGACAAACTGGATTCATCAGGGAAATAATTGGCATCATCATTACAAGAGCCCACGCGCAGCGCATCACAATATTCGATTTTACTTTAAATTAAAAATAGATAAAATTCAAAATATTTAGATTAACACGTTTTTAATTAAAATTAAAGTATTACTCAAAGTGGATGAAATTCTTAAAAGGTGATAATTTCGAACTTTTTATTCAAATTCATATTCTATTATAATTCTATCTTCGTTTGGGGTAATGATATTATAATAAAAAATTACACAATATTTATTTAATAAAAGGTATGTTACATTATTTTGAATTAAATCGGTGATTTCACATATTTTATGTATTTTTTCTTCTAGAGCCTTGAGATAGATTTTTGTAATATTTTAAGAATCATTTGAAATAAGTTTAAGATATAAGGGATCCATTGAAACAAAAAGTATTTCAGGAACTAAGTGAATAAAAAATTTAGAAGTTCAAGAATCACTTAAAACAACATATTACTTTAAGGACCATTTGAAACAAACATTATTACTTTAATGACCTTAAAATGTATATTGTGAATTATAAGGGCTCGTTTACTTCCGTTTGGGGGTTATCACCCGTGGGCCGTATCCTTGATAACCCTTTGGGCTTTTCAGCTTATTAAGACAAAACCATCCAAGACATACCTAGTTTGATTACCCACTAGTCCCACTCAAACCCATTTTATGTAATACGTTTCCGTAAATTGATAACTACTTGTAACAGTGGGGTTGAATATGGAAAGTCGTCTTTGCCCTCTGGAAAAACATATCATTTCACCTCTGGCTCAAATTCAATCCACTTTTATATTGTTCTTTCCGAAAAGTTCTTGCCGAACCATAGAATGGGATCAGCAAGATTCGACTACGATGGCCCAAGATGGAAGCAGCAAGCGATCAATATGCAGAAAAAAGAAAAGAAAAAAGTAACAAAATTGAAGGAATTACTACAGAGAGAAGAATTGCATGAAAAGTTTGAACCCTGTAAATAACCATGTACAGTTGTGAATGAGAATCAAGAACAAAATTTAAGAAGGTTGGTAGATTTGATGTAAATTAACAGCAGTATTACAAAAGATCATACAACCAGAACCTTCGGTGAAATGGGAAGAAAAAAAGAAAGTGTTACGAAGCTAGTGGAATAGCCCAAAGGTTATTGAGGAACTAATTCATAGGGGTGAGCATACCGAACCGAACCGACAATAATCGAAATCGATTTTTTCTATATTTTTACAATCAAATTAAACCGAACACATCTTCTTAACCAAATTAAAATTTTCCGGTTCGGTTTCGATTTAGGTTTAGATTTTAAAATTTTTACATTTTATTTTATTTTTTATAACAACAAATATCGATTTTCATAATTCGTTTTTCTATTAAAAAACAAAATTAAAGAAGGGACGAAAACATAGGGATAAGTTTTAATTTCCATGCATGTTAAATGTGGAAATTATTAATGTATATTATTTTAATCAAGAAATATTATTAAAAACATATAATTAAATATGAGTAATTCGGTTCGGTTCGGTCAACCAAATTATTCTTGATTAAGAACCGAACCGAATTATAAATCGATTTTAATATTTAGAACCGAACCGATTCGATTGTATTTACAAAATCGAACCGAAACACTCAATTCCGATCAATTTTTCGATTTCGGTTCGATTTGCTCACCCCTAATTCATAATATACCCAATACACAATCTAGGAAAATGTGAGAGTTCCAAATGAGATTTGTTGGGATCCGGGACGAAAGAGAGGCAGTTTGGAAGTTTCATCTCTTTTTCGAGACATTATTGCAAACACATCAAATGGGATATAACTGTCATACCTCCATTAGGTGGATTGGAATCCCAGCTACAGTAATTTTAATATGGATTTTTAACGGGCCGGGTGATGAATTAATATTTATAGGCCCAACTAGTAAACAATGGGTTGAACATGATTAATTACTCTTATCAACCCTATTACCATGAGGTAAACGAGCCCTAAAGTTACAGACTTCTGATACACCTCTTTGGACCTTTTATAATTTTTTTCTTCGGAATTTCATCAATAATCCTCTATTCATATGTCTTTTAATAGGATTCACCTTATACACGGTGTTTTCCCCCATTTATCTACCCCTGCATTTGCTTTTCATTTTATAAAGATTAATATCGGTGTTGGTACAGACCAGTTTTAGTTTGAAAAAAGCAGATTGATGCCACAATCCACAAGCAGAAAATACATGCTTTCACGTTCATCTTTTTCTTTTTTAATGTAGTAAAGTTTTTCGTTTATTTTACTAAACCCAAGGAATCCAGATTTACCTTTGTTAAACATTAAGGGGCTGTTTACTCCGTTTGAATAGGTTGAATAAGGACTAATTGTTCAGGTTAATCCACCATTTACTTCGTTGGTTATTAAAAAGAGTCTTATCCCGGATATTCGGGATAACACGAATTTCGATGTAATTTTATCCCTCATTACCTATCCCACATCAATAGATGGGTTTATTAATTTTGGAGGTTGGATTATATTAAATTACAGGCATTACCATATATTAAACGGTCGGAATACCCTATAAACCGTCTTAAGATCCAACGGGAAAGAACCGGATTGAACCGGGAAAAATAAAAAAATGGGTGAACCAGAGAACCCAGAAAAAATCGGTTATTCCTATTATTTTACAATTTTTTTTGTTTTTTTGTTTTTTTTGTTTTTGTTTTTTGTTTTTGTAGTTTCTTTTATTATTTTGTATTTATTCCACTTATAAATTTCCTTTTGTTTATGGGTTTATAAAATTTTAACAACTCACCCATTATTTACCATATTTATCATGTTTGAAAATAGATTTTGGAGTTAAAAGAAGTTTAGGGACTATAAATTATTAAATTTTATTCAAAACATTCATATTCTTAGTAGTTTATTAAGTTATAATTATCTTTATTTGAAATTTGAAGTTTAATTGATAAGTTTTTTTTGTGGATGTTAATATATATATATAATTACATAAGAAAAATTAATAAATGGTGACTATTACTTTTCCGGTTGGACCGCCAATCCAACCAGTCCGATAATAACGCAATTGGGACAATATTGGGTAGAATTTGTATAAATCATAGAACTTAATTACCCCGAGTAAATACTGGATATGATAAATTGTATTATCTCAATCCCTCATTCTAATATACCATAATCTTATACACCTTATTATAGACAACCCAAAGAAACGGGCTCTAAACAAATAAAGGCAAAACATTAAATAAGAGCAAACATTCTTGAAGACCAAATATGCAGCAGGCTTCCACTCGTTCTTGATTCCTTCCATGGCGTGATATCGATTCGTAAATGGAGTCGAGGCTAAATTGTTCCATTCGATTACTATTATCTGCAACATCTAAGGTCCTAGTTTGAAAGAAAGGTATGTGTGAGTCTATAATTTATTTCTGACCCTTATCTTACAACATCAATCTGTACTATGATTTGCTTTCGATTTCTCAATGGTTCCATCTAACTAGTTATACGGTTAAATTTTCTGATTCCTGCAAATTTTCAAAACTTCAACAGCCATGGAGGTAATTCATTATACTTGGAGCTATCCCAACGTTTGAAAAGAAATGCACAGAAATAAGGAGTGACAGAGATTTCCTCATTTTATATTTAATCTCCGCAGAAAAATCCTAACGTATTACTAAGGTCAATTTTGTAATTTGATTTTTAATTCTAAAATGATTGCGTTGCAAACACTATCACTTCCCAAAATTTAGTTAAATGTACGTTTCTCTCAAATACTACCAACTTTTATTAAAAGTAATTTTACTTACAATCTCTAAAGTTAATTACTTTTCTTAAATCACAAGCAATTGAAACCACCCCTTTAGTCACAAATAGCGCAAACAATATTGAGAAGTTCTATGGAGACGAAGAAGTATGATTAATATAACTAAGTACAGTGAACCCAGAATTAACATCAAGAGAAATTTTTTACAAAAAAATTGAAGAATCGAATAAGAACAACGAGCGACGAGTTGCTGCTAGTATTTATATGTTGTAAGTGTCAAACTTTAGTCTATGATTTTTACGGATCAAATAAGTATTGGATATAATAATAAATTAATTGGTAAATTGGATTATAAAAAAATAGAGTTGAATTGAAAATATTATGTGTATTATTACTTTAGATATACTATAAACATATTAACGGGTTAATATACCTATATTTATTGTATATATATATATATATATATTTGTTCTTATAATTATTCACTATAAATATTTTATTCTATTATTAATTATTACCTTCTTTATGAAATTCTAAAATAATAGTAGTATTATAAACTATTACATTTCACTAAAACTTATAATTAATTAAATACCATAATATAAGATTTGATCAAATGATATATCAAATTTGTTTAGTTACTTTATTGAAATTGGTTCTACTCGATTCTACTTCGATTTTTTGGTTCTACTTTGTCGCATTTTGAAACTGGCTGAACCCAAGCTTACATATAACTAAATACTACTACTCTATCCTGGCTAATTTTGCATACTTTTCATTTTCGTCCGTCCCAGGTGAACTTACACACCCCTTAAAAAAGAAAGTTATAACACAATCTTCAGCCTCAAAATCTCCACCCTCAATTCACCTTTGAAAAGTCAACAAAATCTTAAAAAGTAATTTTTCATAATACTTGTGTCAATCCTCCCAGTGCAAGATTAGCTGGGATGGAGGTAATATTAAGTTTATAGAGTGAGTAGTGTGTGTGACGTTTTTACGTGTGATGGTTTCACGTGTGACGGAATACATTTTTACAGGAAAAAATAATATTTTTACAAATAAAAACTATATTTTTGCTATAAAAAGTGATACTTTTTTTGTTCAAGAAAAATGATATTTTTACTATAAAAAGTGATTTTTTTTTCCTGACACATGACGCAACAGTCTCATGCAAATTTTTGTCAAGATTATATATAAAACATTGAAATTACTCTCCTAACCAGTAGGCACTTGGGGTATTTGGGCTAGTCCAGCCCAATAAGTGTTGTAGAGTAACGTAGCCCAAATGTTTCCAAGAAAAGGGTTTAGACAAAATTTCTCTTCTAATTAGCAACAGGGCAAGAAACTCTAGTCTCCGATTAGGGCCCAATTACAATAGCTTATATAAAAATAAAATAATGTACTTCAAATTATACAAATTAATGTTATGTATATAAATGTATTATAACTCAAATACTTTACTAACTTAAATTCAAATTCAAATTCAAATCGAATATTAATCTAATAATTAAAAGGTGATTCAAATTTTATTCGTAAAAAATATTCGAACTTATTCGATTTGATTCGAGATTCGAAAAGGTTTTTTTATAATTTTTGAAATATTGAAATATTAACTTTTTTTAAATTACAACTTTTAATAATATAAATATTACCTATATAAATTTATTTAAAAAATATATTTTTATATATTATATATATTATTTAATTTTTCAAAATATGTGATACGAATCAAATATTCGAATTATTTGAATCGAATATAACTATATTTGTATTTCGAATTCAAATATTATATGAACCTAATAGTACTCCCTCCGTCCCAGCTTATCTTGCACAGGAAGAGGTCGGCATAGGTATTAAGAAAAATTGTTTTTCGATTGTTTGTTGATTTTTCAAAGGTGAATCGAGGGTGGAGATTATGTTATAATTTTCTTTTTTTAGGCTGTGCAAGATAGGGTGTAACGACCGTTTAAAGAAAGTGTGCAAGATAAGATGGGACGGAGAGAGTAATTCATATTCGAATTTGAGTTTTTCGAATCCAAATCATCTTAATCTAATACGAATCGCGAATCGAATCAAAATTATTTAATTTGTTTTACATCCCTGGCCTCGTGCAAAGCTGAAGCTTCTTCCCCCGCCAGAAATTTTGTTACTTTTATATTTCCAACACTTTATAACAATAATAATATGATTTCAAAACATTATTAATATAATAAAATATATTATATCCTATACATCAGCACAATTAATCATCTTTTGGAAAACCAATTATTTTCTATTTTTTTTAAGTATTTTCGGTCCTCAATCAACAACATGTTATGTGTTTATGTGGCTATTGAGCAAAAAGGATCTTTTGTTGCTTTAGATGACAGGAGGCGACAGAATACACTATTGTGGTAGCTGAAATGTTGGATTCCTCTGCTACATTACAATACCTTGTATTATGTACCTTAAACAACACAATATAGTTACGTATGATGATCCCTCCAAACAAGCTGTCCCAACGGAGGATTTAAAATCGAACCAGAAAATACTTATTCATTCATAAATTTCACACATAGAACCTTAACAAAATCAAGAAGATTACATCACCCAATCCACCCTAAAGAAACATGCATTCAAAAGGAAATAAGGTGAGATATATCCATGTTTATAACTGGATTTTTAGTTTCTCCCATGATCAAGGTCTCTTTGCCTTCCCCAATCCTTCATGCAAAGCTGCAGTTTCTTCCCAACTGCTAGAAAGTTCACCGCCTGTCGTGGCATAAGTATCTTAACAATCGCCGTCAACGTTTTCAACCTCAACCGATCAGCCACCTCCAGAATTCTGACCATTTCTTTGCTGTGGACATCCAGCTCGTCCCCTGCATCACTGTTGGACCCACAGCCCCCTACGCCCTCTTTCATCGGAATTGCCACCAGCGGCACGTCCATAGTGCCCTGTTGCAAATTTGCCATACGGGTTGACAGTTGCCTTTCCTCTCTTATCGTTTCTCTCTCTAACTCGTCCACCTTGGACAGTTGTTTGCCGGAGAGGTCCCCCAAATACTCTCCTGCGAGTTCACCAGAAAGGAACTCGTTGAGTTGGGACTCGACTTCCATGCCACTGAGAGCCAAAATTAGGCGGGTATAAGAAGAGGGCCTACAGCCTCCGATCCACATGACAGATCTCTCCAGGGAGGAGCACCAGGTGGGCGAGATGAAGACCGACACGTCAGCTCGTGCCATGGTGATTCGCTGCTGCATGTAATCTTGGAAATGCTTCATGATGTCCTCGATCAATTGGCTCAGGTCATTGTTGTTGGTGGACCCATTTTTGCTTAGTTCAAGGGCTCGGTTGAGTTTGGAGAGCTCTTCTTCTTGGAGCTTCATCCACTCCTGGTAGAAACATGTTTCATTGATTTGATCGTTTCTTCTGCTACACGTAGCCATTTCCGGTGTGGCGCAAGTGAAATGAGTAACGATTATCATCATATATATAGGCGTTGTACATGTGAAGCTGAGGTGGTCACGGACTGAACCTTGAATTCTGGTTTCTGTTACTTTTCCAGAACAAGACAATATCTTCAATCAGTGTGTTGATTTCTTGAACTAGAACAGAGAAAACCAAAATAATATGCTATAATAATGACAAACTGGATTCATGAAGTGGCATGATCATCACAAGCTTTCTATTTAGTCTCTGACATGGTGGTAACTGAACCAGTTCTCCCATCAGTAGCACATGCGCACGTCTTCCCATCAAGAACAGGACAATATCTGCGATCAAACCCTCTGCAGTTTCCCTTTTTTCCTTCAGTTTTAAGTATCCAGTTTAACAAGATTCTTAGGTTCCAACCATCAAAGTTTTTAATTTAGTTACCTCAAAGCTGTCACAATCTAATATTCAGATAATCCCAATTTCACAAACAAACATGCTGACATATGTGCAAGTTGAAATGCTAATAACAAATAAAATTTTGAAATTATGCCAATACTAATCAAAACCGAAAGCAGCAGTATTGACACTGAGCCCAAATAAAGCAGACCCCTCTAGAACCAACCTCATGCTTCATTAAAACTAAACACACAACCTATTAATCCAATCTGTTGGATTCGATGACATCTTTATCATGATTTGTATGTGTAACATAGAAAATAGAACATCACAAGATTATGATCCAGAAAAATCAACAAGGATAAACAAGAATGTTAGGAACTAAGAATTTACTCGATCACTGACCAAAAGCAGTATCAGAAGTTTATTTTATCTGCCTTAGATATCTCAAGCAGCCAAATAGCATGACGTTAAGGTTTGATCGAGGTGTTGAAGTGGATAGATTTGAAATGAATGATTTTTAAGTGAACTTGAAATCCGCTTACATCACTCAATTTGAAAAAAAAAATATGATAAAGTTGATTGTTCCTAAATCCATATTAATCAACCATTCGGCTGCGTTTGGATTGAGGGATTTGTAACGGAAGGGTTGAAAGTAACAGATAATAGATCTACCAAAATTAGAGTGGATTAAAATAAACTCATTTTTCTCGAAGATTACTTTAGGATTTCAAATCCATATACCAAACAATCACTAAGAGATATACAACCATGGATTTCAAATCCATCGTCAAGTCCTTGAATCCAAACACAAGTTCAAAGAATTCACCAAGATGGATTGCAAATCCTTAAATCATTCAACCAACTGTTACCTAAGATAGCTTGAAGGGAGCAATGCAACAGAATAAAAAACACAATACTTGAGATCAAACGCACTAAACTCATTTACGATCTGATACTAAACTGATCAGAGATGTTTACTTACAAGTTACATCTGAATCAAGAGAGAAAAATCGGAGACAGTTTCCTTGTTATGTATAAACCACATCAATCCTCATCATGATCAGAATACTTGCTGGCAGTACCACCACGCTTCTTAGCTTTCTTATCAGCCTTCTTCTTTTCCTTGACTTTCCCTGCACTCCCTTTGTTTCCCACACCTTTGCCCCCCTTGCCTCCACCTTCAATAGCTCCCACCCCTTTGCCACCACACTTTTGCCTGTTTTTCCCAGCTAGCCCCTTCGCCTTCACTTCACTCCTATGCCTCTCCGTCTTGGTTGGTGCATAATGATCGTCAGATGTACAAGGTGGATCATACACGTCAGGTGACCAAGAAACCCGGCAGTCCTTAGGTGGCTTGCCTTCTTTCTCACGACTTCCTTTAAGAGCAGAGACTAGATTTAAATTGGATATTGGTGTCATAATTGGTTCGTGTTTTGGTGGTTCAGTCTTTAGATAGCCCTTTTGAGCCAGAATCGTATCTTCTGATAAATCCTCCTCCTCTTCCGCTTCATCTTCCTCTTCATCCTCAAAACTTCCTTTAGATTCAGTTTCTGCATACCCCATTTGAGCCAGCAATGCGGCTTCTGACAAATCATCTTCATCTTCCTCCTCGTCCTCAACGCAATATCTCTCTACAGGAATTCTCTGCACAGTACGTGTCGAATTCCCATCACTGATCTTTAGCTCGCCCGAGATTCCAGTGCTTATCTTGTCCATTGTACTATCATCGCCAACAGAAGCGTTGCTACTATAAACAGCTTTCAACTTTTGACTTCCAGAATCGTAAGTACCACAAAAGGAACGGCTGTCCATTGATCATCAACGGAAGAGTATAATCTGTGACTTTTTAGCCTGTAATTGCTTAGAGATATTAATAACGGAATCGTACATATAATCTGGAAAAGTTCGACATGGTGTGTGATTACTTGCAAGAAAAATAAGGAATATCCGAAAGGAAAACAGAAAAAGGATCTAAATCATGATATAGAAATACCCTATCCCTACGATCAACTATATCAAGAAGCGGAATTTTAATATACTATAATCAAATTCAACAAACGAATAACTCTAGATTCTGCAGAGTAATGAAAACTTCAAGCAGCAAAAAAATTAAAATTAACGATCATTACCAAATTAATTCTCCAACTTTGGTTCGGTAGGTAAAGTACGATCACACGAATAATTTCGCAGCAGTGTCAACGAAAACAGATTAGATTCAGATCAAAAATTGAAAAACCCTAGATTAGAACTCAAGCACAAATCCCGAAAGCTAATTTTGACTGGGTCAAGAGCTACGTACTGTTCTTCAAGGACAAATTTTTTTGGTGCTTTGTGGGCCGAAAAAGGTTTATTTAAGTGGGCAACGAAGGAGTTACAACTCGCAAGCACGAAGCCCATTATTGAAACGTGGTAGCCCACTTCCTGTGGCTACTACTTACATGGATTGTCAAACTTACAATAAGTACCAAGCCCATAATTAAGGGCAATTTGAGAAGTGAAAAAGAAATAGAGAATTTTTAAAATTTAAGTAGTGCTATATAGAGTGAAAAAGAAATAGACAATTTTTAAAATTTCAGTGCTATAGAATATATATATATATATATAAGTCAAATAAGGTTATTTAACTTTCTCGCCTTATTTTTACTTCATAATTTGGTAAGTTGTTATACCTTTAATAAGTCTTCAATTTTATTTTAATTTTTCTAAATACTAATAAACTTTTTTATTTCTAATTCGTTTTTTATGTAAGATATATCATTTCAATGATCTTTTCACGAGCTTTAATTTAACATCCATATCATATATATTATAATTAGTTGAAAAATAATATTATTTTCTTGGTTAATTGTATGTATCAAACATTGTTTATTGGCCTACAAAACTAGATTAACTAAACAAGGTTTTTTTGTAAAAATAAAAATAAAACAAAAAAATAAAACAAAAAAAATGATTTATTTATAAAATACAGTTAGTCAGCATTTCATTTTACATTATATTTGTTTAATATTTGATCCCCTAGTGTGCATGTGCGCACACGCACACATATATATATAGTGAGAGTAATTATGTAATTAACATTTTTTTCGTCTAAAACTTTGGACCATAATTAGTACTACCTTCGCTTTTATTAAATGTAGTTTTAGATTTTGTCAATTGTTTTTAAATAGATATCTTTTTCGATTTTTTTCCCTAAATTTTTCATTACTATCCGTATAATTTTTCTAATTTTTATTAGATGAAAAAAAAATATTCCCTCCGTCCCGAATGAGCTTGTACTCCTGAGGGTGCACATATATTAAGAAAAATTATTTTTTGCTTTGATGTTGACTTTTCAAAGGTGGATTGAGGGTGGAGATTGTATTATAACTTTCTTTTTTAAGGGTGTGCAAATTTGATTGGGATGTACCGAAAAGAAAAGTGTGCAAGTTCATTCGGGACGGGGGGAGTATTAGATATAGTTTTAGGTTTTGTCAATTTCTTTAAATAGATGTTTTTCTAGCCTTTTTTTTTTTTCTTTCTAATTTTCCCAATACTATCCTTACCATTATTTCTAGAATTCTCTAATTTTTTTATTTTACCATATCAAGTATCATACACAAAGAAAGATAATATAAAGAAAAGATGATGATAAACTGGGAAATTCCACTAGAATGTCTAAATTTCAGAAAATGTCTTAATTTCCTGAATTTTAGGAGTATTCAATTCAGTGCCTGAATCTTGATTTTTATTTCTTTTTTTTTCCTATTTGTAATATCCCAATATTTTGGTCTATAATTTAATTCTAAAATATTATTTTACGTGCTCGCATAGATAATTAGATATTATATAATTTATTACGTCTTTCTAAAGTTGTTCCTTGATATTTATTTATAACACAAAAAGTGGAATAAAAATATTACTATTTAAATTAAGCCCAAATCTTATTTATAAATATTTGGGTCAAACTAGTCAGAAATTCTAAGACAGTATAGTCGACTCTACTAGTTACTTGTATTTATTATTTTTAGCCTAAATTCAAGTAAAGAAATCCTGATATTTATTTCTCGTCCAACTACTTGCTGAAAATATACTTTTACGACATCTCAAGTTCAAGTTACTTTAAGTGCTTTTATTTCAATCTCAATAAACAAGAACTGTGTAACACCCAGTACTTTTATAAATTATTATTTAATACAATAATATATATATATATACACATATGTATAGCATATATTTATTCATTTATTGGTATATTAAACTGGGCAAAAATCATTATATTTGAATTCAACGTTCGGCCTATGGCCTAACCACAAGTAAATTTGGTCCGTTTAATATTTTCAAGACCAGCTACATTGGGAATCATCATTATTTATTTGCAAGTCCATTTGTTTGTAATTTATTGATTAATTTTAAGTTCAATGTCTCAATAGGAAAAATTATTTATTTATTTTAATCTTTTTACATTCATTATTCATCTCATTGTTAAAGAACAAATACTTGAGTCCAAGACTCAAGCCTAATGCACTAAAAAATCAGACGAACACACGTCTTGAGCCCAAAAATATTATTTACTAACCGAGTTGACTTACACGATCTTATAGTAATTCTAATTCTTTGCAACCAATAGTAATAGTAATACTAATTAAAATAGGATTTCAAGCTTCCTAATCCTAATGAACTACTAACCTAAAGCTAAGTATAAAAGGAGTATTCATATACTTACATTCTAGTGAAAACCCCCCAAAACTAGCACATTTAGTAAGAAATATATTAGTTTTGTCACATTTTTAAAAACTTATTAATTTTAGCATTTTTTGTCTTGTGATCCATTTCACTCTCACCTAGGCATGTCAAAATCGATTTGCCACGCCCCGATCCACTTCGATCGGAGGTTTTTGGGGCTGGGCAAAATCCGTGCCGATGAAGAACGGGGCACGCCCCGCCTCGCCCCGTTCACATGCCTACTCTCACCCCCTCCCACCCCCTCTTCAAAATTGTCAGCCTCCAATCTTTTCCATCACCTTTTATTTTTCTCTCTCCTCTTTTTTTGCAGACTCTATTTTCACTCTATTTTTTTCAACATGGGAACGATGTCGTGCACGAATTAGTGACACTATATTTTACATGGCACCATGATTTCGGCATCACGTGAAAATATTATATTAGTTCGAAAATAATTTTTATTTGTCTACTCGTGCCATGACAAATAACCCTCTTGCCAGTATAAATATATCTCGTGCTAGTACAAACCTTCTTTTGTGTACTCGTGCCATGACAAATGTACCTCGTGCCACAACAAATGTACCTCGTGCCACAACAAATATACATCGTGCCCAAATCTCGTTATAAGTCGTGCCCACAGAAATACACAATTTCTTCTCCGTTTTGTTCGTCTTCTCCGTTCATATTTGGACTCATCGAAGTTGCAACAACGATGGAGATTTGATGGTGTGTAATATCCACCGATGCCAACGTCGTATTCATATTGAAAACTCCGCCACACCCCCTTCAGTCGCTTTACTGTTCGTCTTCTCCGTTCGGATTCAGACTCATCGAAGTTGCAGTAGGATGGAGGTTTGATTAAGTGCAATATTCATTTATACCAACGTCGTACCCCACCAACACCCCCCCCTTCCGTCGCTTTACGACCGGAGGCGTCGCCTGTTGGTAGACCCGTCACCGTCTGGCCAAGTTTGTTCCTCCCTCCGACCACCAACTAATTTCTCCATCTTCAGAGAAATGGCAGAAAGAGATCTTCAGAAAAATAGAGATCTTTTAACCAACTAATTTCTCCATCTTCAGAGAAATCGGAGAACAGAGAAATTCAAAAAAATAGAGATTTTTGAAATATGGAGAAAAGACAGATGAAATGAGTAAAAGAGGGAGAATGACTGAAAAACTGACATGAGGGGAAAAAAGAGGTAGGAGGGAGAGTGAGATGAATAGTGACAAAGTACTAGATTTGATATTTTTTGTATTTGTTGGCAAAATTAATATATACAAATGCTAGTTATAATCTTCACCCTTTCTAGAATATGTGTTGTAAAAGCACTTATTTATAGTGATAATCAGGGAATCACTAATTCACGGTGATACAAATTTCTTTCTCACATGGTATCAGCTGTACACACTTAAACCCTTCTTCTCTCTCCCTCTCATGATTTTTTTTTTTTTTTTACGTCTTCAGCCTTCAGTTTTTTCTCTTCCTAAATTGCTTCCGTCTCACACGCTGCTTATGCTGCCGTGAATCTGCTACTGCCACTACACTGCTTCTGAGTGTCTGCTCCTGCCCACTACCCTATTTCTCCGTATCTTCTACTGCTCAATACCTTATTTCTCCGTATCTGCCTACCACTATTGTCCCTGCGTCTGCTATCCATTCCCTCTGCGAATTTTCTCCATCCCTGCTGCGTCTGATCTCCTCAATGACACTGTTCCCCTCACCACTCCCATCCACATGGTTAAGATACCTCTCACCTCTTCCAACTATCTACTTTGAAAAAGTCAGTTTCTCCCCATGCTCAAACTGGCTGATTTGGACTCCTATATTGACAGCTCTAATCATGTCCCTCCCTCACTTATAAAAAAATCGTTGAATGAAGAAGTGACTAATCCTACTTACACGACTTGGTGCAAGTACAATGTCCGAATGCTAAGTCTCTTACTTTCCACTCTTACTGAAGAAGCCATGGCTGAGGTCGTCGACCTTGCGACTGCTCGTGGTGCATGGTTTGCGCTGGAAAATGCCTTCAGTTACTCGTCTTCCTCTCATAAACTTCGAGATGAACTTCAATTCTTGAAGTGAGATAACTCTTCCGTTATGGATTTTACTCGTTAATTGAATACTCTTTGTCACAAGCTTGGAGCTATTGGTGAAAATGTTTTCGAGAGTGACAAATCTCGTTTTGGGACCACAATTTTGCACTTTTATTGACGTTCGGCTCGCTATCATACCTCCGCTCTCCTGTCGGGACCTCATCAGTCAAGCTCGTGATCATGAACTTCGCGAGCGGGCACTTAATCTGGTCGATACTCCGCTGCCCAGCTGCCTTTTACGCGGATCGCAACTCCCCTTCCATTCTTGATCGTGGTCCTGCTCCGTCCACCTTCCGTCCTCCTGCTCGCTGTCCGTACTAGTATGTTGCCTCTCATTCCACCACTTCCGGCCACGGCTCTCACCCTCTTGCCGGCGGGCAGCCTTCTCGTCTCGCCTATCGCAACCCGTAGAGTCGCTCATATACACCAAAATGCCAAATCTGCCAAGGGGCTCATTATGTCAATCACTATCCCGACTGTTATGTTGGTATGTCCTCGTCCGCCGCTAATTTAGCTCAAGCTCTTGGGACTCAAACAACTGTTCATCCTTCATATTTCGACTAGTTTGTTAAAACCGGGGCATCGACACACATTACATTGTCTCCGTCTACCTTGGACTTTGCTACTCCTTATAACGGTAATGGTACTGTCATCATCGGTAAAGGTGACTCTCTCCCTATTTTTCATTCAGGTTCTAAATTTATTTCTAGTCAAATTCAATTTCGTGACGTTCTTGTTATTCCGTCGATTACTAAAAACCTCCTTTCTATCAGTAAATTGACTTCGGACTTACTTATTGATGTTTTATTTTCTGATAAATATTTTGTGTTACAGAATCGTCTCACAAAACAAACTCTAGCTCGGGGAACATGTACGGATGGCCTTTACATTTTGGATTCTGGTATTTCTGCTTTAGCTGCTGCTAATGGTAGTTCGGTCGTCAAGTTGTCTATTGAGTTATGGCGCTCCCGTTTAGGACATGCCTCTTTTTCTATTATCCATTTGCTACATAAGTTGGGTCTTTTAAACGTTCCGTCTTTATTATCAAATCCTACCGTCGGTTCTACGTGTCAATTGGCTAAATGCAAAAAGTCGTCTTTTTCTTTGAATGATAAACGTGCTTCTAAAGTTTTGGATTTAATTCATTGTGATTTGTGGGGATCTGGTCCTGTAGAATCTTGTGATGGGTTTCGTTATAATGTTATCTTTGTTGATGATTTTATGCGTTTTTCCTGGCTTTATCATTTACATAAATCCCAGTTTTTTATGTGCTTACTCGCTTTTCTGCTCTAGTCACAAATATGTTTTCCACTGTTAGGATAAGCTCAATCTCACACAAGACAGAAAACACAACAGAATTTGGACGAACAGTAAACAAGAAATCGGCCAAACACAAACGAACCAAGAACAGAAATGAAAATGATGAACACATGGATTTTACGTGATTCGATCAAAGATGATCTACATCCACGGAGGTTCTATACACCTCAATTCACTCCACTATTCAACCAATTACAAGAATTATCCAGAAATCTAGCAAAACCCCAAATCACACCCTGATCTAAACAGAAAACCCTAGATATCTAATTCTCTTGATTGAGTAATGTTTACAGAGGGAAAATTATATCTACTAGCTCGCAACTACAAGTGTTTACAATGTATATAAGTGTTGAAGCTCGAATCTAGAAGTTGAGGAAGTTGTAACCACTTTGACTCAGGCTGTTTCAAACTGCTGCAGCGGGGCTTTAACAACGATTTCTTATGCAACAAAACAAAACCGTTGTATTTGACGGTTATAACCACCTCAAACCCGGTTCTTGTTTTAACCTCTTTTCTGATCTTGGCTAAAACCCGGTTCTCTGATTCGGTTCCTTGCACATCAAGCCCGGTTCTGGAATCCTCAAAACTTCTACTTCATACCATAACCACTTGATGAAATTGAACTAATATCTACAAATCTCCACCTCAATGAATTCAAGTGTATGTCATTACCTCAACCTGCTTTGTTCTTTATCTTTCAACCACATCGTTCAAGCCTAATCAGGCTTGAGCAATGAACTACCTTGCTTCCAGGCACTGCTTTGGTTAAGAAATCAGCAGCATTGTCACTGGTGTGAACTTTCTTAACCACTACTGACCCTGCATCAATCACATCCCTTGCAAAATGCAACCTGACATCTATATGCTTGGATCTTTCATGGAAAGCTTGATGTTTTACCAGATGTAGTGCACTCTGATTATCACAATATATAGTCACACACTCCTGCTTTATTCCCAGATCCTTCAGAATCCCTTTCAACCACACAGCTTCCTTGATTGCTTCTGTCAAAGCTATGTACTCAGCTTCTGTAGTTGATAAAGCTACTACAGATTGCTATACACTTCTCTAACTCACTGCAGTACCATATAAAGTAAACACATACCCTGTAATTGACCTTTTGGTGTCAACATTCCCATCAAAATCAGCATCTGCAAAACCTTCCAATGGAATAGACACATTTGCCAGTTTCTGAAATTTCAACCCCAGATTGACTGTTCCTTTTAGGTATCTCAACACCTGCTTCAAAGCCTCCCAGTGAGTTTTCCCTGGATTTGACATATACCTACTAACCAGAGACATACAATATGCTAAGTCTGGCCTGTTGCATATCATACCATACATTAAACTTCCAACCCCACTTGCATAAGGCACATTTCTCATGTATCTCACTTCTTCTGCTGTTTTAGGACTCTGTTCCTTTGATAATTTGAGTTGTTGGCTTACTGGAATACTCAATGTTTTAGCCTTATGTATCTGAAACCTCTCCACCACTTTCTGAAGATAATGCCTCTGAGACAACCATAGACTTCCAGTAATTCTATCTCTAATTATACTCATCCCCGGAATCTTCTTTGCATCTCCTAAATCTTTCATGTCGAACTCAGAACTCAACTTCTTCTTTAGCAGATGTATTTTATGTTTACTCTTGCTTGCAATAAGCATGTCATCCACATAAAGCAACAGGTATACAGGATCAATACTAGTACTTATCAAAGTATACACAACTATCATACGGACTTCTGATAAAACCAGCTTTTAACATAAACTCATTGAACTTCTTATTCCACTGCCTTGGACTTTGTTTCAATCCATATAATGATTTCTTGAGAAAACATACCTTTTCTTCATTTCCAGGAATTACAAACCCCTCAGGCTCCTTCATATATATGTTCTCAACTAAGTCTCCATGTAAGAATGTTGTTTTGACATCTAGCTGCTGTAACTCCATATCTTCTTGTGTTACTTTTGACAAAAGTAGTCTGATAGAGCAATGTTTCACCACTGGAGAGAAAACCTCATTGAAATCAATACCTTCTCTCTGAGTAAACCCCCTTGCCACCAATCTTGCTTTATATCTTATCCTATCTGAGTCTCCAGCTTCAACTTTCTTCTTGTATATCCATTTGGAACTTACCAGCTTCTGACCTTTTGGTTTATCCACCAGTTTCCAAGTACCATTCCTTTCAGAGATTCTATTTCTTCCATCATTGCACTAACCCAGTATTCACTTTCATCACCACTGACAGCTTCTTTGAAATTCTGTGGTTCATGGTGTTCTATGTCTTCAGCAATACTGAGTGCATAATGTACACTTCCAACATGTCCATAGAAGTCTGGTCTTTGAATTTGCCTCCTTGGTCTGTCTCTGGCAATGCTGTAGTCACTCAAGTTTGTATTTCTGGGTGGCACATCTTCTTCTTTTGAAGAACTGTCAGTTGAGTGTTCATTCAAGTTTTCAACCCTTTGTGGCCCAGGATCCATCTGAGTCTCCACCTGGACTGATAATCTTTCTGATTCAGTATTGTCATCATGTTCTTCTTGATTTCTAGAGAAATGATATCCCATAATTGATTCATTGAATTTCACATCTCTGCTTATCATTAGTTTTTGATTTCCAGATTCCAAGCACCATAACCTGTAACCTTTTATTCCTTCTGGATATCCCAGAAACACACACCTGTATGCCCTTGGATCAAGTTTGTCTGATTTCATGTGAGCATAAGCCAGACATCCAAACACCTTTAGACCTGTATAATTTGGAACTCTTCCACTCCATACTTCTTCTGGTGTTTTGAACCCTAGAGATGATGAAGGTGATCTGTTTATTAAGTAACATGCTGTATTGATTGTTTCTCCCCAGAACACCTTTGGCAGTCCAACATCAATGAACATACACCTCACTCTCTCAAGAATAATTCTGTTGAATCTTTCTGCCATTCCATTCTGTTGAGGATTCATGGGAACTGTTCTATGTCAAGTAATCCGTTTTTCATTACAAAAAGTTGTAAACTCAGTAGATAAGTACTCTAAGCCATTGTCAGGTCTCAAATGCTTGAGTTTCTTCCCCCTTAATGTTTCCATCTGAAGTAACCATGTCTTGAATTTAGTGAAGGCATCACTCTTGTTTCTTAAGACAAACACCCACACTTTCCTGCTGAAGTCATCAATAACAGACATGAAGTACCTTCCTCCTCTATGAGTTTCAGTTCTAGATGGTCCCCGGATATCAGAGTGAACATAATCTAGAGGTTATTGGGTAATGTGAATCCCCTTAGCATAAGGCAATTTCTGTGACTTGCCTAATGCACATTTATCACAGAATTCAAGTGTCTGGTTTCCAACCTCTCCAATTATGCCTTTCTTGGATAATTCTTTTAATCCCTTTTCCCCAATGTGTCCTAACCTTTTATGCCACAGTGTTAGTTCATCTTTGCCCAGAATGTTTCCCACATCTCCAACCACTGGTTTTCCCACCAAAATAAACAAGCCATTATGTTGTCTTCCTTTGATTACCAGTTTGTTCTCTTTGGTTATGTGTAACTAACCATTAACTGACTTGAATTCACATCCAGTAGTAATAAGAGATCCTAGGGAGATTAGGTTTCTTTTAAGTCCAGGCCCATACCTTACATTAGTGATTTTTCTTGTAACTCCATCAAACATATTGATGCTTACTGATCCAGTGCCTTAAACTCTGCAGATTGGTCATTTCCTAGCAGTACACACCCTCCATCTTCTTTCTTGAGATTCTTAAACCATTCTTCATGGGGACACATATGGAAAGAGCAACCAGTATCCAATACCCACTCCATCTCCATTTTTTACTCAGTAACATTCAAGACCTCTGGTGTGTCCTCTTCATGCTCAACTGTAGCAGCTTCAGCACCCTGGCCTTCCTTCTTCTTCATCTTCTGTGGGCAGTCTTTCTTTAGATGCCCAATTTGTTTACACTTGAAGCATTTTCTGTTTTCTACCCATTCTCCGGATTTCTTTGGAGCATTGTTTCCACTTTTGAGATTCTTTGAGGTTTGGCCCTTCTTCTTTTGGTAGTTTCTTCTGAGCTTAACATTTAATCCTTCACCAGATTGAGTTGCCTTCTTGTATCCTTGATTTTGTAATATTTGGTCTTCAAAGCAGTAATAATTGAGTCATAACTCAGTTTATCCTGCCTCCCAAACATCAAAGTATCTTTGAATCCTTCCATAGATCTTGGTAGAGCATTCAACACCATCAAGGCTCTTTCATCATCTTCCATTATTACCCCAAGATCTTCCAGCTCATCAAGAAGTTTTGTAAACTCATCTAATTGATCAGAAATGTCTTTTTCCTCCACCATTTTGAAAGCCAGCAATCTCTGCTTGAGAAACAGCTTGTTTGATACTGACTTAGATTGATAGAGGTCCTTCAGTTTAGTCCAGGCCTCAATTGCATTCATACACCTCGAAACTTCCCGCAAAGACTTATCACCAAGACACAAGATGATTAGGCTCAAAGCCTTTTGGTCTATCTCTGCATATTTGGGTTTCTCAGTCTCTACCCAGTCACTTTCAGGTTTTGAGAGCACTCACAACCCATTTTGCACCAGGATGGCCTTCATCTTGATCTTCCATAGGTAGAAATCATTCTTCCCTGAGAATTTATCCAGATCCATCTTCATTCCTGACATCTTTGTCTTTTGTTTGCGTGAGAATGTTTCCCACAGACGGCGCCACTTGCTAGGATAAGCTCAATCTCACACAAGACAGAAAACACAACAGAATTTGGACGAACAATAAACAAGAAATCGGCCAAACACAAACGAACCAAGAACAGAAATGAAAATGATGAACACAGGGATTTTACGTGGTTCGATCAAAGATGATCTACATCCACGGAGGTTCTATACACCTCATCCACCACCATTAAGGTTTTTCAAAGTAATGGTGGAACTGAATTTACCAATAACCGTGTACAAAATTTCTTTAGTTCTAATGGTATTCAACATCGTATGTCTTGTTCATATACCCCCACAATAAAATGGTCGTGTTGAGCGTAAACATAAGCATAACTGAAACTGGCCTTTCACTCTTATTTCATGCCCACGCTCCTGCTAAATTTTGGTTTGATGCTTTCTCCACCGTTGTTTACATTATTAATCGACTTCCCACCCCTCTTTTGAATAACAAATCTCCTTTTGAATTATTATTTAATGTTTCTCCGTGTTATTCTAATTTTAAAATTTTTGGTTGCCGTGTTTTTTCTTATATTCGCGATTATGCACCTCACAAATTGTCACCTCGTAGTCATCCCTGTATTGTTTTAGGATATAACACTATTCATAAAGGGTTTCGGTGTTATGATCCCGTGGCTTCTCGTTTTTACATCACACATGCCCAATTTGATGAAACTATTTTCCTTTTTTTGATAATAAATCTCCTTCTACTAACACTTTAATAACGTCACAATTTTGGATTTTACTGATTCCCCTACTCTGCCTTCTATTGTCGTTGGCCCTCCAAATGGGCTCGCTACTATAATTGCACTCCAGGCCCAGCCGCTGGGCCACATCACCATGACCTGCCTCCACCAAAAATCACTTCCAATCCCTTTAAACTTCCAGGCCCCACTATTGGGCCACAAAGCGTAGCGCAAACATCCTGTCCAATTTTTCCTAGTGGGCCATCCTCCCTTATGACCCCTTGTCCACTTTGTCCCCGCCCAACACCAACACCACCCCACGGCCCCTTCACCCCAAGCCCAACACCTCCCTTTGAACCTCTAAACCCCGAACCCTGCCAACCCCGTCATCCTTTACCAGCCCCATCACCCATGCCTCATCCTTTACCCTACTCAGCCCCTAACCCCGATCCAACCACTGCACCCAACCCATCCCTTGCCCCCGATCCGTCCCCTACACTCGCTGCGGCTTCTACCAAACCGGTCTCATTTATCCACTCTATGCACATGCGGTCTAAATCCGGCATTTATAAACTAAAATATTTTGTTGATATTGCTTGTACCGGTTTATTGTCTTCTTTGTCTAACTCTGCAGAACACAAAGGCTTCAAATCCGCATTAAAATCTCCCCATTGGTTATCCGCCATGCGCGAGGAAATGGATGCTCTTCACTCCAATGGTACATGGGATTTAGTTCCATGTCCACCAAATGAAAACATTGTTGGCTCAAAATGGATCTTTCGCACCAAATATCATGTTGATGGCTCCATTGATCGTTATAAAGCTCGTCTTGTTGCTAAAGGGTTCACTCAAATCCCGGGATTTGATTTTTCTCATACCTTCAGTCCCGTGGTGCGTGTTGCCACGGTTCGGGTGATTCTGGCTCTTGCTGTTCAAATCACTGGCCTTTGCATCAACTCGATGATAAGAATCTGTTCTTACATGGTCATCTCATCAAGCCTGTCTTCATGTCTCAACCACCAGGTTTTACCCGTTTTTCGGATCATGTCTGTAAGCTTAAAAAGGCTCTTTATGGTCTTCGTCGGGCTCCCCGTGCATGGTTTGATCGTTTTAGTACTTTTTTACTTTCTTTGGGTTTTTCTCGTAGTCGTTCTGATACTTCTTTATTCTTTATTCATCGCTCTAACTGTACTATTCTTTTCTTCTCTATGTCGATGATATTATTGTTACTGGTAGTAATATGGCAGTTCTTCGCACTTTTATCTCTCGCCTTAACTCTGAGTTCTCTGTGAAGGATCTAGGACAGCTCAATTACTTTCTTGGACTTGAGATCACTCACTCTGATTCTGGTCTCTTTCTCGATCAAGCCAAATACACCTATGACATTCTGTCTCACGCTGATCTCCATGAATCGAAACCTATCTCTCTGATTACTGGGGAATCTCTTGTCAGTGTTGATTGTCCCTTCAAGGACCCCACCATATATCGGTCTATTGTTGGCTCTCTTCAGTATCTTACCATTACCAGACTAGATCTTTCATATGTTGTCAATCACGTCAGTCAGTTCCTCCACAATCCTACTGATGATCATTTTCTCGCTGTCAAAAGAATCCTTCGCTATGTTAAGGGCATACTTCACTATGAGCTCTCTTTTACTTCTACTAAAGATCCCACCATTCTTGGCTACTCGAGTGCCGATTGGGCCCGTTGTGTTGAAACTCGCCGATCTACATATGGCTATGCCGTTTTTCTCGGCGACAATCTTGTTTCATGGAGTGCCAAGAAGCAACTAACTGTTGCTAAATTCAGTTGCGAATCAGAATATCGCGCTCTTGCTCATGCTGCTCAAGAGATTATTTGGAACTCAACTTCTCAAAGAACTTAAAGCTCTGCCTCCATCTCGACCGCTTTCTCTTTGTGACAATAAAAGTGCTCTCTTTTTTAATCAAAATCCAATAGCTCATAAACGTGCCAATTATATTGACATTGACTGCCATTTCGTTCGTGAACTTGTCACTAGCAAACGTCTTGACACAAAATTTGTTCCTTCTCATCTACATTTGGTTGATGTGTTTACGAAGAGTTTATCTCGTCCCATGTTCGAATTGATACGTTCCAAGCTCAGTGTTGTCTCCAATCCCACACTTCGCTTGAGGGGGAGGGGGGTGATATGGATAATATTTAGAATAGATTATTTGTACTCTTGTAAATTAAGGAATATCTTATTGTTGTAATCCTTTCCTAATATTTCTAGGATATTTGTTGTAAAAGCACTTATTTATAATGATAATAAGGGAATCACCAATTCACGGTGACACAAATTTCTTTCTCACAGTTATATAAATGCTCGTTTGAGATTGGGTTGGGGTTTATTTATAATGTAAAAAGTGAGAAAAGATGACAAGGGTCTTTGACTAAGAGGGTGTTTGGCTAAGCTTATTTTAAACATCTTATAAGTTATTTCAAGTGCTTATGAGATGTAATATTTAAGGAGCTTATAAGCTAACAAAGTGTTTAAATAAAAAAAACTTATAAACTTGTAATTGAATATAGTGATTTAGCTATAAATTTGAGGTCTAATTTAAAGTTAATGTTAAACACACATTTTGATTAGCGTGTGAAAAGATATATGTAGTGTGTGAAATGTGTGAAGTGTGTGTAGTGTGTGAAATGTATTTGTGTGTGTAGTATGTGAATGCGTGTTGTGTGTGTAGTGTGTGAAGTGTGTGTAGTGTGTGTTGTGTGTGTAGTGTGTGAAGTGTGTGTAGTGTGAATTGTGTGTAGTGTGTATAGTGTATAGTGTATGTAATGTGTGTAAGTGTGTGAATTGTGTGTGAAATTTGGGTGTAATGATAAAGATCTTAAAAAATAAGATGGAAATAAGATGGGATATAGCAACTTATTTTTTTTAGATCTTATAAGCTCTTTGAGCTTATTTTTGTGTCTTATAAGCTTCTAAACATAGTTTTTTTGCCAAACACTTTGCAAGAACTTATAAGCTCCTTAACATCTTATAAGATGGTTTTAGGAGCTTATCAGCTCAGCCAAGCACCCTCTAAGTTTATTCCAAATATCTTATAAGTTGTTTAAAGAGTTTATACGATGTAATTTCTTTGAGTTTATAAGATAATAAAGTGTTTGGATAAAATAGTTTATAAGCGTGCAATTGAAAGAAGTTATTTAGCTATGAATTTAGGGTCTAATTTGAAAGGTAATGTCAAATGAACATTTTGATTAGTGTGTGTGGTGTGTTGTGTATGTGAAATGTGTGTAGTGTGTGTATGTGTGTGTAGTATGTGAAATTTGGGTGTAACTTATATGATCTTTAAAAATAAGATGGACGAGTGATACTTATTTTTTGTGGAGCTTATAAGTTCTGAGAGCTTATTTTTGCATCTTATAAGTTGTCTAATATCTTATTTTGCCAAACACATTTCAAGAGCTTATAAGTTCTCAAACATCTTATAAGATCTTTTGAGGAGTTTATAAACTTAGAGGGTGTTTGGCTGAGCTTATAAGCTCCTAAAAACATCTTATAAGATGTTTAGGAGCTTATAAGCTCTTGCAAAGTGTTTGGAAAAATAAGATGTTTAGGAGCTTATAAGATCAAAAAATAAGCTCTAAGAGCTTATAAGATCTAAAAAAAAATAAGTTGTTATACCCCAACTTATTTCCATCTTATTTTTTAAGATTTTAATTATTACACTCAAATTTCACACACAATTCACACACTTACACACACTATACACTCTACACACATTACACACATTTCACACTGATAGGTATGGCCCAGCAACTTCGGGTCGGATTGACACCCCGGGCCAGATCAACCCGACCCGGAGCAACTGAGCCTAGGAAGATAAGCCCAACAACCGGTCCAGAAGCACGCATGAGCCTGGAGCGGCCCAATCGCGGCATATAGGGAAAGTAAGATCCCCACGATCTTCTTCCAACTCCCATGCAGAGATGGTAGGCGTAATTATAGGGAGTTAGTTAGGGTTTGAGTTGAGTAGTATAAGTAGGAGAATTGTACTCAGAATTAGGGTTCGCATTTTGTATTCAAAAACTATTACGTGTAAACTCACCAAAGATAGTGAAATAACACCTCGGCCGGTGATATTCTTAGCCCGTGGACGTAGATCTCCGGATCGAACCACGTACATCCTGTGTTCTTTAAGTTTCTTGCATTGGTTTATGTTCCCAGGGGGTTTTACGTTCGAAGTTTATTTGGTAAACGGATTACGCTTTATCAATTGGAGTCGTCTGTGGGAACCGAACGCAAGAAAACCCTAGTTTTTCATCACATTCGCAATGGTGAATACTCGTAGGTCCACTAATCCTACCTGGTCCCGTCGTGATCCCCCTGTGGACCAGATTCCGCCGCCCCGTCAACAAAACTGGAATCCGCCCGCGGAGTATGCTAATATTCCGAATCACCCTCCTGCTGATGACCCAGCGCAGGTTAATCCCCTGCCAGCTCCCGAGTTGTCGCATGTGCAGCAGGTCTTCCTTCAAGAACACGCTGCTTTGTTCCAAGAATGGAACAACCGTCGCGCCCACTCCGGTGAGTGTGCCAACAATGGCGCTGAACGAGTAAGAAATCCACCTCGGGACTTATGGCGTGACTTGGATGAGGATCCCCCTCATCGAGCGAGACTTGAACGCCGGAGACAAAGGACAGTTTCTCCGGTGGATAATCGCAGTTCTAATGGGTCGAGGCCCCGAGACGTTTATGACGGTGCACATCGTCGCCGACCTGCTGATGTTCCGAAGCGTCCTCGTCTTGACCCATCTCGTATGTTGGATCCTGCGGAACAAGAGCAGGCCCAATTCGCTGCGGAGCTCGGCAAGGTTTTGGGCCTTGATGCTAACGGGGAAATCATCACCCCATTCTCGGACGAGATTCTTGTGGCCCCACTCCCTGATGGTTTCAAACTCCCCCCAGTGGTTGTATACAACGACACTGGGGATCCGAGTAATTTCCTGAACGCCTTTAAGTATGCTATGTTCAACCGCAACTGCACTCCTCACCATCTGTGCAAGGTGTTTCCTGAGTATCTCCAAGACGAGGCTAGACTTTGGTTTGACTCTCTACCACGGGGTAGCGTTACTTCTTTTCGCGATCTTGCTAAGCAGTTTTGGGCGCGTTTTCATACGCGGGCAAAGCCTATGGCCACTTTGGCCGACCTCATGAATATGGAACAACGGGACAGAGAAACCGTTACCCAATTTCTTGATCGCTTTACAGCGGAGAGCCTTAAAGTGGGGAGCCGGTCGGATGATGTTATCATCAATGCCTTCATGAATGGCCTTCGTCCCGGACCGCTTTACACCGAGTTGGTTCGGAACCCTCCAGTCACAACTCGGGCTTTGTTTAACACTGTGTGCAGATATGCTAAGGCCGAGGAGCAGACTCACCGTAAGCGTGAAAAGCATGCTAGCAAATGGCAGTCCGATAGGGCCCCAGCCGGGCCCAGTACGCGACCTAGTGCCTTCTCTCGTCTGAACCGGGGACGTCCAGAATCTCGAGGAGATATTCCACAACTCACCCCGCTTACAAAATCACGGGCCGAAATTCTTTCTATTCACAAGAATGATCTGCGGCCGTGTCCGCGGATGACTGCTCCAGCTGAAAAGCGAAACCGCGAAAAATGGTGCGCGTACCACCATGATCATGTACATGAAGCAGAGGAGTGTCGAGAGCTCGGCAAGGAAATTGAAGATTGTCTAAAGAAAGGTTTCTTGCGACAATATGTTGCTCGGACCGACAACAAGCCTCGGTCAAGCCAGAATGGAGGTTCGCAACAAAACTGTGGAAGCTATAATGACCGTGGTTCACGTTAAAACAGGCCGCAATGGCAGAATAACAGGCCGGGGCCAAACAGCTATGCACGGCAGGACCACAGAAATCGTCAGCAACCCCATTTTTTGCCACCACCGCCTCCTCCGGGAGGACCCGGAGACAATCCGCCTACCCATGTCATAAACGTGATTTACAGAGCCCTCCCCACTGGGACTTCTCGGAATGCCTTGAAAGCAGAGGCACGCCGTCCTCCTTCCGAGGAGCCGCGTCACAAACGCCTCCACCAATCTGAGACCGTCAGTTTTACAGACAGAGATCCTGTTCCCGACCTTACCCCCCATACCGACGCCATCGTCATTGACATGGCCATAGCCAATGTTACAGTAAAGCGGGTCTTTGTAGACAATGGAGCCGCAGTTAGTGTCATATTCACCGATTATTTTCAAAAAATGGGGATTTCTCGTGAGCAGCTCCGGCTAGCCCCCGGGCCGTTACAGACCTTCACCCAGGGTGAAGTCCAGCCTGAAGGAGTTATTAATCTCCCTGCATCTCTTAAAACTTATCCGGCGATAAAAACCATTTTTGTGGATTTTTACGTGGTTAACTCTCCGTCCCTGTACAACAAGATTCTGGGTCGGGATTGGCTCACTCCAGCAAGAGCCATATGCTCCACATACCACCTCGCACTGAAATTCCCTACATCACATGGCGAGGTGGCTATCCGCGGCAGTCAGCGAGTTTCTAAGGAGTGCATGTACGTCGCACTCAAAAAGGCAGCAAAGGTTCCTCCTAAGCCGCAGTTTCAGGTAACACCCTTGGTTCTCATACCTAATTCATGTACACCGCTGGGGGACACCACTGTTCAGGTGCCGCTTGATCCGTCCAAGCCCGAGCAAACCGTAACCGTCGGCGTTGTGGATGTACCGTGGCTACACCATGCCATCATTCAGACCTTGCAGGAATACTCCGACGTCTTCCCGTGGTCTCCCTTGGACATGCCAGGGGTCTCCGAGGATGTTATAACTCACAAGTTAAATGTTGATCCCAATGTCAAACCTATACAACAAAAACAAAGGAAATTCGCTCCGGAGCGGAACGCAGCCATTCGCACTGAAGTACAGCAGCTTCTAGATGCAGACATCTTGTTTGAAGTTCATTATCCTTCTTGGCTATCTAATCCGGTGATGGTAACGAAGTCCAGCGGGGCATGGCGAATGTGTGTCGATTTTTCAGATCTTAATAAACACTGTCCAAAGGATTGTTATCCTTTGCCCTCTATTGACCAAAAAGCCGAAGCCATTACTGGGCACGCGGCACTTTGCTTCTTGGACTTATACAAGGGGCACCACCAAATCCACATGGACCATTAGGATGCCCTCAAAACGGCATTTATCACTGACTTCGGATGCTTTGCCTTCAAGAAAATGCCCTTCGGGCTAAAGAATGCAGGAGCCACATACCAGCGCCTTATGGACCACGTCTTCCGAGGTTAAATTGGTCGTAATGTTGAGCTTTATGTTGATGATTTAGTCATAAAAAGTACTTCTCAATCTTCGTGTGTGCAAGATATTGTTGAAACATTAAGTACTTTACGGCATTATAATTTGCGTCTCAATCCAGCAAAATGCACCTTCGGTGTTGGCTCCGGTAAATTTCTCGGTTATATGGTTTCACAACGCGGCCTCCAGGCCAATCCGTTCAAGATTCGGGATGTATTAGACCTACAACCACCAAGGACAGTAAAAGACGTTCAACGCCTCACTGGCGGATTGGCGGCCTTAAACCGTTTTTTGTCCAAGGCCGCGGAGCGTCAACTCCCATTCTTCAAAATTCTACGGCAGGCAAAGCTATTTGAGTGGACCCCGCAGTGCACCGAAGCTTTTGAGGCTCTTAAGCATCATATTAAGCAACTGCCCACTCTGTCCGTTCCTCTCCCCGGAGAGCCGCTTTATATATACTTAGCCTCCGCCGAAGAAGCCATCAGTGTGGCTCTTGTACGCGAGGCCAATGGTGTGCAACATCCGGTGTATTTTGCGAGCCGAGCACTTCACGGGGCAGAAACTCGGTACTCCACGATGGAGAAGACAGTGCTCGCTCTCATCATGGCGGCCCGGCGTTTGCGGCCTTATTTCTAAGGACGAGAAATCAGGGTTCTTACTGATCACCCCATTCGTCAAATTCTTGCCAAGCCCGATGTATCAGGGCGCCTCGCTAAGTGGGCAATCGAGCTCGGAGAATATGATATTCAAATTCTCCCGCGACGATCCATCAAGGGTCAAGCCCTAGCAGATTTTTTGGCCGAGACACCAGTGGACAATCCCGAATCTTCTGCGACTAGTGATAGTCCTCAACCCGCGCCCCTTGAAGTTCCACCCCATAAATGGCAACTATATGTGGATGGCGCTTCCACGACTCGAGGTAGTGGTGCTGGGGTGCTTCTCATTGGCCCCGAGGGCATTGAAGTTAAATACGTCATTCGATTTAAATTTAAGGTAACTAATAATGAAGCGGAGTACGAGGCAGTCCTCGCCGGGCTCCGGCTCGCTCAATCCTTAGCAATCCCCCATCTCGAGCTCTTCACGGACTTCGAGGTTGTTTCTAATCAGATCAAAGGCACCTACACTGCTAAGGATGAAACGATGATCAGGTATCTCGCTTTGACGCTTAAATTAATGTCAACTTTTGCTTCGGTTGATATCCAGCAGGTACCACGTGAACAGAATGTTCAAGCTGACGCTCTCAGCAAAATGGCCTCCGCGGTCCTCACTAATGTGTCTCCGGACATCATAGTCGAAGATGCCCTTCATCCGGCAATTCATGAAGCAACAGTCTCTGTGTTGACCGAAAGTGGTCCTAATTGGATGACCCCCATAGTCCATTATCTCCGGGATGGAACTTTGCCGACTGACAAGTTGCAAGCTCGGCGGATAGTTCTCAAGGCACCTAAGTACACACTCCACGACGGAATCTTGTACCGACAGTCGTACTTGCAACCGAATCTTCGGTGCCTTGCTCCCGCCCAGGCTGATCAGGTTCTTCGGGAGATTCATGAGGGGGCCTGCGCCAGCCATATCGGCTCAAGGACGTTGGCCAAAAAAATTCTTCGGTGGGGGTACTACTGGCCAACCTTGTTTAACGATGCCCATGATTTAGTGACCAAGTGCGGCAAGTGTCAGCGTCACTCCCGCGTGAAACATCTGCCACAAACCGAGCTCACTGGAATACAAAGTGCCTGGCCATTTATACAATGGGGAATTGATATTGTGGGCCCGTTTCCAGTCGCTCCGGGGGGACTTAAATTTCTTGTAGTCGCTGTTGATTACTTCACCAAGTGGGTAGAAGCCGAACCTCTCACTGCCATCACTGGTCAGAACATCTTAAAGTTCGTCTGGGGTAATATTGTATGTCGCTTTGGCATCCCGAGCACCATTATTTCAGACAACGGCAAACAGTTCGCCAGTGATCCCTTCCGGTCATGGTGCGAGGAGCTCCACATTAAGCAAATTTTCACCTCGGTAGCTCATCCTCAAGCCAATGGTCAGGTCGAAGTCACTAATCGCACACTCCTTATGGGTTTAAAGAAACGTTTGGATCACGCTAAAGGTCTTTGGGCCGAGAATCTTCCGCAGGTTCTTTGGGCCTATCGCACTACGCCGCATACCTCCACTGGAGAGACCCCCTACAGCCTCACTTACGGCTCCAAAGCCGTCATTCCGGCGGAAATCAGCGTACCTAGCCCCCGCCTCGTGACTTTCAATCCCGAGGATAATAACGAAGCTATCCGTACAAACTTAGACGAGCTCGAATATCGTCGTGAACAATCTTTCATCCAGCAAGCCAAGTGTAAGCAACGAGCAGCTCAATATCACCACCTCCGGGTTTGAGGTACTCAATTTAATGTCGGGGACTTGGTACTCCGGCTCAACTCAGCCAGCAAGGCCGCCCCCGAGGGGAAATTGCATGCTACCTGGGAAGGTCCTTATCGCGTTATCGCTGCGCACGACTCCGGGTCCTACCAGTTAGCGCACCCTGATGGAACTCCGATTCCCCGAAGTTGGCACGTTACCAACTTAAGGCGTTTCTATTTATGAACACCAAGTGACAAGTATCGTTCCTATCTTTACATTCATTGTACGTTTCTTTTTCGTTGTGATTTCCCTTTGTATTTTTTCATTGTTCCGACAATCACCTTGAATAAAAATTTTCACTTGCGAATCTTACTGTACTCTCTTCTACGCTACGGGGACGCCCTAGCGTAGTCTTACTGTTATTATCTGTCTCCGGACAGTATAATCTATTGCCCGGTCCGTCCGGGGAGATTCACATTTGGTCCCCAGACTTATATTAGCTCTCGCCTGTTTAACCGGAGAGGTCTTTAACTCCCGCCCGATCCGTCCGGGGAGATCCTATGCCCTGTACATATGGTGCTCCCGCGTACCTATTAAAGCACTTATAAATGCATTCTAGTTAAAAGCTCATTATTTTCCTTTCAAAGTCTACATCTTTACATGCCAAAAAGGTTTTTTACATTTTTTGATTACATGTCAAAAGGTTCTATACATATTAACAACGATAAAGAGTAAAATCTATTTTTGGCCTCCGAGCCAGTACTCGGCGCTCCGGCGTTGCGACCCATGTCGGGAGCTGCTCCGTGTCCTCCGAGATCCTGCGGCTTCTCGGCTTTGAGCCCCAGCTCTTTCCCTACTACGGCTCCCTTGACGTCGAGGACTCACTCTTGGTACTTGTCTTGGGGCTTCACCTCTCGCCTTGCCCCGAAGACTCGGCTGCGACGCTGGCCTCGACGTCTGGGCCCATTTCACGAGATCCCACTCCGCGGGGTCTATCACTTCAATCTCTTCGGCCAGCTTCTCGACTTCCTCCTCCGCGACAACCACGGGGACTTCCTCGACTACAGTTACCGAGGCTGGCTCCTGGATTACTATCCCTTGACTTTTCCCTGCCGGTCTCTTCTTACCCTTCCGGGGGACTTTTGCAGTACCTTGGCCCCGGCTAGAGCTCGCGATGTACTCTTCGGCGGTGCGCCGCCACCTGCCGCGGCCTTTCAGTCCTTCATACATACTTAGCAGTAACTCCAGCACCTCTCGTTTTCTTATCAGCTCCGCGGACTCTGCCGAACCCGTTGTCATCAGTGCCGAAATTTCACCTTGAATCTCGGTGACCCGCTCCTCAACTTCCTCAAAAGTCAGTAGGCCGTACTCTGTAAGTATCCGGTCATACTCCCTTTGATGGATAAGAACGCGGTCCAGTTCGGCCACCTTCGATAAATACTTTAGTTCCTGGTCTCTAGCCCTCTCCGCGGCCCTAGCTCTTGCCTCCTCGGCCTCTTTAGCTCTTCTCTCCGCTGCGGCCACCCGTCTCTCCAACTGCGGCACTACATGCCTTTGCAAGTTATCTTTCTCTCTGCGGAACCAGTCTAATGACTGCATGAGCTTCTTTATCGTGTTATGCAGCTCCGCGATGTCTTGATCGGGTACCAAAGTCAGTGTGAAAGATGAATTTCAAACACAACACTGGACAGCTATTCAATGATTAAACAAACACACTTCTATTCAACAAAACAAGTGTACATTGTCAATCGTTTTGTACAACGAATTTACAGTTATTCCTATCATCTACTATACTATGATAGGTATCAAATTTGTGGGGAACGACTGACCTCCCCCTCTTCGGTCCCTTCAGTGGCCTCGGGCTCCACATCGCCCTCTCTCTCCACCTCGTGCTCCACCTCCTGCCGATCTCCCACCATTCCTGCCTCCTTTCCTGCAGCCTCCGCGGAAATCTCCATGCGGGGGGTGGCTCTTTGTTTCGGGGTTCGGAGACGAATTCACCCCGACGGAATGCCAAGAACTCCTGGTCTTGGTCCACCTCGCAGCTTGAGATCTCCTCGGCACTTAAAATCTTTTTCTTCTCTGCTAGGGCCTTCACGAGGGGCCACTCCGGGAGGCGCGCCAAGGCTTTATAGTAGGCCTCTTCCACCCCGGCCACGGCGTTGAAGTCATACCCGAACTCTGGGCGATAAATGTCCACGTTCGGGTAGATTTCCTTGATTTGCTCCAACAATACCGATCGGGTGGCCGTATCCCCGACAGCTACAAAGTTGGTCTGGAAATCGAGAAAGGTGCTCGTCTGGAACAGCTTCTCGGCAAAGGTATTCAACATCGCCTCTTGACCTTCAACAACAGCCGCCTCTCGGGCCTTTATCTCTGCCCGCAGTTGAGCCATCTCACCACGGAGAGCCCCGGCCTCCGCCTCAACTTCGCGCAGCCGCGTGATCTCATTCTCTACCAAGGCTGCCCTCTTGCGCGCTTCGGCTAGATCGTGGGTCAGTCTATCATTGCGCGCGCGCAGCTCTCGTGCAGCCTCGGCCAGCTCTTCTTTGGCCTCCCTCTCACTGTTTCGGCCCAACTCCATTATCCCCCGTGCCAAGCGCAGCAGCTCCTCGGCATCCGCCCCTTCTAATCCCAGCAGACTTATGGGTCCTTGTCCCTTTGCAACACAACACCGGGTTTAATTTTGGTCACATGTGATAAGTTTGTGCAATAATTACACCTTGGAATAGTTTTATATGCTTTACCTCGGTGCTTTGCTCCGTACGGAGTCTTTTGGTTGTCCTCGGAGGTGTCACGGATGGTTCCGACCTCCTTTTTGTCCCGGGGATTGACCCCGCCGCCACCACTCGTTCTTCTGATCCCGTTGATGGCCTCGGGCTGGGCGACACCCCCCCCCCCCTCTGGGGGATACTTCACTAACTTTCCCCTTCAACTTTGCTGCCGCTGGCGCCGCGGGGCTTCCCGCTGGTTCCTTTCCGAAACGACCCACTGCACACAAAAAAATTGGAGTTAGTCCTGCGCCACATACAAATCTTACACAGTTAGCAGAGTTCCTACCCTCCTCGGCAACCCCGGTTCCCGTTTCCGGCCCGCGGGCGGACATACCCTCAGCATTGCCCGAATAATATAGGCTCAACCCCGCCTCCTCTAGCTCCGCCTCGGTGCAAAGGGTCTTGAACGTCCCCAGCGCACGGAATGGTCCCATGACCTCGGCCTCCGGTTCCTCCACCGGGGCGTTATCTAACACTTCCTCCCTCCTCCACCTCGGGAGGGCCACGTTGGTCTTCACGTAGATAAATTTCTCCTTCCAGCCTCCACCTTGCTCGGGTTCTGCACCTTGAAACCACCTCGGGGCCGGGGGCTGAAGGAGTACCAGCCTTTTGCTTTTCCGAAGGCCTTTAGCTGGAAGAAATATCGAAACAATTCTACATCTGGTTCCACCCCGGTATTCCTACATACCACGGTGAACCCGACTACTTGCCTCACGGCGTTGGGTGCTAATTGGCTCAAAGCGATGTTATAATACCTCAGCAGATGTATAATAATGTCCCAGAGGGAAAATCTCAACCCTATCTTCAGATGATCTATATATACGCTAATGAAGCCTTTCGGCGGGCAACAGGCCCTATCACGGGGCTCCGGCACTATGTACTCTAAGTTAAATGGAAAGTAAAATGAGGGGATCAGGGTTTCTATTTGTACCCGAGTCATCCGCAAGGCTACCGCCGACACTTCATATTCCTCTTCCAGACATTCCTCAAATCCCACTGCCCGGGTACCGGCCTCCCTAAAATCGGCCCTATACACCATCCTATTCACTAGTCTTTCTGGAATAATAAAGCGTATCGGGGGTACATTCAATGGGGCCTTTTCAGTTCCTACTTCCTTAATCGAAGAAGAAGACGATGAAGAAGACATACTTACTTGCTTTTGGTTTGAGATGGATAGAAAATGCACAGATGATTCTTCTTTTTTTTCCCGCTTTCTGAAACTCGCAATCGCAAATGAGGAAGATGAAGTATACTATGCACATAGTCATATATATATATATTTTTGAATCAACGGCTTAGATCTGGCTTTTTCAAATTTCGCGTCTCAGATTCGAACGTGCCGCTCACGCGCTTTACAGTTCCCAAGGCGCGTGGGGAACAGGTCCCTTGGAAATCTCAAAACGCGTCACTTCACATCCCTCTCTCTCTCATGATGGCGCCGCCAATCACATCAACTCATTCTTGGCAAAGAAGTTTTGGGAAGCACTCCGGTGTCTCTTTCACCTCGGCCACGTTACAGTTCGCTTTTGCTACACTTTATTGCCCTCGGGGTACTCTAGTTCGGCTCCGGTTGATTTCCTCCTCCCGGGGTGCCTCACTACGGATCAGGTCATCTCCGTCACTTCGGGGTCATTCAATACAGTCCGTTTGGTCCCCGCTGATCCCATCACTCCGGGGGTGGATTATCTCGGCTCCAGCAAATTCTCGGGCCTTAGGGGCACTTCAGCTCGCCATTGACAACAATCCATCTTGCTCGTTGCTTCGCTGCCTTGCTCAAACTCGGCACCTGTTATACCTCACCCTGCTTATAACCGTAGCTCCTTCCTCGCTCCGGCTGGTGGGGGGGCATCTGATAGGTATGGCCCAGCAACTTCGGATCGGATTGACACCCCGGGCCAGATCAACCCGACCTGGAGCAACTGAGCCCAGGAAGATAAGCCCAACAACCGGTCCAGAAGCGCGCATGAGCCTGGAGCGGCCCAATCGCGGCATATAGGGAAAGTAAGATCCCCACGATCTTCTTCCAACTCCCATGCAGAGATGGTAGGCGTAATTATAGGGAGTTAGTTAGGGTTTGAGTTGAGTAGTATAAGTAGGAGAATTGTACTCAGAATTAGGGTTCGCATTTTGTATTCAAAAACTATTACGTGTAAACTCACCAAAGATAGTGAAATAACAACTCGGCCGGTGATATTCTTAGCCCGTGGACGTAGATCTCCGGATCGAACCACGTACATCCTGTGTTCTTTAAGTTTCTTGCATTGGTTTACGTTCCCGGGGGGTTTTACGTTCGAAGTTTATTTGGTAAACGAATTACGCTTTATCACACACAATACACACATTTCACACACTACACACATTTCACACACTACACACACTACACACATTTCACACACTATACACTACATACATTTCACACACTAATCAAAATGTGCGTTTAATATTAATTTTTAAATTAGACCCAAATTTATAGCTAAATCACTATATTCAATTGTAAGCTTATAAGCTCTTTTATCCAAACACTTTGTTAACTTATAAGCTCCTTAAAAATGACATCTTATAAGCTATTGAAACAACTTATAAGATGTTGGACCTTATAAGAAGTTTAAAATAAGTTTAGCCAAACACCCAAAACATCTTATAAGTTGTTTAAGCGTTTGGTTGATAGAGCTTATAAGATGTTAGTAATGACATGTTTGTAATTAAATAAAAACTAAACTAGAAAATCAAAATAAGATCTTATTTGAGAAATAAGTTAGACCCTCCTTACTTTTTTAAAAACAGCTTTTAAGTTGTTAACATCTTATTTTAAAATAAAATAAGATCTTATTTTAAAATGCTACCAAATGCTTTTAATGAGCTTATAAGCTCTTAATCATCTTATAATCTGTTTTGGAGAGCTTATAAGTTCAGCCAAACACCTTCTTAGTCAAACACGCTCACTGTGCTGTGTGTAAATATATCGCCAGCAACTCCACAAGGAACACGGAATACATGATATATGTTATTTAATGATATCATTACATGCACGTAATGCAGTAATTATTTTAGAATACAAGATAATATACGAATTCAACCTCTTTACCCCTGGCTCCCCTCCCTCTATTTTCTATAATGTTTGCTTTCTTTTCTCTGCATTGTTTTCATTCTTCTTCTTTCTCTTCTTTTATTTTTTTTCATCTTTACGTAGTTATACTTGAAGTAAAAGTAGTAGTACGTATTGAGTAATAATTATTTAATATTATTTATATTAAAGTTACTTAAATTTAATAACATCATAAAATATTTTATCGGCTCCCTTCAACCTAGGTCGACCCCAGTTATGTCATGATACTATTGTAGGATATCCTTACTCCTTAGGTTTATTAGAAATAATACTCCTGAATCGCGGCTTCTAACAAATTTCAAAATAATTAGTTGTGAATTTCTAATTTTTTAGAAATCAATATTTAAGAGCAGTTTAAACAATCTTTTGTTGGTGGGAATGCAATCATCCTGAATAAATTGAACTTAATCTTGTGACCTAAACTCACCTCATATATTCATAAACTTTGAAAAGGAAGTAGCACAAGTCAATCCTCTTCAAAATGATTATATAGAATAGCGTAAAACACAAACAGAAAAGAAGAATAAGAACAAATAGATTAAAATGAAAAACCATTGTTCAAAAGAAAGATCTAACATTTTACAAAAAATAGGATTTCAGTCAAACAAATGATCGACGTCTAAAATCATCCTGACCATACATTTCATTCCTGAGATCCCGAAGCCGTTGCAAATCTTGTAGTCATCCCTGTCACAATGCACTGTGATATCGGCCATTGATATCCTTCGAGGCAACACAATTTTCTCCTCGATACCTATATATCACATCTCGCTCTATCTTATTTACCTTGAAACAAATATATGAATTAGGTTGTGCTACAAGCAGTCCAATAACGCATAGAAAGGGACATTATTTGCTCTTTATCATTGTCTTACATAGAAAACTTGAAAAAATAATTAAAAGGATTGACATTGTAAATAATGAACGAATGAATGAATAAGATGATTACAAATGGCTCTGTTCAAGCAAAGCAAGCAAATATTGCATGTTCTTGAATGTAGCAAAATGTTACCGACTTACATTAGGTGAAATGCAGTCAAAATCAAGCTGCCTCTGCTGATAAGATCTCAAGTTCAGCCCACCAAAGGGGAGAGAGTCTCGGAATTGCTAGTTCAGGCGATATATCAATCTGTGTCTTAGTATCTGAATGACTTCACTCATTGAAGGCCTCTTTTTTGGGTCTTGTTGAGTGCAACTCTGTATTGCCTAACACACTGCGCCAAGCTCATCTTCTTTGAAAGACCTCAAAGCTAGATCACCCAAGTCTTTTATCTTCGTCTTGTCATTCATGTACTGAGAAGCCTGTAAATAGTTAAGGTAATCATCAGTTTTAACAATTACTATAATTTTTTTGCATATATATATAAGTGAAATATTGAGTAAATAGATACCCAGTTTAGAAGATTTCCATTCTCTTCGGAGTAAGGAAGCTTTCCGGAAATTATTTCAAGGAACAGCATCCCAAAACTGTGAATATTTGTCTCTATGTCAGCAACTGGACGCCAATATCAATTTGGTGCACTGGCATATGCAAGAAAGATAGTCACGCATATATTACCAGTGCCCAAATATTCTATTTGCACACACCAGCATCAACAGTTGTAAGGATACTATCAACCCGCAAATCAGTTAGTAAACTAAGCTTCTCAATCTCCACAGGAATACTTCCTTCAAATATATTATTACATAGCAACCTAGAGGAAACATATATATATCAGCCGAGCTAAATATTATTGCCATAAAAAAATGATGATGCCAGAAGGTTTTACTTATAAGCGTCTCAAGTAGTGTGACCCTCCTAATTCTGCAGGAACTGTTCTGCCCAAGATGTTATCTCTCAAGTCCAACACTTCTAGTAATGTAAGCTGTCCAAACTGTGGAGCAAATGGTGCCAGATAGGCGGTTCTTGGATAGGTCACTTCTAGGAGAGACATAATTGACTGCATTACTCTAGGTAGCCACGCCATCCACAGAATTTAAAGAACCTAAAGTAGTATGAGTCATATATTCTGCCGAACGTTGTTCTTGCGAAGGTTGTACTTCTTTTTTCAACCTACTCAAGTCCAATCCCTTTGGACCTCTTAGAGGTTCTAACCAAGGACGCGCAGATCCCACTTCGCATGTCTATTTTCAACTTACTAGAGTCCAATCCCTTTGGACCTCTTAGAGGTTCTAATCAAGGGATGCGTGCAGATCCCAAAAATGCATAGTTTCTCCTCTAATCAAAGGATTAATTATTTTTAGATCAATTGCGTCAACCCATGAAGAAATTCTTCCACATCTCACTCCAATCCTCTGTTATAATAGATATTTTATTATATGTTACACTCAATTTAGTACATAACACATATTAATTCAAAACCATCATTCAATACACAAGTCGATTGATGAATATTACGAAACACTAAGATGAGATGTAATAGATAATCTCATGGAATTACCTACATCCTATTAGATTCACTAGATTCACGATAAGTATGTAAAAAACAATTTTTACTAATTTCTTGTTTTTGCCCGACATCCAGTAACATTTATGAGCAGCGCCGAGCCGCCGACAGAGGTTGGGAAGAACATCCCAAATTCCCAACCCCGTGATAGTAATAGAATCAGGCACAACATTATTGACCCTCATTCTTCTAGAAGCTCTATCGCAGGAACCTATTTGAGCAAAGCCAACCAACAACCAAGGGTCCTAGGCATTCCAAGAAATCACGTCTCTTACAGACATTTCATCGAACAGCTTACGCGCATAATCTAAATGGCAACACTCTGCATACATATGACCAACGTGGTCACGAACCATTTGAGCGAATTTGAGGTCTGAGAACTATAAAATATTTAAGTTATAATATTTAGGCCGTCGAAATTAATAAATAAACAGAAAGAGAAAGAGAAGCATTGGTCTGGGACATGAAGTCGATACATATATTCTCCACGTGGGACCTGGTTGGTTGTAATTGCGACACGTAGCTTTCCACCGTTATTGCCTGTGGTACTCCTGTACATGCATGTATTAACATACGTATTGGAGTCAAGATACACTCATCTTACGTACCAGCTTCTAATGCATGCTTTCTCAGGCGCACCCGCCCCTTCACGTGATCAAAGGTTACCCTGCAAATTAAAGCCACGCATCTCCAAAACTAACTGCAGCGTGGCATCTGGTCACTCTCTTCCCCTTACAACTCAGCCAATTACACTTAACACCTCTCTTTCCCTCCTTCGTACACGCACTGTGTGTCCCCTCCCCCCTATATATCTATCTTCACTTCTGGTTATTATCAATAGACCAGCTAAAATTATAGAGGTGAAGATGATGGAATCCAAAATTGAAGAAAGTTTCTCAGAATTCTACGAGAAATGGATGGGACAACTCGAGGACCATCTTCGGCTTCTTCTGGTAATGCCGAGAGAAAATGCCGAAGACGGAACCTACGAGGCCATGGTTAATAAGCTGACGTCTCACCACAAAGAATACTACACATTCAAATGGGCCGCGGCCCACGACGACATACTGGCGTTCTTCACGCCAGTATGGCTAACCCCTTTCGAGAACGCTTATCTCTGGGTGACCGGGTGGAAGCCGTCGATGGCTTTCCGGCTCGTGGAGTCGCTGAAGAAGGCCCAGTCTGGGTCGGGCTCCACCAGCCTAGCGGCGATGACGGAGGAACAGGAGAGAAAGATCGACGCATTGAGAGTGAAGATTAAGGCGGAGGAGCAGAGGGTGGAGAGGGAGATGGAGAGGCAGCAGGTGGGGATGGCGGACCGGAAAATAGTGGAGCTGGCGCGGCTGGAGAGCTTGGTGAAGAAGAACGGGGACTCGGCGGCGGTGAGTCAGGTGAGTGTGCTGGTGGAGACGGCGGTGAAAGGGCTTCTGGCGGGGTTGGAGAAGGCGATGAAAATGGCGGATTGTGTGAGGTTGAAGACGTTGAAAGGGGTGTTGGATGTGTTGAATCCCATGCAGGGCGTGGATTTCTTGGCTGCTACGTCAATGCTTCATATTCAGATGAGGAGATGGGGAAGAAACAGAGATAGTAAATGTTGTAATGATAATAATAAAAAATAGTGACCTCTATTAATCTCTGTAGATGTTCCACCATTTAAAACTTATTTCCCCTAATTTAAATTAGCTCCCATTAAATACAGAACGACGTAGTTTTAGTGATGGAACATAAGTGGTATAGAGATGGTAGTCTGTAAGATCTCAAACCAGACTAATATTACACAGTTTAAGATACAGAATAGAGAAAGAAAGGAGGGGTTTGTAGCAGGTAGAAGTAGGTTAAATTTCTTATGTTTCGGGTTTGCATTGTAATTTAATGTTTTCAGTAGTGCAGGGTGTTTCATTCATTGGACTAGTTCAGATACACTGGTTTTTTATCTTCATTTTGTATTATTCTTAATATACACTATGTATTAATTATAATATCGTCTCTCTCTATATATATGATGCCTGATAAATTTTGTGAAACATAAAATAAAACACAGATATTAATGTAACAAGTAATTCGGGATGGATTGGAGACAACACTAAATAGCTGGGACAAAGAGAATCAGAAAAATAGAGACGTTTAAAATATCCCAGGCCAAAATAAGAAAGTGTTACTATTACAATAATAAAAGAATTTGTTACTAAGTAACTTCATATACAACCATTACCTCCCAATTCGTGTTCCATCTTGTATTCCAAAACAATCACTACATGTCCTGTGTCAATTAGTGATGCCATCATATACACATAACATGTAGTGGTTGTTTTGAAATATAAGATGAAACACAGATTGGAATTCTCAAAGAATAGCTTATAAGTCCCTAGGACGTTGGGGTGTTTGGTTTAAGTTTGATTGGGAAAATGAAATATTGCCTTTAAAACAGTAGAATTGAGAAATGAAGTAGTAAATGTTAAATAAATGTTGAAAATATTAGCGGATGTAATATTATATTGTAAGTGTGAGATCTTTTATTTCAGTTAGTGTTTCATTATCTATTTCAACTCCATCAATAAGTGTCACATGTCTAGTTGAGATGTCACAATTATGTCATTTTATATGCGTTGCATGTACTAATAGTGTTGAAATAAGAAAAGGACTATTATACTACATAAAAGGTCATTTGAGACAACCAAAATGGTATCAAATACTCCCTTCGTCCAGCTAACTTTTTCTACTTTCCTTTTCGCTCCGTCCCAGCTAACTTTTCGCACCAAAAAATGGCAAATAAAGTCAACAAATTACATCCCAAAAAATGAGCCAATATTACAAAAATGCCATTAATTAAATTTTAAAAAAAAAAATGGGGATCCGTCTAATTAATTCATTAAACATGTAAACTTAAACACTAACAACCCCACCCTTTCATTAACCTTCCCCACCCTTTCAATTATCCCACCCACCTTTTTTGTTCCCATATCATCTATCTATCTCTCTCTATCAAACCCTAATTTTTTTCTCTTTCTCTAAGAACTCGTCCCTTCCTGTTCTTGCACAGCCACTCCAAATCTGGTGAAATTCCTTTTCATTTTCACTGAAATACACTTGTAAATTGAATCTCTCTCAAATATAGTCCATTTTCGCGTGTTTGTAACTCGAATCTTGTCCATGAAAGACGAATTGGGTTCTGACGAGAGAGTTGTTTGTGATTCCAAAGATTCGCATGTGGCTGAGACGGTCTTCGACGACTATGAGATAATCGATTCCGGGGATTTGGAGACCAGTTCTGCTCCGGTGAGTCGCGTTTCCGCCTCGGAAAGTGAAGGGTCCCGACCTGTTGGATGGTTTCAATTGGAGGAACTCCGAAGGCATTTTTATGCTTGCTTGGCGATTTGGTGCCCTCCGTCATGAAGGTTTATAAAAAAATCGTAATTTGGGTATGTTACCCTAACTCGATTTTTCGTCTATGATGACTATTGTGTTTCTGGGCATTTGTATTGAACCTCGTGATGAATTTTTTACTGAGGGTTTAGACCCAAAAAAAATTAGGGTCTGTTATGTTATTTTTGAACGTGTGCGGCCCAGATTTGTGCTTGAACGTGTGTTGTTAAACCTAATTTTTTTGGGTTATGTTGTTGATAAACTTGTTGGGTATTGTTGGTGGCCCAATGATGAATTTTTACTGAGGCTAGTGTGGGAAAAAAAATGAAATTGTGTAAATTGATGCATGAATTCTGCCCAATCTGGTAATTTTCATGATTGATGGTGGTTTTGTGCTTTCAGATGGCTTGTTAGTGACCTTATGATGAATTCTATTTTAATGTTTGGAAAAAATAATTTATGCCCAGATTTGTGCTTGCATGCCTAAAAATACACATTGACGAGAACGAGGTTCCAGCTTGTGAGCGATATAGGGTGTGTGCTGTTGAACCTGATTTTTTGGGGTTATGTTGTTGCTGATAAACTTGCTGGTTATTCTTGGTGGCCCTAGGATGAATTTTTACTGAGGGTAGTGTGGGAAAAAAATGAAATTCTGTAAATTGATGTATGAATTTTGTCCAACCTGGTTATTTTCATGATTGATGGTGGTTTTGTGCTTTCTGATGCCTTGTTAGTGACCCTATGATGAATTCTATTTTGGCGTTTGGAAAAAACAGTTTATGCCCAGATTTGTGCTTGCATGTGTGCTGTTGAACCTTATTTTTTTGGGTTATGTTGTTGCTGATAAACTTATTGGATATTGTTGGTGGCCCTATGATGAATTTTTATTGAGGGTAGTGTGGGAAAAAATGAAATTCTGTAAATTGTTGAACCTGAATTCTCCCCAATCTAGTTATTTTCATGATTGATGGTAGTTTTGTGCTTTCTGATGGCTTGTTAGTGACCTTATGATGAATTCTATTTTAGTGAGGGTTTAAACAAAATTGAAAATTGTTCTGTTTCTGTGGCCTTAATGCTGCCCAATCTATGTTTCTTCAGTTTTGATGGTAGTCTAGTGCTATTTGTACCCTTTTTGTGACCTTACCCTGAATTTTTGGTGATGGTTTGTTACCTCTAATGCTGAACCATTTTTTCCAACTAATGATGAACAAAACCTTTTCAAAACAGGACACAATTTTTTCAAAACAGTACACATTGTTTTTCAGAAGTTAACATTAGTGTTTTTTTTTAAAATATTAAATCAGAACATAAGCATTCTTATACACTGAAAATAAACATTTACCAAATGTTTACAGCCTAAGCAAAACTAAACATCATTTCAGTGTTTACGCTGTAAACACTTGTACAAAAAGTGTTTTCTTACATACCTAGACTAGATCACATGTACCCCAAGTCCGTCATTAAGCCACCTATGTCATACGTACCTGTTGCATGTTCATTTGCAATTAAATGATGAATTTCATCCCTCACAATGTCTTCTGTCAACTCTAATGTTGTAGGAAGAGTCCCTTGTCTTGCTTGTGATCCTTTTCCCCTGTGTGGCTGCCTATAGTTGTTTTCCCCCTTTACCTTCATTATCTCTATCATACATGACTGTAAGCTTAGAAATACAGAGTTTAGATTGTGTACTTCCATTCTTTCAAAAAATTGGAGGATATTATCTACCAGTTCCTGTATTGTGTAGCTTGCTGTCTCAACTTACAAACTTTGTATGGCTCTGAAATACCCCAAGTCCAGCACGTTTGTGTCTGGTGAATTTGGAGGTTGACACATAATCTGAATGTTAAAACCATCTTCTGAGGCTGCACTTCTGAAATCTATGTCATGATTCTAAGATGAGGTCTTGCGTTGTCCTGTTGTATGATTATGGTTTTACTTGCTCTTGTCACACCCACCCTTGTAAAAACTTATTTTATACTAGTTTTTAATCTTACAAAACCTGTATATTTTTTTTTATCAAAATTGGAAATTTAGAATACTACTTCAACACCAAAATCTCACCTGCATATATCTACATAGATCCAGATCAAGTAAAGATGTGTCACACTTCATTCAACACTATATTTACAGAAATATACATATTAAAGTTCCTTAGTTTGAACATGTCCAAAAAATTGTTAAAACGCTAGCAAAAACATAGCGAGTCCAAGGTTTAGCCCCACAGATCGTCATTCATATACACGGGGCTTCAAAACTTGCATCAGCTCTAACAGCATGCCAGATCAGTCCACGAGCTCATGCATAGTCAAACTCACCTACAATGCAAGAACTACGTGAGCTAAAACTCAGTAAGCAGAAATCATGCATGACCAATGCGTGAATGATGAGATGCATATCACAAAACCATTTCTTTCAACTCTTTCTCAAAAATGAAACCTCTTTTTGGTGGGAAATGGCTCCCTTCACTGGCACAACCTCACCAGAATATCCCTCCATACCCGTGACTACCAAGGGTCCCTCCTCCCCCCTTATAGTCCACCCGAGACATTAGTGATGGTTGGTACGACCAAGTGGCTATCCTTCCGAGACTACCAGGGGTCCACCTCCTGCCTGCCCCCGCAGTCCACCGGGAAGTCTACCTCTTCCCGTACCCATCATCATAAAGGTGCTGAAGTGGGAACCTCTTCCGCGTGCACGCTGTCACCGGAAGCATCCCGAGAGACACCACATACAATATGTATAACTCTCAATGTGCCAGTGGTGACCAATCCCCAAAACATTATCAATCTATGAAATTACGTTATTTTGACTTCTTATACGTACACATGTAATCCTTGTAGATGCTAAGGCTCATGATTGATGCACATCAGTTTGTTTCTAGCAATGGAATAAAACATTTTATACAAAGGTATGCAACAACACATATAACAATCAATTATCCCAAATAGTAAGCACAAATACTATGTTCAAGCATTGTAGTTGGAGATGGATTTCTACTTACCTCTCCTCCGGAGTAGCTTTTGAAATTTCCTATTCCACAGTGGTAATCAATCTACGACAATTTTAAATCGAATTAATACACAATTTATCAAATTCCAAGTTGTTAAGTATTTTAATTCGAAATTTCCAGTTTCGTCGCATTTTAGTAATAAGGCTCTAACTATTTCCACAAAATTGATATTTATATGATTCAAGTTGGGTTATAAAGCTAACACATAAGGCTACAACTTTCGTGTTTTACACTTTTCCTAATTCAGCTCATAAATTGGTCAAAATCGGCTAACTATTGAACATTAAAAATCTGGGCAGATTTAACAAAAATTAAATCTAGGCTATTTTGATTACCACTAAATTAGTCCTTGATTATTTGAGGGATTCAAGATTAATGAGCATATGTAAATTATTCCTAATGATAAGTCCTAGCACCCAATCTTCATTTGAATCTCATGACTTCAACAACTTAAACTAATTAATTTGGAGAAATAATCAAAGAATAAACATTTACCTTGTTTCCATCAATCACCTTCGTGCTTCTTACTTTTCCTTTGATTCCTTTTTTTTTTTTTTGTTTCTGTGTTGTATATTATCTTAATTCCTTTGACCTATGAGTTGAGATAATGTATTTAACCCCATCTACATGAGTTGCCGACTTGATTAGTTTGGCGGTGGTAAAAGCAATAATGTCATTATTGTTATCCACCGCCATCAAATTCTTTCTTTTATTGATTTTATTGTTATTATTATTGTTATTGTTGTTGTTGTTGTTTTTATTATTATTCTGACAATAAAATCTTTTACATATCTGATACTTCTACGTACCAAATAATGTTCCACATTTTAAACTTGTCACGCATAGTCTTAAATTTTGTAGCATGTCCCAATATTTTTAGACTAGGGGGTTCTTGACTACCAAGGTAAACATCTCCATATTAGTCGCAAAATATAATATAACGCAATAAATGTAATAAATTAATTACTATAAAACTATCACGCAAATAGCACATAAAATATGGAATGCATGAAATGCAAAAATTATATTGGCCAGTGAGTTGTGAGAGGCGCGGGTATTACAGCTCTTTCCAGCCATTTGGCCTTGATTGCTGGTAGAATATGTTATTGCCCAATGATGAAACAATATTTTTTGAAAAAAAAAAATAGTGTGTTAATAGTGTAACCGTTCTGGCTAGTGAGCTAAATTAAATATGCTAGGTCAGAATTTAGGAGACTTATTAACACATGAAATACTAGATGATGATAATTTTCTTATAGTATGTAGAGTCACCTTATCCAACATGCAGTTTTTTATTACTTCTGCGTTTATAGAGTGAATCGGTTTGGTGATCAACGTCCCTCCTGCTCGATTTACTGAATTTCTGAGGACAGGCTCCATTGTTGTGAATGGAAAAATTCCAATTTTCCCATAAGCGATGTTGTCAAAATCTCGAGTTGACTCTTACGATTCTACTAGTTATTCCTCCCTAAACGAGTTAATTCGTGATAAAATCGAGATCTGATAAAATCGGAGTAAACTCTCGAGTTTGCTCATACGATTTTACGATTTTGTGTACGAGTTTAACAATTTTATAAAATACTATCTTTTATTCTATTTTAAAAATTAAAAAACATATAATACGAATTGTAAAATTTATACCAGCTTAAAATTGGGATTAATTTTTTTTAGAACAAATTATACACAAATAAAGCCGATTTTGCTGAAAATCTTTTTTTTCTAACTATCAAGTTCTAAATTAAGATTATTTTTTAATCCATAAATGTTTTACTATCATTAAGGTTATTTTTTTTTTAATTTTCTCTTAAAATTAAAGTATTCATAATTATAATCCAGAACTGTTTTACTAAATATATAAACGAACCATGATGCCTAAAACATTTCTCCATAATTGTATATATTTTTTTCTTTATTTGATTAATTATATAATATGTGTATTTTTTTATATGTGATATCAATTCAGAACTTATTGTAATTAATGTGTGTATAGAATAATTTTTATATATATGGTTATTTTTTATATGTTGTAGAATCTTACGATTTTACGATTCGATTTTACGATCCGATTTTACGGATAACATTTATTTGGGCCGTATTAATGGGCTAACATTTATTTGGGCCGTATTAATGGGCTAAAAGAAACGGTTCGGATCTTCTACAACAATTGGTGCAACATCTCCTACAACAATTGCACCAATACATAACACATAAGCATTGGTGATGTATTGCTTATGTCATATTATACACTTGTCATATATTAACACATGTGTTGTAGAAGATGTTGTATCTATTGTTGTAGAAGATCCAATGTGTAAAAGTAATGGCTAGCTAAGAGCACGAGGAGATTATTCTCTCTCATTCTTAAAGTTTTGGTGAATGTTGGAGTTAGGTTTTCTGGGAGGACACAGCTGCCTTGCAGGACTCCGATTGAACTGAATTAAGCCCTAAAATACATGAATGATGTGTTTTTACTATTTTCTATATTATATGCATATTTCTCAATTTTTGAATTTATGTTTATGTTTTAATTGATCTAATTAACTCTCTCTTGTTGTAGGCGGAATTAATTTGCACATAGAGCAAGAAGTGAGCTTAAAAGAGAGTTGTGGTCTCACATATGGAGAAATTGGCCAAGTTGGAAAATGGTAGATGGCCCGAGATATCAAGATTTATAAAGATGTATGTTAATTGTTCATTTGTAATAAAAACTTTTATTCATTTTTCGTAACATATATTCCGTTTAGAGTCTGGTTTGATTAATTCAAGTCTGTGTGGCTAAGGTTATTTTCCTGATTTGTGGCCTTCTATTTCAATTATATTGTTGTGAAACGACTATATATTTTATTATTGTGTTAATTCATGTTTTGTAGGTTCAAGTTATTTATCTATATGACTTGCTTATAACTTTAAATTTACGACTTGTTAACTCAGATTAAGAAAATGATCAAGAACAAGACACAAAACTCACTCACACAATAAGATTCACACCTTATGAATTCAAGATGAAAAATGAATCTAAAACTGAAAACATAACAGCACAAAGGATTTAACGTGGTTCGGTTTGTGAAACCTACATCCACGGGTGACAATGCCTTCACCAATTCACTAACACTCAACTGTTTTACAAGAGGATTACACAATCAAGCTTCCAAGAGAAATAATCCAAACTACTTCTAGCTCTACTTCTCTAAACTCTTGTATCTCTCTTGTTTCTACAATTGAGAGCTCTTGAGTGGTTACAAATGTGTATATATATCATGTATGAAGCTCAGAAACCGACTAACTACATTTATTGGACTTGAAACAAAAAAATAGATAAAACAGAATCTGGAAACTGTCAACATCAGTCTGCAACGGTTTCTTCACTTTTTGACAACAGTTTTGGACCCTTTGACGACGGTTGAGATCTTGAAACTGTTTTTCCCACCAAAAATGGTTTTAGCTGATTTTGTGCTATTTCCAGCTTCTTTTTACTTCACTTTGATTTCTGTCAATCCAATGTATAAGAGTTGTGAAGCCACACTTGATTCTCAGCTCACAATCTCCACCTTGGCTTCTCAACTACCAAACATCCAACACACCTAAAAACTTTCAACCATGAATTGAATACCAAAGACACCTCCACCTGCCCTTGTCACTTAAGGGCCTCCTCACATCTTCTGCTCAAACCAATTTAATGCCTACCAACTGAAGACAATATTGAAATTTGTCTCGAGGTAGTGCCTTTGTTAACATGTCTGCAGCATTTTCTTCTGTCCTGATCTTAACCAGGCTTACAGCTCCCTTGTCAACAATATCTCTGACAAAGTGTAGCTTAACATCTGTGTGTTTGCATCTTTCATGAAACACATGATGTTTTGCTAGATGCAAAGCACTTTGTGAATCACAATGTACTTTCACAACCTCCTGTCTTATGCCAAACTCTGCAAGTATCCCTCTGATCCAAACAACTTCCTTTACTGCCTCTGTTAAAGCAATAAATTCAGCTTCAGTTGTTGACAATGGTACCACAGGTTGTAGCATTGATTTCCAGCTAACTGCTGACCCATACAAAGTAAAAACATACCCAGTCTGAGATTTCCTAGAATCAATATTGGCAGCAAAATCTGAATCTACAAATCCTTGCACTGCATCTTCTTTACTGCCTTCCAGTTTCTGATATGCAATTCCATAATTTCCTGCTCCTTTAAGATACCTCATCACCCATTTCAAGGCTTCCCAATGACCCTTTCTAGGATTGGACATGTATCTACTCACTACACTGATAGCATGAGATACATCTGGTCTTGTGCATATCATGATATACATGATGCTCCCTACAGCATTTGAATAAGGAATCTTACTCATCTCCAGGGCTTCTTCTTCATTTCTGGGCTTCTGTTGTTCAGACAACTTGAACTGTTGACCAAGAGGAACTGATACTGTTCTACACTCATGCATGTTAAACTTCTTGAGCACCTTATTGACATAATCTGCTTGACAGAGATACAGAAGACCTTTTGATCTATTCCTCAGAATATCCATTCCAAGAATTCTCTTAGCTTGTCCCAACTCCTTCATCTCAAATTCTGCTTTCAATTGTTCTTTGACTTTAGAAATTTCTGACATGCTTTTGCTTGCTACTAGCATATCATCCACATACAAGAGAAGAAACACCACTACTTCTTTTCCAGCAATTTTGAGATAAACACAGCTGTCATACTTTGATTTCTCAAAACCAATGACCTTCATATGACTGTCAAATCTTAAATACCACTGTCTAGGACTTTGTTTTAGTCCATAAAGTGATTTCTGAAGCAAACAACATTTATGTTCATTCCCAGGTAGTATGTACCCTTCAGGTTGAGACATATAAATTTTCTCCTTTAACTCACCATGCAGAAAAGTTGTTTTTACATCCAGCTGCTCCAACTCAAGATCAAACTGAGCTACCAAAGCCAGTAAAATTCCGATAGAAGTATGTTTTACCACTGGAGAAAATATCTCATTGAAATCCACTCCTTCTCTTTGAGTGAATCCTCTAGCAACCAGCCTAGCTTTGAACCTGACCCTTTGAGTCTCAGTCACTTCAATTTTCCTCTTAAAAATCCATTTACAACTGACCAACTTCTGATTCTCAGGTTTCTGAACTAGCATCCAGGTCTGATTCTTTTCCAGTGATTCAAACCTTCTTGCATTGCAAAGATCCATTTATCTTTGTCAGGACTTGTAATTGCTTCTGCATAATTTCTAGGCTCAGCACACTCTACCTCTTCTTCAGCAGTTATTAAGGCATATGTTGTGAGATAATCTTCAGCATATTTTGTTGATGGTTTGATAGCTCTCTTTCCTCTATCCCTGATGAGTTGATAGCTCTGAGGTTCTGAGTCCCTATCTTGATTATCCTCTTCACCTGAGTCCTCTGAATCAGATCCAGCTTCTAAGCTAGGTGACTCCACCTTAAGTGGAACATTTAAGAGATTATTCTGAACCAGCTTTGTTCCATCTTGCTGTTTCTTAAATGGTAGGACTTCTTCACAAAATACTACATCTCTGCTCACAATAATCTTCTTATAGTTTGGCTCTGTACACCACAGTCTGTATCCTTTTATTCCATTTGGATACCCTATCATGATACACTTCACTGCCCTGGCTTCCAGTTTATCATTCTTAACATGAGAGTAAGCTCTACATCCAAACACTCGCAAATGTGAATAGCTTGGTGGCTTTCCAGTCCAGAGTTCTTCTAGAGTTTTATGATTCACAGCAGCAGATGGAGTTCTATTGATAAGATAAGCTGTTGTAGCAGCTGCTTCGCCCCAAAACCTCTTTTCCCGGCCAGAGCTCAATAACATACACCTGACTCTTTCCAATATTGTTCTGTTCATTCTTTCAATCACTCCATTCTATTGAGGATTTCCTGGGACAGTGTTGTGCCTTTTAATTCCCTTGTTCTTGCAGAAACTCTTGAATTCTTCTGACATGAATTCCAGTCCATTATCTGTACTAAGACACTTGAGTTTAATATCCTTTTCTATCTCAACAGCAGCACACCATTCCTTGAACTGAGCAAAACATGTTGATTTTGCCTTTAATACATACAGCCATAGTTTCCTACTGTAATCATCCATAATGCTGAGAAAGAACCTTCCTCCACCTAGTGTTGGTGTTCTAGATGGCCCCCACAGATCAGCATAAACATAGTCCAACACCCCTTGAGAAGTGTGCTTGCCAGTGGGATATGGTAACTTCTTGGATTTACCTAATATGCATTCTTCACAGGGTTTTTCAGATTTCAAATTTCCTGAGGCATCTATTAGACCTTGCTTAACTAGCCGTTGGATATTAGATTCCCCTGCATGAGCTAGTCTGGCATGCCACAAATCATAATCTGTCTTTGAAACCATAGCAGATTCACCTATCACAACCTCTCCATCAAGATAATATAAACTATTTTTCTTGATTCCCTTCATGACCACTTGATTTCCTTTACAAACCACCAAATATCCCTTTTCTGACTTAAAACTGCATCCTCTAGTCTCTAAAATGCCAAGACTAATTAAGTTTCTCTTCAGATTAGGAATATACCTTACATTCTTCAGTATTTTGATTGAACCATCATGAATCCTTAGTCTGATGTCACCTGTTCCCTTTACTGGACAGAGTTCATTGTTCCCCAGCATCACTGTTCCAGATTCTATTTCCTTTAAATCTTCAAACCAGGATAGTTTTGGACACATATGGAAGGAACATCCTGAATCAAGGATCCACTGTGATTCTGGATTAGACTCAGTTATGTTCAAGACTTGTGGATCTTCATCTATGGCTTCAATAGTGTCAGCATTGTTGTTGGTTGAGCTGCTTGCTTTCATGGATTGCTTCTTCTTCTTAAATTCATAGCAGTTTTTCTTCAGATGGCCTGATTTCTTGCAATGGAAACACTTCCTGGTTTCCTTCCCTTCAGTTGGTTTTTGAATTTGACCTGGCACCTTCTTGTTATCTGCAGAACTTGCCACCTTCTTTCCTTTCTGGAATTTCCCCTTCTTTACAAACAAGCCCTCTCCAACAGAATCTCTCCCTTCTAAAGTTAGTCTTTGCATTTCCTTTGATCTCAATGCAGATTGTACAGCAGCAAATATAACTGTGGTGGTTCTGCCATAGAGCATGGCATCTTTTAGATGATCAAATGATGCTGGTAATGAATTCAGGAGTAGTATGGCTTTATCTTCATCTCCCATGGTTACTTCAACAGATTCAAGATCATCCAATGTCTTGTTGAACTCCTCTAATTGATCTTCAACCGATCTCTCTTCTGAAAACCTGAATGCATACAGTTTTTGTTTCAAGAAAAGTCTATTTGTCATTGACTTTTCCATGTATAATTGATCCAGCTTCTTCATTACTCCTATAGCAGTTGTTTCCCTGGCCACCTCCCTCAAAACCTTGTCTGAGAGGCAGAGAATAATGATGCTGTGAGCCCTTTCTTGTGTTTCTAGGGTCTTATCATCAATATCAGCTTTCTTGGGATCATCTTCTATTTCCTTCCCTGGATCACTGCTACTGGAACCATGTTTGGATTCCTTCAAAGCTGCTGAGAGTCCTTGTTGCACCAGCAGTGCCTTTATTTTCAGCTTCCATAGTCCATAGTCATTCTTACCTGTGAATTTTTCTGTTTCCAGCGTTGCAATCGACATTCTGAAATATTCTTCAACTCCTGGAATCGTCTCTTCCCACAGACGGCGCCACTTGTTAACTCAGATTCAGAAAATGATCAAGAACAAGACACAAAACTCACTCACACAATAAGATTCACACCTTATGAATTCAAGATGAAAAATGAATCTAAAACTGAAAACAAAACAGCACAAAGGATTTAACGTGGTTCGGTTTGTGAAACCTACATCCACGGGTGACAATGCCTTCACCAATTCACTAACACTCAACTGTTTTACAAGAGGATTATACAATCAAGCTTCCAAGAGAAATAATCCAAACTACTTCTAGCTCTACTTCTCTAAACTCTTGTATCTCTCTTGTTTCTACAATTGAGAGCTCTTGAGTGGTTACAAATGTGTATATATATCATGTATGAAGCTCAGAAATCGACTAACTACATTTATTGGACTTGAAACAGAAAAACAGATAAAACAGAATCTGGAAACTGTCAACATCAGTCTGCAACGGTTTCTTCACTTTTTGACAACAGTTTTGGACCCTTTGACAACGGTTGAGATCTTGAAACTGTTTTTCCCACCAAAAACGATTTTAGCTGATTTTGTGCTATTTCCAGCTTCTTTTTACTTCACCTTGATTTCTGTAAATCCAATGTATAAGAGTTGTGAAGCCACACTTGATTCTCAGCCCACACGACTCAATTTGATAATTAATTTCTTACTGTTATCAGTAAATTCATGATCTATAATTATCATGAAAGATTGGACCCTAATAGGAGTAGCCAATAGATTGAAGTAATTGTGTTGCCATAATTAATTTGAAATAATTGAATCTACAAGGTAATTATTGATAGTTGTAGCCATCACGGATAGATTTAACTTTTTCATAAATTTTAATGTTATCATTAATGTGGTATATAGTACTGTTATAGTCATTGACGGGTCTATGCTGGGTCACCCCCCGGCACATCAAGATGTCTATTGTATATGTGTATTTTAGTCGATTTTAATACAACTCAAATTAAAATGATGTATTATTATGTATAAATAATAAATAATATAGATAAATTTTATGGAAATATAATGGATAAAAACATTATATCTTATTATATTTGTTTTTTTTTAATTAAATCAATTTATTGATCTTATTTAAATTGTTAGTACTTTCTAGTTTATTTATAGAGTTGACTATTGTTGAGGCTCATTGACATATTTAGGGGTCGAAAAACGGTAGTCCTCCCTTTTAGATTTCTTGAAATATTATTTTGTAATGTAGACTTTATGAAATATTATTTTGCAATATAATTTATCCAATATTTTAAGTTTAGAGCTTAATATATAATAATTTGATTTCTAGCCTACTCAAAATTTACCCTATTTCATAAAAAATTGTCACATAACCTTAAAGTATAATTATAAAAAATAAAAAAATAAAAAATAAATAAAAAATTACCCCATGAAACAAACTCCTACATCCGCCTATAGATGGTCTCCCCTCGACTAAATTCTCGTGTCCGTCATTGGCTATAATACCCAACTTGTTAATAATAAGTATTGGTTGGTTGATAATAAATCTCTAGTTAAACTCTTGAATAATTGAATGTCAAATCCTTGGATCAGAGCTGTTATCATCTTGTTATTCTCCTCGATTTGATTATGTTCACTTTGCTAGTGAATCCCATAATTAAAGAAATCGCTCGTATTTGGTCCAATTTCTATCATTAGTGAGTAAAACGGTGGGAAAAGTGCACGTGACTGTCAAGTGAAATCACTTTTCGTCCCATAATTTTCTGCTCGTTCAACTTTTGTCCCAAAAAGAACATCAGCATTGGTGCCATGTCAATTAAAATCAGTCGAAAGTTGATATTACGTGATTATCATGTGTGTTTTTTTTTTCAGCCCATTACGTATGGACAACAAAAATTGAAAAAGAATAAGTAATTTTATAAATTATAAAAGTGAATGAACGAACAAAAAATTATAGAACGGAAAGTAAGTTTTGCCCTAATGCAAGGGTTCATTTGCATACTTACGCTTTGTTAATAAATATAGGGGTGACGGCTGCAGAAATAAATATAACCTCATTGTTTATTAGTTGATTTTGTTAATTATACTCTGTATTCTTCAGCATTACATTACTGAATATTTATTTTCTTTACAGAGTTACTATCTCCGTTTTCTATTAGATTTCATTTCAGCTCTTATGCTTTATTTATGAATAATTGTTTTTGTTTAATTTTTTCCTATTTTCGTTTTTACATTTTTTTCATTATCACCACTATAAATTTTTCTAAAAATTTCTAATTACGTAACCTGTTATATTTATATAATCTTGAAAACTTATTTATCTATTCTCTTTATTTTTTAATTTTCTTATTCAAATTAAAAAGACATCTTGAAGAAAGATGAAGGTAGTATATTAAAAAGAGAAAAAATTTCTTGTAGCCAGAGAGATGAAAACTCTTTTATGCCACTTTAACTTTTAAATTGCAAAAATACTCATTTTTTTACTGTGATGTCCATTATTTCCTTCATTTAATGTATTCTCACCCTCACCCTCACCCACTTCATACATGATACACCATGTATCATGTCCTGTATGATACATGACATGTCGTGTATCATGTCTTGTTGTCGTGTATCATGTCCTGTAGTCGTGTATCATGTCATGTTGTCATGTATCATGTCTTGTTGTCGTGTATCATGTCCTATATGATACATGTCGTGTATCATGCCATGTATCATACACGACATGTCGTGTATCATGTCCTATATTTCTTATGTCACATTCACAGTCAATTGATAATAACATCACCTAAAAGAAGTAAGGTAAAAAATTAGTAATATGAGTATATTTACAATTTTGAAATAACATCACCTAAAAGAAGTAAGGTAAAAAATTAGTAATATGAGTATATTTACAATTTTGAAGTTAGCAGGAAAATTTTTGAACTCTCTGAGTGGGCCTGAGCACATCATCACTATTAAAAAAGTTCTGGTAATATGGAGAAAAAGAAAAGGAGAAAATAATTAGTCAGGGAAAAAGTAAATTATCTAAAATTGGAATAATGGGATACGTGTAAGTTTCAGATACAGTTTGAGATTAGAAAGTTCTGATTCTCATTCCATAAATACCATTACATGTCACTATATGATAGTGCGCATATCCCTAGATAATCTATATAGAAAAACAAGAGGCGCAGGTGGCACGGTGTGTGTATATATATAGAATATTATCGAAGTGAAACACGTCAGATAAATATTGTTAAATATACATAGCATCTAAATATAGGAACTTTGGTGCAAAATTCCTAAATAAGGAAGCGCAATAGCCACCCTCAAGGATAGGATTTAGTGACATATATTAAGTCCGTTGTAACATATCATCAGATGATATATTTACTTAAATAGTATAAAAAGTATTTTCGTTTAAGAAATTTATTGGATAAAATGTGTATTGAAAATTATAAATTGTATATTTAAAATTATAAAAGGTGTGTTAAAAATTGTAAAAAATGATATTTGTAATATGGTGTGGATGTGAAGGAATGGATCATTCGACTATAAAATGAAATACGTCGTGAATGGATCATTGACCCATCCAAATGGGGACATGCCAAAAAAAATATTATGTTATTTATGTACAACCTGCATTCAAAAATGTATTTGATTTAGTATTTTATTAAAGGTTGTGCTTGTTGGAGGCTGGAGTACTGTAAATTGGGAAAAATATAATGAAAAAAGTAAATTATCTATTTTCATTAATAAACACTCCTTATATCTAATACACAATATATGTTATTTAATGATATCATTACATGCACATGGTGTGGTAGTTGTTTTGATTCTTCTTCTGCTTTCTTTTCTTTTACTTTTTTCCACTTTACGTAATTATACTTACAGTAAAATTAGTAATACGCATTGAGTAATAGTTATTTAATATTATTTATAATAGAGATATTTAAATTAATAAAATCATAATATTTTTTTATCGACTTCCTTCTACTTGATCTATATTATCAGCTCTCTTCTACTTGATTTGGCTTGACCCTGGTTATGTCGTGATACTATTGTAGGATATCCTCAGGTTTATTAGAAATAATACTCCGGAATCGCCACTTCTATCGAATTTCAAAATAAATAGTTGGGAAATTCTAACTTTTTCAGAAGTCAATATTTAAGAGTAGTTTAGACAATCTTTTGTTGGTGGGAATGCAATCATAACCTGAATAAATTGAACTTAATCTTGTGACCTAAACTCACCTCATATATTCATAAACTTTGAAAAGGAAGTAGCATTAAGTCAATCCTCTTCCAAAAGATTATATAGAATAGCGTAAAACACGAACAGAAAAGAAGAACAAGAACAAATAGATTAAAATGAAAAGCCATTGTTCAAAAATAAGATCTAACATCTTAGAAAAATAGGATTTCAGTCAAACAAATGATTGATGTCTAAAATCATCCTGACCATACATTTCATTCCTGAGATCCCGAAGCCGTTGCAAATCTTGTAGTCATCCCTGTCACAATGCATTGTGATATCGGCCATTCATATCCTTCGACGCAACACAATTTTCTTCTCGATACCTATATATCACATCTCGCTGTATCTTATTTACCTTGAAACAAATATATGAATTAGGTTGTGCTACAAGCAGTCCAATAATGCATAGAAGGGACACTATTTGCTCTTTATCATTGTCTTACATAGAAAATTTGAAAAAATAATTAAAAGGATTGACATTGTAAAGAATGAACGAATGAATGAATAAGATGATTACAAATGGCTCTGTTCAAGCAAAGCAAGCAAATATTGCATGTTCTTGAATGTAGCAAAATATTATCGACTTACATTAGGTGAAATGCAGTCAAAATCAAGCTGCCTCTGCTGATAAGATCTCAAGTTCAGCCCACCAAAGGGGAGAGAGTCTCGGAATTGCTAGTTCAGGCGATATATCAATGCCGTGTCTTAGTATCTGAATGACTTCACTCATTGAAGGCCTCTTTTTTGGGTCTTGTTGAGTGCAACTCTGTATTGCCTCACACACTGCGCCAAGCTCATCTTCTTTGAAAGACTTCAAAGCTGGATCAACCAACTCTTTTATCTTCGTCTTGTCATTCATGTACTGAGAAGCCTGTAAACAGTTAAGGTAATCATCAGTTTTAACAATTACTATAATTTTTTTGCATATATATATAAGTGAAATATTGAGTAAATAGATACCCAGTTTAGAAGATTTCCATTCTCTTCGGAGTAAGGAAGCTTTCCGGAAATTATTTCAAGCAACAGCATCCCAAAACTGTGAATATTTGTCCCTATGTCAGCAACTGGGCGCGGTTCAGAATGCTCTGAATCGTTTTCTCCCTTATTCTTGGACTTGGCTATGAGTTCTTCCCAGAAAGCTACATCAGTTATCTGCAGAAGCAGAGAATTTACTTAGTTAAAAATTAAATTAGCAAAATTCATACCTGGGTAGTCCTTGTTATTGCATGAATGATATAAAACATAAGCAATCATTCACAGAGAAACCTAAAAGCTTACTTTAGCAGCATAATCATCGGTCAAGAGAATATCTCTGGAAATCAATCTGTTATGTGCCACTGGTGGATTTAGCTCATGCATATACTGTAGGCAATAGGCAGTCCCCATTATTATCCTCATCCTTGTATGCCAGTCAAGGTGTTCAAAATCTTTAACTGAGAAAATAGAGAAATATCACAACCTAGCAACAATAATTCAGAAAGACAAGAGAGAGGGGAGGGAGAGGGAGGGAGAGAGAGAGAGAGAGAGAGAGAGAGAGAGAGAGAGAGAGAGAGAGAGAGAGAGAGAGAGAGAGAGAGAGAGAGAGAGTTACTGTGCAGATGTTCAAAGAGGGTGCCATTTGGAGCATATTCGAAAACCATCATCCTAGTGAATGGTGCATCTTCCTCACAGTACCCAAGAAGATTAACAAAATTCTTGTGATTCACTCTGGACAAGGTATCAATCTGTGGGAGTAACAGTGCAAAATGAATAATTCAGGACGTCATCATTATGGGAATTCTTAGTCCACAAAAAATAAACCTCACAACATGGAAGATTATCATCTAACCTTCTTCCTGTATGCTAATTCTGCACGTTTCGACCATTCCTTTGCAGAAGTTATAGCAATTGAAGCAACAACAATCTCTACTCCACTGGATAGAGTTCCTTTGTACAAAGTGGCGATACCATCATAGGTTCTAATAATATTGCTGAAATCCTCACATGCATGTTCTAGCTCACCTCTGTTCAACTTAGGAACCCCTACAACGGACCACACATGTTGAAACAAAGATATGCAAACACAGAACTTTAAAAACACACACACACAAAACAAAAACAAAAAAAACATTGATGCACCTTCATTCAAATTTCATTAAAAGAAACTTTTATGTCTTTGAAGTGTCTTCCATTAAGAAATTTATGATAAGCATCCTTCTCACCTCAATCAAATTCCATTTAAGGTAATATTGTATGTTCCTCTTCAAGTACCTTTGGCTCCTTGTATTTAGATTGCTCAGTTTATGTTTAACAGATAAAATTCAATATCCACATAAATCCTCTGGTAATTATATCCAACATATTATGTGCTAACTTGGAATGCCACAGCACCAACAATAACCTAAGCATTTCTCCTAGTGTGTATGGTCAGATTGGGTAGGTACAGAATCTCCTAAAGACACGTCCAAACCATGCGTCCCTCTGATTTTTTGTGCATCGATCAAAACAGTTTTTATTCTGTACGTCACTTTTTGGTTGGCGAACACATAGTGAATGTTGATAAATTTCCGACCGAATGAAATTAATCAACAAGCAGGCTTAAATCTTTATGTATTGATGCTTTAAGTTTAAAAACCACATGAAATTACCTGTAACAAAAGCTTTCTGCAACTGGCCACTCAATCCAGACTTCCAAGGACCAATTGTTCTAGCTGCCCTGCTTCTGAAGATGATCAACATAACTGCTAAAAGAACGAGAAGGAAAACAGCACTTGCAATTCCAATTATAAGCTTGAGCGAGTTCCCAGAATTTCCAGAAGCCTCTGGCTGTTTATGATTTTGTTGACCACTGAAGTTATTTGGATCATGAGGCTTATTCTCCTGACCAGGCGAGGCTACAGGACCAGGAGATACTTTTGTCCTATTTGGCACAGCAGGAAACGACCCACTACTTCTACTTGGAAGAGAAATGTCGGTATCTGATGGGGGTGGGGCCCCAGTGCTGGGAGGAAGAGCGACAAGATTACTGGACTGTTCAACTAGCACACGACGCACATTTTTCACTGGCGCGTATGTGTTTTTTATGGCACCTTGCTCGGGTGAATCTAGTAAATGCAAGAAAAAGAAGAGTATCTAATCAAAGCTATATAGTGAAGCCTGCATCTATGTAAGAAAGGTATTATATATTGACATATACATAAATATATATACAAAGAGAGAGACTTGATATGCTGCACAACTAGAGTGAGCACCTGCTTATATGTCAATTTTTTAACATATCCTACATCATTGACACATCAGAAGGAGCTCATAGTGTGCTCGCCCTAGGTGTGCAGCAATGAAAAAAACATTGCTCACCTGTTAGATTGCTGCAGCCATCATCAGCATGACTGTGAGACAGTTCACTAATAAAGCTGAACCTTCACAAAAACCGACAAATAAATGCTATTAGGATGAAGATGACATATTGGATGAATGAATATGATTATGGTTGCTTACTGTGGGAGCAGATTGAGGTAACGAGGTATGCTCCATGTAGTAACCAAGTGAAAATAATCTGACTTCTTCGATTCTTTTGAAACACTCTGCCCAATGCTGCTCAAGACATGCATCATATTACAATGAGAACATCAAATAAACAAAGAAGCAAATACCAATATATACTTTGCAATGAGGTACGAGCAAGTATGAGTACTATAAATATAATAATTTGCCCATTATCACTGTATGCTAGAGACAGCAGAAACATGTCGAGATATGAGCAACAAAAACTTGCACTAACCATTAGCATTGACGAAGAAACTGGTACATTAAAGGACTAAGAATTTAAGCTTCTCATTGGAGGCATTCCAAAATAGTAAATTACGAAACGACAATCCAGGACATCTGATATACCACATGCCCCGACTACCATGTATACCCGTTAATTGGAATTAATTTACTAATCTGGCAAGACAATATGGTCTGCGAAAAAAATGAACTTGTATATGCATAGGACATAATAAGTCCAAAAGCACCAAGCAGATAGTTTGTCAGTATAGCCATGTAAACACCAATGTCAATTTAGTGCACTGGCATATGCAGGAAAGATAGTCATGCATATATTACCAGTGCCCAAATTTTCTATTTGCGCAGCCAATTCCACCAGCATCAACAGTTGTAAGGATACTATCAACCCGCAAATCAGTTAGCGAACTAAGCTTCTCAATCTCCACAGGAATACTTCCTTCAAATCTATTATTACACAGCAACCTAGAGGAAACATATATATGTCAGCCGAGCTAAATATTATTGCCATAAAAAAATGATGATGGCAGAAGGTTTTACTTACAAGCGTCTCAGGGAATGTAACCCTCCTAATTCTGCAGGAACTGTTCCGCCCAAGATGTTATCTCTCAAGTCCAACACTTCCAGTAATGTAAGCTGTCCAAACTGTGGAGGGATGGTGCCAGATAGGCGGTTCTTGGATAGGTCACTTGAGACACAATGAAAACACATTCATGAAGGATGTTCATAAACATTAAGAAGCAAATTGAAAATGTAAATAAATGGAGTATATACAATCAGAACAAATTAATTGTAAGACTAGAAAAAATGCTTAAAACTGAAAAGCTACTAAAGTAAATTCATATGTACTTCTCAATTCAACATGGCAGCCATGACACTACATATGAGAGTATAAGAAAATTAACTATATTAGATCTAGTAAAGGTGTTAAAAAAAACTTGAGACATCTCTGATTCTCTTCTAAGGTATATAAACTTTAGATTACAAAGAAATTAATATCGATCAGAAAAGAAAAAGTTGATACTCACAGAAATCTCAAATGAGTTAGATTTCCAAGCTCTGGCACCAATTCACCTTCCAAGTTAAGTCCATGGAGATTTCTACAAAAGACGAGTTTATGAGGTAGGCAAACACATTCTCTGAAAGCCATGAAATAATCATAACACTAATGAAGATAGAGAGAACATAATGGGACTTACAGCACAACCACATTACCATCCACACATTCAATCCCTGACCACATGCACGGATCACAGTCATCGGGATTCCAATTTGCCAAAGCACCAAAGGGGTCAAACTCCACCTTTGCTCTGAATTGAAACAATGCTGATCCTGCATTTTTCACATTATTAAATCAAACTACTGCACAACATGCTGGACACTTCAAGATAGTTTTCTATGTCTCACCCCATTACCTTCAGAATTGAGAGACAAACAACCATGAATTCCCAAACTAATAATCAAAAGCGCGAGATAAGACAGTTTCATTCCACTAGGAGTCCATCTACCACCCATTGCGAGCAGAACTATTCGTGTTTGTAACGGAGGCACTCTCTGCCAACAGCGAGGACTCTATACAGGGTAATCGCCAGTTTTATAGTGCTCAATTATCCTCCGAGCAAAGTAGAATTACTCGGATAAAACACCGTATACAGCACGCTTAACAATACCTCGCTAAAGGAAGAAACCTACAGTCACAAACCCACTACTAGGGCACAAACTAAAATAATCTACGTTAGCTTTGCTGAATCTAATTATCAAAATTTAAGTCTCTCCATCTTCAACCAGCTCTCATTTTGGCTATAACACCACGGTTTGTCATGATGAACTGCAGAATCCGGCCTGGATGAAATTAGATATCAATAGAATTAATACCTTGATTTCCGCACAAGAATTGAATCGGACAAATGCAAGCTTCTTCGACAAACCTCAACAGAACTTTGTGAAAGGTGGAGAAAATGAATTTACAACAAAAAAGGGGGGAATAACCCTTTAAACAAGCAAGCGCAGGAAAAGCAAAGGGCATGAAATGTAAAGACATGCAGAATAAAAACAAACCTTGTAATTCTGTTTATAGAAACGATAATCCGCACCTTTCCAATATTCCGTTCAAATTTGTTGTCAATGAAAAATGCAGAACGATAACAATGTTGGAAATTAGGACGACGATAAGTAGGGATATCACGGTTGGACACTTGAAAAATGGCAGCTAATCGGAGAATGTGGATTGAAAAAAATTGATAATTACTTCAGAAAAGATATCTCTTGACCGCCCTTCCCAGGATGATCTCAGAGGTGAAAACTCTCCTCGACCATCTCTCTGGAATAGGGGAAATGGAGAAAAAAATCTCTCTCTTGTTTTCTCAATCTAAAAAAGGAAGTTTGTTTTCTCTCCCATACACCCCCCAACACCACCGGTCTCCACCTCCAAAAACTCTTTTGTTTTCTTTCTTTATTTTTTTATTATTAATTATTGTTATGTTATTATTTTGCATTAACTTTGGTTTGGACCCTCAAAAAGAAAAAACTTTGGTTTGCTCGATTAATTTCCGTACTTGTTTAATTTTTTATTTTCGGGAGAAACCGGTAACGGTTAACCGCCGGCAAGAAATCCCGGCGCTTTTCTGAATGGGTGGTGGTGCGGGCCCCCACATCCGAAGTAATAGGACGCGCTTTCAATTCCATGACTGGGTCCCACTAAATATCTCTCTCACATAAATTCCTGCTGAGTGCCTGCCATTTTATGGGTATGTTTGATTGGATTGGCCTAAGTCCAATTTCTTCCCACGTTTATTTACCCAATTATTATAAATCATCATAAATTTTAATATCATTTTAATCATAAAGTTAATTATTATTAATAAATTCTTATACACATCACATCATAATTTACAATTAAAAATTATATCTTACACTATAACCACTATGCCAACCCCCCAAACAAATATCACTTTTTTACTCTCCCAACCACTAACTCCTGCACTATCCCCAACCTACAGTACTCCAACCACTTTCAACTCTAACCAAACATGCACTATATTTATTTACTTTTCTTTCTCGTCATCTTTCTAAACGAGAATTTATATAGTAATGTTAACAAATAGTACTACTTAAAAAATCATTCCCTCCGTCCAGCTCTAATTTATCTATTTTTTTTTTTTTTGGTTTGTCCTAATTTAATTTGTCAGTCCATAAATGATAATTTATTCTTACAATCTCCACCCTCAAAATCTCCACATTCAATCTCCACCCTCAAAATCTCCACATTCAATCTCCACCCTTGAAAAAAGTCAAAGATTCCACAAAATCTATTTTTACTTAACCTCCATGCCCGACCAAGGTAGGCAAATTGGGCCGGGACAGAGGGAGTAGAAGGTATTCATTCAGAAAATAAAAGTACAAAGGGGATAATTGAATTGACATGTTCCTATTCGGATGATGTATGATCCATTTTCAACGTATTTTATTTTATAGTCAGATTGACTCATTCCTTCATATCCACACCAAATTACCCACATCATATTTTTCAATTCTCAATACATCTTTTACAAATTTCGATATGCATCTTTACAATTTTCGAAAGACCTTTTACAATTTTAAATAACATCCTACCTTACAAATTCCTTAAAAAAAATACAATTTTTACTATTTAAGTGGATGTATTATTCTTAAATGTGTCACTGCGAACATAACATATATCAGTACATCCCAGCACAAGTATCCCCTAAGAGATTGCAATAATTTAAAAATGTTCATTTTATAGCTACAAGTATAAACTAATATTGCCGGCGGGTCGCACAATTTGTTACATTTCTTATAATATAACAATAATAAATCATTATTAATAGTAATATAATTATATATTGTATACGAATGAAACAATATTAAAATATTTAATTAATACATCTTCAAATTAATAATATTAAATTTCAACAGTCTCACTTATATTTAGTCCCCTACAAATTGGTGGTAACTTGTGCAATTGTCAATCATATCATGTACACATGTACACATTACATTATTGTTTTTTTATGATAGCTATTTTATTTTACTAGAAATATAAGGAAATTGTTGAAGGAAAAACACAATTAGTGTGCCTTCATCAAAAGTAACTGATGAGGGGCAATTTAGGCGTTTCATTATATCTTGTATACATAAACCCTACATGTATGCCTATATAAGAGACATCTATTGTGAAACAATATACGCCGCTTTCCTGTCTATTTCTGCTTTCCTCTCTTTCTCTTTATTCTTTCCAGTTTACTTTTACACGTTATCAGCACGACCTTGCTCTACGGTGAAGAACGTAAAGGAGTCTGGTGAAAGTAAATCCTTCAACGTTGTTAAGAAATATCACAAATGCAAGGTAATTCCAAACCCTAATTCTTTATTTTATTTTAGACTCCTTAATCTGTAAATATGTTAGAATAATTGCGACGAATTCATAAATTGATTCCGAAGTTGTCTAATTGCGTTGATTTATAGTTGATTTTATCAATTGCATCTCATATCTTGTTGATTTTGAACTGTAGCTTCATAAATTTGATTAATAACTATAATATGCAATCATTACAATATGGTGTCATGGCTGTATATATCATATGCAATCATTACAGTAGGATGTAGATTCCATATATGTTTGATTAATTATCTTTACTGTATACACTATTTGATTCAAAGTTATGTAATTATTGGTGCTACTGCTTTACTTAAAATTACTGTACACTGAAATATTACTTTCACCGTCAATCTTGTTTTGATTTCGAAGAACACATGATTTATGTTATGCTTATAAGTTATTCTTAAATTAAACACTGATTTAGATGAGTTATGTCCTGTCCCGTCATTTATTTATCAAAATAATGTGATTGCTTGATTTCATATTCTTTTCTTTCTATTACGCTGCATATGATGTGTGCAAATTTGATATATACTTTCCGTATATGATTATTCCCTTTTAGTTATTGATGATAGCATATTTTGTACTTGTATTTAGTAATCTTTGAATTATTATATGACATATGACACATTATTTATTTATTTGTTGTTGAGTACTTCCATGATAAAGAAAATTCATGGATAATACATATTAACGTAAATAAATGTGATAAAATATTTTCACAAAGCATCGAAAAACATATATGTGACCAATTGTCTCAAAATCTAACTCAACTCATTTTTTTGAAAAAAAAAATGTTATATTGCTGCGCTTGCATAATTAATAAATATTCCTTTTTGTTTACAGCAAATGGCTGAACCAACTCGACCTGAATTTAAAATTTTGGACTCAGAAGGACTTGAACACCATCGTTGGGTTTCTGATATGGAAACTACCTTCTTAGGGAAGGATTATATTTCCACAATCAACCCATCCACTGACCCAAATGCCAATGAACCGTCCGACAAGGCCAAAGCAAATGCCCTAATGTTTCTTAGGCGACATATCGATCCTAGTTTACGCTGGGAGTACCTTCAATTTAAAACCCCCAAAGAACTGTGGGATGCCTTAAAGGAACGTTTTGAAAACATCCATGATACTCTACTTCCAAACTAACAGTCCAGTGGAATGAAATCCGCTTACTTGACTACAAAAGGGTCAATGATTTCAATAAGGATATGTTACGCCTTAAAGCACGTCTTACTTTATGTGGAAAGAAAATCACAGAAGATGACATGATACAAAAAACTCTTTCCACCTTTCCTACCTCAGCACTTATACTGGCTAACCAGTATAGACTTGAATATGATAACAAAAGAATCACAACATTTAATAAGCTGATGAACATGCTGCAAGTTGCTGAGAGGCATGACCAAGTTCTTCTGAACAATAATGCCAGGCCTGCTGGGACAAAGAAAATTTCCGAGGCAAACTTTAATCAAGGGAACAGTGGAACGAACCCCAAAGGAAAGGGGGTAGGACGTGCTCACCCTTACCAACGTGGGAATAATGCACCACGAGGTAGGGGCCGTGGGGGCCATGGTAGAGGTCGTGGTAGGGGCCGTGGTGGCCCTCCCACTGGAGGGCGGCAAGTAGGTATTGGTGCTCCTAGTGGCCACGGTGGTCGTGGAGCCAAGGTGCAAAAGGCACCTAAAAACCCTTCGAACAAAAAGGAACGAGTTGGCAATGAACCTTGCTATAGGTGTGGAGACACCGACCATTGGTATAGCAACTGTCGTGCAAGCAACTATGTAGCAGCCAACTATAAGAGGTATAGGGAATCTAAAGAACAAGAGACCCACTACATGGAAGGCGAGGATCAACTCACAGACGTTAACCTCACGATTGCAGATTTCAATGGCAACAAGGACTTTGCTCAGTCAATGGATACTCCCGATTTTGACTGATCTGCTTCACTAATTTATTTTTCAAGAATGTTGTTAAGGCACTATGCCTCATTTTATTTGGACAATTATTTTTTTTTAGTCTTCAAGTTACTTAGACTAATTGTTTTTTGAGTTAGATTTTTTATGAGACTTTACTTTTATTGACGTTGGTTTTTCAATAAATTTGAATGTTATTCTCAAGTATTGAATATATTTGAATTTATTGTACATCAATATACATGGTTCGAAAATAGCACTATCCCAATGTAAAGTAATACATCTGAGGAATAAAAGGAAATATCGAATGACAAGTAAATCATTCTATTAAAATTGAAATACTCAAAAGGAAAATGAGATAAGATTTCCAACTAAATTAATAACACATATCACATTTACTTGTAGGAATGTCTCGCGGAGAAATAGAGTGCTTAGCTGATAGTGGGACTACCCACACAATTTTAAGGAATAGACAATTATTCATTGAACTTATTCCTTACACTTCATCTGTAACTACAATGATTGGATCATCCCAATTAATAAAAGGGCGAGGTACTGCCAAATTATTGATGCCTAACGGCACAATTATTAAAATCAAAGAAGCTCTTTATGCACCAAGAACTAATCGAACCTTGTTAAGTTTTAAAGATATTCGTGCCAACGGCTATCATTTGGAAACTCACAGTGAGAATGGAATTGAATTTATATATATTACCTCTAACGAATGTGGAAGAAAACGCATCTTAGAGAAACTAATGAGTCAATCTAGTGGGTTGTACATCACTACTATTCGAATTCTCGAATCTTATGCTGTCACCAATGATGAACTATGTGACACTAGTTTATACAGACTTTGGCATGACCGTCTTGGACATCCCGGTCGTGATATGATGATCCGTATTTTGAAAAACTCACACGGACATCCTTTTTTTCGAGTGACCCATAAAAAGGGACGCAAATCCGATACGATGGACGATATCGGTCATGTTGTTGCTCCATCGCAACCTGTGTTTTCTGAAGCACCAGATGCACTCTCTACATCCCACCCTGCCTCATTACAAATCTCAAAGGCACATCACTCATTTTGCAAAGCCTGTTCTTTAGCAAAAGTAACACCGAGACCGTCTTATGCTAAAGATACCAAACAAAATATTCCATTCTTACACAGGATACAAGGAGATATTTGTGGACCTATTCATCCAGAATGTGGACCATTTAAGTATTTTATGGTTTTGGTTGATGCTTCGACACGCTGGTCACATGTCGCTTTATTGTCCACAAGAAATTCTGCATTCGCAAAACTCTTAGCACAAATTATTCGTTTAAGGGCTCACCACCCTGATAACCCTATCAAGTCCATAAGACTTGATAATGCTGGAGAGTTCACATCAAAAGCATTTGATGATTATTGCATGTCTATCGGGATCGATGTAGAGCATCCCGTACCCCATGTGCATACACAAAACGGTCTCGCAGAAGCCACCATCAAAAGATTACAAATGGTGGCTAGGGCTTTGGTTATGCGCACCAACATGCCTATCTCTGCATGGGGTTATGCAATATTGCATGCAGCTTTACTTATTCGTCTCAGACCTACTGTTGACCAACCATTTTCTGCGTACCAGTTGGTAACTGGATATGAGCCTGACATTTCACACCTACGCATATTTGGTTATGCAATATATGTGCCTATTGCGCCCCCACAGCGCACAAAAATGGGTCCCCAGAGACGATTAGGTATATACGTTGGATATGAATCTCCAACAATTATCCGCTATTTAGAACCTTTGACAGGCGACCTCTTTACCGCTAGATTTGCGGATTGTCACTTTAATGAGACAGTCTTCCCGTCGTTAGGGGGAGATGAGAAAAAGAAATTTCTAAGGGAACGACAGGAATTATCGTGGTCTGTCCCCACTCTGTCTCATTTTGATCCCCGGACTTCACAATCTGAAAGTGAAGTAAAAAGAATAATTGATCTTCAGAACGTAGCAGATTCGATGCCTGATGCGTTTGCTGATATCGCAAAAGTGACTAGGTCTCATATACCAGCTGCAAATGTGCCTGCAAGGTTAGAAGTCCCCAATAAGGGGCACAACACCGCAGATAAAGGTGTTGCAATCACACCTGGTGGAGGTGTGGTTGAGGCCGTGGCTCCCAAAAGGAAAAGGGGGAGGCCACTTGGTTCGATTGACACCCACCCAAGGAAGAAAAGGGTAGGTGTGGCACGACATGATCCATTAATCATCAATGTTGAGAATCCATCTCATGAGATTATCTCTGATTATAGTTATGTCCTAGAATCATTACTGGAGGACGCTCCGATGTTTGATATGATTCCAGAGAATAAAGAAATCTCTATGGATTATGAGAGTGCAAACGAGTTGATGGACAGACATTGCACACAAATTGATGATGTATTTGCTTATACAGTTGCTCAAGAAATTATAGAGCATGATGATATCGAACCACGCTCTGTTGCAGAATGTCAACAAAGAGCAGATTGGCCTAAATGGAAAGAAGCAATCCAGGCAGAACTTGATTCTTTGACAAAGAGACAGGTATTCGATCCGGTAGTGCTAGCCCCACCCAGTGTAAAGCCTGTAGGACATAAATGGGTCTTTGCCAGAAAGCGTAATGAGAAAAATGAGGTCCTGAGATATAAAGCTCGCCTTGTAGCACAAGGCTTCTCACAACGCCCTGGAATTGACTATGAGGAGACGTACTCTCCCGTAATGGATGTCATAACGTTCCGCTACTTAGTTAGCTTAGTAGTTTCCGAAGGATTGAAAATGCAGCTGATGGATGTGGTTACTGCATATCTCTGTGGGGATCTTGATTCAGAGATATATATGAAAGTGCCTGATGGCCTTCCATTGCCCAAGTCAAGTGACTCTAAACCACGGAGTGCGTTTGCAATCAGATTGAAATGCTCACTTTATGGATTGAAACAATCCGGACGGATGTGGTATACCCGTCTAAGTGACTACTTGATTGGGATAGGTTACAAGAACGATGAACAGTGCCCCTGCGTATTTATAAAGAAAACTAGTTCCGGATTTGCGATTGTAGCAGTTTATGTTGATGACATGAACATAATAGGTACTCTTAATGAAATAAGAGAAACCACGAACTATTTGAAATCCGAGTTTGAGATGAAGGATCTTGGGAAAACTCGGTTTTGTCTAGGCATTGAACTAGAGCACCGAGCTTGTGGAATACTTATCCACCAGTCTGCATATGTCCAGAAGATGCTCAGGCGATTTAACATGGACAAAGTGCATCCTGTTAGCACTCCCATGATCGGTCGAAGTTTGGATTTAGAGAAAGATCCATTTCGTCCAAAGGAAGACGATGAAGAGTTATTGGGAGCTAAAATTCCCTATTTAAGTGCAATAGGCGCATTATTGTACTTAGCTCAATGTACTCGACCAGATATTGCTTTCTCAGTGAACTTGTTAGCTAGATTTAGTTCAGGACCAACGCAGCGTCATTGGAATGGTGTCAAGAATATATTCCGATACCTAAAAGGAACCATTGACATGGGCTTGTTCTTTCCTTACAAAGAGAGAAAAGGGAACACAGATGAAATTGTAATCCCTAAAGCAAATGTTGAAGCTACCCCCTACACTAATACACCAAATAATATATTAGTTGGTTTTGCTGATGCTGGTTATCTTTCCGATCCACATAAAGGTCGTTCCCAAACTGGTTACGTATTTACCATTGGAAATACGGCGATATCTTGGAGATCTACTAAACAAACCCTTGTAGCTACCTCATCAAACCATTCGGAGATCATTGCCTTACATGAAGCAGTTCGTGAGTCTATTTGGTTAAGGTCGATCATCACACATATTCGGAGCAGTAGTCGCTTACGTTCTACCACTGAAGAGCCTACATGTATATATGAAGACAATGCTGCTTGCATCGAACAGATGAAACTAGGATACATCAAAGGCGAAAATACAAAGCATATATCACCGAAGTTCTACTACAACCAGCAACAACAAGCTTTGCTCAAGACTCAAGTAACTCAAGTCAGCTCTGAAGAAAATGCAGCTGATCTGTTTACAAAATCACTGCCCAAGATAATTTTTGAAAAACATGTGAAAAGGATTGGGATGCGTAGACTTTCTGAGCTCACTTGATAGATGTACGTATCAGGTGAGAGGTGTAGACTTCAGGGGGAGTTTCAACATAGGTGTGTTGCACTCTTTTTTCCTTCGACCAAGGTTTATTTTTTCCACTGGGTTTTGTTACTTGGCAAGGTTTTTAACGAGGCAACATTCTTGCACCATCCACCCTTTTGATTTGGCACAAGGGGGAGTGTTGAAGGAAAAACACAATTAGTGTGCCTTCATCAAAAGTAACTGATGAGGGGCAATTTAGGCGTTTCATTATATCTTGTATACATAAACCCTACATGTATGCCTATATAAGAGACATCTATTGTGAAACAATATACGCCGCTTTCCTGTCTATTTCTGCTTTCCTCTCTTTCTCTTTATTCTTTCCAGTTTACTTTTACAGAAATGAATAATTATAACTTAAAATTTTGTGTTATCAAGTTGTATTATTGGATTGTGGTTATCTTGTTTTCTTTAGTATTATTTTGGTCTCCGTATCATAACTTAAATTTTATCATGTTTGTGTTGCGCTGCCATGATGAGTCGAGAATTGTCACGCCTACTTAAGAAGTAAATAACCTTTTAAAATAGCAATACAAGAAATTTACAAATAAAATGCGTAAAATATGTCATTTTTTCTGATCGGAAAAACTTAAATAGCAAAAATTTAAATAAGTCCACCAATGTTCACGACCAAAGATAAGATTAAAAAAAAAAAGCAAAATTAGTCGTAACTCAGTTAGTAGACCAGATTATAATCCGATCAATTGACCAGGATTCAAGTCCCACCATCCCAACTAAAATTTGTATTACAAAAACAGAACAAATATATAGCTGATCCATAAAACAAAGTTGTATCATTTAAAAGAAATTTCAGCAATGATTGGATCAAAATAAATATATACATAACAATAATAAATACATGTAAAGCCCAAAAACAATTATTGAGAAAATCTAACATAAATTCTTTTTACTATCTAGCCATTTGTGTCAAGGCAAAAATTTGCGTGTACATGTGCACAAACTTGTGCGCATAAGTACACTTGGAATATTTTAGGAATTTTTAAGGTTTTACGGTTTTTAGAAAGTTTTAAGATTTAGGATTTTACGATTTTTTAGAATTTTTTAGAATGTTTAGGAATTTTTTAAGAATGTTGCACAGTAAGTTTATTGACCCACTCTTGTTTTAAAGTCATCATCATAAGATACATATACCCAAGACATCCTCTGTAGGAATTTATCATGTCTCAACTAAATAAAACTTTGTTTTTATTCGATTAATTAACTCAATGTCATGCTTCATGCATGTATGGATGATAACATGGTGTTATGTATAAAATATATTGATAAAAGGTAGATCAAAAGATTCACATAAATTTTATAGTAAATATATTTTAGTTTATTAAGTTTCACCATATTTATTTACGGATGTTATCTTTGGTCATGTTGATTTTGGTCCCTTAATTTTTGAAATTGACAAATTGATCATTTGACTTTTGAAATTTGACAATTAGTCTTATACTGGCTACAACAATATTTAATTTTTTGAATTTCAAACGTTAAATGATCAATTAATTAAATTTCAAAAATTAAATAATCAAAATGCAATTGATCAAAAATAATAACCTGAAAACTGAAAAGATAAAACTGAATGAACTAAACAACTTATACACGCCATAATAAGGAAGTAGAAGCAACAATTAATAGATTAAACTAATTAAATGATGAAACTAAAAAGTCGGAGAACAGTTATTCGTTAACTGAAGAAATAATGTGTGATCAACTGCTAATTGAAATTATTTTTTAGAATTGATACACACTTCAGGAAATCAATACATTAAGACATGTTTACTACTACCTTGTTACGTGATGACACTCGCTATTTTGGACTTTTGTAATTAGCTTATCACACTTTGGGCCATTGGCATATTGCCCCGTAACCTTCTCCAATGGATGCAAGACTTCGCAGGAAGTTCGCCAGCGTCGCCGCTCGCCCGCATCCTTTCGGAGTCCAAATCTTTAGTGTAGGACTTTTGTAATATTTGTAAATACTTGTAATAGACTCTCTTTTCAATTTTACCAGGTCGTCAGTTGGCTATTTTCTTTTAAGACTACTATAGGCGGATGCCCTAAGTTGCATGACGGATCTTCAGGTGGTAGCTATGCTTTCCTCGAGCACGGTACCACCCACTTGCAGGACCAGATATGTGAGCATATGAAGGCGAATGCGACGGGTCAATCTCTGGTGCACTTTGTCGGGGAGGGCAATGGTTCGAAGATGGGATTGTGAGGACAAGGGTAAACCGGATATACGTTCCAAGGGATGAGTACCTGCAGAAATTAATTATTGCAGAGTGCCATCATACTCTTTGGGTGGGACATCCAGGAGAAGAGCACACGATGGTGCTAGTTCAGCGGCCATACTAGTGGCCACATATGCGATAGGATTACGACTTTTGTGTGTACATGCTTAGTTTGTCAGCATGACAAAGCAGATCACCAAAACAAGGCGGGCTTGTTGGAGCCTCTACAAGTCCCTACTCGTCCATGAGAGAGTGTTTCGATGGACTACATCACTGTTCTACCTAAGGTTGGGGAGCTCGATGCTATCATCGTCGTGGTAGATCGATTTTCTAAGTACACAACTTTTATGGCGGCCCCTAAAAGTGTTATGGTGGAAGAAACTGTTTACCTCTTCTTCAAACATATTATCAAACATTAGGGATTACCGAGAGACTTCGTCAGTGATCGGGACTCCCGGTTTACTGGCATCTATTAAACGAGCTTTCAAACCACTCGGCTCCAAACTGAACATGAGCTCAAGCTACCATCCACAGTTCGACGGGCAGACGGAGCGCTTCAATTCGATGCTGGAGGAGTATCTTCGACACTTTGTAAGCGCTAATCAAAATGATTGGGTGAAGCATTTTGATGTTGCTCAGTTGTGCTTTAACACTCAAAAGTGCTCTACCACAAATAGTAGCCCTTTCGAGATTTGTACCGAGCATCAGCCACTACTCCCACATACGATTGATGCCCCGCATGGTGCCAGAGTTTCTCCTGTGCAACATTCTCTATTGAATGGAGCAGAATCTTGATTTGGCTTGCGGTTGCCTTGAGAAATCTCATAAACATATGAAGAAGTATGCAGATCTTAAACGTTGCTTTGTTGAGTATTATGTTGGGGATAAGGTATTGGTAAAGGTCCCGGATCAAAGACTTTGTAAATCATCACAAGTCGGAGATCCTCGCAGAAGTACATCGAACCTATGATGATCATACAGAGACTAGGGAAGGTAGCTTACTGGCTAAAGTTGCCTACCTGGTAGCGAATCCACAATGTTCTTCATGTTAATCAGCTCAAGCCATAGCAGGCTGACACGGAGGATGCCCCCGGAACCTACTACGCTGCCCAGAAATGACATTATCGCGGAACATTGGGAAACGAGCAGCAGAAGCCATTCTTTGTCACGTAGATACAGGTAAGAGGAAGAAGTTTCACAGAGAGTACTTGGTGAAGTGGCTTGGTTGCAGTACTGAACACGCTACTTGGGAGAAGGCGACGAACCTTAAGGCGTTCCAACCTCTCATTGATGCTTGTCTGGCTCAAAGACGCCGGGGACGTCGCCATCTCAGGTGGGGGAGAGTTGTCACGGGATGCCACTCGCTATCCCGGTTTTTGTGATTAGCTTATCAGACTTTGGCCGTATGTAGATTGCCCCACAACCTTCCCCAACGGATGCAAGACCTCACAGGAAGCTTGCCAGCGGTTGCCGCTCGCCTGTATCCTATCGGTGTCCAAGTCTTTAGGTGTAGGGCTTTTATAATATTTGTAAATACTTGTAATAGGGTCCCTTTTCAATTTTACCAGGTCTACTCAACTTTTCAATGTCTAGTGTTGTCAGTAGACTATTTTCTTTTAAGACTACTATAGGGGAGGGGGAGTGGTATTTGAAGCTGTCGTTAAAACTGAGCATTGTCAGAGGCTCCCTCTCCACAACTGACAAGCGGGGTTTTTAGGGTGAAAAACAAGCTTAGAATATGTGTTTTTAACATACATTGTAGATTCTAAGCACCCGTTTGTTATATTCTTCGCATTTTCTTTCTCTTGCCGAAAAACCTTATTTTCAAGTAATTTTGTAGGTGAAATAGGCCAAAAGTACGAAGAATGTAAAGGAGTGGAAGAAACGAGGGTGAAAGAGCAATGGACAAAAATGTCGGGCGAAAAAAGGCGAAAATGTAGAATGCTAAACTGACATACCTTTGGTATTTTGGCCATATCTTGAGATATACATATCCAATGGAGGTGAAATTAGCGTCATTGGAAAGCCAACTCAAAGGACTACAACTTTGTGTGAGAGAGGAATATCCAAATTCGGATCTGAAGACCTCGAAAAATGACTTGGAAGTTGGACTACAGGTGCAGTTTTGACCATGCACGGTCATGACCGTGCAACCTTGCACGACCCGTGCAACAAAACAGCAAATCCATTGATTTTGGGATCTTGCACGGTCATGACCGTGTGCCCTTGCATGGACCGTGCAAGACCTCCGGAATTTGATGGGTTTTAGCCCATTATGTGATTTTTGAGCCCAATACCTTAAAAAAGCCCCCAAATGTGTATAGAAACCCCACCACTTCAGTTTTTGAGCAATAATTCATCATTTGTATAATTTTTAGAGAGAGAAATTAGAGAGCAAAAGAAGGGGGATTCAACTTGAAGATCAAGATCAACATTAAAATAGGTTTTATCTTTCCATTTTGTTTTAATATTTGTATGAACATGATTATGTCCATATATTTGTGTTTATCTCTTATTATGATCATGGTTGGCTAAATTTCCTTAATCTAGTTTTAGAAAGTAGATTATGGGTGATTAGTGATTTTTACCCGATTAATTTAATCCTGTGTTATGATATTAGTTGATTAATTGTTTATAATGCTTGTTAAATGATTTGGCCAATTGTTTAACAATTTATTAGGGATTAAATTGGAACCGAGAGGGGAGATTTGATTCGAGATCACATTAATTGACATGATTAAATAATATAATCGAGAGGTTTGAGCTAATTGTGGGAACTTTGGTCTTAGGATCGATTGGGAGTTGTATTTGATTAATCGACTGGAGACGGCGATTAATCATATACAATCAACATGTAATTCGCTCCGAAAGGGGATCTTGCATATAATTGTGATCGTTTCCTAATACATAGCATCCGGTTTAAATGTTGAATTGATCGGGATAATAATTGTTAACTACCCTTAATTGAAATCTAATCCTAGATTATCTTTATTAGTTGTTTAATCCCTATAATTTGTTCTCTAGTCGTCTATCTTATTAGCTTTAATTACTTGTTTATTTTAACTAGTTCTTAAAATATCAAAAAAACCAACCACTCGATTGTCTAGTTAGCCATCAAAATGCTTATTTCGATTTGTCTATCCGATATCGAGTCGATTCCTCGTGGGATCGACCTTGTACTTGCTTAGTACTACTATTGACGTCGTATACTTGCGGTTGCTCAATTTTAGTTGCAAAGCTAAGTTTTTGTGTCAACAACCTCAAGCTATAATTGTATTGTTTTCTTTAATACAAACAAGCTTTCAAGTTTTCCAATTTGTTGTGCAACTAAAGCACCTTCGGGCGTGATTGCGTCGCAATAGCCGAGTTGTCCGACGTGTGTAAACGAGAGATGGAAGCTATTAGAGTCAATTGTCAGCCACACAATGCGCGAGTTATTTAATCCTACTATAAGTGCCCCGTGACACCTATAACCCAGACATAATAGTACTGGCATTTTCCTATGTTTACTACGAATTACTCACCTGACAAATATATCAAAAGGCCCTCCACAAATTGGGAAAAGTGGCACTATAGCAGGGATATGTATCATACCTCTATAGGTGTGACTCTTTTATCACTTGATTTGGATTATAATTTAAATTTCGATTTGTCAATTATGCCACCCTTGAAAAGCTATTTATGCCCTCAAACTTTTCGTAAACAACAGCTTAACCCTATCAATTCAACCCTAGTTCAATTAGATAGCAACAATAACAGTCTCATTCTCAGCCATATCATCTCAGTCATATCTTTTGAGAAGCACATGGCATAGAGAAATGAAGCCCTAGAGATAACATACACAATGAAGTCCTAGAGATAATCCAATCGTGACGGACGAAGACAAGGTATGTCTCATAACACATCTCTTTGATGAGGCTATACACCATAGGACTAAACGAATTTGGTACTCGAAAGACCATCAAACCTTTCGATCTGCACTTCCAATCTCGGTTTTTTCCTATTTCTGTGGTTTTTTTATGGTGTAACGATTTGCTCCTCGTTGAGCCCACCAGATCTACGTACATCACACAACCACGACTTCGATCATCACCAACTTGTTCAATGCCTTGTCTTATGGCTACAATGTGTTCTAGTATACGTTACCTGGATGGGAGAAGCTACGGTGGTTGGTACACGTAATCATGCATGCATTTTAGGTTGCTTTAAGTGTCGTTTTAATAATATTTGCATGCATATTTGATCGTGTATCGTTCGTATTTATATTATTGGGTCATTTAATGTGTTGAGCTCGTTTCAGGACGATACAGGCAATATAAGGCCAACAACAAGTCTCGAAGACGTCCGAAATGGAGAAACGAGCCAAGGATGAAACGGAAAGGGAGGAGCTTCGATTAAGTAGTCACGACCGCGACCAACCCCACGAAGTAAATGAACCAAAAGTTCAAGTAATGGCTCGCGACCAGTCGCGGGCATGACCAAGTCAGCGAACCAAATGTGTCCCAACCTAATTTTTGGGGTCGCGGCTGCGAAGCTGTGTTTTTAATCCTGAAACACATTTTTGGCAATTTTTCAGACCAACACTTTCTCCTCTATATATATAAGGTAAATTTCAAATTTGACCTAACCAAGCACCCATTTCTCACATATATTCAGCCACCATTCACCATTGGAAGCAAGAAATTGGAAGAGGGTTGAAGATCAAGATCATCAACTCAATCTTTTGGTTCATTCTATCTTATTTTCATGTCTTCTTTGATTTTTACTTATTTTATCTTTGTAATAGTTGATATGGGTGGCAAGCACTCTAATTTCAGCCCTTGATCATTAGTTGAACCTTGGATTTAGGATGTTTATGTAATTTTTGCTGTTATTAATCGATTGGATTATGTTTTGGAATGTTCTATGTTATTTGAGATTGTTGATTCAAACTTATGAATTGAATTATGGTTTGATCACCCATTTGGGTATTTGTTTGTGTGTTGCTAGAATTGGGCTTGTAATCCGTAACTATTATGAATTCGATTCCCATGTAGCGAACAATGGATTTATTCTATTGGGAATAACATAGAGTTCGACCACTAAAATCGAGCTTGTGAGTTATATATCGTATCTACTCCGTTATCTTGATTCTTAATGCATTTGACTATTGATTCTTAGAGAGCTTGTTTTAGGAATTGATAAGTTAAGTAAGATTAATTGAAGAGCTTGTTTTGATTAATTATACTTAAGAGACAATAAGGTTAATAGAGCTTGTTATTAATCTTGGAGTAGAGTTTCTAAGGCTAAATCAATTGGGTAGTAACATCAATTATATAGATTATCCGGGCCAAGGGGATACTCGATCAAGGGTTGAATCTTTTTATCATTTATAAAACCAAAAACCATTCTCTTATCTTTGTTTACTTGAATTGTTAATTTGCTAAGTACTTTAGAGTAATTGTTATTTGAGTTGCTTAATATAAATTTAAGTGTTAGTTGTGATTCCATCAGAACTTCCCCCCCTGCCCCCCCCCCCCCCCAACTTCTTTATTGTTTACTAGCTTATTTATATTATATTGCTTAATCATATTAGTTTAATACATAAAGCAAAATTGTTCGACCGTTCCTCGTGGGATCGACCCTTATTTACCACTCTACTAGTTAGAGCGAACGACGCGCTTCCTACCAAATTTTGGCGTCGTTGCCGGGGAACAGTGTTAGATAGATTTTGTTTTTAATGTTAATCACTATTTTTATTGTTCTAATTAAGTATTTTTGTTACATTTGTTATTTCGATAATCATTTGCTATTGTTTTTGCCTTGATACAGTGGATGTTCACACGTGCTCAAGGGCACAAGGAGCTATTGTTTGAACCCGATATAGTTCTTCAAGAACGAATTTTGAGGAGCCAAGCAAGACCAATTAAGCAATTTTGTGAAGAATTTGAAGGATTAAATCTTGAACCCAAAGAAGAACCGAGATAAGAAATGAAATAAAAGATCACCCAAGAACATTTGGAATCCGCACCACTAATTAAGGATTAAATATGATTTGGAATCTGCACCACTAATTAAGCCACCACATGTTATAATTAATTGAAGAGAATAAATCAAACAAAATATATATATATATGCCGAAGTTCGAATTTCTCGCCAAATTGTTGCACGTGCATCGTATGTACACAACGTCAAATTGCGAATTTTCATTTTTCTAAGATTGCAAATAATGTGAACATGTCATCCTAACTAAAACCATAAAATATAAAACATATCAAAATTAACCATGGAACCACAAATTCATTGACAAGATGAAAATCATTGGTTTGACACGGTTCAATTGGAAAACAATCAAATTCAAGCAATTAAAAAAAAAAAAAAAATGATCAATTTTGGAACCAACCATACACTCCCTAAATCCCATAGAAGTAGGCATGTCAAAATCGATCCGTCCCGCTCCGATCCGCTCAGATCTGAGGTCTTTGGGGCAAAGCAAAATCCGCCCCGATGGAGAACGGGGCGGGTCGAATTCGGGTCATGACCCCTGGCCCGCCCCGCTCCCTCCCCTATATATATTCTATTTTTAATTTTAAATATATATTATGTAATATTATATAGATATATATATACACACACATAAAATATTAAATATGTGTATATATGTATTTATAATATCAAATTTTATAAATGATATGTTATACATATGTCATCCTAATACATTAAATTATGATTAGAATAAATTTAAATAATCAAATTTCATTTTCTAATAATTAATTTTACAAAATATAAAAAATGTTAAAACAAAACTAATGTAAACCTAAAAATTAAAACCCTATTAATTTCAATTATAAAAAAAATAAGGTTCTTAATATATTTTTTTTTTTAAAAAGAAAAAAAAAAGATGAAGGCAGGGGCGGGGCAGATATTTTTGCCCGTGGGGGGGGGGGGGGGGGGGGGGGCGCGGGCCGGAGGCGGAGGCGGGTAAAAAAATCTAGAAATCCGCCCCGCCCCGCCCTGTTGACATGCCTACATAGAAGGAGTCATCTTCAAAAAAGATTTTTTAATTTTAAAATAAGAGTCATGTTTCAAAAATTAATATCTCATTTTACTAATTTAAGTAAAACTTTCAAATTTTAATTTTACAAATTAATTAGGTATGATTGAATAAGCCGAATAAAAAAAGGTTAATTACCAAAAACAACCTATACTATGGGTCTTTTTTATTTTTGCAGTCCCAACTTTTTTTTTTTTTTTTTTTTCCGGTTAATACCTGTACTAACCGGTTTTATATTTTCTTTTTCTTTTTGCAACCTCCAACTATATCCGGTCGTATAGGACATGAGATTCGCACATTTTTTTTTTTTTTTGTTCAAAAGATGGCGACACGTGGCGATAAAATTGTGAAATTCAAAAAATTAATTAAACAATAAAAAAAATTATATCTAAAAGTAATTTAAAATTCTAAAAATTCATAAAACATCATCAGATTAATTTAAAAATCCAAAAAATTAAAAAAAATTCCAACATTAATTTTAAATTCTGAAAATTTATTTAAAAATTCAAATAATAATTTAATATCTAAATAATTAAAAAATGATTTCTAATATTAATTTTAAAATTCTAAAGTTTCATAGAAAATTTAGAAATCATTTAAAAACCAAAAAAAAAATATTTCAAACACAACAAACGAAAAACAGTTATCTCTGAAATTAATTTTAAAATTCTAAAAATTCAAAAAAAAACTCATAAAAGTAATTTAAAATCTAATTTTTTTATTTAATATCCAAAAAATTTGAAAAGTATTCCTGAAATTAATTTATAATTCTGAAAATTAATATAGAATTCAGAAAATTATTTTTAAAATACCAATTTTTTTTTTTTAAATCCAAAAAAATCCATAATAATTATTTCAATTCCAAAAAAATTAAAAGAATACTTTTAAAATTTATTTATAATTCTAAAAATCCATTTGAAATTCTGAAAAATCAATTAAAAATCCAGAAAATAAATTTAAAATCTAGAAAATTAAAAAAATCATAAATTGATTTAAAATTCTAAAATTTCATTTTAAATTTAGAAATATCATTTAAAAATCAGAAACTTATTTAAAAAAATAAAATTGAAATTTATTTGAAAATTTAAAAATTAATTTAAAATTCAGAAAATTCATTTATAAATTCATAAAATAAAAAAAATTATTTCTTAAATTAATTTGAAAATTCTAAATGCTCATTAAAAAAATAGAAAATTAATTTAAAAACCAAGAAAATTAAAAATATTTTTCTGAAATTAATTTGAAAATTCTTTTAATAAAAGTCATTTTCTTTTAGGTTTACTAATCCGATGAAGATTAGGAATTCAATCAAAAAAATAAAGGCGGTAAAAAAAGATACAATATGTGGTCTTACCGATTGCAGAGCCATGTCCGAAAGTCTCCGGTTTCGCAAAGGTAGAGCTATTCACCGGCAAGTTTATTTCAGTTTAACGCCTTGTATGTTCGATTCAATTCCTCATCTTCATCGTATTAGTAAAGCCCAAAAAGAAAATGAATTTTATTAAAAGAATCTTAAAATTAATTCAGATTTTTTCTATAAAAAAATAATTCTAGTTTTTAAAATCAATTTTTTGTTTTTAAATGATGTTTCTTAATTTTAAATGAATTTTTAGAATTCTCAAATTAATTTCAGAAATATTTTATTATATTTTATGAATTTATAAATGAATTTTCTGAATTTTAAAAGAATTTTAAGAAATTTTAAATTAATTTCAAAATTAAATTTTTTTAATTTTAAAATCCATTTTCTGATTTTTAAATGATTTTTCGAATTTTGAATGAAATTTTAGAATTTTCAAATTAATTTCATATTTTTATAATTTGCTATATTTAAAATGTATTTTTGGATTTTTAAATGATTTTTCTGAATTTTGAATGAATTTTTAGAATTATAAAATTAATTTCAGAGTTTTTTTTTTTTTTTTTTATGTTTTGGATTTTAAAATAAAATGTATTTTTAATTAATTCTCTAAATTTTATAAGAATTTTTAGAATTTTATATTAGTTTCAGAAATATGTTTTCTAATGTTTCGGATTCAAACTTTTTTGGGTTTGAAATTAATTTTTTGACTATTATATGAATTTTCAGAATTTTAAAATTAATTTTCGAAATAATTTAAATAAAAATTTTGCATTTTAAAATTAATTTCTTAATTTTATATGAATTTTAAATTAATTTCAAAAATAATTTTTTAAGTTTTTGGATTAAATAAATAAAATATTTTGATTTTTAAATTATTTTTCTAAATCTATATAAATTTTTAGAATTTAAAAATAATTTCCGAAATAATTTTTTACTTTTATGGAATTTATTTTAATTTGCTGATTTTTTATGAATTTTTAGAATTTTAAATTTAATTTAGGAAATATTTTTTTTTTTATTTTTTGGATGTTTAAAATAATTTTTAATTTTTTTGAATTTTATTGCCACGTGTGGCCACCTTATTGGCGAAAAAAATATGTGCGAATCACATGACCTATTTACCGTAGAAAATATAGTCGGAGGTTGAAAAAAATGATTAGTACAAATTATAATCTAAAAAGAAAGAAAAAATATAAAGTTGGGACTGTAAGGTTTAAAAGGTTTATAATACAGACTATTTTTTGTAATGAATTCAATAAAAAATTTAAATTGGTAAAGATTTTGTTTTTTTATTGAACGGGGATGGAATACTATGGAATGCGCTTTATAACCTGGTCTCCAAGAAATAAATATCTGCTGCTGACTCATATTGGGCTTCTTATGTGGCCCATTCATCCAATATGAAGCCTTCTTATTTTGGGCTAAATTCGTTTGTTGTCCGTTCCTCGGTCCAAACTCGGTGTATTGTAGTCCAAAATTTCTCGAAAATCGCTGATATTAGAAACACCATCGAAGTAATTCAAATAAAAAATAAAATAAGTAGAAAAGTATATAGGTGTAAATGGTAAAATACATAAAAAAAAATAATAATAATCATTTTAAAATCTCAAATATTTGTACTCACAGTTTTTAGCAACTACAAGTACACCACAACGAAAACGTTGTTTTTTTTTAAATATTTGTGAGAAGATAATTAGTGTCTAATAATAAGATTATGCGCCGATTTATCTCCAGAACATGCTCTCCCGATTTATCGTTAACACATGCTCTATTAAGGTTATCTTTAGACTTTGTTTTAGAGAAAAGATACTTGGTACGCATTTTAAATAATTTTTTTTCATCTTAATAATATTATTTGCAATCGATTATCAATAGCACAGATTCAGAAATTAATAGTGGAGAAATGATCGCATAAAAATTTATACATATCAATATATTTTTCAGCTTTCAAATAAGTTGCATCCGACGAAACTTTAAACTATATAACTCATTTATAATTGAATGTATGTTTATTTTTTAACAAAATCACGTCAATATAAATCATTAAGCAATCTGAAAAAAAAAATCATTTCTCATTTTGCTTCGAAGTGTCGCCTTTACATGCTTCATTGTTGAAAATGTCTATTCAATTATTGCAATGGAAAATGCAGATTTAAAACAAGATGAATCATAGTGAGATGGGTTTATTTTTAAGGGTCAATTTACAAGAAAATTATGAGATTCGGTCCAATTTTCAGATACGACATGACTTTTAAAATATATCAATGTCACTCAACTATAATCTTTTTCAATTACAAAATCGACTATATTTTTTTACTATGATTGTGTCATGATCACCACTGTTAAATGCGTCTTGACAAGACCTTCATTTACCCTCGGCAATTTTACAATCCGTCATTTTTACTGCCATTAAATAGGACTGGAAGACGTGACATAATAACTTCAATCACTGATTAACGGCAGTGAAATTGATGGATTGTGAAATTGATCGAGTGCAAAAAAAATGTCTTTTCCATGCGCATTTAATGGTGGCAACGATGAGACAATCAAATTTTAAAAAATATAGTCGGCACTATAATTGAAAAAAAATATAGTTAATCAATAAATTCTGAAAAGAAAAAATTGTTGGGAATTGAAAATTGAATCAAAATGTAGTGATTATTCTTGTAATAAACTTTATTTTCAACAGGAGTGGGCTTATTTCCAATGGAGTTGGCTTAATTCTTTTTTGGGATGGACTTAATATTAAATATGAGTACTAGTACTAGTTGATCATTAAAGGGAGAGGGCTGGGATGGTGCTCGGGAGAGGCAAAACCTCACTCCGCCCCTGATTATCAAGACAACTAATTGATAATCGATTATTTTCAATAATATAACTATATAAAATACTTATTATTTGAAACAACTATCTATCACAAATTATTTTTTGTTATAGTGAATACATAAATAATTACACATCGTCCCAAGAAAACCATTTGACTCTTACAAGATATTTGGGTTGGCATTGTTAAAATTTGTGCCTTGAATCTAATTTGGTTTTGAATCGATGTTTGTATCGAGGTGGAGACTTGAATTTGAACGTTGTTGATTTGGGTCACGTCCGTCGCGGTTGCGATTAACTGTGACGAGAAAGTTGAAATTGGCGCTGGAAAGTAGGCTCGGCCGCGCAGGAAGGACGCGGCCGCGCCACATTGCTATATCCGACGCGATCGCGTCAGGTATTGACGCGGTCGCATCATTGGGTGAACACGAGCGCGGCGGTTGTTGGACACGGCCGCGTCACTTTGTGGCTGGAAGGAGAATTTGTTGCTGCAGGTTGTCTCAGCCGAGACGAGTTAGGCGCGACCGAGACCAGGAAAACGGACGCGGGCGTGGCGTGTGGCCGCGGCCGTGGCCGGCCCAGCGGCGCAGAAGATGGGCCAACGCGATTTTGGGCCCAGTTGGATTCCTTTTTTGGTATAGGATTAGGTTTGGGGCCTTATAAATAAATCCTATTGGAGTCCTTTGAGATAGAGAGTTTAGAATTATTTGGTATTGTTTTTGGCTTGATTGTTCGAGCGTTGGAAATTATTTGGGTTGAGTATCAATTGATAGATACTCGATTATTGGTCTTTGTTTGAACTCTTGTTGATATTGATTTTGGGATCATTCCCTTTTGGTCGTGGACGTAGCTAACAAGTTGTTAGTGAACCACGTTAATTCATGGTGTCTTTATATTTGTTCCTTCACGATTATTATTTGTTTGTTTGTTCGTTTGATCGCTTATTTCTCAACATGCATGTCCCCATCTGGATGAGGCATGATCCATCCTAAATGTTTTTATTTTATAGTCGGATGACTCATCCCTCAACATTCACGTCCTATTACTTACACCACAATTTTCAATTCCCAATACACCTTTTATAATTTTTAATGCACATCTTACCATACAAATCCCTTAAATAAAAATACATTTTCATTATTTAAGTAGATGCACCATCCGACCGTGCCACATATCATTACATCCTAGCACAAATATCTCCGACTATAAATAAAATCTTTTGCCACCATGTAACTAAAAAAAGAGGTTTTTGCCCCTACAACATATATCCTTCTTTTGAGCTATTATCTTGTGTGGTTGAAAAATCTTATTTTTTTTAATGAACAACTTCAACTTTGGAATTAAGTCAAAATCTCGAAATATATGCGAAGTGTATAGGCACAAAATTCCAACACGACGATAATGAATATTTACTATATGATTGTTTGACTAAACATAGTAATTTCTATTAATATTTATATATATATGCATGACAGACATAGACATCCAGTGATGGAATAATATTGTAATCTGGAGGAATATTTAATTAATCTGAATGTATGTATATAGTAATTAAGCATGCATGGAACATTAGTCAAACTGGCCAATCTTGTGACAACGAAGGCCAGGCCGACATTTAAATTTTTCTACGCTACTGACAATTTTGTGCTTGTTTGCAGCTAAATTTTGACATCAAACAAATTATAAAATATCACATCAAACAATTTTGAAAAATAATTGTTAGTTTGACAATAGCTCGGAATTTAGTCGTCATTCTAACTTTTAATAAGAAAATTAAGGGACTTAAAGAGTTGACAAATAAGTCATCAACTAATTCCCTTAAATACCTTGATTTTTTCATCATTTGTATATATTGTTAACACTTTCCGTAACTATAGGGTTAGTATTGTAAATAAATGGTAAAAACGTTAGAATGACAACTATTTATAAATAAAAATTAGAATGACAACTAAAAAAACAGAGGTAGTATATTAATAAAATGAAGTATTGAGATATTAAATGTCACTGTAGTAAAAATGTGCAAAATGTGAATTGTAGCATTAATTTCGTGATGCAATCAATTTAAACATGTATAATAAAATTCCTTGTGAATTGGTTCTACTCATTTAGGAGTATATGTTTAATAGCGGAAATGCTCTCCGATTCGGCGTATATGTTGTGATCATCGTTAGATGTGTAAAAATTTTATTACTAAATTTTGGATAAAATAATTAAGTTTTAAGTTTTAACATAACAAGCAACAACTGACGACCACATTACAATGGATAATGGGGCGAAACTGAATTCTATTAATCCATCGACAAATGTTGTTGGATCAATCCTTTCATTTTCTATTATACATATTAATTTGTGACATCATCCTATACACGTATCGGTTGGTGGATATACTGAAACATACGATGTAATGCTAAATTGTAACAAATGATCTAATGAAATTGCCCGAACTTGTCATTTGATCGGTGGTTCCCTTCAATCATATATTAGTCACATTATAAATATAATTTATTGGACATATGATTGATCATAGTTGATCATTAAGAATTTCATTCTTTACATGGAAGAAAAAAAATAAAACTTAAAAGCTTTTTATGATTTGAAACTACATACAAACATTCTATTTATTAAGTAATAAATTACTGAGAAGTATATCTATGTAATAAAATGGATGCTTTTTGTTTTTTGGTACATAGCACTGTATATTTTGGTGAATGTTTTGAATGAAGCATGTGGATATAATTTTCCTTAATTTGCATGTGACCACTAGTATTTTCCATAACTATTTCAAACAAAAAGTAGGCGTGAGATAATAGTAGGGTTTGATTACCCAATAATGGCTGCAGCTAATATGTAACTCATGGGATATTCATACAAATTAATCACTCCATCGTCCATAAAAAAATAAAAAATAAAATGAAAATAGGGGTACTATAGAAAGAAATGCACATAAATCACTGGCTCGAATTCTTTGTTACACTACTCATTTCATCTTCATTCAGCTCAATGGATCAGAGGTACGCTGGGGATAACAGGCCGATGACTCCCAAGACCTCTTATCGACGGAATCGTTTGTCGGCTCATCACATCATGAGGTTGAAAAGGGTCCAAGGGTTCGGTTGTTTGCCGATTTAAGTGGTACGCGACTTGGGTTTGAAACGTCGTCAAACCGTTCGGTTCCTATCTACCCTTGGTGTTAATTAGTGACATTATATATGCGACACTATAAATATTGTAAAATACAAGATAAGATGTACAAATGTAACAACCTAACATGTGTTCTCGTGGGCATTAACACTGTTTAATCTTTAATGTTAGAAGTTTTACAATCCCAAACACTACAAAAAAATTCATATTAGAGAAGAAAATTAATAACGAATAATATCGGTCCCAAAATAAAGACAAAATAGAAATAGAATAGTGACCAAAAATGAAAAAAAAATCATTGGTATCCGATTAGTTACGACTTAACAACCAAATATTAGAGACGAACATAATCCATCTCTATTCGGTAGGTAATTTGGTCTCTAATTTCATAATAGAGAGGGAAATTATGACACTAAATTTAGAGACGTAATAAAATCGGTCTCTAAATTTTAGAGACCAGCATTACAGAAACTAATTATTTCATCACTAATATGTTACTACTTTAGTTTAAAAATCGATATCATGTAATTAGAGATGAATTTTTTCATCTCTAATTTAATTTTTTTGTTGTAGTGAAATATGTCATTATTTGATAAGAAATATGTGCTTTCCGCAACAAGTTTTGATCAACCAAAAAAGTTTTAAGAACACATTCTTTAGATAAGTTTAGGTGACGAACGTCATCACAAAACATTTCATAAATCTTTTTAAAATACTTTTAACTACTTTTATATATAACTAGTTATTGCGAAATTTTAAAGTATAAAAAATATACGAGATCATCTTTATTACCTCAAATAAATTATTTATGGTAGGATTTTTCACTTCCATATTAGTCTCATTGTCAGTGACAGGACACATATGATATCAAATAATGTATTTGATATAATTTGTTACTCTCCTTTGTCCAAATAAAATGTCGTTTTAGAGAAGACAAAATTATTTTTAAAAAAATTCATTTTAGCAAAAAAAATCATAATTATTAGTAGTATGATCTTACTCACTATAAAAAAGGTATTTTGAAACAACAAAAAGTGATCTCAAATAATGAGAATTTATTACAACTTATGAATATATGTCACAACTTTATTATTAGAGACAATATGCCGTTACTAATTAGTCGTTCCAATAACTCGAATGCAAACAATATATTTGTGACGACAAAAGTAATCTCAAATACGTCCCTTTTTTTTTTTTGGTTTTGCAACAACTAGTTACTCTAAAAGTAGAGTCTTAAAAATAGTCTCAAATAATTAGAGAGAGATTTGTGACAACACGTGGTCACAAATAACTTATTATCAGTGACAAGAACGTGGTCTAAAAAAATGTTATGCAAAATGACCTCTTTAATTGTAGTGGTACTCTAAACAAGTTACTTAATTTAGTAGACTATATTTCTTTGTTCCACAAAACATAATTCAATTAAATAAATTGTGTAGGTTAGGATATATTTGTCATTCTTACCTTTTACAAAAGTCTAAACGACACTTTTTTTGGATCGAAAGGATCGCTATCTAAGAGGGTTTTTTTTTGGTCTCGAAACAGTATCATTTTGTAGTGTGTTTGTGAATGTTCAGTTATTATTTTCTGTAGAAAGAAGTACAAAGTTGAGGGAGTTTTTTACTTTTTAAAGAAAGGATATTCAAATTTTATGCAAAAAAATGGGGGTGCAAACATCTACAAGCCGATGTCCCTAGTCTACATTAGATCCACCAGTGATAAAAGTGGTTATTTTGATACAATGTGTTGGTGGCAAAAAATAAATGTAATGTTATTATATGCTTCATATATATATTGTTATTTAAATTCAACTTAGATCATTAATTAGTAGTCCTTTATTTTTATGAGTTTTTATATTGTTCATCTACCTTTGAATTTAACCCATTTTGGTCCAATTTTGATTGGATTTTTGAATTTCTTCCCTAAATAGACTTATATGACATTTTTCATGCTTGCCTAATTAAACAAGGTAAATTACTTATGTGTATTTTTTTTTTCTCTTTTTTCAATTTATTTGATAAAGCAATATTCTGCATTTATGTGAAATCTCGAAAATTAAACTTTCCAATTAAGCTGACCACCTGACAAAAATCAGATAAAAATTTGACTAAATCTGAAAATAGAGGACCAAAAAAAAAAAAAAAAATTAAACTCGCATAATATGGATGATTACAAATGGATTAATCAAATTTAGAGCACCAAAAAATGAAAAGAATTTTATTTTTTATTTTATATATACGCAATTATATCTGGGGTCAAATAAGAATTTTTACACATTTGTAGGCCGGTGATGATTAGAACTTGATTTATCCTATGTAAGGTACAATAGTACCCTGGAGGATTGGGACCAAAAATAAATAGTAAGTAGTTAATCTCTACGAATAAATTAATGCTTCACCATCTATAATTGAATGGCCTCGTTATTAGAAATCTACATTTAATTAATCTTGCTTAAACCAATCTTTGACCATAAAGCACTTATTTTTTCCAAACTAGTCATTAAATTCATAGGCAAAAAAGTTAACTTACAAGTCAAAACACAAGGAGAAATATTCATGGCCGTGTTTTAAGACCCTATATGTAGAACTATAAATTCATAGGTGGTAACTATGCACTTGTTCGATCTATTTTAAAATAATTGTCGTTTTTATTAAAAAAAATCAAGTAGACTAAGAAGTTGTATAAAATGAATTTTATATTCTTTTTTGGTTTAATTGTTACGATTTTTGTTCCGCAAAAATAGTTTATAGTTATTTCCACACAAATTTAGAAATAATAATTAATATATTTTGTTGATTTTGAGATTATCAAAACAAATTAACTAGTAGCAAATATGAAAATAGACAATTAATTAATACTCCATCTGTTTCATAAAGAATGTCATTTTAGCTATTTTTGGAGAAATTAAGGATTGATATTTAATTGATATGTTTTGTGAAATAAGAAAATAATCAACTAAATTAAGTAGGTTATTTAAGATAATATTGGAAGAATTGTAGTTTTTTGGTATTGAGAAATTTTTCAGAGTGTCTAAAATGACATTCTTTATGAAACGGAGGGAGTATGTGGTTATTGTATATGCCCTCCGTGCAACTAGGATAAACTTACAACTATTTCCGCACATATTAAAAAATGGTAGTTAATATAGTTAAAATTAAATTTTAGTTTCATTTTTATTTTGTGCTCCTATATCTCATTTGAGTAGGTTCCTTGTACACCAATTCACGGATTTTAGATCTGTGCACTTCGGGTCACAGGCAAAATACATTACTATTTGTGCCTAAAGTATTACATAATCCGGGTAAATGTATCATAGTGAAAATGTGTTAATGTTTATGCGTAAATGTATTAGTTGTTTTGGGTAAATGTATTATAATACATTTTATCCAGAACAAGTAATATCTTTAAGCATATTGTGATACTCAACCCGAATTGCATCGTGCACCTGGCGTACATCAGTACATGTAGGGGTGTTCACTGTTCGGTTAAACCGAAAAAACCGCCCGAAACCGACCAGAAATGTAAAATTCGGTTCGGTTTTTATCTTGATCAGTTCGGTTTCGATTTTATATATAACAATATTTCGGCTTTCTATTCGATTCGGTCTTTTTCATAAAAAAACCGCATTAGAAATCGAAAAATCAAATTAAGTACCCCTTAAATTAAAAACCCCCTCCTCATTTGTCTTTCATTTACATTTTAATTTCATTTCATTTAAATTTCATTTTCTATCTAACAAGTAACAATTATGGGGCAAATAAAACATAATCTGCATCACCGTAGTTTATTGCTTTCTCACGTCCATTCTGATTAGCCTCCTGTACTCTTTTGGATAACAAGAAAAGTTGACTCTTCGACCAACTTATTTTTATATCAAGAATTTTTATTCAAATGCAGTTAATATTCAAAGTTTTATGTTAGTGAAAAACTTAAAAATTAGTGTAAAAATTCGGTTCGGTTGATTTCGATTTTTGATAATTTTCGGTTCGGTTTCGGTTAGCAGTTTTTAAGGATTTCAGTGTTCGGTTTTTTTAATTCGTTTCGGTTTCAAACCGATGAACACCCCTAAGTACATGAGACTTTGCCATCTCATTTATCTTTTAAATATATTTGGTTCATATGGAAAATATCTAGACATATTAATTATGGGCAAACATGGAAATGAACAATTAATAATGTGTTTAATATAGTAAGTGACATATTTTTATGGGACATACTAAAATGCAAAGTAAGCATATCTTTGTGAGACGGGAGAGGGGAGAGGGGGGGGGGGGGGGATATGTATAAGTGAGTTATATTTGTGGGACGCAAGGAGTATATTGTCATTTTTAATGTTATTTCTTTCTCTATCTTACTAATAATCATTTTTAATTTCCAACACTCATTTATAATTTGACCAATTTTACATTAGTGGTAGAAATTATTTTCTGAATGCCTAAAACGACAATAACTTTTAAGAAAACTATTATAATAAAACGATAAATATTTTGAAATAGAGGGATAATAATATATATGGATACACAAATATATCATGCATTCTCACGTCAATCATGACAATAAAATAAACTAAATTGGAAGACGGTCGATGTTATATATTGAGCTTAGAAATTAATTAGTTTATGCATAAGATATAGATCTTGGTTGGACGTCTATATCTAGGAAAATAATATATTAAATTAAATTAAATTTTGTATAAATAAAAATTCGTTGAAAGATTCCAGTGACCTAATATAGAAGAATGTCAACTCTCCAAGCAAAGAAAGAAGACAAGAAAACATATATTTTTGGTATTTGTGTAGGGTTTGGAAGTACTTATTTTCAAGCTTTTATACTAAACGAATGTCCAATTTTTTAATCCCTGCCTTCCTAAATTCATACTCTTGCACTGTTCTGTGACAGGATTCAATTATTGATTGATTATCTGCATGTCTGTCTCCACGATTATCCAAAATCTAATTTTCTTTCTCACCCCAAATATATATAATATTTATATTTTGTGTGAATATGCAGATATAACAATTCAAACAGAGCTAGTTGCGGGTGTCCTTTAGTGCCCTCAGCCACATGACCAATTTATAATTTGAACCTTGCTGCACTACTTGACTACTCAAATAATACTACCTCCCACCCGTTCTAACTTTCCTACTTTTCTTTTTTATTTATCCTAACTTAACTTTTCAGTCCATAAATGACAAGTTTCTTTTACAATTTCCACATTTAAAAAAGTCAAATATTCTACAAAATCTTGTTTTTCTTAACCTCCGTGCTCGGTTTAAACCGGAACGGAAGGAGTAACAACAGTAACAACAACAACAACAACAACAACAACAACAACAACAACAACAACAATAATAATAATAATAATAATAATAATAATAATAATTCGAGTGTTTTGTGTTGATCTAGAGGACCATAAAGGCAAAACTCAAGATGTGGGACCTTTATTCGCTATTTGACTACATGGACTGTAATTTGTCAAATTTGATTTTGGTATCAAATTATCAATTTAGGAAAGTTATTCGAATTTATGTTTTAGTTTCTTTCTAAAATGTGTTATACATAATTTTTTGAGACGATGATTGTCATCATTAAAAATGAGTTTATGTGATGACTTATGATACATGACTCCCAACAAATGATTTAATGTCACTCTTAAACTACTTTTAGACATAATAACTTGTTGCAAAAGTATTTGCAAATAAATTATCAACAATGAGGTTATTGTTTTTACAATACGTAGTTCTACTATTAGTGATCACAGTCTTCTCATATAATGAATTTATAACGATTCGATATTAATTGAGCTCTATTCAAGTCATCTTCGCCTCCTTGTCGCTCACTTTCAACCAATGTTGTCAAAATCGGATCGGATCGACCGATTCAACCGGTTGAATAAGGAAACGGTCCGAAATAAAGCAAAGCACCGTTTTGATGGTTGGACCGGAAATAATCACATTGAACCGGTAATAACCGGCTAACAGGTAAAATCGTAAAACAGGCGATTTGGCACATTTTCCAGATTTTTTCTTTTTTCAAATTTTCTTCTTCTTTTTTTTTTTTTTTTTTTTTTTCCGATTTCTTATATTTAAGTTTTAACATATTTCTGAGTTCAAATAGGTTCATTGATTGTTAACATTTTGGGACTTAATTGTGCACTATTAAGTTTGGATATGAACCTTTGATTTTTTTGATGACATAATAGTTCACAAGTTATGTATGAAATATAAGGAGTATTGTTTTAGAATTTTGAACTTTGTTAGATATTTTCTAAAGTGATTATGTGGATGGCGATATCATGTTTACCTCTATTATCACTAAAATAAAATAAAAATTGATAATCTTCAGTTTTTCCCGTTAAACCATCGGTCCAACCAATCCGACAGGTTGAACCGCCAATTGATGGCAAATCCGATTTGAGTCCCAGTCCGGTTATAACAACACTTCAACAATGTTGCACGAAACCCGCTCTGTTAAGGTCAACTCCATTTGGTCTATAGAGATTCTGTGGCTCACCATGTTTGTCTAGTCTATATATAGAGGTCAGCTTGTCTACTTGAGGTTCACCGTCATCGTTAAGAACATATAACCTCAACCACATTGTTTTTGTCTTGGGATGACCATGACTCTGGTAAAACTTGTTGGGTCCATGATGGACTGCAATCTCCAAATTTAGTATGATATAGTTTGTTTTAGGTCGAGGTCGCGCGTTTTTCTTTTGACTTCCCTTCAAAGGTCTCATACGTATATATAGAGATGCTCATCAGGTTTTAATTCCTATAGTTTTTTCCTTGTGAAATTTTATAGTTTGCACTTATTCTGTGTTATAACACTAACTTGGCTTCAGACTGTGGTATATATTAAAATCTAAGTAATTATGAACCAAACACAAACACCCCTTGGACTTTATGTTATCAATAAAATCACCAAATAGGCTATATTTTACAAGAATACTCCACTTTCCTATACCTAACCTATTGTATCACCAATAATGCCCGGCGACTCCCGTCGATCTGGCCGGCACTGACATGGTAAACTACCGAAAGCCGTATGAGCTCTCCCCAGCCCGCCTTGAAGCTTCTTCTCCCGAAGAACCTTCTGTTGTAACCGAATGTTATAACATTGACGTACAAAAACCCTAACTTATGACAACCTGAATAACCTACCCTAACCAGCCAAACTGAATAACCTTTTTAACCAACAGTTGTATCTAACTTAATGACTAATTCGAGTGTACAACTCAATCTCTCACTACGATTTCACTTAGAACACTCCACACCTAATCCTATGTTATAATATTGCTGGACGAGAATCTCACAAGATAATCCTCTCGAGTATATAATATATTTTCTGTTGTTTTTATCTCAAAATACACACTCAATGAATACTCCTCCTCATATTTATATACAACCTGATGGGTTAATCAAGAAAGCCCAAGACCTTTAACTTGTGTAATTAGGCTTAAACATAATCTTCAAAATCTTTTCCTTGCTTATCTTCTTGATCTCATATCTCCTTGGATTTGCTTCGTGATTCGTGTCAAAGATTCTAGCAGATATTTAACTCATTCACATCCAATAATGTTGGGATTTATGCCTTGAATCTTATTGGGGTTAAATTGACGTTCGTATCGAGGTGGAGGAATTGGAAATTGAAGCTGGAAGAACGACACGGTCGCGTCAGGAATCGACGCGGTCGCGTCATTGTTGGAACGCGGGCGCGCCGGAATGGGACGACGCGGTCGCGTCGTCTGCTAACGCGGTTGCGTCAATGGTTGAATACGAAGGCGACAGAGTGAAGCGACGCGGTCGCGTCAGGAGAGCTGACGCGACCGTGGATTAGGCCCCAAGTTGATTCCATTCCTGTATAGGATTAGGTTTTGGGGGCTTATATATAGGTCCTATTGGAGTTCTTTGACATAGAGAGTTTAGAGAGAGTTTTGGGAGAGTTTAGAATTGTTTTGACTTTGAATTTGGCTTGATTGTTCGAGCGTTGTTAGTTTAGGTCGAGTATCAATTGAAAGATACTCGACTATTGGTCTTTGTTTGAACTCTCGTTGAAATTGATTTGGGATCTCCCCCTTTTGGCCGTGAATGTAGCTAACAAGTTGTTAGTGAACCACGTTAATTTTTGGTGTCGTTTGTATTTATTTTCTTGCACGGTTATCTTTCGTTTGGTTTGTTCGATTAGTTTGCTAATTTCCCAACAAATAACACATCAATATAAATTGTTTACGTGATCTTCCTTTCCTTCAACTAGATTTGCTTGTTACCTGTATTCAATAAAAACAATTAAACTCCACATATATAAATGTAAATAACCATAAATAAAAACAAATATTAATGACAAAAGGCCCAAAACCATAAATCCTAACACGTTGTATATTAATATATCCCAAGTACAATTTGTTTGAAGACAAAACAACTTATGGGCTCATTACCTTCTTGATTTCATCTAATCCGAACCTCTCATATTGTACAGTTTTGAGATACTACACCTGAAGAACTATATCTTGTGTCTTATGTAGATTTGCATAAATGCATGTGCGCGTGTGTGTATGAATGTGTGTAATTAGATCATAGATAAATCACATAGTATAGATCTTTGAGTATAGCGAGAAATAAATTTATATTCTATGGGTTGTTATGAATAAAACCGTACCTTTAGTTTAGGACAAAATATAAATGCAAATTAAAGAAACACGACTGTAAAATGTAAATGCAGGAAATATTAATTGGACAATAAACCTGAGTTGTAAATTCCAACATACTGCTGCACTTAAACTCAGTCAAATTGTTAGATGTAAATAAAAGTTGTTGCACTAACGTACAAGAAACAGTCGTCCAAACCCGGCCCATATTTGAAACACACAAATTCCCACCAAAATTGACTAAGCATTGCAATAAGATATATCTTCCACTAACGATGCATCAAATTCCACACAAATGCTCATTCTTTTATATATATATGACATTGTTCATTGTTATTAGTAATTGATTTATAGTATAAAATGGGGTAACATCGCACCATGTAATTACTGTAGCAAAAAATGTAGAGTCAAATACTGCATGTAAATTATCCCGTCATATTAATCGAGACAAATTGTCCCAATATTGAAAAATAGGCTTGACTTTGGACCCGACTAGAGAATTTTACACTTTTGGTCCCACATGACACGCATCTGTTTCAAAATGGTCCCAGCCCTTGCACATTTGACCCCGTTGGTTTCAAACGTTGCAAGTTTAGTCCCAAACGTCAATTTTTTGCATAAATGGTCCCAAAATTTTGGCAAAAGTGGTCCCAAAATTTTTTAGCCGTTAGTGTGACGTCATAACTTCAAGATTTTTGCAGTTTTGAACCCACTGGACACATTTTGTTGCGTTTTGGTCCCAACTCTCTCACTTTTGACCCCATTAAACTTAAAAAATATTTAAAAACTATAAAATAATTTAAAAAATCAGAAATTAATGTAAAAATAAAAACAAAATTTAATTCTAAAATTTATTTAAAATATCATAAAGTAACTGAAAATATTAAATTTAGAAAAAGTAACTGAAAATTAAATTTAAAAAAATGAAAAATTTAAGTTGTTTTATAATTTTAATTTTTTTTAATTAAAAAAATCCATTTATTTTATAAAATTAGATTTTCTTAAAAACTTATTTTCTAAATTCTAAATAATTTTGTATGTTTCACAAATTACCTTAAACTCTTTTAAGAAAATTAATTTCTTCCTAAAACTACTTCAAGATTTCATAGATACTTTTACATATCTTAACTGAACTTTTTTAGATGTCAACTATTTTTTTTTTAATTATTTATCGATCTATCTTTCGATTAGGGATAAAACTCTCACGTTAACGATATGATACGGGGTATTCATTAAAAAACTAAGTTGTCTACAAATGCTATTAATTATTTGTGACATACGCACGTTAATAATCAATTGCTCCCGGGGTACAAATATAACCCGTTTTATTTGAATTATTGTTATGTAAATTTTTCAAATTCTAGAACAATGCATAACATTTTAGTGACTTATAAAAGGATTATCCAAATAGGGTTGATAAATCTGTAAATTATTTTGAAATCTAAAAAAATCATTTAAAATATGTAAAAGTATCTATGAAATGTCGGAAGTATTTTTTATAAAAAATAAATGAATTTTCTTAAAAGAATTTAAAGTAACGTATGAAACATATAAAAAAATTATTTAGAACTCAAAAAATAATTTTTTAAGAAAAATTTATAAAATAAGTAGACTTTTTTTAATTTAGAAATTTTAAAATTTTAAAACCCTTTTAAGATAATTTAAATTTTTCAATCTTTATAATTTAAAAAATATTTCAATTTTTAGATTTTTTTTATATAAGTTTATGATTTTTAAATATTTTTGTAATCTGCTCGCCGGAATTCTTCGCACGAGTAAAGTATTAAATATTACACAAAGTAGAATCCAAATTAGAAATTTATGAAACATACAAAATTATTTAGAATTTAGAAAATAAAATTTTAAGAAAATATAATTTTATAAAATAAGTAGATTTTTTTTAATTCAAAAAATTAAAATTTTAAGACAACTTAAAATTTTCATTTTTTAAAATTTTATAAAAAATTATTTTTTTGAAAACTAATTTTTCTAAATTTAATATTTTCAGTTACTTTAAGATATTTTAAATAATTTTTACAGTTAAATTTTGTTTTTATTTTTACATTAATTTCTGATTTTTTAAATTATTTTATAGTTTTTAAATATTTTGTAAGTTTAATGGGGTCAAAAGTGAGAGAGTTGGGACCAAAATACAATAAAGTGTGTCCAATGGGACCAAAACCGCAAAAATCTTGAAGTTATGACGTCACATTAATGGCTAAAAAAATTTGGGATCACTTTTGCCAAAATTTTGGGACTATTTATGCAAAAAAATGACGTTTGGGACTGAACTTGCAACGTTTGAATCTAATGGGGTCAAAAGTGTTAGGGCTGGGACCATTTTGAAATAGGTGCGTGTCCTATGGGACCAAAAGTGCAAAATTCTCGGCCGGACTACTCGCCTTTCTGGACTTTTAACTAAAATACCAATCATGTGATGGGATAATTAACACATTCTCAGCTAATCATTTAAATCAAACAAGGACTAAGGCAACAAATTGAAATCATTTGCACAGTGTGCAACTGTCAATTCCTCTTAGGCCAACTGTAACGTCTCAATCATATTCTATACCTAATACTACGTCGTTTTGACCAGATATATAAAACTGAAAAATGTATTGATTGGCATCTAAAAACAACGAAATATTAAGTGTGGAACACGATCAGATTTAGGACATTATAGTTGGAACTGGAGATCCGAATTGGTGCAACTGTTGGGGTGAAAATAAGTGTTGGCTGTGAGTTGATTTAATGGCATTTCCTGATGAATTAAAGAGTGAAAACGATGGGGGTAGTTTGATTATGCATGGCTGTAATATTTAAGAGCTTGAGTATTGGTGGATACTGTAATGAAAATATTAAATTTTTGCTTGGAAATGAAGAAGCCACGTTTGCTAAATCATGACAAATTAAAACAAACTATGAAGTTAATTTCTGAAGCTAGTTAATTCCCACATTTTAAATACTATTCGTATAATTCTCGTTTTAACAATATAAGTTAAGAAAATTGCAAAACTAATCCTACAATTATAGGGTATTTGAAATTTCAGTGCTGTACAATTATAATTCTCAATTAAATCCCTTAAAAATTGAATTTTGCGAATTTGAATCTAGTTGATTTTGTCTGAAATTGGATTTTCGCAATTTGCAAGATACAGCTCCTAAGCCAATTTCCTGGCCATATTTATATGTCGTACCGCTGAATATATATATTGCAAAAATAAAAGATAAAATACCACCACAATGCCTTTTTTGTGATGTGGTATCGTGTTTTTTCTTTTCTTTCTGCAAGGTCTTTTGTATAATATTTTTTTAGATTATAATTATAGTCACTAATAATAAATTATTTGTGATAATTTGTTGTCACAAATCTCTTTACAAATTATTTGAGACCATTTTAAAATTACTTTTAGAGACAATTATTTGTTGTAAAAAATATTTTAGACACATTCGAAACCACTTTTGTTGTCACATATATATTATTTGCGTCCGAATTATTGAGACGACGTTATAAATGCTCATAAGTAGTGACAAATACTCATTATTTGATATCACTTTTTATAAGTTGTGACAAATACTTATTATTTGAGACCACTTTTTATTGTCTCAAAAAATCTATTTTTATTGTAGTGCTATGACAAATAAATATGGATGGGAAACACTCAAGCATCGCAGGTGAAAATTCCGATAATCTCCATTTCAACTAATCAGTAAGGAGTTAAATTAATCAATTGAGCATTTTTATTTGTATGGTACTGAAATTGCAAACGGCCCACAACTTCGTACTATTTCTAATATAAATTACATAAAATTGCATGATTCATAACTGGAATATTTAAGATGAAACATACAAATCACAATATATTGGAACCCAGCCATGCACATGTTGGCTGATAAAAGTGTTATTTTATCCGATTGATTTGTTACAAAATGACAATTTTAAATTTAAAAGCACAAAATTGTCTCAAAATTAATTATTTTATTCAAGACAAAGTAGAATTTTAAGTTCACCATTAGGAATGACAATGATGTGGGTTCAAACTCGAATTCACTTCGATCAAACCCGCTAAGATCCCGATCAAAGATTTAGCAGGTCGTGAGTCACTATGTTTCACATGAAAAAAAAATACTCCCCAGTTAAAAGAAAAAAAAAAAGAATTAAAATTGTAAAACATACTCACCGGGTCCCGGAAAGCAGTCATACTTTGCATTTACGCAACTTTTTGTTTTAGTTAACCTAATAAAAGTTAAAAGTACGTATTTCTACTTATGCTTCTCAATTTATTTTGATTTGTCTTTCGGTATATTTAACTTAAAAGCACTTTTACCTATAAAGGTGTTAATATAATTTTCTAACTAATAACTAATTTTACTTTTACCAACATTATTTATTATTTATTATAGGTCAACCATTAATTCAGGTCCTTAAATAATACTATCAATCTAGGGCCTAAAAGGTTTGAAAACATCAATGGAAAATTCATAAATTTAAAATCAGTATAGGGTTTGTTTGAAAAATTACAAAACCCACAAAAATAAACTTATCTCGAAATGATAAGAAGGGAAATACTTTAAAATATGTATACATAAATTTAAATATTATGAATTGAAAAAAGAAATAATAGATAATTTTAAGAAAAAAATTACAAATTTTCCCTGCTGATTACTCAATAAAGAAATTATATAATTTTTTTAGAAAATAACAATTTAAAAAAACTAGCAATTTCAAATAAAGAAACTACAAAAAATTAAAACATAACAACTTCAAAAAGAATAATAATGTAGTGAAGGACTTTTGACGTATATTTTTCCTGCTTATTATTTCGAGACAATTTTTACTGTGGGTTTTGCAATATTCAAAACAGATCCTATAATATTTTTAGATTTATAAATCTTCAATTGATAGTTTTATATCTTCTATGCACTAAATTAATAGAATTTTTTTCTTTCACGACCTGAATGACCTATTTTTTGAGTCTTAACCGACAAAACTCCTTTATTATTTATGACAATATATCTTTTTATAAGAAAAGCGGACTCTTTTTTGGGATGGAGACCTAGTAATGCTTAAATGGAGAATATGGATAATATGAACTTATAAGTTTTGATAAAATTTTGCAATACTATTTTAAGTTATGATTGGGTAAAATTTACTATTTGGCCAAATGTTTAGAATGTCCACGTCCTACAACAAAGAAGGTATTTTGTATCATATTATTTGAGACTATAATTATTTTCTTTAATTTCAGGTCAAGTCCTCACAAAGCGTTTTATAAATTATTTGAGGTCATTTTTAATTTCTCTTTGAGATAATTAATAAGTTTCAAAAAATATTTGATTCGTCGTTGTCTCAAATAATATTATTTGCATCCAGTTTATAGATCCAGTAACGTGAAAAATAAACGAAGATAAATCAGTTTATACTTCACAAGGTGTTGTAATTCCTTGTAAAAAAACAGGGTGTTGTAATACCTTGTAAAACACTGGCTTTAATAGTATAACAGAGACGACTAATTAATAACGTCATATTATCTCTAATAATATAGTTGTGACAAATAGTCGATAACTGATGTTTATTGTCAGCGAAGTTAAGGGGCAAAATGATCAAGTTGACAAGTTCATGGGGTACCTTTAAATAAAACAAAAGGGAGTGTAATTAAATCTGATGCCAACCAAAACAAAAATTGAAACAGAAAATTCTGGTTTCACATTACGGAGAAAAAAAAGTCCTTGTTTAGGTAGGATAAGCAGGTTGACAGGGAATCCTTTTTCAAACTGGTTTCTTGCAAAGCATATAATGCCCAGAAAGATGTTTTTTTCCTATCTCAATATATAATTAACAATTAGTTTTCTATCTTATAATGATAATTATATTTGAAAATGTACAACTTTGTAGTTTTAATCAATATAAATTATATAAATGATAGTATCCTCTAAAAACTATCAACTCCATTGACTTTTTTTTATTTAATTTATTTAATCATATATATATAACTAATTTGTGAAATTAAAATTTACTTGAACTAATAAATCGAGATATTCACATTTGACATTAAGAATTTTTTTGAAAGATGAGGTTGAGGGAATAAGGATTATTATATGAAATAGAGTGAGCAGAGTGAGTAGCTAGCAGAGATGAAACAATTAAGATAATCACATGAATAGAAGAAATTTTTTATAAATAGGACAACTGTCAAAGTTAAGTGTGTTTTTTAAAAGGGAAGTCACATGAAAACTGAAGAGGCTATGGGACCAGTCATCTCATCTGTATCCATAATTCAAGAATTATTGCATTATTACATGTACAAGTGGATTGTCCGACCATGGTTGAATTTTGGGCTTTTTTCTCATTAATAAAGTACAATTTTCTGCATCAAAGTCTAGGTAAAAAATCTCTAATATTCTGACGAATAGTCGCCTTGGAATTTAATTCCAGTGTTGAATTATACCTAAATTAATCTCTCTCTCTCTCAACATCCAGAAACTACTACTTCCATTTTCTCTTCTCCGCCCCCCACCCCCACCCCCTCCCTCTTCATCATCTTCTTCGTCAAGACTTCTGTTCTTGTCTGAAGAATCAACTGATTGATCTCGTCTCTCATCTTCAAACACGTCGTCGTTGATTCTTTCTTCATGTATGCTTTATTTCTTGGGTGAGCTAACCACTCTTTAAAAAACTGTATTCTTTAGCTAACCCTTAATCCTCCTTCTTTTTTCATGAGTTTTTGTAACCTTGAATTTATTGGGCTGCTTTTCAGGTAAATGTTTTGATTAAGGTAGCTGTCTGTTGAGTGGGTGGTTCAGTTTGATCTTTTGCTCTCACTTTAATCTAAAACATGTGAATTTCATAAACCCTTATACCAAACATGTGGTTATGTATTTCTCTTTTGGGTGCATGTCAATTTCCCAGGCATACTTTCACTCAATTTTAGGGTTTCTGTATACATACCTCACTTTATCAAATTTTTAGGAAAACATTCATATATATCAAGCATCGGTATCATCTTCTGCATAATCCTTCTACATCTTCTGCTGCATCAACCGATTGCTACCAAGTGAAAATATTGGCTGATTCAGATAGAAAGTATGAATTGCATCCTTGATTAAAGGAAAACTATAAGGACTGGCGAATCACAAGGAAATTATGTTCCACTTGGCAGCAATCAGATGTTGGAGCAGAAGATGTAGTAGGATTATGTAGAAGATGATCTGAATCGAGGATCCAAAGCTTATTACTTCGATCAGGTTGATAATATAAGCTGTTCTCTCTTTCCTCCTCCTCCTTCTTCTTCTTCTGCTGCTTCTTCCTCTTCTTCTTCTTCTTTTTCTTCTTCTTCTTGCTCTTTCTCAGTTTTTTTTCTTTTTTTTAAAAAAATGCTTATATTTACTGTTAGTTAATTTTCTGTTAGAAACAAGGGCAATCTTGTTCTTCTTGTCTTTTTCTTTTTCCCTTTTTGTATATTTTTATTTAGAAACTTCAACTTTAGTTTTTTTAATAGTGTGGGGTGAGGTTGGATTAATGTAAATCTGTATCATCAAGTTGATTAAATTCTTGGTATATATCTAACTGTCCAAACCTGCCCATGTGGAGTTTTAAAATCAAAACTACTTCTTCCATCAATGAAACTGAATGAAACTATTAATATCTCGAATTGCTTAACAAATGCATCTCTCAGTTACCAATTCCAAATATCATATGAATTATAAGTAATTAGATAATCATTCTTTCTTTCGCATGTTAATTAATTGAGGATATATATAGATCATACATCCCTTGCTGAATTCAGTAGTAATTAATATAATGCTAATAGCAGCTGCAGGTGCTAATTCTTGGATAAAACCTGAGATATGATCATACAAAGGAGATAATATGTGTGACGAAAAGATGAGTTCAGAAGCAGCAGAAAACGTGTTGTATGATTCCTCGGAGAATGATGATTCGTCAATTGACTTGAACGAAGAGGCGGGCAGCAATGTGATTGGAGATCCCATGAATGAGAAGTCGGGCGACGGCGACAGCGAAGGGAAGGAGAAGAATAAGAATTCGGTTCGCCAGTACGTTCGATCCAAAATGCCGAGGCTTAGGTGGACTCCTGATCTTCACCTTTCCTTTGTTCATGCTATTGAGAGATTAGGTGGCCAAGAAAGTAAGTTTTCTTCATTTAACTACGTCAAATTTCTAAATTGATGAATATGGGAAATAAATAAAATGTAATTCAATTCATACATATGTTTATATATTTTTGTAATCAGTATCTGAAATTTTCAGGAGCCACTCCAAAGGCAGTGCTTCAATTGATGAATGTGAGAGGACTTAGCATCTCTCATGTCAAAAGCCACTTACAGGTGCACAAGTTATATTTTGGGGTGGTAATTTGGGTTATTGGGACGGGTTTGTGTTAGCTTTCAGGTCAATTTTAGTTATATATTAAAAAGTTATCTGAAACATACAATTATCATATTTTAAGAGAAATTATTAATTTCAAAATGATTAGGGTAAGAATCGGGGTAATTGTGTTCGTATTGCATTGATTTCAGATTTCTCTCAGTAAATTCGAGTTTATTTTTCTTCTCTCTAAAGTTTGTTTTTGTTTTTGTTTCAGATGTACAGAAGCAAGAAACTGGATGAATCTGGACGAGGTAAGAATGTTGATTGTAAATGATTGAAGCAATTAGGTAGTATTAAATAGTAAGATTAGAAATTGTTGAGTAACATAATGGTATGTGACATATATGCAGTAATAGGTCAAGGAAATAGGTATTACATTCAAGGGAGAGGGTACCTATCAAGAGCAGCAAATTATGATAACCCTTTTCATGAGTTGAGATTAGAGAATGGTGGTATTGTTCTTGGAAGAAATTCCAATCATGCCCCTTCCTCCATCAACAATCTAAAATCTCATTATCCCTATGACATCAAATCTCTTTCTTCCAGGTCAGTTTGTTTTCATCAAACCTTTTTCTTCCTCTATATATAAGAAACATGTAAAATGGTGGAGAAAAAACACATTTTTAGTTCTACCTTATACTTTCAGTGCCAGTCGATTACAGTTTCGTAATTTAAGTCATTTAACTTAAAATACACGAGCCCAAAAAAAATTCACGTACTTTGTCACTTGATTCAATTGGGGCTTAAAATGTTTTTTTTACAGAAAATGCTAAAGCAACCATAGAAGGACACAAGCCACAGTAAAAAATCAGACCACAAAATTGGCAAGAAATTGTTTTTATTTTCTTTATAAGATTTGATTAGCGTGTTTGGTCATTTTTAAGGTTTTACATTTTATAAGATTTTTTAGAGTTTATTAAGATGCTATATATATATAATTTCAGAATAAATTATTTAAGTGTTCACATAAATAAGATAATAAAACTTTTAAAATGTTAGTAATGAAATTTTTTTTCTCTAAAAAATAAAAGACAAAGAAGGCACATAAGTAATTTTCATTTTTATGTTTTAAAAGATTAACTTTCTCCGGAAAAAACTAAAATTAAAAAATGCTTATAATGAAGCTATTGTTCTTGATCGACACAGATATCAGCCGTGGTCCCCTTATCATCAAGAATCCAAACCAAGAGTCGATTCCGGATTAATTTCTGACGTCGGAAATTCGGAGAAGCGGTCGATTTCTAGCCGGATCCATGCCATGCACGAAACCTACTCCTTTGGTCCACTGAGGCCAAGCCAATTTCTGGAAGGAAGAAGATGGCCACCCAGAGATTTTAAAGAGAAGGAATTAATCTCCAAATCCAGCAGCATTTGGCCATCTACCCTTTCCCAGAATTTAAGACCACAATCTCGTTGGACTACTTCAATCGACAGTATCAGGGTTAATCACCAGAAATTGAACCTACTTTCTAATAATTCCAAGCCATTTAATCTTGATCATTCCGCGAGGCTTCAGGTAACGATTTACATTTCAAAATTAGCATATAATTAAGTGCATGTGTTTGCATCGCACATTACAAGAAGGAAAACTTGTGTCTTTCCATTAAACATTAATGTTCATTCATACGTGAATTTACAGACGCTTCTTTTCTCTCATGTCTCTTCAACACAAGTATTTTTATCTCACGTCTCTTCAACAATTATAAAAATAATATTTTTGGGGAAAACAAATTTTTAGTTTCGTAAGTTATAGTCACTAAGTTTAGTTCGATTTAAATAATCATTTGCTATTTCAGTCCCCTAAGTTAAAAAAAGGCACAATTTTAGTCCTTTTTATTTGCCAAAAAAATGTTAATTTGTCAAAAAACATCACACCTCTCCCACTTGAGTTCACAAATGGGGATTTGTGTTTGTTAGTGATGACGTGTTGCAATTGATATAATCTCCTGCTATTTGGATTTGGAAAATTACACATCGTACAATTTTTTATATAGTAAATACACATCAAATTGAGACATGTCACCACCAACAAAAGGAGATCCCCATGTTGTGAACTTATGTGAGAGTCCCGTGGTGTTTTGAGTAGATTTATGAGTTTCCTACAGAAAAGGGGTAAGTTATGGGACTGAGCAAAAGGTTATTCAAAATGGAAGTGAAATTGCAGTGACTATATAATCCCCTAAGCTTATCCAATATGACATAGAAATGATCTAGGCATGGTCGTTGTATCTGATTGGAGATTGGTCTGAAAATTATATATTGTTGGCTGACAATGTGCAGATGAATGAGGAGAAGAAAATGATGAATTGCAAAGAGTGGTTTCCTACAGATTTGAAACTAAGTTTGAGCCTCAGCCTAAGCAACAACAGTGATCACAAGGGTTGTAGTAAACCCGGGGACGCCGACATTAACACGAAGCTTTCGCTTGCTTTAGCGCCACATTCATCAACTGCAACCTAGCAAACTCAAGATAATTCATTTATTTTATACTATTAGAGATATATATGCAGTGACAGTGACAGTGACAGTGTTTTTACTTAGGACAAAGAGGCTGAGTACTTGAGTTTGAGATCTGACCGTGTATGCTTGAGAGCATAGGAGTCAGATCTTCTAAGTACTTGGTTTACTAGGAGATCATCACATAAGGACTCACTTCTATTTCTACTTTCTTCTTTTTGTTTTTTTTGATAGTTTGATGTATCATGCATGGACACACATATATACATGATTACTGCTTCTTGTCGTTTTAAATTAGATTTCTTTACAGGACTCTTACAAGTATATATAACTAATAAATTAAGAACTAAAAACGAAACTATAATACATATATAAGGAAATTTGTTTGATGAAGTTGTTATGGCAAAGTCAAGTGCAAAACTAAGAAGGTGATGCCAATTATATGCAGATTTTTTTGTTTAATTATATTTTCAAGGAAATTTTTTTGATCTTATACAATTTGATATTGCATGTATATCATACCATATATTTTGTGAGTGGAAATGCTCCCCTATTTATGGCCAGCACAACTTAATGTGCTCATTGCTGATATGTGCAAATCTCATTTTCAAATTATAAATAAGGCAATTAGTTGCATTCTATGGGATCTTTACACATTAACTGGTGGATACATTAATTTATGTTCACTGTGTGTAAAGGAACGAGACTGATTTTATGAGTATCTATAATACATGTAAGTAGTAATATACTAAATCATTTATATATATACACACATTATTGTGATTTGGTCATTGATAAGAAAAAAAAAATGTTGGGAATTAAGTGTAGCTTAAATAGTTGAGTAAATTTAATTTAAACCAAATCATTCAAATGTTATGGAGTTCCATCAGTCTTTAATTTACTAAAAAAGAAGATATTGATTATTGAACTTTTTATTATATATTTTTTAGGGGAGAAATTGAATTAGAGAGTGGGAGATTGAGATGATGAGTAGTTGTATTTACCTACCTTGCAACATGCATACCAAAGTAAGATGTACTGTACATTAATGCAATCATATGGAAAGGGTATAATATAACATTATTTTAGTTGGATGGTTACCAGTCTATTTGTGATCATATTAAATTATTGTTATTACCATGACCCCATAAATAAATAACAATTATTGGCCTTTAATTTTGACTTAGAGTAGGCCTTAAAAAACTACTCACCCACCTACAAAATCCAAATCCAAACGTCTTTTAATAATTCAATGTTGACGCTATTCTACATTTTTATTTCTCATTAAGAAGAATTTCTTTTCAAATTTTTATATTACTATCATATTCATGTGTGATTTTGACTTTGAACCACTCTCGAATTGGAAGATTATCTACTGCTCATAAAGGTTATTAAAAATTTAGTTATAGTATATTTCATTTATACTGTTTCATTCGTTATTACTACCTCCGTTTTTTTAATTATCATTATAACTTATTTGTTTTGTTTGTAAATAATCGTCATTCTAGCTTTTTGACTTTGTTTTTTTACACTAATCCTATAATTATGAAAAGTGTTAACAATATATAGAAATGTTGAAAAAGATTAAGGATTTAAGAAAATTAATTGAGGGTTGATTTGTCAGCTCCTTAAATTCCTTAATTTTCTTATTCAAAGTTAGAATGACAACTAAAAAAAACGAAGATGGTAGCATATGGAGCGGGAAGAGGACGTCAATACAACCAGGCTGGATCTGGCCTGCAAACTACATGGGCTCTTAAAGCAAATAGGACCGCTTGACAACTAAGCCAACATTGGCCCATTCCCGTTGGGCCTTTTGGAAAAATAGAACTTTTAGAGTGTGTTCTTAATTAGATTGGTGAAAATATCCTATAAGTTATCACTATTTATGAAAATATTCTTTATATTTTACACTTTATGAAAATATTTTATATGTTAGCAAAAATTGTTAAAAATGTCATGTTACCTGCTATTGCATGTAAACTAGTCATAAAGTGATGTCACAATAAATAACTAATGTAGTGTTCATATGGCTTAATTTTTCCGATTTATCATTAATATAATTTTGACACTATGATTTGAATTATTAAAAAATAAAAAGTAAAATTAGAAATAATTTAAATATTTGTAAATATTATTACTAAAACTAAAAAAAAAAATTGTTACTATTAATAAAAATCAATAAACCTAATAATGAAAATGGTGTAAATTAATTTTGTTAGGAAGAAAATTGATGTAAAATATTAATATTAAATATTATAAAAGTCATAATTATATTAAAATAATTATTTTAATATCAAAATGTAATTTAAAATTTTCCCTAGCTACTTCCAAATACTGGTAATGCGGTGGGCCGTTAAGGTTGGGGTACTGTGACAGAGGGAAAGACAGCCGCAAAAATGTAATGATTGACAGTGATCTCCGATTGCGGCCACTGTCATCTAGGTGGAGGAGGGTGACTCAACCAGCTTATAGTTTTCTCGACCGTGCATGCAATTGCTACCAATGTTACTCATGATGTATGAATTATGCAAAGAAAATTATTATAAAGCAAAGCGAGATAATCAAAACAATTGAAACAAAAGACCTTAACGAATTTTAACTGGATGCGAAGAAATGTAGGTCTTATTAATTATTAGGGCTATGGTACTAAGGAAGAAATGAGAAGGGAGAAAGGTAATATATACTAGAAGTCATGGTATGTTTGGGGAGGGAGGGGGGCTTAGGGAAATTGAAAAAAAATATTATATTTTGATAATAAAATAAGTATTTAATATAATTATCAATATTTGTAATATTTATAATATTTAATATTTTACGGTAATTTTATTACTAATTTTATAGATTTTTTAATAATTTTCATAAATATTTAAATTATTTTTTAATTTCATTTTCAAAATTTTCTTTCTTTTCTTATAATCCAAATCATAATGTTAAAAATATATATTGATGATATATCAGAGAAATTAAGCCACATGGAGACCACATCAACCATTTATTGTCACATCACTACATACCTGTTGGTCAACTTACAATACAAGGTTACAACGTATTTTTAACAATTTTTGGCGACATACAGGATATTTTCATAAAGTGTGAAACATAAAGGATATTTTCATAAATAGCGGTAACTTACAGGACATTTTTACCAAATTTCCCTAAAATTTATTCTTTCTAGTGAGAGTGTTTGCAACTTTATAAATGGGCTTCAAAAGAGTTTTTGAAAGCAATTAAAAGTTGATTCTTGGAAGCTGTTAGCACTCTGCTTCTATCAAATTTTAGTTTTAACGTCATTTTATTTTCAAGCTCTACCAAATTCTAATTTTTTTTTTTTTTAAAAAAAATCAAATCAAAGCACTTTTCTAATAGCATATTTACTTGCAAACATCCCCTTACATTTGTAACGTTAATTGAATATAAGCGCATCTAATTATCACTAACTTTATTAGGTAAAGAAAACAAAAATGACATAGTAAAAGCCCACGGCTAATGCCACCACAAATATCTTTAAGTACATCACAAATTTATTTTGGAAAAAAAATATCCTTATATTAAATGATATAATTGCCCTATTTAGTAAAATTAAAAGAAATCATCATCCCTCTCTTCCAGTTATATCTATATATCTGTAACTCTTAATCTCAAAAGAGATATATATATATATATATATACACACACATATATATATATATATATATATATATTCATATACACGTACTAGAAATGAGCACGTCTGTTGCACGTGAGGTCCTTATTTTAGAATTATTAATATTGACTGTCATTAAAATTAATTGTAACACAGAATTATTGAGTTAATACTTTTTAGAATTAATATTAGAGTTATTTTTATAAGTAAATAAATAATACTTTTTGCTTAAACAAGTTCTACTAAATCGGATCCACCACAATATAAAGAAGAAAAACAGATTTAAAATGTAACACTGTCGATATTCACTCTTTTTCTCTTTCTCTTTTAGTCCCTTATTTTGACAACTTAAATAATAAATAAAAAAAATAATGTGACAAGAAACAACTAAATGAAATGTAGTTGATAATGTAAAATTAACACGGAGAATTTTAAGTATAATTTAACATTATGAAATTATTTAACATTTAGAGAAAAAAATATAATCAACACCTTCATATAAAAATTAAAATTGTGCAAAATATAGAGTGTTAAATTATGATCTCACTATTTTTCTCTCTCTCTTTTAGTTCCTTACTAGTTGTCCTCCGGTGCAATGCACGCGTTTGCAATTTCTTTTTATTGAATTATTAATTAAATAGTATAAAGTAAATATATATTAATGAAAATCGAAATAAGTAATTGATAAGATATTATAAAGGACTTATAAAATGTTGTACTACACTGGATAAAAGTTCGATATGATAAAGACAAATCTATTTAGCCTAAACTACACAAATTACAAACTAAAGGAAAAAATTAAACACTAAAGATTTTGAAACACCTCTTTGTACACAATATTGACTATTGAATTGCCTTTTTTTTTTTCTTTTTTTTTTTTTTTTTTTATCTCCATTGCATATAAATTTCTTTAAGCTACATCAATTTGTACGATTTGACGGGGTTGAATATTTAAAAGAAAATTTTAAATAGCATATTAGAATTTGTTTAATTTATCTCTATAGTATTTCACCAGTGTGCTGCATGGGTTGTAATATTTATAATAGTATATTAATATGTAATTCTATGTAAGTATGAGGATAAGACAATGTGATGTTTTGTAGTTATTGTTGTTTGAAGTCACATATCTTAAATTTAGTAATATTAACATGAGAAGTCACAATCGCATTACTTTACGAAGCATATGTGTGGTGGTAACTTGTATTATCGTGTGTGTTTAAATAAAATACAATCGACTTATTATTTTTATAGTTGACATATATTTTTCACGAATAAAGAAAGAAAAACAAACTAATTCAGTGATCAATCAATAAATCACTTTAACCAATATGTCTAAAATTGTCATTTGTAAAATGTAAACCTAAAGTAAAAGAATAAAATAAAATAATCTTCTAAAAAAATTTATTTTGAAATTTTCTAGCATCTTCATTTTATATACAAAAAATTTAAAAATCAAAATATACCATAATAATAAAAAAAAAAAAGTAATTTATATTTTAATTATATATGAAAAATGGATGTCAAATCGAAAATCGTGAAAAGAAGTTTAATTCGGTATATTTTTCGTAAAAAATAAAGTTGAGACGAAAAAGTTATAAGACTTTTAAATATTAATAGAAAAAGTAAAAACAAAAGAAAAGAAAAAAAGACGGCGACTATTCGCAGCCCACAAAATTTCTTTATGCAGTCCACTATTTAATAAATTAAAACTCTATTAGTAAAAGACTATAATGTCCTTAATAAAAAATTAATACAATTAATTAAAAATATTATATATATATATGTGTGTAATTATTTGTCATCTTCAACCTATCTCTTTTTCCCCATGCTCCATGAACCCTAATTTTTTTTCAAAATTTCATCAATGAACGACGTTGGGGACGAGTTCTAAGATTAAGAAACCTCAGATGCTTGACTTGTTGGAGCAATTATTTCGTCCTCCTCAATCAGATCAGAAATTTTGGCTCGATCTTGATAGTTCGCACGACACTTGGATTCGAAACATCTTTTGAAGTCTAATTTATACTTGAAATTTGATACCATTATGTTATCTTAATTTTCTCATTTATGAATACCCATTTTGGTATAAGAACCTAGCAGCTGCAACGCGGCGATTATTCACGGCATCAGATAATTAAGTTCCATGGGCAAGGTTTGTTTCAAGGTACAATGCAGACATCACATGTAAATTGACCTCTCGGCCAGCCGATTGCAAGCCAGGATGGTCGTGCACCATCGCCAAAGATAATAAAAACGCTAAAAATAGAGTTTTCTGCCCATGGCTGCCACAAACCTGGTAATCAAGACCTAGTAATCAGTGCCGCCTTATCCGATGCCGGATGATTCTTATTTTCTTTGTGTTCTGTCAATAACGGTCACTCGATATTAACTTGTTTTTTCTTGGTGGTCTGTCAATGGCGGTCACCGGATATTACCTTAAGTTGTTTTCAAAATTTAATAAAATAAAAAAAGGATATAATTAAAATTTAATGGGTTGTATTAAGTATTTTATATTGATTTTTAAATAAAAATGGGCTGTATTAAGAAATGGGCTGCGTTGAGAAATTTTGTGGGCTGCAAATAGTCGTGGCCAAGGAAAAAATGTCTAACATCCTCATTTGTAGAGACTTTAATCACCCAATTATTATTTCCCGTAATAAGTGAGAGAAAGTCATGATTTTATTATTTAAAAATAATTCAAAAACACCACAAAAAGACACATCATCAAGAAAGACTTTTCAACGATCTTTCTTTTATGTTCAAAGTAGATTTTGTAAGCATAAACATCAACTTTATATGAAAAAAACATGCATATTATTATATCTTTGATTCATTTGTTTTAATTATTGTATGCAGTACGATAATTAGAGTTAAGACTAAAATATGAAATTTCATTTTTTTGGGGTTAAATGTAGTAAGATAATATGAGGAGAAACTTGATAATTGTGTAAGTTTAATTTTTTTTAAAATGACTAAAAAGAAAAAATATGTAAAACATGATAAGATTAAGTGGTGAAAATAAATAATAAATACAAAAACAAATTTGATAGTAGGAGTACTTTATACATTTTCAAAATTGTTGCTTCTTTCTTTTTATTAATTTTATCTTGGATGAAACTTCTTGTCTAAAAAAATATATTATTATAATAAAGTTGTTTGTAGATCGGTTGTTTATAGAAAAATATTCTTATGATATGTCTTTAAGTTATTGTTTGTTGTGATAAACCGTATGTTACTGGTTTTGGTTTTAAATTGTTGATTTTGATATAATGTTAAAAATAATAAATTGTAAAGAAATAAATTTAATTAAGTAATGCTTCCAAACTTTTACTTCACGCAAAACATAAGCAAAAAACTAAAATAAATCTAAATTAAAAATTTATAAGTCACGATAGAAGGGTGTAAATCAAACCTATATGAAAATAAATCAAAATAATAAACTCAACAAGATAGAAGGGTATAAAAATGTTAGGCTTTGGTGGAGAACTTAGACCTTCTCTTTCTGTGATCTTTTTGGGAGTATTTGTTTTTGTTTATGTTTTGGTAATGTATTGGGTGATTGTCACTTCGTTGTCACTTCATCATCACTTTCATCTGAAATGCAGTCTTCATAAATCTTCTTTTTAGTTTGTTGTTTGCCTCTTCCTTATTCTCTCGTTGCGTCTTTTTCAAGCGGTGGACTGTATTTGGCTTTTCTTTTCCTATCATTTTTGTTTATCTAGTTTCTTTTGTGGTGCTTTTAAATTCTTGAGTATTGGCTGCCATTTTCAAAATTAATGCTCGGGCTTCATTAGGGGTCTTGTCGACCAAAGCTCCACCACTGGCTGAGTCAATCATGTTTCTGTTAGTCAAACAAAGCCCTTCATTAAAATATTAGATCCAAAGCTGCTCGGTGATTTGATGTTGTGGGCAGCTTGCCATAAATTTCTTAAACCTTTCCCAATATTCGTATAAAGTTTCTCCTTGCATTTGCCTAATGCCACTGATCTCCTTTCTGATGTTGGTGGCCCGAGATGCAGGGAAGTACTTCTCAAGGAATTATGTCTCCATTTGCTCCCAGGTGGTAATGGTACCTGGTGGCAAATAATATAGCCAATCTCTTGCAAGGTCCTTGAGCAAGAAAGGGAACGCCCTCAATTTAATCTGCTCCTCGGTTACTCTTATCGGTTTCATACTTCACTACAAGAAAAATAATTGATTGCGACGGAAATTTCCGTCACTAAACTGAAAAATTCCGTCACAATGAATGAATAGTGACGGATTAGTGACGGAAATGTTTTGTTACAAAAACCTTTGTCACTAAATCGATAATGACGGATTTTTTATTCCGTCACTAGTTTAGTGACGGAAATTCTGTCACAATTCTAAAAAAATCCGTCATAAAATTATGATGGAATATTTCCGTCACTAAATGGCAACAACTAAAATTCCGTCACTAGTCCGTCACTACAGGATTAATGACGGAATATTTCCGTCACTATCTTGCCTATATTAGTAACGGAATTATTCCGTTACAAAAAAAAAAAAAAAAATCCGTCTTTATTCCGTCACTATACTATCTAATTTTCTTTCTATAATTCTCTTTATATTATAATGTAGAACCTATTATGAAAATTAATTTACACATTAATAAAATATAAAATTCGTAGTAAACCTTATGTAATACGATAAACGACATGTTAATCTATCAAAGTTTCAAAACGTTCAACATAAAATATAGTTTTATCATCAAATGTCTAATAAGAATAAAAAATATATAGTTCAAGCATAAAACTCAAAGATTAGTGTAATATTCGATGAAATTAGATTATGATTTCGACGTAAGGATTTTAATGTACCACTTATTTAGGACTAAACCCTATCAAAACCTACTAGAACACACCTAGATTAACACCCTAAACTAGTCTAAATGTACAAACCAAACTCACACACAATTGGTCATTAAGGGCCGAACCAAACACCCCATATCCCTAACTTGGACATCAAGTTGGTAATGCCACCTCACCGCACTCTTTTGGCCACTTCTGATGGTGAGTATTATGGTGATGTAGGGATCGGAGATGGAAGCCCAGTGGTAGAGGATCTTGAATATGGAATGCTGCTTTGCTGCTATAGCTTCCCATACCACTGTATTCCCGTTCATATCCGCCATCGTTATTATTGTCAATAAACAGCAAACAGATCCTCCGGTGTGCATAAAACACAGCAATAGCAACAACGGCTCCGATTTTGATTACATACCTCTCAGGTGTAGGCTACAAGCATGCTTGAGAAGGACAACTACACAGTCTTCATGTCCTTCTGATGCCGCTATATGCTGAAGTTTCCATGCAAGAAGCATTAGTAACATCACAGGAGCAGATAACAGAGAATCCATGTCCATATGTACGTTTACATTTTAACTAGTTACACGTGAGTATTTAAAGAAACAAGCATACCAATGGTGTCTTTCCCTTAGAGTCTCCAACATCAGGGTCCAGCCCTGCCTTGAGAAGCTCATTAAGAAAAGCAGCATTACCCGTACCCGCAACCGTTAGCAAATTAATCGACATGTTTACGTCACTATCTTCATCGCCACCATCAAGAAATAAGTCCCCCAGGCGTAGATCCTTAAGCTTTTTGTGATGCTGCCAACACCACATTTTCACAACATAAGCATCATCGATTTTTAAACCAAAAAATGCTGATGTGTATGCTCAATTCTAGACTTCACTATTTTGTACAGGGCCAAATTTATTATTGGTTTTGGCCTGACGACAGATTTAACTAACCTGGAGGAAATTCCTAAGCATGGTGACATTATCTTCTTGTCTGTTCTTCATTGCGTCTATCAGAGAAGAAGTTTTCAGCCTGAGGAGCTGTGAAAGCGTCCTTGTTCGGTATGTAAAAGTTTGAGGTGTGGAACAGAAAGCTCCAACTTCTCCAAACATGTCACCAGAACTGAATGCCCAAACAAGTTTCTCTCTCTCCATCTCACAATCCATCATTTCGACTTCTCCAGACACAATAATGTAGATGTCATCAGGCGCCTCATTCTGTATTATCACATCCTCTCTGGGAGGGATATATTCCGCTTTCATATCCGCAACCTGATCATTCGTGTCACTTGTTCAAAGACTTATACAAGTGAAATACAATAAACAATTGTTTATTTTATTAGTATCAAACTAGTAAATTATTACGAAATTCTTACAAGGAGGAGTAGGATTTCCCTGGAAACGCCCTTAAACAGATAAACTTTCTGTATGGTTTTGCATATTGTTTTAGGAAGCTGTTCAATGAGTTGCTGCTGGTTTAAGCTCTCAGCTTTGAATCTAAGGCACATGTAAGCTAGAATCTGCTCTTTCAACCTCGGAGGCAAACGGTTTCGTGATACAAAACTTGATGCAGCTTCAATGTTGTTTCTCTACTCATAGAAAAGGAAACCGAACATAAGTTCAACTAACATTTCCATGTCTGCTAAAATTAGAATTTTGGTCATAGCTGACGCAACAAGAGCATTTCTAACTGTTGTTTCACTATGAATACCATATAAGGCAAGACCAAAATTACTACTATTTGAAATTCAACTTACGAATTCCATAGTTCGTCGAGTGCCCTCAACCACCAAGTTAGTCATGTTACCAATGATGTAAGCAGTGAGGCCCAAATTGAAGAGCATGTAAAAGATGATGAAGACCATCTCGACGGCATTGACAGCATGGATGTCTCCATAGCCAACAGTGGTCATGGTGGTGATGGACCAGTAGAGGGCAGAAATGTATCGTATCAAGAGGCCGGTCTCCTTAAAGTTTGGTATGGCGGAGCCGATCCAGGTGTTGCCTTCGTTTGGATACCGGTCCGCCAAGAAGTAGGCTAGGCATGCGGCACAGTGGACTTGCAATAATGTTACTTGAAACAATACATACAACATCATTGTTTTAGCATATAGTATTTGGTTTGTTGCATGTTCTCAACTGAAGATGCTTTCATAATTTGTCTCAGAATGTAATGGGAAGTAATTAAGGGTAATGTTAGTCTAGAACTCGTTCTAACAGATTCTGGATGTCAAAACACTTAATCACTGTTATTCCTAATCCAATAATATAGTACCGTACATAAATTTTGACAGTTACTGAAATTATTACTAATATATCTATATGTATGTTACAAACATCACATTTCCAACATTGATGTGACATCTACTTACAATTTCATTATTCAACTCTTTTTCACAATTTCAAGATATTTCAAAGATTCCCCTCAAATCTATTCAAACTACCATAATTTCTTGTTGATATAATACTACTAATTGATTGGTCAAGAGGTTGGTGGGGGTGTAATTTCATAAAATTTGTTGTTTATTTAGTAATTTAGCCATACCTCAGGCAGAGAGGTAAACAAAAATCAGTGTATTGTTACTGTCATTAATGACTCAATTGGTGAGTGAAAACTCAAAAGATTTACAAAAAAAAGAAGAGTTTGGATGATGACTTACAAACAAGAGTCTAGCACATCTGACCCAAAAATAACTAAATCTGATGTCCAGGTCATGCTTTGCTTCTTCTCTGCTATTCTCTGCAAGATACACTTCTAAGGCAGTTTTGCAGTCTATTAAGGTGCATATATGCATGGTTACTCTATCAGGAATATGCCTATACTAGCATATACATATATTTGATAAAGACACATAAAGAAACATATCTGTGTATAGGTATTATCATTCCAAGAATAAATCATGTAGGTAAATTTGCAGCACCCATCTACATCAGATTTTTCCCAATAAAGGAGCTGGAAGTGTTCTACTAGATAACCAGCCCAACCTTACCATTGATTTCAATCATTCATAAAAAGAACACTTCAAACCAATTAAGAACATACATTGATTGATCAGGGTCAATTCAGCTTGAAAAGTAAAATTATTGGAAACGCTATTTCTTAGTCCATGGAGACAAGTGCATGATTCCAACAGGTATACCATCTGATCTAAACGTTGGCCAAAACTAATAAAAAAAAAGTATGTATCGGTAGAAAATCCACTAATTCAATCTTTCTATCTTTCTATCTTCTCTCTTCTCCTTTTACCCACACAGTGAATAATTGAGCTCTTCCAGTAACAGAAAATAGTTGAACTTATAAGCTAGAGCTCTCAATACACGAGGTAAGATCACCCTCTCAGTCCATGAACAACAATTTACAAAACAGAATAACAAAAGAATACAATGCAAGAAGTGATTGTTACAATTCAGGACAATACCTTCTTCGAAGAAGCTGACGGTGTTGTTTTTAACTTCGAATTGCTCTTCAGTTCCTCTCTGTTTTCTGCCACTTCCTGTATACAGCTTGTTTACGCCTCTGTATCTGGAGTTCTAAAATATGTATCAATGTTGCTCTAGCCTGACAAAATAAAGGAACAACATGAAAATTCAGCCAAAAGCCTAGTTGTGGTTCTTCCATTAAGAACTAAGCTTATGCAAGCAAAGATACTTCACCTGGTGTGGTCGCAGAGAATTCAGAAGGTGGTGCAAGTTCTTGAAAATGAGAGATATATGAGCATAAATTTTAATTTTCATACATTTTACAATGTAAATATTATTTATAAATATCAACTAAATGAAGAAAAATCATACACAATAAATAAATAATTGGTTCGTTCGGTTTGTTCAATCCAATTCTTTTTGGATATGAACTGAATTATAAATCAATCATAATATTTGAAGCCGAACCGAAATACTTGTATATACAAACCAAACTAATCGAATCACTCGGTGCGAATCGATTTTTCCGGTTCTGGTTCGATTTTGCTCCATTTTTCAAACTCCATGGATTAAGTGAATCAATGCAGACGAAAAAGAATTAATACAAAACTCTACGAATGAATTAATTACCTTGCAGATCCCAGGGTTCAATCTTATTCAAATCGACTTCCCGAATGACCTCCATATCAAACTTGTGAAACGATATCTTCTTCTTCTTCAAGTAGAAGTGCAGAAGCTCCTTATCCGTCGGATGAAACCGGAATCCCGGTGGAACTCCGCCGCCACTGCCGCCGCCTGATGAACTCGCCATCTATATCTCCGAATTTTCGATCTCCGATGAATATACCGACGCCGAAAAGTGTATATGCAGCGCCTGAAAAACCCTAGGTTTCACCCGGTCAACCTGTTATCTACCAAATGATTATAGTCGGCACTGATCGCCGGAGAAGATCGAGAAGGAGGACGCCGGCCAATCGAGCAAAATGAGAAAGAAGAGTGTTTCGTGAAGATTAGGGATTTCGAGTACTGTCAAGTAAGTTTAGGGAGGTCTGAAAGTTAAACAATTCTTAATATATACAAACCAGTAAAGGATTCTCAACATAACAATAAGTGTCTCAGGTGGTAAGGAACTTTCTTTCTATCCACCAGGTCAAGGGTTCGACGCTGGGCATGACACTTATAATTTTTTTACGTATAGTGACGGAAATTTCCGTCATTAGTTAATGACGGTCAATTCCGTCACTAAATAAGCATCATTTACGGACATTAAGTAATGACAGAAAATTCCGTCATTACATAGCAACGGTTAGAATTCCGTCACTAATCCGTCAATAGAAGATTAATGACGGAATTTTTTCCGTCACTACATAGCAACGGCTAAAATTCCGTCACTAATCCATCAATATAAGATTAATGACGGAATATGATCCGTCACTACATAGCAACGGATGCAATTCCGTCACTAATCCGTCAATATAAGATTAATGACGGATTATTTCCGTCACAACCTTAAAATATTTTATTCCCATATTCTTTAGTCCTTTGTTACTACGGCTTAATGACAGATTTTTTTTTCCGTCTCTAAGTTCCGTCATAATTCCGTCACTAAGTCGTTGGTAATACTCAAACACTCTCGTAGTCCCTATCCGTGAGTATTCCGTTATTAGTCCGTAATTAGATTGTGACGGAAATTATCCGTCACTAAAATCAGTCACTATTTGTAATATTTCTTGTAGTGCTTGAGCATACCACATGGAACTCTTTCAAATGCTTATGCGGATCTTTCCCGGATAACCCGTGAAATGATGGCAACAGATGAATGAGTCCCGACTTGAGTTCAAAAGTAATGTCGTTCCCTATCTCCAAAAATGTGTTACACAAGGGTTCATGTGCAACCCTTGTGTTTGTGAGCTCTTTCATAGTCCTCTCCCGAACTTGTTCGTTAGCCATTTCTACTAGTTCAGTGGTTTCCTCACTCTCGATGTTCAAATCTTCAAATTCTTCGCGGATTTGTTCCAAAATCCGGGCTCTTCTTCTTAACACCCACTCACGTTCAACGATATTGGGTTCAAATAATAATCATCTTTCTCCTTGCGAACGTGTGAACATCCACTACAACTCCAAAGTAAGTATCAAGATTACTAAATAAACAAGCAAATAACTATCTATGTAAATAAAGATAATGCTTGAACACCAAAACAATACTAATCTTAACACCGCTCCCCGATAATGGCGCCAAAATTTGGTAGATGCGCGTCGTTACACGCTACCAAATTAATATCCGAACTCTCAACTCTACTAAGTAGAGTGGCAAGTCGGGTCGAATCCCACAGGGAACGGAGGAATAGTATTGTTTCTATTAATCGAACAACTAGGAATTTGAAATAGAAATAGTAACAAACAAGCAAGAGCAATAAAGGTTGTGGAGGAGGGGGGGATTTGTGATTACCAACTAATCGACTACTAACAATTACCAAAACCAACAAATAAACTAGAAAGCAATTAAATATTAAGATTCAAGTAACAAGCGATCAAAGGACAAATAAATTGATTTTTCGGTTTGTCAAATATATAAAAGGATCCACCCTTGATCTCGTTTTCCTTCGGTCTAATTGGTTTACGCGGCTATTGTTGATGCCCAATCAATTTCAATTCAAGTCTCTATCTCAAAACTATTAACAAGTTCTAATAGCCTTGTTGTCTCTTAATCCTAGCTAGTCAAAACAAGCTCTTCGACTAACCCTATTTGATTTAATCCAACCTTCGAACAAGCTCTTTCCGGCTCGATAACCAAACGACAGAAGCACCAAGACAACAAGATAGATAAGACATAAAACTCAAAAGCTCGGTTTTAGAGGTCAAACTTTATACTATCACCAATGAATTAATCATTGTTCACTACACATGAATTGAAGACCCTACAATTACGGATAGTGATCCCGATTTCTAGCAATACACTTATAAGCTTCCTAAAGGGTGATCAATCCTCAAACCAACTCATAATTGTAAGTCAATAACAACAAATAGTATAAAACACTTGAATACACAATCAAAAGGTAACATCAACCGTAATAATCACATAAATAATATCGACTCGAAGTTCCACATTCGATCAAGGGTAGATATTAGTGTGCTACTCACCCTTATTAATTATTACAAGCAGAAAGTTGATTGAAATGCAAAGAAACATAATACTAAGATAAAAAGAACAAAAAAATGGTGATTGGAGAAGATGATCTTCAATCCTCTTGCCCAATCCTTCTTGGTGGAATGGAGGCTGGAAATGGATGATAAAATAGCTTAAAATTGGTTAGAATTCGAACGGGAGGTTAGGGGAGAAGTTGCTAGTAGGTTTTTAAGCAAAAACGCGTATGCAATTTAAAACAGGGTCCGGATCTTGGCCGAGATACAGGTTGGTCTCGGCCGAGATGAAGTAGATAAGGTTTCTTCTCGAAGGCTGGCCTCGGCCGAGATATGTACTCGTCTCGGTCGAGGCCTTGAAAACTTGAGAATATTCATTTTCTCCGAGAAGGTTGTCTAGGTCGAGATTCTTGAGCTTTGATTTTTTTCCAATTCCTCCGAATGGATGTCTCGGTCGAGATCTGTGTTTGCCTCGGCCGAGATGCTTCTTCAGCCCTGTCCTCTGTTTACTTTGTTCGATCTGTTAACTTTGCGATCTCTGATGCTCGTTTTTTTTGTCTAATTTTACCTGTTTTGACACAGAAACGAACTGAACGCGTTAATTTGCTCAATAAGAAATAAATGCCCAAAATACACGTGAATATGCACACAATGATAACTAAAATGACACTTAAATCAACCTAAAGTGCGTGCACGATCATGTGTACCACAAAACAATAAGATAAATGCACATGCAAATGTTGACGGTCTTATCGGGTTGGCATGATAATAATAAAGGTCTAGAAATGACATGTGAGATGGAGAGGGAGGAGAGAGGAGAGAAGTAGTTGGAAAAAGAGTGAAGCTTTCCCTTTCGCAGGTGTGTGTCAGAGATGTGACGCGTGGGAGGGTAGTACTGGTGTGTGCATGGAGAGTATAAAAAAGCTGGTGGTGTTGGGTCATTGGGTGGGGTGGGGATGAGGTAATGGTGGGTTGCGAGATGTGTTCAGGGAGGGGTGGATAGGGGATGAATAAGACGAAAAATGCTTTTTTTTATATATTCATACAAAGCTAACATATTCTATATTGTCACTACACAAAGAGTATGTTTGCATAAAATTGAAAATGCAGAGTCAAACTTGACTTAGAGAATTAATAAATGTGTTTTATTAAAATTTGATCCCTGAATACACTGAAGGAAACCATAAGCAAACACAACCAAAGTGGTACTTTTGGGGCGTTTTCTGTAAATAAATTGTTCTCTGAAAAGTTTGGTTCACGTCCTCTGATTAGGATATTCATACGCAATCCGTGGGGCCGAAACCCAACATTTCTAATGTCTCTGATCATTACCATTAAGGCGTGATCCACATGATGCAAGCTATTTAATTCATTCTTCTTTTTCTATTTTTTTTTTTAGGGTGGATTTTACTGTTGAATTATTTTTTTAAAGGTAACCTATTATTGTTGCAATAAATCATAAATTTCCTTTTGAAACCTCAATAAATTATTATTATATGAATAAAAATAAATTTAGTAATTGGGTCTAATTCAGCTAGTTTTAGTCTTTTTCAATTACTAATTTGTAGTCAAAATAAATAAATAAACTTCCTTTGTAGGGGATAATAACAAATAACTTTGAACCCTTCCATCCTTTTACCTGTTCCTTACTGCGGCTCCAAGTATCTTAAATAAGTCACAAATTGATGTGATTCTCTTCTACAATATAAAACACTTTGAAATTTCCCAAATTGCAGAAATTGCTCCGTCTCTTCCTCTTACTTTGGCTCCAAGTATCTCAATAAGCTTCTCAAAATAAGCTAGTTTTAAAAGTCAACGTCTACCTCTAATTAAGTGTTCCCATGTTACCTAAACGTTAGACCGTACGTTTTGTCCCGAACTCTTTTCCACTTAGTCTCGTCTAGATCCGGCTTAATTTCACCTATATTTTGACTAGACCCGACCGACTAATGCTTAACGTGAGAACATTGCAGATAAGTGATAAATTTGAGGCGATTCTCTTCTACAGTATAACAGCCAAACGCTTTGAAGTTTCCGATATCGCAGAAATTGTTACATACATCTGGTTGATTTTGCCATGGTCATGGGACACCAATTTGTGCAAGTCGATCTTCAAAATCATAAAGACAAAGAAGTGTGGTGGAATAATTTAGTGAAGAAAATAAAGGAAATTACTGGTTATGAATTCCAGAACCCTAAATTACTAGAAGAAGCATTCACACATTGCTCATACTCTTCAACGGCGTCGTACGAGAGATTGGAGTATATGGGCGATGGAGTGCTTAACTTTTTTATGGCGAAGGAGCACTTCACCATGTACCCGAATATGCCGCCGGGTCAACTCACTAAGCTTCGAGCCGCCAACGTCGATAACGAGAAACTCGCACGTGCGGCGCTCAAGCATAAGCTTCATATGTTCCTATTGCACAAGAACCCCTGCCTTGCAGCGCAAGTAAGTTTCCAAGAATTGATTGATTATATAAATTCTTTGTTTTTAATTTGTTCTTTTAATTGTTGGGACAGATTGAAATTTTTGAACAGGGGATTGTTAAGTATCCGATTCATTCTTGGGGATTGATTGAGGCTCCAAAAGCCCTAGCAGATGTTGTTGAATCTTTGGTCGGAGCTATTTATATTGATTCTAATTCCATGGACACAACTTTTAAGGTAAATTTCTTTACTATATTAAGGTTTTGTAAGTTAATTTGATTAGTAGGTCTACAGAGTCTTCTATGAAAATGTATCAACTGAAAGTACTTGTTCTAAATAAATGTATCGTGCATTAGTATTTAAAATGTAATACTTATTTTGAGTTAAGGAATTATGCTGAAATATATTACTTATTCAGAGAAACTATTATTGTGAAAGGCAATACATTTCTTCAGAACGAAATGCCATACATTTTCATGATTCGCCCTTGAACATGGATTGCATGGATCTGAAATCTGTGCACCTAATATATAAGAGAGTTTCAAATATGCCCCTTATGTTGAGTGGTTGCCTTTTGGTTTTCTGATATACCTAAACAACTAGCCAGTGCACTTGGTTTTGCTCGAGGTTAATTTAGTTTGATGACTCTAATTTGATGGTTTCTCTGATTTATAAAATGTTTCTCTGTTTGACATGTTCAGCAAAAAATGATAATGCTTAATGATTTCTGGATGATGTATGATCATACTTAATTTTGTGTAAATCTTTTCGTGCTGGAACAGATAATCGAGAAGTTGCTGCAGCCTATGATCACTCCATCAAATCTGCAAACACATCCAGTGACTATGCTTTATGAGATATGCCAGAAGAACAATCTGAAACTGGAAACTAGAGACCGGTGGAAGGAGACAGGGGAGATCGAATACATGGTGGAGGGGGAATTCGTCGGGAAGGCGAAGTATAAGGCCAAGAGAGTGGTAGCTAACAATAGAGCAGCATATCAAGCATACCAAAAGACTGAAGCAAAGTTGAGATTAGGTTTATGTGGTTATCATAGTTCTAATAGTTAGAAGTACAAACCTGATGTCGACTTCTTGTTAGTTGGAAAGTCTGTAGTTGTTGATGTAATTAAGGTGTTGTTTTCAGAGTATTCCATTCTTTTTGTTGTTCATTGAGTGCTGTATTAGTTGGTCATGGATTAAATTATTTGATGTCACTCTATAGCACTCCATTTTTTTGAGATTATAGACAGGAGCAGAGTCGGGACGGGTTTGAAATTTTATTTTTAAGGAGATAAAAAATTTTAACTGAGTATTGAGATAAAGTTCTGTATTTGAGAAGGCAAAGTCTCAAGGGTATCAATAAAAATTACTCGTGAAGTCCGAAGGAGGGTCCCTGAAGCAGGGTACTTCGGATTTCTCTGTAGGCTGTAGCTGCGCTTTTACATACTCAAAATTTTAGATTATTTCACTATCAAAATTTTGAGAAAAGAAAAACTAAAAAGAAAAAAACAGAGAGAGATTAGAAGCAAGAATTTATATTCTACAACAATTGATCATACATAGATGCAGAAAGACAAAGGGATCACTAGTTTGAATATAACATGATCATGAAACATATATAATTCTTGAGCAATTTGGAAGATATTTAAACTGCTTGTGATACAGATGAATTTTTAGAGAAAACATTTTTCACGGAAAAAAAAAAATATTGTAGCAAAATATTCTTATTTCTATCAATATTATCCTTAGATAAATTAAAATGAATCGGGCTCTCAATATATTATTAGGCGACCATTATTCACAACCTATAAAATTTCTCAACGTAACCCACTAATTTAATAAATTAAAATGCTATTAATAAAGACAACACCCTTAATGAAAAACTAATATTATCAATTAAAAAAATAAGAAACGTAAAAAAAACATTATCTCATATGGCTCTCTCTCTTTTTCCGGAATATCCAAAAACCCTAAGTTTTTCTAGATTTCATTAATGGAGGACATTTAGTAACAACGGAAAATAACGACAAAAATAAGCTCCTACTTTTTGTGTCAATTCTATAATAATTATGTATTACTTTTGGATGATCATGAAGGTAAGTGGCATCCATCATAGAAGTGAGACGATTTCATATCCAGAATACAAGATGGTGATGATCAAATCAATCTTTTCCTCCTCATTTAGCTTATATTTATTCTAATCCCTTAAAATAAAACTGTCTGTCATTGTTTTTGTCTGGAAGCTCTTCGTTCGTTCAATAAAAGCAAACTATGTAAAGAATTGGTAAGATTTTTATATAAACCTACCGGTAGCAGTAGCAACTCCACTACAAATCAAAATTAGGGTTCGTGAGAAACACTTTTAATTTCAACTAAAAAACACACAAATAAGAGAAAAAATGAAGGGGAAATTAGAAGAATTTCGCTCCATTGTGATTGTTATTCAAAATCCAGAGTTGACATGCTCTCTCTTTTTCTTCCACCTCTGCCCCTTTCCTTTTTCTTTCTTCTTTTTCTTTTAATGTTTTATTATTTTACTTATAATATTTTAATTTAATAAACAAAGAGTATAATTGGTATTTAGTGGGCTGTATTAAAAATTTTATACTGATATTTTTAAAAAAGTGAGCTGCATTGAAAAGTAGACTCTATTGAAAAATTTTGTGAACTGCAAATAATCGTCGATCATTACCCAAACATTATATATATTTTATATCGGTAAATTAATCTCTTTCCTCTCATATTCCTCCCTTACCTAAAAGAATTAAAATAAGATAATAAAATTAGATTGCATGGGTATTTTCGTCCTCATAAATTTTTAATTCCTACCTACAAGTTTAAAATTATTATTATTATTTTATTTTATTTTATTTTTGTAAGGGAGGAGTATATTACTATAGATTATAACAAAGCCCATATCCAGGATAGGCCCATTGAAGTACCCAAATTAGAGAGATTTACTGTCTTTTTTTTTTTTTTCTAAGAATAAAGAAAAAATCCTTCCCTTCCATACGATGACTCGAATCCACCTAGGTAATAGATGCTCTGTCACATGAGCTATCCAACGCGTCAGAACAGATTTACAGCCATTAATCACGCATTATCACCGGCATCTCTTTTTCTTCATTTTGTGGAGTAGTTAATAATTAAAACATAAAATCCAGGCCTCGGTGTATTTGGCTACATTAATCACGCTCTACTTTCTTGTTTGACTTTTTCAATTATGCATAATTAATTCGTGAATTAAAGTTTTTAGATTTTTCCTCAGATTAATAAAAAGAATAATGAGTTTTGGAACAAAAGATTATTTAATGACAAGATAATTCTTGAAACAGAACTTTTAGGACGGAATGAGCAATCACGTAAAAAAATGTCCTTCTGATAATCCCTTTTGAGATTATAATTATGATAATTAATAATAAGTTATTTGTGATAATTCTCTCTATAAATTATTGAGTAGTTTTATAATACACCTAGTGTATTAATACACCTATGTCTTTTACCTACTATAGCAGGTTAGAGCATCTCCAACCCACCCTCTATTAATAGTGTGGATTTTGCACTAAAATACAGTTTTTGTGTACACTATCTCCAACCCAACTCTATCCCACTAAATTTACAATTTTATGTAACCATCTCCAACCCAACTCTATCCACTAAATTTACAGTTGTGTACAAACCATCTCCAACCCGACTCTATTCCACTAAAATTTACACAATAAGATTACTTACTTCTAATTTTATTTATAAATAATTATTTATGTTTTACATATCAATCATAATAATTGTAATACTTAGGAAATATTCTGCATATCTTTGTAAACTAGGTAGTTATCTTATTTCCATATTTTACGCACTCTTTGTAATCTTAAATACTGGTTTTTGAGGTTAATGATAATTGATTTGGTGAATAAATCTTTATCACATGGTATCAGCCTCTCTTGGCTAAATCCTGAGCCTCTGCCATCACCTTTCAATGGCTGACATTACAGACGCCCCTTCTCTTCCTCTCTCAACCATGATTCATATGGTTACTATCAAACTCACGTCTGCTAATTATTTGCTTTGGCATGCTCAAGTTCACCCTCTTCTCACAAGTCAACAGTTCCTCTCCTTCGTCGATGGCTCTTCCTCTCCTCCTCCGGAAACCATCACGAACGCAGCCGGTCGATCCGTTCCGAATCCCGCTTATTCACAGTGGTTCTCTCGAGACCATATACTCAAGCTTTTCCTCGTTTCTACTCTCACCGAGGAATCTATGTCTGTCGTTGTTGGCTGCACGACATCCCGTGACGTCTGGACGGCCCTATCTACGGCTTACAGCCATGGCTCAAAAGCTCGTGAACTAAGTTTGAAGGACGATCTGCTTTCTGTCACTCGTGGTTCTCAATCTGTTGCCGAGTATGGTGGTCACTTCAAATCCCTATGCGATCAACTCGCTGCCATTGGTCGCCCCATTGATGAGTCAGATAAATCTCATTGGTTTCTTCGCGGTCTCGGTTCGTCTTTCTCCACTTTTACTGCTGCTCAAATGGCCCAGGACCCTCTGCCGGATTTTACCACCCTTATGGCTCGTGCTCAGAGTCATGAGTTCTTTCAGAAATCCATGGATGCCCGTCCTCCTGCTCAAGCCGCTTTCACCGCCGTTAATCGTGGACGTGGTCGTTCTTCCTCCTCTTCGTCCCGCGGCCGCGGTCCTTCCACCAGTCAGTCCCGCGGTCGAGGCTGCAAGAATTACACTCCACGTTGCCAATTCTGCAGATCCACGGACCATGACGTTTTTTATTGCCCGCACCGGTTCGACCGTACTTATGATCGTTCCTCTCGGCCATCCAATACCGCCAATCTTGCCGAAGCTTTTTCTGCCGGTTGTTCTCTATCTCCGAGCTCCTCCTCCGATTGGTTTCTCGACACCGGCGCTTCGGCTCATATGACTCCAACTGTTGAAAACTTGGATATGGCACATTCATACTCTGGCTCCGATCATGTCACGGTCGGTAATGGTGAGCATTTAAATATTTCCCACACAGGCTCTTTACGGCTTTCTCGAAACTTACAACTTTGTGACGTTCTCGTCGTACCTGGACTCACTAAAAATCTCTTATCAATTAGTCAGCTAACTCGTGATTTTCCTGTCACTGTTACCTTTACTGAGTCTCAGCTGCGAATTCAGAATCGGGACACCGGTCAACTACTCGCAACCGGCAAACGTGATCATGGACTCTATGTTTTGGATTCTGGTGTTGCTGCTCTCTCCGCGGTAACCTCAAATAAACAACTTCATGCTTCTTTCGATTTATGGCACTATCGGCTTGGCCATGTTGCTTTTTCTACAATCACTTTACTGCATAAACTTGGACATGTTTCTCTTACTTCTTTGTTGCCTTCGCCAAAAATATGTAATTCATGCCAACTTGCGAAGAGTAAACGCTTATCTTTTGCTAATAATGATAAACGGGCAACACATATTTTGGACTTGGTACATTGTGACTTATGGGGTCCGGCCCCCGTGCTATCCTCGTCTGGTTTTCGATTTTATGCTATCTTTGTTGATGATTATTCTCGGTTTGTCTGGTTTTATCCATTGCGTGCGAAGTCAGATTTCTATGATGTTTTCATTAGTTTTCAATCTTTTGTGGAAAATCAGTTCAGCCGAAAAATTAAACAATTTCAATCTGATGGCGGTACTGAGTTCACTAATAATCGTTTACGTACTCATTTCTCTGTGTTTGGCATACATCACATCATGTCGTGCCCTTACACTCCGGCTCAAAACGGCCGTGTTGAGCGCAAGCATAGGCACATCACTGAAACAGGATTATCTTTATTATTTCACTCATCCGTTCCTCTGGCTTTCTGGGTTGAAGCTTTCAGTACTGCTGTTTACACAATCAATCGTCTTCCCACCCCGGTTCTTGAACATAAATCGCCTTTTGAGCTTCTCTACCATCGTCCACCGGCTTATGACACATTTCGGGTTTTCGGTTGTCGAGTGTATCCGTGTCTTCGTGATTATAATTCTCACAAATTTTCTCCTCGAAGTACTCCTTGTGTTTTCATAGGATACAACACTCAGCATAAGGGTTTTCGTTGCCTGGACTTCGCTTCTTCCCGCATATATATCAGCCGGCACGCCGTCTTCGATGAAACAAACTTTCCCTATGTTTTGTCCTCGGCAATTCAGAATCTCTCTACTCTTGATGTCACTGCTTTTCAAGATGTTTCCTTGGAACCCACACCAGATAATTCATCCTCTGCTCCGATACTTCCGCCTGGTATCGCTGCTTCCTCCACCTCATCTCCATGCACGCTATGCCCATCAGACGCTCAGCCGTGCCATCCTCTACCACCGGCTGCCCCTCCGACTTCACCTATGCCGACTACTCCCCCTACACCTGGATCACCGGTCTCACCAGAGTTGCCTCATTCCTCACCGGTTGCACCACCTCGTCTCCATTCAATGCGTACTCGTGCGCAATCCGGTATCTTTAAACCCAAGTATCCTGCCGACATCACTCTGCTCCAATCTGACCGTCTCTACCAGGCTCTTCTTTCCGTCTCGGAGCCCAAAGGTATTAAGTCGGCTCTCAAATCTCCGCATTGGGTTTCTGCCATGAATGAAGAGATGGAGGCTCTTCGTTCGAATCAAACATGGGACCTTGTTCCCCGACCAGCGAACGTCAACATCGTTGGGTCTAAATGGGTTTATCGTACCAAATTTCTTGCCGATGGTTCTGTTGATCGCCACAAGGCTCGCCTCGTTGCACAAGGATTTAGCCAACTTCCTGGTTTTGACTTCACACATACTTTTAGCCCCGTGGTCAAGGCTACTACTGTACGGATTATCCTATCTCTCGCCGTCATGCAGTCTTGGCAATTGCACCAACTGGACGTGAAAAACGCCTTCTTAAATGGTTTTCTATCGAAGCCGGTATATATGGAGCAACCACCAGGTTATATTGATCCGTTACACCCTCATCATGTTTGCCGTCTCAAAAAGGCTCTTTATGGACTTCGCCAGGCTCCCTTGGCTTGGTATCAGCATTTTCGTACTTTTCTTCTAAATCTTGGCTTTATTTGTAGCACTGCTGATACTTCTTTATTTATATTTGCTCGTGGAACAACTCTTCTTTATTTGTTGGTTTATGTTGATGATATTATCGTCACTGGAAATGCTCCAGCTTCTGTTCGCACCCTCCTCTCTCGTATCCGCCAGGAGTTTGCTATCAAGGATCTCGGTCGTCTTGGTTACTTCCTGGGATTGGAAGTATCTTATCCAGCTTCGGGCCTTTTTCTCAGTCAATCCAAGTACGCCCGTGACATTTTGCTCCGCGCCGACTTACTTGACTCCAAGCCGGTTTCCACACCTCTCGCCCCGGGTGCGTCCTTCACTGCTGCAGGCTCTCCGTTTCACGATCCCACTCTGTATCGTTCTTTGGTTGGTGCTCTTCAATACTTGACAATCACGCGCCCTGACATTGCCTACTCTGTCAATACTGTAAGTCAGTTTCAACAGTCGCCCACTAATGACCATTTTCAGGCAGTTAAACATATCCTTCGGTATGTGAAGGGTACCCTTGGGTTCGGTATTTCCTTTTCTCCCGGCTCGCCTATGGTTGTTGGATACTCTGACGCAGATTGGGCTCGGTGCATTGACACCCGCCGCTCTACTTATGGTTATTCCTTGTTTCTTGGTCCCAATTTGGTTTCTTGGAGTGCGAAGAAGCAACCAACCGTTTCTCGTTCCAGCTGTGAATCAGAATACCGTGCCATGGCCAACACTGCTGCTGAAATAGTTTGGGTCTGTAATCTTCTACGTGAGCTTCACGCCCTTCCATCCTCACCACCAATTTTGCTCAGTGACAACAAGAGTGCTCTTTTTCTTGCTCAGAATCCTATTTCTCACAAACGAGCCAAACATATCGATATCGACTGCCACTTTGTTCGTGAACTTGTTGAAAATGGCCGTCTTACCACTCAGTTCGTACCTTCCTCTTTGCAAATCGCAGATATCTTCACCAAGAGCTTATCTCGACCACTTTTCGAGATGTTTCGTTCCAAGCTTCGTGTTGATCTACATCCCACCCTTCGCTTGCGGGGGGGTATCAATCATAATAATTGTAATACTTAGGAAATATTCTGCATATCTTTGTAAACTAGGTAGTTATCTTATTTCCATATTTTACGCACTCTTTGTAATCTTAAATACTGGTTTTTGAGGTTAATGATAATTGATGTGAATAAATCTTTATCACATTACATATTATAAAAAATCAACACTATTTATTTTAGTTAAAAAAAATTATTAATTTTACACTTAAAGATAAAACATTGCATTCAACACCATGAAAATAAAAAATTACATAAAACATTAATATCAGTAATTCTACATAACAAACAAATTTAGATGCTAGCATTGCCATGTTCGTCCCACAAATGCGTTTAATTTAAGCTTTCTGTATTTTGTTTTAATTTAAGCTTTTAATTTTTTCCAATTTATGCAATTAGTATTTCCAACATTATTTTCTTTCATATTGTTGTAATGAAGTTTCCATTGTGTTAATTATCTTGCAATTTGATGTAACTAGTAATTTATCTTATTATTGTTTCATTATTTTTAAATATGCAAGATTAATAAAAAAATTAATCTAATTTTTTTGGTAATTAAATTAATTGAATTAGATAAATTATTAAATAAAAATAATAATACAAATATAACATTTATGTAGTTAAAACTGAATTTAGGGGTATTTTGAGCATATAATGTATAAATACAGTTTTTGTGTGGATGAACAGTGTCCCCCTATTTATTGGGGGACACTGTTCATCCCCCAAATATAGAGGGATGTTTTAGAGTGTGGTTGGGGGGATAAACTCTAAAATTCCCCCCAAAAATAGAGTTATTGTGTTGGATTGGAGATGGTCTTAGCAACAAGTAATTTTTTAATTGTTTTTAATCAATTGTGTAGGACCCATAACACATTTACCTAATTTCTTTATAGATCTAATAATGGATTAATATTGATATTTTCTTACAATCCCAACCATGAAAAGAATATTTCATAAATATAATTAATAACTAATATACATTTTTATTTTTTAAAATAATTAATTCAGTTTCGTATATATAATAAAAATATGTCATCTCATTACGAATTACGAGTTTATAAGTTATTCATAAAATATAAAATATTTATGAGTAAACTTATTAATCCATGTTGTGTCAAAAAACAATCTAGCTTTATATAATATTAATATTAATAATACTTCTTGTCCCTAAAAAAATTAATAATACTTCTTTTAAACTTGGCAATATTGTATCAATATATTGTATTAAATTGAAGGAAGAATAAAAAATGATATGATATTATAATTCTTTTTCATTTTTTAGGTCGACTACGTAAAATTATTAACAAACACTATGTAGATGATTCAGTTATCGTTAGTTAAAAAAAAAAGAGTAGGAGTTGCTAGATGTTAGATGATGTTTAATTTATTCAATTGTAATACAAATAAAATTGAAGCATGACAATAAGTTATGGAATAGTATCGTACACTTATCGTGGATATATGTTAATATGCTATTGGTAACATGTCAATATTAACGGATGTAGATTTTATGTAAGAGAATTAACTATCTATTTAAAAAAATGTTTTTTCCGATTTTTAATTTATTTATATATTTTTTATAAATTATTTTAAAATTTTTAAATAAAATTAAATTTTGTAAAAATAGTTCCACGGGTTTTAAGTTAATTTTAAGATATTTTAAATTAATTTTCAGAGTTTTAGAAATAATTTTAGATTTTAAGAAAATAACTTTATAATTTATAATTTTTTTTTTATTTCTTGCCAGAAATTGTCATTGGAGGTTGCAATTTTGTAAAAGAAGTTTGCAATTTTGTAATAGGTAAAAATAAAAGTTTTAGGTTTCAAAGTAACAAAATGAGTATAGTACAAGTTGATTTATGTAATTGATCCTAATTTGAAATATTATAAGGTAAAATATATAAATTTATTCTGAAACGGCAGACCAAGATGCTACAAAGCGAAATAATTCTAACCGCCCTTCTCACGGAGTCGTACGTGGACGTTACCGCTCATATAGCTCCCGACCAGAAAGCAGTTAGCAAATTTGGAACAAGATTGATAACTTTTGTTAAAATCAGAAGGTATATCTAGAAAATAAATTGTGGAAATAATTTAGATTATCTTACCATAAGAAAATATTAGAAAATAAATTTTAAAATTTTCACATAAGAACTTAAAAAATTATTATATGAATCTGGAATTTATATTTAAAACTTAATAAGTTTTTAATAACTCCATAATGATAAAGTAAAATATAAGATATTGTAAATTAAAATGTAGCTTTTTTTATAAAAGAAATATATGTATAAAATTATTCAATCCGTAAACTAGATCTTATTCAAATTAACTAAAACTACAAAATTAAAAATATCTTTTAGTAAATATAAAGTACTCCAATAAATACTTATACTTTTCAATGTAATTAATACCTTACTTATTTAAATTATTCAAAATTACAAAATAAAAATATTTTTCAAGTAAATATTAACTGTGTATTAAATATTTTTAACTTTCCAAATAATTAATATCTTAAAAAATATTAAATGAATGAAAATAGTTTATTAAAATCCTATGATTATTTAATTGACTATAAAATTAAGAAGTAAAATATGAAATACTACTACTAATAATAATAAAACATTATTTGTCTAAGTCATTAGAATCTTGATACCTATTGAATATGTAACTAGTTAACTAATTTAATGGCTAAGATTACATTAAGAAGATCCAAGGATTGTCATGATTAGGTGTATTAATACACCAAGTGTATTATAGAAGGACCCTAAATTATTTGATACCATTGTAACATTACTTTTGTAGACAACTAGTCGCAAAAAATATTGAGATGCACTTGAAGCGACCTTTCTTATGTCAAATATATTATTTGTGATCGAGTATTGTGACGACTAATCAGTAGCGATATATTATGTTTAATAATAAAATTATGATAAATATTTATTATTTAAGATCATTTCTATTGTTTTAAAAGACATTTTTTACGGTGATTATATTAGGAGTAAATATTTATTATTGTTACATTCTGGGTTTATTATTATTACATTGACCCCACAAATAAATATCATTAATTGAGCTTTATTTCTGAATTAGACTGTTCAATATGTGCGATCAATAAAGTATAAACCCCCAGTGAATAAGTGAATGTCGACACTTATGTTCCTTCTCTTTAAAGAAATATTACCTCCGTCCCGCTCTAACTTTCCTACTTTCTTTTTTAATTTATTCCAACTTAACTTTTCAGCCCATAAATGATAAATTTTTCCTACAATCTCTACCCTCAAAATCTCCACCTTTAAAAAAATCAAAGATTTCACAAAATCTGTTTTTCTTTAACCACCGTGCCCGATCAAAGTAGGAGAGTTAAGCCGGAACGGAGGGAGTAATTTTCAAATTCAGCACAGCCATAATTTTATATTAAAATATATTTTCCCTCTAGAAAAAGTAATTTATTAAGTATGATTATCATACACATTATATTTTACATAAAGACGGTTAATAAATCATTTTTCTTTTGGTTTATTCTTTTATGATGCTTTCTTTTCAATTTTTGATTGAATAGGATTGATGTGAATCGATCGCTAATCACTAACAAAATGCTCAACTAACTGAGGTACAGACGATTCTCCTTGTTTATGATGCTTAGATTAAAAGAGATTAGACCAATTTGGGGGGCCCTGCAACTTTTTGTTTTGTGAAGAGAGGGGGGGCCGCCCCCCATCATCGTAATTAATTATGCTGCTAACTGCTAAGTGCTAACAACCAATCTCCTATTCCTTCATAAGCTTCATTTAAAGGTTTTCTTTTCCTTCGTTTTGCTTTTTCGGGTTAATATTATTTAACGACGTCAAAAAATTGTTAGATAATTTTCTATTTTCTTTTGTGTTAGATTTTAAGAGAAGTAAGACTAATGAATTCAAAAGTGAGAGTAGTACCTCTTGTTGAGACACTATTTATTCCCTTTGGTTTATTTGAGATATTGTTTTGAGAAAAAAGAGGGTGGAGATTGTGTGATAAATTTGTCATTTATAGGTGACAAGTTAAGTTGGGACAGACCGAAATGACAAGTAGACAAAATAAGTTAGGATGGAGGGAGTATATTATAAGATGATATATCGGGGAAAAGAATAATATGCATAAATATATATTCTTTTTCTTTAAAGGGTGAATGTGTTTGGAAAATAGACAAAATGGAAAATCTTTCAAGAGGTCCATCTGTTAGGAGAAAATTTAATAATTTCTCTGAATATTCTTGTTCGAAGATAAAACTTTTCCATAACTTGTTGCAGAAAAATTTAGTAAATTTTTATCGCAGAAGGAACATAAAAATAGATTAAAAGAAATAAAATGTCAAGGGAGTCTTTTTATGAGTATATTGGGCTATAAATGTATTTCATGAAAATAAACATGTCATATGAATGATAGGGTACTAATGTTGGCCCCTTTTTTCTTTTAGCCCTAGGGCCCATATTGCGATTATTTGCTATATGGGGCTGGATTTTGAATTGATTGCGTCTATGTTATTTTGCTACTGTTGGGTCAGGTAGGTCACACTGGGCCGAAATCCTGCGAGCCGGCCCAACTAAATTATATAAACTTATTATTTCAAGTTTACAACCCATCAAATTAAGGTCCTGTCCATGTTTCTCCTCGGGCCATTCAAGCCCGTCCATTAGATCCGAATAATTTTATCAGCTCCATAAAATAAAATCATGTGTTATGAGGGGGTGGCAATTTGGGTTATCGATTCAGGCTCATGTTCGATTTCGAATCAATTCAAATTATATATTAAAATTATCTAAAATATATAATTATTGCATTTTTAGAAAAAAATATTAATTTCGAGTCGATTTGGGTTAAGCAATCCGTGTCGGATTAGTTGTGGATTTTCCTCCGTAAATCATGTTGTAGATTAGGAATTGCCCTGTTATCCACAAATTCATTTCACATGATATCCTCTATAAACTTTCATTCCATTTCTATTACACCACATGTAAATGTATTAAATGATATTACAGATTAACACATGTCATATATATTAGATGTAGAATAAATGAAGATTAAATAAAGAGTGTAACACAAGATCCGGACTGCATTTGTTCCCGTATGCTTATTGCAAATAGACAACGGTTACTGCTCTAAATATGAAACAGAACTCGCAGAAAATGGTATGCACAACTTCATTCAAACATGACATATCACAAAAAACACAGCTTTTCTATTGCAATAAGGTTCAATAAAAATGAGAGCCCACAAAAAAACTGCGTGAAGAACAGTTCGTACAAGCAATTTGAGTCAAGAGCTATCCTATGTTTGCACACTTCGTGATTAAGAAATCACAATCCACACTTCATCCTAACTACATCACCAAACAAAACAACAGGGAAAAAAGATAAGAAAAAACTCTGTTTTTGCTGTTCAAGCCTCTCATCACATTGTATTGTGTATTTCCTCAATAATGGGAAAAGAGATTCAAAAATTAGTATTGTCGGAAGGTCCGGCAAACCTGTGAGTGGACGTAAAATAAGGCACTCCAAAAAATGGATCATGGTCATCATTAGATCATTAGCTACGCTTTGCTTTGTCGGAGAGAAGTACGGTGTAGAAGCTCCTGTAGAAATTAAAATGTCAAAGAGGTAAGAGAGTGAGAGAGAGAGAGGAACCTTAACTAGTTCAAGTGTAAGAACAGAACAAGTACCTCTGAGTAACGCACATGATCTGGCCGACTGTTAGAAGTCTTGACAATGGTTTCCCATTTAGTATTAGTAGCTTTAACTTTCTGGCCCTGCTTCTTTGAGCGAACAGGGCTGCTTCTACGCGAATTAGCAAACGGGTTGCCCAAAGAAATCGATGGCAGTGTGCGCCAAAGCCATGATTCAGACGGAGATTTGGGCAATGGTGGGGGTAAAGGCGATTTTTTATGATCAGATTCTAGTGTCTCTTCTTCCTTCAGCAAAAAACTTTCACCAGAGGGCAATTCAGGGAATTCTTGATCAACATGCTGATTGATTTTATTCCCCTTTTTGCCTTCTTCTAGAACATTAATCTTGCTTGATTTGTCTGTCAAAATCTTCGATTTCTCATCAGAGAAGAAATCGAAATCTTCTTCTTTACAAGATGGCTTTAAACTGGGAAGATCTTTTTTCTTCACATAATCCACATACACTGTTTTCTCCACAGGATCACCCGTTGAACCTCTTTCATTTATCTGATTCCTTGACACGTCTTGCAGGGCCTTAAACATCTTGCGCGACGAAGCGATCTTACTAGCATTGAAACTCTCGACTTCTTTAGGGACACCAAGAAAACCGGCTCCTTCACGAAATGGAGACCTTGGAGACTCGTTTCGGTAAGGAGATATGTTACCACTTGTATAACGCCTTAACGGAGACACTCTTGACTTAATTGAATCACTCGAGTTGACAAACTGTGTCGAATCATTAGTTAACTTATTATCAATTCCTAACAGATCCCTAGTTAGCAATCCAGAATGGAATTTTTTCTTGTGAATCACTTGGCAAGCAATCTGCAAAGATTCAAGGCTCATCAGTTAATTAAATTCTTCATCAAGTATATATTCAAGTGATCATAAGTTTGAAAGATTTACCTTGTCAAGGGGCCCACTGTGAGCATTTCTTGTCATTCTGCTGACTTCACTTGTCATTCTGCTGACTTCACGCGTTGAAGGTGAAGAAGCGCGGCTTTTCGATTTCATCGCAGGCAGTGGATTTAAGAGGCACAAAGAATTTTTTACACAAAATCGAGGGAAAATGCCCCAAGCTTTCCCCGATTTTTTAATCGGAGCACTAATCTCCTGGTTGTCATCTTCGCTTTCTGCATTGTCAATATACTGACTGTAATACGGCAAAAGCTCAGAACTGTATTTCTTGAGTGGCTTTAATTCCCCAGAAACTGCCTTCTTTACTTGCTTCGGTTGCTCATTAAGCACAGAAGATGGCTTCTTGACATTTTTCGGCGTTTCTAACACCACAGCCTTGGCTGCTGGCAAGAATCTGCTCATCATAAAATCTCTCGTTTGTGCATCGATACAGAATGTTCCAGAAGGCTTCACGCCCGAACTCTGGTAGCCACTAATGCCACTCACACTGTAGTTGAAGGACGACGATTCCGTCTGTGAAAGCGTGTCAAGTGCATCCGAAAAGGCATCATCCCCACTCTCAGAATCCGATTCTTCTTTACAATTCAAACTCTCATTTAGTTTCTCTAAAAGACTAGCATGATCACTCGAGGAAAATGCTTCAACTTGGGGCCGGTAAATGTTCTGTTCTCCGGAACAATACCTCAAAGGACCCGACCCCCTTCCTGGCGGCAGCCTTGGAATTTCACCTGAATTACGCCTACTTGCATCCGATGCCCTCCCAGGAGGAAGTCTTGGTGTGTTCGAAGGTTCCTCTGGAGTGTGTGAATGGCTTCCTGTTTCGTCCTTGGGCCTCCCCGGGATTTGCTCCCAGTGAAACGGTACAGCAGCTGGTTTCGTCACGTCTCCCTCGCATTCCCAATCAGATTTGTTCAATGGAAGAGATTGTTGTCTGGAGGGCAGTGGTTTTTCTACCACCTTCCGTTTTACAAACTCCCTAGAGTTTGATGGCGACGAATATCTTCTCGCGGAGAGAAGTGGCGCGTTGAAATCGAGCTGCCTTTTCTCCATTATGAAAGTTGAGTAATCAGTATTCTTTTCTGCACTTCAATCCAACCAAAAACACCTAAATCAGTAAACTTGAGATGAAAGGGAACTTGAATAATATCAGTTAAAAAAATTCACTTAGTTCAAGCAAACAAATTTCTCAAAATCAGGCAACAGAAGATGAAGAAAAACACACAAAAAGAGCCTAATTTTCAACTATCGAAAAAAGCATTCGACATTGATGACTGCACCAAACCTTTAAATTTTTACGGCAATAAAGCATTTACTGTGGCAACCTTACTCATCAACCAAAGTAAATTCCCATTTAATCCAAAGTGAATGCGCCAACAGAACTCATCTACTCGTCCTTATCCTTTTTATTAGGTTTGTTTCCAGAATTCACATTGATTAATCATAGTAAAAGAAAAATTAGGAAAATCTGAGCTGAAAAGGAAATAAATATGCTTTTATGGTTCTTGAATACCCTACCCACCAATCTCTCTGTTACTACCCATGGGAAAAAATATTAACAACAATAATAACAGTTAGAGAAAATTGAGGGGGGGAACCACAAGTCAGTCAGAAGAAAATCTGAGAAAAATGAGAAATAAATCCGAGCAAGAACTAATTACCCAAGAAACAAAATACTACAATGGCAGTTTCAAGAACTTCTCAGCGCAAGAAACATAATCTATAACTGAAAATAGGTTATACAATCCAACAGAAGGCCACAAAATTCGGAAAACAATCCAAGAAAACATAAACAAAAAAGCAGAATTTAGGCATTTGTTTGGGAAGCGTACCTGAAGAGGGAAAAACAGTGCCGATTTCTTTGAAATCCTTGCCGCGAATGGTGGCAAAAGAAGAGGAGAGAAAAAGGGAAAGAGAGAGAAAGTGTATGAGTAGTAGTGCTTGCTTGTGCTTTTCAAAGTTAATGAGTAGTATTTAGTAGACAGAAGTAGCGCTGATTACTCTCTGCGAGGGAATGCATGTGGATCCTTCAACGTGGTGGGCCTGCATAATTCCAAAAAGCAATGGGAGCCAATACAACGATTTCTTTATTTTCTAATGGTGTCCGATCAACTAGTGTAAGTGAGTCGTAACCACTCAAAATCGAATTGCAAAAGATCAAAATTAATTCGAGAGAAATGAGTCCAGCTCGAGCTCGAACTCATTGATGTTTAGTTTGACAGACTCGCAAATTTAATCGAACTTGTGTTAAATTAGTAGTTTACCCTTTAAAGTTAACACAATTATAAATATATCATACTTCTATAAGGTCCAATTAGCAATTTTTGTAGTATACTTAATCTTTTCAATTTAAATGCATTTTATATTTCTTATATTTTATTTTGTATATATCGAATCTGAACATATTTTAAAGCATTAGGTGGTGTTCGGTTATATTATCTGAATATATTTTAAACTGTTCGCCTCATATATTCTTACACTTCGTTAAAAACTAATTTTATAAAAGAAAAAATTAATTGTAACTCAGTTGATAGTGCTCAAGAGTTTTACGGAAAAAATATTTAGGAAAATTAGAAGTGTTAATAGTAATGTGTATCAATTTTGATTATTATATTTGTTTTGGGTTTTGTTAGGTATATTTGATGATGTGGTTGGGGGGACAAATGTCACGGAGATACCGTTGGAGTACAACGACAGTTATAGACGCAAGTCCAACTGCTCTTAATTTGGCGCCTTTATTTGTTCAAGATTAAATTTAATGGGCCTCCTTCACTCACCCATACCCCTCCCCACTCATTAACGCACTCTACCACTGTACTCACACCACAAACAAATTATCCCATTTTTAAACCAAAAATACCAATTTTGTTTATTACATGGGTCTTGGCTTAGGTGGCAGTGGACACCTCAGCTTAGCCAACATATTCGGTAGGGATGTCAATCTTGACCCGCCACGCTCTGTATCCCATCCAAAGATGTTTGGGTACTATGGCTGGTCAGACATAGGTATTATGGTTGATCCGTATATTATAATTTTATAAATATATACCCTCGCATTCACAAATAAATGTCATTTAAATTTTTATGTGTAATTTATTCGATTATGTAATGAACAACAATAACCCTGTAAAATCTATGCTTAAAATCTTAAATTCTATTTAGGTAGTATAAGATTTGATTGAGATTTTCTTAGATTTAGCTAAGGATAATGTCAAAAGAAAATTGATAAAAATTGCTAGAATGAAACTAATTTGTGAAAAAAAAAAATATTTTTAAAATAATACTTATTTATGAACGGAGAAAGTATTATGTAAAATTATATATGTATATATACATACAAACATGTATATATATATATATTATAGTATGTCAAATTATATAATACGTTTATATAGGTCAAATTTGGAAGAAGCCCCCAAAGTTATGTTTATTTAAAGATTGTGTTAGGCATGAAAAATTTGAACGTGAAAATTTCAATTGCATGAAATTTAAATTTAATATTTTTTTGGGAAGTAAAGTGGTTAAATTGATAAGATATTATCAAATGAAAAATGATCAAAATCTATTAAAAATTTAGATAATAATTAATAATTCTTTTTCGAATTAAATTGTCCTGCCCTCGTCCGAAAATGAGAATCCATAAATAAACATATCCCAAGTTTCTTAAAAAATATAATAGGTTCTCCCTTAAAAGAATAAAAAATTTAATGGGGTGGGACGGGGCAGACCCGCCTCGTACGGGTAGGACATGGGGCAAATATCTTGATCCGAGATAGGGCACAAGAACGGGCGGGGCATGCACGGGCCAGGTCTGGTATTTTAAATATCTAACCTAACCCGCCCCGTTGATATATCTATGTACGGAAATTAATTAGTCTAGCGGTCCAACCTAGATCATCCTTCTAAAGTGTACTAAATTTGATTCATCATGCCGGGTTTGTTGGATCTGATAATACTTTGGGTCACAATTTCTATGACCAAGTCCATCTAAAATGTTTGACGAAGTAAGATGGTCCATCGAGCTGAATTAATTTTGTCACCTCTAAGTATTGGTGTGTCTACACAATAGGGGTGATAAAAATTGACACGACCTGATAGCACGACACGAACTCGTACGATAAATTTCGGGTTTGGGCCCGGGTCTATCGAATTGGGGTGTGTATCGAGTCAAGCCGATAAGACACGATAAATTTCGGGTCATATTGCGGCAACCCGATAATGGCCAGGTAATTTTTATTTATTAATTATTATTACTATTATTATTATTATTATTATTATTACTACTACTGCTGCTGCTGCTGCTGCCACTACTACTACTTATTAGTAATAATTTATTTGAAAATGTTAGGGTTAATGAATCTAATGTAAGAATTTTTTTTGAAGAAAAACTGAAAAATATGGGGCACAACCGCCTAAAGGATAAATGTTGATTAAAGAATTCGAAACAATATGTATAATATTCCCAACCTTTGTTTTGGCCTTTTTTTTCCTTCTTTTTTTTCTTGTTCATCTATTATGGATATGGAGATTAATTATAGAATATATGTGCTATTTTTTCGAATGCTTAAATTTATTTTGTATTTTTTATAAAAATGAATGATAGAAATATGTTTAGTGAGTCTGAATAAAATAATGACCTGAGTATCAAGCATTGACGAACTTATCGGGTCGAATCGAGTTATTGGGTTTTTATTGATTCGTGTTCGGGTGAGATTTTCGGCACAATAAACTTAATATGCGAGTTCGAGTTAGTCATTAATGATTTGGGTCTTATCCAGCTAGCCCGATAACAGTCCAATCCACACAATTTGCCATCCGTGCCACTCAAGTGAGGTAGCAACTTGGGCCACACAATTGGGTCGGGCTTAGCCCATTGTCCATTAAGTAAGAGTGAAGCAGACGAAAACGAAATACTTATCGGACCACTTAATATGGATTCAGTCACAAAAAATAAGATAATATTCATCGGTATGATCCTGGGCAACGAAATTGATGGCCCATCAGTTTTGGCAAAATGGGCCCGATTGATTTCACACCTCAAAATCTACAGCCCAATTAAAATGGCTGACCCTTTGAATCAGTTCATTGTATCGGATTAATTTTGTGATCTCTATCTACTTTATTATGTTTTCTATAATTGTTTCGATGTTGTCAATGCCCCTGAAACTTGATTGTTAGTTCTTAAATTAGTAGAAAAAGAAAATTGTGTCCATATCTCAACAGGAAATTCCATTCTGCTGATTTACTTGTCTGCCAATATTGTTGACTATGAGGACACCTTGGTTTTATGTTGACTCCTAGTTTCTAGTTTTCAACGCAAACATAAAATTGTATTGCAAAAAGTTGTGAGTGATGGGTAACACTAAATTATGAGGGTTGAAATCTATTGTATAAAATAATATAAAGTAAAAGTGGTGCAATCTATATGATACTTTTATCCAATCCAAATATATACATAACTAATCAAATATATACTTCCTTCGTTTATAAATAAGTGTCATTCTAGAAAAAACTATTTTTTCATAAAAGAGTGTCATTCTAATATTTTTTGCATGTTTCTTCCAATATTGTTCGTAGCTAAATTTAAGAAAATTTCCTTACAAAACTTTATAATAGTATTAAATAAAGAAGGTTTGGAGAAATTTATGATAATAAAGAAAATGATGGAAAGAAAATTGGAGGGGTGTTTTTGTCCATTACATAATTTCTTAAATTTCACCTGAATGACACTTATTTGTGAACGGAGGAGGGAGTACAATACTATTATCTATTTCACTCATTTACTAATATATTCATGTGAGTATGGGAGTATAATACTCATTAAATATAGGAGTATTAGGAAAATTGATTAGGTATTTACTTATGTTCCAAAAGTTTCAGTCCACCTTCGAGTCTCCAACTATGTTCCAATTAGGTATTAGTCGGTCCTTGACCGCCTAGATTTTTTCCAATCACTTCTTCGCTTAATCATGCTTGACCGTCTAGAAATTTTTCCTCGTCTTGACCCGAATTAAGTGCTCGACTCTAATTTATCATCCGACTAGCGTCTAACGTCTTTTACAACGTTGATAGTTATATTTTCTAGTGACCGTTCTTGATCATCGTAAAAAGATCAATAAGCCTATACAAACACATATATAATATGGGATGGAGGAGTATGTTTATATAATAATGGATGAGTGTTTGGTCCTTTGGGTGATGATCATTGAAATTTGTAATAGTTTATTATATGAATTATCATTTTCAAATTATATATAAATGAATGTATTATACGGAGATGTGGTATCTTAATCATTTTAGTTGATGTGTATGCTCAATTTTAGGTTTAGATTTTGTAATGAACCTATTTTCACTAAAATAAGTCCAACATTCCTCTGTAAGGTTCATAAATCCACTTTCCTACTTAGAATAGGATAATGATAATTAGAGAATTTTATGGGAGTTAGTTCATCATCGGGCTAATTCGATAAGGTTCAAATTAATAAAGACTATCCAACGCCGTCTAGTAAGTTGTTGGGTTGACAATATAAACTCGTAGCCGACACACTAAAAGCCGATAACCAACTCAACCCGAAAAACCCTTTTAATACTTGCATATAAATATATCTTTGGATCATGCCCACTAAAATTTAAATTATGGGACTAAAGTTGAATAAGTTACAGGACGAAATTTAAAAAAAGTTAAAATATTTAGCAGACGAGGACAAAATTATGGGCCGGGTAATAATTTTTTCCCATTCCATGAGGAAAATAAAAAAGGAAAAACATCTAGTTTCTTTTTCTTTTTTGCTTTTCTGGGTGTCGATGCCTTGGAATCGGGATAAATTTAACTAAAAGCCTGAAATCATATTTTTGTTTGTTGATCTAATTAATGTATGGTTGAGATGGGATTAAATGCACCAAATTGAACTTGGGGGAACAAATAAATATGTCCTTTAAACAGACGTTATTATTATTGATTTAACAAACTAAAGTACAGAAACCGAAACAAACTAGAATGTAAAAGTAAAAGTGGTGAAATTATGTATACGGTGACGACACATAGGACATGTCTTGTTATCTTCCAACCATCTCACAATGCAGTGATAGTGAAAAACATGGTTGCATTCCATATTGCAAATTTCGACCCCGACCATAGGTTTTCGAAAACAAATGGGACACTCTTCCACAATACATAACGCTTTATCAACACTTTCCACCCTTGTTCTCGGTAGATACCTCAAAAAACTTTCAAGCATAATATCAATATACTTGTTCTGTTTTCGTTTGCTAACTTTGAGTAGATGAAGCGGGAACAAGTAATCAGACCTCATAGCCCTATCAATTGTGGCGTCAATATCTTCCCCTTGTCGTTGCACGGTGCAAACATCAAGGTCCACGGCTACAGGAGTAATCGGAACGGGATTGGAGGGATCTTCGCTTTGGTCGGCAACGACTATGGCTTCATGAGCCAACTTTTTAATTTGGCGGTCCGACATCCAGTAATCTCTGAGCCTGTCGCGTATCATGATTGCTAGAAGTCCCTCGTGAGGATTATCCAACGTTTGTGTATCGTACATCTCCGAATCTATAACCTTGTAGACACCATTATTATATCCTCTTACGCTGAACTTTGTTCTAACCTCGAACAGATATTTGATACTAGGATGGAAGAAGGCAACGTCGTATCGTGAAAATATGTCTTCGTCTCTCCAAATTTGATAACTGTACTCAAATCCGTGTTCACTACCCATGATATCAGATTTAAGTTTAGCACAAACCGTATGTCTCACGTGATTATATATAGCAGTCCAGAAAAAGAGTTGAGAAAGATTAGGACTATATATAAAAACAAAAGGACGCGTGATATATATAAGGTTATATAGTAGAGTTATATAAGCATAAGAGGACATTATTATTATCATTAATATCATTACTACATACCATCTTTTCTTAAAGCAACCGTGTTTATTTTTACTTCTCCCGTTCCATATTAATTGACGTTTCAGATGTTCTTTCTTTTTTTAATTAATTGACCTTTTACATATTTTTCATCAATTCTATCAAGTAAAAGATGTTCTTTCTTTTTTGAATTAGTTGACCTTTTACATATTTTTCATCAATTCTATCAATTTTTTACTTGGGCTCAATCCTAAAATATCTCTACTTTTCAATCTATCAGAGATATTTTGATTTGGTCAAATCTTTAGTTGATAGTATATCTATCAAAATATTTCATCTTTAATTATTCACTTTCATCCTAAAAACGTCAATTAATATGAAATGGAGGGAGTATATACTAGTGTTACTATTGATTCATGTAAGTCTATTTATAAAATGTTATTTTAGTTAAATTATTTTGTGAAACAAGCATCAGAAAAATATAGAAACACAATGAAAATATATAAACGGTAAAATAACAAAACAAGATTTTACCTTGTTCAACAAATTGTCTACGTCTGCCAGAGAGAGATACTTTTAATGATGAGATGTATTGAGATGCAAGTAATCCTAATTAAATTAGGAAAGAACTCAATTTTGGAAAATCTTAATTAGATTAGGAAATAACTTAACCCAAAAACTTGATCTCCAAGCCAATTAAGTAATTCTAGTGGCTGATTTGAGTCATAATTCAACAAATTAAATTATGCATGATGATGTGTATTTATTATTCAGTACTCCCTCCGTTCCATAATAATTAAGGTTTAAGAATGTTCTTCCCTTTTTTAATTAATTGACGTTTTACATATTTTTCACCAATTCTACCAATTTTCTCCCTGAACTCAATCCTAAAAAATCTCTACTTTTCAATCTATCAGAGATATTTTGATTTGGTCAAATCTTTAGATGAGGGTATACCTGTCAAAATATCCAATCCTTAATTCTTCCATTTCATCCTAAAACGTCAATTAATACGGAACGGATGGAGTATTTTATATGCATATTCCTTAATTATTTGTCTACTTTTATATTTTAATTGGATTAATTAACTTTCTTTGGTTGTAGGAGAAAATAATTTGGGTTTAGAACCAAATTGGGCTTAAAGTTGATCTTTTAGGCTCAAATTTTTAGAATTTGATCGAGATGGAGAATGATAGATGGTCAGGATATCAGATTTAAGGATAATTCTAAATGTAGCCACCATTTTACTCTTTACAATCATTAATTTTACTTAAATATAATTAAATATTTATAATTCTCTATTTTTTTCTCCCACCTTCTGTCCTATCCCACAGCCATTCCCTGTAACAATAGAAAACATAAAAAGCTTAACGGATATATATATATATAGGGGTAATTCTATTATACACACGGTATATTAATACACTCATTTTTTCACCTATAAGCTACAGGTTAAAGTTTACTTGCTACTTGAGTTATTAAAATGGTGGATCTCTTTTTTAAGGTTTTTTTTTTCTTCTATTAACTTGCTATCATTTTCTCCGTTTTTCAATTTCAATTAGGACTCACAAGATAATTTTCTTTTCTGCATTTTCATTACAAATTAAATGACATATAAAAAATAAGATCTTTCTATTTTCCACTAACCAATTTCCAATCAATTGAAAAATTACCTCCAAGTATTTTCTTTAATAATCTGAAAACAAATACTCCCTCCGTTTCAAGAGAAGTGTTTTTGGAATAATTAAGGATAGTTAAAAAGGATAAATATATCTATATAATATCTATTTAATTGGGATATGTAATGTGGAATAAGGAAATAGTAAACTAAATTAAGTAGAGTGTTTAGGGTAAAATTGGAAGAATTGTAGTTTTTTTTTTTTTTTTTTTTTTCTGGTTAAAAATGCACTTTTTTAAAAAACATTATCTTTTCTGAAAACCACATTTTTTCCAAACAGGGGAGTATTTCTTGGTACTATATATGAGGAAAATAAAAGATACTCGTGCTATCCTCTTCTCCATCGAAAAGCATGATTATCTAAGTTAATATGAATATTAGGATCTCCCATTGACGTTTCACCTCATCGTATCTATAGTAATTCTTCTAACGTTAAATATTTTGTTTGTAATCTCAATTGTAATAATACTACAAAGGGCACGATTGGTATGAAGGAATGATGTGGGAATGGAATGATCATTCACTTGTCATTCCTATTTCTTTGATTGGTATGAATTTGTGATGAGAATGGTCATTCCCAAAGGAATAGCTACTCCCATATCCATGGGTTTAGCCATTCCTCCCACCCCACATGGTATTAGCTATTCCTAACAAGAGGAATGAGATGATTATTATTATTATTATTATTATTATTATTATTATTATTATTATTATTATTATTATTATTATTATTATTATTATTATTATTATTATTATTATTATTATTATTATTATTATTATTATTATAAATATTTTATAATATTCTCAATTAACCATTATTAATTAATTTATTGACGGACAATAATGATGTTTTTGTTCTTGTGGTTGTTGTTGTTGTTGATATTATTAATTAAATAATTATTATATTCACTATTATTTCTAATTTAGTTATTAATAATATATTTTTATAATTTATAATTACTTTTAATAGTAATTATTATTATTACTACCATTATTACTATTTAAATTATTGCGATTATTATGTAGAACACCACTTCTTCTTCTTCTTCTTCTTCTTCTTCTTCTTCTTTTTTATTTTTATTTAGGGAAGTTATCTAGACCACTGAAGCACTAGTAATTGTTCTATTGATAGTGAGATAGGATATTACACCTTTCATTAGATTCTAGTTCTAATTCTCCTTCTAAGAGATGTATATTCTGATTTGATTCTCCATCATTATCATTCATTGATAATTTATTAAATAATTAAATTAGCTACAATTATCGTCGATGATAATAATAATAACAACAACAACAACAACAACAACAACAACAACAACAACAACAACAACAACAACAACAATAACAATAATAATAATAATAATAATAATAATAATAATAATAATATGTTATTAATATTACTGTTTTGTTATTTAATTAAGATAATTGATTTTTCATTCCTTGAGCATACCAATCATTGGAATGATTATAATTATATCATTCCTTTAAAAACTTCATTCCATTCCTAAATTGATTTCATTCAGACATTATTTCATTCACACCAATCATGCCAAAAGAGTTTCTGAGTCTAGGTTTAAAAGAAAGTGAGGGTAGTAAAAAATTTGGATTTTTCCTTTTTAAATTCCTTGTTGGGTAAATATCGTGATGTATTTAGTTAGTCCTCCCGACTTATGTTATTGTTGGTGGTTGAACCAGCCATTTCGTCGTCGATATGATCTGCCAACAAAAAAGTCGTAATGAAAATATTTGTATGTTTAATAAATACTCTCTTCGGTCTAAAGAAAGTGTCGTTGTAAAGAAGATAAAATTATTTAAAAGAAAATTGTCATTTTAGCCAAAAAAAAAAAAAAAAATTCTTCCTATGTTAACTATATTTCTTTATTCCAGAACATATCCCAATTAAATTGACTATATTTCCTTATTCCGCAAAACATATCCCGTTTAAATAAATTGCATAGGGATATATTTATCATTTTTACCCATCCTTAATTTTTTTCAGAAAAGTGGATGCGATACTTTTTTACCGGAAGAAGTATTATTGAGAATTAAAAAAAATTAAAGACTGATATGTGAAAACTTATATATACGCTTAATCATCGGTAAATCTTAAAGGAGAAGACAATTTAAAAAAAATCAAAAATCAAAATCTTAAATAAGAAAAAGTTGGGAAAAACCTGTGGAACAGGTTATAAGTTAAATTCAGTGAAGTTCGGTGACCGGCTTAATTGTTAAAAGGTTGCTCTTGAATTCTTAAAAGAACAATCGTGATTAAACGGATTAAATCTAATGGTTCAATTTTTCAGGTGTATTGATATACCAGGTGTACAACAGAAAGACCCTATATATAGGCAGACAAATTACTCACTCATTATTGTATTTCCAGAATTTTTCGTAAACTTTTAAAAAAACTTATTTCCGCAGTTGAATCAATTACTTTTCTGATGGAATCGATTTTGATCAAAGTTACAAGTTTCACCTTCAACAATTCTTACTTCTCTGTGTTGAAAACATCCATGTATCACTCTTTTTCTACCTTTCTTTCTACTAAAAACATTTTACATCCACATAAATTAATTCCCTTTTTCTTATTAAAAATCTCGGTTCTTCCTTATAATAATTTATTTCAATTTTGAATATCCAGAAGGCAGAAGAACAATGGCTGCAATAGGAAATGAAGGATTTAAGCACTGTTTGGTGGAAATGGCTAATAAGAAAAGGATAAGGCAATGGATTTTCTTTTTATTTGACAACTCATAATTCTTAAATAGAATAAATCTATATATATATAAAAGCAAAGTGGAGGGCATTTATGTCATTGCAACTTTCCCGCCTAAAATTTTAACAATAATTTGGTAAGTTCATGTTAATTGGGTAAGTTCATAATTTTCTTTCAATATTTTAAAATGCAAATTACATTTTTACTTCTAATCCGTTTCTTATGTATAATATATCAAATTATTCGTCTTTTCACGGTGTTCAGTTTGACATACATATCACACATATTATAATGATATATTTACTTTGAAAATTATTTTTTATTGATTATTATTGGGGGTTATATTTGAGTGTTTATTGTGAGTTGGACTATACTGTTGGGTCTAAGCTGCAACTAAAAAGTAATAAAACAATCCTCTGATAAAAAATATAAGTTTAGATATTTTTAAGGAACAACGAATTAATTTATTTTATTTGACACTAATTTTTAATGTTTTTACTTATATTATACCCGCGATAAAAATAATTGTTTAAATAGTGAACTCCTATTTTATTAAATTAAAGGTAAAAATTAATGTTTAATTTTTACAAATAATTTATTAAATCATTACATCTGTTAATATATATATATATATATATATATATATTATAATAAGAAGTATGAAAGCTTTATGCGTTTGTATGTTTACATATCATATACATTACTGAGATTATTTTTTGTTACTTCTTCATATTTTTATATAATGTATTTTGTTACAATTATTTTATTAAATAAGTTTACTCTTTGCAACCTAAGCAATTTTAATCGCATTGATCCATTTTTATCTTTAAATAAATATAATATATATACCAAAAACGTATAATTTATTTGAATAAATTATCATACCAAATAAAACTTGAAAATATTCAAATATCTGTAAAAATCACATACTTTAAATAATCAATCTACTTTTGGATTTTATTTTGTTAATGGTAAGATTTACTAAACAATAAGAAGTATATGAGTATATCACCAAGTGAAATGTCACAAGTGCCAACTTTTTATTGTTTGTTCACTTTTTCCTTTCGCCCTTCTTTCTAAGAAAATCCATTTTTCTCATTCTTAAGTACCAATAAATTTATTTTTATCTTAAACATTTTTTACATATTATATATGAAATTAATCATGCATCTTTTTATGATCTCTAATCTTGACACCCATATCACATATTTGAAAGTGTGATATTATATTAAACAAATATACAGTTGGTAGTGGTTGATTATTCACTTATTTGATTAGATTTGAGTACTTATTGTAGATGTTTACTGATGTCATATTTACGCTGCAAATACGAATTAGTTAAACAATCCTGTTAAAAATATTTTTTATTTTATTTTATAAATAATTTAATTAATTTATTTATTGTATTTACCTTTTATTCATAAAGTATTCTATATTTATACTAATATACATATAAGTGTGTGTGTGTGTGTGTGTATAATAAAATAAAATAAAATAAAATGGAGTCAAATATGTAAAAAAAAAAAAATCATAGTTCTGTTCAATTGCAAATCAAATATTTTCAAGAATTTTATTTAAGTATGTGTCCTTAAAGATAAGTTGTTATAGTGTCAATATCCTATCATTTTATTTCTTTGTCAACAACTCTTTTCTGTTTTTTTTAAATGCTAACAAGTTTTTTTGTTACTAATCTGTTTTACATATAATATATCAAATTAATAATCATTTCACCTTCTTTAAGTTGAATTATGTATTAAGTCTTTTGTATGTATATAGTGAATTAGATTATATAAAAATAAATAAATTGACAAATTTTAACAATTAAAATATGAGATTATTCAGAAAGAAAAATCTAATTTTCTTATGAATTATCAATGTACTTTATCAATATCTTATCTTTTTTTAATAAGCCGTGTGTTATTCTATTTTTATTTTTTTTCCAACACATGCAATTAATTGGAATATTTGTGGTTATTCACATAGGTTAAGAATGATAAGGTATGCTTGAGTTTTTAGAAAGAAAAAAAAATTAGCATTTTTATTTGTTATATTTAATCTTTATTTTAGTTGTATCAATAACAATATTTGTTATTCATAAATAATAAGTATATATTTAATCCAAAAATTTTAGGGGAGAAATGAATATTTACACTATTTAAAATTTTACTATAATATAATTCAAAAATTTAAAATATTTATTTTATCAAGTATACATTATTTATATTTTTAAATAATAAAGTAATATAAAATTGAATTTGTTAAAATATTATTCTACTAGCAGACTTCCGTGCATCGCACGGGAGTAATACTAGTATTTAATAAAGGCATTACATATTTCCTCTTCTTCTTCACAATAGCATTCTTCCTCCCCAACTTTGCAGAAAAGGAACCCTAATTCATCTCATGCCCAAACTCTTCCCAAACTCGTGCATCTCGACATTTAATTGCCCTACCCATTTGGAGGTTGAAGAACGACACCCATCCCCCCTAAAATCCACGTCCTGAAATATGTCACAAGGTAGCAGCAGCTCGCAAAACGCAGTCATTTGCAATTGCGGTTTGGTCGCCGCCGTCAAAACTTCTTGGAAAGAAGATAACATTGGCAGCATGTTCTTTGGTTGCCCCCGATACTCGGTACAAATTTTTTTGACGTTATTTTTATTTTACTGTAAATCCCACTTGTTCCCAACTTAATACTTTCAAATCGTATTGGTGTGGCAATTTTCTAGAATACTGGTCACTATACGGTGTTTGGGTGGATAGAACCACCGCTATGTGAAAGAAGTAGACGCATAATTAGAGGGTTATTGCGAAGGCTAAACGAGAAGGATGCTGAAATTGAGTCCCTGCACAATGCCCGGGTTAATCTGGAAGAAATTCTTTCCCTTACAGAGATAGAGAATGAATTGCTGGTTGAAGAAAAAAAGAAGATGGATTTGAGGAACAAGGATTGATAGCGGTTAACAATGAATTGTTAAATCAAAACCGACAACTTAGGATGGAGTCGGCCAAGAGATGGATTTGCTTGTTAGCCAACCCTCGAAAACCAGCCGTTTTCAAATTATTGTGCATATGACGAATGCAAAACCTATGTGCAGTATTAGGGAAAGCCTTCTGAAAGGCCTGTATGAGTCCTTTCTGTTTGTCCGAGATAAACGTGAATCCATCAGATGTGATCATCAGATCTTGTTTCAGAATTGTTAGAAACCACTACCATATTTCGTCGTTTTCTTTCTCTACTACCGCCCACGCAATCGGATACAGATTGTGGTTCCCATCTGTTCCAACCCCCGTCAGTAAAATTCTCCCATGCTTACTCTTCAAATGACACCCATCCACACCCAGTAAAGGCCGGCAGCCTGCTAGAAATCCTTGCTTCAAGGCTGCGGAACAGACGTAGAAGTGACTGAAACGAGTTATGCCATCATCAATGTTTGTCCCAAGTAAGATTGTTAAACCAGGATTTGTCCTTCGTAGCTCCTCAGCGTATGACCAAAGTTTGGCATACTGAGCATCGGGGTCCCCCTCTATCATTCGAATGGCTTTGGCTTTGGCTTTGTATGCCTGGTGTCTAGAGATGGTGATGTGGGTGTCAGATGACACATCCTCAATAAAGCCCTGAATACTCCTCTTTTTATCACTCTGGAACCTCTGACGAAACCTTTTCGATAACCATGTTGAGGTAGCATTTTTTATTGTCTGTGAAGTAGCGCACCTATGCTTTGCATAGTATATCCTAATTTGCCATGATTCCTCGTCTTTCATCTTCAATGCATGGATCAACCATTTGCACCTTCGGTTAACACACTTCACATAAATTCTTCTTTCATCATTCTTAGTGAAACGAATCTGCCTCTGGTGCTTTATTGCATGGTTTTCAACAGCCTTCTTGAACTCTTTTTTACTTGAAAAAACCTGTGAGATGTGTATGTTGGTATGTTAAGTAAATCTCCCAAACAATGTTGGTCATAGTAAATATGATAACCAAATCTGCGTTAAGATGTATAATTGGGAGGATTGAACCAAATCGGTTAAAACAATAAATATTTGGACCTCTAAAGTGTATATGAATATGAAATCTGCCAAATAATCTATATGCAGTCAGCTTACTCACAATTTAAAACAGAATACCAAATCTGCCCTAATTTTATTTCATAATTTTTTTCCGATTTACTACCAAACATCAGAAGTCATACTACTGAACTAAGTATTATTCTAAACCTAAGTTGTTGTTTCAATCAACAAACTGAAAATTTCATGAATCATCATATTTAAAAATAAATCATACAAATCTCCCAAACAATTTAGAAATACACAAAATAGGAATAAAATTAAATTAAGAGAAAAACCTGTTTAATGACAAACTCCGGGTTGTATATGGTCCGTGGGTTGAATACGGGATAGTTGGGAATAGTCCTTTCTTCATCCGACTCGCTCAGTCGGTTCTCGTCGAAATCTTCCCCTCCTTCCTCCACTATGTCATCTTCATCCTCACTGTCTGCATCTTCTTCGCTTGACTCAGCAATGACCTTTTCTTTTCCCTTTTTGAGATTCTTATCCTCCCCGCTACACTGTCCCTTATCAACAGGCTCTCCTAAACCTTGGACCCTCCCTTGCCCTAAGCCCTTACCTCGACCTCGACCTCTAGCCCTACCCCGACCTCTCCCCCGTCCCCTACCAATAGCCTGGCCTTCAACAATTGGGCTCACCATTTCTGCAGCCTCATCGTGCCCTATTTCCAAACTACCGTGCCCCTGGCCGTCTGCGGCATCCACCGTGATGTCAACAAAAAAATTACCGCCATCCAAATTTGTTGGATCAATAGCATCCATCTCCCCTCCCACATCAACTACATTAGACTCGTATAGAACATGGTCCTCATCTTCGTTACACTCATTCCCAATCACAAAGTCGGGGTCTTCGAATGACTCGTACTCGGAGTCACTAGCATTTGGGGATCTTTCAGGCTTGGAATCATTTTGAAATTCCTCTACATACACATGCATCTCTGTTAGTGTAAGGAAGCTATTTGCGCATTCCCTAATACCCTCATCCTCCCCAAGGAATTTAAATGACCCATCCCGCATCATGACATGAAACATCCTTTCCCCCTTAACCCCAGCCTTATCACTAAAACCCATCAAATCAGAATGCTTGATTTCGTTCCCCTTTACCCAATCAAATACCATCCTATCGCCACCAACGTACCTAGTGTTGGGCATATCTGCAAATACCCCATCAAAATGAAACACCACACTAAGGTATTTGCTTTTTGGATCTGCAAATTAGCAAACACCACACTCAGTGCGAAACTCTTAAAAAACAGCAGCAAAACAACTCAGAATAACTCAAAAAAGGGGCCCAGAAACTCAAGTCAACACATTTCATACATATATGGTCAATATAGATAATACAATAAAGATAAAGACAAACTCAATACACTTTATAAACTGTTGTGGGGACCAATACTGTAGGACAAAATCCAAACAAGGGGACAACATTAACACTCCATTACCCCACACACCAAACACATAATGCATTAAAAATTCACAAATACATTAAAAAAAAAAAAAAATAGCCTTTTATAAAGAAGATAGATAATAAGATTCTTGAAACAACTGAAGGCAACATATACATGCTTCTCTGTCCATCGACATTACAACACCCACTTCACCTAAAACTGAGCCACCGAAATCAAAATCTATAAAAATAGGAAATCCTAAAGCATATATTTTGAAAAAACAAGAACAATACAAGTCAAAACAAAATATAAGCGAGTTACCGTAGTTGGGAGGGTGCCAATCCGTCGCGCCCTTCTTTCTGACGAAAACCATCCCGCCGCGATTTTTTGACGGCGAGAGTCACCTTAAGACTCTGATTCTGACGTTGCTGTTTTACTAACAATCGAGATGAAGAGATTTGTGGGTTTATGGAGGGATGCAATGTTCGGCGATTAGGTTTGCTTTTGCGCCTCTTCCGGTGAAATGGGGAAATAGGGGAAATGGAGGGTCGATTAGGGTTCTTTAGTTGTATGCCTAATTTAGCTTTTGTTTGCCAAGTTTTGTGTTCTTTCTTTTAATTCAGCAGAATTTATCTAATGAATATCTTAGGTGAAAATTAGTTTAGTGTGTTGTATTTTGATATCTTAGGTGGAAATTTGTTTACTGAGGTGTAAATTGATTAATGAAGGAAAAAAAGTAAAAAATAAATCCTCGTCACATATGGAGCGCCAAATGGCATTAGTCGCCGGAATTCAGTAATCGGCACCGGCACGTGGGTGTCACGTGCGTTTTCCCGGTGACTTGGTCAAAATTGGGTCAAAATTGTCCTGAAATTGAGCAATTACTAGAGTTACGGGACTAAATCGAAAAAGTAATTAATTATGGGACTAAATTAGAAAAGGTGAAAAGTTAAGGGACCAAATCAACTTTTTTCTCCATTTTCCTTGCTTATAACACCAAAATGAAGCAAAGGAGACACGGTTCGGATCTTCTATAACATATTATACTAATCAGAGAAGAGACACGATTCGGATCTTCTACAATATACTCCCTCCGTCCCGGCTTAATTTGCACACATACTCCGGCGCGTATATTAAGAAAAAACAGATTTTATAGAATCTTTGACTTTTTTAAAGGTGGAGATTGAGGGTGGAGATTTTAAGGGTGGAGATTGTAAGATTCATTTCCAGGGGTGTGCAAAATAAGGTGGGACGACCGAAAAAGGAAAGTGTGCAAATTAGTGCGGGACGGAGGGAGTATTATACTAATTTTGACACATAATTATTTATATTGGATCTGTGATGTTATCATATACACGTGTTGTGTGTATGAATTGAAATATAGTAGAAGATGTTGTATCGTACGGACGAGATCTAAAATGGAAGAGACAAAACAAACACGGACTAAATAGAAAGAAAGAAACCATAATAAACGCTACTAGGTTGATACAAAGATTCAGCTGACTCCATAATCAAACTAACTTGAACTACTTGACTCTGAAAAAATAGTGGGGAAAGGTGGGTTTCAACTTTTAACATTACACAGATGCGGTCTGCAACTAATACAAACAAATTTGACAAGTATGAAGTATGAACTAGTCTAAAATAAAAGATAATATATTAACACTTTGACAAAAATAAAACATGGGGGAAGTAGATGTTATCATTATCGACTAGAAAGTTAAAAAAAGAAGCAGCAGCGATTAACTGCTATGAAAAAATCCAAAGAAACTAGAACATAAAAGTAAAAGTGGTGAAATTATGTATACGATGACGACACATAGGACATGACTTGTTATCTTCCAACCATCTGACGATACAGTGATAGTGAAAAACATGGTTGCATTGAATTTTGCATATTGAAGCGCCGACTATGGGTCCTCGAAGACAAATAGGACACTCCTCCATATCAGATAAGGCTTTATCAACAGTTTCCACCCTTGTTTGCGGTAGATCCCTCAAAAAATCTTGAAGCATAAAATCAACATATTTGTGCTTCTTTCTTTTGGTAAATCGTAGTAGATGAAGCGGAAACAAGTAATCTGACCTCATAGCCCTATCAATGGTGCATCAATATCTTCCCCTTGTGGTTGCACGGTGCATACATCAAGGTCCACGGCGACAGGAGTAATAGGAATACGATGGGAGGGATTTACGCTTTGGTTGGCAACGACTACAGCTTCACGAGCCAACTCTTCAATTTGGTGCTCCGGCATCCAATAATGTCTGAGCCTATTACGTATCATGATTGCTAGAAATCTGTCGTCAAGATCATCCAACATTGGTGTGTCGTACATCTCCGAATCTATAACCTTGTAGACACTATTATTATATCCTCTTACGCTGAGCTTTGTTCTAACCTCGAACAGATATCTGATACTAGGATGGAAGGAGGCAACGTCGTATCGTGAAAATATGTCTTCGTCTCTCCAAATTTTATAACTGTACTCAAATCCATGTTCACTACCCATGGTATCACGACTGCTCAAACTTAACTTTACCACAAAGCGTAATACACTTTTGTAATATATATATATGGCGGCCGGGAGCAGGAGTTGAGATAGATTAGGATTATAAAAGCAAAAGGAAACATGATGTATATGGGGATATGGTTAGAGTAGAGCTATATAAGCATAAGAACAAAGTGATCTATATTGGAAATTGTCACCAGCTATTAGGATCGCTTCAAACAATTTTATTTTTAAACCAACAATTTTTATTTATATATACTTGCTCCGTTCACCAATAAGTGTTGTTCTATAAAAAAATATCTTTTTTTTTTACAAAGAGTGTTATTCTAACATTTTTACCTATTTCTGTGTTATTCTATAAAAAAAAATATCTTTTTTTTTTTACAAAGAGTGTTATTCTAACATTTTTACCTATTTCTTCCAACACTATCGTTAGCTAAATCTAAGGAAATTTTCATACAAATCATATGATATTATATAAATTAGGTATGAGTGAAGAAGAGGGAAGAATTTATGGTAATAAAAAAATTGATTGAGAGAAAAATAGCAGGGTGTTGTTGTCCATTTCATAATCTCTAAAATTCCACTCTAAATTAATATTTATTTGGAAATGGAGGGAGTAGTAATATTTTTCCGGTGTGGATGAGATGCACGAAAGTCTATCTATAGTATATCAATTTAATTAAATTAAATATTACATGATCTAAGGATTTTAAAATTATGACTATTATATTCTTCATAGAATAAACAATTTATATAAAATTTTGGATTAAACATATATTGGGAGATTATAAGTAATGTACAACTATATATATATATATATACCAGTGAGATTTTGGGGTTGCGGCGCATATTTGGATATGATACGAATATTTCTGGAATTATGGTGGAGATGTGGATTAGCAGGATAATAGGATAATATAATTGAATTGAATCAAAGCAAATAAAATCTGTACTGCGACTAACGTAAATCAAATCTAAAGCGAACGGAATGATGGTCTCATACCTAGCGCTAAGCCAAATCTTTAAGTATATATGTACAAATCGACCACCTATGACCCTAAGCTTCCACAATATTACTTATTGTTCAATTTTTTTTTATTTTTTTTTGTGCTGCGAATTTCATATACTATTATTTGTTCGAATAAAAGAAATTACTAAAAAACTAATTTGTACTTTTTTTATTTTTTATGTACTTAATTAGTTAATTTTTTAATTCTTGCTAATTATTTGTATCACATGTTCTAATTATATTTCGGACGTACTCGCATTCTTTCTTGTTAGCCTGAAAGAAAATAATGTTGTCGTCAGGGAAGAATAAGTGTGAAATTGTTGGTGTAGATCGTTCTATCCGGATTCCAAAAATTATTCCATTCATCTCTGTCTTTTGTAACATCGCAGAGAAACCCCCTTCTAGGAGAAGAACTCTGTAGGTTCATCAATAACTAAGATAGAATATGATAGAGACATAATACATTGCATGACAAGATCAACTCATTTATCAATAAAGTGCTACTTTTGAAGAATTTCATGTAGAAAAGACCACTCTACTTGATCATATGTATTAATCATGTCAAGTTTAAACAAAAACATGTCACTACACCCTTTGGTTAATGGACTGAATTGTTTGGGTAGTTCTTGTAGTAGTATTTTTTTACTTTTGGGATAAGAATAATTATATTGTGGTCTAGATACATGGGAGGTTGTGAATTATTCAGAATATCGAGATATGCAGGAACTACATAAAAAAATATCCATGTGCCAAAATTTCTGATGAATGAAAGGAGACACCATTCTGATTTTGAATTCGTTCAATAGTACCGCCGTAAATCTATCTCCGTTCGTTAGCCACACCACCCGAGAACATTAATTGATACCACATTGTTTCCTCATTCTTAGAAAGTTGCTCAATTTCCTTCAAAATGGCATGCATTTCCTCACAACTACATAATTTAGAAAAAAATTCAATTCCGTAGGTTGGAAAATTTCAATTTTAGTTTTATATGTTCAAAAAATTGTCCAATTTAAGGACATTGACCATCACCGAAGACTAATTTAGCCGGAATTAGACTAATAAACTTAGGACTTTCGAGTGCTAATTAGACTAATAAACTTAAAGCTTTCTAGTGCTAATGCTTGTGTGTCAAACATTTGTCCATATAACATGTCAAATCATTAAATTACTTTAGCAACTTGCCCAAAAAAGAAAAGAAAAAATTAAAACCTAATTCCCGTATGAGCTACACTTCATTTCATTTTATTTTTTATTTTATTTTTCTTTCTTTCTTCATCTTTCTCAAATTTATTAGTCACTTGCGACTTGATTAATTGCGGCCAAATTGGTGATGTATTTTTAAATTGGACAACTTTTAAAATATAGAGGACAAAAATTAAAATTTTCTAACATATAGGACTAAAAATTAATTTTTCCATTTAATTTATATAAAGGAATACATTACATGATATGTTAAATTCAACTCTACATTTATTTGACCCAACAATTAAAATAAAATCCCGAAAAAATAGGGGGAAAAGGTCGGTTTTAACTTTTATTTGACCCAACAATTAAAAATAAAATCCCGAAAAAATAGGGGGAAAAGGTCGGTTTTAACTTTTAACACTAGACAGATGGGTCTGCAAACAATACAAACGAAAAGATAATCACGGGAACACTTTGAGAAGTATGAAGTATGAACAAGCCTAGCAAAAAGAAATAACACTTTGAAAATTAAATTAAAACTTACGGAAGAAGATGTTATCATAATAGATTTAGAAAGTTAAAAAAACTGCAGATTAACTGCTCGAAACAAACTTAAATGAAAAAATCCAAATAAACTAGAATGTAGAATTCGTGAAATTATGTATACGGCGACGACACATAGGACATGTCTTGTTATCCTCCAACCATCTCACAATACAGTGATAGTGAAAAACATGGTTGCATTCCATCTTGCATATTTGGACCCCGACAATAGGTTTTCGAAAACAAATAGGACACTCCTCCATATCACATATCGTTTTATCAACAGTTTCCACCCTTGTTCGTGGTAGATCCCTCAAAAATTCTTCAAGCCTAGGATCAACATGTTTGTGCTTCTTTCTTTTGCTAACTCGTAGTAGATGAAGCGGGAACAAGTAATCTGACCTCATAGCCCTATCAATTGTGGCATCAATGTCTTCGTCTTCTCGTTGTACGGTGCAAACATCAAGGTCCACTGCAACCGGAGTAATCAGAATAGGATGGGAGTGATCTACGCTTTGGTTGGCAACGGCTACAGCTTCACGAGCCAACTCTTTAATTTGGTGCTCCGGCATCCAATAATGTCTCAGCCTGTTACGTATCATGATTGCCAGAAATCTGTCGTCAAGATCCTCCAACATCGGTGTGTCGTACATCTCCGAATCTATTACCTTGTAAACACCATTGCATCCTCTAACGCTGAACTTTGTTCTAACCTCGAACAGATATTTGATATTACGATGGAAGAAGGCAACGTCGTATCGTGAAAATATCTCTTCGTCTCTCCAGATTCGATAACTGTACTCAAATCCATGTTCACTACCCATGATATCCCCTCCAAAATTACGACTGCTCAAATATAACTTTAACACAAATTATATAGCGGCCTGGACAAAGAGTTGAGAAAAATAAAGATTATAAAAACAAAAGGGCACGTGATGTATATGGGGATAGGGTTAGAGTATAGTTATATAAGCATAAGACGTAAGAACAAGTGATGTATATCGGAAAATATTATTATTATCATTAAGATTACTACATACAAACTTTTCTTAAGGCAACGAATTTCATTTATATAGTTGAAGAGAAGTACTTTCTACGCACGTAAGATATTTATAAAATATTATTTTTAGTTAAATTAGATTTTACATGATTAAATTATTTAATAATTTTTCCATTGATGCTTAATAAAATAAATATTATACTCCCTCCATTCCATATTAATTGACGTTTTAAAATAAAATAAAAGAATTAAGGATTGAATATTTTGATACATATACCCTTAACTAAAGATTTGACCAAATTAAAATATCTATGATAGATTGAAAAGTAGAGATATTGTAGGATTGAGTCCAAGGTGAAAATTGGTAGAATTGATAAAAAAATATGTAAAATGTCAATTAATTGAAAAAGGGAAGAACACCCTAAAATGTCAATTAATGTGGAATACCAGCGGGTAATATTTTGAATGTAACCGAAAGAGATTATATGTAATATAAATATTATTTTCTCTCCATGGAATTTAAGGATCATGTATATATATATATATACACACACATATATATATATATATATATTTAAATCGAGAATATCATTAATCAGCCTCAATTACAACTCTGAACTAAAGAAAAATTAGGATCTATCCATACTATCAGATCAGCTGGTGAAAAGAAAAGCGTGCAAGTCTATGATCAATTACATTAAATAATCCTTAAAAGCTAATTATCATCCACAAGAAGTCAAGAGAAGTAAGACCTGATTTGTGCCTCGTGATTGCATGCACAACAACCAACAAATCGGAAAAAAGTACGAACAAATACCTTCGACTCTGAATCAAGATCGTCAATCTCCATCAAATTTCGTCTCAGGCACTTGTTGATCACAACAGCCTTCAAGTCGAAAGATTCATTGGAGATCGAAGATCGGAGGCCGCACAATGCGTGGAAAGACTTACAAAGGCGCACAGAAATCTCACAAAGGCAAACCTGAGGAGATATATATATATATATATAAAAAAAAAAAGGACAAACAGAAATCTCACAAAGACAAAGCTGAGGAGAGGAAAAAAAAAAGACGAAACAAAACAAAACAAATCAAAATATAAGTATTCCCTCATCCTCCTATGATCAGAAGAGGAGATCTAAACTTTCATGAGATGAAAGAAGAAGGGATCATGATGCATATTTAGATATGATTTGAGTATATCTTTCAAATTGAATATGAGTTTAATATATTTTTTTGGATTGTAGTGAATACGTGGATATGATTTAAATATTTTGGAAGAAAACCTAGGAAGAATTAGTGCAGGCTCAAAGTCGGATAACACCAAACAAATATGAAAATTGTTGTTGTACATCAGGCCCAAACAAATACAACCTTATACTTGTATTAGTTTGTTACTTAACCCTCCTATCCAACCCCCCCTCCCAAAAAAAAAAAAAAGAAAAACCTGCAATGGTTAGCTCATCTACTTTCCGTTGACATTGTTCTATTCCTAAATTCCTTTTAGGAGGAGACATTTACGCGCTTTCACATTTGCTTTTCTCTCTTTTTATAAACTTTTCCTGTTGTGCGCATCATAACTGTGAAACTTGAGACGCCGATGATTATGAATTAATCGAAAAATAATACAAAACTAAAAAATATAGATATAAAAATTCGTAATTTCTAGAGAATTTCAAGCCAATTTTACATTGTGACAAGTACGTCAAGGGACGAATATACACCCTAAGATAGTATTCACAAAATTGTGCTTCTTTTCCTCGCTATTTCCTTCCGGCACATCCACCAGGTACAACTCAATAACCACCGTCACGCCACCATCCCCTCCGCTGCATGAGCGCTGGTAGCAAGTAGATTATAATTCCAGCCACCATTCCCTGCAACACCTGCAGCTAATTGGAATGGCGATACTCCAAACTAGAGGAAGTAGAGGATTGCCGTTTTGGGCCACAGACGAAGTGCACTGATTTTATTTTGGTTTGTGAGTGTGGTGAAGAGACATCATTTTGTTTCTATGATGGAATTTGTTGTGTAATTATATTGCATTTTTCTATAAAATTCCTACTTTACAATTAAGTTTGCCTTTTGTAAAGTGGATTTATCTGTAAATAGGGATGTATTATAAAACTTTAACTTTTGCCGTTTAGAAGTTCGAGTTTGGAAATGAATGATCTTTGTAAGGAAAACACAATTGGGGATTCAGATTTACATGAATCTCCATGACGACCATGAGTGTATTCTCTATTATACTACTGGTTTGTTCCAGAAAATAATAATTATTTTAGAGAAATGTATTTTACGAAAACAAGTTATTCTAGTAAACTATGTTGGGGCTTGGGGAAATATTTTGGAATGGAAGAAAAAATTGTGGCGTGTTACAACATCGCTGTCCTAAAAGATTTACTTGAGTAATCTTCCAAGATACAATAAATCTACTAGGTAATGCTAGGAGCAAGAACAACGAAATTACACACACCCAACAAATATATTGTAATAGAAAATATGAGAACATATTGGATATATATCATTTATTTCTTACCATCAACTTGTTATAAACTTTGATGTAATTTAATATTGATTAACATTATAACTGTTACTAATATTATAGCCAATTATTAGTTATCAATTATAATACTAATGAGTGATTAAAGAGCAATAACTAATACTCCCTCCGTCCCGCTCATATTTGCACACTTTCCGTTTTCGACCGTCCCCACTTAGATTTGCACACTTTCCGTTTTCGGTCGTCCCCACTCAGATTTGCACACTCAAAAAATGGCAAATAAAATCCAAAATTTTGCCCACTACTATTCAACATATTCACAAATTTGTCATTAGTTAATTCAGATTTTTTTTTTTTTAATTATTAACCTTACTTACTTAACATCTTAATTAAAAGCAAACCTATTAAACTAACTGATCCACTAACCCAACCCCAATCCACAAACCCAACCCCGGCCCATTACTTACCTACTCCAGTTTATACTGGAAATCCTAATTAGTTCTTGTGATTCCCTCTCTCTCTCTCTCTCGTCCTCTCTAGAACATCTCTGGTTCTTTGGTGTTCTTCACGAACACAATTTTTTGTGTTGTTCAATATTCTCTTCCTCGACCTCACCAGCTTCTCTAATTCATCTGTTGTTGGCCGGTGTGGTTCAAATCCTCGATTTTCGATGGAGGATTCACCTGAAACCTACCTGATAGCTTACGACTCCGAAAGCTCTTTTGTGGCCGAATCGGAGTTGCAGGAGCCCGATCTGTTGGAATCTAATGCCATTCAGGCCGATTCGTTGGGTTTCTGACAAAAGTTCGCCCGTCCTAGCTCCAGATCTGGTGCCCGATGTAGCGCCGCCGGCTCCTTCCGAGTGGTTTCAGTCCGATGTGCTAAGGAGGGAGTACTTGAAATGTCTGGTGCACTGGGTGCCGTCTGTGAAGATAGTTTAAGTACTATCTCTCCTTTCGTTTGTGGTTTAATTGATGGTTCCTAAATAAAAAAATGATGTTTGTACATTTCTGAATTTTTTTAAGCTGCCCGTTCTGTTTGATTCCTGCTTGGAATTTATGTGGGTGATTTTGATGCCTTTTTTATGTGTTGGCTTAGTTCCTGAACGTTGGTGGCTTGAAAAAAAATTATACACAAGACTGATATTTTTATAACTGTCAAGTTATTGTGATTCCTTACTGGAATTTGTTAGTTGATTTTTATGCGTTCCTGATGTCTAATTTTAAAGCCCGAATGAAGGTGGCTTAAAAAAAATGATGATGTTGTTTGATTCCTGATTTTTTTAATGCTGCCCGTTCTGTTTGATTTCTGATTGGGTGATGTGTTGGATTACTTTAATTGAATGTTGTTGGCTGGAAATTGAAGCTGAAATCTGATGTGTGGCTTAGTATTTCCAGTATTTGTGATTCCTGTTAAAAATATGCTGGCCAATTTATATGCGTTCCTACTATGTTGGGATTAAAGCCTGAATATAGGTGGTTTAAAAAAATGAATGGTCCTGTTTGATTCCTAATTTTTTTTAAAGCTGCCCGTTCTGTTTGATTTCTGATTGGATGATGTGTTGGCTTAGTTTAATTGAATGTTATTGGCTGGAAAAAATGATGCTAAAATCTTATGATGTTCGCTTAGTATTTCCAGTAATTGTGATTGCGGATCAAAATTTGCTGGCTGATTTTTATGCGTTCCTAATGTGTTGGTATTAAAGCCTGAATGTAGGTGGTTAAAAGAAATGATGTTTCTGTTTGATTCCTGATTTTTTTAAAGCTGCCCGTTCTTTTTAATTGAATATTGGTAGCTTAAAAACTCACCTTATGTGTGTGTGTTTTTTTTAAGCTGCCCATTAATAGTGATACCCTATGATGAAATTACTCTGAGGGTTCACCTTACAAACAAAAACTTGATAACAAAATCATGCATTCACTTACTAAAATAATCAAAGTGTTTACAGCTTAAGCAATACATATACATACATATTGTGTTTATGCTGTAAACACAAGATTTGCAAACTTCAACACCATATTTTAAAAACTAGTCATATCCTAAGTCAGCTAGTAACCCTCCTATCTCATACGTACCCCCAGTTTGTTCCATTTCCATTAGATGTTCAATTCCTTGCCTCACCAAGGTTTCATCAACCTCTAGAGTTACTGGTAAGGTGCCTGCTCTAGCAAGTGCTACCTTGCCCATGTGAGGTAGTTTGTAGGTGTTGTTTCCATTTAATTTCATCACCTTAATCATGCATTGTTGCAGACTCAAAAAAATGTTGTTTAATTTTGAAGTCTCTAGGTCTTCATACGATTTAAGCACATTACCTACTAGATCATCCACATTAGTTGAAGGACTTTCCACATGTAGAGACTGAATAGCCCCAAAAATATCCCAAATCAAGCACATTTGTATCGGGGGAATTAGGAGGCTGGCAAATGAGTTGAATGTTGAATCCATTTGATGATGCTGCAACCCTAAAATCTTTATCTTCATTGTTGATATGTGGCTTAGCATTGTCTTGTTGTATGATAATGTGTTTACTTGAATTTTTAGGCCATTTGCTTTTAATTGCTGGAATAATCTAAAAAACTGTTGTGTGAATCAGGCAATGATGATAACAAATGTTTCAAAAAAATTCATGTAATGTAACCAATGTTTCAAAATAATTTCAGAATTAGGAAACATTTTGGATGCTTACTTAACTGATTACCAACAAAATGGGCAATGTTTTAGGCTGAAAATCACTTACCTGATTTAGGAAACGAGATTTGATGACCTCATTTATTATTGATTCGATTAGCTTAGTTACTAATGTCCCTCTTGGCCGGTTAATACTGTTTCTGAGGGCTGGTACTTTTGTTGTGAATGGAAAAATTCCGATTTTTTCATCAAACAAAAGTGCCCCCTCGGGACTGTATTGGGGCCGTGAGACATCACGCATAAACATGACCTTCAGAATAAATCTCTTTGATTTTGCACGCTCTGTTGGGATCAGTTTCTTCAACTAACTTGTACCCTCTTTCAGAAATCCTTTGCATCGTACCTCAATGTGTTGTTTGTTCTGTCCAAATATAAATAACTAAGGCTTTATTTCAGCCGTTGGAGCTTATTTGCTTCGTTTAGAGCAGGTTTAACTGCGTTGGTGTATGGTTTGATCGTTCCTGATTTAACCCACCTTCCAACCTTGCTCTTACTAAAATTGAGCTCCACTGCTAGCCTTCAAATACTGCCCCTTCTTGAGAATGGAATGTTCTTCATTTTATTTGTATCAAGTTGTACTGCTGCTCTTCCACCGTTTAATTTTCTGTCGCTGAACGAAATAGGTACTCCCAGCAACATTTGCCTCTTCGCAGATTCCCATGTGTGCTGAATCGTCCGCCGGCTTACTCCAAATGATGAAGCCGCATCTTTGATTTTGCCGAAATGCACGACTCCATCAGTATTGTTGGCCATCAGAAATTGTGCGACCAAAGCGCGGTCTGATGGAGATTGAGTAGGGCCCTTCCTACGGTTTGTCATTTTTTTTGTGTAAAACTGTTTCTGATTTTTTCTAGTAGTTGAGCAACATTGAATGATGCATTAAATGTTGTTATGTGTGTTTATATAAGACATCTTTGATTTGATCAAAATTGAAGAGGGAAATTTAAATGTATTTCAGTTATGACGTTTGATTTTTTGAGTTGGAGGGAAAAATGTGCCCCTATAAAGTGCTGTAAATTGAGATTTGAAGGCTTGTTATCAATGGAATTCAGATTCTGAATTTAATTGTATGAATTTATTCAGGTATTTTTTGTACTTTCAAGTTTTTTAGCGATATTCAGTTTTTTTTTATTCAGGTTTTTTGACCCATAGCTAACTGTAGTTAAAAAATGGGCTCAGATTAATGAGTTAATCAGGCTCCTGATTTTTTGGTTAACAGCTTTGAAAAGTCAACAGAAAAGCAAAAAACAGTTTTTTCTTAACCTCCATGTCCGTCCCTGCGTGCAAATTTGAGCGGAACGGAGGGAGTAATTCAAATACCTAATTATACAATTATATTACAATATAATAAAAACTTACTACAATATATAAATAATTTATTTTGAAATAAATATTTTTCAACAATCACCATATATTCCAAAAGAAACTATTTATAGAAAATAATAAAAAAAAAAACGTATATTATTGGGTTAAGAGTGTAGAATGCATCGAATCTGATGTCTTTTGGACTATGAAACAGACTTAGAGTTTTAGTGAAGTTTTAATTATTATGAACTAAAGTCTCTTTAGTGTAAGTTAAAATTCTTATCAATCACATCTCATACATAGTTTCGTTGTTCAACACGGAGTTGCACTTTATTGGTCATGCGCGTGCCTGTTAGTTCATGAGTGCTCTAAAGGCTTAGCTACTATCTCATGGGAGCGACCCACTCCACACTCATATAGGTGAGTTCATAAAGTATATTCTCACATAAAATACCACCCACAAGAGATATGACACTCATTAAAAGCGGGACAAAAAGGTCTAGGTTTTCCTCTCAATTTCGTAGTCTAGCACAACATGTTGGGACTTGACTGGGCCCCTAATGATGCAAATCAAGATACGAATCCACAAGATCTCGTTCATGATCCAATTGGACCAGTTACAAGAGCACAAGTTAAGAGGTTCAAAGAAGTACTCAATTGACTAATTCAAGAAGTTTGAGCTCAAGAGACGATCATGAGGCCCATAGGAGATGAAATGACTTGTTGATCCAAGGCCCTTTAATTTGCTAGAGTTTTGGCCGCACTGTCGAGTGCAGTCAAATTAGTTATTAATTCCTAACTATTCCTTTTCTAAATAGTAGACAGTGCAAGTCAGGGTTGATCCTACAGAGAACAGAATTGTATTATTGTATTTAACTTAATTATGCAAATAATAATAATAATAATAATAATAATAATAATAATAATAATAATAATAATAATAATAATAATAATAATAATAATAATAATAATAATAATAATAATAATAATAATAATAATAATAATAAAGTATCGGGGGAGTTTGATTAGAATTGAGTGACTAATGCAGCTAACAACTAAACTAATAAACTAAGATGAATTCACATATGAGAAGAAATTCTCGTCTTTAACCTAGTATCCCCCTAGTCTGGATTATCCTCGTAATTAATGCAACTGCTTGACAAATTAATTCTGAAATCCCTATCCCAGGAATTAACAAGTACGCTCTGCTAACCCTTGTTACCCCTTAAGTGAAACTAATCACATGTACGCTTAGCAATTAATCTATCCGATTAAGTGGTCCTAGGATATGATCGCTGAACACCGTTAATCGAACGCATAAGGTATTAGGGTAACGAAATAGGTACGGTGTTGTACTCACAAGCTCGGTACAAGTGACCACGACTTATGTTATCCTAACGAATAAATCCACTATATGCTACTAGTAGACATAATTTCATAACAATTACAGATTATGATTTATGGCCTAGGAACAATTATATGATTACTACTCGGGTGATCAATGTAAATAACAACCACATAAAATATTTAAAGAATCCGAATAATATAAATAATCTCATAACATAATTAAATCAAACAGTTACTGTAAGAACTACGAAAACATCCTCCTAGGGTTCAACATCAGTTAAAGACGAGAATTTAGCCAATCATAGCGATGACTAAAAACAAACTACTAATGAAAGAAATAAACATGAAACTATAAAAAATCCGAGATGCAGAATCTTGATTCTTCGTGTACTTCAAATTCCCAAGTCTGTGCTTCAAAATCAATGTCAAAGTCCATATTTTCGGACTTGAGGTCTTTTTTTTTATAGATGGGGATGAAGTGAGCTTGAGTTGGGCTTGAAAATGCAATTTTCGAGCAAATCCTGTGTTGACCAGATTTGTGTCTCTGTCTCGGCCGAGAGCCATGTATAAAGTTCTTGGCCGAGACAAACTGTCTTGGCCGAGCCATTCCTCCAGCTGCAAATATGATTTTTCACTGTTCTTTTATCTCGGCCGAGACTGTTTGTCTCGGCCGAGCACAACTTTCTCATGCTTGGCTCGAATTTGCTTCGTTTTAGACTTGCAAAACTTGTTTCTTCGTCCATCTTCAGTCGAGTTCGACTTTTCGATCTAGATTTACCCAAATAACTTCAAAACAAGTCAAACAACATTAAATTGTCCAATAATGCAAATATGAACAATACACGGTCAATTACGCATACAAATGTCACTAAATGAACACTTAAATCGACCTATTATGCATGCATAAACACATGTACCAAGTTTCTAGAAGGCTGAATATCAATTCAGTAATTAATATTATTATATTAGTATTATACTCCCTCCATCCCGCTCAGTTTTTTATGTAGGGACGGGCACGTATATTAAGAAAAAAAATTATTTTTGCTTTTTAGTTGACTTTTTCAAAGGTGGAGATTGAGGGTGGAAATTATAAGAGAAATTTCCTTTTTAAGGGTGTGTAAAACTAAATGGGACGGACCGAAACAGAAAGTATGCAAAACTGAGCGGGACGGAGGGAGTATTAATTAGTATTTCTGAAAACATGGAGACCAAGTTTAGTTAGTTACCTTATTACTTTAGATTTCTGAGATTTTTCCTGATTCTGTTAGGAGAAGATCTCCAGTTTTCAGCCTATAAATAGGCTCCTTTATTTTTGAAACTAACACACCATTCATCAATAATATTTGTGAGTTTTATCTCTTTGTAGTTCTTTCAAATTGTTCGAACTTATCGAAAATTCTTTCCATGGCGTTCACCATTGACTTATCGAATCGCTTTCCATTCTTTTTGTGGCTTCTTCGTTATTCCAAGGTTCTTGTTTCACATACTAACATCGAGTTGAGGTTTCTATACCGAAGTTCGTGGGTTGATGAATCAGGGGTTGGTGATTCAACCATCTGTTCCGTTTGTATATACACGTTTTTCGCTTTGAATTCTCGTGACAACGCTAAATTGTGATCGAGGATCGTATCACCTGATCTCCAGATTGGTATGATATTGCCCGCTTTAGGCTTAGCTCGCACAGATTCATTTTTGAGCTAACTCCAAAATGCCTCATAGAAAATGAGATACTTCAATGCTAATAAATCGCATGATCTTCCTATGTAATCTGATGTGGGACTTTGTTGATAATCCCATAAATCCTCCCTTTCAAACAAAGGACTACCGAACCTCCCCTCAAACGACAATCACCATCTCTCTCATCAACTAGTCATGCCTGCTCCATCCAGTCGACTAGCCATCACCACGGCATATGGGCACACACTTTAGGTGGAATCCATGGCCGTTGGAGAGCCTGCCTCTACCCAGGTGCACCTCACCTAGATCGTAGCACCGGACCTCTGCAAGTGCATCTCATTTGGTCCGTAGAGCACCCCTACCTAGGTGTACCTCACGTGGTCCGTAGAGCCGGAGCTGTCGTCTCTGTGGTCCATAGAGCCCGCCCTACCCCGATGTACCTCACTTGGTCCGTAGAGCCAGACTTGTCGTCTCTGCAAAGGAATCAACCCTACTTAGGTGTACTTCACCTAGTTTGTAAAGTCAGACATGTCGTCTCTGCCGCTTTGTTTGGCACTCCGAGGATCTCCACCACATTGATTCAGGTTGGGATCATGGCTTTGATACCATTTGTAGGTCCCTGAAGGGTCCCTGATCTCCACATTGGTATGATATCATCCACTTAAGGCCAAGTCCGCATAGATTTGTTTTTGGGCCAACTCCCAAAAGGCCCCATACTAATTGAGATATGTCTTTCATTATATGCACATGATCCTTCCCTTATACATCCGATGTGGGACTTTGTTGGACAATCCCAACAGTCCTTCCCATCAAACAAAGGACCACCAAACCTCTCTTTTTTTACGACAGTCACTATATTCCTATCTCCGGAAGACATTTGCTCGATCCAGTCAACTAGCCATCTCCAATGCATCTGGGACACATGCCTTACATGGAGTCCATGGTTTACCGCCTTTGGAGAGCCCGCTCTGTCGAAGTGGGATCGCACTTGGTTCGTAGGGTCGTCTTCTTGAGGATCCACCTGTGCTTGTCTTACCCAAGTGGGGTCATCCTGTCGTCTTCTTAAGGCTCCACTGCTACTTGTTTGGCTCCGAGGATCTCTGCCACATCAACTTTTCTTGGGACCATGGCTCTGATACCCATTTTTAGGAATTATGGTACAATTAATTGAGAATTTAATAGGGTGAAATATAAAAAACACAAATTTATTAATCCAGTTTGTCAAGAATGATTACGTCTTGGGGGGAGAGGGGCTCTACCACGCCAGGAGATAACTAATAATTTCAGTGATCACAAATATAATGAATCAGAGGGTTATTTATAACCAAAGTTGGGTCGTGGACCTAAAAGCCCATTCATCTAGAATCAAAGGGTTATTTATAACACAAGTTAGATCGCCACGATTAGGGAGGGCGTGAAGTAGTCGATCAGGCTCCATAACTCAACAATCTCCCACCTGGAGACTGACTTCAAATATAATTTGTCTCCTCTATCTCATCGATTCCTCTCACTGGTAGTAGTGCCACGCCTTCATCTCGGTTTCTAAGGCCAATTGAAGCCATGCATATCTTCACCTTCTCCAAGGTCACTACCTTAATCAACATATCAGCAAGATTCTCACTTCCTTGAATCTTCATTAGCTGCAAAACCTTATTCTCTACGAGGTAATGGATGTAATGATACCTCAAATTAATGTGTTTCTTTCTCGAGTGAAAAGCTGAAATTTTTTGCTAAGTGAATAGCACTCTAACTATCATTTCAGACAATATTATCCTTGTGCTCTTCCCAATTCACACAAGATATTTTGCTACCATACTATCTCTTTACTAGCCTTCGTCACTGCTACATACTTTGCTTCTGCAGTGGATTGTGTTACGATCTTCTGCAACTTAGAAGCTCAAGAAATTGTTGCACCACCAATAGAGATGTAAATGGGTCGGGTCGGGTACGGGTATGCTTCCCCTATACCCTACCCTATTTGATTCGGATACGGGTACGGGTAATACCCGTTGGGTAATCAGGTTACCCAATTGATATATAAAAAATATATAAATAATATGTAATATGTATATATATCATATATAATGTGATATAATAAATCAAATATAACATATATATAATGTAAATGTTACATTATATGTTATTTTATATATAAAATCATATATTATAAACATAATATATTAAATTTAATGATAATTAAAATAATACATAAGTATGTAATCGAGTAGGCGAGTAGGGTGATCGGGTAGGGTAAACGGGTAATATGCTAAACCCGTACCCTACCCTACCTGATGGAAAAAATATCGGGTTCGGGCGATACCTGACCCTATTACTTGTTTACCCGTCGGATAGGGTTACCCGCGGGTAAAATTGACATCCCTAACCACCAAGAGTAACACATACCCGGTTATACTTCTCCTTTTGTCAAGACAAGTTGATGCTAAATCTGCATTAATGTACCCTGCCAATTCAACACATTTGCCTTCAAAACATAAGGCTCTCTTTGTAGTACCTCTCAAGTACTGAAGATCCATTTTACTGCTCCCCAATGTTGCTTACCTGGATTACCCATAAACCAACTAACTACTCCCAACTCATGTGTAATGTCAGGTTTTGTACACACCATAACATACATTAGGTTGGCCACTATTGAAGCATATGGAGTTTTCTACATGTGGGCTCACTCCTCTTGTACCACTATAATGGAGCATGTTTCATACCATACAAGATCTTCAATTTGCAAACAAGCTCATAGTTCCCTTCTGACAAGTGTCTCTTTTGTTTCATCATGTAAATGTTCTCTACTAAGTCACCATGAAGAAAGACCGTTTTCATATCCATCTTCTCTAACATCAAGTTCTCTGCAACCACCATACTCAAAACTAGCCATATGGTGGTTAACTTCACTGCAGGAGTAAAAATGTATGTATAATCAATACCATATTTCTGCTCAAACCCTTCCACAACCTGTCCTTCCTTGTATTGCTTGATTCCATCTGCCACCCCTTTAGTTATGTATACCCACTTGTTATGCATTGCCTTTTCCCTTTTGGGAGCTCAACTAGTTCCCAAGTCTCGTTAGCCTTCAATGAATTCATCTCATCATCCATCCCAAGTTTCCACTTGCTCACATGTTCATTACGTGTAGCCTCTGCGTAACATTCAGGCTCACCACCATCAGTTAATGTAACGACCCAATTTTTAAAAGAATTTACTAAACACTCAAAGACCACTTAAAGATCACTTATTACGCCAGATAATCAGAATAAAGCTCCAAACTAAATAAAGAATACCGGAATGTTAAATAATACTTAATTTGAAAGGACTATCTAATAGGAAGAATCAATTCCCTAAGTTATTATGTTATAATAAAAGTAATAATAGTGATGATAATAAGCTAAGAATTGATATAACAACTAGCCCCTACGTCACAGTCAACTAATTTTAATAGAAGAAATAATTTAAGCAGACCTATTATTTCGTTCCAACTTAAATATAAATATTATTCTTTAGCAGCGGAAAACAAAGTTCTAATTAATTAAAACATGTAAAGTAATCAAAATCTCCATAAGCTCAAAAGTAAATCCATAAGTATCAAATAGTCTAAGCACTTATCAATTAGGCCTAATCAACTACCTAGACAATTTAAAATCCAACTGTAAACACAAGAAAGAAAAATTAATAATTCAATTAAACATAAATATCACTAAAAGATTCATATGCTTGACCGCTCGCCTCAACTCTCATCACGCAACTCCAATGTGAGCTTCCTTCAGCTTGTGGAGATTATACAAGTCAATATAAAAAATACAGTTGAAGCATCATATGAAATAACAATTAACTTATAACATAACATACCATAACATAACATACGCGTGCACAGGTTTCTCTGGATCACAACTTATAGGATTGGTCAATCAACTTATAAATGCAACTTAATTCTTGCATTTCATACCATAAGTTAAACATATACATATCAAACACATATAAATGTAAAGACAAGTAAGAAACCCCACCTTAAAAGTAATTTGGATGAAAATCTGAAAACTTTCACTCAAGCGTCTAACTACCGTGTTCTTGATCAGGGTAACCTACAATTATATATCTTGCGTCTTAATTATTCAATATTAAATATTAAAGCTTTATGGAATTCACTCATTGAAATACATAGTAATAGTAATTTAAAAGGAGACGAATGGGTTTTGGTTTGGTCAATAAGAATGATTAAACGGGAATATTGGAAATGAGAAGATTGGATGGCAAAACTTTAATTAAGGATAGTGACATAAATGGAGATAATAGGAAGTTGGTTTAAGGGAACTAAAACTCCATTGATGTTCATGCTTCTTGATTAGATGAAACAGTGCCCGCCCCCATCCCCTTATCCCTTCCCAGATTTGCAACTCTCATACACAATCAAAATACCACATACACGCACACACACATACACACAATCCAGCGATACACCCGTAAGACTTACAACCACGTACTTAATTACACACACACACACATAACATAGTAATATACACCAGAGACGCACACACACACTAACAAACACTTAAAAGTTAAAACACACATGAATGTACTAATTATATACTACAGCCATACACACCCACTTGCACACACAATATTCGTGTGCACACGCACACACGTGCATATCATTAAACATACACACATGCACACATTGAACCGCCAAGACACACCTAATCAAACTCACGTACATCCACGCACACACTCACATCCAAATGCACACACAGACAGGAACACACGTACTCATTACCCCAGTCGGGATTGATTAAAGATTTGAAGGAATTAGAGAAAAAACTATTTTTTTTCCATCTTTCATAAAAAGGACGGGCCGCTGGCCAAGAATCCTAAAATAATAATTAAGAGGGGAATATGTGTTACCTCCTACTCCTATTGCTGCTTTGAGACAAGGAAGATAAATGTTGCTTTAGAAGAGTGTAGGCTTTTCAATAATTTCTTCAACGTATTATTTGTTTCCAAGTAGGCTGATAATGAGTTAGGGTGTATATGTAGTTCGGATAAACTAGTCATCTATTAGGTTTAGGATTAGCGGATACATCTTAAGAGATTAGGAATACTAATTTCATAAATATCGGAATTCTGATCAAGAAACACGCTAATATCGACACTTCACGGAAATGCAGTTGGAATAATAATTCATGACTTGGGCTAACTAATGGGTCATGCTCATAAAATTAAAATAATAACTTTGAGCCCAAATAAATAAGGATTATGGCCCCTAATAAATAATGAAGCATGAAATGGGCTAATTAATACGAGACTTGAACATGATAATAATATCATACATATTGGGCTCAATTATAAATTCAAGATATAATTTCACTATAATTAACTTATAGTAAATAATAATATTTTTTGGCCTAGAAATATAGTTAAGCCAAAACTTGAAAAAATATTAATCCAGCAATAAATAAAATATTAATATGGAAATAAATAAAATAATAGACGGAAAAAAAAAGCTGGGAGTTACAGTTAACAACAAGTAATAAAGGGAGGTAGAATACCTATCAGGTGATCCACCTTGCTCCCACCTGAGTTCGAAATGTCTAAGTTGATGAAATGTTTCTCATAACCAACAGATTCAGATGCACTCAACTTGTCTTTGTATAAAATATGCTCATTAAATATGACATCTCCACTACAAAATTACCTTATAATTCCGTTCATCCCAAAATCGATAGCCAAATTCATCACCATAATATCCAATAAATATACACTTAATAGATTTAGCATCCAACTTACTTCTTGCAGCACCATCAATATGAACATCTGAAATATAACCAAATACTCAAAGGAAAGGCATATTTACTTCTTTACCAGTCCAGGCCTCATATGGTATGTAATTTCTGAAGGGAATTTAGGGTCCTCTGTTCATCAAGTAAGTTGCAGTGTTAACTGCATCTGCTAAAAATATTTTCAGAAGCCCGCACTTCAATCTCATGCTTCTAGCACGTTTACACAAAGTTTCGTTCATACATTTTGCAACACCACTTTGTTGAGGGGTTCCTCTCACAGTTATCTCCATGCGAATTCCAATCGCTGCACAAAATTCTTTGAACTCACTGAGCTCATACTCTCCACCTTTATTAGATCTCAAACACTTCACGCGGAGACCCGTCTTAGTTTCTACAAAAACCTTCCACTTCCTGAGAGCATCAAAGATGCCAGACTTATTTTTCAGATAATAAACTCATACCTTTCTCGTAGAATCGTCAATGAAAGTCATGTAATATGGCGCTCCACTAAGAGATGTCATCAGTGTTGGACCCAATAAGTCGTTGCCAATTATTATGACCCATATTAATCTGATTTATATGAATCTCTAATCACACGTGATGGGTTACCATCACTTGTTAATACTCAAAGTGGCTTTAAAGTATGGTCCCGTTCCACTCGATGTTTTATAAATAACTTATCATTTCATATTTTACGTGATTTTTAGGCACATATTCATAGCTTAAATGGTGTATTTTGCTTAAATTAGTATTTCCTAACCTGTGTTTTCGTATGTTTGACGGATTTTTCCTTTTATTTGTTTTGTAGTATTTTCAATACAAAACAACACATTTTTAGAGTTAATTGTGGAATCGCAAGTCTAAAACAGATTAAAAAGAAGGTTTGGAAGGGAGTGATTGAAGAATTGGGTCCAAAATAGCTTTTGGATAGGCCCAAGATGGAGTAGAGAAGCCCAAAGACAAGTTAAAAAAGAAGAAATCAAGCAGCAATTACTTGACTGAATAGAATAATAGTTCGGTCATGGAAGCTTCATAGGGCCATAACATATGCAAGAAAGAAGCGTATGCTCGACCGAACAACATAGGTGGTTCGGTTGTGCACTCTCTACAATTCAAGAATGTTTGCAGATGAAGAACGTTTGCTCGACCAAATAGGTTGGTGGTCGGGTTGTGCAAAACGTCGTGTTTTCTGATGGCTGACACATTTTTATAGGTTTTATCCAAATTAAGCTCGATTTGAACCTACTGTTGTGTACTCCTATAAATACCTAGCCTTGGGATTTGTTGAGACACCGAAGTTACTTTATGTTTTCAGCAGTGTATTTCAATACATTCATAGTTTAGGGTATTTTTAAGAGTAGTTTGCCAAGGAGTCGGAAAAGACGGTGGAGATTCTTCCACCGAAATTAATCAGTGACTGTAGTATTCTAACTCTCGTAATTAAGTTTTTTCTTATTTGTTGAGCAATGAAGTTATTTATAATATTTGTTGTTTTCTTTTATATTTCTATAGAGTAGTCATGTTATATATATAGGTTATAGAGTAGGTTTTAATTACGAATGTGAATGTTTATATGTATGCTATAATTGCGTGTTATTGTCGTTATTCAATGTGTTGAGATTTGTTGTTGTTAGAGTAGTCTAATCACCTAGACTAGCACTCTAGAATCACATACCCAATATAGGACCAGAAGATGAGGGTATTGATGGTCAAACAACACTCAACATAATATATATACTGAGAAATCGAAAAAATAAGGCCATACTGTGGGGTATTTCCTAGGCACTTTTAGGATTTATAGGCACTTCAACTGGGAGGGTTGTCTGTTGCCTATAATCCACATCTTAGGCACTTTGAAAGGAGGTTTAAGATATATAATCGTGAAGCCAACATAACAATAAGACACATCAATTATAGTTATATATACGCAGTTACACGTGTAGTTGTCTAAACAACCCTACTAATTCTAATGGTATACTCAATTTTACGTAATAATTAGACATGCAAAAATGGAGAATCACATACATAAGATAATAAAAGCACTAAATTGAACACAATTAGGATGGGAATCACAAATCGAGAATCATGAAAATGTGACATTGTTTAATTTTTTAAAATAATATGTATGGAAAAAAATCAAAATTCCACATACATAACATATTCAATAAGGGGAATGTATTGTACGTTATTATTGCGTTGAAGGAATGAGGAAGAGAGAGACCTTGTATTTCCTCTCTTATTTTCGTAACCCCTCTCGCCCTCTCACATCTATATCTGAATACATTTCAATTAGCTCTCTTGTATATGGATTCACTCCAGGAGGCTCACCACATGAGCTACCCATTAATAATTAATCCATTTTTTCATAATTATTAATTATATCAACCAAATGTTTTGCAAACTCTGAATGAGTAGTTCATGAATTCTAGGGCTTGAAATTTGCCAAGAAGATAGACTATTGTAGTTCTTTTGTTACAAGTATTTTCTTATTATTTATTAGTCATGCTTCATTTATCTATTTGCTAGTTTAATCATATTGGTCATGTGATTATGCTTATTTCCTTAGTTGAATTAAGATCGGGAGATGAGATTCAATTATTGAACTAATGAATGCATGACTTGTTTAATTGTTAAACCGGAAGATTGATAATAGACGTGAGGGGAATATAATCTTATGATATTGTAGAGTTATAGGAATACAAACTTTGACAATTAATATATGGGTAAGCTAGCTCAAGAAAGTGGTTAATTTATAATGTGATTATTCTCATAAGAAGACTATTAAAAAGAGCGTGTCTTATTGAATGAACACTTTTTATATGTTAGATAAAATCAAAACTCTAGGATTCGTCATTGTTTGTTGGAATCGTTTTAATTAAATCTTACTCTTGTTCAATTGTTACTTTAGTTTGTCATATTTCTTTTATTTGCCATAATAATTAATCATCATACATCAATTTGTGTCATTTAGATAACTGTAGGTTATTGAATATCACAATATTTACTACCACCCTGAATCAATGTGTGGTCATTTAGATAAAAGTAGGTTACTGAGTATCACAGTACTTACCACCCTGAATCAATTTGTGGTCATCTAGATAAAACTAGGTCGAAAATCACTGTACATACTACCAATGATCCATGTTCTTGTTCACCTCTACTATATGCTACGTCTTATACTTGTGGTTTAGTACTAAATATTAGGCGAAGACTTGTCAAATACTTCATATTTGCTTCACAAATGCTCGTAACTTTACAAACATCCAAAATATATAACTTACTTGAAAAGAGAAAACGTGTAATATCTTCACAAATAAAGAATTAAGCAAGATCTATCAAATTATGCATATATTTCTCATAAAATTAATATCAAATAAGCCTCTAAACACATGCAAAAACCATGTTTATCCTTAAAAACTTGTTTATTGAAGTTTATACCGCAATTGTTTATATGGTGTAATTAGAGATAGCGGTGGTCAAAAGTGGCATATCAACATTGACTAATCTAAAAGTTAATTACTCAACTTAATAATACAATTTTATCTAGATGATCGAATCTGATTTTATTTTTAAGCTAAGAAGTTAAATTAAAGAAAATAAAATAGAATAACTACTTAGGATCAAAACTAGAAAAATACAAGGAGAAAAACAATAATAAAAATGAATTATATAGTATTCTTTTAGCATATATAAAGTTTGAGGATGAATGGTAACATGTAATACAAATATATATATAAACATATATATCATATATATATATATATATATATATCATACTAAGTAAATTATAATATTCAATGTTTTTAATAAGTTCAACTAATTAAATATCTAATATTAAGTTGAATTAGGTTTCCATATATGTTCATGTTTAGTTAAAAAATAAACATGAAAAATTATAAAGGAAAAAAAATATTTCCCCAAGATTGATTCTTATATAAAATATTTTATGAGTTTACATACAAGATAACTCCAATCATAAATATATTTAAAAAAAATTTAAGAAATAAATTTCTATATTCGGATGAATTGAATCTCCAATGTCCATACGCTACGCTCATTATTATAAATGGAGTTGATTTGAATCTCAAATATCCATACAATGAGTTCATTAGTAAAATGGAGTTGGAATGTTTGTTTATATTCAAAAAATTTGTAAGAAACATGTATATTGTTTTACTCTACTTTTTTATATAACACTTTTTAAAAGAAAAGAATTATATAAATGTTAAACTTCATTAAAAAAATTAAAAAACAATATTCAAAAGTAGGTAATGAATTTCTATATTTAGATTAATTGAGTCTTGCTTATCATTATTAAAAATGTAGTTGACTTGAAGTCTAATATCCATACTATGAGTTATTAATATCAGTGGAGTTGAAATGGTTGTTTATATTCAAAAGATTTATAAAAAACATTTATACTTTTTTATCACATTTTTATATAATACATTTTGAAATATATAAGTTATATAGATTTAAAAAGATAATATACAATTTAACTTTTCACATGTAAGACATGTACTAGTAAAAAATAATATTTCTAAATATACATTTTTTTTTTTTTTTATTTCGTACTCAGTGATAACAATGGGGTAGGCTATGGCGGGTATTTAAATATCTAAACCTCAAATATGATGTATCTAACATTTAAAATAGGGAAAACAAGACATTAGCAAACCGAACTAAATTTAGGTATAGATATATTTAAGAGATGGAATATCAAATAAACAGCAATATTCTCTTTTGTCCAGCGTCTGGCGTGGGGTTTTAACTCAACCAGTCTCTCAAAGGCTAGAAGTGATGGCCCAAGGTTCGCCTCTTGGTAGAAGAGTGTGTGGTTCACCAAATCACCGTCGTTCAATCGAAGAACGACAAGCCGTGGTTTTAAGCACTTCGTTCTTTCTACGCAAAAATCGTACAAACTCCAGCTTATAACGACGATAGTAGTACGTATTTAACTAGCACATACGAATCTTTGCGCCAGTTGGGAGGAAATCCATTATTCTATTGAAGATCTCTCGATTTATATATAAAATTATACTAATAAAAAATATTTAAAAAGAAAATTAAAAAGAATAAAAATTACCTCATGTCCTCTTGCTTGTATGGCTTGCATCACTTCAGGATGGTTGGGTGTGATTTCACGCGCAATCTCAACGAGCTCCCTCTTTGTCAAGAATGACATAATTGTTTCTATCATTGCAATCTGATCCCGATTCATTATTTTGTCTTGAGAAAAAATAGCTAAAAAAGATTGATTAGCGATGATGTGTCAATGATGAGTCAATTTTTAAAAAGAATTTTGAAACATAGGCGAGCATGATAGTCAAACTTGATATGAAATTGAGCATGTATGTAGAATGATGATCACTTCAACCATTATTTTCTTTCAATGTAAATTGTTGGTCATTATGTATGTATATCTGACCGCGCTGTCTAGGCACGTCAAATTAACTACCTTCTCTACCTCCACTAACTAGTAGCAGTGATAAGCAAGGGTCGAATCCCATAAGGAGCGGATGAATTAATTATGCCTCTAATATTAATAATTAACAACAAAAATAAATAAAAGGGGGTTTTGCGTTTTAATAATCTACTTACTAAACTAAATAAATAAACAATTATAATGCTAAAGACCTCAAAGACTCAATATAGCAATACTAACTTGACTTAAATCAATATCAAAATAATACTAGTTCTCAGTTCAGTATCCTCTTATTCGTATATAAATTAATTAACTAATTAAACTTGATTATTTATCCACAACCTTCTAACCCTAGACCGACAACAAGCTCTGTCGCCCGAATTATCCCTTAAGATTAGTTAACTAAGATAAGATCATTAGCTAACCCTATTTAATTGAACAGCCTAGAACAAGCTCTCTAGGTTTAATTAAACGTATTAATAATTAGGATAATAGGTCAGACTAGACTCCAAATACACACGCTCGATTCGGATGGCCTAGATTTATGTTACCCCTAATGAATATTAATCGTTATTGCTACTCGCGATTATAAAATTATAATAATTACGGATTACACTTTTATAACCTAGCAGTGATGAATTAATAACCTAATTCGATGGGCCCTATTAAATCAAGGAATCAATCAATCATGGTTCATAAGAACAAGTAACACAAATAAGTTGTAAAATAAAAATTAAAATTTAACTACGGATCAATTAATCATAAAAACGAATAGGGTTCAACCTCCCTTCGAGCTAGTATAAAATAAATTAGTTATTCATAATTAAACTATTGTCTAATATCTGATAAAAGCAAACATAATTAAATAAACGGAATTAAAGGAATTAAACGAAGGTTGAAGAAGGCGTCCTAGACTCTCGCTCTCTGTTCCACGCTCAAAACCTCTTACTGGATGCTTGGATTCTTCCCGTTCCTCACGCTGACCTCTTCTTTTATAAACAAAATCTTGGCCCTTTTCCTTCAACAAAACAAATAAATTGATCATGGGCCACCGCCTTTTTTTAATTCATGTGGCCCAATGATCTTCTCCATCCAACATCAACCCACGTTCATTAATCCATTAGAACTCCAAATCCACGCTTCCAAGTGGGCCTCTGCCTCCAACAATCATGATAAACCCATAGTGGGCCCTCTATTTAAATCAAAGGCCTAGTTCGCAATTTCTCTTCTCTTTATGGGCCAACGGCCCTTCTTTTCCACGCGGCTCCTCTTTTAACTGGGTCAATTCCGTCTCAGTTCTTTCTTTACTCGTCGATCCAATTCAATAAATTCAAATTACTCCAAATTCGCTACAATTTCACAATAAACGCACTTTCGGAGTATTTGACTTAAGTCTGCAGATAAGTAGAAAAATAACAATGCATAGCAAATAAAATGCAATAAAATCACATTCCTATCAATATAAATAATGCACATTTTTCTACTTATCAATATCTCTAGAACTTGCCTTGTGTCTGTTTTAGAATCATCAATTATACCTTGTGTCTTTCTTTTAGCCGATTTTAAGGTTAAATTAATCTTTTCCGATATTGTATAAAATAATCCCTAGTCACTCACTTTGAGCCTTTAAGCTATGTTTTACATAGCCGAATATTACAAGCCTATAACCACTTCTTTTAACCTTTGTCCTTTGACTTGGACTAATTGAGTATGAGGGAGGTGGATTGGAAGGTAGGGTCAAAAAGCACAATGGTTGAGAAAAGTTCGGTGAAGAAGATACATATGTTATAGGCGAAAGACTCATTGAATTAGCCGCTCCTAGTTTACTTTATGTTATTTCTATTTTTATTGTTTTAAAAAATCAAAAAGAAAAAAGAATAGGAGAACAGGAAAAAAAAAGTATGTTTGTTTTATTTTCAATTTTATTTTTTTAGGAAGGGGTTAATGAGAAAAGTGATTATGTGTTTTAAGTGTATATTCTTCGAAACCAGTTGAGTAGTCCCAAATGGTACTTAACTCGTAGTGAAGTTGAATCACTTAATTGATGTAGTGCCTTGAAGTATATCGATGGGGTGATGAAGTCATATGTATGACTTTCTGAGATTTGAGAGTGAAGAATGAGCAAACATTGATTGAGCGGCAGTTGGGTTAGGAATAACTTGATTAGTCCAAGAATAAGTCATGTTTACCCAAATTTATCCTACCTTACCTTATTACAACAAAAAATAAAGACATATTTGATTCTTTGTTCACATGTGTCGAGTTTGAAGCATATGTTAGACAATAGATAAGCATATGGTAGACTGTGTATGTGTTACAGCTTGAGTGTAAACACGTCCCATTTTATACACTTCAGAGATGAGCGATGCACTTATCTGTTGAGGATCATCTATTTGAAGTGTCATGTCTCGAAAGTAGTGGATATATGTCATATCAAATATGCTCATTAGTCTTTGGCAATGTTTGGTTGGGGCTGGGGTGGCTGGGCTGGGGGAAGTAGTTGGAGTTAGTGGCTGGGGGAAGTAGCTGGAGATGTTTGGTTGGGTGGCTGGGGTTGTGATTGGAGTGTGATATTTAATTATTAATTGTAAAATGTGATGTGATATGTGTAAGAGGTAGTTATTAATGATTGGGAGAATGATTAAAATAGTGTTTGGATTTGTGATTGATGTACGCCACCAAACCCTAATACCCCGGCTTGACCAAACCAGCCCAAAGAAACATGAGGTTGGGTTGGCCCAACTGATGAGAGATTGGGCCAACCCCAACCAAACATGCCCTTTGTTATTTATTTTTGAAAATATTCTGAAACTAGATTGGGTCAACCCCAAACTAAACTAGATTTGTCGTCTAAATCGCCCTAATGCTTGAGTTCTTGTCGCGCAAAACCGTTCCTAGATTGTTCAGAATTATCTGTGACCCCAACGCGACCGTGCCATAACTTGGCTGCATTGATGAGAAACGGCCACGTTCGTCAGGCTGTTCAGATCCAGATCACGCGTTTTAACCTAGTTTTGGCCCGTTTTCACCCCCAATTCGTCCCAAACTTCTAAATAGAGATCTTCAAGTCTGAAAATCGGCATCTTATATTATACGAAGTAATCCATAGACTTGGATTAAAGAGCAAGGAACATGGAGAATCAAGATCCAAGACTTCGAGTTTTATTGTTTGCATCTTTGTTTTTACATGTTCAAGATGTTTATCTACGAATTCTTAGATATAATTGTGAACATGAGTAACTAATTTTCCTTGTGTTTTATGGTTAGATAGTAAATTACGACCAACGATGTTTTTATTTCGTTTTATATATTATAGAGTCCATTTTTATTGTTTATCTATATGCTTGTGATTAATTCATGAAATTATCAGCTTGATCACTTATTTTATTCTACATGCTTAATAATTCGACGTCCGAGAGGAGAGGGTTATTAATAGGCTTACAACATATATTATAGGTCTCGATAATTATCCAAGAGGAGTGAGATATCTGTGTGGACATAAGTTTAGAGTCTTTTTTGAGTCGCATATGTAATAGTTAGCCCGAGCGGGTAATTATTCATAAATGATTTACATGTTAGCATCGTTCAAGAGGTTGGCTAATTAAGAATAGCACCACCTAACAAACAATAGAAATTAGTCTAAAAAACTAGAATAGTAAGATAATCAAACATAGAAGATTATAATTGAAATCGACACCCTAGTATATGTCTTTTATCTGATTGAACTCTTCGCTTATTTGCCTACTTTATTTTTAAGCATCTGCTATATTTTGTTTATTATTTTTCTTGCACTTCAGTTTTAGGAAGCAATCAGCTTTCGAGAGTCTAGATAAGGTTGAATTGTTAGAATCGACGTATTAAGTTGACATAGGTACACATCGACTTTACTCACTGCTAGCTACAATTGCACCACATACTTGCAGTAATACTAGGTTAGAAAGAGTGTCGTCAGAGCTGTAGTCATATATTAAAGGTATATGTTGAATATCTTAACTTAAGAATATATACTGAAGAAACTACATCGAAATTTTAAACTAATAGGGAATAGTATTATATTTTCATTTTATGTATCATATATCAGAGAGACAGAAACTCTATTTCTATCAAATTTATGAAAATATGTGTTGTGTTTGAGCATTCACATTGATTTCAATAAAATAAAGTCAATGCATTCCTTGAAAGCCAAAATTATTTTACCTTCTATTAGTTCCCTTACAGTTCAATTATAAAAAATCTAAACATCATTGACCTCCTCTCCTTAATACTCTTTAAGAATATATATATATATATATATAGGATTTTACCGAGTTTTTTAAGAAAACTAATTATATCAATGCGTATTGTATTAGCTTATACTTTCTCCGTCTCGAATAAACTTGCACACTTTTCGTTTTCATTCGTTCCAAGCAAACTTACACACCCTTAAAAAGGAAATTTATAACATAATCTCTACTCTCAAAATCTCCACCCTCAATTAACCTTTGAAAAGTCAACAAAATCTCAAAAGTAACTTTTTCTTAATATATGCGTCGACCCCCTGTGCAAGTTCATTTGGGACGGATGGAGTATATCTTATGATACGGGAGCCTTATTTAATCTGATATATTAATATTCTTTTGCAAATATTAATCGTTCTTAAAATGGAGATCCCAAGAAATAGGTTCAATGGGTAATAACAAGTTGTAAGTAATATGTGTGAATCATGCTAATTTTATAATTTTGGAATCCTTTCGAGTATTGTTGTGTTGAAGCATGATATCCTGAAGCGATATAATTAAGGTTGAGTTTATATTTTTTAACTCTTAATAGGTTCTATATATCCAGTTGGATTGGGGTACCTAGCTACAGGAGTACTCTTGATAGACCTACCTATGTGAATGTGGAAGTGAGGCCGCTTCCTATGAGATTGTGGGCAAAATCTCTAGAGCATTCACTATACCGGGATACACGTGTATGGCCGTAAAAGCACGGGCTGTTGGACTACTCCCTGGTAGAGTTGTGTGTGGGATGTTGTTAGAGATAGAGTTCAAAACTACGAGTTACTCTAGTAAAATCTAAATCATCAACACCTTTACTTATGCACAACTTTATAATACTGCTTGATTGTTTTGGAAAAATACTTTGAAAAATTCAAGTGGGGGATTGTTAGAGTTATGAATTTTTATTAAAAAATATTTTAGTTTAATTTTAAAAATATTTTTTTAAATTATTATAGACCTAGTCAGTCCATTAACTGATAGGTCCGTTCTTTCCTTATTATTCTCCCACTAAGTAACGTTAAAAAACCTGTCTCCTCCATTATTTAAGTGGGGGCGAGATAGAGAAGAGAGAAAACAGAGAATCAAAAATTCTTTCCGTATTCTATATTTTTATCAGTATACCAAGCAGTAGAGGGAGTCAGTAGGGTTCCGAGACAGAGAGTTTTTCTGGGCTGTTTTATCCTGGGGACGACGGGGCTGAATACTACTTGCACAATTTGGGCAGAGCCGCGAATCGTCTTTAAGAGAGCGACCTAGTACGCGACTCAACCCAAAAAAACTATCCGGTAATTTTATTGTTGATTCTATTGTGCCCCAACAATTTTAAGACGATCTTTTTCTGCCATGAACACCGAAATTGATTCCGTCACCGTTGACCTCAACAAACCCTTTCGTTTTGAGGGTCTCCATTTCAAAAGATGGAGACAGAAAATGATATTTTTTCTCACCACCAGAAAAGTCTCATCCGTTCTCACCTCTGAAAAACCCACTTTACCCAATTTACCGGATAGTCCTTCTGATGAACAAATTAAGCAACAAGCAGCATGGGTGGAAACTTATTTTTTGTGCAAGAATTTTATTCTTAATGGTTTGGCGGACGATTTATATGATTACTACTCCTCCAAAGAGTCTGCCAAAGATGTCTGGGATGCACTCCAGAAGAAATATGACACTGAGGAGGCTAGAGCAAAGAAATACGCAGTGAGCCGATATCTCAAGTACCAAATGTCTGATGACAAATCCGTGGAGGTACAATCTCATGAATTACAAAAAATTGCATATGAAATTATCTCAGAAGGTATGGCTTTAGATGAACAATTTCAAGTTGCTGTTTTAATTGATAAGTTACCCCCTAGTTGGAAAGATTTCAAAAATGTTCTCAGGCACAAAACTAAAGAATTCTCACTGGAAAGTCTGATAACCCGCCTTCGTATTGAGGAAGAAGCCCGGAAACAAGATCAGAAGGAAGAAATTCTTGTTGTGTCTAACAATAAAAATATTCACAAATACTCCTCTTCCGCTGTTCTAAAACCAAAACCCAAAAATATGAAGAATCAAAATCAAAATCAAAATCGTCGTAATTTTCAGAACCGAAATGCTCCTCAGTTCCAGAATAGGAATAATCAACGCCCCCCTTCAAGAAATGGACCCGCAATGAGAAAAGATGTGGTCCATACGGGAGTCCCAGTGGGAGAATTTAAATGTTGGAATTGTCGAAATGGGACTCAACGTGTGGCACCACAGGCTAATCTTATTGAGGAGCCATTTATTTCCATGATTACTGAAATCCATTTAATTGGAGGATCCGAAGGGTGGTGGGTAGACACGGGTGCTTCTCGCCATGTCTGCTTTGATCGTATTATGTTCAAATTTTATTCTGAACCGAGGATAAAAATGTACTTTTGGGTGATTCTCACACTACTATTGTTGCCGGGACTGGTGAGATAGAGTTGAAGTTTACCTCTGGAAAGACCCTGATTCTCAAAGATGTTTTGCATACTCTAGAGATGAGGAAGAATCTTGTTTCGGGCTACCTTCTCAACAAGGTAGGGGTTATGCTACTGATGGGATCACTACAACAATTTCATAAATAGACAACAGTTAAAAGACAACAGTTTTTTCCAGCAATGTTGTCTATTCATGAATTAACAACAATTTTACCGCAATCTGATGTCTATTAGCGACAACACACACTAATAGACAACAGTTTTACAACGGGTTTCGACATCTGTCGTCTATTAGCGCATTTTTCCACAGATAGACAACATTTTTAATGACAGCTGCCCAAATCTGTTGTCTATTGGCAATACATTGCTCCAATAGACAACACTATTATCAACATTTTTGGAAAACTATTGTAAAAAGGCATTTTAATTTACAATACTTTTATTATGTTGTAAAATTATTATTTTAGTAAACTTTTCAATGTAATTTTAATAATTGATAATATATTTGAAATAAAATAATAATTGTTATTTTATTTTATAGATTGCATTTTATTTTATATATTGCATTTCATTTTAATAAAGTCTTCATTGGGATATCGGGCTGACCCGATAATCTTAATATATTATAGGGAAATAAGTCAAGACGGGCCAATTAATTTTAGGCCCGATTAAATTTTTGAGGCTCCATCATCAATCACTATAATTAATTTGATCGCAAAATATACTTTTAATTTTTGTTAATTACATAAGTTAAACATCATATATCACATTCGTATACAAACACTTTCTTTTCTTATCTATAATTTGATATCAATTTTTAGATATTGAGATTTTGTGCAAAAAATTATTGTATTTAATTTGTATGTATATGTTAGAACTAAAAAATAATGAATTAACTTATTTGCCATGAATTAACATTTAAATTTCCCCGTGCCCCAAAGAAAAAAAGCCCAAACAAATAAATAACAAATACCAAAGTCCAATGATCGATTCACTATTTCACTAAGCAAATTAGATAACAAAAATCATTAAACGATTCATTATTTAACTTAAACCATTGAACGATTTAAATCTCAATAGCCCAAATCAAATATCAAAGCTCAAATCAGATAACACTATTTAATTTACCATAAATCAAATAACAAAGCCCAAATAAGATAACATTATTTAACTTATCCCAAATGAGATAACAAAGCCCAAATCAAATATTACACAAAAGAAAAGCGTGCAAGAGCCCGCCCTTCTTCCCTTCTCTCGCTCCTCTCTCAAATCACAATTTCAGTTATCCACGCAAAAGTTTATGGAATTGAGATTGCTCTTGTTGATCGATGCTTTGAGGTTTTATGTTCGCCAATGGAAATCCCCAGCTAAGGAAGTTGTGAGCCAATCCATTCTCTTCGCTCAATTCCTTTCCCTTTTGCATCTCACCAACACCTACATCTTCTCCCCAACCCTAGTAAGCTTCTTCTTTTTTGCTCCTTACCTTTTCTGATTAAATTGGTGTTTGATACTTAATATTCTGAAGGTTAATGGCCCGAGCATGCTCCCCACGATGAATTTCACCGGCGACATTTTGCTGGTTGAGAAGTTGTCGCCCTTGCTGGGGAAGGTGGGACTCGGCGACATCGTTATGGTCCGCTCACCTTAAAACCCTAGGAAGATTATAATGAAGCGTGTTGTGGGCATGGAGGGTGAAACATTCACATTTTTTGTTGATCCGGGTCGCAGTGACCGTTCTAGTTCAGTGGTGGTAAGTATATCACTATACTTCGATTTATGTTCGCTTATTGTTTTCAATTTTATGATTAAGTTGTAAAATTACACTGCTGCCGCTGATATTTGTTCATTTTTCTGTTGGAGTTGGTTTGTGTTGTGGGGGTTGTTATGGGGGATTACATGTTTGCTCAAGTACATTAAGCTTTCTTGCCTATTATGCCTTGGCTCGATTTTGGTTTTCCTATGAAGGAGTGACATGCCTGGACAGATTATAAGTACGTCGATAACGATAACATCTATGATGCACTTTTATCTACATACTATAGTGGTTTTGTCCTCGAAATTGTTCTTACACTAGATTGCGTGGTGTTTGTGCTTTATTTATGGCATCGGCTTGCTTGAATTTTAATTGTCCTTGTCGATTTGAAACATGCCTGGACTTGCTGCTCATTGGTCAATTGACCACATTTCATGAGCTGCTACTTTCTTACTAATTAGCATGAGGAGACGAGGAAGTGCTATTGTGTTTGTTTAGTATCTAATGCTGATGTTTCATATATCATGTTGGTGTTTGGCAAATACTAGATGGTGTCTAGTTTTCACCCTTGCCTTACACTTTGACTTGGATTCTTGTTAACTACAAAACATGATCTTGCCTACATGCTTGATGGTATCCTTTTCCTTTATCATGATCTTATGCTTCTCATGCTATTGGAAGCAATTCACTGGTTATCCATCTACAACTAACTAATCTCTTGAGATACTCGAAACACATTTCTAGAATAGCTTATACGTCATCGATGATTTTGTAGCCTCTCAGAAAATAAGCGATCTACTTGAAGACGCACTTCTCATTTCAACATCATATAAAGGATCTATATTTATTGGGTTAGATATGACTTCCATATTGAACAAGAACAGTGAGGGGATGAACTTGATTGGCAGTTCCATTTTTCTTACATAATGCTTCTGCTCAAGCAAATCTATTGGATTTATCCTTCTTAGTTGTCCTTCACATTTTGGAACTGGTTTGGAATTGTTATGCACAAACAAGTTTCAACTTTAAAGGGGGAAAACTACTTCTGAAGACGTGGCTTAAGCAGAAAAAAACTGAGAGAAAGAGAAACTCATCAGAAACAATGAGCATTATATATCTGCAAAGACCATATCCAAAAACATTTGCTTTTGTATATCCCTACTTTATATTGTGGTACATTTTCTTTTTTTGAATTCTATTATAATTAAGAATCCTTATTGTAGATTGATAAGACTTATGATATGATTAGGTGGCTTATTACGAAATCTACTACATTTTATTTTCCGGATTCTATTATAATTAGGAGTCCTTGTTGAATATAATTTGGTGTGAATGTGATAAGATATATGGTAAGATTATTATTTTGGTGTGATAGTGATGAGATTTATGATTAAGTTAAAGCTCTTGATCTCTGTTTCTTACACTACACATGTTGATACGGTGATCCTTCATTACTCAAATAAATAATTGAGTGATTGGGGTTTTGTTTTATTTAGGTAGCATGATTCTTAATTATTCAGTAATTGAGTGATTGGGTTTTTGTTTTATTCAGGCAGCATTGGGTGAGGTGAAGGATGTAAAGAGAGCCAAGTATGTTCCTCTATGGTTGAAAATTGATGATAAAAAGTTCATTATTGGATCCCTTTCCGCAGAGGATAGAACGCAATTGATGTTTGATTTGGTATTTGAGAAAGAGTTTGAAATCTCTCATGACTGGAAAAATGGGAGTGTGTACTTTGTTGGGTACATAGCTGATGAACCTGCTTCAGGTATATTTTAAAATTTTTAACTGGATAATGTTATTTGTTATATTTTATTGCTTTGAAAAGATGAGAGTGTGTACTTTGTTACAGCTGATGAACCTGCTTTAGGTATATAATTTTTTAAAATTTTAACTAGATAATATTATTTGCTATATTTTATTGCATTGAAAAGATATGAACTTTCTGTTTTTAATTGGCTTGCTGTAATTCTTGATTTTTGTAGATAATGTTATTTGCAATATTTTATTGCTTTATTTTTGTAGATGATAATGTTATTTGATACATTTTATTGCATTGAAAAGAATATGAACTTTTTGTTGATTTTTGTAGATGATAATGTTTTTGCCATATTTAATTGCATTGAAAAGATATTAACTTTCTGTTTTTAATTGGCTTGTTGTAATTCTTGATTTTTGTAGATGAAGAATTTGATTATGATGACTTTGATTCCGAGGAGGAGACTATGGATATTAAAGAAAATGGTATTGCTCTCTCTTTTCATTAGGTCTAATTGTATTCTTGGTGAATTACTTCACAATTTTCTTTTTCTTTTTTGAATCTAATTAAAGGTTATAAAATGTGTCCGTCCATGGTGAATTACTTCCCTATCTTAAATGGATAGATTACATAAATCTTGACATGAAGTATCATTAGGTCCTATAGATCTGACTTGAATATTTTAGCTCTCTTTCTATAGAACTTTAGTTATTGATTTTCAAATTTTATCATATATTGTTAAGCCTAAATTTGGAGACGTAAAGCCTGTTAAAGCTGTTAAGGCTGAAACAAAGAAAGATAAGGATGCGGATTCCGATGAGGATGACAGTGAATCTGGTTCGGATGATGAAATGTCACATGAAGGCTTACAACAGGATTCTAGTGACATCTCTGGAGATGTATGCGCTAATCTTAGTATCTTGAACAATTATTCCTTTTATCTTGAACAATTATTTTCTTTAATTAATCTTAATGTTTTTGGATATGGTCTTTTAGGATTCCACCGAAGATGATGATGATTCTAGTGACGAGGAAGAGACTCCAAAGGCACAACCATCCAAGAAAAGACCTGCTGAACCTCAACAAAAACTCTTGCTTATCCAGGTGAAATAAGAACTCTTACTTTTATATCATGCTATTACCTGACCTTTGCTATAGATACTAATTACTTTTTATTCAGAGCTCCCTTCTTCTCCCTCGTCTGGTGTTTTATATGGTGATGCTCCTACTGTAAGTCCTGGATATCAAGACCCTCTAACTGTTGATCATGTGAAAAAATAAGAAAATGAACGTGCGAATTATCATTGTCATTGCATTGTCGGCTTTTGTGCTCTTGGTGGTTTGCTGTGCTGCAGTTGCTGTCCTTGTAAAGTGCAGGAATGCTCGTATACCATCCAATGTTGTTTGTCCAATTTTCACACCATCTATGAACAAAAGACCTGGTATCTCTTTCAAGCTATATATGTGGTCTTATTTGTTCAATGTCTACAGTAATTTGAAAATGTGTTTGATGTGATGTGAGAGACCTAAAATCTACTAGATTTGTTTCTTTTACCTTAATGAGCTCCTAAAACCTGCATTAGTATGTGAAATTGCAAGAAAAAGTTACTTGTTGTTAGACAAACAAGAGTCTGTTGGGTGCTTGATCATTTTCTCTAACAAATTTTGTAAGATGTGTCCTTTTTTGTTCTTCTTGTGGATGTGCCCCATGAACTTTGCTCGCTGATGGTGTAATTGTTTGATTGGAGCATGTTTTCAAGTGCAAGAGAAACGAGTCTTGTTGTGTGTATATGTGTGTGTTTACAGCTTGATTCCGTTCATGCCCACTAGATTAGCATACATTCACCACTAGATTAGTTAGATCAATATAGCTAACAAGATTTGACTTAAAAACTATTATAACATGACCTAAATTTTTCTTCTATTGCTTTAATAAAATCACCACTTTTCAGTCATTAAGAACAAAGAGCATTGAATATGAGTGGGTTTAATTTATATGACCAGTGTCATGGTCCCCTTTGGCTATATTCTATCAATTCATAATGGGGCCTTTTTCGTAATTTTATTAATATGACAGTCATAATTATCTTGTTCGATTCATGATCGCATCTGCAAACCTTATCCCCTTCATGTCTTTGATTTTTGGGTATAGGGTTGGAGGCTTGCAAGATAAAGAAAGCGGTATAAGCGAGATACTCATTGGGAAAGATGAACTTCTTGAGACAGAAACACGACAATTGCAAGGGCTGACATTGCAGAAACCTGCATTCAGGTAACCCTTTACCTTACACCTAGTGCAAAATCCACACAAATTCACATGCACCCACATGGTCAGGTATACATCTCTCATCGCATGCATCATATATATGTTGAATTGCCTAAACTTTATGTTGAATTTTTCTTTTAGATGTAGCTCTGGTTACATCTTTTAGGGATGGAATGAATCTCTTCAGCTATGAATTTGTGGCATGCCAAGCTTCAAAGAAGGGATGCTCATTCTAAGTGAGGTATTCATGTTTAATCTGCTCTGCTAGTTATTTGATATTTATTAGTGCATCAATTTTGTTCTACCAATGTCTTTGGAACCTCGTCAGCTATGAATTTGGAACCTCTTGAATATATTTACAATTACATACAGCTATCCCATACTCTATTTTACTCCAAATTATTTGAATTGTTATCACTACTAGGAAATAATTTGGCACAGTTTATTTACCTGAATAACTTGTATAAAGAAATAGTTTTCTTTAGTTTCAAAGTGATGTTATGATTGTTCTAAAGGTGTTTTTCCTTTTTAGGAGAAGAGAATGGTAGAATTTTGGAGGGTATAATTTGTGGATGGCTGCTGAACACGAAATGTTTTTGCATCGTACAACAGGAGATTGGATGACAACAATGCTAGAAAACCTACATATGGATTGGGTTGACAGCGTGAAGGTGCACATCGGAACATCAAAAACATAAAATCTAGCAGGTATTAGGTGAATAGATAATGTCGCATTTTGTTTTTTGGTTTCATTCTAGGACTTATTTAGTTTGAAGAATCAGGATTGTATTATAGTAATTAATTTAATGTTGATGAATTTATTGACATTTGTTTTGTGTTTAATGTTCCATAAATATTTTAGGGTTAATTACCAAAAAAATCACCACCTTTGGTCCAATTTTCAATTGCAACATTACTTTTAAAACATATCAATGTTGGTCATCAACTATAATTCTCTTTCAATTACAACATCAGCTAGATTTTTTTACACTTGATTGTGTCTTCATCACTACCATTAGATGCGCCTGGACACGACCTTCATTTGCCCTCAATCAATTTCACAATCCGTCAATTCTCTTGTCGTTAATTGAGAGTCGAAGAAGTGATATAATAACTTCAATCGCCGATTAACGACAATGAAAATGACGGATTGTGAAATTGATCGAGGGTAAATGACGGTCTTGTCCATGTGCATCTAATGGTGGTGATGTCGACACAATCGGATGTTAAAAAAATTAGTCGATGTTATAATTGAAAAAAAGTTATAGGTTGTGACCAACATTGATAAGTTTTAAAAGTCATGTTGCAATTGAAAATTGGACCAAATGTCGTGATTTTTTTGGTAATTAACCCAATATTTTATGATGTTTTGACTATTGGGTGTTTCATATGAGAATATGTATTTAAACAACAATATTCAATAATAAAATCGTTGTCTTTCAATGAAAGAGAACGATTTTTTATTTTTTTTGTTTTCTATTCTTAAAAAGACAACGATTTTTATCTGTTATCTTTACTTATAAAGACAACGGTTTTACAAGAATGTCAACAATTTTCCACTATTGTCTGTAATTGAATAGACAACGATTTTGTACTGTTGTGTACACCGTTGTTTATTGATGAACAGACAACGGCTTTTTATTGTAGTTAAAATGGTACTTTTAACAACAGCACTATTAATAACAGACTTATTTATAACTAGACAACGGATAAAATATGTTGTCTATTTAAAAAATTCTTGTAGTGGATGTTTAAGTTGAATGTTGACGTGAATAAAATTTCCCCTTCTGTTTATATCTGTTCTTTTAATACTTGGCATTCTAGATTATTTCATGTCAATAAACGTATAATTAAAAATATGTGTAATTTAGGTTTAATTCCGAAATTGTCTGTAAATGATTTTGAAAAATGTGAATTTTGCACTCAAGCAAAAATTACTAAAACCCCTCATAAATCAGTAATACAAAAGGAATTTGAGCCACTTGATTTAATTCATTCTGATATATGTGAATTTGATGGTGTATTGACTAGAAATGGAAAACGATATTTTATTACATTTATTGATGATTGCTCTGATTATAGTTATGTTTATCTCATGAAACATAAGAGTAAAGCATTTGATATGTTTAAATTATTTATCACTGAAATTGAAAATCAATGCAATAAGAAAGTGAAAAGACTGCGTAGTGATAGAGGTACTGAGTATGATTCTGATATGTTTATTGAGTTTTTTAAATTACATAGCATTATTCATGAAAAAACAGCACCTTATTCTCCTGAAATGAATGGAAAAGCTGAAAGAAAAAATAGGACTTTGACTGAGTCTGTTGTTGCTATTTTATTAAATTCTGGTGTTGCTTCTTATTGGTGGGGAGAGATTTTATTGACTGCATGTTATGTATTGAACCGTGTTCTCAAATCAAAAACCAATGTCTCTCCATACGAAATTTTCAAAGGTAGAAAGCCAAATTTATCTTATTTTAAAATTTGGGGTTGTTTGACTTACGTAAGGATTCCTGATCCAAAAAGGAAAAAACTTGCTAGTAGAGCTTATGAATGTGTGTTTATTGGCTATGCTGTGAACAGTAAAGCATATAGATTTTTTTATTTGAATTCTCATACCATTATTGAATCAAATGATGCTGTTTTTTATGAAGATAAATTCCCTTTTATATCAAGGAATAGTGGGGGCTCGACTTCTAGTAATAATTCAATAACTAGAATAAGTGAACCTCGTATGGAATTGGAATTTGAACCCAGAAAGAGTAAACGTGCTAGAATTGCTAAAGACTATGGTTCTGATTATTATGTTTTTACTGTTGAACAAGACCCACAAAATATATAAGAAGCCTTGTCCTCTGTAGATGCTGAATTTTGGCAAGAAGCTATAAATGATGAAATGGAATCACTTGCTTTTAATAGGACTTGGGATTTAGTTGATTTACCTACTGGCTGCAAAACTATAGGATGTAAATGGATATTGAAAAGGAAATTGAAACCTGATGGTACAGTTGATAAATACAAAGCTCGCCTAGTTGCTAAAGGTTTTAAACAAAAAGAGAATATTGATTTCTTTGATACTTTTTCGCATGTTAGTCGAATTACATCAATTCGTGTTTTATTTGCACTTGCTTCTATTCATGATCTTGTTGTGCATCAAATGGATGTGAAAACTACTTTTTTAAATGGTGAATTGATTGAAGAAATTTATATGGATCAGCCTGAGGGTTTTGTAATTTCCGAGCAAGCAAATAAAGTGTGTAAATTGAATAGATCTCTTTATGGATTAAAGCAGGCTCCAATGCAGTGGCATGAAAAATTTGATAATCTTGTTATCTCACATGGTTTCAAAGTGAATGAGAGTGATAAGTGCATTTATTATAAATCAGAGAATGAGCTTTGCACTATTATATGTCTTTATGTGGATGATTTGCTTATATTTGGTTCTAACATTCATGTGGTTAACAATGTGAAATCTATGTTGTGTGCAAATTTCGATATGAAAGATCTTGGTGAAGTAAACGTTATTCTTGGAATTAGGATAACTAGGTCTGTAAAAGGAATTTGCTTAGATCAGTCACATTACATTGAGAAAGTTTTGAAAAAGTATAATTATTTTGATTGTAAACCTACATGCACACCATATGATCCTAGTGTAAAATTATTTAAAAATACTGGTGATAGTGTAAGACAATCTGAATATGCGAGCATATTTCGTAGTTTACGCTATGTAACTGATTGCACTAGACGAGATATTGCATATGTTGTGGGATTGTTATGTAGATTTACAAGTAGACCGAGTATTGAACATTGGCATGCTATTGAGAGAGTTATGAGATATTTGAAAAGAACTGTGAACTTTGGTTTACATTATGAGAAGTTTCCCGCTGTCCTAGAAGGATATAGCGATGCCGACTGGAATACTCTTTCAGATGACTCAAAGGCAACCAGTGGCTATATTTTTAATATAGATGGTGGGGCTGTCTCTTGGAAGTCAAAGAAACAGGCTATTTTGGCTCAGTCCACTATGGAGTCTGAGATGATAGCACTAGCTACAGCTAGTGAAGAAGCAGGATGATTAAGAAATCTGCTATGTGATACTCCCTTATGGGAAAGACCGATTCCAGCTGTATTGATCCATTGCGATAGTACCGCGGCTATTGCAAAAGTTCAGAACCGTTATTATAACGGAAAAAAACGACAAATACGTCGTAAGCACAGTACTGTTAGAGAATACCTCTCTACAGGAGCTGTTATAGTGGATCATATACGGACTGATGAAAATTTAGCTGATCCTTTGACTAAAGGATTAGCACGAGAGAAAGTTTGCAGAACCTCGAAAGGAATGGGACTTTTGCCCTTAGATTGATTGATGAGTTACATACAATGGTAACCCAACCTATAGACTGGAGATCCCAAGAAATAGGTTCAATGGGTAATAACAAGTTGTAAGTAATATGTGTGAATCATGCTAATTTTATAATTTTGGAATCCTTTCGAGTATTGTTGTGTTGAAGCATGATATCCTGAAGCGATATAATTAAGGTTGAGTTTATATTTTTTAACTCTTAATATGTTCTATATATCCAGTTGGATTGGGGTACCTAGCTACAGGAGTACTCTTGATAGACCTACCTATGTGAATGTGGAAGTGAGGCCGCTTCCTATGAGATTGTGGGCAAAATCTCTAGAGCATTCACTATACCGGGATACACGTGTATGGCCGTAAAAGCACGGGCTGTTGGACTACTCCCTGGTAGAGTTGTGTGTGGGATGTTGTTAGAGATAGAGTTCAAAACTACGAGTTACTCTAGTAAAATCTAAATCATCCACACTATGTAAAGGTTCAAATTGATCAACACCTTTACTTATGCACAACTTTATAATACTGCTTGATTGTTTTGGAAAAATACTTTGAAAAATTCAAGTGGGGGATTGTTAGAGTTATGAATTTTTATTAAAAAATATTTTAGTTTAATTTTAAAAATATTTTTTTAAATTATTATAGACCTAGTCAGTCCATTAACTGATAGGTCCGTTCTTTCCTTATTATTCTCCCACTAAGTAACGTTAAAAAACCTGTCTCCTCCATTATTTAAGTGGGGGCGAGATAGAGAAGAGAGAAAACAGAGAATCAAAACTTCTTTCCGTATTCTATATTTTTATCAGTATACCAAGCAGTAGAGGGAGTCAGTATTCTGGTGCCTTTCCGGTGCAGAAGGGTTCCGAGACAGAGAGTTTTTCTGGGTTGTTTTATCCTGGGACGACGGGGCTGAATACTGCTTGCACAATTTGGGTAGAGCCGCGAATCGTCTTAAAGAGAGCGACCTAGTACGCGACTCAACCCAAAAAAACTATCCGATAATTTTATTGTTGATTCTATTGTGCCCCAACAAAAACACTAGTTGATATGATAAGTTTTGGAACGAATTCTAGAAATCCTAGACAATAAAATGTTTTTATGATTACATAGACATATCTTCCTTAATTTTCATAAATTAACTTTTTAGTTTTCCCTATGTCTATTTTTCTACGTTTCTCTGTTTCCAAGTGAATCATAGAATGTCTCCCACAATGCTATTCAACATGTATCTCTTTTGCCAGATGTGAATGCTTTCAGCTTGCCCTTCTTTTGGAATCTCCACATTTCAACAGGTGCAGACCAAAATCTATAGAACCGGTAGTTCTTCCTTTTCACAGGCTCCGATGAAATGCTGGGGAATTCACACACCTAGGTGCGAAAGGACCGCTCGGACTCTCATGTGTCAAAACCTAAACGCTAAGGTAGCAACACTTCCTAATACCACCTCTTCCCGTCGGCTAGTGGAAGCCCGCGTACAAAACCAGCTACACCGGCTCCATTGAACGGCAAGTTGTTGAGCATGTGGAGTCCCCATAGGGTTGTAAATAAATCAAATGTTTTTGATTCAATTCGTGATTCGAATTTGATTAAGATGATTCGGATTCAGAAAATCCGACTTCGAATACGAATCAATTATAAGATTCGAATAATATTCGAATTCGAATTCAAATATAGTTGTATTCGATTCGAATAATTCGAATATTCGATTAGTTTACATATAATATATTTTAAACATTAAATAATACATGTAATACTAAATATATGTATATAATATATTTATATAGCTATATATTTAAATTAATTTATATATAATATATATTATTAAAATTTGTAATTAAAAAATATTTTAAAAAATTAATATATAATACTCCCTCCGTCCCGGCTTATTTTGCACACTTTCCTTTTTGGGGTGTCCCGGCTTATTTTGCACACCCCAAAAAAGGAAAGAAAATGCACCATTTATTTACACATTTGCCATTACTTTTTTTTACCTGATTTTTTCTTAGCTTGATTAATTTGTTTAATCCAACCCCTAATTAACACTATATAATATTATTAAAATTTGTAATTGAAAAATATTTTAGAAAAATAATATTTGAATATTTAAAAAATAAGAAATATCAATATGTAAAAATAAAAAAGAACTTTTCGAATCTCGAATCGAATCGAATAGTTCGAATATTTCTCACGAATCGAATTCGAATAAGCTATTTATATTTGATTAATATTCGATTCGAATTCGAATTCGAATTCGAGTTTATGTTTTTGAATTCGAATCGAATTTCTTAATATTCAGTTCGATTCGCCTCGTTTACATCCCATCTTCTTCTTCCTAAGTTTGGGTTACATAAAATCTTTAAAGAGCTGGTCCTTTAAATTAATGAATATTAAAATATTTTAAAATAGTTATTAGAAATTAGAATAAATGAAAGAATAACACTTGTCTCAAGTGAGTTTTCTTTTAATATATAAAGGATAAAGATTATGCTGAAAATTACTTTTGTCATAAAAAATGATTATAAGAATGTTTGCAACCTCTTATCTTTTATTATGAAAATCAATTATAATCTGATTCTTGGAAAGTAGAATTGTCCTACTTCTTTCTAAAAAAAAAAAAAAAAAAAAAAAAAAAAAAAAAAAAATTGCCCTACTTCCACATGATTTGTCGATAATTCCTTTTAATTACTTTATTTTTAGATGTTACGTACTTTTTATAACCCTACAAAAATAAATTTAAGATAATAACGAAAGATTTCTAGGTATTTTTGTCCATGTCGTAAGTTCTTAATTTATCTCTGAAGGTCTAGTATAACTTTTTTTTGGGAAACAAAGAGAGCTCTATATATATGATTTGTTATTTATTAGATATAATGTTGTACATGAGTTTGACTAGTTCTCTTGTAAACCAGTTCGAGTCATGTATAATTTTCATGAAATATATTAGTATCTATGATGAAAGGTATTATTTGTTCTGAATAAAAGAATTACACTGAAAATGTATCAGTGTTTATGCTGAAATGTATTACTTTTTCTGAGAAAATGTAATGCATTGAAAGGTAATATATTTACTCAAAACAAGTAATACATTTCCCTGTAAACGGAGATACATTTTATGGAACAGTCTACGACGGATCTAAAATTTGTACACCTAATGTACATGAGAATTATACATAAGTTTTTATGCTAAAATCAAAATATATAGACCTAAATAAATTAGGAATATATTTTAAAGTGTTCAACTGAATTTTTATTGATTGCAGTAAATTAATGAAATTCACAATTAAAAAATATTCCATCAAGAAATCTTCCTTCTCCAGTCATGAGGGAGAGGGAAAAAAAATACTACGGTAATGTTTTTTACTGGCATGGGCCCATCAAAATGTGCGATGGGTCCGTCAAACATTAAGATGGGGTTGTGCATATCCTTACGTAACACTATTCTCAATCCATCACTCTATAAAATCATAAACTAACCTACTGGTTTGATCGCTACAGAAATCATCCATCCCTACTACATCCATAAACCAATTGCAACATATGTTTTCATTCGGAGGATGTTCAAGTCTGAATGTGTTGCGCACACTTACATCCCAGTACAAATTGTTGGATCGATCAATCAGAGGATGATACTATTGATTATATTGCTTCTATAATGCCGATTAAATTAAGAGTGCAATTATATTCTTTTAGTGGAATATAATATAATTAATAAATTAATATGATAAGTCAGGAGTTGACCGGGTCATATTCAATTTATTGGAGCTTAATTTAATTGGGTCCGACCAGGTCCCTTCGGTGGCTCAATGTGAACAGAATAAATTATAAGAAATATAATTTATTACTACTATATTTGGATTATAATATAATGATATTATGGAGGATGAATATATCCAGTATCTTCTATACTTATCAGGATATAGTACTTGAGGAAAAAAAATATTGTGATATATTATATATACATATTCAGTCTACTGCTAGTACACTTACATGCACGTTTTATACATCCAATAAGGTGTCCACACACCGTGTATTGTAGTGCAGTTCGTGAGAACACCGGAGAAGGCTTGGAGGTTTGGAGCTGTCATATACACAAAAACACGCTACAAAGGTATTCCATAAACCCCTTGAATAGATTAATTAATATGTAGAACCACTACTATAAATAAGGCTTTTTGTCACTACAAAATGTAGTTACAAAAAAAGGGAGTAGTCACAAAAATATTTTTAGTAACTACAAATCTAAAAATAGTTACTATACGGTAGTTACTTATAATAAGATGCAAAAAGTTTTTTTGTAACTATTTTGTAGTTACTAATACATTTCTAACTATTTTTTGCAACTACTTTGTAGTTACTAATGTATTTGTAACTACAAGTAGTTGCAAAAGAGGTTGGCATATTGTAGCAAATTTGGTTAAAATTATATGAAATATTTTATGTAACTACTAATAGTTACAAAATGGGTTACTTTTAGTAACCACTCTTGTGTTGCAAAAGACTAGTGGCAAATACCTTTTTTTCTTGTAGTGAACATATAATAATACGGTCGATCCTACAACGATTGTCCGATTATCAATATCTAATATTGTGGATCAGATAGGAATCGTGGTTTTAACATATGATTCATCAACTAATGTCGAATACTGAGCTCAGATTTACTGTTCATAGAAGAACTCGTTAGATCATTGAATATATGTTCTTTATCACTTCACTTTAATTCCCAAAACACCGAGGTATTGATTAATATATTAATCTCACTCACTAGGGTCTCAAAGAATGTCCAGTTGGTAATAAATGTACATTATTCACTCAGAATTAAGGTAAAATATACGTCAATCAATGAATTTAAATTATATGGTCAAATCACAATCTAAATTTCATGTGGTCTTGTCCCAATACATCGTACGTGTATCCACAATTCCATTGCCAAGTCAAAGATAAACTTCAATGAAACTGAGACGATCTTATCAAAATAAAAAATTGCCCAAATTTATTTACTGATCGCGGACAAAATACTTAGGATTGAATTATAAATCGAATCTTTCTGTGTTTAATAACTTAAACACTTGATTTATAATATTCCTACAATCCAAGGACATATGCAAGTTCAAACAAGTTATCGTGCAAATAATTTAAATGCTATATTTAATCCCAAAATGTCATTGCACGAATTAACACGTAAATCACCATACCCCCACTCAACACAAACATACCCTAAGTCAGTGACATGATTCGGAAAGCGTGGCGCATGAACATGATCATATCAGTTCTCCAAATTATGTGCATAATCTGGTAAATGAAAATTCTCCTTTTAAGAAACTAAAATTGAACCGTGTCATACACAGTTCTAACATCTAATAACCATTCCAAACTGGCGGTTCAAACCATAAGCCAGTTCAATTTTTTTCGTAATTTTAGTTTATTTTATTTGTAGTATAATTATATAATAAAATTGAGTGTATATTAATATAAATTAAAAGACGTAACTAACAAACAATAAAATCACAATACAAATTAAGTTTACTATAATATAATTTGTAGACAATTAAATAAAAAATTAGTAAAAACCATCGGTTCAAATCTAAACTGTCGATCGTTTGCGGATTAAGGAAAGGGAAAATGAAAATAGAACCGTAAAAAGTTACATTTTCAGTTCTGGTTTGAAGCCGAACTAGGAGTTAATATAACTGAGACCGGGTCAACACCGCTGACTCCTGGTTCGCTTTCAATTTTTCAAATCATTTGAACACTTTTACACCATTGACACGTGTTAATGTTAATATGTAAAAAATTGATCCCTAAATTTTAAATAAAATAATTAACTTTCGTTAATGTCCTAAAATTAATTTTTTAATATTTGTTCATTTAGAAATTACATGTTATTTTATTAATTTTAGTAAACATATAATATAATACAGTTTGTAGATATTAATATTGGACTTGATTATATTTCTAATGTTAAAGGTTATTCCCGCGTCTCATAATAATAGTCATGTTACAAAAGGTTCTCGTCCAAAATAACAAATTTTGTTCAGCAGTCCATATCACGTTTTCTTAGTTTAAGTAAAAATTGCAATATACATATATATATATATATATATGGAATTAGAAACATAAGAATAAATAAATTAAAAAATAAGTGGTGCGTGCAAGTGAAACTTGATGGTTCATCTTATTGTTTTTTTATGGTTTTCAAAGTTGAACCTCAACTAAATTGACTAAGAATAAAAATATTAATATTTTTAAACATGACTCTCACTATGAGACGGATGAAATAGTTATTTTGAATTTTAAAAACCATAAAAGTAATTTATGTTTATCATTATGCCTAAACAAGCTCGTATTTCTGATAAGCTTATATGGAGGTATTTTGCTTGAACTTGCTCTTCTCTATAAACCTATAAGATATTGTTATGCTTAACCTCGTTTATTTTCCTAATAAACATATAAGATATGATCTCACTTTAGCATGGTTTCCTTATCAGCTCATCTATAGCTTAACTTAGGTGAATAAATGAGTGCAATCTTCATATAGCTTAATTCAACGAACAGATGAACGTTTAATATTTCACCGCCAGATAAATCTACATTGTGTGTATATTGTTTTAAATTATATGAAAAAGTTTATAGTTTAGTAAACTAAAAACTCATATTTGTTGCCAACAAATTAATTATTTAGTGCTAATCAAATCAACGAATATGGGGTTTTATATATTCAAATTGCAAATTTATATATTAGTTTTTTTCCGTTTATGTAAATGATGCTTGTAATCTTACTTGGCCTAAAATAGATTATTATTGGTCAATAGAATAATTGTATTTCAGTTGATATTCACGTGTCATATTTGATTGCACGAATAATATAAATGGTGGGTTTATTTAATAATGAATTAAATTTTGTAAAAGTAATTATGTTATATAGTAAAGTAACAATTATATGCTATTGTTATTTTATAGTCAATTAATTCAATATTTTTTAATTTAAAATTTAACTTTTGAAGAAGAATTTATTATTCTATACTTACATGTCTATGATTGCATACTTTGAAAAGAGAATAGATTAAAACTTAATGATGAGAAGAGAAAAGAGAGAGAGAGAAAAAAAACTCTAAAATGTCAAGCTAGTATGAACGAACTCAAACCCAAAAAGAATTAAAAAACATTAACAAGGAATGAAAAAAAGATGAAAAACATGAAATCCAATTAATAATAACAAGTTATCCACATGTCAAATAAAATAGATAGCATGATATTAATCTATGTAATATTATATATTTGTAATAACATACTAATATAAATTTATATTTGTATCAGGGCAAAATAGTGTTTTTAATAAGTATTTGTTCGAAAATCACATATATTAAAAGTTAGTAATGTTAGCATGGAATCCCACAATCGTATTAGTTCATTAAGCATATAGGTGCTAAACTGTAGTATTGTGACGTATTTAGATAAAAAATAGTCTGTTCATTGTTATTATAGTTAACATAATTATCTTTTCACAAGAAAAGTAAAAAAGCAAAAAGAAAAGTCAATTTACCTAACACTGTCTCTGTCCCACGAGAGTTTGCACGTACAAAGGGGCACGTATATTCAAAAAGAAAAGAAAAAAACTGATTTTTTTCTTTTTGATTGAATAGTAAAATGAAATTAACTTGAATTTTTGGGGAAAGACCCCCCTTTTTACCAACCAAAAAATTGTTCATAAACACAAGTAATGCAAAAACAGATATAACAATTCAAATTCTGGTGATGAGTTTCAAACGAAATTTTCGAATTTTTAGTAACAAAATCCGATTTCTTATTCCCTCCACTATTCCTTAAATTACATGTTTTTAGTCAAGTTAAAACTCAAATTACAATTCAAAATTTCCTCCGAAAAAACTAAACATCTAACCCAAACTATTATGAATACACAAAGCAGCATTTATAACAACATTCAATGCTCCATCCGTTCATTAATACAGAAAATTATAAATTTACAACATGATCAATACTAGAAAGGGTCCTAATTTATCTCCATCAGACCGAACCATGATCCCGCAGTTTCTCTTAGCCAATAGCACAAACGGAGTTGTACATTTTGGCAAGATGAAGGTCGCGGCACCATCATTTGGAGTGAGTCGTCAGACTATTCAATACACTTGGGCGTCTGCAGAACAACAAATATTAGAAGGGTCACCTATTTCATTCAATGAAAGAAAACAGTCTGGTGGAAAGATAAGAGAGGAATTGGACATAGAGCTAATAAAGATCATACCATTCTCTAAAAAGGGCACCATTAGAAGGTTAGCCACAGACTACAAGTGAGAAGAGCAAAGTTCGAAGATGGATAAAATCCAGTGTGATTAAACCACACACAAAATGCAATCAAACCTTCTCTTATCGAAGTCAACATGTTACAAAGGCTCAAATACAGCCTTATTTTCTGCATTAGGACAAGCAACTTAACAAAATCAGGTATCACATAATGCATAATGTTATTCATATTGATGAAAAATGATTTTACATGCAACGGAACACCGAGAGAGCATACAAACTAGCAGAAGAGGAGGACCCATACAGGTCATGCAAAAGAAAAATGTAGATTTCCAAAGTTATGTTCATTTGTGCAGTGGCATGACCTCATTACGCAGTCGATGAGGAACTGTTGTTTGATGAAAAATAGAGATTTTTCTATTCACAACAAGGAACATGCTCTAAGAAACAACAGAGGGGGTTTCAGATCTAAGATCGATCCTATAAATAGGAGTTACATCGACGATCTTAGATCGAAGGAAAACATGAGTTGATGAACTACGACTAAGACCACAATAAGACGAGATGGATTAAGGTTTGGTGGGGAATAATGAAAGGGTAGTGGATTTGTTTTAGGGAAATGAGCTTTGGGTTTGGGTTAAGTTAGTTTAGATGTTTAGTGTTAATTAGGTTTAATGAAATCAGATGTTTAATTAAAATTGTATAGTTTTTAAAATAAATATTAACTAATGGCATATCTGTAAATATGTCTAAATTATGAGGGTTGAGTGTGTGAAATAAGTTTCTAATTTAAGAGTGTGCAAAAGGGTGTGGGACGTACCAATAAGAAAAATGTGTGAATCTGGGTGGGACAGAGGGAGTATATCTTATAAACGTTGATACTATAAATTATAAACCTAAAAAGTTTGCAATTTTTTTATATCAAATTTCTTTAAAACAAAGTGATTCAAAAAATTCAAAATTATTAAAATACAAAAAGATAATTAAACAATTTAAATCTTCTAAAAGAAGTAGATAATTTTCATCATTCCGAAAAATATTATTTTGAAATTATCTGATAATTTTTTTATACATAAAAATTTTGGAAATTAAAATATATTATAACAATCCAAAAAGTAACTTATACTTAAAAAAATTAATATTTTAGTTATATATATGTAAAATAGATGTCAAATTGAAGATCGAAAAGAAGATTAATTTGGTATATTTATCATAAAAAATAAAGTTGAGACAAAACAATTATAAGACTTTTAAATATTGAGAGGAAAAATATATAAAAAAAAAATAAAAAATCTTATTGGTAGGCCCTTAACTAACTCTCCTTATTTGTAGGGGATTTCACACCAACCAAAATTTCAGGGTAAATGCATTATAATACATTTACCAAGAACAAGTAACACATTTAAGCATAAATATTAATACTTATTCAACATAATACCTTTTTTCAAAACAAGTAAGACATTTAAGCATGAATATCAATACCTTTTTATAAAAAAAGTCCATAAATCAGTGCATCTGGTGTATAAAAGGCCTATATTTTTCCTCATTTTCCTTTCTTTTTTCTCCGGCCATAAAAATAAAAGAAGAAATTAATCATGAATTGTAATTAAAAAATAAATTGAAAAGCCACATAAAACACATTGTCACAGAAGACTATTCAATGATCTTATTTTTACATTTAAGGTAGATTTTAGTGTGTTAGTATGTCTGTCAAATGCTGTGTCAAATGGTGGATGTGTCATTTTTATTTTAAATGTGTATAATCTACTATTCAAATAATAGATAGCAAAATCTGAAGGTTATTATTAAAAGTTGAAAATCTAATAATTATAATTTGATGTGATACCAGTACTTCGGGACACCATAGAACCTTAAAAAGAAGAGGGAAGTTATATGCTACAGGAACAGGTAGCGTACAAATATCATGAAATGAATATAATTTTTTTTCAGAAAAAAAAAGAAACTTGTCAGAAAAAAATAAATAAATAAAACTTCTCTATACTTTTGCACCACATATGTAATATGTTGCAAGTTGCAACCTTTCACACAAGAAAGGTGAAGGCGATCAAGTGCAACTGTGCAAGCACATCAGCTTAATTAAAGCAATTATTACACATGGATGAGTTCTTGAGAGAAATGGATAGTGATGGCTTTTTGAAGGATGAGAAGTTCAGAGGCTATAATCATAAATAAACAATTCTGTAACTATATGTTATAATATCTTCAAGTTATACTTCACACAATATTATCAGAATTAATTAGAAGAAAATAACAAACAATCAAAATCCGAATTAATATAGTATAGTTTAATTTACGTCCGCTTGGATGCAAATAATTAATACAATGGTAATGAATATAAATGAGGGGTCAATCATACTATGAAATAAAGTAGAGGAATTGTTAAGAAAATGAGGTAATGATTAACTTATTCATTATACATCAAACACCATTTAAATGAGTTCTCATTTATTTTCATTCTTTACCCCTAAACTCTCAACCAAACCGATCCTTAGTTTTCCAACTTTTAGGTATGGACAATTAACGAGCACGTAAACCACCTGGGAGGTATGCCGCCACTATGCACACACATAAAATGAGAAGAAAAACAAATAAATAATTAAAGAAACACATAATTCGTTTGCCAGCAAAAGTGAGCTAAGTTAGTTAATAAATAAATAAAAAGCAAGTTGTGGTGTGGAAATCAGCGGAGGGTTTAATATCACGTGAGATCACGAGGAGTGTCTACCATCTATATTAATAGAGCAGGTCTCTTTATATATATATATATATATATATATATATATATATATATATATATATATAGTTTAGTAAACTCCGTGTAATACATAAATTTTATAGAATTAAAAACGTAATTTGTTAATTAATTAAATAAAGTAATTAGTCACATAATTTTTTTTTTATGGATTATAATAGTTATAATTAATTTTTACTATCAAGTAATATTTCATATAGTAATTAGATTTGATATTTTATTAGATATTTAAAAACAAAAAACTTTAAAAAAAAATCTCTTTATTATCACGTGGAATTCTAGTTTCATTTTAATTGAGACAGTTACAACATCTTGAGCAGATGAGTGTATAGTATGTTCCATAAATTTCTCTAGTCACATATATATGATTTTTTTATTAAATAAGTTATACTCCCTCCGTTTCATATTAATTGATGTTATAGGATGTTCTTTCTTTTTCCAATTAATTGATGTTTTTACACATTTTTCACCAATTCTACCAATTTTCTCCCTGATTGAATCCTAAAATATCTCTATTTTTCAATCTATCAGAGATATTTTGATTTGGTCAAATATTTAGCTGAAGGTATATCTGTCAAAATATTTCATCCTTAATTGTTCCATTTCATCCTAAAATGTCAATTAATATGGAACGAAAGGAGCATAATAAATTAATTATACATAAACTACACATCATCCTATAAACACTTTAATCCAGCCACGTGGCGCTAGTGGTCATTCTTTTAGTATATTAAAGATACCAGTTATACGGATCCGTGCAATTTGGGTAAGTGATATTATTATTATTATTATTATTGTTATTATTATTATTATTACTACTTAAAGATATAACTTGTCTGAAGAAGATTATGCTGGAAATATTTATACTGAAATGTATTACTTATTCTAATATATTTATTCAAAATGAGTAATATTTTCACTATAAAAAGTAATATATACCTTAATTAAATTGAATTGCATACTTCGTGTTACATGAGACTTTGTCTTATTAATACTAGACACTAAATAAAGTTGTGATTTTTCTATTAATTCGTTTTGTTCTTAATTTTGCCTTATTCTAGTCTCTTTGATAAGCTAAAAGATGTCAATTATTTTCTATATGTAGTTGTGAGTATTTCATATATATTTTCATTAACATCAATTTCTTTTTCCTTTTTCTTATGCATTATTTTAAAATTTTTGCCGAAATTGAAAATTAGTCGTAAAGACTAAAGAGTTCTAGGACAGCGTAGCGCTTGAGGATGTCAATCGGGCACACTTTATCACTTTTGGGCTAATCGTGACGAACTTTTTTAGCTAATTGGGGATTACGGTAATTGGACTTCTTTTTAATGACTCTCCATAAAAAATGGGGATATTTTTAATGGTCAACAATATTGTGATTATGAACCTAACGTCCTAACCTAACTCGATCCGTTTTTGGATTAATTGGACAACTATAATGCTATAAGTTGCAATAAAAAATGTGTATTTCAACTCAAAGTTTACAAACATACTTGATTTTAGTCTTCTTGCCCATTTATGATTTGTAAGATTATGACATACATTATCACTAAGGGTATAAACACGTCTAAGGTTGATCTCCAGATCTAGAACTTCTTATACTACTTTTTTTGTCTATTTTAACTTTGGAAAAGAAATTAAGGGACATATAACATGGATACATAAGTTTCCAACTATATTTCTCTCTCCCTCAATTAGCTAGCGTGATTTTCTCCTCATTTTCTTATTATTGTTAACAATTTTCATGACTATAGGGTTAGTATAAAAAAAAAAATCAAAATGACAACTATTTATAAACAAATAAAATAAGTTAAAATGATAACTAAAAAAAGGAAAGTAGTATACGACAAAATAAGAATCGATAGAAAACTATCATAACATAACATTGAGTTACTGAAAATAACAAAATTTTGATTCATTAGGCTTATAACAACATAACATTGATCCAAATATCGTCATAACACTTGCATAACAAACATAACATTAAATGATACAAACAACAATCCACAATATTACAAACAAATAATAATAACATATATAAAATTTGTGCGAACTTTCGGCAAGCCCTAGTCCTAAGCAGGCTACCTTACACGGTTTATGGCGGATTTCGATTGATCCTTCAAACATACCTACTAGTCCCTACGCCACCTAGTTCAAATTGTCCTTTTTTAGTCTTATTTGCAACATTTAATATGTATTTCAAAGTATAATTGTATAAATTTTAAATTTATTAAAAAAAAAAAAAAAATTGCTCCGATCGCCTATACTGACTAATTACTTAATGCCTAGGCCCATACAAATGCTTAATGTTGCCGATTTTTTTTTTTAAAAATCAAATTGGTAATAAGGCAACATCTTGGAACTTATATAGTCAGCTAGACCGATTTCTGTATTTTTATTTGTAGCCCTTTCAAAACCTAAACCAACTTCAATGTTATGGATTATCTTTCTTCGAAACAAGGAGTTTATCGGTCAAGGTCCGAAAGATAGGTCAACTATTAATTCAAGTTTTGAAAAAAAAAATTCTATCAATTCAGGGTGTTAAAGATGCTACAAGCATATTGAGAGAAGAACAGGAACTAGAGAGAGAAAGTAATGGGAAGGGTTTTGGATATATCTGTTGCGCAATTGTACAAAGGAGGGGATTGTGATATTTATATCACAACCCTATTCTGAGACTTTACAATAGTGCCCTCCTGTCTTTCATAAATAACAAGAGTGCCCTTCCTCACTCTAATACGCTACCAAAAATATCTCCTGAAAAGAAAAATTACAACAACAAAAAAAAAAAACAAATCAATCATTAGTATCACTTGTGAGACACAATTGTTGCCGGAGATGTCGAAAACGAGAAATGGAGAGAGGCTTTGTGAGAATGTCGGCTGTTTAATCAACTGTGGGTACATAACGAACATCGAGCTCTTTTCGTTGAACCTTCTCCCGAACAAAGTGAACATCAACCTCAATGTGCTTGGTCCGAGCATGAAAGGTGGGGTTGGAGGCAAGCATGGCAGCCCCTGTGTTATCACACCAAAGAACAGAAACAGAAGGTAACATAATACCAAGCTCATCAAAAATAGAACGAATCCAAATGAGATCCGTAGCAGCAAGAGCAAGGGCCCGATACTCGGCTTCAGTACTGCTACGGGCCACAACGGATTGTTTTCGAGAGCTCCAGCCAATGAGATTATCCCCCAAAAAAACACAAAACCCGCTAGTGGACCGGCGATCATCTAGACAGCCGGCCCAATCAGCATCAACAAAACCTACAAGGCTCATACGAGACACAGGACGAAAATAAAGACCCAAAGAAATCGTTCCATGCAGGTACCGTAGAACACGCTTACAAGCTTTCCAATGATTTTCAGAAGGACAATGTAAAAATTGGCTCAATTTATTTACAGAAAAAGCAATGTCAGGCCTAGTCATTTGAAGATACTGCAGAGCACCAACAGTACTTCTAAACAAAGTTGGATTTGAAAAATCAGGGCTATCATGTAAGAACAGTTTAGTGCTGGGGCAAGAGGGAGTAGCACAAGGCTTACAAGAAGTCATATTAGTTTTCTTTAAAAGATCCAAGATGTACTTGGACTGGTTTAACAAGAGTCCAGCCTTGGCCTTATGAACTTCTAATCCAAGAAAATACCGAACTGGACCAAGATCTTTTAAAGAAAACTGTTTATTTAGCCGAACAATTAGAGACATAATATGACGAGAACAATCACCAGTAATGAGAATATCATCAACGTAAACAAGTACCAACAAAAGCTTACCATCGACGCATATATAAAACAGAGAAGTATTAGAAACGGAAATTTTAAAACCGAGAGACAACAAAAAATTTTTTAACTTGTCATACCAGGCCTTAGGAGCTTGTTTGAGGCCATACAATGCCTTGACCAATTTGCAAACATGGTTAGGCTTAGTAGGGTCCTCATAGCCGGAAGGTTGAGTCATATAGACAAGAGTGTTGAGATCACCATTTAAGAAAGCATTATTAACATCAACTTGATGTACATGCCAATTTCGAGTGACTGCTAATGAAAACACAAGACGAATGGTTAAGGGCTTAATAACCGGACTAAAAGTCTCAAAATAATCAACCCCAGCTGTTTGCTCAAAACCCCGAGCAACCAAGCGGGCCTTAAAACGTTCAACAGAACCATCAGCCTTGTGTTTAACCCGAAAAACCCACTTATGAGATATAACAGTCATATCAGAGGTGAAAGGAACAAGCACCCAAGTATTGTTGCGAAGAAGAGCACGATACTCGTCGTCCATAGCAGCCTTCCAATGTGGAATTTGCAGAGCAGCTGCAACATTGGAAGGTTCAGACAAAGGGTCTGGAACAGAAGCAGAAAAAACCTTGGGTTTGTAGATGCCATGTTTAGACCTGGTTACCATGGGATGGGTAACAGGTGCAGCTTGGTCAGACCTAGACCTAGAGACAGACTCTGACATAGACGGACCAGCAGACTCAACCCGAGGGGAATCCGCGGGTTCAACCCGAGAATCAACCGGGACAGACACACTAGACGGAGCAGGGGGATCTGGAACATTAGTAGGCGTCTCTAGAAGAGACGATGAACCAGAAATAGGGAGTACTGGTAAAACAGATGCAACCCGAGAATCAGCCATAGAAGAAGAAGGAGGAGAGAACAAGGACAAGTAAGGAAATTCAGTTTCATTAAAAGATACCGTACGAAGCAACATAAACTCGACCAGACAAGTGAAGACACCGGTAACCTTTATGAAAAGGGCTGTAGCCCAAGAAAACACATTTGCTAGACCGGAATTGCAACTTAGAGTTATTATAGGGCCGTAAAAACGGAAAGCAAGCACAACCAAAAACACGTAAAAAACTGAAGTCCGGTCTAGTTTTAAACAAAACTTCAAAAGGAGACAGCTGACCAAGCACAGAAGATGGCATCACATTAATAAGAAAAACACTAGTGGAAAAAGCATCCCACCAAAACTTGAAGGGCATGGAAGCTTGAGCCAAAAGACTAAGCCCCACTTCAACTATGTGCATGTGTTTACGCTCAGCCCTACCGTTTTGCTGATGTGTGTGTGGACATGACAGCCTAAATTGAACGCCAAGGGACTGAAAAAGTGGCATAAGAGGACGATATTCGCCCCCCCAGTCCAACTGAAAAGCTTTGACACAAGTTTGAAACTGGGTTTGGACCATAGTTAAAAAAAATTTAACAACCCCCACAACTTCAGATTTAGCACGTAATGGAAAAATCCAAGTATACCGAGAATAGTCATCAACAAAATGAACATAGTACCGATATCCATCAATAGACAACTCAGAGGCAGGACCCTAAACATCAGAATGCACCAATTCAAAAGGAGTTTTAGTTTTGACCTCAACAGAAGGAAAATGCATAGAGTGCATCTTCCCGAGTTTACAAGCTTCACAAAAACGCAGTTTACAAGCAGAGAAAGGAATATTCAGATTTCGAAAAACAGTGGATAAGGTCCGATTACAAACATGCCCAAGACGATTATGCCACAAAGAGTACACCTCAAAAGTTTTAATAGCAGCAGTAGTAGAACTAGCATTATTACATTCAAAAGCAAGAGACAAGGAGTTCGATGGAGAAAAATGGGTGAGATCCAGCTGATAAAGTCCGTTCCTAAGAACGCCTCTCAGCAAGATTTGATGAGAACTCTTGTCCTTGACAACACAAAAACAATCATGAAATTCGATGTAAACATTATTATCTTTTAAAAAAGAAGAAATGCTTAACAAATTCTTAGTGATGTCAGGAACATGCAAAACATTTTTCAAATGTAGAGAAGCAGTTTTATCCATGGTAGGAAAAGAAACAGAACCAACATGCGCAATCGGAATATGAGAACCATTACCAACCATTAAGGAATCCTTACCAGAATAAGGAGCTTGAATGGAAAGATTATCCAAATTGGATGTGATGTGATTTGTGGCTCCACTATCAACATACCAGTCATTTTGCCCTTGAGGAACAAAATAAGAGGAAGAAGCATTAGTAGAGTTAAAACTAGAGGATGATGGATACTCAACAGGCGGGGACGGCGGCTGTCCTAGAACGGAAGTGTTAGGAGCAGGCACCGAATTTGGCTGGACCAGATTTGCCTGTTGGTTTCCATTTGGAGGCGGGGCAGGAGGTCCAACAAAGTTGACATCAAACCTTTTGAAACACTTAGCCGCAGAATGACCAGTTTTTCCACAAATTTGACAGACTAAACGGTAGACACGACCTTTAGGAATGAAACGACCCCTCGACCCCGAGAATTGTTACCCCCACGACCAGCAGAAGAGCCACCTCGAGTGGTACCAGAAGAACCACCTCGAGCTTGTACAGACGCAGTAAAAACAGAAGCAGCCGGATTGCTAGACGAACCAGACTCAGACGCATGTGTGCCATGAAAACGATGGAGACGAAGCTCATGTGTTTGCAAGGCACACTGAACCTCAGACAAACTCAAAGCATCAGATCTCGAAATGAGATTAACAATGACTGACTCAAAATCAGAACCAAGACCAGACAAAATGTATAAAATCAGATCCTCATCATCAATGTGATGACCAGCAGCAAGGATCTGATCTGCAATCGTTCGCATCTTAAGCACATACTCATCCACAGGCATATCGCCTTTTTTAGATGAATGAAGCAAGGACTTGAGATGCATAATTTTTGCTTTAGACTGAGACCTAAACTGACTTTCAAGAGTATGCCACAGTTCAAACGCAGATGTACAACGATTTACATGACCAAGCATAGACTCAGAAATAGAATTAAACATCCAACTCAACAAATGCTGATCCCGACGCAGCCAGAGATGATACTCAGGATTAGGAAAAGTTTTACCAGATTGTGAATCGGTAACAGTGAACGGCTGAGTAGCCTCACCGGTGAGGAAGCCTTCAAAACCATGAGCGCGAAGGGTAGACAAAACCTGAGAACGCCAGTATTGGTGGTTATTGCGATCCAGGCGAAGCATCATAGTTGCCAACGACGGAAGAGGAATCGTCGCAATATGTGAGAATCCAGCCGGAGGTGAAACCGGAGCAGAAATAGGCGCGGCGGTGGAAGCAGGCACGGTAGCAGCAGTCGTGACACCAGGAGGAACAACATCAACAGATGCAATAGCAGAAGGCTCCATGACAAAACTCGTTTGTTTTCGAGCAGAAAATCAGATCGAAAAACAGGAAAAACTAGATCTAATCCCAATCGGAGCAGATCGAGAGAAAACAAGTTAGGGTTTGAGGAGACGGGAAAAAATAATTCCGAGAGAAGAAACAGGAGAGATGATCCGATTAACCGGTGAAAAATGTAGAAGATTGAAGAATTTACGGCAAAAAATCACCGATTTATGGCTCTTGATACCATGTTAGAGATGCTACAAGCATATTGAGAGAAGAACAGGAACTAGAGAGAGAAAGTAATGGGAAGGGTTTTGGATATATCTGCTGCGCAATTGTACAAAGGAGGGGATTGTGATATTTATATCACAACCCTATTCTGAGACTTTACAATAGTGCCCTCCTGTCTTTCATAAATAACAAGAGTGCCCTTCCTCACTCTAATACAGGGCCTAAAGGATTTATAACCATCAACGGAAGACACATAATCCATAATCATTGTAGGACCTGTTTGAAAATTCAAAACATAAAAATGCCTCGAAGTGATAAGTTGGGAAAATATACGTAAAAAATCTTTCACTATTTCTTTTAAAAAAAAATTGTTATTTTTTTAAAAATTTTCTGTAGTTTCTTATTTTGAAATGGTTAGTTTTTCTCAAATTGTTATTTTTAAAAAATCTGTAATTTCTTTTTAAAGTCAATTTTCTTTTTTAAGTCATACATAAGAAAAAGATGTTCTTTTATTCTATAATTTCTTTTTTTGAGTTCATAATAATATTTAAATTCATGTAAACATATTTCATTAAAATGTATTTTTTTTCTTATGTAAATACCTTTTTTTGTTAATTTGTATATTTGCAAATTATTTAATTATTAGATATATCATGATAATTTTTTTTTTAAATAATACAGTGAAAGTTTTTTGATATATATTTCCTCTACTTATCACTTCGAGACAATTTTATATCGTGGATTTGCAATTTTCCAAACAGGCCCTACAATGATTTTTGACCTATGGGTATTCTATTGATAGTTATGAATCTTTTAAATTCTGAATTGATAGAAATTTTCTTTCAAGACCTGAATTGATAGTTGACCTATCTTTCGAGCCTTTAACCGATAAAAATCCTCAGAAGAAAATGATCATTAAAGCCTTAATGGACATATCTATCATTCTCATGCTTGTTCAAATGCTACACCTAATAGAAAACTCTTCATCCTCATGTATTAACTTGTATTCCTTGTTTAACTTGTTCATTCGTTACATATTAACTAAGTCGATTCCATTTTTGGAAAAAAAGAAAAATAGAGCTACTATATTATCAGCAATCTTTGGATTATTAAAGAGAATATAGGTTGATCCATTCATCTCATGATGATTTTTATTGTTGTTTCTTTATTTTTTTTAAATGAAAACCTTCTCTTGATTTGATTTGGTATTTATTGTGCCATCATGAATGTTTAGGGGCACGTAGATATTTAGTTTCTTCATCACTAAAATGAAATTATATGTTGTTCTATTCCTGAAATTTACGGAATTATTGTACTTATAATCTAATATTCCCATCTGCCTAAGGAAAAGAGCGATCTTCCAAAATTTTCTAAAAAGAGGAGTTATGTTTCAAAAATATTTTTATATGGAAAAAGTACTCATTTTTCAACATCTAAGGTCATATTTTACTAGTCAAATCAAAAAATAGAATTTTAGCTTCATAGATAAGTATACAATATTATATATAGGTAAAAATAATATACCACTTTTTCCCTTGTTAAAATCAGGTTAAGGGGAATTTGCAATCCATTCTTTTTTAGCTCAACCAAATATTCTTAAAATCACTTTTGTTATAAAAATTTGATTATAACAGTGTTTGCAACCTCTATCTTATATTATGATAATTAATTATAATCTGATTCATTGCCCTGCTTTCATATAATTTTTCCATAATTCTATAAATAAGTTAAACCTTAATTACTTTATTATTAGATGTTACCTACTTTTTATTTTCCTTAAGAAATAGCTTTAAAGATTAAAAATTGTCCTGAACTATTGTCTGAATCTCTAAAAAAAAAATACTTTCTCCGCCTTATAGTGATATTCATGTATTAAAAAAATTGTTCTAAAATGAGAGTCATGTTAAAATTCCATATCTCGCTTTATAAATTCAATTAAAATGTTACTTAATAAATTAGTTTTCATATGATTGAATAAGTCACATAAAAAAAAAAGCAATTTGTATAACCGAAAATTAATAATTTTTAGAAAATTATAAAATCAAATTTATCAAAATAAATGCGAATTAATTATTTTTGGAAATGTGTACATTCATCCTGTTCATCAAATTGATTGTTATTATTTATTAACATTTTTTTGAGTACTTATTATTTATTAGCTAAGAAATACTTCCCCGTTCACAAATAAATGTCATTCTAGAATATATTTTTTCCACAAAATAGTATTATTCTAGCATTTTTTGCATGTTTCTTCCAATATTATCCTTAGTTAAATTTAAAGAAATTTCCATACAAATTTCATAATATTATATAAATAAAGTATGGAAGAAAGATGGAGAAATTTATAGTAATAAAAGAATTGACGAAGAGAAAAATGACGGGATATTGTTGTCTATTCTGTAATTTATTACTCCTTTCGTTCTATCACAAAAGAGTGTCATTCTAGTTTTTTTTGCACATTTCTTTCAACTTTGTCCTTAGCTAAATCTAGGGAAATTTCCATACAAATCATATAATATTATATAAATAAGGTATGGAGAAAATAAATTGATGGAAGATAAATGGAGGGGTGATGTAGTTCATTCTATAATCTCTTAGGGATAATTGGATTGGAATGTCTCCGTTTGGATGTGACATGAGTCATCCTCAATGTATTTCATTTTACCTCGGATGGTCTATCCCTTCACATCCACACTCTATTACCTACATCACATTTTACAATTTCCAACACACCTTTTACAAATTATAATACACCTATTATATATTTTTCAATACACATCCTACGGGAAAAAAACCAAAATAATTCCATAACTTTTTACTTTTTCGGATTTAGTCCCATAAGTTATTGCTTTTTCGATTTAGTCCCACATCTCTGGTAATTGCTCAATTTTGGTCCAATTTTGACCAAATGTTGACCAACTGACCGGAAAAGGTCACGTGACCTTCACGTGCCGGCGCGGTTTTGAAAATTTCGGCTAAAATGGTCCCATAATTTTTTACCTTTTCGAATTTAGTCCCATAAGTTATTGTTTTTTCGATTTAGTCTCATATCTCTAGTAATTGCTCAATTTTGGTCCAATTTGACCTAATGTTGACCAGTTGACCGAAAAAGGTCATGTGACCTTCACGTGCCGACGCGATTTTGAAAATTCCGCCAACTTTTATGTTTTATCAACTCATTGTTGATGGACTCCAACTCCTTGTTCTTTAACTCCACCTGTTTTTTTTTTTTCTTTAACGAGTAGCTCATTCTCTCATTATCTATCTCGGTTACGGAAACAATTTCTTCGAGATTCATGCGGGCGTTATGCAGGACCTCATTTTCAGCGTTCTTCTCGTTAAGCCTTCACAAGAGCCCTCTCATTATGTGTTTGCTTCTATCACATAGAAGTGCATCTATCCACCTAAAACTCGTACAATGACCTTCATTCTGCCAAAATTATATCCAGTATGTTTCAATTAATTCAATTCAACCTTGAATAAACTAATAAAATTGAAGCAAGAACTAAAAACCATATCGGATATCGTGAGAGCAGCCGTAGAACCTACGCCCAACATTTTCTTCTTTCCAAGAGGTTTTAATGGGGGAATTCAAACCTTAGTCGCACACTGTTAAAGATATGGCTTATCAACTCAGGATTAAGTGTAAATTGATTGAAGAGGATTTCATAACAACTAAATTCTGTTTCAGGAAACTAATTCTGTTATTTCTGTTATTCAGCTTCTACAACGGTTTTTATTCAAACCGTGGTCTTTCAACTGTTGTTGTTTGCAGAAAGCAGTTAGTTTGTTACTTGAGGAGTTGTGATCCGGTTTCTTGATTTAATCTCATCCGTTGTTCTCTAAGACGGTTTTTTTTCCCATCTCTGATACATATATATTTCTTGTCATTCCATATAGAGGAGGCAACAAGTGTATTGAAGGGAGAACCACGTAACTCTCTTTGTTGATTTTATATTTTCTTCTTGGTTAAACTTTCTTGCATACAAGTGTGTTCTTGAAACAAGTTGATTACTTGTTTTGATTGTTTGATTGTTGCTGTAATCAATTGTGTTGAGCTAAGAGAGCTAGGGCTACGAATTCGCACACACAATACTATTTCGCAAGCTATTCCTAGATTGGGACATGGTTCTTTGTCTTCGTGTGTTCTCCAATTTTGGGGGAGTTGAAGCCGCGACTTTCTAATAGAAAAGATTGGAAGAGAAAAGTTAGAGTTTTTTCTTGTAGAAGGACGCGAACTGAAGAAGTAGAAGAAGAAGAAGAAGAAGAAGGGATGCTAATTCTGATTTAAGAGTTAGATCGATAAAATATTACATTTCCTTATTTTGCATTTGTATTTTTTTGAGTTTAATTCAATTCAGGCAAAAGAAAAATATAAGCTGACAAGGTAAATAATTTGCTGATGTGGTCTCCTAATAAAAAAAATTAAAATTCCACCTCGGAAGTCCGGCGACACGTGTCATAAGTCGTCAGAATTTCTAAAATCGCGCCAGCACGTGAAGATCACGTGACCTTTTCCGGTTAGCTGGTCACCATTAGGTCAAAATTGGACAAAAATTGAGCAATTAGTAGAGATGTGGGACTAAATCGAAAAAGCAATAACTTATGGGACTAAATTCAAAAAAGTAAAAAGTTATGAGACCATTTTAGCCGGAATTTCCAAAACCGCGCCGGCACGTGAAAGTCACGTGACCTTTTCCGGTCAGTTGGTCAATATTGGGTCAAAATTGGACTAAAATTGAGCAATTACTAGAGTTGTGGGACTAAATCGAAAAAGCAATAACTTATGGGACTAAATCCGAAAAAGTAAAAAGTTATGGGACCATTTGTACTTTTTTCCCCACATCCTACCCTACTATATGATTAAACTAAAATACATTTTCGGATGTTCCGTCCGTGAATGTGCCCTATCGGACGTGGTACATGCCACTACATCTCAGTCCAATCATCCGCTTAAAATTCTACCTGAAAATCTAAAATGACACTTATTTATGAAATGAAGGGAGTAAATTTTATGTTAAAGTTTAAAATGTCACATATTTGTGAAAGAGGAAATTTCTGATTTGCTTGTATTACTAAATAAAATAAAAATAAAATTACTTTGCATAATTCACACTTTTATCAGATTTCTTGTATTGAACAGAAGAAGTTAGCTTTCCTGTTTCACACATTGATGGTAACGTCTACTGCTGGTATAAAAGGTAAGTGTAATTTTTACAAACAGTTGGCAGATTATGCCGTAAACATAATCCTCTCGATAAATTGTAGAAGATTTAACCACGCCAATAGCCGTTGACGTTAATTAATTGATTTATTAATACACCTATGTGTATATATAGTGGCGATTAAGCGACATCAAATCTTCTCATCCGTACTTTAATGACGCAAACGTAGAAGTAGAGTTAATGCCACTCCCTCAGATTCAGATGCCATGTTTCCAAGAACCATCCTGAGATTTACGTCCTCGGATCTTCCGGTAACTCTTCATTATTGCTGTATACTATTGTTTCTTTTCTTTCAAATTTTGAATTGAATGGTTGTGCATACGTTAGCGTTGACGAATTTCTGTTTTTTGTTTTAATGTTTGTTGAGGTGTAATATCAAGCGAGTGCTGTTTGATTTTTTTTTTTTTTTTTTTTTCTGAATTTAATCGGGTGAAACAGTTATCAAGTGTTTATAGTGGAGGTGGATAGCTGATTTCTTCAGAAGAAAACACGGTTTAAGCCATCCTGTTTTGTTTGTCAAGGACTGTAATTAAATTGTAACTTCTGTTCTCTCTCTGCATAGTACCAAGATTACCCACGAGTTGGAGAAGTAGCATTCGCTCTTGCAGTGACAGTATCTGTTGTGGTAATTGACGTTGTGTTATTTATGAGTTTGATCATATTGAATGAAAGTTCTGCAGTGAATGGTTTTTGGGATCATGCTCTAATTGATTAGGGAATGAGTTAAACCATATTTAATGCCTTATTTTGTTGGCACTCGGTGTTGGAGACACATATGTTAACATGCTGTCAGAGAGAAACTATTTGGCATCAGATTTGGACATTGAAATTCTATCTTAGAATCGTAAGTATGAATTAGGAGTGTGTGCAAAGTATGGTTGATTACCATAGGTTGGAGTAATGAATGATTAAAGGATGGACTGAAAATCTATAGTTGCAAATCCATTGTGAAATGTTTGGATTGCTATGGATTTGAAAACTATTAGTTTCATTTGAACTATTTTCTGAGAAATTTGTGTGGATTTTTTAGATCCATTCTAATTAAGTTGGATTTGAAATCCCCCATACAAACTCAACCTATTGCTTTCTTGTTTTACTAGAGTATATTATGGATTTGCCAATGTTATTCATTATCATGATGTAGCTTTGATGTCATAAAAGACAAAAGTAGTGTCAGAACATGATCCCCAACTAAGCTTAACATTCGACTTCCACAAGGAATAAATTTTCCTTATTTCGGAAATTCTTTTTAAGGTAATCCTTGAATAGTTTGTTCATTAGATTTGATATTCCCTCTGCTCCAATTTTCTGGAGCAAAATATGCTTATTTACATGGGTCTTCCAGATATGTTAATTGGCAAAGCTTGTACTTGAACACATTATAAGAGAAGGCACATCCAAAAGCAAAATTCTAATTGTCAAAATTGCTCATTTTCTGTCAACTTGCAGAATCTGTGCTCTATTGTTATATCATAGGTGAACATTTTTGGGAGAAAAGTTTGCATTGGCTATGTCCCCTATGTATTTCACAAGTTACCAAACATGATACTGTATCTTGAGTTTGAGAATTCATGGAGGAGACAAAGGACGAGCCTAGGCTGGTGGAAGCACCAGATCATAATGCCCAATGGTGGCCACCAGGTCTTATTCAAAAACTGCGGTCAATATCTGTGGCTTCTCCTGATGAAACCTCAAGTCCAAAAGCGAAAAGTCAGCGCGACTTTGGGAGTCCAGCATTTCAAATAGCATCACAGACTTTGTGGGATACTGGAAAGCTGGCTGAGCCAATTCCTGATGGTTTCTACTTTGTCTATCCAGTAAGTAGGTCAAAAATATTCAGAGTATGCTGTAATTCCTTGTTACTTCAAATTACTATAACAAACTTCTGCTTTAATTGCATATATCTTTCAAACAAGAAGCGAATGGATAATGGAAAGTTTTTGCCTAGAATTGCTTTCACAGTACGCTATTAGATCTGTTTTTGTTCCCTTTTTGTGTTGGATCACAGAATATGGAAATGAGACGGTCTCGATTTTACGATCAAGTGATGTTACAATTTTTTAACATACTGTTGGATCTAACACCTAGGGTTTGTAATTAAGTGCCCTTTTCCTCTCTATTATCTTTTCTGAAGATCTATTTACAGTATTGTCATGACCAAGAAGGAAAAACCATTTTGGAAGTCTCATGTGGGCCCTCAAAGTCTTGTGATATCTCGCACATCTCAGTAATGAACTTTTTAGCGAACTGCTTCTCTGCTCTTTGATTTATGATGGGCATATATCTGTTGTAGTTCTTACTGCAATATTTTCTTCGAATTCCGCATAACTTTACCCTTTTGTGAAGTCTTACTTTCTGGATTGTTTAGCAAGCATTCTACCAACCTGGAAAAATACTGAATCTTTCATCTTAGTATTACATCAGTTAATAGACTTACGAACTGCCTTTGAGTGTCCTTGTATGCCCTCAATCAATTTGTGAATCCTAGTTTGGATAACGAATTGTTCAAGGAGGATTTATGTTTGTTTACATTTTGTAACTCCCATACTGGACATAAATCAAACTTTGTTGATCTCTTCTTCTTTTGGTTTAGCATGCAAAGACCTTTTCAAAATTTCAGTAGCGAAATATCTGCTATGCCATATTCGTCCAAGAGTTATTGCTAATGACATGATTTTCTATCTCTTAACCCGGCATAACCTTCTGAGAAATAGTTATGGACATTCTGGAACCAACTTTGCATGCATCTTTGTGGAATAACCTTATGACCTTTTCATAGGTGGCCAGCTCTGTTGCTTTATAATTCTTTGTATTTTTTGTAGGAAAGACGATTTAAGGAGCTTTTTGATGCTATTCCTTCCATAGATGAGCTTAATGCTTTGGATGCAGAGGGGCTGCGGCCCAATGTTATTCTTGTTGATGCACGTAAAGATAAGAAGCTTTCCATGTTAAAGCAGCTTGCTGTTACATTGGTGAAGGGGCTGAATTCAAATCCTGCTGGCATGATAAAAAAGATAGCTGGATTGGTGTGTATATCATCGTATTCTTCTGATATATTCGTGAGATCATGTGCCGCATTTATTTCATTCCGACTTCTTAAACTTCTACTTATATTAAGAGGTTAGAATTCTTGAATTGCTACCGAGCCTAGGTTGTGATAATTTAGATTAAGATTCCTGAATCTGAGACCAACATTTAAATCCTTTAGGTGACAGCTTAAACAAAGATTTAAATTATGCATTAGTTAGATGCCTTTCTGTAATTAACTTGCTTAATAATATTGGATACCCATTACGGTCCAATATAGTATTATGACATGACCAATTCATGGCGATAGTGTCCAAGAAAACCTGATCCTCATGGTACTAGATTGTTATCATCTTTGACTACTGAAAAGAATGATCCATCTCCAAAAGGTTATCTTACCTCAAACGTGATAATAATGGATTAACACCCAATCTATTTGCCTTATTCTTTCCCCCTGGAACAAGATAGAGATCCTCTTAAGTTCTGAGGTTGATACTTTAAATTAGTGGGAATTATGATTAGAAGTATGGAATAATCACTTTTAAAATGCGTAATAGACACTCTTTTCCATTATGAAGATGACTTACCAATAGAGTACATAGAACAAGACATGTGGCTTGATGAATTGTATCCTTTACAGTAGTTGCTTTTCTTCACAACTCTAGGTCTGTGATTTCTTCAAAAGACCAAAATCAGAACCTGATCATGTGAAAGGCGCACTTGAAGAAGTATCTCACGCATTGGACAATCAAGGCATCCATATGCTGGGCCACATAAAGCGTGGCTCTTGCCACTCCAGGGCTATCTTATTCAAAGTTCTTGCGGATACTGTTGGCCTGGAAAGTGTGCTTATGGTGGTAAGGTGCCATCATCTTTCGAGACGCACATTCAGTTTTTACTTTTGTCATGGTATCAGCTGCTGCTAATCCTTTTAGCTGTTTTCCATATTTGATGCTGCTTCTAACTTTTAAATACATAAAATTTCTGAACTTTTACATTTTGCTTTTCCCTTTTCTCCACCACTTCTTCTAGGGTTTACCGAAAGAAGGAGTAATGATGCGAACAGATGCATACAAGCACATGTCTGTCACAGTTGTTCTGAATTCTGTAGAACTTTTGGTTGATCTTGCGCGAAATCCTGGCAAGTTGGTACCAACCTCAACAAAGGCAGTCTTTCTCTCTCATCTCTCCGCTGGTGAGAGTGATTCTGCGGAAAATGATTCATATGATTCACCGATTGAACCAAACAGCCCTATGTGCGGTTTTTCGGATCAAACAGAAGTTGACGGGTAAGAATCCACATTTGATTTCATGCAATTGGTGTTTTCTAAATGAAGTTCTACTTTAATTGAAGCTCAGACTTAAGAATGGACCCTGCGAGGTTTTGTATATCTTGTGCTTAATCTTAATTTGTGAGAGGTTCTAAAGCAATCCAACTCTCACTGTGGCTTCTTTAAAAATGAAAATATTTTGAGCTGTCTCTTTTCGGATCCTTGTTATTTGCAGATCATTTGATTTCTCACAAAAGAAAAGCTGAAATTGTACAACAAAAAATCTTGCAGGATTTCTCTTTCCTTCCGTGTCATGATACTACTAATTAATGTTAGTTTGGTTAATGTAATTTTTTTGGGTAAGGCTGCTAAACAACTTTACTTCTTTTACTTGTCAGGTTACCGCATAGTGAACCAAATGTGGCAAATTCATTTTGGCAGCGTAGTCGGAAGAAAGTCATATCCGAACAAAGGACAGCAAGTTCAAGGTCTTTTAAATTTTGTTAATCGAACAAACTTTTTCTTTCTCTCTTCCATATGCAAGAGATGTTCATACGCAAGCGTGATCTTCAGTTTCCAGTAGAAATGCATATCTTGTCTCGTGACTTTTGCCCCTGGCATGCGTTTAAGCTTGCCATGCTTTCGTATGTTAAGAGAGAGAGATTAACTCAGTTAACGTTTTCTCTGAGCTGTTCTTGTACTTTAAGTTGGTCAAAACCTGTGAGCAGTTAAGGGTCGACAAAATATTGCACTGGATCTCTGAAACACATCTGAATGTTACATGTCTATCAACATCTTTAACCTCGACAGAATAGTGCATAAACCTCTGACGGGTATTTCATATTTAGATAGACCTATTTGAGAAGATAGGAGCCAGTTCATTTTCTTCGGTGAACTAATAAAAGCTGTAGTGCACATAAACTAAAATCTTTTGACATTTTGCAAGTTTCATATGAATCAAATGCAATCCAAAGCTTGGTGGCAATGGCAGACCCAAAACATATAGTTGGGGCGCCAACAAAAAAGAAAAAAAAAACACCAACCTACATTAATATACACGTGATAATAAATATTACATATATTAGATTTATTATTTAAATAGAATATCAACCATATTTATTATTAAATATGTCGAAAATGTATCATTAGTTACCTATATATTAAATTTAGAGTATTTTTATTGCATATTATGAAGATTATCTTAATTTATGCTAATGTTTGATAATTTTGAGGGAGGTCAAAACACACACGTCCTTCAAATAAATACACAATAGAACATATTATACATATTTTAGGGATTCAAATAGTAGCGCGGGGGGTGGGGTGGGGGGCAGGGCCCCCTACCCCCATAAGGTAGGTCTGACCCTGCTTGGGGGTATGCTGCATTTTGTTAATCCCCTAATCAGCTTGTTTTTTTTTATTACTCTTACCTCATTTGACAAGTAATATACAACCATTCTGACTATCCAAATGATTAGTATTGCAATGAATAAGGAATATTTAAATAGGTATCTGTTTCTTCTGAAAAAACATGCTAGACGCCCATCACCCAACTTCCATTTTATCTTGCATCCTAAACTTTTTCTAACTGATTTTCTCATTTGCTATCTCATCTTGTTATATTCATGAGCTAAAGCTGCGCTGCTGCAGTACTTTTCATCCATGAAAGTTGCTAAACCTCTTTATTCACTAGACTTTTCTTTATGTGGAAACTTATTTTTTATTTTATTATTTTGTCCTTTTGGACCACTGTAGTTTCCAATTACCATTTACCATTGATAAACATTCTCCTTAACAAAGATTTATATTTTGTTGGCTGTTTCCTTTGGTCTTCAAATATTCCAGTCCTGAGCATCCTTTCTTTCGTGGACCTGGGAGATCTTTGCTTGGAGGTCACAGACATTCGTTCAAGGAATACGCCAACGATAATAGTGCGTCAAGGTTTGGGTTCCTATTTTCTAGTATTCAGCATTTTTAAAGTCTATATCTTGCCAATGTAACCAATAAAGTCATTTTGCATTTTTGTCTGAAATAATGCATATTTTCTATTGCTCTGTGTAATATTTTTTCAATTCTCTTACCCATTAAGATCTTAAGGTGTCTATTAGCTAAGTCCTTTTCAGTGATTATATTGTTACGATCTTTGTGAATAGAATTGAGTTATCTCCTAAGGTGTGCTCTAGAACATCAAAAGTACAGTTTAAATTGGCAAAGAACTATTGACCATCTTTGACATGAACTTGAAATTAAGTGCATTGACATATATGGTCGGACCGCTTGGTCCGTGATCTTGCTACGTCCCTCTAGTATTTATGTTATAGACTTTGTTCATGGTAAGGATAATATCTACCTTGGTCTGCATACTTCCAGAAAAAGTTAAAATTTATCCTTTCAGTAAAACCCTTATTATCTCTTCCATCACCGCATACATCAAATATCTCTTATCTCAAACTTCACTTTGACTTCCAACTCACCCTTTATTTCTTCGCGCAGTTAAGAAAGAATCCTTTGTTTCTCGGTTTGCTTTTCCCTGCCAACCTTTTTCTCACTCCCTTTCTTTTTTTTCCTCTGTAGTACTTATATATGTTTCATAATGCTATTTTAGCCTCTCATGCTCTTAACTCCAAAACTGAAGGTCTGTTGGTGCATCTCCAGTAGAAGCTCGTAGGAGAAGACGGCGCTGCGTCAGCTTGGTTCCTGAGATCGGTGATGATATCGTAAGGTGGTTCACTCCTTTTTAATTTTACTACTAAATACTTCATGTTCTTAGTTATAAAGTATTGATCTCTGTGATTTGTGTCTTAAAACCTTTAGATGGGTTGGAGATTGTATTATAGTTTAACAGTGTACAGAGGTTGCACCCAGATCTTCTTTTCCAATGACCCAATGCCATCGATGCTAGAATGCTTAATTTTTAATAATTAGAGGCCAGTGAACCTGAAAGTACTCAGGATATTACCATCATGGATTCATTTTCATCTTCGTTTCTGGCCAGCTTTTGGAACAAAACTCTCCACAAGAATCATTGTAGTGGATCTTGATATGATTGGTTGTGAAGTCACGTGGCTTGTGGGGGATGCTCATTTTTTTTTTAAAATTTGATGCGAACTTTCTAATGGTAGCTGATTGAGTGATGTTTCTGAAGAATATTAGATCCAAAATGCTTGTATTATGCTTGAATGAAGAGAGAAACGGACTCAAATTGATTAGGATGGAAAAGAATGACAAGTTAATTAGTGTCTTGGCTATGAGGCTTTTTGGGGTTTCAAAAGTTCCTAGATATATAGTTTGAAGTTCCAGTTGAAATCAAACTCAATGTTCTCTCGTGTTCCTGAAACTTGTTGAAAATCCATCAACAATATAGTTGATTATAAATAAAACTAGACTTGAGAAGATGAAAAAGTTTTTTATGGTTGATACTTCCATGATTCACATTGGTTACTACTCTAAAGCAACATCCATAGAAAAAAGATTCCGAAATTTTCATATTTTTTTCTCCAATGTGGAGAGTTTGGGGGTAATACATTAGTTATCACCAGGCTTGAGCATTTCATCCTTCTATGCGTGCCTAAGCTACCTCTTTGTCTCCCTTTCTGTGCGTCGTGTTCTGCAGATATTTGTGTGTCGATAGATCTTATTTCTCTTCACAAGTTCTTGTGCTTTGAGTGATTCACATGAATTATATTCTGTACTTCTGGTTAAAAATCTCTCCAGCTTGGGTTGCGAAAGTATCTTCTTAGGCTTATTACATCTGTAGTTGTGGGTTTTTGTTTAAATATGCATTTCTCCGGTGAAGTATGTTCACATTGTTATGAATATTTGATATAGGGCTGTTCGAGAAATAAATGAAACTCTCAAGAGAAATCGTCTTGCTGAGGAACAGCCAAATTCAGCTATTAGTTGTTCAGCAAGTGAACAAGATGGCAGCTCAGACTTCCAAGAAAGTGTATTCTATTATTCTCTTTGCTTCTTCTTTTGTTCCAGTGAAATGTAATTCACTCAATAATTCATTTGTGACAAAAGAGTGAATAAAGACTTTTATTGCAGGCACCAAGTTTTCCTTAGTAAATACAAGATTTATTTATGTATTATATGCCAAAATCTTACCCGTCTCCTTACTTATCAAAATAGTTTATCCTGCATTCATTTTCTTAATAGTAATTAAGAATATATTAGAATGTAGGCCGCACCGAGGTTCCAATATTTTGTTTGCATTTGCAAATTGTTACTAATTATGGTTTTTTCAAAATTACATCTGAACACTACTTTTTGAGCTAATTGAAGTTTTGTGAGTTGGTCATTCTGTATTGATTTATTAAGCTTGCCGTTGTTCCTTTTTTGTTTTATGTTTTTTTTTCCTTCTTTAAATATATCATCACTTCTGCCTATAACAGATTTACAGCTTTTTGCATGGATATGAATACGTGTCTGGTACTTGAATCTATATTGTTAGGTGGATTTATTGTACTATATTGTTTCCTTTACTCCAGGTGTCGAGGTACAGTCCAGATGCCCCTGTTGGAATATATGGCCAAAAAACCTTGACGTATAACCTTCCCTTAAAACAAATGCACTCTCACAAGGCAATCTCGTTGCCTTCATCTCCTCACCGTTTTGCCAACAAAGCTTCTCTCAGGAGTGATGCAGAAGAAGATTTTGCAAGTGCTGATATCATGTCAACATTCAGTAAAGTGCTCGAATCATCGAAGTTTCTTAGCACACCATTGTTACCCTTTGAAGAATGGAATATTGATTTTTCTGAGATAACGATTGGAAGTCGAGTAGGAATTGGTATGTTTTTCTTGCTTTTGTCTATAATGAAGCTTGAATTGGCACAGAATTTCCTTTTGGTTGTGTATATGGTAAAATATTTTTCTATTCTTTTTATATTACAAAGATTGTATAGCCTTGCTTTAGATTATTACAGGCTAGTCACACTTAGAGTTGCCAGAATTTGGCTAAGCATCCCCTCGCTCTCTGATTTGATATGTTATAAATAGTTTAATTGGATTTAGTTTTGAATGGGAAATTCTGCAAATAAAGACTTTTTACCACAGTACACCAATGAGAGAAGTAATAACAATGTGCTTCTAATTTTATCTCTATCTGTTTTAACTCTCATTATCGGTCACATTCACTGCTTATAGACACACTTCTGAATCAGAGTGTCATTTCGTATTCAAATTGTATCTAAGTCATATGTTGCAATTTGAAATCTCTTTGCAAATTGCAGTGATCTTTTTTGCGACTCTGCTGCCATACAATTTATCATGTAGTTTAGATTGTTTAGGTCTTATTTGTCACACTTGAGCAAAATTATTGTCAACCAACCGATCTACTTGAATAATTTCGTGTAAAGATTCTGCTGTCAAAAGGAACATCGAGATTGACATCATATACACCTCCTATCTCTGTCGAAACCATCGACTCTTTCTCTACTTCAGGGTTTTTTGGGGAAGTTTTCCGTGGCTCCTGGAATGGAGTAGAGGTTGGGATCAAAGTTTTCCTGGAACAAGATCCAACCGTCGAGAATATAGAGGATTTTTGCAATGAAATATCTATCTTGAGGTAACATATAGTTGCCCCTCTGGTCTTTAGCTGCTTCTGGAAATTTTTAATTCGTCAATCCTGATTGATTACCTGATCACTTTCCTATTTCCTGTTTCCTGTTTTCCTTTTCCAGCCGCATTCGCCACCCAAATGGTAATTTCTCACTAAAATCTAGTATTAAGTAATTACTAGTAATAATGATTTCTCCATTTCTGTTATGTACGTTGTATGGTAGCTAAAGCACATATACTGCTTTTTCATACAGTTATATTATTTCTTGGTGCTTGTACAAAGCCTCCACGCCTCTCCCTAGTTACTGAATACATGGAGATGGGATCGCTTTATTATTTAATCCATGCAAGTGGGATGAAAAAGAAGCTTAGCTGGAATAAGAGACTCAAAATGCTTTGTGATATATGCAGGTGGTAACTGAATTTCAATCTTTAATGCTCTTTAGCTGGTGCTTAGGCACTTACAACTTTTTGCTCATCTGAATTACATGTTGCCAAAGCAATTAAAAGAAATAAAGAAAATCTACATGACTCTTGTTTCTTTGTATACATTCTGTTTTCTCTAATGTTTTATTTTGAGTATAATCTTGAATTTGGGTTCAATGGAAAGATTGGTTAGGCATTTTCTCAAAAAAACCCATTAAACTTTGTAAATGCTGAACCCAGAAGATAGTTTTTGTGATTTACTGTTCTCTACATTCTTACTCTCTGTTGCATGGTAATATTGGGACGATGCTGGCCAAATACAAGATTGTAATCCACATTCTTTACTTTTAGGGGACTAATAAGCATCCACCGGATGAACATTGTACATCGTGATCTGAAAAGTGCAAATTGCCTTGTGAACAAGCATTGGACAGTTAAGATATGCGATTTTGGGCTTTCCCGGAGACTGACCACCAGGCCCATGAAAGATTCTTCTTCAGCTGGAACACCCGAATGGATGGCACCAGAGCTTATTCGCAATGAGCCCTTCACAGAGAAATGCGACATTTTCAGCCTTGGTGTTATAATGTGGGAGCTCTGCACTCTCAAAAGACCGTGGGAGGGCATACCATCAGTACAAGTAAGCTTCAGTCTACAGCTGCAACATTTTCTGCACTAGATTGAATGAAAGTTCTCTAAACACTCTCTCTCTCTACAAGTAGGTAGTTTATGCTGTTGGACATGATGGACAGACACTTGAAATACCAGAAGGTCCCCTGGGCAAGCTAATAGCAGGTATGCCTGAAAGATGCGGTTCTATATGACATAATTTTTGCACCTTCTTTGAGAATACCAAGTTGGATTTTTCCATATATGATGTTTTGGGCAGATTGTTGGGTGGAACCAGATGAACGACCAAACTGTCAGGAGGTTCTCTCACGCCTGCAAGAATGCGAAAATCAGTTGTGCTGACAGTGATTCTTTTCTACATCTCCAAAATGCATAATAATTACCCCCTTTGAGTTACAAATGAGAATCAATAAATACAAAATCTGGGCAGGTAAATTTTGAAAGATTTTTGTAGGAGAGGAACTGCTACTTGATCATCAGTTTTGAGGCCAGAATACAGATTATGATCAGAAGATGTTTTAGTGGGTGAAGTTGGGCATTTTTTTCTGCAAGCATGGAATATATTCGATATTTTGGGATATACAAAATGGACTACAGGAGAGAAAAACCAACAATTAAATGCAAAAAAAAAAGCCTTCGCACGACACAAAAATGATACTCCAGCATATTAGTATCATGTACAAACTGGCTGCCAATGCTCTTAGCGCAAATTCTTTTAGTTACTTCAAGCTTTCTGCTAACCGGAGTGGTAGGGATGACTGAGGCATAAATGAAAAATAAAGCTTAATAAGCTTAAATTTTGCTAGGACAACTAAATTTGTTAGAATAAATTGGATATTGAGCTTTTCAATAATACAATAATAGAAAGGGTTGATTGGAGTAATCTTAAAAAACTATCAGCGTTTTTATACGTAAATCACTAAATTTTTCTGTGCCACCGATACATATATAATATATGAATTTTAGCAGATAAATCTCTAAACTTATTTTCGATTATTATTCGCTGGAGTTTCGCACGTGACTTATGTGATAAATTTTTAAGGGTTTTTTTTGTCCAAACATGTCTTTTAATAGGTGGGTAATCTTCAATAATGGTGGATCTAAATATTGCGGGAGAGAATTGATGCAAATGAATTGTTAGGAAAATAAAGGTGAGAAATAATTTTTCACTTTTGTCATACTTAAAAGGTGTTTGGACGAAAATAAATCCTTAAAAGTTTATCACAACACAAGTCACGTGCGAAATTCCGACGAAAAATGATCGGAAAATAAGTTTGGTGGTTTATCTGCCAAAATCCGTATAATTTATATATGTCGATGGCACAAATTTTTTTAGTGATTTATGTGCAAAAACTATAATAATTTAGTGAGGTTGCTACAATTTACCTAATAAAAATGTAACCAAAATATATATACATATGTGTATATTATAGGATCATGGGGAACGAGGCAGGAGTATGTTGCCCGTGGATCTCCCGCCTTTGCCAAAGGGAACTTTACTGCCTCGTTCGAGCATATCCCCATGGAGAGCAGGGATACTACGCCTCATTGCCAAACTTACTAGAGTGGACCCAAATAACTAAGCCCTTTGGAGCAGAGCATGCTTTCCATTCTATTTTTTTTTATTTGAATCCGATGCAGTGATTGCAACTAAAAATAATGACTGCACCAGAAACAAATTTGGCGGATTTACATACTTACTCTGACACAAAATACAGAGTACAGACGCAACAGAAAAATAAATGATTGCACCGGATTCAAATTTGGAAGATTTACTTACTCTGACACCAAATGCATGGTACAGACCCAACTAAAAAACCTGGGTACCGCGATGTATATCTTGCCTTCAATAAACAATGATCCGAAAGAACGTCTGTTCAAGTATAAATGGAATTTCATACATTTCAATGTGTAGGGCCTGCTCCATTATTCAACATCCGAGTTTTCTCGGTTTCTTCTTAACCATCATACCATAATTGATATCATAATATGTGTAAATCAGATATTTCAACATCAACTACAAGAATGATGATGATTATGAGACCCTGTAAGCATTCTTTTATACAATCACGAAGAAGAAAAATAAGATGTGTTGAAACTCCTCATATTAAGCTGCCCTCGGGTCCGTCCCATGCTGCCATACATAGACAAGCTCGTCCCATCCAGTGCTCGCCAGAAGTCCATCAACAAGCACGCTCATATCAACACCAACTGCAAACTCAGTGTGGTGATCATACCTTCCGATGAGCGCATCCTCCACCATGTAATCCCACAAACACACTGTCATATCGTACGAACAAGAAGCTATCACACTCCCTCTGTGTGGTGAGAACCTCACTTTCCTCACTGCATAAGTGTGCCCACTCAGCACGGCTATGGGCACTCTGTAGTTCCTCACATCCCACACTTTGATGGTTTTATCCACTGATGCTGTTGCAATGATGCAATCGTCGTACTTATTCCAGTCACATGCCAGGATTTCGAACTCATGTGCCGGAAGAATCATGGTAGAACCTGGTGAAGGAATTCTTCACAATCAAAACTTATGGACACAGCTAAACAAAGACTAATAAAATTAAGTAATGTAGTTAGTTTGGCTAAGGATGTCATTGACTCGAGGCATGTTCATGTAGTGCCAGGCTCAAGCTCAAATTCAATACAATCGGGTCTAGCATTCAAGCTTTGAGATCAGCTTGATAGCACAGTCAACCGTGAGCTCCACGAGCTACTTGACTCGGTTGCTTATATAAATTATCTATGGCATGTTGTGATTCAATTATAAGACTCAACTTGTTAATTCTTCACATATACGCGTGCATGAACACGAGGTAACATAGTAAAATATCTTAAACCCGATAAAGCTCTGTGAGCCTATCAAGCTGGGAATTGTTGAGCTGGATTTTGACTGAACTAACTTCGCGATGAGCTCAAGTTTATCCTGAATTGATTAGTAGTGGTACAGTAGCCAGTCTACATAGAGACACCGAAACATTGATCACATAGTGGCCCCAAGAAGGAGCCTTTTTGCAGTATCTATATGATTCCATTATGTTATTACTCTGTGAAAGTCCCTAAGCTCATTTGAGTTCATTCAACAACTGTGCTACCTAATTATAAATGAGTATCAATTAACTACTAATCAAGAGTATCAATTAACTAATACGTAATAACAAAGCTAGTAACGGGCGCTGAGGATCAAAACTAATCTACCAAGACTTATAAAACCTACATTGTTTACTTTCTAGAATAATCAGATCAACTGGTTCAGTAAGTTTTTGCTACTGAGATGCAATTAGGATAGCAAACCTGGTTCACGCACGTCCCAAATGCGGGTGGTGCAGTCGCCGGAAGCAGAAGCAAACACATCGGCATGTCTAGGGTTCCACGCGGCGGCGTAAACACAATAAGCGTGCTCCTTAAAGGTCCGTACGCTCGCCGGCCTATCCACCGTCCACAATTTCACGGTATCATCCCACGATGCGCTCAAAAACGAGTCCTTCCGAACGGTATTAAAGTCGACGCCGTGACACTCACGCGCGTGCTCATGTAGCGAGCGAATTGGATTAGATGCCGGCGGCAGGGACAAGTCGTAGATCTTGAGTGAGCCATCGGCGATGGCTGCGATGATGAGTGAGTCGTGGGATTCCGACCAGCAAAGGTCATAGACGCCATCGGCGGTGTCGAAGGCGGCGCGTTCTGTAACGGTAGGGCCAAGCTGGAGAACGTGGAGGCGGCCGTTGCCGAGTATCCCGAAATTCTGGGCGGTAGCGACTGCGAGCTGATTCTCGTAGAATGGACTGAATTTGACAGAGTAGCCGTTGAACGGAGTCTTAAAAACTGGCATGTCGCGGTGGCGGAGATTGGGGTTTACGGTGGTGGATTGGATTATCTCGAGAGGTGTGACCAGAGAGAGTTGTACTTGCTGACGCAGTCAATTATACGAGAAGACGAAAATTAATTTCTGCGATTCGTTCCTCTCCAATTTCATCCAGTTTGAACTGAGTCGAACAGAGAAGTTTGCGATTTTCGTTGTTTATTTTTTCATTTATTTGAAAGTTTTATTTTGTTTATTATTGGAGAAAGAAATTCCGATTTTGATTGGTTTTTTAATTGATTTGACTTTTAGTAATTTACTATCATTAGCATATAATTTAATTGTTATGCCACTCTTTCGCTACATGAAATGCATCAGATTATAATGGTGTTGTATACTTCATTAACAACAAAGTTTGGTGCATATCATTCTCTTTGGAGCACAGTGTTCCCTTAACACGTTCCGTTGGAGCACAGTGTTTCCTTAACACGTTCCGTGCGGCACTTAACTCCTTCCCGCCCCGTAACTCCTTCCCGTCCCTCAGGATAACTAAGCTCCTTCCCGCCCCCTTAACTCCTTCCCGTCCCTCGCGATAACTAAGTCAGTCTTGTTCCCGAAGAAATTAACTACCGCCCCTCGCGGTAACTAAGTCAGCCTTGCTCCCGAAGAAATTAACTAAGTCAACTACCGCTCCTCGCGGTAACTAAGTCAGCCTTGCTCCCTTAGAAGTTAACTAAGTCAGTCTTGCTCCCGAAGAAGTTAACTAAGTCAGCTTTGCTCCCGATTAGCCTTGCTCCCAAAGAAGTTAACTAAGTCAACTACCACTCCTAGCGGTGACTTAGAGTTAACTAAGTCAGCCTTGCTCCCGAAGAAGTTAACTAAGTCAGCTTTGCTCCCGATTAGCCTTGCTAACTAAGTCAACTACCGCTTTCGCTGTAACTAAGTCAGCCTTGCTAACTAAGTCAGCCTTGCTCCCGAAGAAGTTAACTAAGTCAGCTTTGCTCCGAAGAAGTGTTGTGTGTGCTAAGTGAAAGCTAAGTAAGAACTCCAAAGATTAGTGGGAAAGCTTTGTATTCACTCAAACTCCAAATGCTTGGATGGTTTACAAATGAGGGCCTACTCCTATTTATACAAGGCCACCTCCCTAATGGAATGTGGAGATCAATTTGATCTAAGGGTTAGGAGTTGTTCTCTAGAACACTCCACAATTCTCTACAACTTGAAGAACTATGTACAAGACTCCACACTATTCTAGAGAATTCCTATAAGTGGGCTAAGTAGAGTGGGCTAAAGGATTTGGGCCAATTTGTGGACTAGACTTGGGAGAACCTCCAAGTTCATGAGGAAAAATGCAGTCTTGGCCCAAGTGCGTGACAACAGTCTCAAATCTACGTAGAAGCGTTGAAACATTGTTAACTACAATACCTGCATCAGAAATAGTCGGAAAACAAGTTATTCTTTTCATCGAAAAGAGATAGTTTATCTTTACTTTTTTCCTTTTCCCGCTCTCAAAATGATGGTACACTTTCCTTATAATCACAAATATTCTTTTTTTTTTATATATATAAATATCTTATTTAGTATTCTTTGGAAGTGATCGTTTATATTAAACAAAAATCTGTCGAAAATTTTAAAAATATTATATACCTTTCTTAATCTATGTAGAAGCGCCGGAACAACAATAATTAAGCATAGTATAACCCTGTTAAATCTAAAAATACTCGTAAAGAAAGACAAACTGCAAATAACTCTATATTCTATTTCATTATTAAAAAAAAAAACAAAAAACAAAAAAGCAATCATCTAATGTAACAATGGAAATATCTATTTATAACTATCTAATAAAGAGAAGGTAATAAATCAAAAGAAATATACCAAAACATAAATTACAACAAGATAATCAAATTTTATCCTTATCCCCATCAACTAATTTGTTTGTAGAAATGGTATTATTGTGTTAAGGAAAGTAAAATGGCAATTCGAGCGGCTCGGGCAAGTCCATCGGATCAATACCATATGTGGGGTTGGATTGGTCCCAAATATATTTAACCTAGAATTAGTGAACTCATCTACTATAATATATTAAGATTTTCAAGTTTGCCCGTGTTAGGTTCTTGAGCTCAGGTTACAGATTCAATCACTCAAACTTTGAAACACATACTACAAGATCTATATTCTGTAAATCAAACTGATAAAGTTGTAACAACACAAGAATTAATGTGGTTCAGATCGTTAATGAGATCCTACATCCACAGAGCCAGCAACTACAACGAATTTCATTAATCAACTCCAAGAGTTACAAGAATACAACCCCAATAGCTTCAACTCTTAAGATTACACAATCTTCATAGAATTTCTCTGTGTATATCTTTATCACAAGAACAAGCTATCTATATTCTACTCTCTTTGATTAAATATGAACTTGTGTTAATCAGGATGAAAACAGAAGAAATAAGAATGATGATAAAAGAACAGAATTGCTTCAGAAGTTTCAAGCTAATTGCACTGCTAAGAAAACTGCTTCTGATATGTAGTTATAATTGTTTCCCTCTCAGCTGCCATGCAAAACCGATTTGGAAGTTTATAAAACTGAATACAATTTGACTCCCAGTTGCAACCACTGAAATGACCAATTCGCCCTTAACTAATCCATATAATTTCTGCTTAATCCACTTAACTAACATAACTGAATTTTAGCTAATTGTGTCCACAATTCTCCACCTTTAGCTACAATTCATCACAACCATCATTGGCAGGCTCTTTCACTGTCCTTACTATAGGACATCACACCATCTTTAACTTCAAACACAAATTAAACTTTGCAGCTGGCAAAGCTTTTGTAAAACGGTCTGCTGGATTTACCTCAGTTAGAATTTTGACAACTTTTACCGACCCTTTAGCTATAACATCTCTTACAAAGTATAGCTTCACATCTATATGTTTGGTCTTCTCGTGATACCCTTGATGCTTAGCCAAATGAATGGCACTCTAATTGTCACAAAAAACAGTAACTCTTTTCTGTTGAGTCCCAAACTCCTTGACAATACCTTTCAACCACATAGCTTCCTTTATTGCTTTAGCTAATGCAACAAATTCAGATTCTGTAGTAGAAAGAGCCGCCGCTGATTGGTGAGTTGCTCTCCAACTTATAGCTGTACCAAAGAGTGTGAAAACATATCCAGTCAAAGATTTCCTGTTGTCTAGATTTGCTGCAAAATCAGCATCTACATATCCCACAATTGAATTTTGAACTCCTTCTTGTTTCTTGAATACCAAACCTTTATTGTCTGACCCCCTTATGTATCTTACACCCACTTCACTGCTTCCCAGTGAAATCTACCAGGATCACTCATGTGCCTGCTGATAATACTCATGGAGTATGCTAAATCTGGTCTGCATCAGACCATTGCATACATCAAACTTCCTACAGCACTTGCATAAGGAACCTTGTTCATATAAGCTTTGTCTTGCACAGTCTTTGGACTTTGTTGCAGAGATAACTTCATATGCTGACCTAATGGTGTTGAAACAATCTTTGCCATGTTCATATTGTACCTCTGAAGTACCTTATTTAGATAAGCCTTTTGTGAGAGAAATACTGTTCCTTCACTCTTGTCTCTATCAATATCTATGACCAAAATTCTTTTAGCCTCTCCTAAATCCTTCATTTTAAATTCTGCTTTCAGCATGTCTTTCACCTTTTCAATTCCAGATAAGCTCCTACCAACTAGCAACATGTCATCCACATATAATAACAAATATACTTGAGACAAATCAGTTTCTTGTCTAAAATATACACAACTATCATATTTGCTTCTTAAGAATCCATTTTTCAAACATAATCATCATACCTGAGATACCATTGCCTTGGGCTCTGCTTAAGCCCATATAAGGATTTCTTCAGTAAACAGACTTTCTTTTCTGAATCTTCTGTTTGCAAACCATCAGGCATCTTCATATAAATTCTTTCTTTCAAATGACCATGTAAGAAAGCTGTAGTAACATCCATTTGATGTAGTTGGAGATCAAATTGAGCAACCAGAGCTAATAGAATCCTGATGGAACAATGCTTAACCACTGGTGAAAATATTTCATTATAGTCCACTCCTTCCCTTTGTGTGAACCCGCTTGCTACTAATCTGGCTTTAAACCTGATGTTTTCTCTACTGCCAGATTCAAGCTTCTTCTCAAAGATCCATTTACATCCAACCAGTCTCTGATTCTTTGGCTTCTCAATTATTTCCCATGTTTCATTCTTCTCAAGAGATAGTAATTCTTCCTGCATTGCCACTAACCATCTTTCCTTCTCAGTGCAACTAATAGCTTCAGAATAAGTGCTTGGTTCATAGCACTCCAGCTCTTCTGCTGTGTATAATGCATAAGACACCATATCCACATGCCCAAACCTTTGAGGTGGATGAATTTGTCTTCTTTGTCTGTCTCTCACTAACTGATAATTGCTATAGTCTTCTGTATTTACTTCATCTTCATCAGAATCTTCACCTTGTTGTTCATTGTTGATGGAATGAGTTAATCTTTCAGGCTCCACCTCCAGCTGAGTTTTATCATTACTCTGATTCTGATTTTCTGTTACTTCAGGTTTCTTCAGAGGCATAACACTTTCATCAAAGGTAACATCTCTGCTGATAATACACTTGTTGTTACCAGGTTCAATACACCATAGTTTATATCCCTTTACTCCTTTAGGATATCCTAAAAATATACACTTGACAGCTCTTGCATGGCCGGACCTCCCATTAGTCGAGAGAGTCCGTCGCCTCGGGCCCTGAAAAATTGTAATAATTTAGGGGCCCGAATTTATTTAGCTATATATATATATATAAGTATATTTAGATGTGCTTTTAAATAATTAATGGATGTATCCAATGATTAGTGTATTTTTTTAACAATTTAAAGATAGCATATCAAATTCTCCGGCTTTTAACTTTGTTTTTATTATCTATGATTATCTAGAGTGTTGCAAATGCTTCAATTTTTTTATGTTTTATTTTAAGTTTGTATACTAAGAAAATAAAAAAATTATGGGCCCATTTGGAAAACTATATATATTTTTTTTATATGATAAAATAAATATATAGAGTGTTGCAAATGCTTCAATTTTTTTATGTTTTTCTTTAAGTTTGTACACTAGAAAAAAAAATTATAGACCTATTTAATAAACTCGACTCAGACCCAAATATTTCTAGGTACGGCCCTGAGCTCTTGGTTCTAATTTGTCTTGTCTTATATGAGCAAAAGCAAGACATCCAAATACCCTAAGATCAGTGTAAGCTGCTGGAGACCCATTCCAGATTTCCTCAGGTGTTTTAAAATCAAGTGTTGTGGATGGAGATCTGTTAATCAAATGTGCTGCAATAGTCACAGCTTCACCCCAGAACTTCTTGCTTACTCCTGAACTTGATAGCATGCATTTTATTTGATATATTCAACCATATATAAGCAATTCATGATATAAAAATTTAAGTTTCTTACTTGAACTAAGAAAATGAGAAATTGACATTTGAAACATGACTCATTTTGTGACAAGAATTTATTTTGAACCATACTTTTTTTATGGAACAGATGGAGTAAATTTTTATTTTACATATATTTGAACTTATTCTATAATGTGTTTAAATACCCTAAAAATGATGTGTTTTTAGTGTAAATCAATTTTCGGTTAAAAGGATCAAAAGGTAAAAAGGAAAAAATGAATGGACATAAACATATTGTTCGTTACCGTGGGTACATGGTAATGTGTTTATTATCAGATGTGTCAAAATTTTATAAAAAAAACTAAGTTATCTTATCCAAAATTAAAGGATAAAGTTATGTATATAGTGATGGACACATTAACATGTAGCCACGGTAAGTAAGTGAGCATTTCCGCATAGTCTTAATTCTTAAATAGAATTTAAATAAGAAATAACAAAGAAATTCAAAGTAGGAAAATAATGGAAAAATATAAAAATGATTAAACGCCAAAAAGGAAAAAAAAAGTGGGTTGAGGAGGGGATAGTCATAAGGTGATGACGTGGTTTACATCTACTGCACTTTGTGCAGTTATCTGGCCACTGTTCCGAATCACCTTCCCTCTTACTGCAATCTCTTCCTCTCTCTCTCTTAGCAAGGTTGGACACTTTGTTAATGCATATCAGACGTATGGTAAAGAAAAAGGACTATGACTCTGCAATACGACCTAATTAGGGTTTTTTTTTTTTTTTGTCTTTTTTCTTTTGGAGTAAATTTGAAACGCGCTTTGCAAGAACATGTCATATATTCTCCCAACTGATTTCTACTACCGTACCGAACCGTAGCAATAAAAATAGCCCTAATTGCCATTAGGGGTTTTATATGTTATTTTTCACGATATCTAATTACCCATACCAATTAATTATGCCAAAAATCACTTTTTGCAAAGTAAAATTGATAGTGTGTCATTTTATCAATTTTCAAAATCACTTGCTATCTGGTTATGAGATTCTAGACAATGTTTTTAAACCCTTTACCTGGGAACCGGACATGGTGTCGATCCGATTCTTAGAGTGTAGCGGATTTAAAGTGACCCAACATCATCCGGTCAAGAACAAGGTAAAAACTTATTAACTCGGTTTTTCATGATTAAAAAAAAAAACATATGCATGTAGCAAGTGACTAGCAATACGCGACAACTAGTAATAGAGTAGTAAACAAGTTTCACAAATTAAACTTTAATACACAAATTTACAACTCTATTCAGTCTCTGAAACCTATAATTGTATAGATTTCGATTATATATATTTGATGTGCATATAATATTTACACACACACACATACACACACGCACACACACATATATACATATATTCGAGTCATTTGGTTTTTTCACAGCAATTTAACCGTAGAACCAATGACCCAGTAACTAAATTCACCGTATGATTTTTCAACATAAATTATTAACAATGCAAGTGGTTTAATCAAGCAACTTCTATGAACAAGCTCTAAACTAAATCATCAACAACACAAAACTATAAAGCAGGCAACCAGGATGACACAAAACATACGTGGTTCGGTTAATTAACCTACATCCACGGGGAGAAGAAACCAAGAGCATACTACGAGAACAAGTACAAAATCAGAGCTATAAATCACACAAAACCTGGTTGAATCAAGAAGCAATGCATTTAGATCGATTTAGTTGTCTATTTTATATCATTTGCATGCGTATTTGGTCGACAATTACTATAATTATTACTTTGTGCCATTTGACGTGTATATGCTTGTTTTGAGGTTATTTATGTGTTTTTAAGCCAAAAAATCTATTTAGACGAAGTTTAGTTGAAGAAACAAACTAAGAAGGGACTAATACGGAAGAAACTGAGTTGAACCAAGTTGGACCGGTAACGACCGCTATAATTTGTATAATGGTCGCAACAAAAGGGGGCTAGAACATAAAAAAATACTTCTCTAACTAACCAACATGACCGCATCAGGTGAGAGTAACGACTGCGTTAATCGTCCAACGCAACCGCGACAAGCCTTTGCAGCGACCGCGTCCAAGAGTAGCAGTCACGACAAATATGGCGGTTCAAGGAATCCTTATCTGAGAAGGTTTTATTTTTGGCCCATATTCACCCCAACTTGTTCCCACTTATAAAAAGAGAACTTCAAGTCCAATTTTCGGACACGAGATCATGTTCTTACTCTTGCAAAAGTGCTTGGAGACTTGGAACAAAGATCAAGGAATGCAAGGAACAAGATCGAGATTCGAGATTCAGGTTTATTCTTCTTTTATCTCAGTTTTTATTTGTGAACAATGTTTGTCTATGAATTTTGTGAGTTTTTATTGTTAGAGATGAGTAGCTAACACGTTGTGTTCTAGGTTTAGAGAGTAAGTGATTGTTAATTATGTTTTGATTTATTTGTTTAATTCTAGACTCCGTTATATCGTTATTTATATGTTTTGATCTTAATTTATGAAAGTTGATTTGGCCAATTAATTAGTTTCATTTGCTTAACAACTCGTCGTCCGAGAGGAGATGGTATTTATAGGCATAGGAAACATATAACGCAGGTACCAATAATCGTCCGAGAGGTGTAATGTCTTACGTAGGCATTGGTCTTAGGAGCCCTTGGGAGTTGCATATGCGATAGTTAGCCCGAGAGGGTAATTATTCATACGTAACCTACACGTTAACATTGTCTGAGAGGAAGGTTAACTATAGTAGCGCCGCCTAATAATGATAGGATCGATATAAAAGTCTAGGATTTTCAAACATAGGAGATAAGAACTAAAATCGAATCCCTAGAATACGTATTAATCCTATTTGAGTCATTTTTTTATCAACCATTCCTTGTTTACGAGTGATTTAGTTTTTATTTATTATTTCTTGCAATTAGGTTTTTGATAAAACACCAACTTTCATTAATCGAGAGTCTGGTTAGGGTAGTTTTATTACAATTAGGGTAGTAAACTAAGCACAAAAATGTTTGGTGCATGTCCTTCCCTTTGGAGCACATAGTCTCAAATCTATGTAGAAGCGTTGTAACGTTGTTAACTATAGTACCTGCATCAGGAATGATCGGGAAACAAGTTATTCTCTTCGTCGCAAAGAGATAGTTCATCTTTATTTTTTCTTTTTTCCGGTCTCAAAATGATGGTACAAATACATTTTTTTTTTATATAAATATCTTATTTAGTATTCTTTGGAAGTGATCGTTTATATTAAATAAAAGTCTGTCGAAAATTTCAAAAATATTATACATGTTTCTTAATCTATGTAGAAACGCCGGAACAACAATAATTAAGCATAGTATAACCCTGTTAATTCTGAAAATACTCGTAAAGAAAGACAAACTGCAAATAAATTTATTATATTTCATTATTAAAAAAAAAAGTCATCTAATGTAACAATGAAAATTACTATTTATCACTATCTAATAAACAGAAGGTAATAAATCAAAAGAAATATATTAAAACATAAATTACAACAAGATAATCAAATTTTTATCCTTCTCCCCATCAACTAATTTGTTTGTAGAAATGGTGTTATTATGTTAAGGAAAGTAAAATGGCAAATCGAGCTGCCTAGGCAAGTTCATCAGATCAATACCATATGTCGGGTTGGATTGGTCCAAAATATATTGGGCCTAGAATAAATGAACTCATCTCCTATAATTGGATTTGGACTTTTGACCCATTGAGTTAGAGATGTTGGCTTGATAATACTTCCAGCCAAAATTTTAATGGTACATTTAAAACATGGAGCAGGTCAAATGATCGGTCCAATTTTATCTGTCTCTAAAAAAATTATATTATAACACAACTGAACTTAAAACGCAAAGTGAGCTTAAAACACATTATGGGCTTTTAATTTGATATGTCGTCTCGTACATTAGGTATCCATAAAAATGTTATTGAGGTGGCTCTCAAATCAACCTGTTGTTATCCGTTTGTTAACTTTTATAATTTTGGTCTAATTTTTAAAAGAAACATAACTTTTAAAATTTATCGATGTTGTTCATTAATTATAATTTTTTTAATTATTGTATTGACTATATTTTTTTACATCTAATTGTGTCCTCATCACCGTCGCTAAATGCAGCTTGGCTAGACCTTCATATGATCCATTTTACAATTCGTCATTTTACTGTCGTTAATTGAGAGTTAAATAAATGACATAATAACTTCAATCATCGATTAACGTAAATAAAAATTACGGGATTATGAAATTGATCAAGTCTACATACACGGAATAAAATAGAAGCCTAATAAAATTTCAGCTCCGCATAAAATATGGTGTTGACCTGATATATCGAGTTAGGCATCCTAAATTGGCACAGGCAAAGTATAGCCAACACCAAATATGGGGTAATGGATTCGGTGGCCATGACCAACCGAAGCCTATGACACAAATGTTGGCAAGGCCTATCTAGGTTGGGCAAAATCAAATATGGAGGTACTACAACTATTATAGTAGTATTGTTTTATTGCATCAGGATACACACCAAAGATGGTATGTATAGTGATAATATCATACTTTACGAGGTTAACTTCATTTAACCTACTTTCAGGTCACGCCATTTGCGCCCCTTATATTAATACGCAATGTATGGTTTAATTAGTGTTAACAGATTGCTCTATGATTAACATTTTTTTCTTTAAATGGATATATCATATATTGGCATATTTTAGTTTACAGATTATATGCCCACCAACGCCCACCTATTCATATCTTCACTACTTATATAATGTGTCACTTTAGCAATAACAAAGTCCACATTATTGTTTAATTGGTTTATTTTTCTAACCTTGTATTGATGTTAATTAAAGGCAAAATAGGAAATAAATTCAATGTGGAATTTGAGAAAAGAAATCAATTAAATGATGAAGTAGGCTCCGCTGCTGACAGTCACATAAGTGATGGATATATAAATTGATGTCCTCTAATGGACATATGATTAATTCTATTTCAGCTTATTTTAATATTACAATTCTGATCAAGGCCTAAAACACAATCCTACTGCTAGTTTGAGATGAAAATAGTCATTGAAATGCATTAAATACATAACCAAATGATATATAAGATCAGCATTAATTTGATCTCATGATATTTCGTGTACCCTTTGTTTGATCTCACAAGTCTGGCAATAGTAGGTGATAATTTGTATAAATATAGACATACCTTTGCATGTATATCGGTAGACAGACAATAAAAAGAATTTTATCAAATATCCATAAAAACCTATAATATTGCATTCAGCATGAGTAAGTTTATTCCAAAAAATGCGATATATATACCATGTACTTTATCTACCGTAAATTTTCTCAAATACACAAAATGATTCATAACCTACATGGAAACTCCCATAGTTTCACTAAAATTAAGGATGCCTCTTACTTGATTTATTCCAAAATAATTGTTATTTTAGTATAAGAATTTTGGCCTAAAATAATTGTTATTTTTTAAATTCAAGACATAATTTTCACTAAATTTCCAATATAACCCATACTACAAATGACTTTGGTCGTCAATAAGAGAGAGGATACACAAATTTAAAAAAAAAAAAAACTATATAATAATTAAATTTAAATAAGGGTACATAAGTTATTTTATAAGTTTTTGACACACTACAAGAAAAAGGGAATTTGTCATTAGTCTTTTGCAACTACAAGAGTGGTTACTAAAAATAACCTATTTCGTAACTATTAGTAGTTACATTAAGTATTTCATACAATTTTAACCAAATTTGCTACAATCTGACAAGCTCTTTTGCAACTACTTGTAGTTACAAATATATTAGTAACTACAAAGTAGTTGCAAAAAAACTTTTTGCATCTTATTATAAGTGACTACCCTATAATATCTAATTTTAGATATTTAGTTACTAAAAATATTTTTGTGACTACTCTCCCTTTTTTTGTAACTACATTTTATAGTGGCAAAAAGCCTTGTTTTAGTAGTGGGGTTATACTTCTTGGATTCGAATCCTCTAAATTAAAGGAAACGGACTTTTACGGTGAATTTTAAAGAGGTACATTTTATATGTGGCTAAAAAAATCTAGGATCCACAAATAATGTGACACTCTTTCATAAAAATTACGAGTATTTTAGAGGATTCAAATCCCTGTCATGAAAGTTCATGGTCTACCCATGTAAAAGCTCGGACAAATTTCATTGATATTATGGAATCCTTATCGATCTCTCGTTATAATAAACCTGAACAAACTTCCATGTAAATCTGTTCAAATACATTGTTCAAGAGGAAACCTCATGTCCCTCTACACTCACTCTCAATTTCATTTTAATTGGTATTTTCTAGAAAAGCAACTTCTTTCGCTCCTTACCACCTAGAGCTGCCAATTTGGGACCCCAACCAGGGACGGAATCAAGGCTAATTTTTCAAAAAATGCACAGAGTGTATATATGTATAGAGTAATATTAAAAGAAATTTGAATTTTGCCCTCTCAAAAATTTTGAATTTTCGCCTCCCTTTTCTTGATTTCTAAATATATCAACTAGTTCATGTACATAAAAAAAACTAAAATTTAATATTTTAGAAAAAATATATATTACTTTCCTTACCTAAAATTCCTGGTTCCCAGCCAAACTATTAGACCAATGTCATACGCCAGACCTAGTGAGGCTGGGTGATATTTAATCGGACCAAACATTATGAGTTCAACTTAATCATTTTTCTAAAATATATTAAAATACGTTTGAAGCTTGTTGGGTTATTGACCCATTGATCGCCGAGGTTGGACCCAATAATACTCTAGGCTAAAACTTGGTCCAATCAATAGTGAACCGCTTTTGACAAGAGTCCAATTTATTTTCAAAGGCAGGTCAAATAGGTTGGTGAAGTTGGGCAACATAAGCAAACAGAATTATGATGAGAAATTGTCAGTAAAATTCCCTTTTTGTTACTGCTACTTTGATGGTGATGATTGCCCACAACCCTAGCTACCTATATATCCAAATTGACTCTGTTTCTCTCTCCTAAAATAATTGAGGAGAAATATATGAGACAGCCCATGATCCCTTCATCCCAAACCCTTTCATCAAAGTGGATAAAAAGTTGTGATGTACTTAGGCTGTTTAAACCTAATGACACAAACAGAGATTGAAATTAAGTAGATTTGGAGGATATTTAGGTGGATTAGATTGAGGATGAATTGACACCCTACCTCTATATGGACCCTCTCCTCCATCCCTCACATGTTGCCCACTAACATCTACATCTCCACCATTAAATGCTCTGGGCTCCCCCAACTTTATTATATATGCATTCTTGCCTCATATTAAATTTTCATTTTCAGGATCTTACAAAAGGATGGAGCTATTAACACTAAAACAAAACAGATCTTGAATCATTTTTTTGCCACCACACTTATCTGTCACTTATAATAAGTTTTTGTAACAATTATCTGTCACAGAACGCTTTATTATTTTTTAAAGATAATTTTTAGTTTACTTTTATAGATAACTAGTCGTGGCAAGAAATATTTGAGACACTGTCTTATATTATTTGCAACGAGGTTATTGAGACAGTTAGTTAGTTACGACATATTGTATCTAATAATGTAGTTGTGGACCTTGTGGTAAGTTCTTTTAATTAGAGATAATTTTTTGTCTCAAAATACCATTTTTCTTGTGGCGTAACACATTTGGCTCCTATACATATTCCCTAAAAAACTTTGTTTTTTTAAAAAAAAATTACGGTTTTTAATAATTCAACACTTTCAAAACGTGAAATTGAGGTATTTGATCTCTTGAGGTGAATACCTTTGAACATGTCTACTAATATAACCGAATACAATTATACATCTGTTATGGAGTATAATCGAAATGTGTATTTTGCCTATGTTTGAAAAAGGGGTCTTGTATCTAGAGTAAGTTATATTGCTATTCGGCCCACAATGTGTGATTACATCAACTTAAGTGTCTAAATTCGTTGGATATCTGATGAAGAAGAAACACTTGTATATGTCATCATCTTACTTTTGAAATTCTTCATTTGAGGTAAGGTGAAAAGACAAGAATATACATGAATTACAACTAAAATAGATATATTTGTAAGTTTATTGTTATCATCTTGCTTTTGAATTCTTTACTTGAGTTGAAAAGAAAACACCAACATATAAAATAAAAACTCTAATACATATGACTGTAAACATATTGTTTTATCTTTTGGCAAGGTATTTAGATGACTAAAATTTCAAGATACATGTATCTCTAAAAAAAGTTATATATAGGTAAGATGGCACTAACTAATTTCGTGCTGCTATTAATTTATGTAATTTCTAGATTCATGCATATACTCCCTTCGGGGAAAAAGTTAATTTGGTCCCATAACTTTTTAACTTTTCTGATTTGGTCCCATATTTAACTACTTTTTCAATTTAGTTCCGTATCTCTATTAATTGCTCAATTTTGGACCAATTTTGACCCAATTTTGACCAACTCGCCGGAAAAGGCCACGTGCCTCTCACGTGCCGACGGCCTTCAGGGAGTTCCGACGACTTATGCCACGTGGCGGGAGAAAATAGTTGATTTGGTCCCATAACTTTTTAACTTTTCTGATTTGGTCCCATATTTAACTATTTTTTCAATTTAGTCATGTACCTCTATCAATTGCTCAATTTTGGATTAATTTTGACTCAATTTTCACCAATTCACCGGGAAAGGCCATGTGTCTCCCACGTGTCGGCACTAATTAAGAGTTTTGGCGACTTATGCCACGTGGCGCCGCAGTTGTGAGGTGACTTTTGTCTTTTTCTTCATGTTAGAAAATTTTTACCTCAACAAATGATTTAATAAAATAAACAACAAAAACTCAAATCCTGTGTTACAACACAAAAAGAAAAATTAAATCAAACAAATCCTAAAAGAATCGAATTTCTTTTCCCTTCTCACTTTCAACGCTTCTCGTCATCATATTTATTTTCATTTTGGTTTGCTGCTGCCATGCGTCTCTTTCATGTGGGAGCTTATGCGATTCTTTTCGGAGAGGGATTAGAGTAGCGGTGTAGTAGGCGTTAAAGAAAAATAATTTTCGATTCATTTAGGATTTGGTTGATTTAATTTTTCCTTTCGTTTGTACCCTAGATTTTGGATTTTTATTTTTTATTTTATTAAATGATTTGTTGAGTTGGAAATTTTTTCACCTGAGGTATAAATTGATGTATAAAAGAAAAGAAAGAAAAAGACAAAAGCCATCTCAGAAATGAGGCGCCACGTGGCATAAGTCGTCGGAACTCTTTAATTGGTGCCGGCAAGTGGGAGGCACGTGACCTTTTCCGGTGAATTGGTGAAAATTGGGTCAAAATTGAGCAATTGATGGAGGTACATGACTAAATTGAATAAGTAGTTAAATATGGGACCAAATCAGAAAAGTTAAAAAGTTATGGGACTAAATCAACTATTTTCCCCCGCCACGTGGCATAAGTCGTCGGCACGTGGGAGGCACGTGGCCTTTTCCGGCGAGTTGGTCAAAATTTGGTCAAAATTGGTCCAAAATAGAGCAATTGATAGAGATACGGGACTAAATTGAAAAAGTAGTTAAATATGGGACCAAATCAGAAAAGTTAAAAAGTTACGGGACCAAATCAACTTTTTTCCCTACTCCCTTCATTTCGTAAAAAAGTTCACGCTTGTTAATACACACACACACACATATATATATATATATATATATATATATATATATATTATTTATTTATTCAAACATTAATGTTTTATTTTACTAATTTAAATAATGTTTTTTAAAATTTCAAAATTAGTTAAATATAATTGAATAAGTCAAATACAAAAGTAAGTCGTGTAAGCCATAGTGATAATTTTTTTAGAGTTGTACCTTTATCGAATTGGTCAAATAAAAAAAATTGTACATTTTCAAACATGACTCTTTTTATGAGATGAATATATATATATATATATATATATATATATATATATATGTATATATAAAATTTGCTCAAAGGTTAATGGATCTTGCATATGAGATCATATATTCCAACTGATATTTCATAATAACCTCTGCATCCACATCTTCTTATATATAAAAACAAAATCGTCCTAATATAGAAATCTTACAATTTTCACACCTTAATCTCAACCCTATTTCTAGAAATAATTATTTTTTGTATATATAGTTTCGCATCAGTGAAAACGCATTAATTGGGGATGCCATATATTTTCCTAAAATAAAATAAGTCACCGTTATCTTCATTCAATATCAGCTCCTCCACATTTAGCATAATATGTTCAAATCTATAAAAGAATACATTCATTCAACCTTCCAAAATTGATGCAAAATCATATCACACGTAATCTTTTCCGCGCAATTAACATTAATTTAGTAAGACAATTAGACTCAACAAAACTTTGTCAATTTCCAACTCTGTTAATAAGTTAATGAGTAAGTTTATAATGATAATTGGTCGATTAATGAATATGCCAAAATTGTGTGTATTGCAAGATATGGTAAAAACCACTGGTTACTCCATTGAGATCAATAGTTATTCTACAAATCAAAATCACATCATCAAATAAAGAAAATTATATATTTTCTCAAAATAACGCTATTTATGATCATTATTTATACTCGTGCACTATATATATTTGTAGCATGCACGTTATTCATTGTCCTACCACATTCATATGCTACAACAGAAATACTTTAGACGCGTGTTTAATCTGATATTATTGTTCATGGCTCCTATGTATGCATTCGTGAGGCCTCTTAACCCCTCAAAGACACAGTGAGCGTTGAAACTGTGACTTGTTCGAACGTATGACATTCTGATCTATGAATAGCATAACTGAATAATCAACACCAGAGTGCGTCATATTATGCTTCGTAATTTAGACTGGGGTCCCCTTTTTATTACTATTTTTATGCATCCTATTTACACATACGTCTAAGTAATTCTTTCAATTGAGATTTGATTATAACTCAAGTGGCAGAGCACTTTGTAACCTAATTGGTCATAGACCAGGGATCAAATCCACCGAACCCTCCCCAATTATGAATGTACTAAAAAAAGTAATTCTTATAATAATGTAACCGTCTTACATATTATGTTGGAATTTATACATTTATTACTTACAATTAAATATAAATTTTAAAATTCTGATGAACATATCAAACATTATATTTGAAAAATTAAATATAATCATGCATCGCAGGAGTGTATTACTGGTCTATTTACTTAAATAAAATGCATTCAACATCTTTTTATAAATATAATATTTTATTTATAAAATATCTCATATCGCACAGAGGATTTACTAGTGTGTTCAATAACATTATGAATTAACACATGCAGAGACGGAGCCAGGATTTCATAATAAGGGGGGTAAATTTTTTTTGAGATATTTAATCAATGTTTTTAAAATTTAAGAGTGGCGAAATTCATTCTTTAACTATAATTACACTGTATGTGTATATCTATACTATATAATATAACAAAATCCGCCAAGAATAGTAATATCAACATTTTCCCGCCCAAAACAGCACTGCTAATTATGGAAAACTTCAATATTAGCTGCATTAATTGGTTAAGTCTTATATATGGTATAATTGGCTGCATTAATTTATATTACCTTATATATGTAAAACATTCAAACCATTTAATTCCGGAATTGCATTTAAAGTTGGTAATAAGTTACAATTGATTTACACAAATCTCGCAACATAACCTTTTCAACTCAAACTCAAGGCAGTATATCATATTATAATTTAATTCCAAAGTTTGTGATTGATAAGTATTCATATTCTGGGCTCGGTAATGAAGCCCAATTGATTTTTCTCCAGGAAGGTGTTTTTCTCCAGGAACCATTATATTTCAATCTGTGTAGTTTTGAGTGTCAGAGTTTAATAATAAACCTCTCGGTAGTAAAAAATGAATCCTATAAAATATCATAAGTAGCTAAGAACAAAACAATTAAAAAGATATAACTGAATGTTTCTTGCTCTTGAATTCTTGAACTCTTCCTTGAATCCCTTGCTTGACACTCCAAATTATGATAGAAGATGTATAAAATTTATCTTTAGGTCCCCCTTTATAGTTGGAGAATTAAGCTATGAGTTGAAGGGTGAAAACCCTCAAAAAATTAGGAAAAAACGCATGTAAGACTCGACTCATATCGCATGGGCCGTGTAATGGGCTGGGTGACCCAAAGCTGCATTCTTCTCCAACTTCAATGTCGTCATATTTGGAGGTCTTATGATTAGAATTTGGAAACAACTATCTATACTTAATATAATAACAAAATCCACTGAAATTAGTAACTTTGAAGTTTTCCCACCCAAAATCTATTACCAATTATGAACATCACAATTTTTGGTATATAAAATTCAACCCAATATAAAACATAATTATTGGCAATAACTTGCCATATATTCACCTAAATAAATATGATAAAGCTATTTGGGCTGATTTTGTCTGGGCCCAAAAAAACATATTTTCTTAAAATTATTTTCTTTTTATAAATTTATTGACTATTATTAATGAAAAATTATTTATGAAGACGGTAACTAATTTTTAACATTACAAATATATCCTCTATCAACCGCATATTGCAATTCCAGCCCCAATCATCAACATGACTTCTACGGAAGGATGCTAGAGATATTCATACATTAAGAAAAATAAATATCCATGCTAATATATATTTTAGTCATGAATACTTTTCACTGCACTCTTTTTCCATTAACATATAATTTTTCATATCTTATTATTTATTGATTATAATATTTTATTATATTAAAATTATATAAAAATATAAAAAAATATTAATTTATTCATTTGCACTTACAAACCGTGCATCGCACGGGGATACTACTAGTATACAATATATTAGTCAGAAAATTTGAGGGGACGACTGTTGTCGCCTATCCCCCTTAACTCTATCCTTGAACACATGACATGTGATGATTTTTCTAATCTACCTATTATACAATTTAAAATAGAGAATCCCGTATTTAGATCTCGAGCAAATAATATGACCAAATCCAGTATATTGGGTTAATATAGAGGACAAGCAATGCAAGTTGACACAAGTCAAAGCAAAGCATTGCAAAAAACAAAGTAAAAAGAAGTTTCCAATGAAGGCCAGAATCCATATGATCTGGGGATATTGAATTAAAGATCACAGAAATCATCTCAAAAGAAGATCTATTTATCTCCATTCTCCAATACCCCCCTTAATCCTCTCAATCTACCACACAAACTGAATTTCCATCAGGGCCCCTACCTCACCTGCTCTCGACAAGTGTCGGCTCGTGGTTCGGACACGTGCACAAGGAACTGGATGACTTGGCAGTACCAATGATGGACAAACATGTGTTGCCATAAGCGTCCAGCCTCAAAATTATTGATGTGGAGGGATGGGTGAAGGGCTGAATGATGGATCCAAAAGGTAAAGTACAGCATCAGGTCCACTTTTAAATCATTGCTACGATTTAATTCCAAACAACTCGCAATTTTTAATTAATAAAATAAAATACCAACAACTCAACTTGCAATTTTTAATTCACGCTATTTCAATACCATGATGCAACTCGTGCTTTATTGCATCACAACACAATAAATAATCACATATCGTACGTAAAAACACAACAAATATTTATTTTTCCCAAACAGAATTATAGTACTTCTATTTTTGTGTTTAAATTAGAGAATCTCAGTACCTTGAATAAGAAAAAAAGAATTGCACTACTCTTTTCTTCTTCTTTATGAGTAAACAAAAACCATCTATTGACTCGAACCTAAAATTAATAATTTAGGTAGTGGTTGATTTTGTCATTGAAGTTATCTAACATCGTCAAATTACCGTACTTGAAAAATAAAAAAGGGGCAGAAGGCCCACATGAGAACACATTTTACACTAGTATTTACCAAGTGTCAGATGATATCACTACTTAACATCGGTTATGTTAAAGCTATTGCAATAAAAGATATAACATGTAATGTAAGAGGGGATCCAAACCGGGGAGAAGGAAACACGAAAAACATATAATAAAAATGTGTGACTGTGAGTATCCTCAATTTCTCTAAGTACACTCCAAGTTAGTTTCAAGTTAGGTTTTTTTAACATTTGGTTGATATTAATCAAACACTTTTAGAATGTAAAAATAAGATGTTCTTTTATTTCAAACAAAGTAACCTAATATTTTGAGGGAGTAGGAGTGTTAAAGAGCCCCACCCCTAATTAAAACTTCATTTTTTTTCCTCTTTTTCTTATTTAAAAAAGAAAAGAAAAACTTAATGAGGTGATTGATACCCACTGGCAATCCCCACCCTTTCTCTCCCCTTTATCCCAAATATATTACAAAGACAAGAAAACAAAAGAAAAGAAACTTCCTTCATCTCCCTCTTCTTAAATTCTCCCTCTCTCTCTCTCTCTCTCTAGATAGGGGAGCATTCAAATTGCAGGCCATGAAAAGCACACTAAGATGCTGCATTTCCTGCATTCTGCCATGCGGAGCCCTCGACGTCATCCGAATAGTCCACACTAACGGCCGGGTCGAGGAAATTAGCGGCACAGTAAAAGCAGAACAAATCATGAAACTCTACCCCAAACACGTCCTTAAGAAGCCCTCATCACCCTCAGCGGACGGCGTTTGCCCCAAGATCGTCGTTGTTCCACCCGACGCCGAGCTTCAGCGCGGCAAGATTTACTTCCTCATGCCCTTGCCGCCGCCGGACAAAGCTCGATCAACCAAAAGGAAAAAGAAAGAATCTGATAAAACCGCCGGAAATAACACTATGACGGACCTGCTTATTTCCGATCGTTATTTGAGTGAGATTTTGTCCGAAAAGGTTTCGTCTCAGAGGGATCGGCGGCGAGGCCGCGTCGGAGTATGGCGGCCGCATTTAGAGAGCATTTCTGAAGCGTTATCCGATGCGTGATTCATGGCGAGTAATAAATTTTTTCCTCATTATTCACTAGGGTTTTCAAACGGAATACTACGGCTAATGCTTGCATACCCGGTCGGGTAGCTGAGACAATCTATTATCTATTTGATGGTGGGCCGGATCCTATTAATATTCCTTTACTCTCCAAATCAACGATGAATTGTGCCGCATTTGGATAGTATCCAACTGGATATGTAAGAATTTCCGAATACTGCTGCCTGTAAACTTGTTTTGTTTTATTTTATTTTTTCTGCTCTTATCTTTTATTAATTTGTATATAAGCATCCAAGAAAAGATTGGAAAATGGTGAATTTTATTGCTGCAATTTTTTTCTTTTTTATGAGTATCACCCGGTCGGCTGTGAGTCACCGGAAAGAAGTGATTTCCCATTGTGATCGTGTTTGTGAATAAGTATCAATAACAAAAATTAATAAATAAATCATAAATTTTTTAAAAAAAATGATCTTTTTGGTGTGTTAAATAAGAGAGATTGGTATTTAAAGTGATCCCACTTCTACAGTTGAGTAGTGTCGATAAAAATCTGAGTGTGTGATGGTGTGTTTTTCTGTTTTGTGTATAAACTAAGAATAAAAGAGATTATTGATCATTCGTGAGACCCCGCAGACCAATTTAGCATTATCAATATCATCCCCACTGTCAATCATAAACACCGGTTTGGAAAAGATATATTGTTCTATAATAAAAGCCTTGTTTTAATAATTAATATATGGTTTTATAAGTTTGAATGAAAAATGAAAATCTTAATTATACAAATTAATTTTATACAATTAAATGAGTTAAATAAAAAACGGTTGTATACCGTCGTCAAATTAATAGAAAAAGTAAAGAGCCTTCATCATTATTAATAAAAAAATATCGTAGCCACACGATTTGGCGGCATGCACTTTTACAGAAAAAAAGTGATACTTTTATGGCTTGATAATGTAAAAATATACGATTTTTTTGTCAATAATATATACAACACGACCTTTCAATTTTAGCGTATAAATACACTATCTTTTAGTTTTTTACAATTTTAATACACGTGGGCTAATTTTGGGCTCTAATTGCTGATGTGGAGCCCGGAACTAAAATTTGGGGCTATATTTCATAACGTGGAATTATAGATGTTATTTTATTTCCTTTAAGCCTATATTTAATTTTTGTAAGAACGTGATAAATAAATTAACAACGAAGATTGGGTGTGCATCCTTCTCCTCATCAGCGAACGACTCTTCTCCCCTAATAAATTTTCTTGCATGGCGAATTTCTCTTATTCTCTGTTCTAATAGTCCTAACTCAATTATACTGATGACGTTGTGAATGAAATGCATCCACAAGTAAAACTCAAGAAACATAGTCCAACAATTGACCTCTTTGGCAATGCCATAGTGCTTAATCAGGTTACACAGATAATGATTAAATCTGATATTGATTTACACTTGCTTATACGATTCAACGAAAAGTGAAGAAAAGTTGAATAATGGTACAAGCTCTACCTTCTGTAATATACCACAATTAGAAAATGACAAGAAAAGAAAGAAAGAAATAAAAAAAGTTCACGCGCGTACTTGTCCTCCATTAAACCTGGGAAGAAAAATGATGAAACCTTTATGAGGTTCTTATTCTGTTGCACATTCAAAAGATTAGAGAAAATCTTTACCAGATTGATTAGGATTGTTTTTAAAACAAAAATTCAAAATCCACGTAAGAAAATATCGCCCAAAAGTTCAATTTCGGGCTCCACATCAGCAATTGGAGCCCAAAATTAGGCCACGAGCACTAAATTGTAAAAAGGTAAAATGTCGTGTATTTATATGTTAAATTTAAAAGGCCGTGTTGTATTTGTTAGTTGACTAAATTGTCGTGTATTTTTTACGTTATTAAGCCTACTTTTATAGTTAAAAGTGCCATTTTTTTCAAAATAGTAATACTTTTATAAATAAAAGTACAACTTTCGCTACAAAAAGTATTACTCCTTTCACATATAACGACCACATGCAAATTATTTTGTCAAAAATAAAAAGTTATATATTTTTAATTATGACTCTCGTTATAAGACAAAAATGCTTAGTAAAAAGAGTCGCCCCATATTGATGGTTGAAAAAGGAAAGTTAAACCCGGTGCCATGTTTCCTGGTTGTAGTTGCCTCTTCGGCGGGCACTACTTCATGTCATCATTTTAAGCCTAATTAACTAATTAAGGTGTCGGCTCAATAGTTTTAAGGAAAAACTATTAATTAACCCTATCGACAATTAATGTACTAGGTTAAATCATTTAGTCTATGTTTTTTTCAAATTTGTCCGTTCGAAAAGTTCATTCGAACAAGTCGATCCAAACGCATGTGTTTAAGTTAGGATTTAAAATTAAGATCGATCTTTTAATCCATTTAAATCCAAATATATTCTATTCTCTCCTCCACTTTTCATGCACCCATTACAAAGCATTTTTTGTAATACTTGTCCAACATAATTAGTTACTTTTTACTATTCGTATCATATTCCATCTTAGAACAAATACAAGATTTACACTAATATATGAATTTACATGTCCTATTTGTACGTTCGAATTTACCACACCCCACCCAATTCATAAACATACATATCCATAAGTATTATTTTATAACACACTTTCAGCTTGATCACGTAATAATGATAATTTTATGACACTTTCTTTGTGTGGATGAATATCTTATATCCAATCACGCAACAATTTCTCTACAAATAATTATCGATCACATATTTTGTGGAATCGACATGGTCATGACAGCCCACATTTATTGAATCTAACTTTAATGAGAAATTTAATTTATTAAAGATAATATGGAGAGAAAAAAGTTGTACAAGAACAACCATGCACCATGGAAAAAAACATAAAAAATCTAAGAACCCAAATGTCGGTAATTAACTCCTGAAATAAAATTCATAATGTGGCTTCGAATAATAAAAAAGGAACAAATAGTAGCTAGCTACGTACACATTAATGTTGTTTGCCTCTTTCCCTTAAAAAAAGAAAAAGTAAAAAAGAAAATGTTGTTTTCCTCTTGTTAAATCTCATTATCCAACTACTTTAATGGTCTAATGTGTGTATATGTTCCTATATATTTTGGGGTGTTTGGTTGAGCTTATAAGTTCTTGAACATCTTATAAGATATTTAAGAACTTATAACTATAAGCTCCTTCAAATTGTGACATTATTTTTAAATTATGATCTTATTTCATCTTAAAATAAGTTGTTAGAAACTTATAGCTTATCTTTATAAAAGTAAAGATGGTCCGAAATCAGATCTTATTGATAAACTTTAGATTGTATTATTTTAATCACCAAAATTGCATCACTAACAGCTAATTAGAAACTACGACATCATGGGAGGATCTACGTAAGATCAGCATCGAGTTTCAATCCAGTGCAAATTTATAAAATCTTATTTTTAGTAATATAAATTCTATCATTTTAGTTGTTATTTGCATGAAATTTTAATTAAGCCGACCCCTGTTTATAATTTCATTGGTTATATTCTAGTCTCTAATGTATATATAAATAACTAATTCATGCTCAAAATCAAGCCCAATTATTTCAGTGCAAACTAATCTATTAATATTTTGATACATACAATTTTCTTTAGAAAATAGAAAACTTTTATCTAAATCTTATTACTAATATATTTTTACCTTTTTAAAGCCTACAAAATCAAGCCCAATTATTTCAGTGCAAACTAATCTATTAATACTCCCTCCGTTTCATAAAGAATGTCATTTTAGCTATTTTTGGAAAAATTAAGGATTGGTATTTAATTGGTATGTTTTGTGAAATAAGGAAATAATCAACTAAATTAAGTAGGTTTGTTAAGATAATATTGGAAGAATTGTAGTTTTTTTGGTAAAGTGACATTTATTGTGAAGTTTTTCAGAGTATTTAAAATGATATTCTTTATGAAACGGAGAGAGTATTTTGGTACATTTTCTTTAGAAAATAGAATTGTTTTATCTGAATCTTATTACTAATATATTTTTACCTTTTTAAAACCTACAACATTAAGACGTAACTTTATTGAACTCTAATAACTTTTCAGAATATATAAATTGTTACATTTCAGTCCATCTCAGTACAAAATTCTGCATCCGCCTCTGTACGCCATGTTATTATTAACAAACACTTCAACAATTTATTTTGAAATAAGATTTAGCATCATGTAAGTTATAAAATCATCTTATAAGAAACAGAATAGAATGTTGTACATATAAATGAATTTAAGAATGCCATATATACAATAATGTGCTTAAAATACAATATACAAAATTTTAGAATACATAGTTATAGGTGAGTGTCTTTTAAATAACCAAATCTTTGTGGGGATCGTATGCACACATAATATAACGGATTGGATCTTCTTTTTAAATTTGTGTTTCATCTAGTATTATATTATATCAACACACATCATGTATCATATTATATTAACATACGGCATGTGTTAATTAGTAGTGTCATTATATACATGTAACATATTATGATTATTTTAGAATATAAGATAAAATACTGATTAAAATAGAGGATGTTATCTAATACTCCCTCCGTCCCAATTATATAGGCTGATTGGATTTTTCACGAAGATTAAGAAAATGATTGAAAAAACAAATTACTCCTAAAGCCCGCATTTAATGAGTTTAGTTTTCAGATTTTTTTTATGTGTAATAATTAATGGAGTACCTTATTTATCTCAAGAATTAACAATATTCCATGATGAATATGTAATTTTCGAGAAGTTAGTAGGAGAAAAGTTGAATAATTTATCTTTTCAAGATTATTTAATAGTGGTATATTAATGAATGACCTAAATAAATTTTACCATATATAGTAATTGGCCTATATATTTGGGACACCCAAAAAAGGAATACAAGCCTATATAATTGGGACGGAGGGAGTAATATAAGACACAGCTATCAATTCCGTCCCACACCATCCAATATGATTGACAAAATATCTTGTTCTATTAAAAGAAAGCAAAATATATTTGCTTTTAATCGCAGTGTTCCACCCCAAACTGGCAAATGATACTGCCAAATGACTAAAATATAAATCCAATGTTTGAAATCAGTAAAAAAAAAATGCTTATTAATTTTTTTTATTTGTTCTCCGATGAGTATCTACTACAAATATTTATCAAACTCAAAATCAAAACACTGAGTTTTTAGGTATATTTTTAAGTTGGAAGACTTGAATAATTTATTTTTAGGTATTTATAATTTATGCAATATAATTAATAAATTTTATGTATGTATCTATATATACATAGATACATACATAAAATTTATAACCGTTCGAAATAGAACACCAAAATATTTGGTATCAATGAAAAGTCCAGAATAATTGACCGAAATGGGAATTACTTCCTCCGTCCCATCCTAATTTGCATATTTTTCTTTTTCGGACGTTGATAAAGCGCAACCCGTTTATCAAAGGAACTCAAAATAAAAGCAGCTTAATGAAACTTCAAAGTGCAAGAAAGACTAAGATAACAGGATATACGTGGTTCGATCTAAAGATCTACGTCCACGATGAGGGAGCTAAAGCCCCGTTAAGATGTTCCACTATGAACCGTTTTTTAGTACAACTAGATGTCCTCCCGTGCGATGCACGGGATAAACTATTGAACATTTTATTTAATTAATAATATGTGATTAAATTTTAATTTTGTTGTAAAAGCATTATAACATACATACAGTGTATACACACAATATTACTTGATGTATTTAACTTAAGTAAATATTAACATTTATTTTTTGATGTAGGGGAATATGAGCCTTAAACTTAATTTCATAAAAAGTAAATTAAATTATTTTTATTATACATCAACTTCTATTAAAAACATATAACCCACATTTTTCACTAATATAATTTTTATGCGATTGGGCATTAATGTAAATCTAACAAATTCTTGTCATTTTACTATTTGTCATAAAAACAAACTAATTCTGGAACTCAAATAATTATTAAAATATAAAATTGTGAAAATAAACTAAAAATTCTATGTTTCTGGAATACTCTCACACTTTTTATATGAAAATATTTATTTATTTAAATATATCATAATTAACCTTGAAAAAAGTATTTTAGATTTTAATTAATTAATTTATATATCTATATGGATATTTAATTGAAGGTCGTAAAATAAGGACTAATTTGATATATTTTTCATTAAAAACAAAATTGATACAAAAAAGTTATGATTATTTAAGCTTTTAGATTAAAAATAAGAAGAATGAAGAGAGAGGAATTTTTTTAGTTGTAGATAAGAACATATGATGGAATAACTTGTGTGCATAAGATATTGCTGAAGCACTTAGTACACTTCGCCGCTATAACCTTCGGCTCAACCCGGCCAAGTGTACTTTTGGTGTAGGCTCAGGAAAGTTTCTTGGTTACATGCTGTCTCCACAAGGCCTACGGGTCAATCCATCTAAAATCCGGGACGTCAGAATCAAACCTATGGCACGTCTATGAAGATTGTGCCTGAAAATATGCTCGCACGTCTGTAATCATGGGGCCGCGCGCGTGAGTCACTTTGACGCTTGGGCCCGCGTGTGAGTCACTTTAACGTTTGGGCCAAATTTGCTTCGGGTTGTGAGTTGGGCCAACCCGGGGCGACTGGACCATACCTATCAGACGTCCCACTCTATTTTGCACATTCTCAAAATGAAAAGAAATCTTACAATCCCCACCCTTTAAAATCTTCACCCTCAAACCTTTTAAAAAGTCAACTAAAAAGTAAAAAATAATAATTTTTTTTTAATATACGCGTCGGAGCAGATGTGCAAATTAGGCCGGGACGATGGGGTAACTAATTAACTCTGGATTAAACTCATCTATATATATTGTATACTAGTATGTATCGAGAACGCCCAAAGCATGGTTAATTTACATATTTATTGAACATTTCTTCTTTTTCCCTTCTTAAAATAAAATGAAAATTGGACTTTTCTTGTAAAAATTAATTAAAGAAATAAAATAAAAAAAGCTAATACATTTTAGAATATGGAACATTGCGAATATATGTGTGTTGTTTCCGATGTTGATGGAAAAATTGTCCCCACAATAGTGTTTGAATAATCAGAATAATAGTGCACTTGTTACTAGTTTACATCTAGTTAGTGGGTATTCTCTTTTATTCTGGCATATGGTTATCGAAGAGATGAGTTACTCAGAAGATATCAATTGCATGGATAAAATACAATTTTAATCTTTATATTTGAGCTAGTTGTATTTTTTATCGTCTTTGTTAGTTGTTTTGTAATTTTAGTCCTCTAACATTTAATTTAATCGCAATTTGAGAACTTTCAGTCGCAGCACATATGCACACACAATCTTTGCAATTAAACATCTCCGTCCACTGCCGATACGTAGCCCCAGCCTGACCCTTAAAATTTAAAGATTAAAAAAAATCACATGCTACCTAAATAAATAGTGACCGGACATAGGACATTTGTCATATTTAAAAAAGTTAATACTCCTTTCGATCAATAAAAAAAATCGCTTTAGTCTGATTTGAAAAAGTTAAGAATGTGTGGAAATGGCAATTATATCTATACATAGGCCATTTCATTGGGATATATTTTGTGAAATAAGGAAATAATCAATTAAATTAAGTAGGTTGTTTAGGATAAGAGAGAAAAAATTATGGTTTTGTTCCTAAAGCGACACTTTTTTTTTAACATTTTCAACTTATCTAAAGTGACACTCTTTTTGGACCGAAGGAGTGATATTTAAGTTTTTTTTACTTTCTCTAAATATGTAACATATCAGTGATATCACATGGGATAAAATTAATTTGGTCCTATAACTTTTTAACTTTTCTGATTTGATCTCATATATTTAACTATTTTTTCAATTTAGTCTTGCACCTCCATCAATTGCTCAATTTTGGATTAATTTTGACCCAATTTAGACCAACTCACCACAAAACGCCATGCGCGGGTGCCAATTAGGGAGTTCCGCCGCTTATGCCACGTGGCGGGGGAAAATTGTTGATTTGGTGTCATAAGTTTTTGAACTTTTTTGATTTGGTCTCATATTTAACCATTTTTTCAATTTAGTTCCATACCTTTATCAATTCCTCAATTTTGGACCAAATTTGACCCAATTTTGATCAAGTCACCAGAAAAGGCCACGTGCTGACGCCGATCAGGAAGTTCCCGGAACTTGTGTCACATGGCGCCGCATTTGTGAGGTGGCTTTTGTTTTGTTTTGTTTTTCTTTTTTTTTTTCCTTTATACATCATTTTACACCTCAGGTTAGAAAAATTCCACCTCAACAAATTATTTAATAAAATAAACAACAAAAACTCAAAATTGTGTTACAAAATAAAAGGAAAAATTAAATCAACAAATCCTAAAAGAATAAATTTCTCTTCTCACTTTCATTTCGAGGAGGCTGCTGAATCAGTTGCCGATATATTCGATCTCTTCCCCTTCCGACCACACACACGGTGCTACTTATAAATGTAGCTTCCCAAACTTAGGTTGTCACTTTCTGGACTATATGGCAAAGAAACTCACCATCATAATCCATGTTGATGAGACTGAGGGTATGTTTGCTTGGGGTTGGTCCAACCCCTCATCGGTTGGGCCAACCCCTTACCTATGTTTGTTTTACCAATTTTTCTAACCCCTCATATTCAAGGGTTGGGGCACCATTTCCAAGCCACCGAGTCTCTCACTTCTGTCCTCCCTCCCTTCTCTCTCTCTCACACACACACGTACCCCTTGTCTTCTCCATCTCTCTCTTTCTCACACACACACATATTACCACCACATCCAAGTCCAACCCGTAGCAACACATGCAACCACACCACAACGGCGGACGGCGACGGACGGTGGCGGACGATGACGGACGGCAGCGGACATCGGCGGACTACAGCGGGCAGCGGCGGAGTATAAGTACTATTCCTGCGAAGGCGAGCGACTTAATTTGAACCGGATGTTTGGGACTGTTTTTCAGTGGTGGTGGTGTTTGTAGCAGCGGCGGAGGAGGTGGTGTTTGCGGCGGCGGAATCAGATCGGAAGGAGACATCATTTTAATCTTCTTCTACAATGACTTTTGGAAGGGGGAGGACGACAGCGGAGGACGACGACGGCCGCAGTCGTGTGGCGGCGAAACCAACTGGAGGAGGGGGAAAGGGGGTGATGGAGGGTTTATTCCCAAACGTCACTTTCTATATTTTCTCTCACTAGAATGTGAAATGGTTTTTTTGAGAAAGAGAGAGAGAGGGTGGTGTGTTAATGGGATAATAATTCAATTAGCTGGTGGGAGTAAAAAATAGTAGAGGACAAGGATATTAAAATAATTAACTACGAAATTTATATAAAATAAATAAAATAAATTTTTAAATATTTTAGAAACTATTAAAATAAATCATCAACAAATATAAATCAATTATATACATAATTAATCATAATTTTTATACTACTTTAATTATTAAATCAATTATTAATAACAAATTCTTACACATATCACATCACTTTTTACAATTAATAATTAAATCTCACACTCCAATCATAACCCCAACCACTCAACCAAACATTACTCTCTAATATCCCCAGCCACTAACTCCAGCCACTTCTCCCAGTCAAGCCATCCCAGCCCCAACCAAACATCGCCTGAAATTGTCATTTTTTTCTCGAATAGAAAATAGGAATTGAGAAGTGAGATAAAGTTGATAATGCCATATTCTGAGTGATCCTAATAAGGGGACCCCTGCCCTGATCATAATATTGCATAGTCAAAATGTGAGAGGGAAAATGAGTGAGTCATCTTGACTACAAATATTCTAAATTATCATTTCATAAAAGTTAGAATTCAAATTTGGAAAATTATCCTTCTAACCCAAATTGGTCTCTTTGTGGAGGGCCACACCACGGCTTGTGCCTAAAATGATAAAATAATCTACCATTATAAGGTTTTAATTTGAGGCCAGATTTTTTTTTTTTTTCCTATTAATTAAGGACCTAATTTTGAATTGCATATCCATATTTTTTTAAGGTGTATATCTATATATATATGTATATATATGTATATACATAAGTAAAATGAAGGGTATTAATGTCATTTTAACTTTTCATCCAAAAGATTTAGACCATAATTGATAACTTTTTTATTTTTATTTTTGGTAAGTTCATATATAACTTTCTTTTATTTTTCTAAAATACAAATATGTTTTTTCTTTTTTAATCCGATTTTTATGCATAATATACCACATTATTCATCTTTTCACAATCTTCGATTCAACATCCATATCACATATATTATAATGAGATATTTGATTTGAATAAACAGATTGTTTGTTGGTTAATTATTTGTGCTAATATTGATGTTTATTGTGAATTGAACTATAATATTTTGGTTTTAATTGCAACTAAAGTTAGTGAAATAATTTCTTTGTAAAAGTATGAGTATTTTTTTTTTATAAAAATACAACTAATTAATTTATTTTATTTGACATGAATTTTTCATTTTTTTAAAGCCATGCAGTGAGAAAACCCATTGTTTAAATACTTTATTAAATCAAAGGCAAAAATATCAATATCTATTTTATAAAAAACTTATTAAATCTGCGAAAATATATGTTTTATCACGAAAATACAGAAGCTTTGAGCATATATATAATTATGAATTAAAATAGTTATTGAAATTATCTTTAATTACCTATTTATATTTTTAATAATGTGTATTTTGTTGAAATTACTCTTTAAAGAAAATTTATTCTTTGCAGCCTAAATTATGACATTTGTTACATTTGACAAACTTTTTTATTTTTTATTTGTACTAAAACTTCAATTATATATTTTTACACTTTCTAAGCTAAATGGAGTAATACTTTGTTACACTAATCAATATTAACTGTCTTTTTTACTCTTAACAATCTAAATAACTTTGCCCACACTAATCAAATTTTATCTTCAAATAAATAAACTTTTATAAGAGAATATAACATTTGCATAAATAATTTACAATACCAAATAAAATACGAAAATATTCAAATATTTTGAAGAATTCAAAGACTTTAATTTGTTATTTGAATCATTAAATAAATTTTGAATTTTATTTTGTTAAAATATTATAAATAAAAATTATTTAAGTATATTTGAAATCACCAAATGAAATGTTAAAAAAGGTGCAAATGAAAATCCAACTTTATAAAGAGAAAATTAAATATTTCTAATTAAAATTTGAAAGTTTATTTAGATAAATTAAAAAATAAATATAAAATAAAGCAGGGATATAAAGAGAAAAGTAGTGAACTTTACATTACATATGAAATTTCTAGATAAAATATCATTGTTCCTTTTATTATATATTTTATTATTATTTTTAATTATTTATAGTTAGAATTTAAACTTTATTTTATAAATTTAAAAATATATATATATATATATATTTATATATATTATATTAATATATATAAGCCACAAGAGTGACAATTCAGTAAGTAATACTTTTCAGCCTAAAATTTTAGATTGTGATTGATAAGTGGTCACGTTTGGTAAGAATCAAAATTTATTTTACTTTCTAAAGTTCCAATTTTTTTTATTTTTTTTTCATTTCTAATCTATTTATTATGTATGCTATATAAAATTAATCATATTTTGATGATGTTTGATTTGACATCCATATGATATATATAATAATAAGATATTTTATTTAAAATATTATATTATTTATTCGTTGATTATTTGTGTAAGATTTCAGTGTTTATTGTGGGTTGTATAACAAATATAGTATTGGTTCGGAAAATCATTCAAATAATTCTCTTTTACAAATTATTTTACTTGATTATTTCATTAAAACAACAACTAATCAATTTGTTTTATCTGACATGAATTGTCTCAAGTTTTTTACATTTATTACATTAAGAAAAAAATCAATATATATAATTGAACACATACTTTATCGAATTCAAAACGATAGTTAATATTTGATATATAATCAGTGTAAATTATTAATTTAGTAATGCTTATTTTATATACTAATTATTTTTGTTGATAAATCACAAAACTATGACTTTCGCTCATATATATAACTTTATATTTGATAATTAATCTTATAATTTTTTTTTATTACTTTTGTATATTTTAGATATATTAATTTTATTTTTTTAATAAATAATTACACTTTGCAACCTATACTATGATATTATACAAGTTGAAACTAAGCTTCTTTTAAATAACAAAATTAACCAACTTGAACTATATGTTTTTAGGCTTTTCAACCTAAGCAAATGCTTTTATATTAACCAATCTATATTACGACATAAATGTATAATTTAATTGAAACTTTTCAACATATATATGAAAGTATTAAGAAATATTGGAGCACTCATATGTTTTATTTTGTTATTCTAACTATTAAAAAAAAAGATGTTTTATTTTGTTATTCCAACTATTAATTAACTTTTGAATTTTATTTTGTTAATTTTTTATTCTTTGTATATTGGAAATACCAAGTAAAGCACTAAAACTTGCGAATAAGATTTTCTAAAGGCAAATAGTTATAGTTAGAATTTTAAACTTTATTTAGATACATTTAAATATTTAAAGTGAAATGGAAAAAAAAAAAATCTTATAACATTATCCAGTTTATTTTATTTAATAATATGAGTTGATAGTTAGATATTTATGTTTGTATTAACATTCATAATTAATTATGCTATTATGAATATAGGTGAAGAATGATGCAGACACACTAAATGTGTTATTGGATTTCAAAGATAAAAAATGATCATTTTGAAAAAGATTTTATTTATATTTAATATTTATCTTAATGTTAATCTATAATGTATATATATGCACATACCTATATATAAAGTAAGTTATATTCATATATGATGTGCGAGAAACTTATATTTACATTACTTATAATTTTATTTATGTTTTATTCTACATTTAAAAATATATATATATTTTATTAATATAAAACGATCACATATTTAGATATTAGATTGTACTACCTCCGTCCCGGCTTATTTTGCACACTTTCCCTTTTCGACCGTCCCACCTTATTTTGCACACTCCAAAAAAGGAAACTTCTCCCACAATCTTCACCCTCAAAATCTCAACACTCAATCTCCACCTTTAAAAAAGTCAAAGAAAAAGCAAAAACTGTTTTTTCTTAACATCCGTGCCCGGTCACCTGTGCAAAATAAGCCGGGACGGAGGGAGTATCATATTTGGTTTTATTAAAATCATTACTTTTTAAATAAACTTACGTGCATCGCACGAGAATAATACTAGTATACTCAATTTAAGGATTACATCTTAATAAATAAGAAATATTATTCGATATAAAGAAAGTTTAGTACAATATATCAAAAATCTTAATCTACTTGTACTGGATTTTTTTTATATATGAAAGATTTATATATATATATATATATATCATGACAATTTTTTTGAGTTACAGTATGATATATGGATACCAAAATATTAACAACATAAAAAAGGAATTTCAGTATATATTAAAAATTTGTTAATGCATTCGGTATTTGAGCATATATACTGATTTTTTTTGCATTGATATATTATGTCTTTTGGTATATATACTGGATTACGAAAAAAATTCAATATATCAAAACTCGGAATAACAAAATTTTTGGATATGTTTCAATATAGAATTTTCGTATACCAATATTAATAGTACAATGTAGGCTGAAAATTTCGATAAACTGTAATGAACCATCCGAATGTCGGATAGTGTTTGTTATTTTTTGATACACAAGTCTTACTTGACCATGAGAATAGAACTCAATATTTAAGCACTTAATTGGAAACAAAAAAACAAAAAAACCAGTCCCGAATGAGAACTTCCAAAATTCAGATCTTGTATGGATAAATTTTCCTAAACTTAGTTATTTTAGCGGATTTTCCCAAGGAAACAATACACACACTTTATCCAATTTTTACTTGCACCATGAATTTCTAAAAATTAGTTAATGTTGTTCATTGACTAGGGTGCTTTAAAATTACTACATTGATCATATCTTTTACATCTAACTGGATTGCGACCACCATCATTAGATGTCCATTGATGAGACAAAGTTATAATTGACGAGATCACGGGACCAAAGTTAGGAATGTGTCAATTTTTCCTCAAAAATTAGAACAAAATTCAGAAAAAAAAAAAAATTGTTATAAGATTTAACTACAAATTTTAATTTAGTTGGAACTAAAATTACAAAGAATGTTACTGGTTCTGCACTTTTCTTAATTTAGTAGGTACTTCAACGGTTCAACCGTGGAAGATGCAAGAAAGTGAATTGGAATTCTAACATTATCAATAAAGGTTAATTACAAAAAAATAATTTTAGGTATATGGATTTTTTTACTTTGTAATATAAATATTTTACTTTTTTCAATTGCAACCTGTATAATGCGATGTGTTCCAATTTATAATTACGTTCATGTTTTCCGCCTATATAAGCCCGTGCCTTTCACATGATCTATTTTTTCTATTTTTTCATTTTTTAATCACTTAATGTTATATTATACATTTCAGAATTATTTTTATTTTTATTTTTATTTATTTAAAAATAATTAAAAAATGAATTTAATTTTAGATTTTTCAAAATTAAAAAATAGGAGAATAATATATAAAATATATTTTCAAAAAATAAAAAAAATCAAAATTCCAGAAAATAAAAATATAAAATACAGAAAATAAAAAGTATATCCTTAATAAAATCTATTTTTAAATATTATATAGAACTCTAAATAATTTTATATAGAAACAGAAATATAAAAAAATTCAGAAAATAAAAATAAAATTCAGAAAATTATTTAAATTTTTTAAGATTCATTTAATATTCAGAAAATTGAAAATTTTATTCTGAAAATTATTTTAGAAATTCTAAAATTTATTTAAAATCCATAAAATTAAATTAAAAATAAGAATTGATTAGTTTATCTGCGTCTGGAAGCCGTATAACATCTTGATACATATCCCTCAACATAATTTCAAAAATCATTTTAACTAACCACAAAGTATATACATATAGATACACAATTTTAGTGAGAGAAATAGAAAACCTTGAGAGGCGGTGAGAGCGGAGATTTGGTAAGCAATGAGGGCATGATCCCTCGCCAAAATCAGAGCAGAAAATATTTTTTTAATTTTTCCTGGCATTTTCGTGAATTCTGCGGGCATTGAGAAATTTCTCCGTCAAGAGAGCCGATTGCCATTCCCAAGCATCCACCTACAAAACATGAAACAATTCATGATAATAAAATAAGAATAAGAAATTTAGTTTTCTGGATTTTACGTAAATTTTATTTTTAAATAATTTTCAGAATAGGTTTTTTAATTTTCTGAATATTAAATGAGTTTTGAAAATTTTAAAATAATATTCTGAATTTTATATTTATTTTCTGAATGTTTTGATATTTCTATTTTTTTATAAAATTATTTAGAGTTTTATATACTTTTTATATTTTTAATTAACATATAAAAATATTTTTTATAAAAATATATTTCATATTCTTAAAAAAATTATATTTTTATTTTTTGCAAATTTTTTTCCTGAAAATATATTTTTATATATTATTTTCAAATTTTTATTAATTTTCTAGTTTTTTAATTTTTAAGAATCTAATTTTTTTTACTTTTTAAATAAATTAAAATAAAAATAATTCTAAATATATAATATATATATAAGATTAAGTGATTAGAGAAAAATGAAAAACAGAAAAAAGGGGCACATGGCCTATGTAACAAGAAAATATAGTCGGAGTTGCAGAATGTAACAATCATGAGTCTTCGGCAGACAGTGTTGCCCATCATCCCGCTACCCTCGTATCCTCACCTCGGAAGTGGCAACTATATGTGGATGGAGCATCCACGACTCGAGGAAGTGGTGCCGGGGTGTTTCTCATTGACCCCGAGGGGGATGAAGTTAAATACGTCATCCGATTCAAGTTTAAGGTGACTAATAATGAAGCAGAATACGAGGCAATCCTCGTCGGGCTCCGGCTCGCTCAATCCTTAGACGTTCGTCATCTTGAGCTCTTCACGGACTCCGAGGTCGTGTCCAGACAAATCCAGGGGACTTATGTCGCCAATGATGAAACAATGATCAGGTACCGTGCTCTAACACTCAAGCTTATGTCAACTCTTGATACAGTTGTTATCCAGAAAATACCACGCGCTCAGAATGCAAGAGCAGACGCGCTCAGCAAATTGGCCTCCGCGGTCCGAACTAATATATCTCCGGATATCATGGTCGAAGACTTATCTCATCCAGCCATTCATGAGGCCACAGTTTCGGATGACCGATAGTGATCCGAATTGGATGACTCCTATCATTCAATATCTCCGAGATGGAATTCTGCCTACTGATAAGCTGCGAGCTCGGCAAGTTGTCCTCAAAGCCCCCAAATACTCCTTTCATGATGGAGTCTTGTACCGGCGGTCATACCTACAACCGAGTCTCCGGTGTCTCGCTCCTGCCGAAGCTACTCAAGTTCTGTGGGAGGTTCACGAAGGGGCCTGTGCCAGCCATATCGGCTCCCGGACATTGGCCAAGAAAGTTCTTCGCTGGGGATATTATTGGCCAACTTTGTTCAACGATGCCCACGACTTAGTGACCAAATGCAGCAAGTGTCAGCTGCACTCCCGTGTGAAGCATCTGCCGCAGACCGAGCTCATTGGAATCCAGAGTGCGTGGCCGTTTATTCAGTGGGGTATCGACATTGTCGGCCCATTCCCAGTTGCTCCGGGGGGATTGAAATTTCTAGTCGTTGCCGTAGATTACTTCACTAAGTGGGTCGAAGCCGAACCTCTTACGGCCATTACTGGTCAAAATATCTTGAAGTTTGTATGGCGCAATATCGTATGTCGCTTCGGCATCCCGAGCACTATTATCTCGGACAATGGTAAACAATTTGCCAACGATCCCTTTCGGTCATGGTGCGAAGAGCTTCACATCAAACAAATTTTCACTTCGGTTGCTCACCCTCAAGCCAACGGTCAGGTTGAAGTCACCAATCGTACACTGCTCACGGGTATAAAGAAACGCCTGGATAATGCCAAAGGTCTTTGGGCTGAAAACCTTCCGCAAGTCCTATGGGCTTATCGCACGACACCTCATACCTCTACCGGGGAGACTCCTTACAGCCTTACTTATGGATCCGAAGCCGTTATTCCTGCGGAAATCAGTGTACCGAGCCCCCGCCTCATCACATTGGTTCCAGAGGATAATGACGAGGCTCTCCGAGCGAATTTGGATGAGCTTGAAAATCGTCGTGACCAATCATTCATTCAACAGGCCAGGTGTAAACAACGTGCAGCCCAGTATCATAACCTCCGGGTCCGGGGTACTCAGTTCAATGTCGGGGACCTAGTGCTTCGGCTCAATTCAGCCAGCAAAGCTGCCCCCGAGGGGAAGTTACATGCTTCTTGGGAGGGTCCCTACCGCGTCGTTGCCGCGCACGATTCCGGATCCTATCAGTTAGAGCATCTCAATGGGACCTCGATTCCCCGAAGCTGGCACGTTACCAACTTGAGGCGCTTCTATCTGTGAATGCCAAATCACAAGTACTATCTTATCTTTATGCTCATTGTACGTTTCTTTCATGATTGTTATCTCTCTTTGTACTCTTTAGTTTGCTCCGGCACTCATCGTTGAATAAAATTCTTTGTTTATGCATCTTGCTGTGTTTTCCTTTACGTTACGGGACGCCCTAACGCAATCGTATTATCATTATTAGTCTCCGGACAATTAAATCTCTCCCTCGGTCCGTCCGAGGAGATTCACATTTCGTCCCCGGACTCATATCACTATCTCGCCTGTTTAACCGGGGAAGTGTTTACTCCCGCCTGATCCGTCCGGGGAGACTTATTTTACTCCCGCCTGATCCGTCCGGGGAGAATTTACTCCCGCCTGATCCGTCCGGGGAGATTTACATTAGAGTTATTCGAATTGTGTTCCCGGACACCTAACTAAAATAGTTAATAACTTGTTGTTTTCCTTAACACATTTGTGCACATCAAAACAATTTTATTATCTTCTAAATGATATAACACCGAAAAGTTTTTTACATAAAACTTCAAAAAAAAAAAAAAAAAAAAAAAAGAAGGTAAGCCATTATCTACGGCCCCCGAGCCAATATTCAGCGCTCCGGCGTTGAGGCCTACTCCTAGACCTCCGCTGCGTCCTCCGGGATCTTGTCGTTCTTCGGCCTCGGGCTCCGGCTCTTTCTCCCCCGCGAGCTTGCCGACGCCGAGGACTTGCTCTGGGCGTTTGCCTGGGGACTTCGTCTCTAGTCCGAGCTCGGCTACTTGGTTGTGGAGCGGACCTCGGGGTTTGGGCCCACTGCACAGGGTCCCACTCCTCCGGAGCCATCACTTCAATTTCTCTGGCCAGCTCCTCGACTACTTCTTCGGCAACCACAGCGGGCTCTTCTTCGATCGTGGTCACTGGAGCTGGCTCTCGAATAACAATGCCTTTGCTCTTTCTAGAGGGTTTCTTTTTATCCTTCCGGAGAGCTTTTGGAGTACCTTGGCTCCGGCTTGAACTCGCGATGAATTCCTCGGCAGAAGGCCTCCACCTGCCTCGGCCCTTCAGCCCTTCGTACATGCTGAGAAGCAACTCCAGAACCTCCCGCTTTCTTACGAGCTCTGAGGACTCCGCGGGGTTATTTGCAACAAGCGCCGAGATTTCGCCCTGAATCTCTACGACCCGCTCCTCCACTTCCTCAAAGGTAAGAAGGCCGAACTCAGACAGTATCCGGTCATATTCCCTCTGATGAACAAGGACACGACTCATTTCAGCAGCTTTAGCCCGGTACTTCAGTTCGAAATCTTTGGCTCTTTCTTCGGCTTCAACTGCTTTCCTCTCTGCCGAGGCCACTTGCTTTTCTAGCTTTGGCACTACGTGCATTTGCAGGTTGTTCTTTTCTTCGCGGAACCACTCAAGTGATCGCATAAGTTTCTTTATGGTTTCATGCAATTCCGCGGTATTCTAAACAGACAGAAGAGTCAACCAGATCGATCAATCTCAAGTATGTAAAGAGTTGGAATTCAGTTCGAAAACAACATAAATTGATCATGCAAGCAAAAGGAAGACGAAGTGTCTGAGAAACAAAAATTATATTCAACAAAATGGAAGTACAATGTCCCGGACTCAGTACAATGATTCGCATATACTCCTATTATCTACAATTTTAAATTTGCGGGGATCGATTGACCTCCCGCTCAGTTGCCTCAGTATCTTCGGGCAACACCTCTCGCCGGCCCTCTGACACTTCGGCTTCTTCCTCCTCATTCGCGGCGACAGCTTCGTCCGCAGCTACGGCTTCGACCTCCATCCGAGGGGAGGGGGGGGTTCTTTGTTTCGGGGCTCGGAGACCAGCTCACCCCGGCGGAACGCCATGAACTCTTGGTCCTGGTCCACCTCACAGTTGGCGATCTCCGTGGCCGTCAGCAGTTGTTTCTTCTCCCCTAGAGCCTTCACCAGGGGCCACTCCGGCAGATTCGCTAAAGCTGCGTAGTAGGCATTTTCCACCCCGGCCACTGCCTCAAAGTCATACCCGAATTCTGGACGATATACATCCACATTCGGGTAGACCTCCTTCACCTGCTCCAGCAGCGCGGATCGTGTGGCCTGGTCCCCTATTGCCACAAACTCCGTCTGGAAGTCAAGGAACGTGCTGGTTTGAAATAATTTGTCGGCGAATGCCTTCAGCATCGCTCCTTGCCCTTCGACTACGGCAGCTTCCCGAGCCCCCATCTCTGCCCGCAGCCGCAGTACCTCACCTCGGAGGACATTGGTCTCCGCCTCCACTCCGCGCAGACGCGCAGCTTCATTTTCGACCAAGGCAACCCTCTTGCGTGCCTCGGTCAAATCCTGGGCTAATCGGTCGTTGCGCGCCCGAAGCTCCCTGGCCACTTCGGCCAGCTCCTCCTTGCCTTCCTTCTCGCTCTTACGACCGAGGTCCAGGATACCTCGCGCCAAGCGCAGAAGTTCTTCGGCGTCCGCGCCCTCTAACCCCAACAGACTTGAGGGCCCCTGCTCCTTCAACTGCCACCAATGATAGCAAACAATGATCAACACAGAAAAATATACAATGCAATTGCAGTACAGTAGCTGACAACAAGTCTGGAACTTACCTCCATACCCCCCTCCGGGCGGAGTCTTTTCGCTGCTGTTGGAGGAGTCCCGGATGGCTCCGGCCTCTTCTTGGACATAGGGGTAGGCTTTGTTACCCCTACCTGTTCCTCAGACCCAGCACTGGGCCTCGTATCGGATGGCATCTTTCCCCGGGGAGATGCCTCAGCAGATTTGCCTTTCTTTTTGGCCGCCGCAGCCACCGTGGGGTTTCCAGCCGGCTCTTTCCCGAAGCGTCCCACTGCACACAGAAGGTAAAGTTAGTTATATACGCAGTTATAGTTTGTAAAAAGCAGGAAAGAAGAACTCCTACCCTCTTCGGCATCCGCATCGCCCGAATAGTACGGGCTCAGTCCTGCCCCCTCCAGTTCTTCCTCGGAACAGAGGGTTTTGAAAGTCCCCACTGACCGGAATACATGTATGACTTCAGCCTCCGGGCTCTCCACCGGAGCGGTATCAAGTACCTCTTCCCTCCTCCACTTCAGGAGAGCTACTTTGTTCTTTACAAATATAAACCTCTCCTTCCACCCCTCTACCTTACTTGGGTTTTGAACCTTGAACCCACCTCGGGCTCGGGGACTGAAGGAGTACCACCCCTTGGATTTCCCGAAGTTTTTTAATTGGTAAAAAAACCTAAAAAGCTCTACGGTCGGTTCTATCCCGACATTCTTGCATACTACGGTGAATCCCACTACTTGCCTCACCGCGTTCGGCGCTAGTTGGCTCAAGGCAATACCGTAGTATTTCAGCAACTGGATCACAATGTCCCACAGGGGCAGTCTCAAGCCTATTCTAAGGGGATCTATGTACACACTAATAAACCCCTGCGGCGGGCAGCAGGCCCTATCATCGGGGTTCGGTATTATATACTCTAAGTTAAAGGGGAAGTAAAACGAAGGGAATTCTCTCTCAATCTGCACTCGCGACATCCGTAATGCTACAGAGGCCACCTCCAATTCCTCCTCCGCGCATTGATAAAAAGCGACCATCATAACATTACTTTCCAGGCAATCGACCCTGTCTACGGTCCTAATCTCATTCCTTTCCGGAATGAGATACCGAAGGGGGGGGGACGTCTAACGGGGCACTCGTAGTCCCTACTTCTTGAATAGAGGCAGAAGATGAGGCAGAAGATGAAGAGGAAGACATACTTACTTGGGTTGAATTTGAAAAGTTTTGATTTGAGATGAATCACAGGCACATAATTCCTCTCTTTTTCCCGCTTTCTAAACTGGTAAATCGCAATGAAGAAGATGAAGAGTTACTGTGCAATTATTCCAAATATATACGCAAAAAACCAACGGCTCTGATACAGCCTATTCAAATTCAATGATGGAGATTTAGCCGTGCTCTTCACGCGCTTTACGGTTCCCAAGGCGCGTGGGGAACAGGTTTATGGGAAATCGCAGAGCGTGTCACTTCACATCCCTCTCTCTCATGATGGCGCCGCCAATCACATCAACCTCACCCTTCGTCAGGAAGATTCAAACTACACTCCGGTGATTCCTTTACCTCGGTCATACCACCACACTCCGGTGCTTCCTTCATTTTGGCCAGACTACTACACTCCGGTGATTCCTTTACCTCGGCCAGGTCATTATGTACTTCCGATACGTTTCTTTCTTTTGGGAAATTCGGTATCTCGCTACCTGTCCTGTGCACTTCGGCCTAGTTCGGTTCCGCTTCCGCAGACTGCGCCGGGGAGTCCCTAGGACGTGGATAGACTTAGTCATCCACAAACACTTCGGCGCGCCCGCGACCACGCCCCCTCTTGATTATGGTTCCACCCCGGCGACAACCGAAGCTCCTTCCTCGCTTCGGCTGGGGGGGGGGCATCTGATAGGGATGGCCCGATCACTTCGGGTCGGGTTAATACCTGAGCCCACTGACCGGCCCAGCACGCGTAGGCCCAGCAAGCACGCGTAGACCCAGCACGCATAGGCCCAGCAGGTCCAGAAACACGCGTCGGCCCAACGGGTGGTTTGTTCCGCGAATCAAGGCCCACGATCCGTTCCCAACCGCCATGCAGCGGGAAATAGGCGTGAGAATAGGGAATTAGTTAGGGTTCAGTTAGGGTTTAGGAAAGTTGAGTATAAATATGAGAAAAGAACTCTGAATTAGGGTTCGCATTCTGTATTCTGAATTACTACGTGTAAACTCAAAGCTCGAGTAAAAGAAACACCTCGGCAAGTGTTATTTTCTGCCCGTGGACGTAGATCTCCGTTTCGAACCACGTAAATCTTGTGTGTTTTCATATTGTTTACGTAAATTTCCGTTAAGTTTCCTGGATACCAAATTGCGCATTATCAATCAAAAGAAAAATAATTTTATAGTCCACAAAATATCGTAATTGTTCATTCAAAAAGAAAGAAAAAAATCTTAGTCATGTTTATCATAATCGAGATGGAAAAGTACCTAAGAATTAGGTTTCAATACAAATAAATGAAGCCCAAATACACACTCACATTACAATGTTTACATTTTAAAAAAAAAAATTAAAGTGAAAAATTACCTAGAGTTTACTCGAAAGAAACTAAATTTAAAGGTCGTCTAAATAGTATAGTAGATACTGTTTAATTTCTCCACAACGGATGATTGGAGTAGGCCGTCGGGACAAGGGCAAAACTGTCTTTCCCGAAAGCACACGGCAATCGCATGACCGGACAATTCCCCTGTCTCCCAAACCCACGCTCCTCGGCATCGGCCCACCCGCCCCCGCCATCCCACGTTCCGTCCAAAAGCCCAATTCCTCTAATTTAATTTTAATTAACCAAAACTCCAAATTCAACGAGCCATCAATCATCCCAACAATCACTGACCTAACCACAGACGTTACGTAACAATGACAATGCGGCCGAATTCGCGTGACCGTCGTCCCCACGCGCTCCCCCCGGCCGATACCCTCTCCCCAGTCAGCCCTATCCCCCCCTTTTTCCCCAATACATATCCGCACTTGCCCTTCGCCGCCTTCATCTCTTCTCTTTTCCCTCGTTCTCTTTCTATCGCCGTTGAACTGTTGTTTCATCTATGGGTGATTTGACGGAATCGTCAACTCCTCAACCGCCGGCGTCACGCCAGGTTCCTTTCCGTGAGGATTGTTGGACGGAGGAGGCCACGGCAACGCTTGTTGATGCCTGGGGACAACGTTACTTGGAGCTCAACCGTGGAAATCTACGGCAGAAGGATTGGCAGGAGGTTGCCGATGCTGTTAACGCGCGTCACGGCCATACGAAGAAGACTCGCCGTACCGACGTTCAGTGCAAAAACCGGATCGATACCCTGAAGAAGAAGTACAAGGTCGAGAAGGCCAAGATCTCTGAGTCTAACGGTTCCGCAACCTCTTCGTGGCCGTTTTTCTCCCGTTTGGAATTTTTGATCGGATCTAATTTCCATAAGAATCAGCAGAGTAAAGTGACTACGTCGGCTATGCCGCTGGCTCAATCTACGCCGCCGTTGTCTCTGCCTGCGCCGCCGTTGGCTGTGCCGTTACCCTATCGTAAACCGCTGACGCCGGCGATGGTGACGCCGATGGTTTTGCCTCAGAAACGTCCGATGGCGTCGCCGGCTGTGGATGAGTCGTACTTTAGGAAGAATTATTCAGCAATGGCTGCAGCAGCGGCTGCGGCTGCGGATGAAGCGGAAGAAGATGAGGGAGACTTGGAAGGAGATGAAGCAGAGGGAAGCGAGGATAGGGCTGCAGAGGAGGAAGATGTAGGGGAGGAAGGAATGAGGAGATTGGCCAAGGCTATAGAGAAGTTTGGGGAGATTTTTGAGAAGGTGGAGAGTATGAAGCAGAGGCAGATGGTGGAGTTGGAAAAGCAGAGGATGCAGTTTGCTAAAGACTTGGAGGTTCAGAGGATGCAATTGTTTATGGATACTCAGGTCCAGCTAGAAAAGATCAAACGGGCCAAGCGATCCGGATCCTCTGATGGTATATGACTGCGATTTCTTGTGACTTAATTGAAGACTTGCTGTCAATTTGTGCCCTTTGATTCTGCTATTGTCTTCTTTATTGATCCACTATTTCCATCAAAGTGCATTAAGTGTTGCATATTTTGATGATATGTATTGGTAAAATAGATTGTCTAGAGATAATATCTGCAGAATTGTTCTCTCCTGAGGCATGTGTGGGTATTCTCTGGATCCCCATAGAGTGTTTATGGTTCATTCTCGCATGTCTCCCTTGGATACTGTTTCAGTGCTTGTTATGTAAGCCCTAGGTTGCAAGCTATTGAAAATTGAAAATTACTCTGAAAATGGGGAGGCTTTCATCATTTTTGTGAACTTCCTTTCAAGGCTAAACCCGCCCTTGAGTGTGAGAAGGAAACCAAATGCCTGAGGACTGGAGGTTGTAGATCTTGATAGGCCAGAAGTGCATGATACATGGTGCATATCTTATGCTTGCATTCTAAAATGTTCTTTGGGTGAGATGTGGGGGTGGGGGTGTTGGCGTGGGTTTGGACTTGATGGCTAATAGACTATTAAGCTGGTAAATGCAATTACAAGCATTGGTTAAATATTGACCTCTAGAATTCCAATACAGCTTAATGGAAGCTGATGGACCTTAATGTTGCAATACCATAATATGAATTTACTGCAGCATCATTATATGTACCTTTTGTTGATTGTCTATTTGTTGCTTTAATGTGGAAGAATTTGAAGTAATGGTTAGTTTGAAATAAACATGAACTATAATTGTTGGAGACCAATTACATGTCTCTCTTTTAACTATAAGTTTGATACTTGTAAAACTTGCCCAGGTTAAATTGTTTGGTTTATTTGATTTTTGATTGAGCTTCTCCTTTCCTTCTTTAGTTACAGTTCATTTCTCTCTTCTCAAATGCCATTTCGATATGGTTTATGTATGGATATGCAAAATAAAAAATGTCACTGTGAATAATCTAAGGCTCCATTTGGTTGAAGGATTTGTGGAAGGATGTTAAATTTGTTGCATTGACATACATTTGAGTCCATAAATTTCATTTTGAATTAAATTTCAAGGGATGTGGGAATTTGAAATTCATTCCATCTTGGATGGATGATATTCTTTCATTTCAAATCCTTCAATCCATTGCAACCTATTATGGCAATTGCATGTCTCAGGATCACATTGAATCTTTTCCATCCTACCCCATCTTATTCTGTGAATTTCATTTCCACTTCCGTTTCTGAGTTGTGATTTCCTGTAAATTCTGCAGATATGTATAGCTAGCCATGTGTGATTCATCTCGGTGGAATTCTTTGTTGGAGGCTGGTGAATCGTACACCTTTTGACACATTTCTTCTTGTTTATAGTTGAAGTAGATTTTATTTTTTCCTCCTCCCCTTGAAAGAAAGAACTTGCTATCTAATTTGTAAGAGCAGAGAGATTCATATAACTATTAGGCTTCTTCTTTTGTTTCTTTTATCTTCTAGTGTGTATGTGTTGTGCCAAATGAGTATCCATGTCAGTCTGGCCTGTCGAAAACCATTAATTGGTATAGCTTTTTGGATGGACAATATAATTGTTTTTGTGTCTGCATTTTATTTTATTTTTGTAACCTTGTCCCGCCATTAAGCAGTCAGTTATATATTCTAATTCATACTTATCTTGCTAGATCTGCTTAGCTTTGCATGATAACCAGTTTAGAGACTGTTTTCTGACCTCTTAGTATTTTTTAAACAGTCCTTGCCTAGCTCTGTCTAAGCATTAACTTGGTCTTAGGCTGCCTTTGGCTGGTTTTGCATTTTGTTTCAATTCCGTACCTGCCTAGGTGCTCCGCTTAACCTCGTTCAGGATCAAACTAGGTGCTAGTCGAGCGTCCTTCTAGCTCTTAGCACATTAAGAATAATGTTTTACTGAGCTGAAAGGGGTTTTCCAAACTTAAAAAGGATTATCGTCAAGGTTGCTCTTTTATCGTTGTGTTGGATTTTGTATGTTAGTTAATTCTTCAGGGGCTTTCACGATATAATAAATACTAGCTGATATTGTAATGTTGGTGGACTACTCATTTATGTGGTTGCACGATCATTGGTCTATGATTTTCCTTGTATTCTAAAATGCTATTTAGTAGTGTGTTAATTATCTTTTGTTCTCTTATCTTCCCTTGGTTATAATCTTTGAATACTATTCTTTTACTTAAAATATTTTGCACGGTTGACAAATTTTTTGATAAGCTTTCCTTTCGTCACTCATTAAGATAGTCCTTACTCCTTAGTCCTTGACCAAGTTTTTTAGAGATTAAGAAATTTATATGATACATGTGAAAATACCTGGTACTTAATATGGTAAATTAAGGATGTTGAGTCTATAAGTCAATTCCAATTGATATTTTAATAGGGTTATCTTAAAAATAAGCATTTAATACATCCTTAATAAAGAAATAAGTTATCTTTTAAAATTCTGAAGAAGCAGCGACAATTATCTGCAGGAGAGAATACTAGTAAACAAGGTTGTAGAAGTAATCATAAAGGAGGAATCAAGAAATAAGTATAACTAGTAAATGAAAATCTAGCATTTAGGTAGGGATTTATTGGAGTTGGTGTGGAATTTTTGCAATAAAATTTGTTAATAACTTCGTCTGCCGTTCAGTCAGATGGCTAGCCATTTAAAGTCAATCCGTTTGGGGGTCGGCTTGTTAATGGACCCGGAGAAGTCTGAAGCCCAGAACTTTTGGTCTTGAGCCCAAGAATGGAACTACTGAAGCTCTGTTAACGAGATTATGTTGCGATTGCTTTTTCTAAGTGATTTTCAACTTATAATTTAAGAAAAATTATTTTGTAGTGTTGCAAAGCCAACTTCTGCTTTAGGAGAAGTGCTTCCAGTGTAAAAGCTAAAATTTAATGATTTTCTCCACTCAATGGCAATTCTGTAAATAATATGATATTTTTCAAAATGCATAAGTGATTCTATAGTAAATACTCCAACTTCTACTTTTATTGGAAATCACTTTTTTTTTTTTTTTCAAACACTACCTACTTTTTATAGAAGTGATTTTTATAAAATCTCTAATTTTAATTACTTTTTCAGAAGCAAAAACAATCGCAAACAGCCCCTCAGTTTAACTTACTACAACACTCCAATATCAGATCTTCTGTACCAAGAGCGTTGATCTTGAGTGCTATAAATAAATGTGCTGCATGTATTATCGTTTTCATCTTCTTCTTTTTTCTCTTTCACAAAACAACGTATTTCTTTCTTCGTCTTTTTTTCTTTTAACTTTTGAACATCTGAAACATAAAATGTGAATTATGAACAGTGAATTCATGAAGCATGAAATAAAACTATAACCTAATAACAAAGTTTAAACCCTAGGCGGTAAATTTGAACATGAATCATGAACTTATGGACCCGTGAACCATGAATTAAGAAAAAAGATAGAATGAAACAAGTTGTTTTGTGGAGGGAAATTAGAAAAAGAATGAAAGAATGAATAGTTGAGCGGTAGCACATGTAGCACAATTTTTTGTAACGCTCAAATCTGTCGATACCAAATGTGTTCCATCACATCCACTTTATACCAGTGTGCATAGAGTAATTTATATACATATGATAAGTAATGGAGACAATTTAACGAGCACATACATGAAATTAATTTCAAGGGTTGGATTGATCACAGAATCTCAGAATTATTAAAACGAAGAGGGTTAAAAGTATTTATAGTTGATTTGCGTACTGCTACGTTATTAGAAAAATCATTTAAACCATACAGGTAATGTTCGTTTTTTGTACAAAAACTAACATTTTATTATTCGGACTAGTGTCGAAATTGTGCTTGATGCTGGTTTCAGAAAAAGGAAAAAAAGAAAATTGTGTTTGATGCTTAACTGTTGAATTTAATTTTGTTTAGCTTGAAGTTTGGTCTACAGTGGACATTATTTTCGTTGCGAAACAACAATACTAACATAAGTTTGATGTGGTAAAGTTTTTATTCTGTTATTCATTATGTTGCATCACGCACTTCGATTCTTCTGCAAATTTGTTTTATATATTTTTTTTCATTATATTGGATGATGGACTCTCCACTAAAATTTATTTCGGTAAATTCAATTCTACAGAACCTTGTGAATTTATATGTTTCCTTTATTAAGTTAAAACAAAAACTTATATGAGACTGTCACACGGTGTGATGAGAAAAAAATTACTTTTTGTAGTAAAAGTATCACGTTTATCTGTAAAAGTATTATTTTTTTAGAATAAAAAAAGATATCACTTTATTAACAAAAATATCACTTTTATTTGTAAAAATTTCAATGTAACAAAAATATCACTTTTATCTGTACAAGTATCACATTTTTTGTAAAAGTATCAATTTTTCCTGTAAAAATGTATTTCATCATACGTGAAACCATCACACACAAGACTCACTCCATGATTAAACGTATCAAAAAAGGTTTTGTAGTGCACAATGTATGAGAAGTTATTGTGCAATATCTTTAGCAGCATTACTTGTTTTCTCCCTAAAAAAAAAAGCAGCATTACTTTGTTTTAAATATTAGTTTTTTTGAACGTACATTATCCTTTCCACCTGAAAAGAATGTATTTTAGTTGTATTTGATGTTAAATATTATTGTAAATAATCCACCATGAAAAAGGTTAGAAGACCAAAATGTATAGCTTCAAAGTAAAATCATATTATATGATATAAAAGGGGAAAAATATTATTTCTAAGCATCTATGTCAGACCTTGTCTACAAAAAATTTTGCATGTTAAATTTTTTTAATTTTAATCACGTTCTAAATGTTGTTCAATTTAAGATTACAGACCATCACTGATGACCAATTTAGCCGAAATTAAACTAATAAAGTTGGAGTTTCCAGTCTTGATGCTTACATGTCAATTATTTATCCGTATGACATGTCACATAATTAAATTACTTTAGTACTAGCCCACAATAAAGGAAAAGTTAAAACCCTAATTTCCAATTGAGATGTATTTAGTTTTATTTTTCATTTATTTTTCTTTCTTTCTTCATCTTTCCTAGATTTATGAGTCACGTGCAAGTGTGCAACGTACACGATTAATTCTGGTCAAATTGGCCGTTGGCAATGGTCAGTGTCCTGAAATTGGACAACATTTGGAACATACATGACTAAAATTGAAATTTTATAACATATGAGATTTTTACTAGACAAGGTCAAATATACATGACTAAAAATGAATCTTACCCGATATAAAAGTGAAAATAATCGATCTTTTCCACTTTATAAATTAAATTATAAGTGAAATTCCATATATTCCATGTAAAATCACATTTATCAACACATCAAAATATTTAATTCACCTGGCTCATGATCATAGGAAGATCGTAAATTCAAATATTTTTACACCATGATATATACACCTCATCCAACCCACTCCAAGTTAAATTATACTGTATTAGAAAGTTCTCAGTGAAAGGTTTTTTTTTTTTTTTTTCATTTTTTCACATTTACTACAACAATATTAGTAAAGTACACCAACATAAAATTTACTATAACACAATCTATAATTACTATAATATAATCTACATTTGTAATATATGAGCTCTAGATCTAGCAGTTTTACATACATATATATTTGGTTATTGAGACCTAGACTTTGACCTTACTACTGTATGCCTACAATACATTCTCTCGAAGCTGTGATGAATGGATTCTAGTGTTTTAGTTAACTCCTTACTCCACCCAGTACAACCTGCAGACTTTAATCCTGCAAAAAACAAATTCAAAATGTACTACATTGAAAACAAATATTTTTTTGCAAGTATAAACTTGAGTACATGCCTCAAATGATAAAAGTTGCTAACCGCTAAAAAAGCGGGTCGCTAGGACCTGCGCCTACTCTAGGACTAGACGGAGCAGGGCAGAACATAGGTGTAGTTAGAGAGGGAAAAATTGAGAAAAAAGTAACTAAGAGAGCCTAACGCCTAAAATAAGGACTAATCGAAGCACGTTCATAATTTTTCCAAGAAAGCTCAAATGTCATTAGTTGTGTCCACTTGGAAAACCTGATTAAGCCCTTGATTAAACAAGACGCGGCTCATTCTACGCTACACTAATTCTCATGTGGATTAGGTGTACGGATTTTAGATCCATGCGATCCGGATTAATGGGGGATCCATGAAAATTTATCATTGTTTATATTGAAATGTATTACTCCCTCCGTCCCGACTTAATTTGCACACCTGCTCCGACGCTTATATTAAGAAAAAGTAGATTTTGTGGAATCTTTGACTTTTTTAAAGGTGGAGATTGAGGGTAGAGATTTTAAGGGTGTAGATTGTAAGATTCCTTTCCATTTTAGGGGTGTGCAAAATAGGGTGGAACGATCGAAAAAGGAAAGTGTGCAAATTAGGGTGGGACGGAGGAAGTACTTATTATGAAGAAATGTCTACTCTTTCAGCATATGATATATATCTACTGGACACATAATACCTTTGAGCATAAACACTAATACACTTTTATGAAAAAACTATATACCAAAAACTCATAATTTAGATTGGTACATCTGGTGTAGAAGAAAATTACTCTCGTAGCTATTAGAATCTCCATCACAGACTGTTACATATACGTAATTTTATCGATCTACGTTCAATGTACAACATGAAGCCAAATAATGAAAAAAATATGAAATGAAATCAAAATAAGAAAAAGGAGATTTCATGTATATGTTCAAGTAAGTTAAAACTGAAGAATTGGTAGTGACTACATTTTGAAATTGTACTAAAAGATGGTTAGATTAAGTATATACCTTAAAAGAAAATATACAAATTCCAGAAGTCAATGCTATATTATAGACTATGTATAAATTGTAGAAAATTTGAATTGAATAGATGGAATGAATTTTCCACTAACAGTCCCAATGTTCCTCTCAATGTGCTTCTTAGAAGACTGATTATCTTCAATACTTATAACTGATCAAATCAAATTATTCTAAGGTTGCATTAGGACGAAGGGGTTTAGGGTGGATTTTGAAATTCACAAACAAATCCACTTAATTATTTGGAAGAAATAGATGGATTTGAAATTCTTCTCACAACTTGGTCATTTTAGAATCCATTCACGCTCTCCTATATATGTATAGCTACATAATTATACATTTCACACACAACACATATTACACTCGTGCACACACTTCACACAGTACACAACACTACACTCACATTTCCTACTTCACAACATATATACACACCCTCTACCCATGCACTCTACACACACTTCACATGTACAAACTTCACACACACTTCACACACTACACATACATGACACACACATAATGCATACTTTACACATGCATACAACACAGACTTGGCACACTACTTTACACACTATCACACAAGTACACACACATTAAGTACCCACTTAAGGCATACTACACACACACATTAAACACACAATATACACATATTTCACACATACACACACTTCACACACATGATTAAATACCCTCATAACACATACTAAACATACTTCACACACATACACACAAACTATATAGATACTTCACACACACACACACCACACACATATTTTACGCACACTTCACACACTCTCCACACACACTTTCATTATCATCCTCCTTTATAAAAGTTCAAACAATTCAAATCCACTCATTTAAAATTAACATCTACACAAAGAATTTGAAATAAGTAACTTTACAAATAGAAATAATTCAAAATCAAATCATTTAATAAAATAAAAATTAGTAATTATTTCAGTATATCCAGATTGCTCAAATTAACCATGCCTTCGTAGCTAAATGATTAAACCATCTTGTAATCTCAGCGCTTTGAGTCTTTGCAGTTTGACTAGTTGACATAAAGTTAATTAAGTGTATATATATACATATAATTTTTTCATCATATAAAATAGTTGCATAATAAGTTAATTATTGTTTACTAATTATTTGAAATAAGAAAAAAAAGTAGAATATCGATAAAATTGCAGATGATAAACACATATTGTAGTGGTCTTGTCCTATTTTGACAACATTGGTACAATGTTCCGATTCGTTTTTTCTTTTTTTATGCTAGAATGAAGGATTTGATTCGAGTGGAAATTTTAAGAATGATTTTTGAACAACTCTTCATAATAATTAAATAATTCCACAGATAGCTTAAAAGGAAAGTGGTAGGTTTCAAATCCACATTAGACAAGTATTTACTCGGCTCAAATTGAAGGGATTTTTTCCTTTTCTTTTTTGGGTAGAGAATAATAAAAAGTACATATTAAAATTACCATGGGGAAAACTGATTCACTAGTAAATGAAACTCCCTAGTTTGAGGGATAGTATATCTATAGTTTACATGCAATTTTCCAATCATAATTTTAAATTCTGATAGAAAAAAGGACCAAACTCAAGCAATTAAAATGGTAAATGACGAAATTGTGAAAACAATAGAATATGAACTAGTTTTTTTGGGTCGCCCATAAATTAGTGGGTGAATTTTGTAATTATCCCCTAGTCGGGAGCCTAGACAGTGTTAAGCAAGAATCAATCAAATGAAGTTAGCCATAATAGAGTGGGGAATTAGAAATAAGGACCACAAACAACTTAATCTCTAGGTATAGTTTGTTGGCCATGTTTTTCCCTATTTTGCTTAATTGTCTCAAATAATTTATGCATACATAATATATATCCCTTTTCAAATTTTGTTTATTAAAAGTCTAACTTATATTCTTTCAACAAATATACCAAAAAATAAAAACCAAATTATACATAGGGATGGTGCCATATGTAAAGTGTAAAGATGATGTCAGCTGTCAAATAGAACCCTGATATGAAACAAAGTGTAAAAATGGATGCTAAGAAAAAGGGAAAAGCTGTGGAACATTCTGAAACTTTAATTCCTACATTTGGCAAATACTAAGAGGTTGTTTGTAGTTGATAATACTTTTGAAAAACTTATTTACATTACTTTTTATAGAAAAGTTAGAAGTAGTTAGTGTTTGAAGGTTGGAATGATTATGGATAATGTTAGTAAAATAATTACTTTTCATCAATTTGGTAACATAAAACCGAAGAATCGCTTTTGTAAGTTTGAAGCCGCTATTTAATTGCTTCAGAAAATCAGCTTAAAACTCATTTTAAGAAACGTCTTTAAGAGTTCGTTAACATTTCTAAATTACTTTTATTTGTGAAAAATGTGATTTGAATTTGCAAACACCTCCTAAGTCCATTCAAAAAAGAAATGTTTGAAAGTACTTGTCTCAAAAGATGAATCTTATTTAAAAGTCGTGTTCATTTTATTAAATTAATATAAAAAATTTAATTTCCAAGTTATATATGATTAACTTTAAGTAAAAAAATAAAAGAAATCGTATAAACAGAAAATGATAAGAAAAGTTGATTTTTAATCATGTAGGTTATGTCGAGCAAAAATTTTGTATGTTATAATATTTCAATATTAATCCTCTTTATGTTACGAAAAATATTCAATTTAAGGACACTAGCCATCGACAATCTCTAATTTGGGAGGAATCGAACATGTGACTCGCACGTGACCCTTAAAATTGGGAATTTTCCGACAAAGTGTCATATTGCGTTACTCGTTCATCTGTAATTGTCATATAGAAAAATGAAAAATGAATTTGACTCATCAACAGTCTCTAGTCTGGGGGCAAATATCTCTAATCGCCTCCAGCTCCGAGTGAGTACAAGTGGACGAGTAATACCATGTGAGACACTTGGCAGGAAAGCCTCAATTTAAGGGCCACGTGCGAGTCACGTGTTCGATTCTGGCCAAATTTGAGACCTCGACAGCTAGTGTCCTTAAATTGGATATTTTTCAAAATATAAAGGCCTAAAATTGAAATTTTGTACCATAAAAGATTTTTGCTAGACATAGCCCTAACATACATGACTTAGAATGATTATTTTTCCGGAAATGTTAGATATCTAGAATATGTGAACAACACACGTGTACAAGAAAAAAAGTAATATTATAACTAGTTATAGAAATTATATGCATTCTGAAACCTGTGTAATATTAGGTGGTTTATCTTCTATTACACTAAATCTAAAACACGACAATGTAACAGAAAGATCTCATATAATGTCACCATAAGTTTTAACCTTACTTAAAGCGCAAGGCACATATATAGGTAAATCTTATTGGCAATTACCAGGCCATATAACACAGTAAAACCAGTCTCACTCAATGTTTTATCTCACTTGAGCTTCAAAGACTAACACAACAATACAAGAACTCATTACTTAATTAATACTATTTAAATATAATTAATTAAATTACTTTGGCCGTCTTTACTTGACATCTTATGATCACTCCTTTTCACAACAAATGGAATAATTATGACTCTCATAAACTTTAAATATTAACTTGATCCATAGAATTAGATTTTGTGGAAACAGTATAGTTATCCTGAGGATTAATTATGGCTTACAATATATAGCTAGGTTACTTAGTAGTAACCCCATCAAGCTATTACTGAATTTCATACGTAAGTTGCTATTTTTTCCCACCAAATTATTTAAAGTATGTCATAAATCATCGACCTTAATTTTCGATCATTTATCAATAATTTTTCTACATGTGAATGCGTTTGTCCTTCTTTTAGAGGTTTTTTGGGCAGCATAATAATGTTTTGACAATCTTGCCTATGATAAAACAGCTATGAGAACAAAAACATTCCATAAAAAAAGGTTATGCGGCACTCACATGCCGAAAGCCGGTGCAAGATGATCAAATATTAAGTTAGTTGGTTTAAGTGTCAACTGCGCATACTTTATTATATAGTTCAATATGATCAAATATTAAGTTTGTTGGTTTAAGTGTCAACTACGCATACTTTATTATATAGTTCAATGTCAAAAACCAAAGTCGGATAATTTATGTAGAAATTCAATAATAGTTTAGTGGATTACCTCAATTATTTCCATAGGTGTATGTGTGTGTGTATATATATATTGGACAAGATTGATGAATGACAGAAACATTAGGAGTGTATTGTTGACTGGAGTCAAACATATGGTGAGCAGACAGTTGATCCGTACATCTTGTACCCAATGCTCTCAATGTATATTGGTGGTATCACTTAATTCACCTACTACTATGTGATAAATAATCCGAAAATAAAACATGTAACACTATTTCTACTTAGGACAATTTCATTTGAGTAGGCTATCATATTTGTTGCAGTTAGATTGTTTCATGTACAAAGGAATAGGTTTTTGGAAGGATATATGGGCATGCAAATGAAATTACGTTTGTGCAACAAGAACAAATTGATCCTCCCACCAAATATCATACTCTCCCTTTAAATCTCAAAGACATTTTCAAGAATTACTTAATCAAACAATCATTACATATATATATATATATATAATATATACTACCTTTGATAGTACTACTAAATAATATAAGGTTCTCATATTCTCGATAATATTTTAGTCATTACTCATTATTTTTTTGACAATATAATATTTCATCCGTCTTACCTTAATGCCTATAGTCGTTTTAACACAGATTAAAAAATGATAGTTAGATAGTTCAAGCATCAAATTTTAACAATATTTTCCATTTATACCCTATCTCGTTTTCTTTAAACATATTTTGTTGATGTAAAGCATGTCTTAACTAGGGGCAAATATAGAAATAGACAATTATTTACATGCTTAATACGATAAGTGGTCTATCTTTGTGAGATGTATTACATGGAAACAAATTAAACATGTTTTTATGGGATGGAAGGAGTAACATAAATCTACCACACAACAACCTATCGATTTGATATGTATAGTATACATTCTAAAGCTAAACTACTCCATCCCAAAGCAAAATATAAATATGTTTTACTACTTAGAATGTGCCCCATTCGATCGACCTCATCTGAATGTGCACATCCTTCTACGACCTTACGTAAACATAGCTCAATATGTTCAACACTTGAATGTTCAACGTAGAAGACAGACTCAACATTAGCTGAAATCGCATTAATCAGTAAGGGGCCTACACATACCAATGTGCAATGCATCTAGTTTCCAGTAGTACATTTTTTTCTCTAAAATGACAGCAATTAGCAGTACTCTTACACATATTTAGAAAACATTTTAAAATAAAACCCTTACTATTTCAACACAATTAATTCTTCATTATTTAATTATTATTGCATTATTGGATCATTTGGATGATCAGTACTACATTTTCCTGCTCTTAATTATTCAATATCTGTATCCAGAGACAATACCATGGAATCCAGAGAAAAAGTGAATTACATATCTTAATAAATATAAAATCATAAAAAACATAGTGATCAAGAATATGCTATATATACATAGCTAGCTAGAATACAAATGTTGCTGGATTATGTCATGACACTACAAATATTATACCAAAATGAAGATGATAGACAATTTTTTTTTATTAAAAATAGAAATATGTTTTCTTATCAATTTTAGCTTTAGTAAAAGTTAAAAAATGCTATTACTATGCTTCAATAGTTAGAGGCATGATTTAACAGAAAAAACCGTTAATTTTTACAGTTATCACTTTTTGGGTAGTTAGAGATTACAGTTCTTGCAAAACCACAGAGAGTTGATGTCCCAGATCCCCAAAAAAACTTAAAATAAACATATATAGTGCAGAATAAAATACTGTATTTGGAATCAAATCATATGAAACTATTTAAATCCACCAGTGGTTGCATGATTTGAGAGAGAAAGTATAACATAGGATTTATAACAGTATTTAAACAGTGATTTTGTCTTGTTAAAAAAATATCCCCAAATATTTTTAAGTCTTGCACACTCAATTAACCTGCTATCAAAATTAGGGTTTTGTTGGTTTATGAATCTAGCTAGCTAGGGTTTCTTTACTATAAGTATTCATGAATATACTATTGTGGCTGCGATCGTGTGGTCCTCCATCCCCAAATATATATTTTCAGCTTTTCTGTGTCTATTTCTGACTCCATTTATCCACCATAATTCCAAACCGTTTCTTACTTCACTTGTCGCTTTCTCACTATCCTAAACCTCAATTTCATGTATATACGCTACATCAACACATCAGCAGGTGCTCACAGAGTATTAAGCAGCATATATCACAACTCATTATATGCATATAAATATATATAATTACCTTTTTCTGAGCTCAAATGGGCTGCTCATGCTTGGGATTCTTGATGAGTTCATCATGCCCTTTGTTTTGATGATTTATTTTTCTCTTCTTTTTTTTCTTATAAGGAATCCCTCTCGCCTTCGCTTGACAATCCTTCACTTCACGGAGGTAAACCCGAATAGCTCCGTTTCCGAACGGGTTCGTCTCCGGTGCCCCACCGTGCTCTTCGTAGGCTGCTCTCAGCCGCCCAATTAAGGCGTCGAGGCTGCCCCAAGCTTGCCGCAACGGGCAGGTGCAGGGAGCAGGGGGGTCAGGCTGCCCGAAGAAGACACAACCATGCAAATGAACCTTAGTTTTCCCGAACTGGTCTAGGTATCGTAGAAAATCGAGGACATGGTTGCAATTGCACTGAGATAGTGAAACTGGAGGCCTCTGATTTTTTAAATACTGCCCGAAAGTGTTCCAGTCCCGCCGCTTTTGCGACTCGTAGCGGCTGAGAGGCGGCGGCGGCGGGTGGCTGCTGGCGGAGGCGTGATCGGTTGGAGATTTGGACATGATTGTTGGAGGAGAATTCATGCTTGTTTTTGGTAATTGGAAAGGAAGAGAGAGAGAGAGAGAGAAAATGGAATGGAGAAGAAAGATGATGAATTGATCGTCTCATCCTTGAGGGGACATGATATGGGTCCTATTCGGGTGCTTTTGTTCCTACTTTATTTATTTATTTATTTTTTTCTCTCTCTCTTGCATTAATTTTCAACGTCTCTTTTTAAATGCACTAAGATACTTTTCAAATTTTTTATTTTTTTATTCTAGTTTTGGGTTTTATGTGTTTATAAGCATGATTAGTTATACAATATGATTTTAATTATTCTGGAGAGATTTATGGACCCCGTGACAGGAGATCAGTCGGTGCAATATATTACATGACTTCACAATTTAGTGTCACAATAATTAAAAAATTTGAAACTAATTGGTTGCAGTACTAATGTCTAATTTCAGATCCATATAACTTAAAAAGTTGCTGATTAATACCCCATATAAATTAATGTTTAGCCAAAGCTGTAGTTGAAATGAAATTAATGATATAGTTATCTAACATTTGTAGACTGACGAAAGTGTTTAATCCACTGTTAACATCGAACTTCCACAATAGTCAATTCCTCATTTTCTCATCTTTTGGGTAATCGATTCCAGGGTTACAAAAAATTTATTAATAACTTTCTACTCATTTGATTTTCGTCCCATTTTTTTCTCATAATAAAAAAAAATTAATCGTACTTGGATCAATTTCCAGCGTCGATGAGCTAATCAATCAGAAAAGTGTATGAAACTATCACGTGAAATATTTTTCGTCCAATAACTTGCCGTTGGTTCGATTTTTGTCCCAGAAAAAGTCAATGCTGGTGCCACGAAAATTAAAATCAGCAGGACATTGGTGTCACGTAATTGTTGCGTGGGTTTTCAAAGCTGACAAGGACAGCCCTAGGCACCCCAAACCTTCCATTTTTTAGGGCCACCAAATACATGTTGTTATTATTATACATGTTAGATTGTTGTTGTTGTTGTTGTTGTTGTTGTTGTTGTTATATAATTGCCGTATTTATTTCATCAAAATAATAGTTGTAGTCTACGGATAGATTCTTAGATTGTATTGTGAGTGTTGTGGGTTTGAAGTAACTTCTTATGTAAGGTTAGCAGTTCCTGCAGTAACTGCTCCATCCTCTACAGTAGATTCTTCTAGTGCTGGCTGTAGGATCCCCACATAAGAAACTTGTTCCTTATCTTTATCCAACATGATCTTTTCAACCATTTATGTTATCTCATTGATCCTTCTAGGTTACAGCAAGGTTTATCAAAGACCACATGAGGTGAGCCTTCCACCAAAAGTGTTCTTTTGTTGAACACTCTAAACAATTTGATTACAACAAAGTATCCAAAAAATACCCATTCATCTAATTTAACATCAAATGCATTTAGATATTATTTTCCATTGTTCAGCACAAAAAACATCTACAACCAAAGATACGGAAATATGAGATGTTAGACATTTCCAGTCCACAACTCATAGGGTGTCTTATCTAGATCGTTGTTGATAAGGTATCTATAATGCGTATAGCATGTTGTGTTGGTTGTCTCTGCCCAAAATCTCTTTGGCAGTTATGATTCAACAATCATGGTTCTAGCAACTTCTTTCAATGTTTTATTTCTCCTTTCTGGTACACCATTTTGTTGACGAGTTCTTGCAGGTAAATACTCATTATAAATCTCATTAATGCTGCAGAAACGCTCTATGAACTTGTTGGTAAATTCAGTACCTTGATATGATCTTATCTTGACAATGGTGAGGTCTTTTTCATTCTGAATTTGTTTCATAAGGTCTGGGAGCTTCTTCTGAGTATCTGATTTCTTGGCTAGAAACACAGTCCAAGTACATCTAGAGAAGTCACCCACTAGTATTAGTGAGTACTTCATTCTACTCAAACTTACTAGTTCAATAGGGCCGAGAGATCCATGTGCAGACGATCCAGAAGCTTGTCAGATAATCTTACATGCTTGTCTTTGAAAGACTTCCTAATTTGCTTGCCCTTTAAGCATGCATCACACATACTCTTATTTATATAAGCTACATCTGGTAATCCTCTTAAAATTCCCTTGCGTGCTACCTTGTTGATAGTCTTGAAGTTCAGGTGACTCATTCTCTTGTGTATATCCAACTGAGTTCAGGGGTGCTTTTAGCTATAAAGCAAGAGAGTTGTCCCCTAGTAGATTCCCAGTCAGCTAGATAGATGTTACTCTTTCCAGTGCCTGTGAACTTTATTTGGTTGGACTTGACATCTCTTATTAAGCATTTCCCTTTAGTAAACTCTGTAGAATGTTCCTTGTCATAGGACTGATGTATGCTCAGTAGGTTGTACTATAAGCCTTCAACAAAGTAGACATCTACTATGTTGACTTTTCCCTTAGAGAAAGTCCCAACACCCTTGGTGAAGCCATTGGCCTTGTCTCTAAACACCACCTTGGGTGCTTTAAATTCTGTAAAATGTTTGAGGGATTTCTTGTTGCATGTCATATGTCTATCACACACGTTGTCGATATACCAAATGTCACTATGTTCAGTAGGAAACTTACATGTGACGCACTAATTTCTAACCCTAATGTTACCGCAAGTATGGAGTGCTACTGTTGTAGAATGTGAGCGAAGTCCATCCCACAGACACTGTTACTTATGTTAATTTAATACCCCGAATGGAATAATCTGTTCTATCTACTCTCGATTAAGGATGATTATTGTGATTAAACTAAAACTAAAATTATAAAGAAAACTAGTAAATATTAAGGACACTCAAATATGGCAAGCAATTAAAGATTGGGAAGAAATCAAGTATTAAAGATGTATCTTATGGCTCGATTTCAGTTACGATTCCCTATGTTCAATTACCTTAATATTATAGACCTTTAAACCGAATTCAAGTTCTTATTAGGCGATCACTACTCTAGTTAACCCTGCTCTAAAACGATTTTAACGTGTTGATTATGTACGAATAATTACCCTCTCAGGCTAACTATCATGTACGTAACTCCTAATGGATCCTAAGACTAATGCCTACACAAGTACCTCACTCCTCTTGTACGATTATTGATACCTATGATATATGTCGTAAGCCTATTAACAACCCTCACCTCTTGGGCGTCGAATTATTAAGCAAGTAGAATCTAAAAACTGGTCAGATTGATAAATTTGTAAAATACGCACAAACACATATGGTAAGAACATTGGACGGAGTCTAGAATAGAAATGATAATTAAACATAGACGAACAAAAACCTACTTTCTAACCCTGTAAATTAATGGTGTTTAGCTACCCATGTTCACAACAAAACCTAACAATTGTTCATAGAAAAACACTAAAAGGAGTTAGAAATAAAACGATCAATGATTGAACCCAGAATCTTAAATCTTGATCTTCGCCTCTTGTCTATTGCTCTCCAATTCAAGAAATCTCTAGAAGATGATGTATAATGAATGATGATTGATCCTTAAAAATTGGATTTGGAATAGCCTATTTATAAGTTTGGGAAGGTTAGGCGAAGAAACCTCATGTCCCGACCTACCCACTCGCCCGAGTGCGAATGATGACTCACCCGAGTGCAGCAATTGTGCCAAAATCTGAACTTCTCTCTAACCGTTCACTCGCCTGAGTGAGAAAGAGGGACTCGGCCGAATCCATCACCTTGTCTCGCCACTCGCCCGAGTAAGCTTAATGTACTCGGTTTAATGGCATCTTCGACTTTTTTTCTCCACATTCAAGGCTAATTTGGAGGTCTTCCAATCACAATATAGCTTTGGCTATTTCAGACAAAAGTGTAACCCTTTTAGTTAGTTTTTCAATGCCACCAATTTCACCCCATTTGGACATGTGAATCTCAGGATATGAGCAAAATACTAGAGGTGTGTCAAGTTGAATTTCTGGCATTTTTGTCTCTTTTTGCCATTTCACCTCATCTCTTGCTCGTTTTTTCTCCAAACTTTGTCCTAATGGACTTTGACCTAAAACTTTGTCATTCGGATCAGCATAATCCATATGAACATAAATCACCCGAATTTGTATACAAATGCTACCAAAATAATCTTGTAAATCGGCCTAAATGCATACACACACAATCTGTATCAAAATTTCTCAAACTTAGACTGTTTTTGGTCCCCAAAAAACAAAGTAAACAAAAGCAAGAACTCAAGCATTACGGTGATTTAGGTCACAAATCTAGCCTCATAATAATTTTCGAAAATAGACAACATAAGCAATGATCACATGCGATATGACAATACATCAACTACTTTTAAAACATTGCAACTCAAACTAATGATCCTCATCGGATAAATGCATCATTTATCTTTCAAGTGTATGAAATGGGACGTGCTTACGCTCAAGATGAATCACATGCACAGTCTACCATATGCTTGCTTATTGTTCAACAAATGTATCATACTTGACACGTGTGAACAAAGTACCCGAAATATCTTTATTTTGATTGTAATGTAGGCTTAAGGAAGGTGGGATAAATTTTGGATAAAAATGACTCATATTTGGACTAATCAAGCTATTGCTAACTCAACTACCTCTCAAATGATATTCACTCATTCCTCACTTTTCTAATCTCAGTAAGCTAAAAATATAGCTGCTTCACCCTATTGTGCAATCAAATCACACATCGCCCCATTGCTTTCATTGCCAAACCATATTTGAGTTCTAATTAACCCCCTCCTATATAACATAAGCTAAAAATACAACAATAAACATAACTTTTTTTAGTTTTTTCGATTTTTTTAACAATCACGAGAACAAAATAATATCAACTAGAGGTAGCTAATTTTCCATTCTCTTATCTTTAATCTATCCATTCTCTTCACCGAACTTTTCTGAAACATCCTTTCCACTCAACCTTGTGTTTTTCTCACTACTACTTTCCAATCCACCTCCCTCACACTCAACTAGTCCAAGTCAAGGGACAAATGCTAAGGGCATCTCCAACAATCTTTCTAAATTAGTGCATATTTTGCACTATTTAAGTGCAAAATCTGCACTCCATCTCCAACCATTTGCACTACTTTTTACACTAAAAAAGAATATTTCTTATAATTCATTGGTTTTATCTTTACTTTTATTTCTTTTGTAAATATAAATCACAATATATGTATAAAATCACATGGAATATAATATTTTCATATTAATATTTCCGTTCATATTTTAAAATAAATCAAATTAAATATAAAACATGTAAACCAGAAAATTGGAAAACGCGAAATTAAAATGAATTACAATAACGTGGCATACAACAGATTGAATTACAATGTGGAAGCACTGTATTCGGCCCACAAATGCTCGATTAATGCATTTCGAAGGGTAAAATGCGTCTGTGTGTCCCTAATTTCTCTACGACGAGCAAGAAAATTCTAGAAACGAGTATGTTCATTTTCAGCAAATTCGACGTCTGGAGTTGGCACTTGCCCGAGCTCGCAAATTGGAGCATTAATATCCCGTTCATCCTCAATTATCATATTATGCATTATAATACATGCAGTCATAATATATTTCAAATCATTTTTGCTCCAAAAACGGGCTGGGTTTGCCACCATTGCAAATCGACTTTGAAGGACCCCAAATGCACGCTCCACGTCTTTTCTGCAAGCTTCTTGTCTGCTGGAAAAATATCTTTTTTTTGGCCCAGTTGGTCCACGGATACTTTGCACAAGAGTTGCCCATTTGGGATATATACCGTCGGCTAAATAATATCCCATGTTGAACTCCTTTCCCTGGATGACAAACCGAGTCGGAGGAGCAATACCTTGTGCAAGGTTAGAGAAAAGATGAGACGTTTCCAGCACATTAATATCATTGTTGGTTCCTGGCATCCGGAAATAAGCATGTCATATCCACATATCATAATCAGCTACAACTTCAAGAATAATTGTTGGGGACCCACTTCGACCAGCATATCGCCCAGCCCATCCCGTTGGACAACTTTTCCATTTCCAATGCATGCAGTCCAAACTTCCTAACATTCCTGGAAAACCACGTCGCTCGCCAATTTGGAGTAACCTAGCAACATCATTAGGGCTAGGCGATCTTAGATATTCTCCCTCGAATATCTCTACAATAGCTCGACAAATTTTTTTAACACATTCTATTGCCGTTGACTCTCCAATTTTGATATATTCATCAGTTGCATCACCTGGCATTGCATAGGCTAGAATTCGGATTGCAGTTGTTGCCTTTTGAAGTGTGGACAAACCAAGTCTACCGGCACCATCCCTCCTCTGCTGAAAATATTGATCATGATCTTTTACAGCTTCAACAATACGAAGAAATAAACTTCGGGACATTCGATAACGTCTACGAAACTGATCTTCATTGTAAGTTGGATTTTCAGCAAAGTAGTCTCTTTCAAGACATCTAGACGCTCCTTCTCGGTCACGAAATATTGTTCGATGGCCAACAACCGAGCCTCCATGAGTGGGTTCGGCATTTCGACGTCGCCTGAGATATTCAGCTACCAAACTTGAACAACAACATGCTGAACTGCATCATATTCATCTATAATCCTCTGAAATCTCATCATCAGACGAACTTGAAGAAGAAGAAGACATATTAGAAGGGCCAGCTGAATGAAAGTTCATAATTGATAAGTATTGAAGAAAAAACTTATGATAATGTATGAAAATGGTTTGCTGACAAAGTGATGTTGTGATGGGATGTGGCTTTGCAGAGAAAATGGAGATACGATTGGGAAATGGGTTTGCAGACTTCAGGACAAAATATGCAGACTTTATAATAAGTGGATTGTACTATTCCAACAAGCACAATCCGTGTGCTTGAAATATACACCGTTGATTTTAATTTTAAACAAGCACAATCTGTGTGCTTGAAATACACACCGTTGATTTTAATTTTAAACAAGCACAATCCGTGTGCTTCCAAGCACAGCCCTTGGATTTTTACATCTTTACATCTAAACCGTAAAAAGCTTATCTGAAATTTGAAATTGAAATAAAAAGTTACTCCTACAAGAATTAAAGTTGAGAATCCAACCACAACCACATAATTCTTAACAAAGCCATTTAGCGCATTTCTATTTCTATAAATGTAGGACATAACTGACGATTACTACACACACATCCATCTACATCAAATATCACTTTTTCATTCTTCTCTGTAATGGCTCCTTCATCACGCACTAAAAATTACACTGCCCCTGAAGACCTAAACCTTGTTAATGTTTATCTTTATATTTCGCAAGATCCGATAGTTGGCATCAACCAATCCATGGATGATCTTTGGGCACGTATTGCGCAGCAGTACAACTCTTAGATGGCAAGCTCCAACATGCAAGAACGTAACCAGAGATCATTGCAAACCCGCTGGCAACTCATACATAAGCATTGTAAGAAGTACAACGGATGTATTCGAAGTGTTGAACTACTTAATCCCAGTGGTGCAAATGAGCAAACCATTGTAAGGTATTCCTTACAGTACCTCTTGACTTATTAGCGACACCAATCCTTAATTAAACTAACTTTTAAATTTTGTAGATAACTCGTGCAAATGATTTAGTGAGGACAGATAAAGGATATCCAATAGGATTCAAGTTTGACCATGTGTAGCCCGTTTTAAAATCCTTCATCCAAGCAGAAGAAATGGCTGAAGAAAGTAATAGCCAGGGCCCTGTTTCGTCTAATGCTTCGATAGGGTCATTTTCTATTAATTTAAGTGATGAAGATATTACACCTGGTAAATGTTCTTCGTCACAACGACCCGATGGGGTGAAAAAAGCAAAGTTGAAAAGGAAACAAGATGACGATGATGACAACTTTGTAAACTCTATAAAAGATGATAATGCTTCCCTTCGGGAAATTTTATTAAGGGCAGAAGCAAAAAAAGATCGTGATCTTGAGTTGCAAGCCAAAAAAGTTGAAGCAAATAATATAAAAGAAGAAAATAAAACTTTAAAAATAAATATAAGCACCATTGAAGATCCCGAAGTACGTGAAAATTCTTCCGGGGGGAACAACAACGAATTTTGCAAAAGAGAAGGCAAGAACAAGCAGCAAAAGAGCAGGTCAACCCATATACCATGTATGAAAATTTTTATCCGGGTGCTGGAGGAGGGTCGGGAAGTGGACTTGGACCTTACTAGACAAAATAATTTATTATTTATGTTCTATTTGTATTTCCGTTTTAGTAATGTTGTCTTTGATCTTGTTTAGTAATTTTTTGTAATTGTTATTTACATGTTTCGTACTTATTATATAATTTTATATTTCACGCCCGTTTGTAATTTTATCTAATATTTGCCTTCTGTAGTAATTTAATAAATCATATGATGTTTTTTCTTGTTATTGTTGATTTTTTTTTTCAAATTTTTATGTAATTTTTTTTTTTCAAAAAGAATAATTTCGATACATACACTATCCAATACTTTAAAATATACATCACAATTAAATACAATATAAAAGAAGTAATAAAAATAAAGAAAAAAGAATAAGAAATAGATAGTGCAGCAAAGTAGTGCGCACTATATATAGTGCCAGAATTGTATAAACACTAAAATAGTGCTTGATATAGTGCATCGTTGGAGCAGAAAAAGTGGTGTTTACCACCAAATTGGTGCATCCTTGGAGATGCCCTAAAAGGAACAAGTATAGGCTTGTAATATACGATTATGAAACAAAGCTAAAGGCTCAAAGTAGCTGACTAGAGATTTTTATACATTCAGTAAAAAGGTCCAATTTTGCTCAAGTAATAGGCTAAAAGAAAAGAAATGCCTAAAATCACTTTTTAAGTCCACAACATGCACAAGACAATTTATTTTTAAGCAGACGGCGGGCAAATTCTAGAGACACACTACACAATGACCAACAAATTACACCGAAAGAAATATACAATATATAATCAACTTTTATATAGAATTCTGATATGCAACACAACTACGGGTGAACAACTTGTGAGCACCTGCTGATATTTTAATGATGCAACATATGTGAAAAATTGTCACACAAGTAAGTGTTTGCATAGGTGCACACGTATTTATATACATATATTGAGAAAATTTCACTTTTATTACTACAAGAATGGATTGAAACTTCTTTAGTCCCCTTTTCTTATTTATAGTCTGAGGTTTTCTTTTCCACCACTTTTAATCCCAAATTTAACCATGGGACTAAAAAATAAATAATGGGACTAAAAGTGATGTAAATTGGGAATGTTTGAGATCAAAATTGAAACCTTTGGGTTATAAATGTAAAAAGTGAGGCAGAAAAAGTTTCAACCCTATTCCCGTGGGATAAAAAATCAAATTTTACCTATATATTTATATTTTTCCTTATAAAGTAATTGCATTTCTTAGGCAAGCTTATGATATTTGAATTTATTTGTTATTAATATTTGAGACCTATATAGGATCTATCAGGAAGTCAATATTTTTAACCCAATTAAAAAGTGAAAAGAGATTGCTCTTTTAAAGGAAAAATAAAAAGAGTTTTATAAATTAGTCTTATATTTTTTAATGTATACAAAATATATATAGTTATATAGTTTATATAGTTATATACATATATATATCTTAGTCATTTTTTTTTAATAAAAAAACAATCAAAGCCCTCATTTTTTCATCCACCCAAGGGCGCTTGAAAACTCAGAGCGACCTTGCCACCCAATTTTCTCATTTACGGCAGAAATTGGTCCAAATGCGAGCAATATTTTAATTATGGGACTACATTGAAAAATAACTAATTTTGGAACGAAAATCGAACGAGCAAAACCTTATGGGATGAAAATACTTTTAGCCCTCAATTCTATGTACATAATATGGTGTGGTAGTATACATTTGTATGTTGAATTTGTTCGATCCAATTTAATACGGAATTTATTTAAACAAAGTTATTCTTATAACTTAGAGTGTGTTTATGATTTTCGGTCACACGAATTTTATTCTGTGTGGTGGAGCCCTATTTACCCAAATCAAGGAGAAGAGGCGGAGCCCCATTAACCCATTTCCTTTTTACATACTTAAGTTGAATCATTACCCGGAATGAGATCCGTGTGACCACCACAGATAAGTTTTTGTCTATAACTTACTTCAAATCATCAAGTACAAGATTCTCCACCCAATTGGAGAAGTCAGGACCCACCCACACCAACGGATTGGCTAACAAAAAAGAAAATTGGGCTAGCCTGAGTGCCGCCACAGAATGGCAACATAATAAATGCTCCAGACCCAAACAACAACCAGATAGCAACAACTGTTTAACAGCATCCTCGAAAAGACCAACATAAGATAATTTTTGCTCTGTGACTACATACACAGCAAGCAAATAATCAGAGACACCATAATAAAAGATAATTTTTGCTCCGTAACTGCATGCACAATGAGCGAAGAATCAAAGACACTAAATATTACAGAAAAATTAAAAGATTTATGCTAAAATGAAATAAACAAAAGAAGATGTCCTTATCGGCTATTCAATGTCGTAAATTCTGGAAATCTCGATGGTTCACAAGCCCTCGCGCGTTCCACACAATGCAATTTATTGCGATTGGCGGTGCTGGTCATCGCCAGCCACCGTCTCTGATTCATGATCATCATCCTCCAACGGGCTCTTGCTCTGTCGCTTTTCAGACGAAACCTCAACATCATCCAATAGCCTCTGCTTTGACCCCGGGAAAATCTTAGCAGAATTCTCATCAACGACAACATCATCGGACTCGCCCGTCGATAACTACAAGGAGTCTCATAGCGCCGCCAAAGAAGCAACCTCATCCGACGCTATGGAATTTTCTCATAAAAAGCTCTGGTAAACCCAAACTCAGTACACAGCTTGGAGAATAATAAGGGAAGCCAGAAAAATCTAGTAGAGAAACATGCCACAAAGGCCGAAAATTATATGATGGTGGGATGGCGGCTCACACTAGCAAACCCTTTCGAAGAAGAGAAAATATTTGAAATAACTACTAATTTAGTACAATAATTGATTAAGAGTAATTCATCTTTGGGGAAATTGGTAAAAATGCCACTTATGTTTATCATAATTAAGAACTTATCCTTTAAATTTGGCACTTTTTAAAATTATCCTGTAAGTTTCAAAAAAAAAAAAAATTAAAAATGTCCCATCACCGGCTACAACCTTGTTCACACTACAAGCGATGTCCGATCGAGTCAAAGTTGCAAATTGAATTCCCCCCATAATTGACCGGTGCTCCTTTCCTTCCGCTATCGAGTTTCCTTGAAACTTGGATATTCCGGGGCTTGTGATCATGGGCGTAGCGAGGCCTTTAGCATTGAGCATTTTTTCTTCTCAAGGACACCTTTGATGTATTTCTTTTGGGAAAGATTGAGGTCCTTCTGTTGTGTAATTCACCTCCATACCAAGGAAGTAGTTCAACATTCTTAGGTCCTTAAGAGAGAATTTCTCTCTTAGTCGATCAATGAACCACTGAATCTCTCCATCGCTACTTCTCGTGACAATGATATCGTCAACATAAGCTAATGAAAATGTTGTGTTATCACCCTTGCATTTGTAGAATAATGATGAATCTGCCTTAGACTGAGATAAACTCAAGTTGGTAAGTATATTACCAAATTTCATACTCCAAGACCTTGATGCTTGCTTCAAACCGTAAATTGATCTTTCGAGTTTACATACTAGACTTCCTCCTTTGTTGAGACCAGGAGGTTGCTGCATGTAGATCTCGACATCAATATCGTCGTTAAGGAATGCATTATCAATGTCCAATTGTTTTATACTCCAATGTTGCGAAACGGTAATAGATAGAATACACCGAATGGTTGTTGGTATAACCGCCGAACAAAAGGTATCTAAATAATCGAACCCGAAAACTTGGCTATACCCTTTAGCTACTAATCTCGCCTTTGTCTTGAACAAATCAAATATTTGTGATTCGATTCGTGATTCGAATTCCATTAAGATGATTCGGATTCGGAAAAATCGAATTCGAATTCGAATACGAATTAGTTATAAGATTCGAATAATATTCGAATTCGAATTCGAATATAGTTGTATTCGATTCGAATCATTCGAATATTCGATTCGTTTATATATAATATATTTTAAAAATTAAATAATACATATAATAATAAATATATGTATATAATATATTTATATAGCTATATATTTAACTTAATTTATATATAATATACATCATTAAATTTTATAATTGAAAAAAATTAAAAAATAATAATAATATTTGAATATTTAAAAAATAAAAAATACCAATATATAAAAATAAAAAAGAACTTTTCGAATCTCGAATCGAATAGAATAGTTCGAATATTTCTCACGAATCGAATTCAATCACCTATTTAAATTCGACTAATATTCGATTCGAATTCGAATTCGAATTCGGGTTTATATTTTCGAATTCGAATCGAATTTCTTAATATTCGGTTCGATTCGATTCGTTTACATCCTACTTGCCACTGTTCCATCAGCATGTTTCTTTAACTTATATATCCACTTGCATCCAATCGAATCTCTTCTGGGTGGAAATGTAGTGACCACCCAAATCTTTTTTTTCTTTTCAATAAGGCATCATATTCCTCTCCCATGTCTTTCTTCCAATTAGAATGCCTCAACACTCCAAAGTACGTTCCGAGTTCCTGAATCTCCTAGAGTTCAGTCCAATAAGTTTTGAGCTTATAGATTCCCGCTTTCGATCTTGTGATCATGTGATACCCCTTGGCATTGAGCTAATCTTCTGCAATACTTAGAAGGGTTAGGTGCAACATTGTTAATGATATCAGTGTTTGGACTATCCTCATTCGGTAAAACTATAGTATCATCATCGTCGTCGTCATCGTCATCAAGGTGGGCTGATAAGATGGTGATGATTGTGGAGATGTTGGAGGAGAGGTAGAAGAGGATGATGAGGAAGTATCGTTTGGAATAAGATTTTGCATCTGGAGTGAGTTAGGGGAAATTAAGAATATCGGGTGGAGCTGGTTGTGTAGGGAGAATTGTGTGTGGTTCTTCATGCATTCCTTGATATGGAAACAATGATTCATTAAAAATAAAAATGCATTAATATAAGAAACTTTTTTCTTTTGGGAAAGGATATTTTGTATCCTATGTGTTGAAAAGAATAACCAAGAAACACGCCTTCCTCACTTTGATATTCCAGTTTATGTTTGTTGTAAGGCCGCAAGAACGGAAAAGCTTAGCAACCAAATATTCTAAGATCATTATATGAAGGTTTCAAACCGGTGAGAACTTCAAAAGGAATTTTATAGTGGAGGGATTTGGAAGGAAGCCGATTTATTAGGTTTACAACCATTAGAAATGCATCATCCCAATATGCAATTGGTGCATGTGAGTGTGATAGAAGGGATAACCCAACTTCAACTATGTGTCTATGTTTTCAATCAGCGAGGCCATTTTGTCCGGTAGTATAAGGGTAAGAGATCCTATAGATTATACCAAATTGATTGAAAAGATCAAGGAGGGGTTTGTATTTAGTGCCCCCATCACTTTGGACCATTTCAATTTTCTTGTTATATTGTTTTTCCACCATGTTTTTGAAGTGGGTAAAGGTCGTGGCAGTATCAGATTTCAATTCAGCAAGTATAGCCATGTGAAACTAGTTTTGTGATCCATAAACTCACATAATAGTTGAATCCATGAAAATACTTGATGGGTGAGTGTCCCCACAGATCATGTAGATTAATTCAAGCACATCATAGTTATCACTATGCATAGGCAATGGACAAGTAGGACCATAGAAACTCATTTCATTAAATTGCAAGGAAATACTACAAAGTTTGAGTAATTTCCTTACAACATCAAGAGAAGGATATCCTAATCTAGAATGCCAAAGGCTTAGGGTAGATTTATTCTTGAACTCTACAATACAAGTTGCAAGAGGCTTCTTACGGTAGCTACTCAAAGCCAAGATTGGTCCAGATGGTGGAGAGGTGGCAGTATCTTTTCTGGTTAAGGTAAAAGAGTAAAGGCCATTTCTAGCACTTCCCTTGAGCAACACCTCCATTGTGGACTAATCCTTAACCAAACAGTAAGAGGGATTAAACTAAAAAAACATAGAATTATCCTTAGCAAACTGAGACACACTAAGAAGGTTTTTCGTGATTTGAGGTACATGCAGCATATTTTTAAGAGAACATAATATGAAGATTTGTAAGATGAAGATCAACTAAGAGTTACCAAGATGAAAAATAGACAACCCTGATCCAGTACCAACTTGAACCTTATCCCCTCCTTGGTACTCAGATGCCATGCTCAAGTTGTTGAGGTCGTAAATGAGGTGGTTTCTTTCTCCCGAATCTGGATACCATTCATTTTCGTTGAAGTAACCGTTGCTTCCCATTGAAGCTATGTTAGCTTATAAGTTTCTTCCCGAGCCACCTCCATTGAGTTGGGATTCCGCATGTTATAGCAAGGATGGTTGGGATTTTCTCTATAGAAACACTGAGTTGTTTTGTGGTTGTCTTTGTTCAAGTAGGTACACCACTTTTTGTAGTTGGTGTATCTTCATCCTCAACCTCTAGAGTTTTCTCCTCTTCCAACATTTCTTCCACCAGTGGATCTTCCCCCTTTGTTGTGAGATCCTCTTCTCTCCATGACTGAGAGGTTCCTCCTCTTCCTTGAGTGGCAATATTTGCAGTAGGTAGTGATCCATTGGTGTTGATTTGTAATCCTTCAAGGCTCTTAATCTGACTTTAAAAACTCAACAACAACGAGTATACTTCTCCTAAGGTGCATCCACCTATTTTGGCCGAGATGAGCACCATGATTGGGTTATATTCTGCACTCAATCCCCTCAAGATGTATAAAATGTGGTCAGGATCCAAAACCTTTTAACCTGCAACAGTCAATGCATCACAACATGCCTTGATCTTGTTCAAATATTCTCTCATTCCTATATTGTTCTTTTTTATATTTCTTAACTGCAACTTGTATTGCATTATCTTTGCAATAGATTGGCTTGTTAAACTAGGGTTCAAGGCGCCCATATATCTTTTAACATCTCCAAGCCTACTGTTGTGACCAATTCTTCAGTGGGAGGAAAGGAACCAGGAGACTAACAGTTGGTCTTCACGGATCCTATACAATATTCTAAAGTGTGAAGCTGGAATTAGCTCTGGGAGCCCCTTACGTTGATTTTGGTGGAGACGTTTCTCCCGTAAAATATCCTTACAAGCCGTATCCTCTTATGGCGGCCCAGATCTATTGTTTCTATGTCAAAAAATTGGATTCTCCTAGTTTGGTAGTTATGAGTTGTGCATGAGGTCGAATAACTTGGATTTGGGGTGGTGGTGTTGTTTCATGATGGGTCATATTAGTGTCTTCTGTTATGGTGAAGGGCTAGAAAGCTGGATCGAGCAAACGACATAAAGTTGATATTGCGAAAAGGAAGAAAAGCAAGACATATTGGCTAAGAGATTCTTTTACTGTTTCATTTATTTTCATAGCTACTACAATACAGAAAGTCACTACATATAGTAATGGATACAAACCCTAGCAATTCCTAGAATAAGCTCATCCTACGCCACATGTCGTCCATTGGTTGGCTTCCTGCGGATTCTTATAGCTCCCTTACTGTTTGATTGGGCTGTAGGGATCCAATCCCATGCATCTCAGCACATGCAAGCTGCGATTTGTTCTCAAGAAACAAGTTTTACTATATGGGATCCGCAACAATAAACAAAATTACAAATAATATTTTTAGTTAAACAAATAATAATTTTTTGTTAACAATTTATACTATATCATTACGCAACAGGAAAAAAGGTTACAAATTAAAAATAATATTGTTCAGGTTAACAAATTATGTATTTTGGTGAAACAAGTTATAATATAACGGATCCGCAACAAGAAAAGAAAATAAAAATTAATAAAATAAAATAGAAATATGAAAAACTTGAAGAAAGTAACAAAAATCCAACAATAAAAAATAAATACTATAATCAATAATTAATTTAATTTTTATTATTAAATCAATTAGTATTTATTTGCTATTAAATGTTAATTAATAACAAATTAATGTATTCATAACAAAATAATTAATTAATTATATAAAAGAACAAGATGCAAAATTCAAACAGGTAACCTTAGAGTAATAACAACAGGGCATACACCATTAGGTCATCACCACTTAATATTTCAAATTTGCACTTTATTATATATGTACGCATACATTAGAAAGTAAAAAAGATAACAACTGCGATCCGTCAATAATTGGCAAGTCGAGCGGACATGAGAATAGGAATAGGATGTGAATAAGTGGAAATTTTAAGTCCGTATAAGGTATCCGTACATTTACAAGGTATATGCATGTTGTAAAAGTTGCTAGCTAGTTCCTAATTAGACGGTTGACTGGTTCCAAGATTATTCGGGGTTTGAATGAGATTAATCAGAACATAAACGTAGTTAGGTGGAGAAGAATTTAAAAATAAAATAAATGATTAATAAAAACCTAACACCTTGACATAAATTAATCGAAGTTAATTGAAAACTTTTGCAATAGACTTAGATTGGAGTGCGGAGAAATAATATTTGTGGATTATCTACAATCGTCAAATCTTGATGCGGGAACATTTCGAGACGCAACAGCATCCTAGTCAACCTGTCGTGAAACAGTGATATGAGATACGATCTTGAAACAATAAACTATTATTTACCCTTCAAATATTAAAAAATTGGACATTTTGTTCACGCCGCCATCATTAATCAGACTCATTATTATATTTACTAATGCCATAGCATTAGCATAGCTTATTCAACCAGTCATTTCTGGATGTCTTATTTGCACTTAAATGAGCCAAAGCCTGTGCAATCCTAGTGGTACTTTGTTTGTAAATTTTAAGCTAAATACAGTTGTACATTTGAATTCATGTACATGCATGCGATGACAACCTTACATGCTTATGGAGACACATACCAATCATGCATTTTCAGGTACATAACTTGTGGAGCTGTCTATTCCATAGTGAATTTTGAAATTTGGGTAATGGAGTAAATAAATAGGACTATTCCTTGCATTGTTGCACTGCTATACTTGTTTATGGTGGACCCTAATTCAGATTATGTGTTATTACCTTTTTTTACTGTTTTAATATTGATATTTGTTCGATCTGAATATACAGTATTATATTCGATTCGTGTGCTTTTGCTGTCTAATCATATATGCAAGATTTCAACATGTGAGGCCCATATTATTCGTTGTGTTAGACTGTACAAATACTTTATGCCAATGAAGATATACATTACACTTAAGTCGAAACATTTTCTTTCTTTTTTGGGGAAATAAAATAGTGCAACATATGCAAAGTGTACAAGCACACCCACTTTGGCCTTTTGTTTGTACCTAGGATTTCAATTATGAGATATGGGTGAAATTAGTGCATCAATCACTATTCATTTATCGGATTAAAGTTGAATGGACGATTAGCAAAGAATCCATGTGAAATGGTAGCTAGACCCAAGTTAAAAGGCAAAGATCATATAAATTTAAGTTGCCCATCTCTATTCCTTAAGTATATGATTTTTAATTTTATATTCGAAAGAGAACTCCCGACCATGGCCCGGCTCTAAATTATAGCAATCAACTAGAGATGAAATATAGTGTTTTAGAAATACATATCATGTAAATGTAGACAAATTTTCTCGTTTCTAATTCAATGTTATCTTACATTGTAAAAAAAAAAGGTAATTTGAATTTATAGGGAAGAAAAAAGAATAAAATGAGGGATGAATCGGATTCAATAGAAAGGCTGACAAAACTAGTGTTGGGGGCAAAAAGATGATAAATCAAGGATCGCAGAGGATCAAAATTCGTGCCAAATTTTTAAAGCTATACATGTTGTTTGCACTTTGTAATATGGGTCCAATCCATTAAATAATGTCTATATGCATTCAATTTTCTATAGGTTTTTTTTTTTCTTTTTCATGACCAATAATATAATTTACAAGTCAATCAATTCTTACATTTTTCAAACTAATTAAGATTAATTAGATACGGGGTAAATGAAAGTCAACCAAGACTAACGAAATTTGTTCTTTGAAATGAAAAAGAAATATATGTATAGATATATTATTATAAAAATCTTACATAGAAACAAAAAGTATGTTAAGGTAGTATGATGATTGATCCACTATCCACTGATCTCTTTGCTTTTCTTACTATAATAAAATGACAGTTTCGATTCTTTGTGATTTTCATCTTGCAATATTTTATTACATATGTAGATATAATAATAACTTTTTCTGCTTCCCTCCCAAAAAAAAAAAAAAAAAAAAAAAACTGACTTTTTCTGCAGCATATAATATGTACATAAACAGTAATACAGCAAAACTATGACGATATGCTAGCAATATGTACTAGGAGGAAATCTTTAATTTGTGATTTATTAAGTTTTTATTTCGTCTTCTGTTATACCTACTTTGTTTCCACAATAACATTTCATTTGTTATTTATTACAAATTTTCAGTTTTTCTTTTCTTATATATACACTCCTATAATTTTTACAACAAAAATATAGAGTGTGTTTACTTAAGCCTGGATAATGCTGAGTCAAATCTGATTGAGGGAGTTAATGAGTGTGCTTTAACGATATTTGGACCTCTAAATCTATTGAGTCAAGGTTTAAATAAACATGTCTTATTAATTTAATAAAATATATAATATCTCATTCAACAGTACAATTACATTAGGAAATATTGCACCGTTAAGAGACAAAGATCTGCTTTAGTTAACAAAATTGGATTGGGTTTAGCAATTTGAAAGATGAGTATCCTATTTGTAAAATTAGAAAACAATATTAATAATGAGATGAAAGAAAATCCAGCAAAAAGATATTCATGTCTGGTTATTATATAGTTTGCCTTTTTCACATTGTGTGTTCTTTTTGTTGCTTCTTTATAAATGCCTTTTCCAGTCTCTCCCAATTTGTGTTAGTTTGTTCAACTCCAAACATTTTAATGGATCATTGCCATTTATCTATTTATGGGTCGTTTTGTTTTCGTTTCCAGTTCTTATGATATCCCTGCACCATAATTCCTTCACAAATGATAACACAACTCAAACATTTTTAATTTTATTGTCTTTTGTTTTTACTTTTTAAAGATTGTACAAAAAAGGTTGGACCAAATTCCTCATAAATCATAATTGCTACATTGAGAATTAATGACGAACGTAATTAGTTTGCAAATTACACTACAACAAAAATAGTGTTTAGACACAACAAAAATGTGTCTCAAAAACATATATCACTTATTAGAGATAATATATCGTCGCTAATTAATCATCTCAATAGTCCAAATGCAAATAATATTATTTGAGACGATAAAAGTCTTCTAAGATGCACAACTAATTGTCTCTTAAATTTTGGGAAAGAACAAACACAAAGAACAACGATAAACACGAAAATCGACAATGTAAAACACACCAAATATAACGTGGTTCACTAACAACTTTTTAGCTAAACGAGAGGAACCAAATTCAATATCAAAGAGTGTTACAATATAGGACAAAGACAAACTTGACTCTAGATCAACTATCAAATGCTTCATCCTGATTGATACTCGACCAAAAACAAATTCTTCATACTCTATTGACCAAATGACTCTGAACCCGAAAATAGAGTCCCAAAACTAAACTGAATATTTTAGACCAAAAAAGTACCAAGTACGCAACAAATACCAACTCTAGAATATCCCAAACTAACAACCTCTCTCTTGCCTATATATTCAATCAATCACAAAGACAATAGGACTATTTATAAGCTCTCAAACCTAATCCTAGACACAAAATGATCAAACTAGGCCTAAACACGCTCAAGTCCAACTTATACGCCGCTCGCGGCCACGACCACTTGTCGAGCTCGTGCCCGCGCCCGCTTCTCGTCGCCGCCGCGCTAACCCCCGCGCCAAACTCACTTTTCCAAGCACAATTTGTAGCGGCAGCGACACTCCTTATCGCGGCCGTGTTGCTTCCAACATATCCAGATTTGCACAATATTTTCTTCCACCTTGACACGAATGTTAACCCAAATCGAACCAAATTCAATGCACAATTCCTAACATTAAAGAACTAAGATAGCACCAAATAATTTGTAAAGTTGGTTTGTGACGAATTATTAGAGACAACAGTTATGATCTCAAATAATATATCACAAAAGACCTTATTTATTACAGTTCATATCCCTACCCCTAACCCCTATATCTCATCTCTTATTCCAACTCTATTAACACGCTACACAAAAAAAAAAAAAAAAAAAAAAAAAAATCACTTTCAGTGATTTTATGACACATTTTTAGAGACGACAACAATTATCTCTAATAAAAGTTTATGTTTGTGCAACTACTAATTATTCAAGATTATTATTAGATTTCGACTTATTTTAGAGGAAGTTTGTTGTTGCTAAAAATATTTGATTTGCATTTGTGTTCCAGATAATATATTTGCAACATAGTTATTTGAGACAGCTATTTAGTTACAATATAAATCTCTAATTACTAATGAAGATATAATAAATACTTATTATTTGAGATTAAAAAGAAAATCATTATCTCAAAAGACATTTTTTGTTGCAGATATCATATATGCCTGTTTGTGATTTCAGATTATACACATAGCTTGTATGTTAAAATTGGAATAAGATATCAAATAACATTGACATTTATTTAGATAAATTCAATGCGTTTTCTTGTAATAATTCTCCATTTAATTTCATTATTCAATATCTGGGTTAGCTCAAGTTTTTGTAGGATTAATGTTGAATAATGTATGTGCGTGTGGAGAAGAAGATGGAATCCATTAATGGAAAGAAATATACACTGGTACAACACCTGATGAGATACTCATTCCAAAGAAAACCACTATCAAATTTCTTTTCACGATCCTCCCTGTCGGACCTATTCTTTTCAGACACTTTTTCATCCCTTCATGTCTTCCTACCTTACCCACCAAAAATAAATTTAAAGTAGTTCTCTTATACATGTATGAATTGTAGGTTCGTGACATTTGAGTTCCGGCAGATCGCGGATAATGTTCAGTTTTACTTGATAAATATATCAGTGTTTATACTAAAAGATATTATTTATTTTGAAAAAATATATTAGTGGTCATGTCGAAAGATATTACTTATTTAAAAAAGGGAAAAATTCATTTTTAATCCAATATGTTAGGCCTTGTCCAGTAAAAGTCCTGTATGTTAGAAAATTTCAATTTTAGTCCTGTATGTTCCAAAAGTTGTCCAATTTAAGGACACTAACTATCACCAACGACCAATTTAGCCGAAATTAGACTAATAAATTTAGGGCTTTTGAGTGCTAATGCTTATGTATCAAGTATTTGTCCAGATAACATGTCAAATCATTAAATTACTTTAGTATCTTGGCCAAAAAAGAAAAGAAAAAGGTAACCCCTAATTTTCATATGAGGTGCATTTTATTGTATTTTTTATTTTATTTTTCTTTTTTTCTTCATCTTTCTCGAATTTATTGGTGACGTGCGTCGCACGTGATTAATTGTGGTCAAATTGGCCATTTCTGATGGTCAGTGTCCTTAAATTGGATAACTTTGGAAACATACAGGACTAAAATTGAAATTTTCTAACATACAAGACTTTTACTGGATAAGGCCTAACATACTGGACTAAAAATGAATTTTTCCCTTTAAAAAAATGTGTCATATATTTTTTTAAAAATAATTAAATAATATATTCTTTTTTTTCATATAAACAGCGGTATATTTTTATGAAATGAAAAACTCATCACTACAACAAAAGAGGTCATTTGTAAAAAAAAAAAAATCACACCACAATTGTGGTCACTAATAATAAGTTATTTGTGACCACTTGTTGTCACAAATCTCTCTACAAATTATATGAGACAATTTTAAAACTACTTTTAGAGACAACTAGTTGTTGCAAAAAATATTTGAGACACATTTGATATCACTTTTGTGGTCACAAATATATTATTTGCGTCCGAGTTATTGAGACGATAATAAAGTTGTGACAAATACTCATAAGTTGTGACAAATACTCATTATTTGAGACCATTTCACTTAAGTTGTGTCAAATACTCATTATTTGAAACCACATTTGTAATCTCAAAATACCATTTTTTTTGTAGTGTTATCTACATGAATCTGAATTGCAAAAATTCTAAAATCTGCAACTAGCGTACATAACCTTATACTATTGACTTGTCACCATTTGAGCACTTGAAGGAAACTTGACTTTTAGTCTGATGAGTTAGAGATGGCTGACTTTTTGGTCCCATACAAATGTAATTAAGTATATTAAAATTGCGTAATTATGATAATTTAAATTTGGGATCTTTGTCTATTGTCAATTATGAGAAATTTTAAAGACTAAGTAATAATCTCAAAACAACCTAATGCTTGACTTAGAGGACTCTTGTCTCAGGCCAATGACTAAAATTCCAAAAGATATGCCAAATGAAAATTGCAAAGGGAACACTGATTCAGATCTTCTACAATTAAAAATGCAACATCTTCTACAGCAAGTGCTTAATTGCATTGTGAGAGTTAGTTCACATTTATTTTATTTAGTTATAAACAGTTTCAAGGGTATTTCTATCATTTCATCTCTTAAGTTGAGGGTTAAGTTGTAATTTGGTGTTCACTCTAATTGGGGAAGAATTGGGCGTAGCCACTGAACTAGTTTTGCATGAGGGCACTAAATGTTTCTTAGCTACTGCTCATTCAAGCAGTTGAATAAGATACCATTCGAGCTTAAGAAACAAAGTGAGAGAGGGAAACTCATTTATCTTTTTCCGCGAAACAAAGAGCAAATAGAGAAGTGACAGTGTAAGAGAACGTATGATTGAATCTCGAGTGTTTGAGGATCTAGTTTTCATAGTTGTTGTAATCTTCCTATAACTTCTAATCTGGTTGAAGTAATAAGAGTGTTCTGGATTGACTCTCCGTGGATGTAGAATCTCTAAAGAGGTACGAACCACATAAATCTTGGTGTTGTGGATGTTTGAATTTTGTTTCTGGTTTTTTGTGATTGGTGTATTATTATTTGTGTGTTTGTTGTGAGAATGTTGCTAAGTTTTTGGGTAGCTAATCCTTACAATTTCACGTCGTTTGTGGGAATAAGGAAATCGCCATGGGATTAACTAGATTCAATGTGGAAAAGTTTACTGGGAAATCAGACTTTGGACTTTGGCAGATAAGATGAAGCACTCCTTGTTCAACAATGTTTTTTCATGGCTCTTGAAGGAGAAGACAAACTACCTGCATCCTTGAAGGCTGAAGAGAAGCAACAGATTCTTGAAAAGGCACATAGCACAATAATCTTGTATCTTGGAGACGAGGTATTAAGAGAAGTAGCATAAGAGACCACTGCTAAAGAACTGGAAAAGATTTGTATGGTAAAATCAGTAGCAAATCAACTTTACATGAAGTAGAGGCTATATGCTTTCAAGATGTTTGAGGAAAAGGGTATCTTTGATAAAATTGATGAGTTTAACAAGATCTTGGATGATCTTGAAAATATTGATGTAAAACTGGAGGATGAGGATAAACATTTATCATCTTAAGCTCTCTTGCAAAAGTTTATGATAACTTCAAAGATGCAATTCTGTTTGGAAGAGACAACAAAATCACTCTCAGTGAAGTTACATCTGCTTTGAAGTCAAAGGAATTCCAGAAGGGTGTTGAAACTGGCCATGTGGATCAGCAAGGTGAAGGATTGATGGTAAAGAAGTTCAATAATCCAAAGAATAAACTACAATGGAAGAAAACTGAGAAGAATGTCTCTACATAATAAGAAACAAGAAAGTGCTTCAAATGCCACACTATTGGACACTTAGCAAAGGATTGTCCAAAGAAGGTCAAGCATAACTAATGGAAGAATCAAGGTCAGCAGAACAAGAATTCAAAGGGAAAACACACCAAATATAGCAGAGGCCACTGATATATGAATCAGGTGATGTCTTAACTATATCTTCTACTGTAATGACCTCTGAATGGGTATTAGACTCTGGATGCTCTTTTCATATTTGTCCTAATAAAGACTGGTTTTATCATTTCAAATATCAGAATGGAGGTTCTATCTTACTTTAATTGTAATGATCTAGAGTGTAAGGTGAAAGGGACTGGATCAATTAGAATTAGGATGAATTATGGTGTTGTTAGAATTCTAGACAATGTAAGACATGTCCCACAGCCGAAAAGAATTCTAATATTTCTTGGTAGGCTGGATAACATGGGTTATAAATTCCACTAAGAAGATGGAAATATTGTAGTGTCAGAAGAATCACAGATGGTGATCAAAGCTATAAAGAAAAATGAATTGTACTTTCTCATAGGAAGTACTGTTACTGATGAGGCATTTAGCACAGTGAGTGAAGATAAAACATCTCTTTGGCACAAAAGATTGGCTCATATCAGTGAGAAGGGTTGGCAAGAGTTAAGCAAGCAATGCCTATTGTATGGGGATAGTATCCCACATATGGAGTTGTCTGAGCACTGTGTGTATGGAAAGGCAAAGAGATTGAATTTTGCTCAAGAAAAGCATAGTAGAAAAAAGAGAAACTGATCTATATTCACTCAGATCTGTGGGGACCTGCAAAGGTGCAAACCATGAGTGTTGGTACTATTATAGATGATTTTTCAAGAAAACTATGGATATGCATTCTCAAAGACAAAAGTGAAGCATCTCAAGATTTAAAGAATGGCTTATTGAAACAGAAACTTAACTGGTACAAAAGTGAAGCATCTAAGGACAGACAATGGCTTAGAGTATGTATCAAGGAATTCAATTAGTTCTGCAAAGCAAGAAGAATTGTAAGACATAAGGCCGTGGCTGGAACTCCACAACATAATGGTTTAGCAAAAAGAATGAAGAAAACACTTCTTGAAAGAGTAAGGTGTATGATCTCAAGTTCTGGGGTATCTAAGAACTTTAGGGGAGAAGTGGTAACTACTACAGGTTATTTGATAAACAAATCACCATCACCACAAGAAAAAAGGGTATTTGCCGCTACTCTTTTTGCAACTACAAGGGTGGTTACTAAAAATAACCCCTTTTGTAACTATTAGTAGTTACATAAAATATTTCACACAATTTTAACCAAATTTGCTACAATATGACAAGTTATTTTTCAACTACTTATAGTTACAAATACATTAGTAACTACAAAGTAGTTGCAAAACAATAGTTACAATTACATTAGTAACTACTCCCTCCGTTCCGAGATAATTTGCACACCACTCCCGGCAGGTGGAATAAGAAAGAACTGTTTTTTGCTTTTTAGTTTACTTTTCAAATGTGGAGATTGAGGGTGGAGATTTTAAGGGTGGAGATTGTAAGAGAAATTTCCTTTTTAAGGGTGTGCAAATTATCTCGGGACGGAGGGCGTACAAAGTAGTTGCAAAAAAACTTTTTGCATGTTACTATAAGTGGCTACCCTATAGTAACTACATTTAGATATGTAGTTACTAAAAATATTTTTGTGGTCACTCACCCTTTTTTGTATCTACATTTTGTAGTGGCAAAAAGCCTTAATTCTAGTAGTGCATCTATTGGATTGAATTTTAAAACCTCTAAAGAAGTCTAGAATGGATCCCTTGCAAACTAATCTGAGTTAAGAGTGTTTGGTTGTCTTGCCTTTGCACCGATAAGACAAGACAAACTTGAACATAGAGCTGTAAAGTGTATCTTTCTAGGTTATCCAAAAGGGGTGAAAGGATACAAGCTATGATGCATAGAACCTGAAAATCGGAAATGCATCATCAATAGAGATGTGATATTTAATGAAAATATCATGCCTCTAAAAGGATTGGAATCTAGAGAAAGTTCAAATTCCAGTGGAAAAGGGACTCAACTTGAGGTGGAGCCTGAGAGATTAACCACAACATGTAATGTTGAGGATAATATTGACAATTCTGATGAAGAGGCGGATGCAACTAAGGACTTCAGCAACTATCAACTGGTAAGGGATACACAAAGGAGGAAAATCCAACCTCCTCAAAGATTTGACCATGCAGAAATGGTTTCATATGCAGTTTACACTACAGAGGAACATGAGAGTTATGAACCAGGTTCTTATTTTGATGCTATCAGTTGTACATAAATGGAAAAATGCCTTGTAGCCATGCAAGAAGAACTATTATCCTTAGAATAGAATAGTACATAGGAAATAATGGAGAAACCAAGAAAGCAGAAACTGGTTGGTTGTAAGTGGGTTTACAAGAAGAAGCGGCTTCTATGTGTAAAGGAAATATCATATTTAAAGTAAGACTTATTGCAAGAGGATTCACCCAAAGAAAAGGTGTAGACTATAATGAGATATTATCTCCAGTGTGAAACATTGTTCTATAAGGATATTGCTTGCTATAGTAGCTCATTTTGATTTAGAACGTCATCATATGGATGTCACCACTGCATTTCTCCATGGTGAGTTAAAGGAATGTATATATATGAAGATACCAGAAGGGCTGCAGATTGAGAATGCTGAAAATAAGGCATGTTTTTTCAAAAGATCCTTATATGGATTTAACTAAATTCCAAGGCAATGGTATCTGAGATTTGATGAGTTTATGATGAGGATTGGTTTCTCAAGAAGTAGGTATGATAGTTGTGTGTACTTCAGACAAGAGGAAGATTCATCTCAAATATATCTTTTACTATATGTAGACGATATGTTATCGGCTTGTGAAACACTAACAGGAATTGATAAGATAAAGAATTTGTTGAAAGCTGAGTTTGAGATGAAAGACCTTGGAGAAGCTAAAAAGATTCTGGGAATTGATATTAATAGAAACGGGAAAGAAGGAAAGGTTTCCTACCTCAGAAAGATTACTTGAACAAAGTATTGCAGAGATTCAATATGCAAGGGTGTAAAAATGTAACTACAACATTAGGCCAACATTTGAAACTCGCTGACACATCGGTTTCTAACCTAGTGTTCCGCAAGTGTACGGATGTAGGTGTAGTAGCGATAATCAAGGTCGATCCCACAAGTAATAGTTTTAGGTAGTTCGATACCTCAATACTCTAGGAATGTCCTAACTAGATACTAGGTTGTAAAAGGTTGATTTTAACATAAACTGAGGAAATTAACGAATAACTATGTTACTTATGACTTGGCAAACAAAAAGAACTAACAATCAATGAGAAAGGGTATCCTAGGGCCTCGATTTCAGGATATTACTTCAATGTTGAATATGATTAACCTATAGATTTACCAATTCCAGTGTTTATTAGGCGGCACGGCAATAATATAACCCTTCTCTCGAAGCGATTAAACCGTTGATTAATTAAGCTAATTACCCTCTCGAGTCAATTAAACCTAATAACTCCTAAACGATCCTAAGCCACGGCCTACACAGTCATAGACAACTGCGCTCTATGTTATAAGTTTGATAACGATTCCCTTCTCTTGAAGCGGAATTGCTAAACTAAATTACTAAATCTAGGTGATCAAGCTAAATTCAGTTATAAGCACAAACATAGAGATAAGCACGTAAAGAAGGGAATCAATAAATTAAATCATAATCAAAACATTGTCATACTAATTCCTACTCTCTAACCCTAGGACACGATTAGCTTAGCTACTCATGCCTAGCAATAATCCAATACAAGATTCTACGGAAAATATTGTAAAAGATTAAACTAGAAAAGAATGACTAAACCCGGATGAATCCGTCTTGATGATTGAATCTTCGTTGTTGTCCAAGTCGTCTATCGCATGTAAAACTCAGATATTATGTGTGTTCTCTTTTGGAAAACGAGCTTGGATCCTTTTTATAGAGCTTGGACAAGCCCCGGTGGAATTAGGAATCTAATCCTCTTTAAAACAAGATTTCTCTTAACGGATGGACTTTTGACACGGCCGTGTTGCTTGTAAAATCTTCTTTTCTATGCATAATTTGACACGGCCGTGTTGCAAGTCTGACGCAGCCGTGTTGCTCCCACAGAGTCAAATTGATGTTTGCGCAACACTTTTTGACGGGCGTGTTGCTTATGTGGCACGGCTGTGTCGGTTCTTGCCCTGTTTTGCTCCTGGACCGGTTCAGACCGGTCTGGACCGGTTCTTGGATGGTTCGGACCGGTTTTCACTATTTTGAATCGGTTTTCACTCTGTTCCAACTTGTTTTCCCGTCCGGTAGTCGTAAATCACGACTTTTAATCCTGAAAATGCTCAAAAACACCTTAAAACAAGCCGAATACGTTACTTGGTCACTTATATAACATTTTATCCAATTCTTGACCATCTATGCACATAATTCCTATAAAATAGTATCATAAATCGATCTAATTACATGCATAATTAACGTGTTATCACTCGCATTGCAACAGTGTTCTAAATCACAACAGGATAAGCTCAAGATGCAGAAGGTTCCTTATGCTAGTGCAGTGGGTAGTATTATGTAAGTTATGGTTTGCTACACATCTGCCCTTGCCTATTCCATGAGCATTGTTAGCAGATATATGGGGGATCCTGGTTTGATTCATTGAGAAGTTGTAAAATGACTCTTAAGGTATTTCAAAGACACTGCTGCTAAGGGACTGTGTCTTAAGAAACAAGAAGATCTGTGTGTTCCATTAGTTGGATTTGTTGATGTTGACAATGCAGCAATCTTGACACAAGAAAATCACTAACAGGTTATATTTTTCACATTGTTTGGAACTGCTGTAAGCTGGAGAGCAACACATCAATTTGTAGTGGCCTTATCAACTACAGAATTTGAGTATGTTGCCTTAACTGAAGCAATCAAAGAGGCCTTATGGTTAAAAGGCATAATCAGGGAGTTTGATATTGTGCAGAAGAGGATAAGTATATTATGTGATAACCAAAGTGCCATAGATTTAGCAAAGCACCAAGGTTATCATGAGAAAACAAAGCACATAGATGTTAAGTAGCATTTTGTTCAAGATATTATGGCAAAAGGAGTTGTAAAGGTAGCCAAGATTCCGACTGAAATAAATCATGCTGGTGGATTTACAAAGGCCCTTATCAAAGTTTAAGTTATGTTTTAATTTGGTTAATGTGAAGACAAGCATGTTGTCTTAATGGGATACAGTTGAGAGTCATTCAAGCTTGAAGTGAAAATTGGAACTAAAGGTGGCGAATTGTGAGATTTGGTTCAATTTTTTGTTATTTAGTTATAAAACAGTTTCAAGGGTATTTCTGTCATTTCATCTCTTAAGTTGAGGGTTAAGTTGTAATTTGGTGTTCAGTCGAATTGGGGAAGAATTGGACGTAGCCGCTGCCCTAGTTTTGCATGAGGGCATTAAATGTTTCTTAACTGCTGCTCATTCAAGAAATTGCAACAGAATCCATTCGAGCTGAGAAACAAAGTGAGAGTGGGAAACTCAGTTATCTTCTTCAGCAAAACAGAGAGAGCATAGAGAAGTGACAGTGTACGAGACTGTATGCTTGAATCTCGAGTGTGTAAGGATCTAGTTTTCATAGTTGTTGTAATCTTCTCTGAATATGGTTGAAGTAATAAGAGTGTTCCGGATTATCTCTCCGTAGATGTAGAATCTCTAAAGTGGTTCGAACCACTTAAATCTTGATGTTTTGGATGTTCGAATTTTGTTTCTGGTTTTTTTTATTTATTTATTTGTGTGTTTGTTGTGAAATTTGTTGCTGAGTTTTTAGGGTAGCTAATTTGTACATGCATAATTCATATTCACTGCTAGTTGATGTAATAGTAATACTACCTCCCTTTTTTTAATTTCATTTTATCTTTGGATAAGAAAATGGCCGCACTGTCTAATGCAGTCAAATTAGTTATTAATTCATAATTATTCCTTTTCTAAATAGTAGACAGTGTAAGTCAGGGTAGATGCCACAGAAAACAAGGAAACTAATCATATTATTATATTAAACTAAATTATGCAAATATTTATAATAATATATAATATATTGTGGGGGGAGTTGTTTTGAATTAATTAACTAAAACAAATAACAATTAACCTAGTAACTAAAGATGAATTCAAATATGATAAAAAGTATTCCCGCCTTCAACCCAGTATCCCCCTAGTCCGCATTATTCTTGTAATTAATGCAACTGCTTGACAAACTAATTTTGAAACTCATATCCCAAGAATTAGCAAGTACGCTATGCTAATCTTGTTACCCCTTAGGTGTAATTAATCATAAGTTCGCTCTGTTAATTAATCTATCTGATTAAATAGTCCTAGGATACGATTGCCAAAAAATCATTAATCAAACGCATAAAGTTCTAGGGCAACGGAATAGGTACGGTGTTGTACTCGCAAGCTCGGTACAAATGATCACGATTTATGTTATCCTAGCGAATAAATTCACTATTTGCTACTCTTAGACATAAGTTCATAACAATTACGGATTAATAATTACGACCTAGCAACAATTATATGCCTAATACCAGGGTGATCAATCCAAATAAAACACACATAAAAGATATGAAGAACTCAAATAACATAAATAATCTCAGAACTTAGTTTAATCAAACAATTACCGTAAGAATTACAAAAACATCGTTCTAGGATTCAACTTAGTTAAAGACGGAAATAAAGAGACTTTAGCCGATCATAGTGATGGCTAAAAACAAACTACTAATGAAAGAAATAAACATGAAACTATAAAAAACCCGAGACGCCGAATATTGATTTTTCGTGTTCTTCGCATTCCCAGGTCCGTGCTTCAAAATCAATATCAAAGTACTATTTTCGGACTTGGGGTCTTCCTTTTATAGTTGGGGATGAATTAGGCTTAAATTGGGCTTGAAAAGGACAATCTTCAAGCAAATCCTGTTGTGAACCGACTTGTGTCTCGGTCGAAAAGGACTGTGTCGGCCGAGAGCCATGTATAAAGTTCTCAGCTGAGAATGAGTGTCTCGGTCGAGCCAATTTCACAACCAAAATATGGCGTACACTGCTCCTTTGTCTCGGCCGAGCTCCTCTTACGTAGGCTTGACTCGATTTTTGCTCCTTTTTTGGACTTATGAGACTTGTTTTCTTCGTCCATCCTTAGTCGAGTTCGACTTTTTGGTCTAGATTTACCCAAATAGCTTCAAAACAAGTCACATAACATCAAATTGTCCAATAATACAAATATGAGCACGGTCAATTATGCATACAAATATCATTAAATACACACTTAACTCGACCTATTATGCATGCATAAACACGTATACCAAAAAATTATGGGACATAGGGAATGGATAAATAAGCCCTCAACTATATTTTCTTTCTTCCCTTAAATTCTTTGATTTTCTCCTCATTTCCTTATTATTGTTAACACTTTCCATGACTATAGGGCTACTATTGAAAAAAATAAATAGAAAAAGCTAAAATAACAATTATTTACAAACAAAGCAAATAAGTTAAAAAGACAACTAAAAAAATGAATTTAGTACTCTTTCCGTCCCGGCCTAATTGGCCTAGTTGACCGGGCACGGAGGTTAAGAGAAAACAGATTTTGTGAAATTTTTTACTTTTTCAAAGATGGAGATTTAGGGTGGAGATTGTGTGAGAAATTTGACATTTTTAAGCTGATCAATTAAATTGGGACAAACAAAAACGAAAGATAGGTCAATTATAGCGGGACGAAAGAAATATTATATTATACATGTATAATATAATTGAGCACTTACTATTGGAGATATTACCCGTAACCGCAGAAAATCAAATACCAGAAAACAACTGGAGTTTGGAGGGGGAAGAGGCAAGATTAATGGCTCCTCTCAATTAATTGTTTATGTGGCAAAATAATCATAGACAGTATTAAATTGTGTAAGAAATTTCGTATAATACGTATGAAGATCCTCAACTGAAATATCAGGTGAACAATGATTACCTCTTTTTAGCAATTTATACTGGAACACCAACAAAAATAAAACTCAAGTTACCTAATATTTTTAGAAGACTAAAATTGTCATACTATGTAAAAGTTATTTGTAACTCAATTGATATAACATCTTATAACCTAACTAATTAATTAGGTTTCAATTTTCAGCGACATCACTTCAACTTTATACTTTAGAAAAGGAAGAAATTGTCATACTACATTTTTATGGGATTAGAATGTCAATCACCGTTATTGTTGTTAACTAACTGAGCCGAGCTTTTAGTTTTTTTAATAATATTTGGTACATTTTGAAGCGAACTGAACTCTAACCGAATCTATTAATTTGATATTTGTTAATGTTCGTTAATTGTTCGTGAACATCAACGAACACTAAGGAGATACTTGTGCTGAAATGTAGTAGCATGTGTTACATCTTCGGATGGTACATCCACTTAAATAGTTAAAAGATATTTTTTATTAAGGAATTCGTAGGGTAAGATGTCTATTGGAAATTGTAAAATGAGTATTGAAAATTGAAAAAAGTAATGTAGGCAATAGGGTGCGATGTGGAGGGATGACTCATCCGACTGTAAAATAAAATACATTGTGAATTGGTCATGCCCCATCCGGATTGGGACATGTCAGTCCAATTATTCCCTAGGTTTGTTAATATTTTTTATGTTCTTGAATGCAAATATTAGTCATTATTCTAATTTAACAACAAAAATCTTGATTTTATTATTTCAACAATAAATTCGTGAGCATTTTACAAAAAAGGCTACATAAATATTATAAAAAATATTATAATAATAATAATAATAATAATATTATTATTATTATTATTATTATTATTATTATTATTATTATTTTATAGAAGCCTAAACACATGTACGAGCCGTTAACTAACGGACAGTAATCCAGTGCGGTAGTAAATAAACTGCACAGGTGCAGTAGCATTCCCTTTTATTTTTTTGCTTTTGCTATCATTTTCCTTCTTCAATTAGCATCCTCTACCCATTTTTTTTTTTCCTTTTTGTTTCACTCTAACATTATTTTCTTTTCATTTTATTTTATTAATATTTTTCTCTATTGCGTAAATATTGTATTATGTGCTATTTTATATGCTAAGTAATATATTATAAACATGAATAATTATATTGCTAAATAATATATTATAAGCATGATACATTGTATATGTTTTTCTTTTCTAAATATATATTTCCTTCATTTCGAATTAATTGATGTTCTAACTTAAGGGTCATTCTGCTATGCAATTGTTGCATATGTACAACCAAGGGCTAATTTTGTCATTTTAGTGTTCTAGCTGGACTCAATTTTATTTTTACTCCCCAAAACATTTCATGTTCAAATTCAAGCCTATTATTCATCATTTATGCTGACTTTTTGGTTGAACCTGCCATTTATGGAGGCATCCCATATATTAAAGCCCAGCAAGCCATTAATTTATTATCTTACTCATCTGCAGCAAGCCAACAACTAAAATCATGAAATTGATTTCGTCAATATCGGTTAATTCCTTGTTCCTTGCTGCTTCTATTTTATTTGATTGATTTGATTGATTTATTTATCATCTTGATGGTTAATCTTGTATATGTAAGAGATTGCATAAAAAAAAAAAAAAAAAAAAATCGGCTTCAATTTCTGGTAAGGAGATGTTAGAATAACATGTATTGGAACTTTTTATTTATTGGGAAGAGTAGTGAGTGAAATATCAATTTTACGTTTTTTAATGCTCCTAAATAAATATATGATCAAGATTGTATTTTTTAAGATCCAATGACTAAAAACTGATGGTTGCACCAATGCAACCGTTGCATAGAAGTAGGACTCCTTAAGGGTCATTCTGATTTTTCAAATTAGTTGATGTTTTAGCCATTTTTTATCACTTCTCTCAATTGTGTCCTTATGTCAATCATAAAATATCTGTTACTTTTCAACCTCCCACTAATATTTGGTTTGATAAAATCTTATGGGGATATTTGGCAATAATTTAATTATTTTATTCCACTTCTTTCTAAAATATCAATTAATTTGAAACGGTGAGAGTACTCTTATATTTGGGTAGGCACATGTAAAAATATATAATATGTATATAATAAATAATACATTTTACATATAATATGTAAGTGTTATATTATATGTTATTTTGTATGTTAAATAATATATTATAATCATAATATATTAAATATATTTCTAATTATAAAATATATATTTGTAATTGGGTAGTTGCATAGGGTAAACATGTAATATTATATTATGTACCTTACCATGTCTGACTAGTAAAATATCGAGTTTAGGTAATATTCAATCTTATTACTCGTCACCTCTTGAATAATTCTACCCACTGGTAAAATTGACATTTCTATCTTCAACGATGTCAATGTATATGGATGTCAATTTTACCCGTACGTAGGATTACTCGACAAATAGTAGTTTATTACTGATATTTTAGTCTAGGATTATCCGCCCAACATATATATATATATATATATATATATATATATATATATATATATATATATATATTCTTAATTAGCAATCTATACTATATAATATAACAAAATTCGCCAAGAATAGTAATATCAACATTTTCCCGCCCAAAACAGCACTGCTAATTATGGAAAACGTCAATATTAGCTGCATTAATTGGTTAAGTCTTATATATGGTATAATTGGTTGCATTAATTTATATTACCTTATATATGTTAAAACATTCAAACCATTTAATTCCGGAATTGCATTTGAAGTTGGTAATAAGTTACAATTGATTTACACAAATCTCGCAACATAACCTTTTCAACTCAAACTCAAGGCAGTATATCATATTATAATTTCCAAAGTTTGTGATTGATAAGTATTCATATTCTGGGCTCGGTAATGAAACCCAATTGATTTTTCTCCAGGAAGGTGTTTTTCTTCAGGAACCATTATATTTCAATCTGTGTAATTTTGAGTGTCAGATTTAATAATAAACCTTTCGGTAGTAAAAAATGAATTTTCAAAAATATCATAAGTAGCTAAGAACAAAACAATTAAAAATATATAACTGAATGTTTCTTACTCTTGAATTCTTGAACTCTTTCTTGAATCCCTTGCTTGACACTCCAAATTATGATAGAAGATGTATAAAATTTTTATCTTTAGGTTTCCCTTTATACTTGGAGAATTAAGATATGAGTTGAAGGGTGAAAACCCTCAAAAAATTAGGAAAAAACGCATGTAAGACTCGACTCATATCGCATGGGCCGTGTAATGGGCTGGGTAACCCAAAGCTGCATTCTTCTCCAACTTCAATGTCGTCATATTTGGAGGTCTTATGATTAGAATTTGGAAACAACTATCTATACTTAATATAATAACAAAATCCACTGAAATTAGTAACTTTGAAGTTTTCCCGCCCAAAATCTATTACCAATTATGAACATCACAATTTTTGGTATATAAAATTCAACCCAATATAAAACATAATTATTGGCAATAACTTGCCATATATTCACCTAAATAAATATGATAAAGCTATTTGGGCTAATTTTGTCTGGGCCCAAAAAAATATATTTTCTTAAAATTATTTTCTTTTTATAAATTTATTGACTATTATTAATGAAAAATTATTTATGAAGACGGTAACTAATTTTTAACATTACAAATATATCCTCTATCAACCGCATATTGCAATTCCAGCCTCAATCATCAACATGACTTCTACGGAAGGATGCTAGAGATATTCATACATTAAGAAAAATAAATATCCATTCTAATATATATTTTAGTCATGAATACTTTTCACTGCACTCTTTTTCCATTAACATATAATTTTTCTTATCTTATTATTTATTGATTATAATATTTTATTATATTAAAATTATATAAAAATATAAAAAAATTAATTTATTCATTTGCACTTACAAACCGTGCATCGCACGGGGATACTACTAGTATAATTAATATATCATGCTTATAATATATTATTTAGCATATAAAATAACACATAATACAATATTTATGTACTATATATACAATGTATTACTTATTGTATAACGTATATATATTATTTATTTTGTATATATGAATTGGGTCATCTAATTATTTGCGGGCCCAATAAAAAAAATATTAATAAAATAAAATGAAAAGAAAATAATGTTAATGAAACATAAAGAAAAAGAAAATTGGTGGAGGATGCTAATTCAGAAGGAAAATAATTGCAAAAGCAAAAAAAATAAAAGGGAATGCCTACTGCACCTTGTGCAGTTTATTTACTTTCGCACCGGATCGCTATTCGTTAACGAACGAATTATTCAATATTCAAATTATATTCGTTATCAAATGAACATAAATAAATATATTTAAATAAGCGCTAATCAAACTCGAATATTATTCTTTTACCGAATATTCTATTAGTAAACGACTCCAATTACCCCTAATTTATTGGACTAGCAATGCAGTTGCCTCGGCAATTACGAACCCTTTCTATTTTTCTTTTCCTTATTACCCGTTCATCTGCAATTCGGATTACCTGTTACAGTAGGTGTTTCATCCTCCGTTACACTCAATTCACAAGGTGACACATGTTAATTTGTGACATCATATCATACACGTGTCGGTTAGTGAACGAGTGAAACACAAGATGTAACATCAAAGTGTAACAGGTGATCCCATGGGGTTCATCTGAGTGGGATGTGGACCGAATGATCTTATCACTATAAATTGGTAAGCAAAATTTTCATTTTGTACGGTGCAATTTGTGGTGGATACCACTATTTACGCTTAAAAATATCACTTGTTTTAGTTAAAAGATTATACATTTATAATAATAAGTGATATTTTAAACATAAATATTAATATTATTTCATCATAATAGATTTGCCCAGAACATGTAATAACTTTGGATATAAATACCAACCCAATTTGATTCATACCCGAATTGTGTACGACTGGACACAAACCCTTGGTTTAACCAATTGATGTTTTTAGCACCCAAATTTCATAAATTGTACCTACATTATAAATTATCGTTTGTGTTCTAAAAAATAATAATAATAATAATAATAATAATAATAATAATAATAATAATAATAATAATAATAATAATAATAATAATAATAATAATAATAATAATAATAATAAATAATGATCATTTGCATCAATTTAACCAAAATGTCAAAAATATTGATTAATTAGAATAAGAATCTGAAATCAAATATCGTAATCTCAAAGAACTAAAATCTAAATAAAATATTCATATGAATCGAAATGAAATATTATATCTTTAGGTTTTAACTTTTGATATTACGTAGAAAAAAATATGGTAAACTTAAAGGAATGTTTGGATTTGCTTTGAGTATCTCTTCGGATTAGAGAAGAAAATAAAGCCGAATATATTAAATATATATATTATATATATATATAAAGTTGAATGGAGGAATTTTGTGTTATTTTAACTTTTACGTCTAAAATTTTAAATAATAATTCAATAATTTTTTTTTTTTATTTTGTTAAGTTCATAATTTTCATTCAATTTTTAAGGTACAAATATTTTTTTATTTCTATTCTGTTTTTATGCAGAATATATCTCGTTATTCATCTTTTCACCGTCTCCAATTTGACATTCATATTATGTATATTTTGATCATAATAAATTATTTACTGGTTAATTATTTAAGTTAAATTTGAGCGTTTATTATGACTTGAATTATAATGTTAGGTTTGTCCTGCAATTAAGAAAATAATTTCCTTATAAAAAATATTAGTTGAATTCATTTTTTATATAAAAGTAAAAAGAAAAAGAAAAAAAAACGGTTCTTTTTATTTGACATGAATTTTTAAATAATTTCTTTACTTAAGTTATGCTAGGGAGAAAATTTATTATGTAAATAATGAATTTTCTACTTTATTCAATCAATTAATGGGAAAAAATAAAAAATTTAATTTCATAAACTGTTATCAAATCTTCATATATATTTAAACAATAATGTTTGTTTGATTAGTTAAGGAAGTACGGAAGATTTGAGTATATATTTTTCACACTCTATATAATTAAGCTATTTCAACTATGTCTTTTTTATTGCAACCTAAACAATTTTTTCGGCATTTATCAATTTTTATCGTATAAGTGGGGAAACTTTTGATTTGTTTGTTTATTTTTTCCCTTTTTCTAAGAGAACTCTTTTCTCAAATTTTAAGTACAAATAAAAAATTGTATCGTAATCATTTCTTAGGTATTACTCCCATAGTCTTTAATTTGATATTCACGTCACAAATATAAAAGTAAAATATTATATTCAAGAAAATACAAGTGGTTATTGGTTGGTTATTTGGTTTGAGTAATTGGTTTGAGTACTTATTATGAATGTTTATTTGTATAAGATTTAGATTGCATCTAAAAATTAATTAAGTAACTTCCCTAAAAAATTATTTAACAATTTTAGTTTTTGAAAATAATTTAATTTATATCTATCATTTGTTCACCATCTATAAGTTAAATCAGGTTGCTTTTTATCGTAGATTAAACAATTTATATTGGGCTTAATCACATTATTTTACTTTTTAATGTTAACTTTTCACATAATATAAAAACATACACACACATGCACTAATATAAGTAAAATATGATAAATTATATAAAATGAAATAATAGACTATATAAAAAATATATAATATGTGATTATTTAAATGAAAAAAAAAACTATTTTTCTTATAAATTACTCAATTTATTTCATCATTATCTTTTTTTCGATAATTCGTGCTTTGTTATATTTGTGTTTGTTTATATATATAATTGGGTTTTAATTTATAGTTATTCACTAGCTAGGTTAAGATGGACACGAACGGACGGAAGATATCCAGTCCATATAATTTAGGTAATTTTATTTTAAGAAGTAAATATTCAGTCCTATGGAAGAAACATATATTTATGTTATCTAAAATTTTGCTATGTATAATTTAAAAATTTAAAATGTTTATTTGATCAAATATGCAATATTCACATTTTAAAGAATAAGTCATATAATATTAAATAGTTAAAAGGCTTCAGTACAGGTGAGTAATACTACTAATATAAGCGCAGAAATGATCAGGTCCGCACCTCTCTCATCCACGACGTCCGCAACAATATGCATCCCCCAATTCCATGTCAACACGTGCCTAACCATTAGCCTATAAAATTAAATAATATAAATGAATAAAAACCTCTTCTCTCTTCCAACGTTCATGGTCGCCGCCCACCACCACCAACCTCCGACGCCGCCCACCACCGTCAATACATCCATCGAAACATTCTTCCTAAATTTTTTAAAAAAAATAAGTAGCTAAGAAAGTTATAGACCAAAAATTTTCAAGGTTGTTTGCATCTCCAGCAATAGTTCATTATCAGGAAATTTAACTTTCACCTTTCATCTAAAATGTAAGCCACAAATATACATAATAAAAGAAAAATTAGACAAAGATACAACAGATATAGTGAAGAACAACAATTTTCTGAGTTTGTGTCCCTCTTATCTGAATTGCTTCAATATCAATACATCTAGCCTTTTTCGATAAATTAAGAAATCAGAATAAAAAAACAAAAGTAAAAATAAATAAAAAATAAAAAAGTTCTAACTTTTTCCATTGCCGCCGGAGAGTGGTGCCAGACGGTGGTGGTGGTTGCGAGCAGGAAGAAAAAAAAACATAAAAGTTTCAACTTTTCTGTCGCCACCGGAGAGTGATGCTAGACGGTGGTGGTGGTGGTGGTTGTGAGTAGGAAGACGGAGGAGTGGCCGACGGTGGTAGTTTTAATCGTTGTTCGATGCCGGAGTTCTATCTGGTGACATGGGTGGGTGCGCCGGAAGAAGGTGAGGATGGGTATAGATGCAGCGCCGAAGATTGATGGTGCTAGATGGTGCAGGAGGTTGGTGGTGGTGGGCGGCGAGAAGAGAGAAAATGATGCAGGCTGACATTGAATTGCGTTAGAAGGGAGGAGGTTTTTCTTTTCTTTTTTTTTTTTTTTTATAATTTACAAGCTAAAATTAACCAGCCACGTGGTGATGTGCAATTAGAAGATGCTTATTATCGTGGATGTCGCTGATATGAGAGGTGCGGACCTGATCAATCCTGAATATAAGCGTTTATATTGGTATAATATTTTGATTAAAAAAAAATCAAATTAATATCTGGAGTATGTCGCTGACCCTCTTTCTTTCTATTGATTTATTATGCTTTCCTTTTTTTTCATTTATTGGGTTAAAATACACCAACCCTCATTCATTATTTTGTGATTGTATCAAATTTTGCATGCTTTAAAAAATTTAGCCTAATGTCCCTTTTTAGAGTTGAAATGTTCACATATTTAGTTTTTCTTTTAATGTTATTCAGGTGTTTGATAAGAAACACAAGAAAAATAAGTGACGTAATTTCTTTTATATACACTGAATATTATGCTGAACTATTAAAACCACAATTTTTCCTAAACAATTTTAAAGCCACACGAAAATTTTCCACAACATTACAAAACCACAAGATCACGATACGATTTAGATGTGTATTTATTTAAGATTATGAGTATATTTTATTAAAATTTAATTTTCTCAATAAATTAAATTGAGGAAAATCATAAATAAACACACCCTATTCTATTTTTTTCCATGATGGTGATGTTTTGGTTTGTTTCTACAAAAAACACATCAAATAATTTGGTCAGATAGTTGTGGGACCTACTCCTTAAAACCTCGACTGTGCAACCAATCAGCAGGCGGGGACGCTTTTCCATTTTCTTTGTTTTGTAATTTGTTTTCCCCTTTTTTCTTCCCTTAAATCTCAATGGTTTAGTTATTTATGTTTTCTTTTCGTTTTCACAACTTTATCTTCATTGCTGTGAAAACTAAATATACAATTTTTGTTAATAAGAACATTTTTTAAATAACATATTTAAATCTAGTGGAATTAAATGCTAGATTATTATACATTTTAAGTGAAGAAAAAAAAACCCGCTCCTTCTCCATCATCTTAAGTAGGTTTCTTCTTCCTCGTCCTTCTATCCTCAAATAAGGATGAATAAATACTTCTATTGTATTATTATTTTTTATTTTTTTTATTTTTTCATCTCCTTAAATTTCCTTCGTGTGATTATAACTCGTTGGGAGGACGTCCACGCTTTGTGCGGTCTCCAATCTCCATTTCACATGGATTTTTTGGGTCTTTCACGTTTGTGCAGCCTCTGATCTTCAGTTTTCGATGGATTTTCTAACTTCCTGTTGTTGATGTCTAAGTCTCTATTTTCTACAAGCAGTTATGGTCTGTAAGAAAAATTTGATCGTTGATCACATAATAATAATGGTTTGCAGCTACTTGACTATGGTTTCTCCTTAATATTCATATATTTTAAATAGGCAATGTAGTTTCTGTTTTTCATTCATATTTTTCTCTTACGATTGAGTTGAGACTAATTTGCCAAGTTAGTTAAAGTTCTATGTGCTTACGAATTCTTCTGTCTTTTTAGTTCAAATAAAATTCTAGCCTCAATAAGAGAAACAAACACGATTCTACATTTAAGTGGACTTACATAGTACATTAACAATGTATCATAATAGCTGAAATTTTCTCATAAAAAGTGTTGAAAATGTGTAAAAATCGGTCTCTAAATATTTAGCCGACTTCATTCAGTGTTAAATGCTAGAAGAGTCGGACTTATGGTTTAACTTTCAATTGTAGTATGACCTTCAAACTTTATTAATTTTATTACTAATTATATGTTTTTGTCAAATTACAATGTCGCTTACAATTCTTGATATCTTATATTAATATAAGCACTATTCACATTAGATACGTTGTGACGGGACTGTCCAACATTTATGATCTATTGCATCATTATTGCTACAATTGTAATAAATCGGAGATTCATGTAATGATTATCATTACTTCCCCTCTCATTAAGGTATATCTAACAATTGCGACATAATCAGATATCAAAAAAAATTATTTATGTTGCAACTAAAAAAAATCATAGTCACAGTCATTCAACAATTTAAAAGTGGTGTTGCAATTAATTTTTTTACCAAAAGATAGTAATTGTTATAGTATTTTTTAATTAACCCTATGATTGAAGTTAAAAATTGAAAAAAATTTCCAATATTGGGAGGTAATCGATGCCAGCAAATATGGTACCAGAATTAGGTTGTAATAAGATTTTTGATGTAAGTAGTTGTCCAGTCGCTGTCGTTAGTTTCAACATTTCTTTTCAAAATTTTGCTCTTTCCCTAAAGTTCTGCTGCGCTGCGGCCCCTTTTAACTAGTAGTTTTTTTTTTAAAAAAAAAAAATATATGTGGATCATATTCATATTCATATATATTATGGCCAACCAATTTCTGTTCATTTTTCTAAAAGAAATGCCATTGCCGTACGGACTGTTTTTCCACTCTGGCTTTTGTCTTTTCGATATCTATTCTTATTTGTTGCTTAATTAAATCGGACTAATTGTTAATTACATCCTTAATTCTCGTTTTCTTCTTAATTTGCATTTCTTAATCTCGTTGGCTGCAACTTAAATTAGACCAAATTGTAAATAAAGTATTAATGACCACCAACCATATGGAACTTTCTTATAGGATATTACTGTTTGGATAGTTAAATAAATTCCACATGTAAATATATATAAGGGAATAATCATGTACATATAAAGAAATATTAATCTTCAATGTATAAGCCTTCTTGGGAATCAAGACAAACGCATGATGGCTCAAAGCCAAAGTGTGCGATATCATTTCGGGATTAGGATTTCAGTTGATCCATAAAGGGCTATATGTTTCAAAATAAGGACATCTCCACTGGGACGCGTCATTTAAAAAGAAATCCAAAGTCAAATTGTACAGGCTTAGAACCATAGCAGATAAGATCGTAACAGATATGGAGATCAGGGGCCTAAACAAGGCCCAACAATTAGTCTAATGGTTGAGTTGATCATGCTCTTGCCATTGCTAGAGCCGCTTACTTTTATACTAGCTCAATTGTTAGATCGGTCATTTGAAACATATTGAAGGTCTTCTTGGAATCATTTGTATGGAGTTAAATCACCAATAACATTTGCCTATTTAAAAGAAAAAGTTAGTAGTTATTGTCTCCTTTTTTCGCCTGATAATCATTGTTTTATTTATATTTCAGGACTGAAAAAGAAAAAATATAAGAAGAAATTGAATTTATTCGCGTTCATCTAACGACCTACTTCATATAATATACTTATTTTATATTCTATATATGAAAACAGAAATAATATGTTAACAAAAGGTCATTTGATTCTACAATATATCAGTAGAAAAATGAATTATTTTTAACATATTGACATGGAGAGAACCTAAAATGAACTACTTCACGTTTCATTTTGTTCTTATTTATAATGAAATTGGACATTTTGATTGCTTTAAATTGGACAAAATGAGCTCATATTGTATATGTTTTTGCAATAACTTTTAAGGCACCAAAAAAAAAAAATTCAAATTACATGTACATTTGGCAATAGTGACATCAAAAATAAAACTAAAGGAAGTATGACAGCCACATTGATGATGATATTCGAAAAGAATATTGAAATTCAAAATTTGAAAACCTAAAAAAATGGAAGTTGCTAGCATAATATTTCATATCTGTCAGTGGAGGAATAATACTCATAAGGTTGTGAAAAGAAAATACAATTCATGTTGCTAATAGACATTGGACGAAGACACACACTTCATTTAAATTATTAAAAAAAATAGCTTTAATTGATACATTATAAAAGACTTGTCATTCCACGTGATTAGTTGGCCCTACGTCGCCTTTCAAGGCCCCCCTATATTCATTCTGTTTCCTTCACATTATTTTTACCCATTTTTATTCTCTTCCAATACATTCTTCCACCTCAATGTTCTTAAAAACGTTAGACACTGGTTGAGATTAAGATCTAGCATTCAATTAAAAATTAGAAGGTTAAGTGAGAAAAAGGCTGAAAAGAACGTAAAAAGTCGATGATAGTCTAAACAGGATCTAGTCAGAATTAGATGGAGACTTTTAGAATAGAGCCAAAACGTAACTCATATTTCAAAAATATATTTTGTACTATCTAAATCAATATCTCATTTGGTGGTTGAAATTAAAATCACAATATCTGATTTTATGAACTTGCCTGTAATTTCAATAAGTCGGTTTAACAAGTAAAAAAAATCGTATTAGTGAATATTTGTGATTTTTAAAAGGTTATATTCTTATCCAGCTGAGAAAAAAAAAGCCTCATTTTATGTCATAAGATTTCTTTTCCAATTAATCTCATAACGGCTGAGGATTGGAAAAAAGGGAAAATATGTAAATTAGGTAATACATAATCATTGTGTAAAGGTCTATTTTTATTAATATAATAAAAAACTATGAAGAAAAAACGAGAGATTAGGTAAGCGGTCATGACAATGCATGAATTTTGGGTCAAGAATTCAATAATAATAGAAAAAGAAAGTTACAAAAACTCAAATTATTTTCCAAATGAGCAGAAATTACCTACTTAATTGTCTTGACAAGCCCAAGAGCAGATTGAGCAGCTTCAGAGGCCCAATGACTTGGAATTCTTCGTACTTTTACACTGGGCCAACCCTCTCAATTTTGCAGTCCATTTCTCGTTAATGGGCCTTAAGATACTTAGGTTATTTATAACGAAGTTTACAAACTGTCGAGACTAATTTATAGTACAAACTGATGGGCCAAGCCTTAACCATATCATGACCCCCACCTTGAAGAGACCATTTGGCCCAGAAAAGAAATGTGTTTCTTTGCTCTTTATATTCCATACGTTTTACGTTATTTTCTTATGGGTGAAAACTTGGGTGCTTATGATGCATAACAATGCTTAATGTACATCCGGATTTAAAATAGCGTGCGGGTTGCGCGTGAAGTGCATCATTCTTTTTTTTTTTTTTTTTTTCTTACATTAGACTTATTATGTTCTTGTAATATAGTAATTTTGTGTTTAGAGTGGGCTTATTGTTCTTACAGTAGACTTATTGTGTTCTTGTAGTATAATTATTTTGTGTTTAGAGTAGACTTATTTTGTTATTACAGTACACTTATTTTGTTCTTGCAGTATATCTTTTTTTCAAAAAATAGGGGCGCGACCCGTGCATGGATCTGGTCCACGGATGCGATTTTTCTATAAACCATATTTCAGGGATTTTTTGGAGTTCATGTGTTAAATTGTAGTAATGTACAATAAGCCTGTTGTACATCACATGCACACAAGTGTTGCTCTTCCTTATGTTAATTGCATCACTCCTCCAAACTATTTGCATCTTTGCACATATATTATTAATTTTTTTTTGTGACACCGATACATATAAACTATGCGGATTTTAACAGATAAATCTCTAAACTTATTTTTCAACTATTTTTCGCCTGAATTCTGGACATGACTTGCACCGTAATAAAATTTTAAGGGCTTAATTTTGTCCAAACAACCTTTTTAATATGTTAAAAGTGTGAAACTCCTTCCCACCCTTCTTTTCCCTAACAATTCATTTGAATCACCAACGATTCTCTCCCCTAATATCTAGAACCTTCATTGTTGTTGAAGATGAGAAGCTCATCTACCTGCTAAAAGACATGTTTGAAAAAAATCCCTCAAAAGTTTATCACGCAGAGTCACGTGCGAAATACGGATAAAAGATGATTGAAATTCTACAACATAAATATGCTTTATGTAACACCTGAAAAGTGCTACATATATACCGAAAGGTGTTACAATAGACTTTTGGTAACACTTTATTGGTGATGCATTTGTCGGTGCTACGTAAAGTCTAAAGTAACACTTTGATGATCTTTAGTAACACTTTTCATAAGTGTTACATTAGATTTTAAATGGTAACACTTTAAAGTAACACTAAAATATGTTACTTATAACCCTTTATGTAACACTTTTTTAAAAATATAAAAAATGTTCAATGTTGTCATAGCTGGGTTTCGAACTTAGATTGTAAGCCTGCAAGATCTTTAATTGTAAAGGCCAAACCACTAGACTCTAATAACTATTTTGTCTGATTTTGTAAGAAACAATATATATACCCAATTTCTTTGCCATAACATCAATAAACTATTCTCAAAATTAAATTTCCATCAAACTACAACATAACTTGATTTTATTTAGCTTATTCTACTATCTAATTTCATACAAAATTTTCATTTATTTTTCTTGTTCCCAATTTCATCCTCTCATATATATATATATATATATATATATATATATATATATATATATATATACACTAATTTGTTACATCTAATTATTGTATATACATTTTAAGGCATTGACATTTAAATCAATTACAATTTATATTTCTACTTGTTGTAGATTACTTTAGGACACATTAAAATCACCTTTAAAATTAAGGAATTAATCGCTTGTGTTGTTTTTTATAGAAAAAATAATAAAATATAAGATAAACTTAGGAACATGAAAGACATGACAAAATGGTTTAACGCTTAAAAATGTATTCAAACTGCTAAGCTACAAAATTCCGCTGTCATTGTTTAGTAAAATACAATGTGTGTATATCTATATACAAAAAAAAAAAAAAATCACTAATAAAATTTATTTTAGATAACTAATAAGTAAATCCTTAAGTGTTCTTACGAATGTTTTATTATGATAATTAAGATGTAACACTTCTATAAATCTTTGTATCAAAAAATCATTTTACAAAATATAAGCAATTGAAAGATTCTAGTTCTTCAAAATACACGTAAGAAAATAAATCTAAATATGATTATTAGTTTAGAATAAAATAAATATATAATTTTATTTAAGATATTACCTAAAAAGTGTTACTTATTTATAAGTGTTACATGAAAGTGTACTTATCCAAAATTGTTACCTAAAACGTGTTACTTATTTGAAAGTGTTACCTAAAAGTGTTACAATTTAAAAGGTGTTACATCCAAAGTGTTACATATTATAAAAGTGTTACATGAAGGTGTTACATATTCATAAGTGTTACAAAAATGTTACATAGAAGTGTTACATATTCATAAGTGTTACAAAAGTGTTACATAAAGTCAAAATTTTAAAAGTGTTACAAACAAAATGTTACATAAGGCCATTTATGTTGTAGTCAAAGTTAAGTTTGGAAGTTTGTTTGCCAAATTCCGTATAATTTATATGTATCGGGGTCATAAAAAAAAATTAGCAATTTATATGTGAAAATGCTGATAGTTTGGTAGAGTTACGTAACAAAATTAACTCTATTTCCTCATCCTTGCAACTTTTATTTCTTCTTTCGGAACCAGAGTTTTTATCATATTTCAACAAAGAAAGTAAATTGCATTACGTCTTACTTGCATGTTCAAATTAAGTGAAATAGATAAGGGGAATTGACCCCTTAATTACATTTTTGTGACTTTGTCCATTTAAGCACCTACACTTTTAAAATTGAATGAAGAGATCCTCTAATTTTATATTTGAGCATGTTTATATTAATCGAGTCGAGCATGAATGATGTTTAATCGAGCCAAATTAACATGAGTCTAACTCTCATATCCATACATAACAAAGGTGATATTTATAATACCATTTCTTTTTCTAATTTTTCTATTAATTCAAAGAAAGATCGATAAAGGTAGGAATAAGATGCATGCATCTAGAATACATTAGTAACAACTTTATAATAGTATAAAGTATATATATGATTTGTGTATATATAAAGTCACTTTTTGTACTTTTGGTATTATGCTTATGTTTTCACTTTTGAGTCCTTTTAGAGGATCTTGCATAATAAATTGGGAGAGAACCACATATTTTCCAATTAATTATCATATATTATTACATCTAAAAAGAAGGGAGACTTTATCATTTTATTCTATATTCTTATTCTGAATATAATTGAGTAAAGCTAAGAATTATTAATCACTTAAGGAAGTAACTTTGCTATATACTGTGTGTTATTCCTTCAATTTCCTGTCATCTAACCATTTATTAATCACTCCTATACGTGAAAGATTTGTGTTTCCCAGTAATGATTGGTGTAGATCCAACAAAATGCCTCTTTTACTCTATGTTTGTTTATAAATTTGCTACTATAATGGGAACAACACAATCTAATGCAAATAATATTATTAATAGTTTAAAATACATGTTGATCATATTTTATTGATACTTTGATGATATCTAATAATTTGACAACATTCTATCTCAAAACAAATGTTAGATCTAAAATTCATGTAATAAAAATATTCACGTTCAAATTTTATCACGCCTCATTCTATTCATAATAAAACATGCCCTTGGTAAACGTGGTATACACTACAACAAAAGATGTATTTTGTATAACATTTTTTAGAACATAATTGTGGTCATTAATAATAAGTAATTTGTGAACTTGTTGTCACAATCTCTCTACAAACAATTATTTGAGACCATTTTAAGACAGCTTTTAGAGATAACTAGTTGTTCCAAAAAATATTTGAAATGCATTTGCGACAGCTTTTCTCGTCACAAATATATTATTTACGTCATGGTTATTGAGACGGCAGTTAGTGACAACGTTCTGTCTCTAATAATAAAGTTGTGACAAATACTCTTTATTTGACAACACTTTTTGTTGTCTCAAAAAACAATTTTTCTATAATGACAAGTAATTAGTTGGTATATCTCTTGATTGACTATTTAAATATTTGTATTAGATATAGATATATCGAAAAATGTGTGCCTATCCATTATGAGGGTACTAGGCGATGCCTGCACAACAACTTTCACTTTTCTGCTTTTTGTCGATCGGTTTAAAAGATCAAAATCAATCACTTTGAAAGCCGAAAACGAGTACTTTGTAAGGTTATGATTCTTAGCACCCAGACATGGTTCCGCAGCTCCCTTCAAGCCAATGAAATTGGCGGTCCTTGGCCCAACCTAAGAAGGTTTCCCATGCCAATCCCAAACACGAGGGGACTTCCTTAAACCTTTAGCAGCCATCGCTAGCTCCATGGAAGATAAGTTCGAGAAGGTGAAGTCTAGACTTTATATCTCTCTTTTACCTTTGCCCTTAGCTACAAGTCCGTTTTGCATAACCCATTCCACTCAGTTGGAAAGTCCCATGGTACCCTAGGAAGATGCCAATGGACTTCGTTAAACAAAATATACACTTTTATGCCTTATTTCAACCTATCTTTCATCTTAGGATTTGGTTCCATCTCTAAACAAGAAATTAGAAAAGGCATGATCTTGGGAAGATCGATTCAATCTTTCTTTGTGCGGCTCACATAGCAACAAAAGCCGCTAACTATAATTTTCCTCCAAGGAGCGATACTGAATCACTACTTTTTACTGCTCATATAGATGAAAAAGTGCATTATCAAGGAGAGAAATGTAGTCGTGGCCTATTGTTTGAGATCATAATTTTTGTCTTTAATATTAAGTATATATCACGACTTAATCGTCACAAAGCGTTTAATTTGCAAATTATTGAGACGATTAATTAGTGCCAACATGTTACCTCTAATAATGTAGTTGTGATAAATACTCATTATTGATGATAATTTTTATTGTCTCGAAAGACCATTTTTGTAGTATGACAAGTCAGGGGTGGCTCTGGGGCGGTCAACCCAGTGTCGCCGCACCGGACCCCCACCGGTCAGGGCCCCAATTTTTTTTTTCTTTTGTTAAATATATATGTATGTGTATATATATATATATATATATATATATATGTATATCTAGTTAATGAATAAATGTAAATGTTACTGAATATATTATTACTAGTGAGTAATTCAAGTGATTATTGTTACCAACCTCTTAGAATTGAAAGGTTATGAGATCGAACCTCCTTTTGTTAGTTTTTTTGTATTTATATTTATTTTACATGTTTTTCAGGTTCTCATATTCATATGTCTTTTTTAGTTTTCTTGTATTTATGTTCATTTTCATTTTTTTTGGGCTCCCATAATATATGTTCTTGTTAGTTTTTCTATGCAAGGAGTTCTTTTTCCTTTTCGTACCGGGCCCCTTAAAACATTGAACCGACCCTGGCACAAGTTAATTGCAAAAACCTTTTCCCTCAATTTTGAATAAAGTAATTATCATCATTTTATGAGATATACTAACATGTCGGTGAATGCATTAATTTATATCACACAACGATTGGGGAATGTAACATCAATATATAAAATACACATATATACGAAGTTAAAGCTTAATTAGTTTATTACATTACATAAGTTCATGCAAAATGTATATCGAAATGAAAAGAAAACGAAGAGGGAGATCAACCGTCAAATTTCACACGTAAGAATGTCAGAAATAATAAGACAGAACGTTTTTCTTCTGAGATAAAAGAAGTCTAACATCAAGAGATTTTTTTATATAATTTTTATTTCATTTTGTTTTCTTTAAGACTTTTTATTTTTCATTTTAGAGTTACCTTCTTTTTTTTTTTTTTTGTGACCGATGATGGTAGGGGCAATAAAAGCTTAAATGCAGATAAAAAGTTTTTTCTCTTCTTTTTCCCCCTTAAAGGCTCAATTTCCCCATATAATAGCAATAAATAATGTTTACAACCAATTAACTTTTATGATCTTTTGAGATAATAAAAAATGATCTAATATAATGAGAATTTTTCACAACTTTATTATTAAAATTATATATCCATCGTCTTCTTAGCTCGGTCGACAACAAAAAGTCGCCTCAAATGCATGCATGTAAGCATTTCTAAAAATAATTAGTTGTCTTTAAAATAGTGTAAAAGTAACCTTAAATTACTTGTACAATATTTTGTGACGACTAGGCTGTCATATAATATTTTTTAGAGACAATAATTTTCGTTTGGAAAAATTATAAAACAAGAAATATTTTGTTGTTGTAGTGGTTGGACGAAACCTTACTGGTTAATTGGATTGCTACTTTAAACTTTTTTTTCTTTTTTACCCTTTAAAGACATCTCTAAAGTAAAAGTATTTATGTTTCCATGAAAATGGTGGCTTGTGGAAGACTGAGAAAAAAAGAATGTGTGGGAAATGTAGCCACTTTTGAATCATCAAAAAATAAAAGAGACCTTTACTAAAGTAATCCCATGATCAATATCCACTTTTGCAATTTATACTTTGCTACTCAATATATTTTATTTTACATCTCAAAGCATAAAAAAAATAAATAAATAAAAAGAACATATTCATTCATGTAATTAATAGGGTAAGCAGAGATGCGACAGGCAAAAGGAAGAGCGCATTACTAACAAGCATCAGATTATAAGGATCTATTCACCTCTTTATTTTTTATTTTCTTTTATGAAATACAAAATTAAACCAAAGTATAGTTCATTCTGCTTCTATTGTTCTTGAATTAGATTACTGATTTCGACCAAAAGCTAAAAGTTACGCGTTAAATTACGGGAAAGTAGTATCTTATATTTATTATTAACATATGTCATGTGTTAATTAATAATGTTGCTGAAAGTACGTAGTGAGTGGTAGTTATTTTGGAGTGATTAGAAAAAATTCATAAACAATATAAAAAAGTGTGGGTGCATGTATAGATATATATGGTACATATATAGGCGGGTAAATGCGTATAATATTAAATCCTTACCCTAATACAATATAACAAATACAGACAATGTCATGCTTATCAATTTATCTCGGATAACTTTACTATTGGATAAAATTGATATCCTAAACGCACGAGATCTTTTATTTTGACCTTGTCAACATTATCCTTCAAATAACTTTCATACATACTATGAGCATTTATATCTATACTTTATAATCTTGACTTATATATTCTCGTCAATCGTTGAAATAGTCACACTAATTAATCCACTGTTACTGATAACTAATAAATTCCAAATGACCATGATATGTCAACTAATTCAATCTATCAATCTCTATCGATATATCATTTAAGAAAAAAGTAAAATAAATAAAGAAGAGTAAATGGAATTCATGTTAATCAAATGAAAAGAAACTTTGGGGCTTTATCCCTTTAATCTTTATCTTTATGCTCCAAATTTAAAATCCAGTCCACTTTACAGGTTTTCGAACTAAAACAAGATGATTACGTGGACAACAAGTCCAGCATCAACTTTTATACCCGACCCTACTCCTAAGGAGATATTTGTTTTGGGATGTCTCATCTGGATGTGACATGAATCATTTTCAACGTATTTCACTTTGCATCGGATGGTCCATTCCTCCACATCCACACTCTATTGTCTACATCACATTTTACAATTTTCAACACACCTATTACAATTTCCAATACACATTTTACAAATTTCAATACACATCCTACAATACTATATCTTTAAACTAAAATACTTTTTTGGATGTTTCGTCCGTGAATGTGCCCTATCGAACGTGGCACATGTCACTACATCCCAAACCAAGTATCCTCTAAGATATTCACTTATGAGAAATGCAAACATTAAATTCATTATATATCATATATATAATATTTATCATGTCTTATGTCCGGGGATAGGATGTCTTTTTGCAATTTGTATTCCATTAAGTCAATTTGGACCTTCAATGGAATATCTTATCTGCCCTAACACCAATTGCATTACATGTGTTTAATCAGAGCTGACCCCATAATTCGGGTGTCCCTGGGCAATAACGGAAATCATTTTTTGTCCTATAACTTTTCGCTCGTATGCTTTTAGTCCCAAATACGATTAAGAATTCAATTTAGTCCTGTGATTTAAGAAATCGCTCGCACTTTCCTCATTTCGCCGTCGGCGATCAAATTAGCCGGAAGTGCACATGCGCCGATGCCATGTAATTTAAAATTGGTCGAATTTTGCAGTCACATGACCAACATGTGCATTTTTCCGGTCGATTTGATCGGCGAAGATAAAAAAATAATCAATTACGAGCAAAAGTTATGAGATCAAAAATAATTTTAACCCCAAAATATAAATATATATATACACGTAAACACACGTTTCTCTAAAAAGTAAGGTGAAAAAAGAAAAATAATCCAAATCCATTCATTTAAAATTAAACAAAAATACAAAATTGATTTAAAATCAATGCAGTCGAGATTATTTTAATTTGTAAATCCCTCGGAACGAATACACACTTGAGATGTTCGATTCCTCAACCCAAATTCTTTGTGCCTTCAACATTTTCTCTGTGGTGCACTTTCTTTTATTTTTCCTCCCAATTATTTCCTAGTTTATTCGCCTATCCACTGTGTATCTGTATCTGTGTAAAATACACATGAGTCACACACCAAAGTCCCCTCCATCAAATTCAACCATGCAAATGCACTTTTCCACTCTCTTTTGATACTTAAACTCCACTTCCCCATTGTTCTTTTTGCTTTTCCTCAACGCATATATTCATTCACTCATCTTCCAATACACACACACATATATATAGACGCGCATACTCCCTTCCTCACTCAACAATCCCGTTATAATCTCTCTCTCTCTCTCTAGAAGATGGCTGAGGTCCAAGATAACAACTCAACAGGGATCAAGTTATTCGGGGCTACAATTTCGTTAAAAGAAACATCACAAGGCCAAAACGACGGCGAACCAAAGAAAGCCGATGATCACGCAGTCGAAAAGAGGCCGGACAAGATCATACCGTGCCCGAGGTGCAAAAGCATGGAAACCAAGTTCTGTTACTTCAACAATTATAATGTTAATCAGCCTAGGCACTTCTGTAAGGGCTGCCAGAGGTACTGGACCGCCGGCGGGGCCCTCCGTAATGTGCCTGTTGGCGCAGGCCGCCGGAAAAACAAGCCTCCTTACCGAGGGCTGTCTGAGGGCTGCATGTTTGATGCGTCTACCGTGCAGCAGCTAGATTTTGATACGGCGGAGGGGTGGCAGGTGGCGGAGCACGGCGGTTTTGGACATCTTTTTCCGGCCAAGAGGCGGAGATTCGCCCCCAATAGTCAAAGTTTTTAAAGATCTTCGTTTTTGTCTTTTAGTTGGAATGGAAATGTTGATAGGAAATCGGGGATAAAAAATTGGCTCGTTTTCTATTTTTATTCATGTATATAAACCCTGTGCTAGTCTGCTGTTGATAAGTTTTTTTTGCTTCCTTATGATGAGTTTAATTTAATATTTGATATATTATAAATGTATAGTAATCCCAACACGCAATCCTGATCCTCTGTTATTGTAAGTGTTTCATCCTTTATTACACTGAATTCACTATGTGGCATAGGCATGTCAAAATCGATCTGCCCCGCCCCGATCCGCTCTGATCCGAGGTCCTTGGGGCGCGCCCCGCCCCACCCCGATGAAGAACGGGGCACGCCCCGCCCCGCCCCGCCCACGGGGCGGGTCAGATGCGGGTCATGACCCCTGACCTGCCCCGCCCTGCCCCGCTCCCTCCCTTATATATATATATATATATATATATATATATTTTATTTTAATTTTAAATATATATTATGTAATATTATATAGATATATATATATATACACACACATAAATATTAAATATGTGTATATATGTATTTATTATATCAAATTTTAATATATGATATGTTATATATATGTCATCCTAATACATTAAATTATGATTAGAATAAATTTAAATAATCAAATTTCATTTTCTAATAATTAATTTTACAAAATATAAAAAATGTTAAAATAAAACTAATGTAAACCTAAAAATTAAAATCCTATTAATTTCAATTATAAAAAAAGCAAGGTTTTTAATTAAAAAAAATAGTTTTTATTTTTAAAGAAAAAAAAAAAGATAAAGGCCCCGCCCCATGCGGGGCAGATCATGGGGCAGATATTTTTGCCCCGTGGCGGGGCGCGGGGCGGGGCAGGTCAAAAAATCCAAAAATCCGCCCCGCCCCGCCCCGTTGACATGCCTAATGTGGCATCATTCAATACACGTGTGCTACTTTTACTATATAATCAAAGATTAATATTTTGTAATGAAATAGAAGGTAAAATACGTTGTGTAAGTGTATTTTTGAAGGATACACATTTATTAAATTAACAAAAAAAGAGAGGTACAGTTCTAAAGATGTCGACTTACGGGATACAATGAAATAGAAGATCTCATGTGACTTACAAGATACAGGAAGCGGAAGCGTATATTGAGAAGCAAATTACGCATAATTGCTTCATACATCCAATAAAATGGGACCAGCTGATGATCGATAAACCAAGAATAGTTGGTTATTGAAATTGTTATTAATAAAAACATGAAATTGACTCTTGACTCTCGAGGTTGCCGGCATAGAAATATATTCAATTTCTGGGCATCAGACGGCTATATTAAAGCACATAAAAAATTATAATAAGCGCGCTGTATATATAAAGCTATAGGCTTTTCTTTCTTTTTCTCATTTAAACTCCATTTTTTGGAAAATTCATCAAATAATTTTTTTCTCATAACTTTAATTAGTTTGGTATCCATTTTATTAATATACTCAATTATATATTAATTTTGATATTCAAAATTAATATTTTTATATGAACAAAATTGTCATATCACTTATGAAAAAATATTATTTATCATATCTTAGTAATAATTTTAGGTTGTTTGTATACTTCCGTGGTACGTAAGATATTAGGCACTACAAGAAAAAAATCAAATTAGAGACAGATATTTAGAGATCGATTTATTCCGTTTCTAAATTTAGTGATGGAATTTACATCTCTATCCTATTTCATTTTTATTTAGTAACCGATATATTCGTTACTAATTTCTGTCTCTAATTTGATTTTTTTTCTTTTATTGAAGGGTAACAGTGATACAAAAGTTTACAACTTTTTCATATCAATTTACAATTCGAAAATTTGTACACCTGATGTTCCTGAAAATTTGTGTAGAAATTATGTTTAATGTGTGTGTACATATGATGTATCATCTGATATTTTTTTCCTCTGTCCATCTCCTTTCTTACGATGGTTTGAGAATGGTATTTTAGTTACTTAGAATCTTTTGTACTAGTAAACTTATCTATTTTTTAGTCCAAATTAATCTCTAGTGAAAAAGAATATGTTATAGACATTTAATTATTCTAAAAGTTGTTGATATGATATAGGGGACACACATATAATATGTAGCAGTAGAAACTTGGAATTTGTCCACGCGGCAGATACAAGTTGGTTAAGAAAATTGTCATGTTAATCAATCTATAAAAATCAAGGACAAAAGAGTTTGGTAGTTTGGCAGGAAAATAGAAGAAGAGAATAAATAGGAATCAAGAATGGTTCAACAATAGTATTTTCTCAAAATAATAGGACATAAAAGATGTTTCATATGCACATTGTTTAGTCACAAAGTAATAGTACGGTTTTAGTGTTTTACATGGTCTTGGGGATTGGATGTTCAAGTAATAAAAAATTGAAATAACCGATGAGTTACATTATTATACGTCGGGACAGATTTAAAATTTAGTTTTAAGAAGGGCGAATATCTTTTATCTATGTTATAGAGTATATACAGGGTGGAATTTTTGAATTAAAGGAGCCGAGTATTTGAAAAAGTAAGAAAGATGAACTCTAGTATATTAAGAGTATCAATAAAAATCATTAGACAAACTTCCATGTATTATTTTTTTAAGTTCAAGGAAACGACTGCAACCTCGTTCCCCCAAATAACATCTCCGATTATACACACACGAAATCTAACATGGAACATTGATTGATTTGCCTTTATTAATTCTTGTACTCCCATATACTAAGAAACAAATCAAAACCTAATATACCTTCAATTAAAGAAAGAGACGTCAATGATAAATGGAAAATTAAGGTATAGTAAGAAGAAATATTAGGTGATACTTTCCACAGTATAAAACATCAGTTAGTTTGAATTGAAGTCGTATAGAATTTTCTACTGGACAATAGTGCTTATCGGTTTGATTAACTCTCAATATATTTTCTATTTCGAAAATTAATTAAAATTATATATATGTATTAACAAATAAAACTACAAAAAGAACCTGTAAGGTTAAGTGAAGATGTCAAAGCTAAAAATATAAGATCTGATGGAGGAGAATAATACAGTTGTGGAACAAGAATGATGCACTAATAAAAAGTTGTTTTCTTACCCTTAACTTTGCTGCAAGAATATAAAGATACTGTAGTCTGTCAGGCATAAAATATAAGAGCATCTCTAAGAAAATTCTATGCTACCACGTTCTATTTAGATTTTTTACTGTGCTAAAAGGTATGTTTTGGAGCCACACGTTTGGCCAACAAATTATGTAAAACAATCAATGTTGTAGAGATGCTAGGCACTGACCCGGGCGATAATTGGGGTATAGCGCATAGTCGGATCTCCGGAGGAATGAAGCGGGGATGAATGTGGAATTAAGCTGAAAAGAGTCGAGTAGAAAACGTAGACGGTCTATGACGATTTAACATCTAGGAGGCGTTTAGTTAGAGTTAGAGGGGAACTTTTACACCAAATTAAGAATACAATAACAAGAATTGTTGTGGGTCCATATATAACCATATGCTTCTTATAGATTATTTACTTTTATTTTATTTTGTTATAAGATATTTTTATTGTATCCACATAAAATAGTACTAATCATCCCACAAAAGAATTATATTTGAATCATCTTTTTTTTTTAAAAAAAAGAGGTAGTTTCAAAAGCTAACGTCTTGTAAATTTAAGTAAAAGAACTAAAATTTAGTTTTACGAATAAGAAAATGTAGTTGAATAAGTCAAATATATATAAAAAGGAAAAGGATGAAGTCGTAAGATTGTTCATTTATTTAATTAACCAAAACTAAGAAATTATACATTTTTCGAATAAGACTTTTTTTTTCAATGGGGGGAGATGTTATTTGATTCATATTCGAAATATTAAGAGAAAAACATGAATATAACTAAAACTGATATGTCGAAATCTTATAAAATATATGACATTTTTATAATTATTGAAAAGTTAAAATCAAGCCCTCTTGCTTAGGGTTTCGGTGCTCTCTTGCTTGTGTTGGTACCCGGTGAGGTATACTTGAAAGAACGACTCAATTACACAGTTGGTAAGTCGATGCACGAGTTTGACTCGCTATCCGTAAGACGATATTTCCCCGAATTTTAGTGCTCTCGGTCTTCTGCAATCGTCCCCAAGATACAACGACTTTTAGCTTTGGAATCACAACACAACAAAATCAAAGCTTTTGGCGAACTACTCGATGCTCGAGACTTTCTTATATTGGAATTCTGGAGGGCTAGTGAACTAGAATGCAAATGCAGAGAATTACTTGGAGTGAATTGAAATGCAGAATAGGGGTCTATTTATAGTTTTTGAAGAGTTGTGGTACCTTTTTGGAAAGGCACATTTTGACCTTGGCGGCACCTGTTTGGCCATGTCCGAACCGGTTCATACCTAGACACACCCGTTCGTTGGACGGACCCAAACACGCAACCGCTCAACCCGCTAGAATGCCACGTCATCGCACCCAAGCCCGAACCGTCTCGAGCCTGCCGAGCCACCTGTCCGGACCATCTGACCAAAACTTTAAGGCTACTCTAACTCCTCGCAACGATGCATATGTGCAAAGTGCACCCTAAAGCGACTCAATACGACTTGTGACCAAAACTTTAAGGTTACTCTAGCTCCTCGCAGCGACGCATACGTGCAAAGTGCACCTCTAAAGCGACTCAATGCGACTTGTGCGAAGTGCGCCCCCGGGCTCGGATGGCGCTTCACAATATCCTCAGGTCCATTTAGTCAAAGGTTAAAATCCCACTAGGATCCACCACAGGGCCGGTTCGGGGGGTGTGCAATAAGTGTCGTTGCACAGGGGCCCCCGTCGACGAGGGCTCCCAATTTTTTTTATATATTTGTATGTGTGTATATATATATATAGTCTTTCTAATATTACAATGTATTGAATTCTCGAAAGAAACTCTGCTAGTAATTTATGTTGCTAATATGCTTCTTCATTGTATCAATTCTTGTTAAAAAAAAATTCTCCTAATCTAAGAACAAAGAATCTTCTTCCTACATATCATTATCATGCTTATTTTGCATGGACTTGATAGGCCTTTATGATATTCTTTATATTGTTTCTTGCTGCTAGGGTTAGGTTATTTACTGTTATTATTGTGTGCATCTTTGATCATGGGTTGCTAGGGTTAGGGTTTTTGTATCTTTTAGAACTTGGAGTCTGACAGTTTCAGTTTTTTCCATTGTATTTTTGTTTCGGGGTCGTCTATTTTTCTGCTTTCTTTGGTATTGGTTGCATTCTTTTACTATTGTTTACCTTTTGTGTTTTAGTTTACTCTATTTACTGGTGTTTTCTTTTTTATCTTTTCTGTGTTTAGTTTTATTATGCTTCATCTGTTAGGTTGTAGTACGGGGCTTCGTGATGCGCGTATGCTTGATGCCCGAGGGGCTGAGAATTTTGAAAAGTATCTTGGGCCTCCAACGGTAATTGGACATTCACAGAAGGAGTTTTTTTCTATAGTGGGAGAAAGAGTGATAAGTCGGGTCAAATTCTAGAAGGAAAAGGCCCTAACGAGAACAGGTAAGGATATTTTAGTCAAGACTGTTTTGCAAGCTATCCCTATGTATATAATGAGTTGTTTTTTGCTCATGACTTTATGCAAAGAAATTGAGCGATCTATGGCACGATTTTATTGGGGATCATGGGATTCGGAAAGAAAATACCATTGGGTAAGTTGGGAGCAGACTATGAGATCGTAGAAGATTGGTGGATTGAACTTTCACGAGCTACATCTTTTTAACTTGGCAATGCTTGCAAAGCAAATTTGGCTATTTTAACTAACCCCACTTCTATGCTATCCATTCTCTTTAAATCTCATTATTTTGCTAATGGCTCCATTCTTAGTGCGCAGCTAGGATCCCGCCCGAGCTATGTTTGGTGTAGCCTACTTAAGGCGAAAGAGATTATTTATGTAGAGGGTTCGTGGAGAATTGGCAATGGCTAATCGGTGCCTATTCAAATTAAAGGATTGGCGTTAAAAATTCGCGAGTACCAGGCTAACCATTGCATCATTGTTTTGCTAATATGTCTATGTCTTATTTTAATGATGCAGGGCTTGGCTCTAGGGGCGAATGGAAGCTTCGGGCTATTTTTTGGATAATGATGTTCAGGATATTCTAGCAATCCTGCTGAGTCCGAGTTTTCCATTGGATTGGATGATTTGGAGTTTGGCGGATTTTGGAAACTTTACTGACTTATCAACTTATCGTTCGATTGCTTTCTTAGTTGGCCGAAGAGATTCCAACTTCGTATTACCAACAAGTGCTGGATTAGAATATGGAATATTCATGTGATCCCGAAAATCCTTCATTTGTTGGAAATTAGTAATAATTAAAGTGTAGATAAGACACTTTAATGATATAATTAAGTGGTCGGAAGTTTAATTTTGTAGGAATTAAACTTCACACGATTAATCTATGGAGAAAGTAGATGATCGTAGGGTTTTAATTTACTCAAAACCGATATGTGGTGAGTGAGAAATTAATACATAAAGTTTACCACTTGATTATGTATTAAGTGTAGGATTAATAACTAAGAGTAGTTATTATCCCACATTGGTTTAAATGCTCTTTAAGTAAGTGTATATATATGAAAGCTCATTATTAAGGTATATCAATTATACATGTGAGGGAATCCAATGGAAACCCACACGCGCGCTCGCTCGCTCGGCACGGCACGGCCACGCCTCGGGCCGGGCCATGGGCCTTGGGCCTTGCCTCGGCCGAGGCCCAAGTAACTTTTTGGAAGCCCAAAATCAATTGGGCTGACGGATGAGCTTCAGGAGCCCAAAAATGAGAATGGGTTTGAATTTAAATTCAAACCTGTAACAGCATAGCATTATGGGCTGTTAAGAGCATTAAACAATTGGGCCGTTACTAAGCCCGTAACAGCCAACAATTCAATGACAGAATTAATTCTGTTCTCCCTATAAATACATGCTTCCTGCATGCAAACACACATTGATATTTTCACCTGAGTCTTCATCTTCCTCATTCTCTGCATTTCATCTTTTCTCCAGTTTCAGAACTCGAACATCTAAAGTTCGCCGGAGCCTTTTCTGTTAGTGGTGCTACTACAGAAAAGGACGTAAACCGTTATATCTTTGGGGTCTATTACTTCGTTCCGTGAGCACTAGCCGGGAAGTAATTTGTCCTAAGGACAGTGGTCTTCCACGTCTCGGTTTATTCTTTTTGTTTTCTGTTTCTTACCCGATTTTCCAGAACATTGTAATAACATCATTTTCTATGGCATGTGTGCCGTAACGCTTTGTCGACACGCGGGAATTTAGTCCAACAACATATAGGGGACAAGGTAGTGTGCACACTTTATTGTGAGGAGGCAGAAACTTTGGAGCATCTTCTTTTGCATTGTCGAAGAACACTCGATGTGTGGCATCATACCCCGATTCGGATCTAAAACATATTTGTTGTTGAGCAACCCCTTCGTGCAATTATGGGTAGTATGTGTTCAAAATTTGCCTTATGAACTCATTCCATATGTAGCTTATGTAATGTGGAATGTGTGATATGCACGGAACAAATGGTACTTGCAAGATGCTAATTGAATGTTGCGGAAATAGCAGTGATGTCTTTTCGCCATTGGGAGGAATGTATTAGCGCTAGCAGAGCTGAAGCTCCCCGCAACAGCAACAACAAAGCCCGACGTAGCAACAACCTGATTTACTAGGTTGGCTGGCTCCACCAATAGATTTTTCTGAGGCTCAACTTTGATGTTGCGACGTACGATAATGGTGTTATTGAAATGGATTTCGTTGCTGGTAACAATTGTGGCAAAGTAATGATTTCAAGTGCCAAACGAACCCGTGGTGATGGCCCCACTTTTCTGCTCGAGGCATTAGCTCTCCGATTTAGCATACAAATGTCGATGGAGGTCGGTCCTGTGGTAAACATGATTGAGAGTGATAATTCAACTCTGATGAGTTTGTTGTCAAAGAATGAGGAGACTAATGGATATTGAGGTGTTATTCTTAGAGATATCCATGACCGGGTTAGAGCTATGGGGGAGTCACCTATTCTTCTATTTTGCAAGATGCAAATAGAGTCGCTCATGGACTTCCACATTTTCCTCTTTGTTTATATATGAGTTTAGAATTTGACTTGAGGAGGCTCCTCCTGATTTATGTAATGTTATTTTTTCGGATGTAGGGCTCTAGCCCAACCTCTTCATCATTTATGGAAGTTGATTTCTAAAATAATAGGGTGAGATCATTACACATTAGTAGTGAGTACATTAACATGTGCCTATGTGGGTAGTGGAGTATTTTCTGCAAAAATGATAGATCTATATAAATATAAGGAATATTACAATTTGTAGCAAAATTCTAAGTTCAATTGGTGAATTTAAAATGAAAAAAATAAAAAATAAAAACTTTATAGTAAAGCGTAAAAACACGAAAAGTTTGAACAGAAACGTGTATTTTTTCCTAAATAAATTACTAGAAAATATATTGACAAAGAAATAGATCAAGACTCCTTTATTGCCTACGAGTGTACGACTGCAAAATTTAGATCTGGTAATTGGGCCTGCTGAATGGCCCTAGTCCGGTTCCAAAACAAGAATTGGGTGATTTGGGCCATATGGTTTTGAGCGAATTCTAGACCGCAAACTTAACCTAACCCACCAATCTTGTCGGTTGCCAGACCAATTTTTCCATTTCTAACCGAAATTGGTAACTAACCTGTCCCTGTATTCTGTTCCATTTATAGCTCAGTTTACATCAGCATCGTTATTGCTCACATTTTATTTTATTTTTGAGGGAATTCATTATTGGTCTCTCATTCTTTATCTTTTCTATATTTATATCTCCAAAATACAAATTTTAAATAATATAAAAGAAAAAAAAAAAAAAGGAACACCGACAATTCCCCTTCATTGGCGGCAAGGCAGTGTACCGGGAAGCTTGCGTGTCCGAGAAGATCAATCAATAACGGGATTCCAGGTGCCGACATGACAATCTCAACGGTCAAAAATATCTCTAGAATCTGCTCTCTTATTTTCTCTACTGTTATATAAATTGCATTCCCTCCACAAATATGTCGGCATCCCCACCTCTATTTCATTCGTGTTCTCCCCGATTTATTCGCCATCCGACAACGAATCCGGCGTCGTTTTCTGATTCGTGCTCCCCTTCCCCTTATTCTTCATACCCTAATTCTTCGTCTTATCCTCGAGGGCGTTTTTGGAATTTCATAACCTTCTCTGGTAACAATGGCCACTTTATTCTCCCGTTTTTATAATTTTCTGGAATATATAATTTGTAGAAACTAGATTAATTGTATCTTTGTGGACCAGATAATTTTTTGCCCGGATTTTCACAATTTTGAATGGAATTATGGAATTTCTGGAGTTTCGTGATTGGCGTTTTCGTGCTTTGCTGTAAGCCTTTAGTTCGTTTTACCTTTACTGTAATTTAGTTGTGAAATTTCGTTGTTTTGTGGTTCTCGTGCAATTAGATGAGGGTAGGAAAGAATCTCGTGATAATAGGCTGATGTGATGTTGTTCATTGGAGCCTGATTTTGAACTGAGTAACTTAAAGTTTGTTATCTCTCAGTGAAATCTTAATATCGTTGATTGGATCATCCATTGCTTCTTTGGCTGGACTTCAAAGAGTTGAGTATCGGAGAAAATTCCGGTGAAAAATCATTGTTTCTATGTTTGGCTAGATGTCACTTTGCCTCCTTGGTTATTTTAAGATTTATTTTTGCTGTATATATGGTTGAGAATCTTGAGGTTAGTAGACCGTTTGTTCTGAATCTAAATCGACATTTGAGTTGGTTTATTCATTGTTGAATGTTGATTCTTCCACACTTGATTCTTGCCTTTATTTTTCTGTTTCGAGTATCAGCCACTACGATCATACTTGACTGTAAATTCTAATCGCTTTGGTAGTGTTACCAGTTTCTAGTCAAGCTGTAAAAATGTTTAGCTGTACAACATTGACTAACAAGGCCTGAATTGTTGTTCCCAACAGTAGACCGAGGGCCTAGTAATTCATAATACTCCCTCTGTCCCAAAAGAAAGTCATGTTTCACGTAGGTTCAACATTTTATTTTTTGTCAATTTGAGGAAGGTACAACCTTCTAAATTATAAATTCTTGTTTATATGATTTCTTTATTTGTTGATTTGACTTATTCAACCATATATGACTTATTCGTAAAATTAAGTTCTTAAATCTTTTTAACTAATAAAACAAGACATAAACTTTTGAAGCCGGCTGGGACGGAGATTTCTGAATCAGGTGTCCTTTTATCTGGCGAGGGGGTATTTTGCACCAAATTTCGATTTTATCAGTTTGTTGCAGTGGCCACCCTTTACTTAACTTCTTTAGTCAGTCAAATCAAATAATTTAACATATTAAAGATGCATAAATAAAATAAAGGTATAAGCGCTTTAAAATCACGCCTAGGTAATGTAGCCATTTGGTGTACAGTAATTTTTCCACCTAATGCATCCACATCTGTAAAGTTGTATTAGGATCCTGCGACATCTTTGATACATGCTTCAACTTTACTCTGAGAGCTTACGTCTACCTTGCAGGCATAAAATTTATCTGGAAGGATAGAAGCGTTATAGCTCAAGCAATGAGTACAACTGAAGGAAAATTTTCATCACCAGTAGCCATGATAAATGTGGAGGACCAACCTGATCATCTTATTGTCCTTGTTCATGGCATTATGGGAAGGTATGCACTATGCATATTCTTTGTACAAATAAGGAAATATATGCTCCATGCTGTCTGGATAATTTATAAGTAGACCTCCGATGTAATGGTATAATTTTAGGTGTTTTTAAATGATAGCTTGTATATTAGAGAACAATGTGGATAAAATAAAATTTAGTGTTACAAAAGCAGCCGCATCAGTTCGATTTATATGAGTGGAATGTTGTCTTAATGGTATAATTTCTGGTGGTTCTGAATGAAGAATTGTCGAGTAGAAATGCAGAATGTAGAAATGTAGATGAATAATAATAAAATAAAATAAAATTAGTTCTCTGAGAGAAGACAAAGCATGCTTCTTGTGCCTTTCACTACATTTATGGTCATCTGCTTCTTTTTTGTCTGGTTGATGGTCAATCTATTGTTTCTGGGCAGATGCATTCGAATAATTTGTAATATTTGGGAATAAAGAGATTTCATTCTGTTATTTATATTGATGGAATTCACTTTGCTAGTGTAGGGTTCAAATAATGAATTCCCCTTGATTTAGATTCTGATTTAGGATTAGTAACTTTCATGTTGATAAGAGTCTACCACCTAGATATTGTATATTATCATGTATGCACTGACATGAACCTTCTTCTATACTTGTTGGCAAATCTTGGTTCATAACATTTGAACATTCAAGAGTAAGGTCTAGTTACATCCAGGATTTGTTTTGGGATCTTCTTATATCAAAATGCAATTTGTTATTTGCACAAGAAAGGATATTCTATTGTTTGGTCTTAGTCAAGGGTGTTAGGTGTATACTGTCAATATAGCTCGTAAACTTGCTTAGATTTCAACAATTCTCCTATCAAGTGATCTTTTGCAGATATATTTTTGCTCTGGTATTAAATTGTCCTTCGTTTCCTGATTCGTGCTTTAAGTCTAACGGTGTGATCGTTATGCTTGTTTTTATTTGCCTAAGCATACAACTCAGTGCATAACTCATTTTACGTGCCTTTCTCTTCTTGATTTTGATTGTTGTTGACTGCTTAATGCTTGGCTTCTTGTGACTATATGATGCTTACCCTTCAGGGACAGAAATGTAATGTTTATGAAGAATTGAAAGAAAGGGAAAAAATATCATTGTCCTACTATTTTCAGTGGGAGCCTAGTTAAACTTCTTGTTTACATAAATGAAACAGTAAGCACATAATTATGCAATGATTGGGATTTACTGAAGTTCCTTTTATTGCAGCCCAAGCGATTGGACATACTGTGAAGCAGAGTTGAAGAAGCGGTTAGGAAGAAAGTTCTTGATATATGGTACATTTCTTTCTTCATATTGAATTTTCTCTAGGCTAACATGAAATTCAGTTTTATTGTGATCTCTGTGATGTCTTGTCCCATGATATTGAACTGGAATGGATTTTGTGGAATGACAAAGATTTGTTTTGGTTAGATTTGACTGGGTGTTATTAGAAATAGCACTGTTGCTTTGTAATTCCACTTGTCATATGATATGTACTATTTTAATAAAGCGAAGTGACAGTGGGTCTCATGACAAAGATTTGTTTTGGATAGCTTTCACTGGGTGTTATTAGAAATAGCATCTTACTGTAATACCACTTGTAATACCTCTGATCTATTTTCATCAAACAGTGTAGAAGAAAAAGATCCATTGGGCCTTCTCTACTCATGAGTATTCTTCCGTTCATGGATATCCTCAAAACGGAATCTTCTATAAATATTCTCATTTTCAGATTGTAACCATCAAGGAGAACTAGATGATTCCCGTTCCTGTTTGAATAGTGTTACTCAAATTTTTATGATCTTACATGAGAAGAAGATTTGTACCTTGCATGTCTAATCATTTTATACTTATTCATTACTTAAACATAATGAGAAACCCGTACGGTGGGTGGTAATATTTAGAAAATTATAGTTGGGATGGACCTTGATCTGAGATTAACGTTTGACAAGATATACTAATAGTGAGCCAGTATGCAATCTAAGAGTGCAAACTTTCAATAATGATGGGGCTGTGGAGAGGCACTGCTGGGGGATGACAAGTGATTTTATACGCTAAATATGCTTTCATGTTCTGCAAACAAAAAATGCATCTGATCCAATTTTGCTAACGCGCATACCCCAGCTTTTGATGAATTTGGTTACTGCTTCATGTTTTTGTTTTTGTGCTCTCTCAGATTGTTTTTTATTCTTTTGGCAATTTACGGGTGCGCCATTAGTTCATTAAAGGTTCTAACTTGCTTTTACGTGCAGCAAGTTCATGCAATATGTACACCAAGACTTTCACAGGAATTGATGGTGCTGGTAAACGTCTGGCTGATGAAGTAAGTTTCTGGTATCGTGCTCGTACATGTCTCATTATGTACTAATGTACCAGAAGTCTTTTCTGCTTTGCATATGTTGTGGTTTCTGGTTCAATGTTGATATTTAATTTGCTTGTATACAGATGCTCCATTGTAAGTTTTACAAGTGTGTATACTGATCTTGCATGATATTTTCGCTGAACAGGTCATGGAGGTTGTGAAGAAGACTGAGAGCTTAACAAAGATATCCTTTTTGGCCCATTCTCTTGGTGGATTAATCGCAAGATATGCAGTTGCTGTTTTGTACTCGCCTAATATGTCTTCCAATCCTCCTGATGATACTGCATGCTCTTCAAATCACGGTTTGATCGCGGGACTTGAAGCAATTAATTTTATTACCCTGGCAACGCCTCATCTTGGAGTAAGAGGAAAGAAGCAGGTATAATTTGCTAATGTCATCCATATCTCATGTTTTCCATTGGTTTAATGGTTTAAAACATATATAGCTTATTTCATCCCTTTAATGTTTTAATTACAAATCAATTTGCGGTGTTGGAACCATGTTTTGTATCAATTTATTGTATTACTTTTCTAATGTGTTTGTATCGTTCTTTTTCTTTTCCTCGTTATTCATTTTGTCTTCCACGGAATTTTTGTTGAAGTTCAATGAGGATATAGTTGGTAATTAGATTTATGTAGGAAAGCATGAAAGAAAATGTACTTCTGACATCAAATTACTTTGTGATCACTATTTTGAAATTCAAGGCCCTATAATAGTGTAAAAATTTCTATGGACATTGTTCTGGATGATGTTTCTGAATAATGATCAACTGGTTTTATTAGGCATCAATATTGTCATGCATAGTCATGTGTAATCTGAGCCTCCATGCAGTTAATATTCTTCAATGATTCAGCTTCCATTCCTTCTTGGTGTATCTTTCTTGGAGAAAATTGCTCCACCAATTGCCCCGATTTTTACTGGTCAAACTGGCGGCCAACTATTTCTGACAGATGGAGTGGCCGATAAACCTCCTTTGTTATTAAGAATGGCTTCTGACTGTGACGAAGGAAAATTTCTGTGAGGACAATCCGCCTGTTAATTATTATTCAATCAACATTTGTCCAGATTTCTATTTGAGCTTATTATGCCAGCTATATTGCAGATCTGCACTTGGTGCCTTCAGAAGTCGGGTTCTTTATGCCAATGTTTCATATGACCGTATCCTTATTTATAATCTCATTGTTTCGGCCTCATAATATGTCCGCAGTTTCCTACCGTGAAAATGTTTCTTTATTGAATTGATTACGTTCAGATCCTTGACATTATCTAGATATGGTTGGTTGGCGCACGTCCTCCATTCGGAGAGAAAAAGAACTCGTCAAGGTAGTTCTCACATATTTCTGTAGTCTATGATAATGTTCTCTCTCTCTCTCTCTCGTTTGGTCCTGTAGCTGCAAATGTACTTTCAGTCCTACTTAATCAGAACTTGATGTCTTGTCTGAATGATAAAATTTAGTTATTTACTAGTAGCTTGGTCATACAACTAGATTTCGGTGGAGGTTTATGATAATCTCCATGATTCTCTCTAAAAATTACTTTTGTTGTTATTTAATAAAAAATTAATACTTCTGATTTGTTTATAGGAGTAATTTTGACTTTGGCAGAGTCTAGATTTTTTGGTTACCTGTTTCATGGTGCGCAGTCATGGCATGTCGAGGGAAAATTTGGGAAATAATAAAAATGGATAGCATGTATAAGGATATTCTATATAAGCTCTGAAAAAGAATATAACTATAAGAGTTTTGATGGGTAACGTTATATCACCATTTGGTTCCATGGTCTAGCGGTTAGGACATTGGACTCTGAATCCAGTAACCCGAGTTCAAATCTCGGTGGAACCTCTTTTTCCCCTTTTTTTTCCAATTCTAACAGAACTGGGTGGGCTGCTAAACTGAATTGATTTATAATAAGTTTGTTCTCTTAAAATTTCTATTCATGCCCGTTAAGTGTTATCCATCAACTTGACTTGAAATCCAGTAAACCAATGGAATCCAATTAAAGCTTGGATTTTAATATGCAGAAAGAAAATGAAATGAAATAGTAATTCGTTTTTTGCGACTATAGTGAGATTTCTGATTCTGAACACTGGCAGCCTCCAAGCCGGTCACTGGATGGCTACGAACATATTGTTAGTGTGGAGTACTGTTCGCCTGTTCTGTCGGAGAGTCCAGATTTCCCTCCAGAGGCAGCCAAAGCGAAAGAGGCTGCTCAAAACGAACCCACTGCACAGAATACCTTAGAATACCATGAGATTATTGAAGGTACCAATTTCAACACTGATTAAAGCTTGTAATGTTGTTACTATTAACACTATCAAATCTCGTTGCAGATGACAAATGATTTTCTTTTCTATTTTAAACGTTACAGAGGAAATGATACGCGGATTACAACGATTAGGATGGACCAAAGTTGACGTCAGCTTTCACACATCGTTCTGGCCCTTCTTCGCACACTACAGTATCCAGGTAAAGCAACTATAAACATGTCATACATTTTGGTATATGCTAATTCTTCTTCACTTTCACCTGATTCTATCACGTTTTAATAAACAGGTGAAAAACGAAAGGTTTCACAACGATGGAGCAGCAGTGGTTGCTCATGTTGCCGACACTATAAAGCAACAAGAGCATCAACCAGACCCTTCACCATATGCTACTGCCGCTAGTTTGTAGACATAGAGAAAGAGAGAGATGCACGTACACATATCACACACACTTAAGGTGGCCATGGATGTTTTGGTTGAATCACATTATAGAGCAGCCAGTGGCGTTGTCGTCGCTGAAAATGGTGGTGGTACGTTCATCAAAGATAGTCGAGGAGGGTGGCTGCTGATAGTAGCCGTGTTGATGCCCGTTGTACCCATGCTTACGATAGTTGTATGTGGACTCAGGCTGAGATGTGTAATCATTGGCTGGACTACCATAGTAGTGGCTGTAGTAGGCGTGGTATTCCGGGTTGTAGGGGAACGGCCAGAGCTCGGCTTTACGACCGGTTTTCCGGACAGTTTTCAGAACCTTCCTCTGATCAGCCCATCCGGTGACTGTTACTTTTTGCATGTCCATCTCTATGTCAATGTTGTCCACCCCTATTATTATTTCATTATTTCAGAATCAGTTAATTAATAAGAAATTAATTCCAGAATCACAACTTATTCAAAAGAAAAAGACAAAATGTGGTGTTTTCAAATATGATATACCATCTAATTTGGAGAGGGCTTTCTGGATTTTCTTCTCACATCCAGGACAGTCCATGTGAACTCTCATCTCCACAATCTGCAAAAAAATAAAACTAATTAATTAAATATAAAGTAGTTATATGAATTTAATGTTGGCTAGTTGATGAAATGAAAATATTATCAAGCTAATAATTTAGGTACTAATAAATTGGTCCATGCTACAATTGTGATAATTGAGATATTAACATAATAAAGACGAAGAAGTAGGCCCCTTTAATTTGGGGCTTTTCATTTAGTTTGCCGGCAGAAGAATTATTGTGATTACGTCTCGGAGAATATACCTAATCCAATCTAATCTCTTAAATTTAGTGAAAATTCAGGAGTGCAACATTTTTAAGTCATTTATTTTATACTACAGGGTGTTTTCCATTGCTTATTTAAAGTATTTTTGTGTTTTTGACTTAATTTAAGTTAAGTGGAGTATTTGGTAATAATAGTTTCTACTTAAATTAAGCACTTAACAAATGGGCAGCTTTTAATAGCTTCTGGACGTTCAAACTTCTTTCAAAATAATAAAAGACACTTGTTTATCAAATACTATCATTTTTAAATTTTAGCGATAAGCATATTATTCTTAAATATTACCTGCTTTAACTATAACTAATATTTTTTATAATTTCGAATTTTAATCACTTCTTAAGAAATACAAGTAATTGCAAACGCTTCCACAGTATAACACTTTTGCAAACAGTAGTCTAATTGCATCGACATTATATGATGATTTTATGTATGTGTATATATCCTCATTCTTCCAAATCCTCCTACTAAAAAAGGAAGGAGAAATTATGTCGTGTGCTTCCTATAACTAAAATAAAATAGATACTCCCTTCATTCACAAATAAGTGTTATTTTAGATTTTCGGTGGAATTTATGAAATTATGAGATGAACAATAACACCCCTCTAATTTGCTCTCAAATATTTTCTTTATTACCCTAAATTTCTCCAAATCATCCTTATTTAATATTATAATGATTCATATGGAAATTTTCTTAGATTTAGCTAGGGACAATATTGGAATAAATATGTAAAAATGTGAAAATGACATTCTTTTGTGAAAAATGAACGGAGGGAGTACCACTAGCTAGGGGAAATAGAATGCAGAAGAGAATATGATTTTAGGATTAAACATCGAATTTTGCAATAAATTTGGCAAAACAGTTTATATCTTTCCCATAATGAGTTATAGTAGGAGATGAAGAGCTGTAGCATGACTCCGTTTAATCTCTTGTTTAATGTTTGTGTGGTGGTAATAATAAACAGCAAACAGTATAGTTTATGAGTAGATTTATAATTATAGTCTTGGTTTGTTATATGTGAATTATGGTTCCAAATAAGAATATCTTAGACCAGTATGAAGGTAATGCTAACATGTAAGGCCATACAACACATTATAGAGCCAACGAGACCATGCGGCAAACAAAATCACCATCTTATTTATAACAATTTCGCTAATAAACAACAGATATTTATAGAGCACACATGCATACATATGTATAGCAGGCGGTCGTAAATTCAAGAAAGAAAATCTAACCGTCATGTTGAGAGTGTAATATCGATCTCAAGTTGTTATGTATGCAATCACAAAAAGTTATGAGGATCGATATTTATGCGATGTAAGCTTCATTTATATAGAGAGAGATAAGGTTGCTGAATATATAATTTAATTGGAGATCAAGTAATGCTGCTAGCTAGCTCATGCAATAAAATTATAAGAAATTAGGAATATATATTCAATTCATATGAATTATAATATATCATTATCCTGCTGTTTCCTTATCAGCTTTGCTTTCTTCTTGCCCCCCACCCTGAAATTACACTGTAATTAACAACTTCATTTTTTTATTTTTATTTTGTTTCTAATTGCTTAGTTTCTTTGTTTTACCCCTTATGCACTGTTGACATCTCAATTATGCACTCCATAATTATTTTTTTATCCTTTTATAACAAGAAAAAAATTAATCATTTTAGTCACCTATGAGATAATATTCTCGCTTAATTAAGTTTCTCTTCTTCAGCCAAGAGAAATCATTTTTAATTGCTATTATAAAACCCTTTTGACTATATATATACCTATCTGATTATGATAGTATGAGTTGAGTTTAGATTTTAAAAATGAAATTAAGGTGATTTAGGACTTGAGAAAGATCCTGCTACTTTCACTTATCACAAAAATTTTATTGAAGAATATTTGTGTTTGGAGGGAGGAGTTCCACTATCAATTTGAGGGATATATGGATTTATTCATAATTAAATTATTCAACTTAATTGTTTGCAAAAAAAATCAATTAATTTTTAAATCAATTGTTCCAAAATCACCTTATTTTCCAAATTCCTTCCTCCAAACACTACAACAAAAGAAGTCTTTTGTATAACATTTTTTTATACCACAATTGTGGTCACTAATAGAATTATTTGTGACCACGTGTTGTCACAAATCTCTCTACAAATTATTTGACACCATTTTAAAACTACTTTTAGTGACAACTAGTTGTTGAAAAAAAATATTTTAGACATATTTGAATCCACTTTTGTGGTCACAAATATATTATTTGCATCCGATTTGTTGAGACAACAATAAAGTTGTGACAAAATATTCATAAGTTGTGACAAATACTCATTATTTGTGAGCACTTCTCATGAGTTGCACTACAAGAAAAAAACGGTATTACTTCTTTTGCAACTACAAAAGTGGTTACTGAAAATAATCCATTTTGTAATTATTAGTAGTTACATAAAATATTTCATACAATTTTAACCAAATTTGCTATAACATGAAAAGCTCTTTTGCAATTACTTGTAATTACAGATACATTAGAAACTATAAAGTAGATGCAAATTTTTTTTTACATCTTGCTATAAGTGGCTACCCTATAGTAACTACATTTAGACATTTAGTTACTAAAAATATTTCTGTGACTATTCTTTTTTTTTTTGTAACTACAATTTATAGTGACAAAAAACCTTAATTCTAGTATTATTGTGATAACTGCTCATTATTTGATATCACTTTTTATTTGCCTCAAAAAATTATTTTTATTACGGTGAAAGGCAATTGGTGATGTCATGTTGTAGTGCATCATCAATATGATGAATATTTTAAAAAATAATAATTATGTTTATTGAAAACCACACCTAAATATCAGCAGGAAATACGTAAAAAGAAAGACTTTGGTCGTTTTTTATTAATTAATATTAGGATCAAACATCGGTGACGTGAACCAAATTAATGATAGGAAAATTAAGTGAAGTTTACTTTAGAGTAAACTAGTCAGAAAATTGAAGGGCAATTTACAGGAAAATGACCCAATTCCTTGGCAGTCACGTAGCTAACTACTTAACTTCAACTTTTTATTTATGAATTTATTTTTAGGGCAAGTTGTAGTGCATCGACAGGGACGAAAAGGCCTCCTCAAAAGCAACCTTAGAATATTACTTCTGTCGTGGGGAAAAGATTAAAATATCTAAATATTGTATTTAATATATTGAAAAATGATCGAAAATATTGAAATTTTCGATATACTGAATTTTCGATGCATTTGATATCGTATTATAAATTTTAGTACGATAATTTAAAAATATCGCTATTTTGGTATCGAGCAACAAAAAATGGTATTTTTTGTAGATCGGTATTTTGGTTATTTGTAATCAAATTTTTTACAATATTTTGGTATTTCGATATTTCGATATACCAAATTGCAGTATTATATTGCTATGTATACTAAAATTCTCAATATCGTTATGATTACACTTTGAATAGATGGATTTGAAATAAAATTATTCATACTGAAAGAATTTTATGGAGTGGAGTGTAATTCACCAGAATCCTTTGAAATTTAGTTAAATATTAAATTATTTGATTTAATTGGTAACCAATAAACAATCAACAAAATTTCTCTCCTAGGGTTTTCTCTCTCTTGAGACTCTTTCCTTAGTGTCGATCTGTCTTGTTCATCTTGCCGCTCATGCCCTTCCTTCTTCGACTTCCCACTCTGCTTCCCCAATCTGCTCTACTCTTCTTCTTCCATAGATTCCCAACTCGAGGACCTCTACTCACATTTTTCTCTATCTAAAGCAGAAGCTACCCATATCCCCACCCCACCGGAATACCCCGACGAGACGGACCTCTCTCTTTGTCTCGCCGGAAAAATCATAGCCCCACGCAATATTCCCTTTCGCGACATCATGGCTCTATACACTAAACTTTGGGCCCCAAAGAGGGGTTTATGTGGCTACCCCCTAGACGACAACTTGGTTCTTTTCTCCTCCACTAATCAGCAGGAGAAGAAGCGAATCTCAATGGGATCCCCTTGGCTTATGGATAAATATCTCCTTGTCTTCTGCGAGCCGAAGCCTGACCTCGCCATCTCCGAGCTGGCCTTTACCAAGTGCCAATTCTGGATTCAAATTCATAACCTCCTGCTCGGACTCATCAATAGGAGCTTTGCTCTCCTCGCTGGAAATTCCATGGGCTCCAGTGTAGACATCGATTGTGACCCATCTAGTTTCGTCATGGGTAAATTTTCGATTTCTGGTTGTTATTGATGTCACTAAGCCGTTAAGGCATGTCTTCTTTACTGATGTTAAGGGAATTGAATAAGAAAATTATGCCTTATTAAATATGAAAAGCTCCCTGATTTTTGCTTTCAATGTTGTATCATTAGTCATGGTACTAAGACTTGCAGCTTCAGGAACCCCCAGTCCCTCAATTAATGTTGCCCCCTCCCTTTCGGGCCTTGGCTTCGTGCCCAACCACCTCATAACTCCTCCCCATCTCCTAAAAATGGACATACACACCCTGCTGCCCGTCCCCTACCTCTTCTCAAAATCCTCCAAACTCATCCTCTCTCACCTCCACATAATGCAACTTCGTCATCCTCTATGGTTCCTTATGTCCCTGCATTTAGAAAAAATGCCCAAAATACCATACCACCTCAGCCTCTCATAGAGGTCCACATACTACCCTCACCTCACAACCCTCTCCTTTCCCCTATCTCAATTCCGGCTGAAATCGCTATCACTCAATCTCTTCCCACTCTCACTATAATGCTCTCCCCGCCTCACCCTATTCCGGAACTTCACCTCCCCTCCAACCCTTTCCTTATGCAGATCCCAATGAATCTCGACACTCCGGCCAAAAAGCTACAACAAAATACTCCAAAGCCAAAATCCAAGCCTCTAAACTCCTCTCCAACCCATACTAATGTTAGCGCTTCCGATGCAATAAGAAAACTAATCATATCCGAAAACTGCCTTTCCATTCTAGAACCCATTTGGGTTGACATCATTGGGCCAGATACTTGCTCCACATCTGAGCCACTCCCGGCAACCAAGAAACTCAAACTATCGGATACTGAAGAAGATAATGCACAAGCCTCAGATTCCCCTATGATCGCTTGTCAAGCGGAGATTGGTGAAACCCACCAATCCTACCAACCAACATGAATCCTATTTGTTGGAATTGCCGGAGGCTTGGGAACCCTTGGACAATTCAAGAGCTCCGCGACTATATTCGCACAAGATCCCCCCACCTGATTTTCCTTTCCGAAACAAAATGCCAGCCTTCTTACATAAAAAAAAATCAAGAGTGATCTAAATCTTTTCGGCCCTGCTGTAGCTGCCCAAGGTAAATCAGGGAGTCTCGCATTTCTCTAGTGCAAGGACGTTTCGGTCACTTTACACAGCCTCTGTCGATTCTTCATTGACACTGAAGTTACTTTCCAAGGCTTTTCATTTCGTTTTGCTGGGGTTTATGGCCAACCGGAGGTCCTCCGAAGACTTGCATTCTGGAACTTCTTCTAAGACATTTTTTGCTCAGTTTCGAACGCCTGGATCTGTGCAGGTGATTTTAATGAGGTGCTCTCACATAGTGAATTCCAGAGCTTCGGTTATAGAGCAGAGTGGCAAACTTTCTTTTTTCGTGATGCGTTGGATAATTGTGGGCTCACGGACATGGGCTTCACGGGATATGTCTTTACTTGGCAACGTCTCCTCCCTCAACCCTACACTCAGAGGGCCTGGCTTGACAGGAGCACATGGAATTCCAATGCTAGGGCACAATATCCAAACAGCAAGGTGACACCTTCCTTCGCTTCTAATTATGCTGCGATCCTGATACAGCTCGAGAAGAGCTTCAGTTCCCTTCTACCAGGCTGAGAAACAGAGCTTTTATGTTTGAGGCCTTATGGGTGAAATCCCCACAGTGCGAGAGAATTATCTCGGAGAATTGGGACTGTGATCGAGGTTCGGTCGAGAACAAAATCCACAATGTTGCAGCAAGCCTTCTGAAGTGGAGCAAAATGGCAATTGGCGACATTGCGAAGAAAAAAAAAATAAGAATACAAAAAATGAGATCCTGAAGCTGGAAAACTCCACCATTACAAAAGCCTCCAAGCTTTGCCTTCTCTCCCTTAACCAGCACCTTGACTCTCTGCTTGAGCTTGAGAGTTTTATGGAAGCAGAGAGCCAAACACCACTGGCACCGCGAATGGGTCCGCAAACTCTCGCTTTTTTCCATGCCTTGGCTTCTAAGATAAGGGCCATCAAACATATCTCTTCCCTCCGTAACAGCTTGGGGCCTCTTTGTAATAATGAAGAAGATATTCAACACACCATCCTTGACTACTTTGGCTCAATGTTTACCTCATCTCATCCCTGCCCAATGCTTACCAAAATGGCCCTCCGACAAAATGAACTCGACCCTCTCTCTCCCTTTCATATCCCTTGAAGTCACTAAAGCCCTTAAACAGATGGACCCCTTTAAATCACCCGGCCCGGATGGATTGAGTCCCATCTTCTATCAGAAATTCTGGAAGATAATGGGCACGGAGGTTACCAACTTTTCCCTCAACTTTCTCAATAACCTCACCCTCCCGCATAACCCCAAGTTCACCAACATTGTGCTTATCCCCAAGACTAAAGACCCCGAGCTTATCACCCAGTTTCGACCCATCAGTCTCTGCAATGTCATCTACAAAATCGTCTCTAAAGCCCTTGCCAACAGAATTCAACCGATCCTCCCGACCATCATCTCTTAATCACAATCGGCCTTTATTCCAGGTAGACTCATCTCGGATAACATTCTTATTGCCCATGAAATCCACCACTTCATGAAAGCTCGCTCTTTTAGCAAGCTAGGCCTTATGTCTATCAAGATTGATATGAGCAAAGCGTTTGACCGGGTGGAATGGTCATTTGCCCAAACACGCTTGAGGCTCTCGGCTTCAACTCCCCCTTCATCTCCCTTGTAAGCCAATGTATCACTACCCCAGCCTATTCATTCCTCCTTAATGGGAAATCCTTCGGCTCTCTCACCCCCCAAGAGAGGCATCCAACAAGGAGATCCCCTCTCTCCTTAATACCGCAACATTCTCTGTGGAAAGGGAGAAGGAAAGCCTACTATTACCTCTTTATCATATGCTCGGAGGTTTTCTCAGCTACCCTCCACGACCTCCAATCCTCCGGAAAAATCCACGGTATAGCTATCAGCGAAGCCGATCCTGCCATCTCCCACCTCTTCTTCGCTGATGATAACTTACTCTTCGGACATGCCACCCTGGAAGAAGCTCTCCATCTCCGCTTTGCTCTCACACTCTTTGAAAAAGTTACGGGACAAAGCATTAATCTTGAAAAATCTAGCATCCTCTTTAGCCCTAACACCGACCACACTACAGCCCAAAACATCTCCTCCCTCCTCGGCATCCCTAAGGTTGAGTCTCATGGGAAGTATCTCGGATTACCCTCGCTTTTTTGTAGTAGTAAGAAAGATATTTTCAGTTCTCTGAAGGACCGTGTTTGGAATAAACTTCAAGGATGGAAAGAAAAATCACTTTCACAAGCTGGAAAAGATGTTCATATTAAATCTATAATCCAATCCCTCCCCACTTTTTCTATATCTTGTTTCAGGGTCCCAATGGCGTCCTCGAAGATATTCAGTCAATGATTACCTCCTACTAGTGGGGCAGCTCCCCCGATAACCGGAAGCTTCATTGGCACTTTTGGGATATGCTCGCGAGCAGTAAGGAGAAAAGGGGTTTGGGCTTTCGTAACCTTCGAGCTTTCAATCACGCCATGCTGTGCAAACAAGGCTGGCGCATACTTACGAACCCTTCCTCCCTCCTTGCCAGATTCCTAAAAGCTCGCTACTTCCCTAATTCAGTTTTTATGCAAGCTATCCCGAGCCACAGAATTTCTTGCTTATGGTGGAGTATTATGTAAGCTAGGTCCCTCCTCCGACTTGGGTGTCGGAAATTGATCAGGTCTGGTAGTACCACCTGTACCTGGGGCGATCCGTGTCTTCCAAAGCCCCCAGACTTCATACCCCGAGACTGGTCAGTCGGCTTGGACCCTCATACGCTAGTCTCAACCCTCCATTTGCACGATCCCAAGGCCTGGAACTTTGACCTTATCAAATCGCCATTCTCCTTAGAAGATGCAGCCCTTATTAAAGTCATTCCACTAGGTGCTCATAATTGCCCGGACCTCTACAATGGCACTACAAAAAAAATGGTAAATTCTCGGTAAGCTCCGCTTATCATCTTTTTATAGATTCATTGCATGCACCTTATGGCCTTTCCGGCAACGCGTGCGGGAGTTCAGGCCCAAACCCGATCTAGAAAACCATTTAGAAGCTTCGAGTACCACCCAGAATGCACCATTTTGCTTGGAAGTATCTTTCCAATTCTCTCCCATCGATCGAGAACCTGGCCTGTCTGGGTCTCATTCTCTCAGAAATCTGTCCCTTTTGCTCCTCGCAGGATGTCTCGAACTGTCACTTATTCTTTTTATTGTGAATACTCCTTGTCAGTTTGGCATTTTGCAAAATTAGCAGACTTTATTAAGGATCAAACATAACCTTCGTTCAGCCTCTGGCTTAAAGAGTTGTTGTTCCGTGCTCCCCCCTCAATTAGGGATCTGATCGTTGTCATTTGCAAACTTATTTGGTTTTGTCAGAACAAGGTATTTTTTATCAAACTTTTATCGACCCCTCGTTTGTTGTCTCGTCTGCGAGCTCCCTCCTTGGGGACTTCCAATCAGCCCACTCTTAGCTGGAACGACCCTATGAATCCTTGCTAGCCCATCTCTCTTTTTGTCCGGCCCCGAAACATAGGTCGCGGGTATTTTTTGACTGCGCAATTTCGCCTCTTCTTTCTAAAGTTAGAATTGGGGTTGCAGTTTTCAACGCCAGCGGGAAGTTTATCCATGGGGTCTCCAAAGTTTTCCTGGAACCACTTACCTGGAGGCTGCTGAATCTTTTGCGCTTCGAGAAGCCATCGCAATAGCTCACTGCCTCAAGCTCAGCAACCCTGTCTTCATTGGAGATGCCTCGAACATAATCTTGGCAGCAGATGGCCTTAAAGACTGCATTTCGAGTTGTATCCCCATCCTCAAAGACTTTGCTCGCATCAAAAGTGTGTCACCAATTTCAGGCTTCTTTTGGGTTTGTAGATCTCATAATGTTATAGCTCACGAATTTGTGGCTTATGCGAAGCACATGAGGCTGCCTTTTTTCTCTTGCTCATGTATCCCGTCTTGGGTTCCTCATTCGCTGATGGACGATTTTCAGTGCCATTTATGAATTTGTTTTACTCTCACAAAAAAAGAAAAAAAAAATCAACAAGGGATTTGCTAAATGCTCAAATGTTTCAAATCAAACAGAGTCTAAGGGTGTGCTTGGTTAAGGTTGGGGAGTGCTGAATTAAACTTACTGAAGAAATTAATAAGTGTACTTTATTATGATTTGACCCCCTAAATTTATTGAGGAAAATCATAAATAAATCCACCTTAATATTGAATACAGCTCATTAATTCCAAAGCAGTTATCTAGATAACTTTAGCTTCATAATACTCTACGAACTCTTGTATGTACATTCTCTTTTTATTCCTACAACCCTATTTAAACAGCCCAATTCTAGTCCATTTTTTAGTGTGCCGAAATTGGACTCGGTTAAATACAGAACATAAATAAATGCTATAAAATTACTTTTTCGATCTCATGAAAAGTGTTCTTAAAAAATCTACAACTTTTCTATTTTGATCAATTTGATAAATGTACAATTCTTAAAAAATCATCGGTTCACACTTAAACGGCTTATGTTATTATAATTTTCTATTTATTAAACGTTGATTCTTACTTGAACTAATAAAACGAGGCATTAATTTTTGAAATATAACTCTTATTTTGGAATAAGTTTTTCTTTTTCAATCACAACTTTTTTATAGGACGAAGAAAGTATTTGCTTTATGAAGTATTACGTCGGGTCCTGGCCGAAGTAGTTCTTATCCCATGCCTCATTTTACCAATATAAATCACCTACATGTCATGGGTACTAATAAAACACAATACGAAATGAAATATTCTTTATGTACCAAGAAAATAGTCATATTTGAAAAACATTTGTTAGACTAAAAAATTATATTTCAAAAATTAATATTTTATTTTGTTAATAAATAATTTAAGTCACAAATCATTTTCATATGATTGAAAAGTTTCTAAAAATATCTTATAAGATATTTAGAAACTTATAAGCTCTTGAAAAATGTTTGGCAAAAAAAGATATTTAGGAGCTTATATGAAAAAATAAGCTCTAAGAGCTTATAAGACCTAAAAAAATAAATTTATATATCTCATCTTTTTATTTAAGATCTTAATTATTACAATCAAATTTCACATGCTACACACACTTCACTCACAATACACACACCACACACACTACACACATTACACACACTACACACAATAAACACACTACACGCACTTCACACAATTTACACACAATACACACACTTCACACACCCCAGACACTTTTTACACCAGTCAATGTGTGTTCCATACTAGTTTTCAAATTAGTCCCCTAAATTCATGCTAAATCGCTCCATTCGATTGCAAGCTTATAAGTTATCTTATCCAAACACTTTATTAATTTATAAGCTCTTGAAAAATTACATCTTATAAACTCTTAAAATAACTTGTAAGATGTTGGAACTCATAAGATATTTAAAATAAGCCTGACGAATCACCCTCTAAGTCATATCAACAACTTTTTTTTGGGGGTATATCGACAACTTAAAAATCATGTATAGTGAGAATTATAAGTATTAGAATGTTGCACCTTTGTAAAAGGTGGCTTTTTTAGACGGAAGGAGTATAATTTTCCAACGTAAAAGTCTGGACCTTTGTAATTCCAGATCAACATAAAAATTATACACATATATGTTTGGACACTTGTATAAAACTGATTCTCTTCCTTGGGCAAGAACAAATCATAGTGTGAAATCATATACTACGAACAAAGATATAAATGGGAAAAGGATATATGCCTTGATGAAAATGATGACCATCATTATTGAACAATCACTAGCTGTATTAGTGAAAAATACAAAGTTTTAACTTTGGTTTCTTCATTCCACTTCAGTATAAATTCTGATGAAGTAAACAATTCAAAACCCACAAATAAAGGGTGGGGAAAAGAAAAAAAGAAAATTCCATTTAGATTGATAATGGCAGAAAAGGAAGGAGCAGACATCAAGCAAGGCCATGAAGAAGGGCTCAAGATGGCCATAGCCCTTCTCGAAGAATTCGAGCTGCCAGCTGGGCTTCTCCCATTGGCTAACGTGATTGAAGCAGGATTTGTCAGGAGCACAGGCTACATGTGGATCCAGCAGAAGGCTAAAGTTGAGCACAATTTCAAAATGATTAGCAAGCTTGTGAGTTATGATACGGATATAAAGGGTTATATAGAGAAGAAGCGAATCAAGAAGCTCAAGGGAGTGAAGGCCAAGGAGCTGGTGCTTTGGCCTCCAGTTGGTGAGATCAAACTCGATGATCCACCAACCGGAAAGATCCATTTCAAGAGTCTTGCAGGCATCACCAAGACTTTTCCAGTCGAGGCCTTCGCTTTGGGCCAGTAAAAATATCGGGCTTTCCAGTTATCCGTGATCCATGAGGCCCGTCAAGAATTGTTATCTTGCAATGATATTATCTTGTGCCTTTGTTTTCTCCTCATCATTTGAATGTTTGTACTTTGAGATTTCCTCTGTTAATAGACAAAATAATGCACTGTTTGCAAAATCAACAAATTGTCAAATGCTTATAATGCCTCAAGTGTGTCTGCATATAATATCAAACTTTAAACAAAATTGTATAAAGTAAACTTAGTACAACTTCTACACAACTTGTACACTCTGCAATGTCTCTGATGTTCCATCTCACTGAAAAACATGCAATGCCAACAAAACATTGTAATGCCCGTTTGCTATCTCGTCTTCCTTTACATTATGAAGGAGGAGAGTTTCAATGATGAGATCTTCCCAGTCAGTTTCGACTTGTACTCTCTTTCTCTTCTTCTTATTTGGTTTTTCAGACTCAAACAGACAAAGATCATTGTCAGCAATTCTGGGATTCATAATCTTTTGAATACGTGATTTTGCAGCTTTTATCTTTTCTTGCCTTTTTGCCTTTGATTTACATCCTCTTTCGAAAGAAGGTGGCACAGCATCCAACCCCACATCCTTCTCCAATATCTTCTTCAGAATAAGCTTTTTGCTCAGTTCTGATTGGCCTCTCCACCAATCTGTACATGCTTGAAGGTCGAAAGTCTTTCTCCTTTTCTTTTTATTAACTACACCCGCCTCTGCCTCAACACTGGCTTTCACCAAGGAAATTTCCTCCAAGAAATTAGAATAAAGCATGGTTAAAGATTCCAGAGAAATCTGGAATTTATCTGGAGAATCATTCGTCAAATTTGACAAACGATCCACTTCAAAATATTTTGAGCTAGAATCTAGCCTGTTATAACTATCAAATACACATCCAATCTCTTTACTCAAACAATCTTCAACAAATCCTTCCATATCACATTGCAAATGCTCAATGCTCTGTCCTTTTTCGCTGGTTTTTCTCATCGACTTCATCTCCATGTACTGAATGACAAATGGAGCATTCTTCATTATATTCTTCACAGTCACATCCTTTCCCCATGGCAAAATACGCGCAACTTCCACAAGCCTTTCAAGAAGCTCCTTATACCTTTGCCTGCACGTAGAAACTGCTACATACAACTCCATTGCCACATCTTCAATCTTCACATCTACTTCATTTAGTTCCCCAACAAAAACCAAAACTGCAGCCACCACAGGCATAGGCTGTCTCCCTGTCGTTATAAACCACTTGATCAAACACTGCATCAAAAACACCCCTTGTCTCAGCATTCGCTGAGACACATCCTCCGAAACATCGCTAAAACTAGGAGACACCGCAATTGCACGCTGAAAAGAATTCACAATATCAAACTCCGGCAATTTCAGACCAGTAAAATCAACAACCCGACTAATCATACGACCTAATTCATAAATATCACAACCAACTAAATTTGCCACTTCGACAATAGGCAAGGTCTGCTGATCCTTCCTCATCACAACATAAGAACAAGCCCCAACAAGAATCGGGAACCATTTTCCTTGGCCATATTCTCCATCAGTGACTTTCTCAACCAGATGCTTAACCTCGAGAGATTTGGGATCCGACAAGCCTAATTTGAACAAGAAGTCCTTAATCAATTTCTGCGCGTGATAAATCTTCGTTTCCTTGTAATTGTGAACATTGCCACTGCCAGATGTGCCAAGGTGAACATAAGTACCAGTAGGGCCAGAAACGCCCCCAAAATGCTGCTGAAAATTGTCGAATTCTTGAACAGCACCGCATGATGAGCAATACGGATTGCCTGTTGAACTATCGACTGTTATAGTTCTCTTCCTGCATTTGAAGCAAGCGCGAGAACTTTCCATCTTCTTGTTAATATTACTTCAAAAATCTCTGCCCAATATTTCGTCAAATTAGATTTTTGTTCCTTAAAAATAAACTCAAATTGTTCTCTTCAAATGCCAGATTTCAACAACGAAACAAAGAAGTAATAGTTATTCAAAAGTTTATGCTAACAAAATATCCAAAAAGAAATAACAAAAAAACTAAAAAAAGATTGTTTAGATTTTGAGATTACCTCCAATGGTGGAAAATCGGAGAACTGGAGAACTAATCGATTAAATTAACCGTTGAAACACTTCTAGGGTTTTGACCTTTGATTCGTAGGCTATATATTGGACGCAACCTTACCAGCTCCGACCGTTGAAGCCATCCTCGCCGCCTAGGAACTAATAAGCAACGGGTGAAAATTGGAAATTATTTACTGAATTACCCAAATTATTCTTTTTTCTTTTTGGATAATATATTTGCCAACTTGTCCTTTTTCTTTTTCTTTTTGCTTTTGTATTAAGAACTAATATTGGCCAAATTATGGCGTAAAAAAAATCCCCAGCCTTTTAGATTATTCTAGTATTGTATCCGTGAACAAAAATCTTCAACTTCGGTTTAATTATCTTCTTTTTTAACAGAAAAGTGAACAAGTTTTTATTTAGAAACAAAAAAAGTGATATTTAAATTTGCGTATTTGATATATATTCATTGATGGACACCAATTTATATGTGCACCACTTATGTGACGCGCCCACTATCATTTAATTAATTGATTTAATTCCATCCCCCTATTTATATATATTTTCATATTGTACCTCACTTCATTAATTAAATCAAATAGGATTTATGTTATGAATCAATTATCATACCATACAGCTCGCGTTTGAATTTAATTGTGCAGCCAAATGAAATTCATCACGGACGACGCATCTCAACAAAGAGATATGAATTAAACTATTTTACTGTTTTCGATTTTACAATTGATCCATTATCTTTTCAAAATAATTAGTTCCTAGTAAACAATGAAATTTTGAATAGACTTTATCAGATTTTCACCTTTGATCTTGAGTTTGTTTGGTTAGATGTGTTCTAGAAGCTTACGACTTCTTTTTACAGTAATTTATATTTATATGTGCAATTTTTCTCTCAAAACTTAAATCTCTTCTGGAAACATCGGCGCTACTAATAATTTGGATGCGATTTTGCAAAAGTAACAAGGATTTCATAAATCTCTGTGGCGAGCAGTGACGGTGAAACTAAACTTTGTCTCCTTTTATTTGTTATTGAAATTTAACTACATTCCTACATTCTGGATCAGTGACGGAGATGGGGAGAACTGACGGCGGCGGCCGCCCCCGACCCCCCCCCCCCAAAAACATATAAACAGTGTAATTATAATTAAAAAATTGATTTCGCCATCCTCAAATTTTTTAAAACGTTTATATATATTTCAAAAAAAAATATTTCGCCCCCCTCATTACTGAATCCTGGCCCCGTCCCTGTTCTAGATACTACGTTTTTATGCTATATACCTGTGTATATGAAAGCAATCGGCAAATTTAAATGGAGGCCCTATTTTATTCGGGCAACATTGACATGTATAATAATTTCGCCAATTATTTGAATGACATGCGGCATAATCTACAATAATTTTCATCAATTATCTTTTATTACCATATAAAAATTCCTCTTCCCAAAAATATAACATAAAATATTTTATTGCACTCAATGCTATTTTTTTTTTGGGAAAAGGTACAAATAGGCCCTTCAACTTTTAGCTCAGGCTCAAATTAACACCTAAACTACTTTTTTGTCCAATAAAACACTTGAACTTGTTAATTTGGACAAATCAACACCTAAACTTTTTTATTTAGTACAAATAGACACTTCCATTTAATTTAAAATACTTTTTGTCGATTGTCTTTCAAATACACGTGTATTGATAGTTTCATTTCACATTAGTGGGTTAATGAGGTGATATTTTATGTAACTTTTTCGTCTCAACTCTATTTTTTATGAGAATAATACCAAATTATTCATTTTTTAATGATGTTCGCTTCAAATTCATAATGTATGTATATATATAATTAATTTTTTTAAAATGTAACATATTTTTGTTAACGACCGTCATATTTGTTTCAAAGTAAGAACAAAAATATGTTACACTTTAAAAAAAATAATTATATATATACATACATACATTATGAATTTGAAGGAACATCATTAAAAAATGAATAATTTGGTATTATTCTCATAAAAAATAGAGTTGAGACGAAAAAGTTACATAAAATATCACCTCATTAATCAATTATTGTGAAATGAAACTATCAATACACGTGTATTTGAAAGACAATTGACAAAAAGTATTTTAAATTAAATGGAAGTGTCTATTTGTACTAAATAAAAAAGTTTAGGTGTTGATTTATCCAAATTAAATGAACTTTAATGGACAAAAAAGTAGTTTAGGTGTTAATTTGAGCCTGAGCTAAAAGTTGAAGGACCTGTTTGTACCTTTGGAAGAAGTTTCATTATTATTACATCATTATAATACAACTGTCACTAAGAACACGTGATTAATTGTTAATCGTGTTCAAGTATATATTTTGGTTGATTAGGTGTGGGGGCGTATGGGTTCGAAACATATACCCAGCAATATTATTATTATTATTATTATTTTTTGCAAATTATCTTCTTTATGTTTTAATTTATATTTTATTAATTATTTTCTTTATAACTTATATATTAGTTTAAAAAATTAATAAACATTAGTAGACCTCAGAACCTGAATAATGCGGCGAGCGAGATTCGAAGCGCTCACCGCGCTTGTGTACCTAAGTTACTATATGGTTTACCAAAAAATATTACTCCCTCCGTCCCGACTTAACCTGCCTAGGTTGATCGGGCACGGAGGTTAAGAAAAACAGATTTTGTGGAATCTTTGACTTTTTTAAAGATGAAGATTGAGAATGAAGATTTTGAGGGTGGAGATTGTAAGAGAAATTTGTCATTTATGGAGTTGACAGGTTAAGGTGGGACAAACCAAAATGGCAAGTAGGCAGGTTAAGCTGAGACGGAGGTAGTATTTGTTTACCTAAATAATGTAACTTGTAAATCTGAAAAAAAAAAAAAAAAAAACAAACATAAATAAAATATATATAAAGTCAAAATAATAAAGAATTGAAAATAAACATAAAAATTATAACAAGTTATTATTTATTTTTATTATTTAATTAGTATTTGTATATTAATCATTAGTATTAATATGTAATAAGTATATATATATATATATATATATATATATATATAAGATAATTAATAAAATTATAAAAATAAATCAAAATATTCATGAGTAGAATGCGAGATTTGAATCCTTGATCAAAATATTATAGAAGCAACATACAAATCATCAAACCACCAAACTTTTTATAGAAAAGAAGGAATGGTATTCTGTATAATTTAATTAATGTACTAATGAAGATAAAATAATCAACAAAAATTTTTAGGCATTTTGAACTCGTGACCTAAGGACATTAGTCAACATGCTCAACCAATTTGGACATTATCAACTTTCAGCATGCATGCACGGGTATTATACGATCGAGTCACTGAATTACCAGCAGATTCGAAATATAGACCATAAGTCTGCCTAAGAGAGCTTTGACCATGCGTCAAGACAGCTCCTTATTTTAATTGAACAAACATGCTTTTCTTTATAATATGTATCGCGAATAAGGGGGTGGGGGTGGGGTGGGGTCCGTGGGGAATGCGGGTTCGGGGCATTAAAAATGGAGTGCAAAATTTTATGTGCACTATAACATTTATGTGCACAAAGTCCACACAAGCTTTTGCCCTTCTTTTATACTTTATTCTATTATGCGGAAAAAACCATACACACATAAAAAAGAAAAGTTTATGAAAGAACAATATTTCGCAATTAAAATTTGAAAATTCCAAAGGATAAATAATTAATGTACCAAACTTATGAAAAAATAAATTTTGATAATTCAACGAAATATATGAGTAAAATCAAAAGAGATGGATTAATATAACAAGTATTTATCTAAAAATAATTTTATATTAGTTAATGTAACATCCATAAAATATTATTATTATTAGATAAACTCCATACTATTTTAAGGTCTAATATATATTTTAATTTTTGTGGTTTATAGTTAGAGCTCATGTTCTAAAGTCAAAGATCAAGTCCATGATTTTTACTTAGGAACAAGAAATCACTTTTCTAGTGCAATTGGGTGTCCCATAACCCTAAGAATATATATATATATAGGATTACCTCATAAATCAATATCACAACCTAAATACTCTGGTTTTCTCTCAAAATTTCATTCATACCATGCTTGGGATTATTGGGGTGTCATCTTTATCTTTCAATCTTTCTCATCCCAAAAGATAGGTATTCTTTTCAAAGTATTCGTTCCCTAGCAAATTCGAAAAATTACGAAATTTGAGTATGTTTGGATCTCTAATTCAATGATGTTCTGTAAAAAATTCAAGTCCATTAAATATCTATTATATTTTATATGATTTTTATACTACTTCAATGAAGAATTTGAAAATTCCTCTATTCTGATTCATAAAACTCAACTTAGGTACTTATGCTTCTTCAAGAATTATGATTTTTGGATATATTGTTCATAAACATGTCTCCAATGAGTCTATTACTTGCTCAGCCATTTTATCTTTCAGTTTCTACAGAAATTTGATCGTGGTATGAGGAGACGACGAATACTATGATTAAAAGGTTCTAAACTTATTTCTTAATGTATTCGAGCCATAATCTATTTTTCTGGGGATGTTTGAAGAAAAGGCTTTACTAAAGTTTTGATATTCACATTCAAGTCAAGGTATTTAGTTTTCCTTTTAATTCACGTTTCCATCAAAGTATTCTATCAAAGATGTTTCATATTGGTTATTTTCAAAATTATGCTATTTTACTTTCAAATTTATCTTTTCAATTTACCAATAAAGTTTTATTAAGTTCAAAACATGTGATGTAACTCACATCCCAAAAATTATATTAAAAGCATCAGAAATCAGTGTGTGACATAATGCTAGTCTAATATTAAAAAGCAAAATTAGCTGAGGAAAAGATAGGAGCTGAAATTTATGATTTGAAATAATGAGTAGTATAATAATTTAAAATTTATTTATTACCTCAAAAATCTATAAAATCATATTAATGGAAAATATTTCTCATGTCCAAGTGATTTTTCTTTCTACTACATAAAGGATAGAGTATTATTTTACTTTTTGAAATTACATTGGAGATTTTTTTTTCATAGCGCTTGAAGGGCGGGAGCATTTTTGTTTGTTTTTGCTTTTGTAGAAGTTCTTAAAAATAGAAATTGTGAAAAGTTCATTATAAGTAAAAGTGAGTAGTACTTGAAAATAAAATAATTTTGACTAAAATTCAAAAGTTTTGAGTATTTGAGAAATAAGTACTTCCAATCTCCTAACGTCTGGTTGGAATTTAGGTGGAATTAAGCAGTTCTATAAGGAGTTGAGTGGAAAGAAGTCGGGGGAAAAAATATAGGAGGTCGAAGGAGTTGAGGGGCAAGGAGTCGGGGAAGGAGTTGAGGGGCAAGGAGCAAGGAGTCGGGGAAGGAGTTGAGGGGCAAGGAGTCGAAAAAAAAATAGACGGTCAAAGACAGTCTAACGTACAGGTGTACCTAGTCGGAGAAAGACGGAGACTTCCAGAGTAAAGATTCGAATTCCTAATCTATCCTTATGGAATCACAACTGGAGAAGATTAAAATGCTAAAGAAACTTCTGCAGAAACGTTAACCTATCCACCTGCCATTGAACAACAAAAAGACAACGGCGATTTCTGGTCGACGAGCAATCTCATCGTTTTATAGCAACACCCTCTGTATTGCAAAGCGTAATATCGCTATCAATAAACTGATAATCGATGATAAAGATGAAAACTAATTAGACGCGGGACTCATCTATACGGCTTTTGTGCAGCTGAAACGCGGGATTAATCCATGCCCCGCAACTGCACTGCATCCCTGCCCAATTGAAGGAACCTAATCGGGCTTTGCAGCCTATACATTGAAGCTTGTCTCCTACACACCCTTCTTCCACTGCCAAGACACAAAAAGAAGAGCCAAATAAGGATTTAGTTCAGAAATACACGCCAAATGGGTGTATAAAAGTTTTATTTTAACCTGATTGCATCCATTTCATTGGCTCTACAAAGATAGAGGAGCAATCGGGTGCCTCCATATCTGAGTCGGCATTTCTCTTTTTCCATTTGAAGCATTTTTGTCCTCCACCACGTTCATGGGTTACAACATGCTCTTCTGTGGCTACAATTCTGCGGCACTTCTTGCACCGGTATAGGACTGGAGGTTTTGGGTCGGATCCTGGATCAGTGTCATTCATCATTGCTTCAACTGCAGCTGCCATTGGAATGCTCCTATATGCCAAACAACACCATAAAAATAAATCACCACTCGAAAGGAACAAGAAATGAGGAGACTTACCCAGGGTGAATTTCACTTGACATTTTCATAAATCAAGTGAGACCACAGTAACACGTTTGGTGAATGGAAACATATTTACAGAAGGGCCATGGTTATTGATGCAGATAGAAGTGCAGCATCACACACGGTCTATTCAGTTGATTTTAAAATATACGTAAAGAGACATAAACTAGGAATAAAACATATTCTCTATTATCAAAATATTAAATTCAACCACCTAATACAATTATCAGAACACCTATTTATACTAATAGACTAAATCTAGAATCCTTAAGATATGTTCTAAACAAATCAAATATATTCTAACTATTAACAGATACAATCAAGTCATATTCTTATCTCCAGCAGTTATTCAGAAAACTGGATACAGTCTATAAAATTTGTCGGGACTTGATATAACCCACACACTATGCGTGCCCATTCACGTATAACTATGAGATGCTGAGCATGACATTTCATCATAAAATGAATTGGTGACGGGAGGATTAGCTCACTAGGCTTGTGAGCTAGTGTACGTTTTCATATATTTTCAACGGGGAACCACTCACACATGAAAATCTTCATCACTTTTTAGCAAAGTCTACCTAAAACCATATAATTAGCCTCAAATATACTAAATGATCTCATTAGACATTAAATGGAACCAAGCAATACTTCTTTGCTTTACAGATTACTGATACGCAATTCGGTTGTAATTGAGCCAGAAACTGCTCGCTTCAACCAATTTTTACTCAATTCAGGTCTCCTTATATAAACCAGACGGAGAAGGGATAAGGTAATAATTTGATATTCCAATAATATGTTTCATTTTCTAGTGGAAAACATCAACTATAAGTTCCGAAGATAAACATACTACTCAAGAAAGTACCAGCATCAAAAGAATTGGGCTCAGATTATTTAATCATTAAGGAAAATACAATTAAAAAGTAGATGACACAGCGTAAGCCTATATAAGAACAAGATTGCACAAGCACAAACCGTCGAACCGTTGATTCATGGTTATTTCACAATGAATAAATATTTGAGATATTTGAGAGAAAACCTGCACTTTTCTTAATTCATCAAACAACTATTTAAGACAATATGCAATACATAAGAACTCTATTTACATTAGTAGAACTAGATAAACTAAAACAAGCCAAAATATATTTCCTAACATTCTAACAAACAAAAAATAAAAATCAAAACATATCCTAATAATTAATCTTTATCTCCATCAGTAGAGTGTAGAGAATGATCATTGTCACTCACTACACTACGCAATTTCACGTAGACACGCATCTAACAAAAAATTGTTAAACAAATTTAGGGTTTCGAATATTCACTTCCAATTTCCAAGCTAACCAGAAATCTATATTTACAGAAATATATATGCATAATAATAAATTGTACATAGAAGAAAAAAAGGCTTACCAAGGAGAATGTTTTTCCGTTGGCAAGTAAAAATATGAAGGGGGAATATTTCCTTTGAATGAGCTTCGAATTCCGGTATCTGAAATTCGTTACAGCTGATGAGTGCGGTAAACACCGTCCTGTTATGCATTCGAGAAAGGTTGGCCCAAAAGAAACATCCTTATACGGCCCACTATCAAGGTATGATCCAACAAGGCCCAACTTGAGGTTATAAACCCCTTCAAGCCTTCCACAGCTTAAGCCCATCAAAGACGAATTCGTATTCTTACACCTGTCAAAATATTATACTAACATATTATATGTATATTATTTATTTTTCCTTTTTACTAGTAAATATTTTCCAAGCTACTACCAAGTACTTTATAGATATATAGTAATTATAATTCCGCTTAGACGAAATTAGATAACTTAAGTGGCGAAAATATTTATTACTAGATATTCAATTTCGTAAGTTCGAATCATCTTAGAATAATGAGAGGTAGGAGCGGAACTACTTGTACTTCCAAGGGGTCATTGGCCCCCCTCAACCCAAGCCTCCCACCACCACACTACCACACCCCCGTGCCCCAACCCTCTACATTTGGGCCCCCACAATTTATATTATTTGCTCTTTTTCTTTTTCACATTGTTTTATACCTAGCATAGAATTAGTAGTTGTGTGCATTGAATAATGAGTATTTTATCGTATTTATGATAGAAAATATTCAAACTTAAATTTAATAATATCATAATATTTTTATCGACCCTCCCTTTGACTTGATCCTCGTCCGTCCCTGATGGGAGGGTTTTGAGTTTTTTCTTTGTTCTTAGATTAGAAGGAAAAAAAAAAAAAAAGTAATAATATTGTCTCCTTTATTTACATGTTAGGAATTTATGAGTACACTCGTTTGCTAAGTAGACTCGGGATTTGAGGGTGAAGTTTGGAGTTTACAATCAATCAAATCTCAAATCAAGAAATTTTAAATTCCTCTTAAATTTATAGTTCATTTTTTATAGATTTAAAATCCATCACATCACTTTTATAAATGTATAACCACATTATCACACACATTTCACACATTAAGCACACAACACATACTATATGCGCACACACATGCACTTCACACGCATACTGCACACACATTTCATATTTCGTACACGCGCACACACACACCCCACACCCACTCTACACACACTTCACATGTACAAATTTCATACATTTACAAACTACACACCTTACACATGCACACGCTGCACAAACACGACGTACACACATTTCACACATACAAAAACACACTTCACATACATTGATGTTTAGTCTAGTTTACCGAGCACGATATTGATGTTCGACTCAGTGATATCGGACAGCTTTGCCATGTTCGACTACCCTTAGTCGAACAGTTTACATTCTAAGTTTTTAGCCAGAGTTACGGTCGGTGTCAATTGAATATATGATATGTGTTACGTCTACGCTGAGCGAACGTCAACTGTGTCGTTCGACTGCCCGTAATCGAACATAGCAAGTTTGTTCATTGTAATAGAGTTATACGTCACGTGAAGCAGTTAAAGTTTTTTAAAAAAAATGCCCATAATTTTAAAGTAACCGAAAAAAACCGTGAAATACTATATTATTGGTCTCTACCATATTATTGGTCTCTCTTGTCTTTTTAGTTCCCTTTTAACACAATGCAATAAATATAAGGTGGATTTTTGGGTGACATGGGAGTTTGGATTATATATTTTATGTTTTGAGAAGGTAGAGAGGGGGAGGAACTCTAACGGAATGCAGAAAAAATATAATCTTTTTTATATAATTTTAATATTTAGTGAGAATGCAACTTTCAACTTTTTAAATTAATATTATTTGTCTTTTTGTATAGGAACTTTTCTAACTTAAAAAATAGATGAATATTTTTCAACTTGAGACATTTCTATATCATTTATTTATTTATATATTTAGTACAATCTTAATTAAAAAGAAATTTGTTAGAATTTATTCCTTGATTAATTACCTGGGTTACAAAAAACTGTGCTAAATATTATAACCAAATCCCTCGTATTTTATTTCTGTAATTAAGAATCAAAAATATTTTTTCCGATGTAATTATTAAATTAATATTAGAAGATAAAAGTACTCCATCAAGCCCCATGCCGCAGCCATTAGTAGGTGTTTTTCAGCCCTTCTTCGAGCTATCAACTTTCTCCTGTTTTCCATAATTCCTCACACTATATATATACTAATATATGCTTCGACGCCCAGCACTGTAGACATCTATACTCTTTTGTTTCTCCTTGCTTCTCTATCTGAATCCAGAAAGTATTACAAAAACCACCCAGAAAAGTCTTCAAAAATTTGCCGCATAGGGCTTCTTGTATTCATCCAAAAGTTTTCGAAATGCAGGAACTCATAAAGAAGAAGATGTGGATCTTTTCTGTGATTTTTACTTTATAAACCAGCGGCACTTTGATTTTTTTTTTCTAAATCCATATTCCCTTCAACAATATAATGTCTATCATCATCGCTTGTGTTTCCAGTATGACGATACTCTCCAAAATGCTTTGTTTTTGGTTTGCTGTTGCCACTCGCCCCCCTGGCCTTGACCCTTAAATTCATTCATTCTTCTGCATCCTTACCGTTTTGCATTCCACAACTTTTTTATTTATATTAATCTGCAAGCATACATTCGGATTTGAAGTTCTGAGAAATTGGGGAATTATTTAGTGATTTAGTGAATTATATTTCTGGGAAATTGGGTAAGTGGTCGATGTCTGTGAAGCAATCATTGGTGTTGGATGGTGAGAAAGGGGAGTTAGTGAAAGATTCAGGCGGAAGAATGGGGAAGAATATTGTGGTTTCAGGGGCAAAGACTGTGGCTGCTTTGAAGAGCCATAGTGAGGCAGAGAGGAGGCGAAGAGAGAGAATCAATGCGCATTTCGACACGCTTCGAGGACTTGTACCCAGCAATGAAAAGGTCAGCAACTGTTCTTTCCTTTTACTGATAATGCATATAGCCGTTAATCTTGATGTTTAAGTCTCTTTTTCTTTCTGTGCGTTGTTTGTGTAGCTTATATGGAAGATTTCGTTTTAACATGAAAATTATATTTGCTTAATCGGGATTTTAATGAAGCAATTCTATCACATATTCGAACTACATAATCAGACATGGATATGAGTTTATTACAGAAAGTATGCTGATAAGTTTGTCAAAGTATGTCATGTTCTTCGCAGTGCGTAGGCAATTTGATTATTTCGTTGGTTTAGGCCAGCAAAGTTTGGCAAATTAAAAGGCTATTATATTCCTACAATGTCAACATGGTATTGTTATTAAATTTGAACTGGTGCTATGCTGACTAAAACATGTAATACTTAGTGGCTGTCTTCTAATTACACTTTAAATTACTTAATCATCAAAGGTCAGAGTTGCTAAGCTATGTAGATTGATGTGATTGCAGAACATTATGATCGGCTGGTAGTTCAACTGCCTGCTGATGTGCTTTGAATTGTGTATCCTCTTTATTGCCAGGGTCACTTTCCAGGATTACAATATTTGGTTTCTTCTCATGTGTGTAAAATACTACATAGACTTCACATTTGTACATAAACAATGTGATACGATTTTGTGGTCAAGAATGAATGCTTCATTAATAGACATATGGCAGATAATCTATATTAGGCCTGCAATGTATATAATATAAAAGACGTTGCCATCGTATATTTTCGTGGTTGCAGTTGACTTGATAGAAGAAGCCACCTGGTTTATGTTTCAAAGGGCATACTTAGGATTAGGACGACGGAAACAAGTTTTACTTTGCTTGGTCTGCTAAAATAGAGTTGATTATTTTAGTGCTGACTTTTGTGATTTGACTTTCTAAATATTCTTGAACAAGTTAAGCTAGTGGTGTTGTATGTTTAGTCTTAACAATATAAAGGAAATACCTTTTTCCTCCCCCCTCTCTCTCTTTTCGTGTAACTTGAAATTATGGCTTGAGTTTATGATTTTCAGCTTATGAACTAGACATAATTCGCTCGTTCAACTGAATTTCTGAATCGGCAAAGTGAGAGATACAAAGGGAACATACTGGAAAAGAGTTCTTTCTATGTTAGTTTTCCCATAGGAATTAACATGGTTTCCCTTGTGATTTCTCAAACTAGTGATACATTACATAATTTGCACAGTATTTTATTTGCTAAAGAAGGTCAGACAATAAACCTATGTTGCGTATATATATGAACACATATAATCGCTTTACCATTGAGGTTATTTACTTCTAGGTATCATTTATCTGTTCATAAGTAACTTGGTCTTTTTAACCACTTGGCCTGTAAAATAATGGAAACAAGCCAAAGGGTAAAATACCGGTATTCTCTTTAGGGTTAATTACGTGAAAATTCACGACCTTTTAGTCAATTATCATTTACAACATGACTTTTCAAATGTAACATAGAAATACACCAGCTTTATGATTTTTTCGATTCAACACATCCGACTAAGTTTTTTGCTGCAATTGCTGATGTGGAGCCCAAAATTGAAATTTTAATCCGCCTAATTGCGTAAGTGTAGTTGTGCGAATTCTTTTAATCCTTAATTGTATGAAAGAAAACCATTGTTTATCGTTAAACCTAATAATAAAACGTTATCGTTTTCATGTAATTAGAGGTTTATAAATATTGTATATGATTATACGTCTGTAGCTGGAAATAGATAAAATCCTAATTCCGGGCTTCATGTCAGCAATTGGAGAAAAAAATTTACTCGGGTGTATTGAACTGAAAACATCATATAGGTGGTGTATTTTTATGTTATATTTGAAAAGTCATGTTGTAAATGATAATTGAACAAAAGGTCGTTAATTTTCACGTTATTAACCCCTTTTTTTTTAATTCAGACTTAGTCTACTTTCTTCCCAATTGCCCAGCAGATGCTCAAGAAACCTGTTTCTTGTGTTTTCGTTTATCTAGTGAAACGAGCATTGTGGACATCTTAGTTTTTTCAGGTATCTTGTGGCTATATTTCATTTTCTTTAAAGAAAAAGTGGCAATTTTCATTTTCTCTGGCCACATATACCTCGGAAGCAGAAGATTCTTGAATTGGTAAAAATTGCAGGCTCTCTTCATAACCCTGCCCATGATCTTCTTTATCATATGCTGCTATTTAACATCTTATTTGTAATTAACGTCCTTAGTTGTCTCAACTAATTTTTAATTAACCTTCTTTTACGCACACAGCTAGCACACTTTTATCTTAGTCCTGTACCTAAATCGTTTCGTTTACCAGATGGACAAGGCCACATTGCTCAATCAAGTGATAAACGAAGTGAAGCAACTGAAAAGAACTGCAAGACAAGCCAGTGAAGGCCTGCACATTCCAATGGACACCAACGAAGTGGATGTCAAGAGACTCGAGAAGAACGCAGATAACGGGCCTTTCTTGGTCAGTGCTTCTCTCTGCTGTGAATACCAGCCCAATCTCTTGTCTACCATAAGACAAGCTATCAATGATCTTCCTGTACAATTGTTGAAGTGCGAGATTTCTACATTGGGAGGCCGAGTGAAGATTGTCTTATTAATCAGTAGCAGGGAAGAAGGGAACAGTGATAACCGGGAGCTTGATTTGGATTCAGTTCGTGCCGCTTTCAGTGACATTCTTGATAAGGTCTGTGCATCGTCTGAATTTGCTGACCAGTTGTATTTCCCTCGGAAAAGACGACGGGTGGATTCGTTTGATTGGAAAGAGAATTCAATTTCGACTCATCGGATCCTAATGTAAGAAGAGAATGGAGGTGGTGTTAAGATGGGGTGGATGTTTACTGCTTCTGAGTGCTGGGTGGTTTGAAGCTTGTTTTTGTAAATATCTGGTGTAATCATTTGGTGGACATTGTTTCATTATATACGAATTTGTGACAATATTAGAAAAAATAAAAGATAGATAAGAAATTATGTGGTTTCTGTTTATTGTTTATGTAGCAAAATAGTTTTTTTCTTTATTCTTGATGATGTCGTAGTAAGTTCTCATGTTATTTGTTTTGAGATTTATAAGGGGGCAAATGGGGTATTTGCGTAAGCTTTATCAGCTTTTAACTTGGAAAAGATTGGTTTGGAATGTTTGAGAGGAAAAATTACTAATAGGCCATCAAACTATTATTCTCATTGGACTAAGGCATATAACATATTAACCTTTATTAATAGACGGTCAAACTATTAAAAAGTTGCACTGTTGCAGTTACAGTCTACTTTCTGGTCAAACAAAAGTCATGTATCCCGCACACATTTTCTATAAGGGTAAATCTTTCATTCTCCACTTAAAAAGCATAAAAAAATTCTAACAATCACAAGCCTCTTAAAAAGTATAAAAAAATAATCTAACAAACACAAGCCTTTGCACATGAGGTGAATGCTCGTCATTTCAAACCCACACAAACACAAGAGAGAAGATAAAGAGACAAAGATGATCAACATTTGCATCAACAAGTTTAATGTGGTGAGGAGAGAATTTTTTCTTTGTTCTTAGATTATGAGAAAAAAAATTTATACTCCATCCGTCTCACTTGAAGTTGCACACTTTCCGTTTCGGTATGTCCCAAAACAATTTGCACACTCTTAAAAAGTAAACATACCTCACAATCTCCACCCTCACAATACACTTTTATTTACCATTTGTCATTACTATATCAGAAAAATTAAAAACCCATTTAACTAAACTTAATTAACTAAATTAATTAACAACCCATTAAAATTGTTAAGCTACTTAACCCAGCACAAGCCCATTACCCATTATCTAATCAATTTCAACACAATCAACCACATTCGCAACCCCCCAAACCCTAGTCTCTCTTTCACTCTCTAGATTATTCCGCCGCTTAATCCTCCCTCTCACTTCAACGATCTAAGATCGTCGATCTAACTCCCTCTTTGACGAACCCTCTCTTTCGCGATCTTCGATCTATATTTTCGTGGAGGATTTCCCGGTTTCTGAGCCTGTGGTACCAGATTTCGAGGACTCTTTTGTTCTTGAAACCTAGATGATAATGGAGATCATCATCTGTTTGAGGATAAGGAACCATATTCGGAGAAGAATTATGAGATTTTCTCCCTGTTCAGGAGGATCTCGATGCTTCTGTCCCTATGATCAATGATTAGGTTGATACAAAGGAGGAGAGGAGGCATTTCATGCAATCTCTTGCTCTTTGATTTCCAACCATTTTGAAAGTTAACCTTCTTCTCCTTTTTGTTATAGCAAACTGAAATTTTAGAAACCCAATGATGAAATTTGTTGACGGTTTCTGAGCCCAGTTACTCTTCAATCTGTGCATATTTTATTGGATTATTATAAAACCCATATTTTGTTGAAATATGTTGAGGGTTTCTAGATGTTTTGCTTTAATTTCTGGTCCAGTATGATTATTATGAACAAAATCAACAGTTTAATCACCAATGTGTTCTTAGGGTTTAGGGTTAATTGTAAGGATGCATTTTGGAGACTTTCTGTGTTTGATTGTGGCCCTAATTCAATTTGGTTTATAAGATGACTTGTGTGATGATATTTTAAACCAGATGATGGATTTCAGTTCTGATGCTTAAATTGGTTGGTTATGTGAATGTGCCCCTGAAGTTGTTTGGTTTATGTTGTTGGCTTGTGTGCTGATCTTTTAAACTAAATGATGACTATTGTGATGATAGTTTAAATTTTGCCCCTTAATCTAATTGGTTTAAGATGATGGCTCGTGTGCTGATTGTTTAATTTAAATGCATGAGTTTTGTAGTGATAATTTAAATCTGCCTCAACAAACTGTTTGGTTATGGTTGATGGCTTGTGTAGGGGTTATTTAAACTAAATGATGACTTTTGTGCTGATAGTTTAAATTTGTCCCTTTAATCTGATTGGTTTAAGATGATGGCTTGTGTGCTGATTGTTTAATCTAAATGCATAACTTTTATGGTGATAGTTTAACTCAGTCCCTACAAACTGTTTGGTTATGGTTGATGGCTTGTGTAGGGATTATTAAACTAAATGATGACTTTTGTGCTGATAGTTTAAATTTTGCCCCTTAATCTAATTAGTTTAAGATAATAACTTGTTTACTGATTGTTTAATCTAAAAGATGACTTTTGTGGTGATATTTCAAATTTGCCCCTACAAACTGTTTGGTTATGGATGATGGCTTATGTGCTTACTGTTTAAACTAGAAGATGACTTGTGCGTTGACTGTAAGATAGTGAATCCAGTGACAAATTTTTTCCGAGGGTTGGGGTGTGAAATGAAAGATAATTTCTTAAACTGACTTGAATTACATGAAGTACAAAATTCAAATCTTATGTTTACAGCCTAAGTAAAATGTACACATATATTGTGTTTATGCTGTAAACACAAGACATACTGAAAATCTAGCCTCACCCCTACCTAAACATAACCTAATTTTGTCATAAGCCCACCTATGTCATATGTTCCTCCAGCCTGTTCATGAGCAATCAAGTGCTCAATCCCTTCTCTCACCACCTCCTCATCCACTTCTAGAATTGTTGCCAGAGTTCTTTCCCTAATTAATGCTGCTTTAGCCATGTGTGGCAATTTGTAGTTGTTGTACCCCTTTAGCTTCATAACTTCAATCATGCAAGCCTGTAAACTTAAGAACACATTGTTAAGTTTACTGATTTCTAGTTCTTCAAAAGATTTAAGAATATTGTTCACCAACTGATCAACAGTATATGAGGGAGTGTCCACTTGCAATGAATGTATTGCTCTAAAATACCCCAAGTTTTTGTGTCTGGTGAGTTAGGTGGCTGGCCAATCAGTTGAATTTCAAACCCTTCTAATGATGCAACCAATATGATTTCTGGATCATAATTACTGATGTGTGGCTTTGCATTGTCTTGTTGGATGTTTGCTTGCACCTACTGGCCATTTTGCTTTAATTGCTGATATAATTTGCTTACATGAATGCATTAATAGTTGAAATAATAAATGAAAGGTGATAGTAATGTCACCAATGTGTTCTGATAGTTTTTATAAGTTGTTAGGATGCATTTAGGAGGCTTACTATGTGTTTAAACTAGGTGATGACTTATGTTCTGATAGTTTAAATACACACCTGATACAACAGACAGTCCTTGATGACTTGTTTAGTTATTGACTCTATTGACTTAGTGATTAATGTGCCCCTTGATATGTTTCTGCTATTTCATTGAGCTGGTTCCTGTTTTGTGAATGAAAAGATACCAATCTTTCCATCGAACACTATATCACCATCATTTGAGTGTTGTGGTCTTGCAACTGCACACATAAACATCACATTTGGAATGTATCTCTTGCTTTCAAATGACCTGTATGGGTCTTCTTCCTCTGCCACTTTGTAGGCCCTCTCAGTGGTTCTTTGCATGTAAAACCATTTCTCATCAATGTGAATGACATTATGCATGGTTTTCGTACCTGATTTTGTTTGTTTGCCTGTCCAAATACAAAGAACCAAAGCATTTGCAGCATCTTTGCTTCTATTAGAACAAGTTTTATGGCATTAGTATGGAGTTTGATCACACCAGATTTGACCCACCTTCCAACCTTACTCTCGCTCACATTTAACTCTTTGGCTAGCCTTCTTATGGTGCCCCTTTTTACAAATAGTATGCTCTTCACAGATCTACATTAAGTTCAACTCGTACCCTTCCAACACCTTCTCCTTTTGGCTTGAATGTAACAGGAACACCTTCTAACATTTGTTGCTTTGCAAACTGCCAAATGTATTGAATGGTCCGCTAACTAACTCCAAACGATGCAGCCACTTCCTTGATCTTGTCGTTATGCACAACTCGATTTGTGCTGTTAGCAATGAGGAATTGTGCAATCAAGATTTGGTCCGATGGAGCAAGATTATGCCCCTTTTTGTGTTTGTCATTTTGATGTTTGTATTTATGAGTATCTAATGAGCAGGTTTGAGGCGTTGAATGTGGTGTGTGTAGTTTTAGTTGGTTATTTATTGTGATTTAGGAGGGACTACAAATTTAGGAAAGGAAAATTTGATTTGTAATTTTGGTTTACTTAGCCTGTAAACAGTTTATTTGTAATGATTCATGGAGGGAAATTGTTTCTTGTTTTTTGTTTGAGGAGTTTTTTTGTATTTTTCACTTCTATTAATGTTTTTTTCCCTGCCTTATTTACTGTTCACAAAAAAGTTGGAGGGGGGAAAGGACGAAAAGATGAACCCTTTAATCCCTCCTTCCATTTTCAGCTAATAAAGCAAAAACAATCTTTGAAAAGTCAACTAAAAAACAAAAAAAATAATTTTTCTTAATATGAGCGCACCCTTAGATGTGCAACTTAAAGTGGGAAGAAAGGAGTATGTATTATAATATTCCTAAAAATATATTTAACATCTATGTTTCATTTTTTTTAACCATCCACACATTTATTATTACTATATTATTAACTAACAAATGCCCCTTGAATAATAAAGGAAGAGCATTCCTATTTTTAAGGTGCCTACGTGTCTTCCCCACAATGCTCCTCTAAAAAAACACTCGTCAAGTTATTGAATTTCTGAGTTCTTTTTCATTCTTTCCTTTTTCTTTTACAGTGTAAGGACCCATGAGATTCTCTGTTACATTTGGTGTTACATTTTGTGTTTCACTACATTCACCAACCGACACGTGTATGGTATAAGGTCACAAATTCACATATGTCCCTAGTGAATTGGGTATAATAGAGGATGAAACACCTACTGTAATAGAGAATTCGGATTGGTGTAAGGAGGGTTGACATGATTTGTTATTCACGGTTCTCTCTAAAGACGCAACCGCTTAATATTTTCCTCTTCAAATCATCAAGATGTGCTAATTTTCTCCATGACAAGCCCTTCCTTTTTGCACTGATTTCGCGATTTTGAAAAATCACGTGATCTTCAATGAAATCCAAATCGGGATGAATCCGATGGAGATGATGAATCCAAATAATATGGACTTTCGATTTCTGCTCTAATCCCCTCCTTGAATGCGATGACCTCTATCTCGGTTTTCGACCAAATAATATGCATTTTCTTATTTCACGAGATTGCAGGTGTAATAAATTGTGTCAACCATTCTCTCGCTCAACCATCGTCTTCCAGTGACAATTTAAAGTTGAATAGACAACGGACAATCTCTCTCCCTCGCACATCGTCTTCTAGCAGAAATTTTGTAGGTGAATCGACACTAAAAAATCTCTCTCGTCCATTATCTTCCACTCTCACCCATCGTCTTCCAACAGAAATTTGATGGTGAATGGACATCGAACAATATTTGCAAGTAAGTTGAATGTGTTGTCGTCTTTCTCTAATCCCTACTTACAATTAAAAGAGGAACGACGTCCGAGTCTTCCGCAAAGACACGCGTCTCCTTGATTTTTTTTCCTCATACTTTATTCATTTTGGAAGGGGGAAAACATCCATAGTGCAAACTTCGGTTGAGAAATAGCGAAGGTGCAGTTTCTTTTTATTTCGATGACTCAACATCATTCTGGATTCCTATTGCTTTTCCCACAGAAATTATAGCAAGAATCGGCAATGAATGGTTTTCACAATTATAGTTTGTCTGCCATGAGGTATTTGAGTTTAATGTAACATTAATCACCAGCCAGAGGCGAAGAAGATCTTCCTTTAGCTTTGGAAGGGTTATGTTGGCTCTGGCATTGCCAAGGGTGCGAATGCCGGTAGCATTGCAGATGGCGAGATAACTTTTGGAAATATAGGTACTATAACCAAAGTTTTGGTGAATGTGAGTTTAAATGAAATTCAGCAACTTACAAAATTATCAGTGGCCCTCAAATTTGTCCAAAAATCAGTTTAAGGGCCTTTTCATCTAAAAGCCGAGTTGCTGCGAAAAAAGAAGTGCTTTTAACTGTTTTATGGTTGACCTGCTTCTTCGTGCTGAATGGTAATTATGTGGGATGATTTGTTTTCATTGATAAATTCCAATATGTTAATCCTTTCACATTTTAACTGAAGTGCAAGTTTTGTTAGAAAAATAAAAACTATGCTACTGTCTCAGCATTTTATCATTAGTAGCTAAACTAGTTTTATTTTATGTTGAAAAGGTTTCATGCAATACAACCTTTAGTTAGTTTTATTAACTGCGATGTGTGTGAGGACATCATGTTTCAGAAAATTTCCTTGTGGTTATGCTTGGAGTTTGAGAGTGCTTGATGCATTATTTTCAAAATAGAATTAGCTTTACACGCTATATCTAAAGAATTATCACATTGTCCTACCATAGTAACATGTCCCTCATGCATTTGACATGGTTTTGAACTGAGAGATGTGCAAATACGTTCTGAGGCTGTTAGAAATTCATAGACAGATAGGGATGGTTGAATAAAACACGATGCTTGGAGTGTTTAATGATCACCTAAAAGCCCGTTTATTGTGTGAAACCTTAAAATTCTTTCTGTTGGCTTATTGATTATAAGCAGCATGGAGAAAAGAGAAGAAAAGCATGAATCAAGATATTGATCTCATGATTAGATTGTCATGCAATTTTGCCAACTTTAGAAACATCTCATTTGTTTTGTCCATTGATCTGACTTTTACATAAAAATGTAATTTGCAGCATATTTTTCTTCTTTTACTCTTCTTACATCTTGAAATTATGACATTACTTTCAATTGACTTAGGTCGGAAATAAGTGGGGTGAGTACCTTTCTACAAGAAAATAGATTGTACATTTATAATTAGGTTCTGGACATATTTTGTGGTTTTTACATATTCTGAATACATTTTCTACTCATTAGAAGATCATTATATTACCTGCAAGATTTTTTAGTGGCTTTTACCTATTTTTGGCAAACTACCAAATAATATTAATCATTCATTCAATAAATCATATATTTCATTTTGTTTAATTTTTCACATCAAAAGTATTGCTAGCTACTACTTGGTCGACACGATACTTATATATGTCTTTCTGTGCGTGGGACTCTCCTGAAAAATAACTTAACATTTGATTTAGAAATAAGTGCATTAAATGTTTTTAAGTTGGACATCCAATATGATTTCTAGGATATTTACATTACTTATTTTGTCTCATTATCATATCTCAATTGTTTTTCTTGATGACATTCCACTTGGTAATATTATTCTTTCTAAAATAATAATCATTGTATTTAAATAACCATCAGGTTTCAAGCATAGATTGAAATTGAATATTTTTTGCTATTCTATAAATTGGAAGAATATATCTTCAGTCTTGAACAATCATTTGACCGAATTTGTTGCTCATTTGAATTGCTTCAAATTGGAAGAAAAACGACATTGCTATGTTTTAATGATACTGACATAGCTATGTTGTTTTTCTTCAAATATTTGACACATATCGATTGATAGCAGGATGTACAATCTACTTGCTTTTAGTTTTGTAGTATTTGTTGCTACTAACTAATGAGGAAATGGTATGAATTGGTTTACTTGAGTTAATTTTGGACTTAAATCATTTTTGGTCCCAAAAAAAGTTAAAAATTCAATTTAGTCCCGTAACTTTGGAATTGGTCCAAATTTAGTCCATTTTTTCGCTGTCGGTGATCAATTTGGCCGGAAAATTGCATATACTGGCCGCCAGACTCATTTTTTCATCTAATTTTTAAATATCTGGTATCGGTAAGTGATTTTGAAGTAAAAATAACATTAATAATTTAAAAATTAAAAGAAAGAGGATTTTTTTATTTTTTCTCGTTTCTCATCACCTCGTTGGTGCCACATATTAAAAATTTTGTTAGAAAAATGAGTCATGTGAATGATACATGCAATTTTCCAGTTAAATTGGTCACTATCGGAAAGAAAATGGACTAAATCTGAACCAATTTCAAAGTTACAAGACTAAATTGAATTTTTAACTTTTTTTGGGACAAAAATTGTTCAAATGAAGAGTTACGGGACAAAAATGATTTTAGCCCGTTAATTTTGATTTGTCTAAATTTATTGGAGTGTAAGTGAAGATATAATCAGGGGGCATACCTAGGAGGTGCAAGTGGGCTCACCCTACCCCCAACAAATATTTGGACTTTATTATATGTAATATTTTGTGATATATATGAACGTAAAGCAACCACACCTACAAATTAATTCTCCATGTCTGCAACTGGGATGAGAATGAAATCAACCATTGTGGTTTGTTTCAGTGGAATGATAGTGCTATAGAGAAGTTACGAAGCAGTTAGTTATACAAGATCACTAAGTGTATTATTACCCGGTCCAATATTTGAAAGGGTCCGGGGGTGGGGGAAAAGAAAATTAAAAAATTAGGCCGCTTATAATAATAATATTTTATTATTTTAAAAATACTTTTAAGAAAATTAAATATGAATTTCGGACTATGTTTCAATGGGCATCAAAGTGATAGGTCCATCACATCATTAATTAATATATAAAAAAATTATTGTTATTTGTGTTAAGGAAAAATCGATCCCGCCTCCCACCTGTACCTGCCTAATCTTTTTGCTGCTGAAATTCACCACTTGAGGACCACTTAAGCTACGTCGATTTATGTTATGCTTAGCATATATTATATATATATATATATACAAAAATACAAATTTATATAAAAAATTAAAAAAAAAAAAGAAAAAAAAATCCGAAGCCCTCACTGGCGGGGGTTGCACGGGTACACATCTAATCTTAATAATGGCTACATCTTATAAAATTCATTAAATGCTTTTAAATGTTCGCAATAAACTATGTTGACCATTGCATGTTTGAGGTGTATGCACTATATATAACAAGTTTTTGGTCAGAAAGTGTGACAACAAATTCATCATATTTTATTCTTCTTATAGATATGGTTTGGCATAAGGAGAAGGTTAACAATATTTTTTACTATTTTATATTCATATATTGTTGGGTTACAAATTATATTCGTTAATTCGTGCTCCTAACATTAGCTAGAGGTCTCTTATATCTTAATTGCTCAAGTAAATCCTTCAGGACATTGTTCATATAACGCCTTCACTTTCTACCATATAATATAAAATTTCTCAAAATTCCAACAGGTACCCTACAAAAAAAATTGTAATACCACTTTAGATTACCAGTTCCATGGTAAATTTACAAATTTATCTTCGTCTTCTCACAAGTCGACATATGATTGGAATAACAATACTCATACGTGAGGGCTTGTGTTTATAGAAGAAGACTTTAATTTAATTCAATTTTTTTATTTTATTTTGAAGGTTGATTTGAGTAGAGAAAGATATATTTATTTACCATATAAAAAATGCTTGCAAAGCATGCAACTCTCATTTGGCTAGAAAACTAGAAGATAGTTGCCACAGCGCAACTTTCAATAGTTAGCTGCCTATTAGTGAAGATTGATACTTTATATGCCTTAGTCCAAAAAGACATATAATTTGGCGGTCTATTAGTAATTTTCCCACGTTGAAAATACAATTTAACTTTGAAAAAACATGATATCAAAAATCGCATGCTGGAATATAATGTTGGAATTTGATATGTTTTTCTCTCATGTCGGTTAAAAAATATTTTTTTAAAAAGAAAAATCAATTGCAAACCCCCCTAAATATGTGAGGGTGGATTGTTTGATTTTATTTATTTATAATTATTTTTTTGAACGAGACTCTTGTTAATCAATGTAAATCGTCCAGTTCAAGATTCTCAATCCAATCAGAAAAACCAGGTGCTATCCAAACTATTAGATTGCCTGAAGAAAAAAGAAAAAACGAGCAAGTTATGTGCCAAGAAGTTGGCTCTTCGAGATGTATGCTCTGCTAAAAAAATAATTAGATAGCATCAAACGGACCCAGGCATAAGCGAACTTGACGATCGGAGCAGAAAACCGATGGAGAATGACCAAGAAAGATCGAAAAAAGACGTACGCGACGAAGTCTCACGCTAAAATCATATCGGAGAGGCGTGGTGGATCTTTCATTATTTCGGAAACTGAAAAGAGAAACAATAAAACAAAAATTAAAGATAAAACCTTCCCCATCCTCCCATGAAGATGAGGGAAGAAGGCGGCGACGACTAGATTTTTAGATTATTGCTCACAATTTTGCCTTCTTTTTTTGGGGCAAAAACCACCATCATGGTGGGGTGGGGGGGGGGGGGGGGGGGGGAATTAAGGCATATCCCCTACCTGTATATTAAAATATCACAAAGTCTTAAGAAATACATCTAGAAATCTAGGCACATCATTTATCAAGCCTATTTAGGGAATCGAAAGTTCGGAAGGCTTAAACCATCCATAGATACAAAACCTCTAAGACTATTACATTCATGCAAGCTGAAAAATTCAGCACTGGACCGTCTTTTCACCGCCAAGTTGGCCAGATGATAGGCAATTTTATTCCCTTCTCGGTGTATATGTATATGAGTTACTCTCATCTCCATCCCCTGCGAAAGTCTCAAAAATTCTGATGTTAAGGCTTGAAGGGTCCAATGACCCTTACCTTTCTTGCTCAACAAATAGTATAAAATAAACAAATCAATTTCAAGCCACACCGAGTTGATTTCCAATCTAACACACATTTTTAGCCTTGAATTATAGCACTGAACTCAGCAGTCAGTGTATCAATATTGCCCAAAAAATTGTAGAATCCAACAACAAATTTTGCTCGCGAATCTCTTAGAATCCCCCCTGCCCCGGATAAACCGGGGTTTCCTTTCGATGCCCCATTAGTATTTAATTTAAAAAAGACATCATTTGGAGGTTTCCAGCGACCCATAACGATTTTTTTTTTCTCCTTTTGAATCATCACATGGATCTTTCAATTCCCAGCCAAATGCTAAAATCCTCTCCAAAATCCAAAATGGAATAAAATTAGCGTTAGAGATTGCTCTCGGCTTATTCACTACCTGCTTTTGGATTTGAGAAGCTAATGGCATTTGACCTTGGAACTTTGAAAGATTCCTCGCACACTAAATATGCCAAAAAATAAGAAAAGAAAGGACAACACAAATGTGTTCTTGGCTTTGTTTTTTGACAAACCAAATTCGAATCAGATTTTTAACTGTTGTGTTAGAAGGAATCTGTATCTGGAACAGATTAGCAAAGAAGCTCCAGACCAGCCAAGAGATGGGACAATGGATAAAAGTGTGATTGGTCTCCTCACAAGAGTTATGACACAAGTGACACCAAGAAATGACCTCAAATCCCTTTATTCTGAGGTTGTCATCAAGGGCTAAGAAATTATTAACTAACCTCCAAAGAAAAATAGATAGAGAGTTTGTGAGAGATTTTGGCCACATCATCGACTGCCAAGCAGCTGGTGGCTTGGTCAGCCTCAGGGAATTCCAAGAAGAATGAAATGTAAAGAGACCACTAGGAGATAGTTTCCAAATAGGAATGCCATTAGAATCATCAATAATACACAGATTACTAAAGGAATCAATCACTTCAGCAGGCAACAAACAGTGCAAAACAGATATGTTCTAATCCCCATTACACCAATATGTGTTAACTTTGTCATAATAATTAAATACACCCACATATTGGCATAATGGAGAGGTAGGGCACCTATTGTCAAACCAAAAAGAAATATTTCCTCTGCCAATTCGCCAAATTTTTTAGTTGGATTTTCAAGAGCCTTTTCCGAAAAATGAGATTGATTGGGTCCAACATTAGCATTAAAATGGTGCTTATCCTTTAAGTATTTATCTTTCAGAAAGGAACACCATAAAGCATTAGAGGTTCTTAACTTCCACCAAGCATAAACAACAAATGCTTTGTTCACATCAAACAAGTTTCTAACCCCTAAACCCCCTTCTTTTTTAGGGTAGCAAAGTCTTTCCCAATCAATCTAATGGATTTACCTATGTTCACTGTTTGAGCCCCACCAAAAACTATTTAAGCATCTGTGGGATCTGTCAATAACAGATTTAGTAGCTCCCACCGCTCTCAAAGTGTACATGGGGGTGGAGGTTAGGATGCTTTTAATAACCTCTAATCTACCACCCATGCTTAGGAAAAGCTTATCCCATCCCAAAAGCCTATTACTGATTTTTTCAAATAATTCTTGAAAAAGAGAGTTTTTTTACTCTACCTTTAAATTAAGGAACTCCCAGATATTTGAAAGGTAGTTTTTCTTCAATAAAATTAGAAATTTTCAAAATTCTACTCCTCTTATATCTAGAAGTGTTTTTACAGAAAATAACAGTACTTTTAGAATAGTTAACTTTTTGCCCAAAAGCTCTTTCAAACTGAGATAAAAAGCTAATCAATTTCTTGAAAGCATCAATTTTGGTAGAAGTAAACACCACAGTATCATCAGCAAAGGATAGAGAAGTAATTATCATACCTTTCTTATGAAATCTCAAATCTGGGAAGATGTCAAAAAGCTCTATCAAACCACAAGTTAGCACATTAGAAAAAATAGCAAACAATGTAGGGGATAATGGATCACCCTGCCTAATGCCCCTACTAGAATTGAAAAATCCAGAAAGAGAACCATTGATAAGCAATGAAAACCAAGAGTTATTGATAGCATGAGCAATATAAGTAACAAACAGATCTGGAAAGCCAAGCAATCTTAGAATTTTAAAGAGGACAGACCACTCTACTCTATCATATGTTTTTTGCAAGTCAATTTTGAGGATCTTTCTGCCATTTTTATTTTTTGTATTAAGATCATGCACTATTTACTAACCATCTTAGTTCAGATTTTATTTATCACATTGCAAAGGCTTATGGGCCTAAAATCTGCCCAAACTTGAGGCTTATTCTTCTTAGAGATGAGTGCTATAGATGTACATGTAAAGCTTCTAGGCATTGGAATCCCCAAAAAAGAACTCTTTAGAAGATTCCATTAAGTCATCTTTAACAACATCCCAATAGAATTGAAAGAATAGGGCAGAAAAGCCATCAGGCCCAACCATGCTATCCTTATCAATGGAAAAAACAACCTCATGTAACTCCTTTTCAGTGGGCACATTACACATTTTAGCAGCATCTTCAGCTTTAACCAAAGGCTTGGTGGTACTAAAATTTGCACTCTCCGAATTCCCCCCTTCAGAGGAGAACATGCTTTGGAAGAAATCACAAGCAGTTTTACTAATCAGGGCAGGATCCTTAATGATATTACCATCAACTTCTATCTCATTTATCCTATTTTTAAATCTTTTCATTTTAATTAAGGCATGGAAATAGGCTATATTTTTCTCCCCTTCCTTCAACCATTTGCAGGTTGTTTTTTGTTTCCAAAATGATTCTTCCATAGCCAAAGCAAGGGATAATTCAGCTTGCTTTTGCTTAAGAGTTATCAATTGGGAGTCTGTAGGGTCCACTGCCTCCTCTTGATGAATAAGAGTTTGCTCTGCTTGTTGGACCCTATCAAAAATATTCCTAAAGACATCCTTATTCCAACTCTTTAGACAATTTTTAAGTCTAAAAAGCTTCTGCTGCACTTTGATCATACCTCTTTGAGATACAGGAGAATTCCAAGAATTCTTCGCTATTTCCAAGAAGGTATGATGTTTAGTCCATGCATTCAGGAATTTAAAAGAAGGCTTAGATTTGAAGGTATCAGAGGTAAGGCTAATTAATAGAGGACAATGATCTGAAGGCCCTTTAACAAGATGCTTGACTTCCAATTTTATAAATAAATCTAATAAACTGGAAGATACTAAAGCCCTATCTAGCCTCTCAAATACATGGTTGGCATGCCATGTAAATGGAAGGCCAGAAAACCCAGCATCTTCCAGAGCACAGTCACTGATCATGCTGTTAAACTCATCCATAGATCTTATTTTAAGAGCGCCCCTCCCTTTTTCTCTTCAGCAGAACTTATAGTATGAAAACCACCACACACAAGCCAAGGATCAGAGGTATGGGAATAAGATCTAATATCATTCCACAAATCTATTCTACCTTTCCTAGAGCACAAAGCATAGACAAAATAGCAAAACAATTTAAAGCTCAATACAGGATTGCACACTTCAGTATCTATCATCTGATCAGAAGAGAAATTCACATGCAGAGTAATGGGATCATTCCACAAAATCCAGATTTTCCCATTAGCATTAGGTTCCACATGTTGGAAACCTAATGTATGGACAAGAAAAGGATCTACAACAACAATTTTAGTCTCCAAGATACCAAGAACATCATTTTTTTTTTTTCTTTTTGATTAAGCTCTTCAAATTATTTCTAGTTTTCATATTACCTAATCCCATAACATTCTAACTAATAACTATCATTGAGAAGGGTTAGAGGTACCTTTAGTAAAGATTGTCCCTCTCCTTGTTTACATTACAAGGGGAACATCTCCTTGCTTCTTTTTCTTTTTGTGTTTTTTCTTACCATTTATTTTCTTGTTTCTGCTGTCATTTCCTCTCCCCATGAAGCAGTGCCTCTGTCCTCAGCTTCTTCCTCAACCAGCAGCCCATGCAGGGGAGACATTTGGGGAATGGAGTTAGTTTCATTGTCATTATTATTTAATCCATCTTAAAAAATATCAGTATCATCATCCACATTAATATCCAATTTAGAAAAAAGAATTTTCATGGATTTGGAAGTCCTCCACATGTTCATACATGACAGGTTTAGACTTAGATCCCTCAGCCCTTTCTCTACAGTTCTTCTTTTTATTCAAATTAAATAGCAAGGAATCATTTTGCAAGGAAGCGATATGGGTGGTGGCAACACCTTTCCCTTTATCAACTCTCTTAGAAATCATTTCATCAGTAACAGGGTCATCCTCAACCACCCCTTTCTCTCCAAGGTTCCTATCCTCCTAATGTTGGTCATTAGCTTTAGGATCATCATTGGGATTATCTATTTCTTTAGGAACCCAGTGTTTTTCAGGCAACTTAGGTTGAGCTACTTTGTGGACAGTAGATTTATCAGCTAGCTTTTTTTGTATTCCTCATTAAAACACTCACTGGCCACATGCCCTAAATGCTGGCATTTAAAGCAATAGTTAGGATTTCTATCAAATAAAACCTTATGAGTTATTAAGCTATCCCCACAGCCTATGAAAATCTCATCAGCTCGAGGCTTAGTAAGATCCAGCTCAATACAAACCCTAGCCACACTAGGCCGAGTTATATCAGCCGTAGCCTCATCTATTCGAAGAGGCTGGCCAAGCAGAGAAGCAATCCTAAATAGGGTTTTTTTTGTCAAACAAATGGATTGGGAGCTCAGGAAAAGAAACCCAAACAGGCACTATAGCAGATTCAATCTTAGTGTCAAAATCCTTTGTCCATATAAAACCCCTCATCGGATAACCCCCAACATGAATTATCTATTTTGCCCAAAATCGTTGAAATTCATCTTCATTGTTAAATTTTATCATAACATGTTTAATATTAATAGAGCCAATGAAAACAGATCCGATAAAACCAAAGCCAGAAAGATTTGCTTGAATAGTCTTAAAAGGAGGGCTTCTGTGAGAAGACTTACCGATCAGCACAAACTTGCACTGCATGGCTAGTAGACCTGTCTCAGATTCAGTGAACTGGACTATCGGAGTGCCTCGATAAATTCCAGTAGATCCAAAGCCCTCCGTCGAGCTTGGATCGAACAACTTCTTTGTGGATCTACCTTCCAACCTTTCAGCCGCAGATTTCCCTTAAGCAATACTCAGAAAAGAAACCGATTTAGATATCAGATCTAGAGGTTTGTTAGTCGGGGAGGGGTGGGAAGATGGATCTTTAGAAGGGAGAGAGGGGAAATCTCCTCCCTCGACGGCAGACGGAGAGAGATGCTCTTCGTCGCCGCCATCGGAGAGAGGTGTCGAAAGGGGTTGCAGAAGCAGTCGGCGGCGGGTTAGGGTTTCAAGCGTTTAGAGAGAGAAAGTTAGAGAGAAGGCAGAGCATTTTTTAAAAGCCAATTTTGCCATTTATTTATAATTTTTATGTTGGCATTTAGGTTTTTTTTTTTTTTTTTGTTAAGGGTCTTAAAACTTGATTAGTGTTTTTCTTTATCTAGATTATGCAAAATATTCATGTTTGAACTAATATGTGCTTTATTATGATGCAATACATCCCCCATCCCAAATTCTACCATATTCCACAAATTACAACTAACCTTTTTTTAATTATTAACCTAATAAACCAATCATTATTTATATTATTTTTTACAACATTATACTATAAACCTACTAACCCGACACTTTTTAATAATCACGTATTAATGTAATACTCCCTCTGTTTCATAAAGAATGTCATTTTAGCTATTTTTGGAGAAATTAAGGATTGATATTTAATTGGTATGTTTTGTGAAATAAGAAAATAATCAACTAATTAAGTAGGTTGTTTAAGATAATATTGGAAGAATTGTAGTTTTTTTGGTAAAGTGACACTTATTGTGAAATTTTTCAGAGTGTCTAAAATGACATTATTTATGAAACGGAGGGAGTAATATAAAGTATCACGCTCCAATCTATTGATTTTAATCATTCTCTATATCACATTTTACAATATAATAATATAAACTCACTAACTCAACAACTATTTAACAATTACCTATCATTTCTTATTATATAATGATAAAAAAATATCATCCACAAACGCATTCATTTAACATCTTTTTTCTTACTCTATCTCAATACAAATATACTTTTTGAATGACACATCTCCTAATCGGATATGTCCATTCCTGTCCAAACATGAATTAGGAATTTAGGATTCAGTGCACTTACTGCACCTGTGTAGTTAAAAACAAGTGGAAATGGTGTGCAGTGGCCTGTCAGAGGCTCACTACCCACTTTTCTACTTGTTTAACTTGTATCTTGACAAAATAGCCACATTTACGCGTACTCCCTATCTTGCCCTTGCTTTATGTTGAGGGTTTTTAATATGATTAACTGTGAGTGAAGGTGTTATACGATCGTTTAGCTTATCGTATAACACTGATATAATAGTCATGTTATTCTCGTTGATAAATATTGGGTACTCGATATATTATATATCGTGTACCCATCTCGTTTTCCTCGTTTAGCAATAATGTACTATCGGGTACCTGATATATTACATATCGTGTACCTGTCCAAAAGAATATCGTGTAGCCATCTCGTTTTTTCATTGTTTGATATTAGTCGTGTACCTGCCCAAAAAAAATATCGTGTACCCTTCTCGTTTTCATCGTTTAATATTAATCGTGTACTGGGTCAATTTAATATCGTGTAGACATCTCGTTAACTTGTTATATATCGTGGACATATCATTTTTGACCGTTTTACCCTCTCTGTTAGTAAATTCGTACACCCAAATAATGAGCCCCATTTCCACAATGTCATATTGTTTAGAAATTTTATCTCGTATTTGACCTCAATCACCTCACCTAAACGATCATGTTCTCCCAAATCTAAAGAAAAATAACATATTGTGTATAGGCTCCACCTTTCGTGTTGATCAATGGTTGACGAGGACCAAATATGTGAGTCTTCTGTAGTGGAGGCAAATGTCGCCGTTGGAGATTCACCAAACGATGCTGCCGGAGATGGTACCCGGATCTTGGAAAACCAAGACGCCCCTTATTCAGTCCTAGGTTCTACCGGCCATGGAGAAGAGGTAAGCTTACTCAAACTTTGCCCAATTTGAATTTTGCTTTGAATTGGTAAGGGTTTGTTACCTTTCAATTTTGGATGTTGTACACGATATTTATGTTGATGTCTCATTACCTGTACACGATTGGACAACGAGAACATATACATGAACACGATTATTTTTGGATGTTGTACTACACGATAAGAAATATGACATACACAAAGTAACACGATAAATTAGGTTAACTACACGATAGTTTTTTACACCTGTATATTTGATCATAAACGAGGAAACTTTGATGCGTTTGTTCTTTATCGTGCAGACGAGGAAAATGTAATCGTGTTTACGAATAATAGTATCATATTTTAGAATAAATCATATATGATCAGTTTTATTATATACACGAGAAAAAAAGTTCATTTGCACGATAATATTTGTTTGGGTACACGTTGCATTGATGAATTTATATCGTATACCCCATATTTTCTTTATAGTGTATACAATATAAACCTAATGATTACTTCGTGTACAATATTTGATTAATATCATGTATATGTTAATTTATTAGTCTTTTAATTCTATTTATTCTTTGAATAAAATAATAAGAAATATGATGTACACGATAACAACACGATAAATTAGGTCGGTTTGTTATTCCATTACTAATTCTCCGTTCGCTCTCAATTTAGTTATACATACTCCTACTACATCACAACAGGAAATCTTGCAACACTAAAGAAACGCGGTCCCCGACTAAAGTCAAAATCTTTCCGAACAAACAAATACTAAGTCTTAAATCTCGGTACAAAATTTAGAAAATTGATAATAACCAACTTAGATTATGGTAACCAATAGTTGTTGTAGACACTTATGATTCGTCACTTCATTAGAGACTTTGCTGCATCACCTGATAAATGATATTCGGATCAAATAATGGAAGAATAAAACGTGTTATAGTAATTCATGCAATTACAGGTCACAAACCTTCCTTAATCATTCGGGTACGATGGGAATGTTCAGGTCTATTGGGCTGCTCCGGTTTAGTGCTACTAGGTGGTGAGGACATTTTTCATAGTATAATCTTTCGATTTGCACACACTGCACCTTCTCTGTTTTCATGTGCCAGGTGCAGACTCCCCATCTGCATCACTCGTGGAAGGGGGCGGGGAGGGACACACACCTAAAAATATTATGACCTTCACCTTTGCATTGACCGCACACCTGGGGCTTACGCCGAGTAGAAGACTCGGCCCCTGAGGGATAAAACTTTTCCTTAGGGCGACCTACTTGTCGAGGGTTCTCGGGGACTCACATGGCTTATCTTTAACATTTTTGGCACATTCCACTGACTTGTGTCAGGCACTGGGTAAACCAAGTCACCCCACATATTTCGGAGGTTTTGTAGCTTGTAACAGTCAACAACATAGGCATTTTGGTCATGCCACACCTTTCTGTTTCCAAATTCGTGAGAAATCTAACCATGAATCTTAGTACAATACATAAATATTACGAGGGAAATATTTAATACCAACTTGCAAACCTAATTGTAGCCGTAGCGTGTGTACAAGGGAACAAATTGTGGTCAAACATCTTGCATGAATATGAATTTTTTTTTTTTTTTGTCAAATTCACAACAAAGACCATTTTATCGTCCACTACCTTGAAGACCCATGCCTCAAGGTTCATAACCGTAAACTTAGAACTCACTTGAACATTCTTCAAGAGTCTGGCAATAACATCTTCAATAAGTGGGCCGATCATAGCAAGTGCGGCAATTCGTCTCTCAACAAACCACTTCTCGATGATACTCCTAATAACCTCGAGGATTGTGCAAAAAGGTAACTGTCAGGCCCACAGGATCTAGCTGTTGAAGCTCTCGACAATGTTTGAATTCATCACATCAAATCTTCGTACATGACACATCGAGCGAGCCCAACGCTTATAACCTTTAAGAGTCAGATTTTGGAATGCCTTTGGGCAAGCAGATTGTATAGCGGCCATGTACTTATTAAATTCATCCACCCTATATGCACATGCTGCTCTGGTAAAAAAGGCCACAACCTGTTGACCGTACGTGAGAAGATTTTGCTTCAAATGATAATAACATAAACCATGGACGACTGAGAGAAAGATGTTTTCCACTGCAAGCACTATACCAGGATGCCTATAAAAAACAATGATAAGGTGTGGGGACAACCATACGCCTTTTTAAAGTTAAGAAAGAACCACTCCACGAGTCCTCAAACTCGACAACACCTATACCGATCAGTGGAAATATTTGGTTGTTGTTGTCTTTGGCCACAACAACAAACACATTGCCCTTGTAAGTACCCTTTAAGTGAGAGATGTCAACAACAATGATCGGTCGGTTGTAACCAAACCTGGCCCTACAATCTCCTAGGGCATAGAAGACTGAATGAAACTTTCCCTGATTGTGTTCCTCGTGCTCGGCGATAGTTCCCGAATTGTTTTGCTTTAATACATGCACATAGGAAGGAATATGCCGGAATGAGTCTTTAACATCCCATAGATTGAAGCATAAGCATGATGCTTGACCAAAAGTGCCAACTCGTACTTAATATCGAACGAGTGCTTAGTTTGCAGTTCATACATCATTTGCCTTGGAATCAAACTTGCCCCTCGCGTCTTAAATCCTTTTCAAAGTACCCATCAAGTACCTTAGAGGATATTGCCATGGGTGCATTGCAATTAGGGTCCAGCCGACGGTTGTGCTCAACTAGTCTACACACTCTCCATATCCCACCATAGTCATTTGCTTGGAGATAAAATGAGCAATTCTCAAATTTGCATGAGATGCGGTATCGACTTGTACTCGAACGACTAACCCTGTACTCAACCTATTTGTGAAGATGGTAATACCCACGACTGTAATCAACTCCTTCTTCGTTTCGCAAATGCTTCCTTCATTAGAACATTAGAAGAATCAACTGGCGTGGATTCATCATGACTTGGGGAGGTTTACGCTAGCATGGAAGGTATAACCCATCTCCTTACAAGAAGACCATATGTTGTGAGATCATTAAAATCACCACAAGAGTCATGTTGTTCGCCTGTATTTTGTGTTGGCAACTCATTGAAAGCATTCCGGAATGAACTTCCAAAACCACAGTACTCCATAAAAGTACGTGTACTATTCCGTGTATCTACAGCGTATAAATTATTCATTTGCTCTTGAATTGATTCACCACCAACTACGTCATCAAAAGAAACTGCCCCACCAACACAATGCCCATCAATGCCACGATCGAGATTCCATAAGGGGTCAGGATTTCCTAGATTAACTACAAATTGATCAGGTGTGCATCTTTCAAACAGGTCGGTGTCCATGTTGATTAGTGGAACTGAACTTGGACTTGACATATCCATCGATACCCACGTTTTGTGTGTAGAACACCAAAAACCACAGTAGTCCATAGAAGTCTGTGTATTATTCCTTGTATCTATAGCTTATAAATTGTTCATTTGCTCCTGAATTGATTCACCACCATCTACATCATCAAAAGAAACTGCCTCACCAACACGATGCCCATCAATTCCACGATCGAGATTGCATAAGGGGTCAGGATCTCCCAGATTAACTACAAATTCATCAAGTGTGCATCTTTCAAACCGATCGGCGTCCATATTGATTAGTGGAACTGAACTTGGACCTGCAATATCCCTCGATACCCACGTTTTGTGCGTAGAACGGGTGTCCACCACCGTACCTAGAATTGCCAACAGATTCACATAATTGACGTTTGACTCTCCAAATCCAAAAACATTCCTCCCAACCCGAATTGGCTTTAAGGTAATAAATATAACATGGTCCTCGTTCGACTCCAACAGATACTGCAAGTTGGTATCATTCTTTATCTTTAACTTAATTGCTCTTCTACCGTTGCCATCAAGGAAATATAAAACGATTGATTGGATGTTTTCAAGTAGGTTGATAAAGCTTATACCATTCGGGGGCACTGGAAGTATTTTCTCTTTGCTGTCCATATATTCAAGATTTTTCCGATGATGGTTCAGTTTCAGTTCAATTTAGTTGAGTTTAGTTTTTGTTTTGTTTTGTTTTGTTTCCAGGGCAACGGAATCATCTTCAACAATCTCATTTGACCTTTTCTTTAAAATGTAATAATTAATATTAATCATTAGTAGCATTATTATTAAGTCTACTATGACACATAAAAACTCAATTTTTTATTGTCTACACGATATTTTGTTTGATGGCATCATGTAAAAATTTATACAGTATATCCTGTACCAGCGAAAGTTCCATCGTGTAAACGATAACCTATACAAAAACTCAAATTCTGATCGTCTGCATGATATTATGTATGATGGCATCGTGTATAAATTTATACAATATATTGTGTATAAGATAAAATTATTTTGTGTAAAGGATAAACTATACAAAAGCCCATTTTCTGATCGTGTACACCCTCATGTGCACACGAGGAAAATAACATGCATAATCATGTACGATTTAATCAATTTCATGTACACCACATTATTATTACTGTGTACACAATATAGTTTAAATCGGACTCATTGGAGGATATTATGGACATTTCGTGTTCATATTGTGTACGCATTGTGTAATTATCGTATATTTCTCGTATATGTATAGTGTAACAATACTCGCAATATGTTTTCTTCCTTCTACACGAACCTTATGCAATACAATGATGAACGAGTTACACGATACTAAACGATGAGGCGAAGAGAGCATACCCTATGATGTTTGAGCTTTGTTTTGAATTGGTTTTTTCGTGCCGATAATCTGATAATTTCTGTAGAGAGGAAGATTTGGAGGAGTGTAATGTGAGGGGGTGAGGGTGATAAACCAAAGGAGTAAATACTAAGGTGAGTGGTGTTAATATTAAGTAGGAGCAAAATGGGGAGCTCACATAAATGTGGCAAGTTTGTCAACAAAAAGTTAAAAATCAAATAAATTGGTACAAGACCCCGACATGACTACAGTGTCAAGCACCCATAAAAACAAAACTATCCTCTCTTTACTTTTTAAGTGTTCAATCTTGAGACTTGTGCAACTGCATCGTGTGCACTGAGTCTGAATCCGTCTAAACATGCAGGTGGAAGTTTGATTGAAATTCACAATCAATTAATCAAGTACATAGATCATAAATGAACCAATGTCTTAACCCAATGGGTGCCTATTGCCCCCTTGTTCCCAAGAGGAAATATCAGTTTTACGAAAGTATAGGTATTTCACTTTTACATAAATTTGGTAAAATATTAATATCAGTCTAATAAATACTGGAAAATATTTAAACAATTGAAAATTTCAAATGATATTTTATAAATTATTATATCTAACTTTAATACGCATATTTTTGTTAAAATTTAATACAAATTGACATGTTTAGAACTAATTTATAAATATTAAATAAGATAACCGTTGTTTGACAGTATGATAAACATTGTTTTGGTCTACTACTCATTTATTCCTAAAATATAGGATCTTTATTGCTAAAATGACCAACGTTTATAAAATGGACGTCGGTGTGTTACACCATTAACTCCTCACCATTTCAAACAAAAATTAACCACAAAAATCGAAATAAAACTGATATTTTGTTGAAATATCGGTGATATTACAACAAATATACATTATATCAGTCAAAATTGATATGTACTGAATTTCACATAAAATTTTAATAGAAATATATTGCATTCCACATTTCGCCTCAGAAGGTTAGAAAAATAGGAGAAACAATTTCGTGATTTTTCGATCAATGCTTGTACTAGTATAATTATTCCAATTAAAAAACCAATAAAGATAATCTTTTATATCCACTTGCTTTACGCTACTCGGTACTTCCCGTTACGTTTCCTATATCTAATTTTCCTTCAAATCCCAAAGTCATCGGAGAGAAATCTACATGCTGTCTTCAGTGAACCGGCTGGACCGCCTATTGAACCAGTCTGACGGATTTAACTATAAATTAGTGGTGAAGCAAGTACGTTGGCTAACGCGGTTGGTTCTATACTGCGTTTCGTTTTTTTTTATTTTCGGGAACGATAGAATTCATATCATCTCAATAAAAGTACATCACGTGGTCCACTGACCACTGACCAAATGATCCATTCAAACCACCAAGGTAGTTCAAATGAAACCGGATCCCCGAACGCCAATCCCAAAAAGGTGTCGGGTATCAAACACTCCAAAAAAGGAGGTCGAACACTCCTACAGTGGGGAGACAATACATTTCTACAAAAAGGAAATCCTGCAAGATCTAAGGCAAAGACAAACAATTCAAAAGACAACCAATCTGGAAATTTTAATAAACTAACGTACTGTTCACAATTTGGTTAAAATTTTACGTGCGCTTTTTGGGTAATTAGTAAACTAAGTGAACTCGCCTCTGCCACAGGCGAGTTCACTTGAAACTGACACAGCCACAGTGATCTCGCCCCTGCCAGGGGCGAGATAAAAAAAAATATTTTTTTTTTTTTTTTTTTTTTTGTCAAACTCGCCTGTGCAATAGGCGATATCAGGTATTTGTGGCGTATGTATACGTAATGTCGCCCCTGGCAGGGGCGACTTCTGTTATATATATATATATATATATTTACCCACGTGAACTCGCCCATGGTAGGGGCAAGTTCAGTTAAAGTAAATTTTAACACCATGCATGCAGAGAGAGTATTGAATAAAGTGATAATAATAAATATATATAAACAAAATGCGGTGGGGATGGGTTCATGAGACTGATTTTTAAATAATTTATTATTTTTGTAAATAAGAAAATTATAGAAAAAGATAAGGATAAATCAATTAAATAAGATTTTTTTTTTGGGGGGCTTGTTATGGATTTTGTTTTTTTAATTTTTTATTTAATTATTTTTTTATTGCGTGTTATGGATTATCGTGTGTCTCTATATATATTTCTTAGAAAAAGAATAGTTTATTTAATAGACGTTCAACAATTTGACTCGCACCCAACTATTTTTTTTTTATGTAAGATTAAGATTATCGAGTATAGTCGATGTTTAAATTCGGTTAGTGAAAAACTATAATATTTAGTTTAATCATAAATACTTAAAATATCAAGTAATCTTTACGCAATTAGTACAAATAACTTGAAAAAGACAATCTAATATTCATGACCAGTCCCGCATCTAGTTTTTTTTTTCTGTTTTGTTTTGCTCTCCCTCTCCGTTCCTCGATAGGGGCATCGGATTCCGTGTCTTGGGCTCGTTGTGATTGAACATCATCTTGTGTGCTGATATTTAAACTGAATGTTGGCTGACCAGATGAAGATGATGTTTGACCTAAATATGGGATTGGCGACGTATTGAACTGTCCTGAATGACCGCCCAAATTTGGATGTTGTGGATAAAATGGTTCAGGTGTTGTATAGTTGCCGACTTCCAGGAGCGAAGTGAAGGACTGATAAAACCGCATTGAATCACGATGAGGAGTGAAAAAGTCTTGTTCGTTCACCATTGGAGGCACATAGTAGCCCGACTGCATGTCCACTCTAGGGTGCTCATGAACGGTGGAACGGGAAGGCCCGAGGACATCGCCTGACACAGACCTAAATGGATGGGTACCACACGAGGTAGTACCACTAGCTCGTTGTCCGTAGTTAGCATGTGTAGATGTACTACGTCTCCTCCCTTGTTGAGGGACGTCATGTGGCATGGGCATCTCAGCTGCTTGTTGTTGTGTCGTCGACAGTGGCTGATGGTAGGCTGCACGGTGATCATGAAAATTTTGTTGTGCTTCCTGATATAACTCCTCAAATGATCTTCGGAATGACTCTCTTATATAGTCCCGCTCTCCGAGAGCTAGTTGATTCATTCTACCAAGAATTCTTTCCTAAAAATAAAGGTTGCAAATAAACATATATGAGTTGAATTGTAAACGTTGGATCTATTTATGTGTAAAGTCAATAAGAAGTTGTTTACCCACCAAATTTTCGATATATGCATTAGTTGACGGTTGAGATCCCTCTTGCACACCTATTCCAGGAGTTATCAACCAACGTGTGATCTCTTGATACCAACCCATGTAGCCAACGTCCACTTCGTCACCTTGTGCCCCGATTTGGGGAGCGGTCACAATAGACTGAGCTCTGGTGTTCCAACGCTCCACATACTGTGCGTGTGTCTGAAGCCAATTTTGACTTGAACGTCCACGTCGATCTATTCTACCATGCAAATTTCTGTGTTCAGCTAAAATCGACGGAGGGATTGATTGTCGCATACCGAATTGTCGAAATACCCGGTCAGAATAATACAACTCAACGATATAGTGATGGATAAGTGGACATTTCGATATCCATGTGTACGTCACAGTAATGAGATTGCCATCAAGATATGATTGGATTGTTTGGGGGATTGGCTCATAGGGTCTCCAAATAAACTGTAAATTTAAGCAAATTTAACGTTACATTAGTGCATTAATTTTATTTTAGGAATATATAGAAGAAATCGTAGATTATACCTCCTCCAGGGTTTGTCTATCCAAGTACTCCCGGATAGTCTTCATGTTGCTGTTAAGGCTGTGCGTGAAAGTGTGATATTGCAACCATTCAGCTCCATATGGTGCAATAGGGAGCTCACTGTCCACACCATTGATTGGGCCTAAATCGAATCGGCTCCCCACATTTCTGGGACTCAGAAATGTTATACGCGTCTATGCCCAAATCTGAACGACATTTCATAACATAATTGTAAGTATATAATGCAATAAAGAGGATCAAACAAGGCAAATATAAAAAGAGGTTTTGACGATGTACCTGAAGTAACTGCATTGCCCCCCCCAGTAGACTTTCTATCTCTTCGTGTTGCACAACATAATTGGTGGTACAGAAATCCAAGTACGGCACTTCCCCAACTATATTCATAGCATTCCGAGACATCTTCCATTTCTATCAGGTACAGTAATGATCCCATATTTCCCGACGTGTCGGGGCACATAATGGATCCCAACAGAATCAATGCAATCCCACGCGAGTACTGCTCAACTTCGATGTCTTCTGTTTCATCATCAACTGGGTTATCCCTCAAATGTCGTCCAAGGGCTATCAATGAGAATCTAGAGCCAATAATTTCATTAGTGTCTGGACTCCAACCTAATAGAGCCTCGCATTTACCTCTCCAATAGTCAGACGTGGATTCAGTAACTTCGTTAATCACCGACCTTCCATCTACCCTCAGTCCCCAAATAAAAGCTACATCTTGTAGTGTGACGGTGGCCTCCCCAACTCTAAAGTGAAATGTATGTGTCTCTGGCCTCCATCGTTCCACCAAGGCAGTGATGATAGCTGTATTGATGACGTAATCATCACAGCAATAAACTCCATAGAATCCCATCTCATGTAACATCGCTATAACTCGGTAATGCAACCTCTGATTACGCTTCAGTTTCCCATTACTCTCATCATCATCGTACTCGTCAGCGTAGTCATCGATCCTCCAAAAAATTCCACTACCATGCCGACATTTCAAAGTCTTACTAATCTCTCCCTCGAATACCTCTGCAGAACGGTGTGTTTCTTGCTCCGTTAATACCCTGTTATCGATGGGACCATAATGTCCGAGGTGGTCCATGCTATGAAAATAGAGTACAAACGAAATAGGGGATTAGAAACAATGATTTGATCAATTCAAAGCTTATAGAGCAAACTAATAAATAAATCTAAATGTAACGCATAATATTACTAAAATCACGCTGACAAAATTTAATGTACCCAAATGAGTGTTAAAGGAATACGGAACAAATGATTCAAAATCACATTATGCCTTAAAAAATACAGAAGAAATATATCACATAACGGTAACTAACTCTGCAAACCCTCGCTTGTTCATCGTCTTCGGGCTATAGAAGGTCCCGCTTGATCAGTAGCAGCCGTTGCTGACTGATATTGTTGTCTTGCCCGAACTCGGGGCCAATCCATTTCATTCTGATATCTTGAGGTCTTAGGTCTTCCACGACGTCTTGATTTCCGCAACTCCGGGTTATGGCATAACTCAAACGACGGTTCATCCCAATAGTATTCGTCCGGCAGGGGATTAAACCTGCCGGTATATGTCTCGACGTAGAAGCTGGTGTTGTAGTAAGATCTCATGTATATTCCTGGGTCCACCCCGTAATGACGGCATGTTTGCATTGCGTGTGAACAGGGGATCCCATTTTGTTTCCACTTTCCGCACGTACATTCTCTAGAAGACAATTTCACAACATGCGTGAATGTATTGTTCGATCCCGACGAAAAAGTCTTAACAAAGGCTGATTGTTCTGACAAATCAACTTGGAAGACCACGTGATGAAGTGCTTTTCTCTGTCTCTGATCGTATTGCTTGAATATCTCATCAGGCCATGGCTGACACCTTGCTTGCATTTGACGACCCATTGATAAGCGATCAAAGAAGTATTTCGTCGACCGATAGAACGTGATCTGAACAATTGCACATATTGGTAGTCTTCATGCACCTTTCAGCACTCCATTAATGCATTCTGATAGGTTGGTTGTTAGTATTCCACATCTCCATCCACCATCTTGGGAAATAGTCCACTGACATGCCTCAATCTCATTCAAGTAAGCGTAGCCACTTTCACTTATGGCCTTAATCTTTGACATCGCATTCTCAAACTGACGAACTGTAAATGCGGAACCAGCCTCCCAGCACAAATCCTTGAGTTTAACATTCTTCACTTGGGTGTTAAAATTGGAGCAAACATACCTTAGACAAAAACGGTGAACCCCACCAGGGGGCGAAAATTGAGCGAATTGCTTAGCAGCTGTGATTAACCCAGCGCATCGATCGGATACGAGACATAGCCCATCTACTTCATTGACAACGTATTTCGTTAACTTCTTCAGGAACCATTTCCAAGCGGCAAACGTTTCTTCATCGACTACATCATACGCTAATGGTAGAACTTGTTGGTTGGCATGCACTCCGACAGCAATCAGCATTTTGTGCTTGTACTTAGTGTACAAATGCGTTCCATCAACACTGATGACCTTCCGACATCGTTGGAATCCATCAATACACGGTTTAAACGCCCAGAAAACGTACTTAAGCATCTTAACTCCAGGAGCTCTCTTGTCCACGTGACGTCACTTAACTATTGTGCCAGGGTTCCACTTTTGTATTGCCCTAAAAAATTTCGGTAATTTAACTACAGAGTTCTCCCACGTTCCGTACACATTATCTCTTGCCCGTTTCAAACTGTGCCAAGCTTTATGGTACGAGATTTCGTATTGATACCTATCTCTGACTTGCTGTTGTACCAACTTCACCTCGTAGCCAGGGTCTATCTGTACCATCCCTGTGAGCAACATAGCGATCATGTTTTTACACAGATTATGATGGTCAACGGACACGGCATTCATAAGACATGAATGAGGGCCCGACATCTTGGTAATCTGCCACATATTGGTCTTGTTCTTCGAGACTGCTCGCAAACCCCACTCACAGCTACTGTGCTGCCCGCTTCTCTTGCACCTGACCTTCCATAACTCTGGCGTACTTTCGACCACTACATATTCCCGACGTGCAATGCGGACGGAAAAATCCTTCACAGCCGATTGAAGATTCTTCTTATCAGTGAATACCAATTATACCATGCCCTTGGTCAGTATTCCCTCGTTAGCGTCATACAGTCTACTCTTCTTTGGCTTGTCATACGAATCTACCAATATCTCTGGACAGGATGAGTTGAAAAATGGAATGACATGTTGCATTAATGGGCGTGTTCGCCAGCAGCTTCCGAAGTATGCCCCCTAATTGATGCGTCATTGACCGTTTGATTATATAGACCATTGAGGTCCTCAATATTCACGTCATTTGTTTCATCTTCACTCTCTGATTCACTATCACTCGACTCAGAATCTTCAATTTGATTAGGACCAAAGCTGTCAACCAACGAATTAATCGCATCATCCCCGGATAACTCCGCCACAGTGTCACTGGTAGCATCGACTTGAGTTTCAGGGTTAATGTGAATTGTAGTAGAGGTGCCTTGTGTATCGAAAAGAAGACTGGTTGGACCGTCACCACTTAGATATGCCGCATATTGGTAGTAGTCATCCGTCAATGGTACATTTTGTTCGGTGATCGTCTGGAGTACAACACTTTTGACGTGAAAGTGAACGAAACGATTTCCAACATCCGGATCAAAGAAGAACCATAGATCTTCGTCACTATTGATCGGTATTAATTGTAAAATATTATTCTCACAAAAGGCTGCACATACTTTCAATATATGTCGTTCAGCATCAATTTCCAACATTTGGTATAATAGCGAAATCAGTCCAGGATAGCCAATTGAATGATACACCCTGCGACCACCAATAGGTGGTCCTTCGATACCACTTTCGTGGTGCACGATTATTCCCACGTTTTCTGAACGACGCCATTTTCTTCAAATTTAAGCATTTTAGCGTGCATAGAGTTAATTTAGTTTGAAACATGTAATAGTAATAACAAAAACCAAAACATAATGTGGCTTGATAATTATCTTTATGCTAAAGTTAATAATAAAATTGATTAAAGAATTAGTAATAATAATAAATATAACATTTCAACACAAAAATAGCAATAGGAGATTAATAATAATAATAATAATAATAATAATGATAATAATAATAGTAATAATAAACAACGTAATTAAATTATAAAAATAAAAAAGCCAATAATAATAATAATAAGTATAATATTTCTAGAAAAAATAACGTTAATAATAATAATAATAATAATAATATATATTAAATAAATAAAATTACCAATAATAATATTGATAATTACAATAAGGATAATAATAAGTATAATATTTCTAAAAAAATAATGATATAACATTAATAATAATAATAATAATAATAATAATAATAATAATAATAATAATAATAATAATAAACAATAATAATAATAAACAACATAATAAAACTACAAAAATAAAAATACCAATAATAATAATAATAATATTGATACTAATATTGATAATTATAATAAGAATAATTATAAGTATAATATTTCTAAAAAAAATAATGATATAACGTTAAGAATAATATAATAATTATTATAATAATATTCCTAAACGTAATGATAAAAAGCATAATAGAAATAAGAAAATAATATTAATAACAATATTGATACTAATAATAACATTGATAATAATAATAATGCTAATAATCCATATAATAACAATAATAATAATAAAGGTAGTACAAAAAGATATATATATATATATATATATATATATATATATATATATATATGTATGTATATAAATATCAGTAAGCATCATAATAATAATAATAAAAAATGTCACTAACATATACAATAAACATGTGTAACTAAATATGCACATCTGAGATAATCATGACAAGATAAACTATAGTAACGTTACTAAGAGCAACAATAAAATATATGTTTCATCAACTGCACATGCATAAATGTTGAACATGATTCTTTATACTGAATATCCATCAGAAAAAACAAATAGAATTACATATGGAATTTTGATACCTTAATGAAGTTTGGTACTAGTTGTATTTCTAAGCCTTCTTCCGGGTCAAACGAGAGGGAGCACCGTGACCACTGATTTTTTGTTACCTAATTTTTGACGACCTTCAAAATTATTATACAATAATTACAAAAATCAAACCACCGACATACCAAACAAAATAAAAAATATACATTATGGAAAGCGTTTAAAAATAAAAATTTGTACCTTAACAAATCATCTTCAATTTCTTTTGAGTCATATGCACAAAAACTGTGATGCTTAGTGAGTGATAAAGAAGCAGAAAAAATTTGAAGAGAAAATTGTTGTAGGAATCTGCATTCTGTAAATTTTTTTTTGTGGAATGAGAAATGAGGTAAGAAGAGAAGTGAGGAGCTGATATATAAAATTCATCGGTCAAAATTTTCCCCAAAGCTATTCAATTTGATTGAGACAACACACTGGCACCACCCCACCCACCACCACTAAACGACGCTGCACCCTCTGCACCCCTGCACCGCTGCACCCTCTGCACCCCTCTATTGCACCCCTCTGCATGCATGTGAAAATTTACTTTAACTGAACTCGCCCCTGCTATGGGCGAGTTCACGTAGGCTAAAATATATATATATATATATAACAGAAGTCGCCCCCTGTCAGGGGCGATATTACGTATACATACGCCACAAATACCTGATATCGCCTATTGCACAGGCGAGTTTGAAAAAAAAAAAAATTATTTTTTTTATCTCGCCCCTGCCGATCACTGTGGCTGTGTCAGTTTCAAATGAACTCGTTTGTGGCACAGACGAGTTCACTTACTTTAATAATTACCCAAAAAATGCACATAAAATTTTAACCAAATCGTGAACAGGGCGGTAGTTTGTTAAAACTGCCCAACCAATTTAGCCAGAACTGATGCTAAGCAACCTACTGCTAAAATTTAGCCAGAACTGATGCACTAAGCAACCTACTGCTAAAATCTGATCGTTCTTGAACCTGATTCTACCCAAGAAATTCAAAACAAGGACAGCAAATCCAACAAAGAAAACAGAAAATAACAAGCACTAAAAGAGAAAAAGAAAATAAAATAACTGGGAGCCTCCCCCTCCATCTTTCTTTCCATTACCGCCGCGCACTCGTCACTAGGCAGTTGTTGTCGCCGACGCTGTTGCTGCAGTCGCCGACACTGCTGCCATCCTGTCGTCTCCGACCGCCATTAATCCACCACGCCCGCCTTCACCAACAAAACGAACCTTCCCCTGAAGGAGGAACCTAGCTCCGTCCGAAAAGAAATTGAACATCAGATCTGTTGCTGGACGAAGCAATCGGAAAGGATAAGAGCAAGAAGAAACCGGAAGGACGGGAGGTGGGGGCTCGCCTTCAACCCTAATCATCAGCTTCAGCAAATTAAAACTTCAACCCCTTACCTCAATCCCAAATTCCGTGCCCTAATTTCAACTGTTCATGGCTCTCAACTATACTTTCGCCAAGTAACGGTTTCCCAATTTGTAGTCTCAGTCCATTACGAAAATTTAACCTTCTTTAATCTTCTTTAAAGCCTTCAATATACTTATACTCGATCCACCAACGCACACATATAGTTATCCGATATGGTGGATCAAGGGAAAGATTCGATCCTTCAATTTGCACCATTTCAAAGTGCAGTGGACGAAAGTTTTTGGCACAGATTATCATCATTGAAGCTCAACAAGCTGGGCATTGATGAGTCTCCTATTCCTGTCACTGGTATTGTCTCTCTCTCTCTCTCACACATAGGTCACTTACAATCCTCAAGGCGGTATTGAATCGAGTAATAATTAGTTGATTTAAGTTGTATTAGAGCCATTGCAATTAATGATAATTGATTGAATTCAGTTGGTAGATTGTTTCTTAAAATAGAAATTCCCCTTTGGATTTGTTTTCTCAAATGTTAATGTTGTTTTTTGAGATGCTCCTTGTTCTGAGCTTATCACTGAGTATAATCTCTTGATGACCACTTAAAAGAGACAAGCAGATGAATTAGTTAACCAGATGAGCAAATGAGATGGCAATAAAAATGCTGAATTTAGGGCCTTGAGTCCAGCTCTCTTGAATTTAGTGTTTCTTTGTGTCACTTAGTTATTGAATAACATTGGATTAAAACTATTCTGTTGCAAAATTCCCCGACTAGCTCCGATAATCCTAGTCTAGGTGCTAGGCTCCCATTGGCCGCTTATATTATTTCCCGATTCCTCCCTGTCTAACCACGCCTATGCCCTGATCAGCCCTGCCTAGACCCCGACTAGTTACCAGGCACCAGACCACCGCCTAACTAGCGCCTAACGATTTTTACAACCTTTTAAAAGTGGCGGTCATATAAATGTAGCTACATAGTCTCCTCGGTTCAAAATATGCTTTAAGGTGTTCCACACAGATTAAAAAAGTTACTCCTTCCGTCCCACCTTATCTTGTACACTTTCTTTAAACGGCCGTCCCACCTTATCTTGCACAGCCTAAAAAAGGAAAGTTATAACATAATCTTCATCTTCAAAATCTCCACCCTCAATCCACCTTTGAAAAGTCAATAAACAACCAAAATACAACTTTTTTTAATACCCGTGCCGACCCCCACTGTGTAAGATAAGCCGGGACGGAGGGAGTACTTAATAGCTACGGTTATGCGTGTAAAATGACGACAATATTCTTTTGCTTTATTATTGTACAACTACTAAGAGAATGACCAAGTTGGAGGAAGAAAGTATTTAATTCTTATTGTAAGACCTAAAGTGACAGATAAACTGAAACAATTTTTTTTCGCTAAAGCGGCAAATGTTTTGAACCAGAGGGAGTAATAGTATACAGAGTTGAGGGTTGCAAGGCTCCATGGTATGGGGTTCTCCACTCAGATTATGATTTGGTCCTGTGTGTTTTTTTGGTGCGAAAAATATTTTAGTATAGTGATATGGAATACTGAACCTTTGTCGCATTATTTGTTCAATGGAGTTTTGCTTAAAATTGCTAGCATCTTTTATTTTCTCTCTCTTTCCACCTACTGTATCTGGTCTAGAGATATTAGAATGTTGAAGACAGGGAAAGATCTAGTAATTAGATCATCCAGCACTTTCCATTAGGAATTGTATTGTTTGTAGCCCCTGAACTAACTGACAAGAACTAGACAATACCTGCATATGATTCAAATTATGCAGGAATTTTACTTCTTATCTTAATTCACATGACAGGTTTTTATGCCCCTTGCTCACATCATCAAGTATCAAATCGTTTAACACTTCTTACGGAATCCTTACCCACTGAAGCAAGTGAACAACCATGTATGCCAGCATTTAGTCGTGGGAACAGGAATAGATGTCCTATCCCAGGTATCCTGTACAATACAAACACACTGGAGGGATTTCAGGCTCTTGACAAACAAAGCTTGCTTAAAGCCGAAGCAGAAAAGGTCAATTTTTTATCCATGATTGGTTATATTTTTTTTTTAGAAATGGTTTCTGTCCAAAAGGTCATTTCTATCTTGGTTGAACTAATTTTGAAGTATGAAAAATACACCTCAAATGTGGGTATGTTCTTATTTACATTTTACCGAACTGTCAGATCTGGGAAGACATTTGTTCAGGCAAAGTTGAGGAGGACTGCAGTGTTCTATCAAGATTCCTTGTCATTTCATTTGCTGACTTGAAAAAATGGAGCTTTCATTACTGGTTTGCTTTCCCTGCGTTGATTCTTGACCCTCCAGCAACTGTAGTTAATCTTAAGCCGGCTACTCAGTGGTTTAGTGAGAAAGAGGTGCTTCTAAGATTCATACTTTGACAGTATTGCCGTACATTCTTTGAGATGCTAAATTTGACACCAAAGATACTGTTGTCCTTACAGGCAGAGTCTGTGACAGCTGCTTGTAATGGTTGGCGCAACATGTCCTCAACAACAGGTAAATCTCTATCCTGAATGTTTGTTGCTTAGTTTCTTCAATATCATCAATATGTTACAGCCTAAAGGGTCACGTCTTGTGCAGATGTTCCTTTTTTCCTGATATCTATTTCTTCAAATTCTGCCGCAACTATTAGTCATCTAGCAGAGTTTGAAGCCTGTCAAAGGGATGGTAATAAGGTTGGTCATGTATAAACTGACATTTATATCTACTATGATATAGACACATACCTGCAAGCACACACATATACCGTCAAACCCAATCTTTATTTACCAATAAATATGGACCACTACTTACTAGTTCACCAGGTTTAGCTGGTCCAAAAGAATCATAACTATATAAGTGAACCACATATCCATATTCCTGCAGGTCCTGTTTGGATTTTATGACCCCTGTCATCTTCCAAATAATCCTGGTTGGCCTCTCCGAAACTTTTTATGGTTTATTTGCAGAAGATGGAGTCTTCTGAAGGTTCAGTTTTTCTGCTATCGTGAAAGTCGTGGTTTTGCTGATCTAGATTTATCATTGGTTGGTGAAGCGTCAGTACCAAATTCACAAGGTAGAAATCCCAGAATAGGGTACCAGTCTTTTGTGATTTCCTCTTTCTTGTTTCAGCAGTTGTAGTTTCGACACATTCTCATAATAACAATTTTTTTTTTAGAATTAAATAATCATCATAATATGCCAAATGTTGTTGGTTGGGAACTTAACAACAAAGGAAGAAAGACATCAAGGTGTATCAGTCTTGCCAAGACAATGGATCCAACTAGGTCTGCTGCACAATATATTACTTAAAAAACTCAACCTCGTAATGGTATTGCAATTTATTAACTTTACTTAAATTTTGACAGGCTAGCCATCGAAGCTGCTGACTTGAACTTAAAGCTAATGAGATGGCGTCAACTGCCTTCCTTAAATCTGAATGTCTTGTCAACTACAAAATGTCTTCTTCTAGGTGCAGGTACACTTGGATGCCAGGTCGCTCGGATGCTCATGGTATGCACTTGGGAGTCCTATTAGCCTGTGATTTTGTGTTGTGTGTTGACCTCAGGAACATTGTATATTTATTTCTTATCTCTAATTGTTAGCTTTTACCATTTTTTGGTGCAGGCATGGGGGGTTCGGAAAATTACACTTCTCGATAGCGGCAGAGTATCCATGTCTAATCCACTGCGGCAATCCCTATATACCTTGGATGATTGCCTTAATGGTGGTGAATTTAAGGCTGTAGCAGCTGTTAAAAGTCTATGTAGAATATTCCCGGCTGTGGTGAGTCGTATATCTCTTGCGTTCATGAAGTTGATGCCTTCACCTAAGGAATCTTCTTATAATTTTTATCTTATTTTTTCGATACCCTTTTGTTGTTTCTATCTCAGGAAGCACAATCTGTCGTAATGGCTATCCCAATGCCTGGGCATCCTATACCAAGCCAAGAAGAGAGTAACGTGCTTGAGGACTGCAGACACTTGCAAGATTTGATAGATTCTCATGATGTAATCTTTTTGCTAACTGATACAAGGGAAAGTAGATGGCTTCCAACACTTCTTTGCGCCAATGCAAATAAGGTTGATATTCTTCCATTTGCTCCCTCAAGAATGATTTTAGCATCATCGTCTACCCTAAAATTGGTGCCATTTAATTTTGAAATTCATCTCAAGACAGAAGTATGTTCGTTTAGTGATTTAATTTGTTTGCTTTATTTGCAGATCACCATGACTGCTGCCCTAGGATTCGATAGCTTTCTGGTTATGCGACATGGAGGTGGTCCCCTAAGCTTTTCTCATCAGATAAAGACAGAAACTGTAAATGATTTATCTGCTGAACTTGGAGCTGTCTCCCTCATGGACAATGTTATTGGGCAGAGATTGGGTTGTTATTTTTGCAACGATGTTGTCGCTCCAATTGACGTAAATATCTTTGGAGAAACTGGCGTTGAATATAATATTATATATACCAAAATACACGCACACACACGCACACATGTATTCCTTTTAGAAAGAGACATCAACTGTATTGGTCTTTTGCAGTCAACAACTAATCGTACATTAGACCAGCAATGTACCGTCACACGTCCAGGACTTGCTCCCATTGCATCATCTCTTGCAGTTGAGCTTCTGGTAGGGATTTTGCATCATCCTCTTGGGTAAGACCGCATTGCTATGTAATCTAAAGATTTCAAAATATATAACAATGCGCACACTTTGTAGCTTTCTTCTTGACTTACTTACTATGCTTTCACTGTATCTGTGTCTCTTGTACAGAATATCAGCAAAAGCTGAATTTGGTGGCTCAAATGATACTAGCAGCGAACAACCCCTCGGTATTCTGCCCCATCAGATTCGAGGGGCTCTTTCACAGTTTTCTCAGATGATCCTTGTGGGTCATGCCTCAACAAGTTGCACCGCTTGCAGTTCCACCGTATGATGCATACAACCTTAGTATTGTAATCTTTTTCAATACTTCGTGTAGAAAGCCACTGCATTTTCCATCGTGTTCCAACTGCCATAACTATGTTTCAATTGCAAGTATCTCATGATTGCACATTATGACAGGTCGTCTCGGAATATCGGAAGAGGGGTTTGGATTTCATTCTTGAAGCCATCAACCATCCTACATATTTGGAGGATCTCACTGGGTTAACTGAACTAATGAAGTCTGCAGGCTCTTTTGAAGTGGACTGGGATAATGAAACTGGCGACGAGGATGATGAGTGTGTTGAAATTTGAGTTACTTGACTGTGAAATGTTTGATAATATAGCGTTCAATTGGCCTGCCCTGCATTTGACGTTGTATAAAAAGAAGTAAATGTAAATCCTTTTTCCTTTAAATAACTGCGAACCACATTCTTAGAATCAGATTGGGGGTTCTTGCATAGTGCCTCTTTTTTTTCGCATGTCATGCCATTTTGATTGTTGGAAACGACTAACTGCCATTTTATTGCACGGTCTATTGACTTGGCAATCCACTCTCTCGACCACCATGACCATACGATGCTCGACCGCATGCATGATGAGTTTTCCTCGTGTGATGATAGTCGTGGTGGAAACAAGACAACGGTAGGCTGATGAGTTTTCCTCGTGTGATGATAGTTGTGGTGGAAACAAGACAACGGTAGGCGGAGGTCATTGGCTAAGCTGCACGTAGTTCGTATAGAGCAGCCAATCACGCCCTCCATTCAGCTGACCACCTTGATAGTATGTGCAATAAGTCTTCCTCGTGAGATGACAATCGTGTTTTCCAATTTCAAAATACGGAGGATTTGGGAGATATTTTGATCAATTTTACGGAAGTCTATCTGCCTGCAATAAATTGTTCAAATTGGCAATAATAATATATAAATGTCTAAGCTAGTGACTAGTCCACCCTGTTCCTTGTGCATTTATAATTCATATATGTAGTGGAATAATGCCAACAAGGCACCAGTGGTCTAGTGGTAGAATAGTACCCTGCCACGGTACAGACCCGGGTTCGATTCCCGGCTGGTGCATATTATTTTGGCCTGACGTGGAATTTCACTATATTTGTATTTTCATTTGATTTGAGGAAAGTGGAATTTTGTTTCTGCGTGGACTCCTAATCTCAAATGGAGATGCACCCAAACCAGAGGACTTGACCAAAAGTCTTTACCACTTATTTTAAGGTTAGTTGTGCATTTTTAAATAAGTATTTGGATTTTTCAGAAATAAATGCAAAAAAGATAGTTTGACAGACCAAACAACGCTTGTGGACGCTATCCATTTAGGCCCTTCTCCACTATGTTTAGAAACTCATATTCAAGTTTCCAAATATGACCAGAAGCTGCTTAATTATTTTCCTAGAAGCTGGCAATCAACACTTAAAAGATGAATAAAGTCGAATTAGTTTTGAATTCTCTACATTTTCTCCCTTTTGGATTTAGAGGAGAAATAAGTCAGTCACTCTACATAACGTGAATTAATACTTAAGATATGTGACACTGATACATATACACTTTTTTAAATTCGATCTAATACTTTAGCAAGTCATGTGTGAAAATAAATTGATGTCTCATTTATTTAATAAGAAATTTTGAAATTAATATTACATCTGCAATATATTTTTTGTTTTATTATTAAATACTATTCTCCCTCTTTTTGACTTAGTATTATTTGACATGTAGAGAAGAAGTCCGGTTACATCTTTTTGTCAAAACTGAATACTTTAGTACTTTAAATATATTAATAACGACAAGAAAAAGATGATTCTTTATTTTTTTTATTTTTTGGCTAGATCATATTTAAACACTTGACCTTGGCATGAGCCATTTCATCTTTTATTTCTTTCAATAATACATTGTAACAAATATATATCTCTCACACACATATATATATGTATATATATGTATATTTTGGGAGCTCTATGCAACGACACTTACCATACCCCATCAAGTCCGGCTCTAGTGGTGTGTTACCTCACTAGAAATCCATATAGAAAAGGTAGAGAACCAATTTGCACTCAACTATCGGTAATATTCCTCCTTTTTTGAGATTAAACATGAAAAAAAACACGTACTTAAAGAATTAGGAAATCTCACAATCCTTGTTCCACTAAGGTCATCTTCAACAATGAAACTAAAGTAGTGCACAATCTGCCAAAGTTTTTAATACCGTTCCGACGATCGTTTCGAATTTGCTAATGGAACTGTACCGAAGTATTTCGGTGTTCCATTTCGAATATATATATATGTATATATTATAATTATACATCAAAACATACTTTAGAATATTGTTAAAACATAATATCTTATAAATATTTTCAAATCATATGTTAATTGTTCGGTTTGAGAATTTGGGTTACCGAAGTTTAGACTACACAAAATTAAAAAATAAAGAAAATTGAACAAATTACCCAAAAGATTATTTATGTGTAGTCTATTATAATATTTTGAACCTCTTTTTACTATAAACATATATGTGTGTGAAATTGGAAAAAAAATTACACAAAATATATATTTTTAAATCGTTCTAGCCATCTCGACATCTCGGGAATTTCGGTCTGTTTCGGACCGAAACGGCCGAGAAGTTGACTGAAATGGAATGACTTCTAAAACATTCCCTTTTTTATGACCGGAATGGAACGTTCCGGCCATTCCAAACAAAACGGAATGAAATCAATAACTATGCAATATGCACTACTTAAACACAAAATCAACACTCCTTCTCCAACAACTTACACTACTTTTTGTACTAAAAAGGATATTTCTTATAATTCATTTATTTTCTCTGTACTTTTATTTCTTTTGTAATATAAATCACAACATATAACATCGCATTGAATTTAATATTTTCATTCTATATTCTTAATATTAATCAAGTTTAAAATAAACACATGTAAACATGAATAAAATTAATGAAAAATTAAAATTGAAATTCATAATAATAAGTGCATAAAATAAATTGAATTAAAATGTGGAAGCACCCAATTCGGCCAACAAATTCTCAATTAATATTGTATTTGATTTTGTTTAGTAATTTACTGTAATTGCTATTTAAATGTTTCATACTGTTGTAATTTTATATTTCATGCATTTTTGTAGTTTTATTTTATATTATAATGCCTTGTAGTAATTCAAATTTTATGGTGTTTTTTCTTGTTATTGTTGATTTTTTTTTTCAAATTCTATTTATGGACTTATTTATTTATAAGAATAATTTTGATACATAAATACACTATCTAATACTTAAAAATATACATAACAATTAAATACAATATAAAATAAGTAATAATAATAATAAAAAAAGAATAAGAAAATAAGTAGTGTAATAAAGTAGAGTGCACTACTATTAGTGGTGAATTCGCCTAAACACCAAAGTAGTACGAGATATGATGCACTGTTTTAGCAAAAAAAGTACTCCCTAACTTGCACACTTTTCGTTTTTGTCCGTCCCAAACAAACTTGCACACTTCTTAATAAGAAAAGTTATAACATAATTTCCACCCTCAAAATCTGCATTCTCAATCAACCCTTGAAAAGTCAACAAAATCCCCAAAAATAATTTTTTTTAATATGTGTACGTCTCCTCCATGTAAGTTCATGCAGGACAGAGAAAGGAGTGTTTAGTGGTATTTTAATGTAACAAAGGTTATTATTCGATATTCGAATCGCACCTGGCATATCATTTGGGAAGAGAAGCGACATAGTTTTCATACTTGAATCAGAAAAAAGTATAAGGTGATATTAGCATTACAATAATTTCATTTTATTTTTGTTTAGTTTTAATTTTGAATTGGTAGTGGATATCATGATCACTCGTTTACATCTGATCTAATTTTAGTGGACGGCCCATAAAAAATGGAGCACCATTTTCGTAATCTCACGTGTTGAGATGGGGATTTTGTGCTTGAGGTTGTCAGTCCACCATGTGTCTCCATCCATGCCACGTACGGATCATATAATCCCAATCAAACTGCCCCCTATATATACAACAATGTTTTATATTTCCTTCTACATCTTATATCTAAATATCATATTTTTTAATTTAAAATAAAGTAATTAAATCTCTATAATGAGATTTTAATGCATAGCAGGTGATCATATTAACATGTGCCCACGATAAATAAAGGAACAAAACTAACCTCCTACTATGTTAACTGTCATTGTGTAAAAACCTTAATAATGTGATTCTTTAGATTTTTAAAATTAGAGGTATTTTGCTAAGTTTAATTACCTAAAATACCTTATAGGCTATAATATCTCATAAATGTTTTTAAAACTTACGAAATGTTCAATCTTATTTAAAAAATAAGTCTTCAATGTTTAGTTATTATAAGATGATTTATAACATATTCATAATGATAATTTTGTAATTAAAATACTCAATTCGTTCGCAAAAACAAGTCATTGAAGACCTTCAGCATTTTAGGTAGAGATTAAGAATTTACGGGAGGGACAAAACCCCCTGAAAATCTATCTCCATTTTTTTTCCTTCAAAAAATCTTTCATTGCCAATAAAGAGAATAAATAATTTAGGTAATGATTATATTATAAGATTTGCAGGAAGATTTATTTGAATTTATCTAAGGACAATACTGAAATAAATAGGGATATTTTACGAGAATAACTTGTTTTTTGGTAAAAATATATTCTCTTTAAAATGACTTATTTTTGTGAACAGGAAAAGTAATAAACTTTGAAGTAGCTAATCGAAATAAGCACTCATTAACTTTTCTAAAATAATTTATAAGACGCAAATAACTTATTTTAAAATAATATAAAATCTTATTTTGAAAAATATTGTAAAATACTCTGATATATTCTAAGCTCTTAAATATCTTATAAAATATTTTGGAAAGGCTAGGCCGAAGAAAACACCCTCTCAAATCATATTGTTATTGTGTGGTGTATCAGTGTTAAGTATTTTAAGAATGTTTTAATGAAAATTAAAAATAATTTAACGAATTTAGCTTGCCGTTCTTTTGGAATTTAGCTATGTTCACTGCAAGAAAAAGGGTATTGTCGCTACTATTTTTGCAACTACAAAAGTGGTTACTAAAAATAGTTCCTTTTGTAATTATTAGTAGTTACATAAAATATTAACCTAAATTGCTATACTATAACAAGCTCTTTTACAACTATTTGTAGTAACAAATATATTAGTAACTACAAAATAATTGCAAAAAATAACTACAAATACAGTAGTAATTACAATGTAGTTGCAAAAAAACTTTTTGCATCTTACTATAAGTGACAACTCTATAGTAATCACATGTAGATATGGTTACTATAGATATTTTTATAACCAACTCTCCTTTTTATAATTACATTCTATAGTGGCGAAAAGTCTTTAACTCTAGTACGGGTTAAATTTCAAGAAACAATTTACCGAATGCTTGAGCATAGACTTCTTAACATTCTTGCCATAAAAAGAATGTGAGGTGAGTTTTACTTTAGTATTTGATTATGAGCATCTCCCTAGACTATTATATAAAGTTTTAGATACTTCAAATTAAGGCTGTGAATAGTTTTTAGAGTAGTACCAAAATTGTTCGAATTTTTAAATTTTTCTCAGATTTATTGTGTATTTTTAAACAAAATAAAAAGTATGATTAAAATTCGAGATTTTTTATTATAATAATACATACGAATATATATCGAATAACATCCGTATAATTTTCGTGACATTATCTTCATTACTTTTATTCTTTATATATGTTTTTGTAATTTTCAATTTTGAAATACTATTTTTTAAAAACTCATAAAATAAAATAGCCATTAGAATCATGAAATTGTCGAATGGTACACGTGTTTATGCATGCCTATTATGTCAAGTTAAGTGTTTATTTGTTGCATGCATAATTGACCGTGTATTGTTCATATTTGTATTATTGGACAATTTAACATTGTTTGACATGTTTTAGAGTTATTCGGGTTAATCTAGACCGAAAAGTCGAAGTCGACTGAAGATGGACGAAGAAACAAGTCTCGCAAGTCTAAAACGAAGCAAAATCGAGCTAAGCATGAGAAAGTCGTGCTCGAGTCAATCAGTCTCGGCGAAGACAAAAGTATGCTGGAAAGTCATATTTCAGTTGGGGAGATATCTCGGCCGAGACAACCTTTCTCAGCCAAGAATTTGATACATGACTCTCGGCCGAGACACAAAGTCGGTTTACACAGTAATTTGCTCGAAGATTGTCTTTTCAAGCCCAACTTAAGCCCACTTCATCCCCATCTATAAAAAGAAGACCCCAAGTACGAAAATTACAGTTTTGCATTGATTTTGAAGTTTGGATTTGAGGATTTCGGAAAACACGAAGAATCAAAATTCATCTTCTCGGGTTTTTCTAGTTTAATGTTCATCTCTTTCATTATTACACTGTTTTTAGCCATCGCCGTCATCGGCTAAGTTCCTTTATTTCCGTCTTTGACTGATTTTGAACCCCAGGAGGATGCTTTTGTAGTTCTTACAGTAATTGTTTGACTGAATTATATTATGAAATTATTTATGTTATTCGGTTATTTATATCTTTTATGTGTTTTGTTATTTGGATTGATCACCCAGCTAGTACTCACATAATCGTTACTAGGCCATAAATTGTAATCCGTAATTGTTACAAAATTATGTCTATGAGTAGCAAATAGTGAATTCATTCGCCAGGATAACATAAGTCGCGAATCACTTGTACCGAGCTTGTGAGTACAACACCGTACCTATCCCGTTGTCCTGGTATCTTATGCGTTCGGTTAACGGTGTTTTAAAGATCGTATCTTGAGACCATTTAATCAGATATAATAATTGCAGAACGTACTTGTGATTAATTACACCTAAGGGGTAACAAGGTTAGTATAGTGTACCTGATAATTCTTGGTGTAGGGGTTTCAGAACTAATTTGTCAAACAGTTTCATTAATTATGAGGATAATCCAGACTAGAGGGATACCAGGTTAAATGCGGGAATACCAGGTTATGATCTGGTCAAAACTAAAGGGATTGCTCTAAAGGCTGAACTTTCACAAAAACCAGAAGAAGAAGCTGGAGATCCAGATATGGTAGCATTTGCAGATACCATGGCACTCCTTGCCAAGAACTACGGCAAGATGTTGAAGCGATTCAACAAAGGCCCTGGGAAGAACGTTCCGGGAAAGAACAAAACTGGAGGCAAAAATATGCCTTCAAAATCAACAGGAAACAAGAAAGACAATGATCAATGCAGAGAATGCAAAGGTTTCGGACACTATCAGGCTGAAAGTCCAAATTTTCTGAGAAAGAACAAAGCTTACAAGGCCACCTGGAGTGACTCAGAATCATATGATGATGGATAGACTGAGGAAAATACTCAACACACTAGTAATCTTGCTCTCTGTAACTCCTCAAAAGACTATACATGTCTGATGGCACATGTTCGTTCTCCCTAAGAACAGATTGGTGGAAACAAAGGAGACATCATGGACTCTGATGATGAGTCATGTCCTACTGCAGAATAACTGCAAGCCATGTACGAAGAAATTTCCTCAAGAGCAAACAAGGCTGTAGAAATCATAAGAACTCTTGAAGCTAAGGTCAGAAGTTACGAGAAAAAGGGAGATCCGAGCACTTCTTCACAAACTCATGACAAGTTCACTACCAAGTACAATTTACTGGAGAATGAGCTGAAAGTGGCAAAACAGGTAATCAGTTCAAAAAATGTTTCAATTAGCTCATTAGAACAAGAATTGTTTGATGTGCAACAGGTTAGCAAAAATAAGGAATCAGGGTCTCATGCACAGAAAATGACCGAGTGTGTGACAGCTAATGACAGGCATTGTACTTTGTACAATGTTGTTTTATTCCGGTGTAATTTTCTTTGAATCTCAAAGTATCATGAAGTAATGGGGTAGCTTTCGGACGAAAATCCCGATAGCTCTAAGTGAAAAATGATACTACATCACAAAGTTATGGGGTAGCTTTCAGGCGAAAATTCTGATAGCTCTAAGTGAAAAGTGATGTCGGAGTACAATAGCAATCATAAAGTAATGGGGTAGCTTTCAGGCAAAAATTCTAATAGCTCTAAGTGAAAAGTGATGTCGGAGTACAATAGCAATCATAAAGTAATGGGGTAGCTTTTGGGCGAAAAATTTCGATTGCTCTAAGTGAAACATGATCTGCTGGCTCAAAGTTTTGGGGTAGACTTCAGATGAAAAAATTCTGTTGTCTCTAAGTGAACTGTGGCCTCTCGATTCTGTTAAAAAAAAGGGGGGGGGGGGGAAGGGGTCATAAGGTATTGTTCCTTAAGCATTCTTTCTCTCTTCTTCTGTTTTTGGTCACTTCATCACTTGCGATACGGATACCCTCAGCTCTCTCATCGGGTTCACATTAACCATGTGGAGTAACAAATCATATCTAATGGGTGTATTTTTTTTATTTTATTTTTTTTGCATTCTTAGGCATGATTCGCATTTTCCTTATTGTATATATCTAGATTTGCTTATTTAAAGCAAGGAGATTTTCTGTTCCTATAAATATGGAAGGTCATATATGTTCCAAGATTACCTCTTATCTTCCTATTTTATGGAACACACGCTGATTTGAATTTCAAATTTTGGTCACCGTCTCTCTCCTATCTTTTCTTTAAATTCCGTCTTTTCATCTTCTCTCCACCACTATCACTCTTTGCTCTTCTCTCATTGTTTGTAGGGTTTTGCCAAAATGGGGCGCACTAAAGAAGCGGCAAAGCGCAAACGCACCACTACAGCACCACCGCCGCCATCCACTGTCCCTCCACCACCACCTGTAGCCGATGCAACTCCTATTCGTTCCATACCTCGGTTCATTCTCTTCTGATCCCAGGGCTCCATGACTCTTCCGGGTCATTCTCTGAAGGGTCCCCAAAAACCGCTCCATTGAGAAAATCCCCAACCTCTAAATCTGCTATAGGGCCCTCGTCTAAAAAGCGGCCTGTATCTTCGACCCCCTCGCTTCGATCTACAGAACCAGACTCGGACCCCTCTCCGCCTCCAGTTCGCAAATCTACTTCACCGATCGTACCCCGAAAGACCAAATACGGGGTGGTCATCTCTGGTCCCTCTCGGCGCTCTACTAGGCATAAAACCCCAAACCCTGATTTTGTCCCTCCGACTGCCAAGCCCACTGCTATTCGTAAATCCTCTCGACTGACCAAAGAAAAGGCTCCACCTACTCCTTCAAAGGACAAGGGAAAGAAACCCATGTCTCTTAATCCAGACACTGAGCCTCTCGACAAAATCAAAGCTCTATCGAAGCGGTTCTACTCTCTTCGAGCAAAGGATAGGTTTGTCTCTTTTCAAACCATGAACTTTTGGGAAGAACGACTGCTTGATGTGCGATCCTTTAAGAAATATAATACTCTGTCTCTTATTTCTGCTGTTGGGTTGTCTTCTACTGTCCTTAATGTTCAAAGTTCCTGTGGGGTTATTGTTAAGGAATTTTATTCCAATCTGTCACCATCTATTGCTGACCCAACCTCGTCTAGATTTCACAAGATTTTCTACAGAAATGCCGTATGCACCTTTTCCCCTGACATCATTAATGATCTCTATGGCTTGGAAACTCCTCTGGAGTATGATCTTGTTGAGGATATGGACGTTGTAGCTTCCACTATCACCCAGGGTAAAGCGGATAAATGGCCCAGTTCTGGTCTTTCTCCGACCGACCTCACTCTCGAGTGTAATTTTCTTCACAAAATTGGAATGCGAAATTGGACTCCCACGGCTCATAAATCTTCGCTCAATCCTAGTTAAGGAGTCTTCATTTTTCGAGTGTTGACAGGGAAGCCGATTAACTTTGGAGCACATGCATTCCAAATAATTGTGGAATTTGCAGGACGTCCCGATGCTCGAAAACTCCTACCATTTCCAAGCTTAATTTGGAGCATTGTTGCTCACCAAGACGTCTTTGTTGATGACAGGCATGGCGACTTCCTTGATCCATCACCAAAGTTGTTTACGGTATCTTCTCGTACCACTAATATTCATGCCTCTTCCTCAGTCCCATCACAGGTCGAACCGGGTGCTGTTCCTGGACAGTTTGAACAGTTTCTACATCAACAAATTGTTATATTTACTGACATGGCCAAGTCTGCCCTGACCCAGAAAGGATACTACCAAAAAATTCTGCGCTCTCTCACCAAACCTCAGCATTCCAGGTCAAAAAAGGGGGAGAAGAAAACTGCTACCCAAGATGAAGAAATCGAAGCTGGTCTGAATGAGGGTGATGAAGGGAAAGATGGAGATGATGCGAATGCAGCTTCTGATGATGAAGCTTCAACAAATGAAGACGAGGAGCCTAACCGAAGTCTAAGCCAGAGCTTTTGAAGCTTGACCTAGCATCTCTCATGTTTAATGTCTTATTTCTATTCTACTTCTAAGACAATTTAGTTCTTGTTGCTATATTTGCTATCTAAGGCAAATAATTACTAATCATTAGTCCAAAAGAAAGCAACAGATAGCAAATATAGCAACAAGAACTAAATTGTCTTAGAAGTAGAAAAGAAATAAGACATTAAACATGAGAGATGCTAGGTCAAGCTTCAAAAGCTCTGGCTTAGACTTCGGTTAGGCTCCTCATCTTCATTTGTTGAAGCTTCATCATCAGAAGCTGCATTAGCATCATCTCCATCTTTCCCTTCATCACCCTCATTCAGACCAGCTTCGATTTCTTCATCTTGGGTAGCAGTTTTTTTCTCCCCCTTTTTCGACCTGGAATGCTGAGGTTTGGTAAGAGAGCGCATAATTTTTTGGTAGTATCCTTTCTGGATCAGGGAAGATTTGGCCATGTCAGTAAATACAGCAATTTGTTGCTGTAGAAACTGTTCAAACTGTCCAGGAACAGCACCCGGTTCGACCTGTGATGGGACTGAGGAAGAGGCATGAATATTAGTGGTGCGAGAAGATACCATAAACAGCTTTGGTGATGGATCAAGGAAGTCGCCACGCCTGTCATCAACAAAGACGTCTTGGTGAGCAACAATGCTCCAAATTAAGCTTGGAAATGGTAGGAGTTTTCGAGCATCGGGACGTCCTGCAAATTCCACAATTGTTTGGAATGCATGTGCTCCAAAGTTAACAAGAGACCAGATTTTCTGACTATGCCTTGCAGGAATTTCAACAGTATTTTTCGAACTAGAATGCCAAGGGGGAGATTATAAAATTACTATTTATCTAATGTGGCATTTGTTGAAAAATACTCTCTTGTAGCTTCTTTCTTTATGGAAGGATTGACCAAATGGAAAAGGAAAGAAGGACAAAAGAATTTGACTCAATTACAAGAATCAATCAAATTCCAAGGATCAAGGACTTAGAATCAAAACTTCCAAAAGAAACATCAACTATCAAGGAGATTGATGGAGTTGATGAAGAACTGATTGGAGTGAAGAGAAAAGTCAGGAAGGCACACTGCATAAATAGAGGCACAAGATGATGAAGAGATCATCGAGATTTGGAGAGAAAAACACTTGTGTAATTCATCAAATCTTGCATCTGTTATATTGTTGTTCAAACTGTGAACGAACATCAGTAGACAATTCGGGAGAGTTGTATCTTGTTTGTTCGGGAGAACATATAGAGGTTCGGGAGAATCATCTAAGTATAGATTGAGGGATCATCTGTACTGAAAATCTCATTTGAGAGATCAAAAGAGTGAGCACATATTTAGGGGGAGTATGAACTGAAACTTAGGAGGGATTCTTAAGTGTTTCTGTGAGTACAAAAGTGTATTCTATCTACTGTACTTATCCTTAAGATGTTGATTGTAAGAAATAATGGATTCTTTCTTAACTCTTATGGATAAGATTTCTTTCTGTTCTTACAAAGTTTGTACTCTGTAAGAACTTCTTTCATCATAAATAAAATTGTCTCTTTACACGTCTTTCGAATTAATTACATTGCACACGCGCACAAACTCTGACTTTTCACTTCTTACCTTGAATTCATCTTTAAATTATTAGTTTACTTGTTATCTGCAATAGTTACTTCATTCCAATCAACTCCCCTCATACTTTATTATATATTATATATGATTACTATTATTTACATAATTTAGGTCAAATACATAAACATAATTAGTTTTCCTGTTTCCTGTGGGATCGACACTGACTTACTCTTTCTACTATTTAAGAAAGAAAATTAGGAATAAGAACAATAGCTAATTTAACTGCATGCGATAGTACGATCATCAAATAAAACAAAATTTAAATCATATATTTAAATAGTAAATTGTAATACATGCAGACTGATAGAAAATAACATAGTTACATGACTCAACTTTTTAAAAAGAAACAAAACATAATTAGTATTATTAAGCAATGTAATGATCTAATAAGTATCGAATCTGAGATATTCTGTCAATAAATTGCGATAATTATAAAGAACTTTTATGCTATGCTGAACGTTTTTCATTAGATGAACTTTAAATAAAAAGTATAAAATCACAATAGTTAAATAACATAATTTATAGTACTTGATAACTTAAAAGAACCAACAAAAATAAGCGTTAACCATGAAATAATTAATAAAAATAAGAAATATTATTATGGGTATAAATTTTAATTTAACGTCTTAAACCTGATTTATTTCACAAGAATTTTTTTGAATTTAGTTGATTCGACGTTATTTTTTTAATTTTATATATTCTTTTTACGAATAAAACCTGAAATTCGAATAATTAGTAGAGCCGTATAAAATCTATATCCAAATTTTATTTTAGAAATTATCGAAACTGGGTGAAACTCGAATCGAAAAAGTTATAAAGGAAAAAATTGAACAGAAAAATAACTGTTGATCCTTTGGATTTCCCAAATTGAATCCTCCTACCAAAATATTTTTTTATAAGGTTCTGAAAATTTCCTAATATTTAGACTGAAAACATTCAATAACTTTATATCAAATTAGTTACCCATTCTAACTAAAATGAATGCTAATAATAACAATTAATTATACAAAAATTAGAAAATTATATAAGTACCCAAAATAAACTATATTCCTCACAATATAATAAATAAATGTTATGACGATTAATTTTACTTAATATGCTATTATATTTATTTTGTTTTTAATTATTATGCTATTTTCAATTAAAAGTAGGTGAATTAAAAGAAAACTTCGTGTAATAAAATTATTTATTTTGATTAGATGTAGATGCATTTTAAATGAATTTGTAAAAAAAGGACAGAAAATATAAAGTTACACAAACCGAGCCATACTAGTTGAACTGTTTCCATTATTTTCGAAATTCTGAAGTGAATATTCCCAAAGAAAAAGCAATTGTACCGTATCGTCCCGACTTTGGATTAGTTTTGGATATCAATTAAAAAAATAATCCAAGTTTTGTACAAATTTGAAGATTTTCAAATTTTCAAACGCCACAATATCAAACCGTTCATAAGTTTCTTTCAAATTTTTTAAATATAAATATCTTTCTTCTATCCGTTTCATATTAATTATCTTTTCGCTATCTTTAATTTACATCTATATAACATATATTATGATTGAGATATTTGATTTGAAAAGTTCAAGTATTTATAGGTTAACTATTTGAGTTAGATTTGATTGTCTATTGCAAACTAGACTAAGATATTGAGCCTAGCTGTGCTAAGTTCAAGGTTGCATTTTCAAATATCTTCTTTACTTAAGTTTAAGGTTGCAAAAGTTAGAAATCGATATGTAAGTGCTTTTGTGCTGTCTAAACCCGCCTAGCTGACTTAATATATTTTTTTTTTCTTTTTCTTTTCTCTTTTTACATCTAAATCTTTAACATATGAAATATGAAATATCCCAGGAGTTAAATCCATACTCTTCCAAACTCCTAACTCAAAAAAAAAAAAAAAAAAAAAAAAAAGAAAAGAAAGAAAAAAAGAAAAGAAAGAAAGAGGTGAGGGAAATCAATTCTGCAAGTGCCAACAAATGGAGCATTCTCGCACACGTGTGCTTCATTTTTTTAACAGAAACGAATTACTCTAATTAATGAGATTCATTTTGTCTTAAATTGTTTCTGAAAATATGTTTAAACAATGTTGGGGGCAGATTAGCTGTAACATGGAAACCCTGAACAATATCTACATTTTTTATCTTCCCAATCTAACTCATCCCCAAACCAAGCGACATCATATATCAATAATCATCAACATTAGCTGGTATATTTATCATATAAATATTATAATAATATAGCTCGTCTACAATTCAAAAATTATTTTCGAATATTTTGTTTCTCTTTTTCCTTCTAATAATTTTATAAGATACATACATACATATATGTCCTGCTTCATTGTCCACGGTGAGTATAAGTAAAAATTTCTATCAACTGATGTGTTAAGATCTCATAAAATGTAATTAATTATTTCATCCATAGAGCGGATATAAAATCTTTAACAATATACACATAATTTATGTCACTGTGGAAATGGGAGCATTTCCAATATACATAGATATATAGTACTACAAGATAATTATTTCAATTAAAGATCTAATTATTAATTGTTCATATTTTCGCGCTAATCAACTTACACAGTTACATGTGAGGAGGACAAGTCACCGATTTTTGAGGAATATGGAACCTGATCACAACAAGCAATTAATGTTGTTCTAAAATTGTACAAATTTAAAATTTAATTAAGGTCTTTAATCTGTAGCTATTGAATCATGTAATATCTTAACCAATGCTGTCATTTTTACTGGACAATATCTTCTAAGCGTTACATCTTGTACTTTGTAAGTTTTTATATTTCAATATTTAAACTTTATTTTTTAATCGATTGCAACCTAAAGTCTACGACTTGCACAAGTTGCAATTCCATTGAATTCTTTGACTAAATATCAAACACGTCACAATCACATGCCCAATTAGGAGGATTTTTACCATTTATATGATTTCTTAAGGCAAAAAACTCACATGTCAAACACATGACAATCATTTTGTTATTGTCAAGTTGGAATTTTTGTCGAATTGTGAATCTGCCTTATCAAATCCTAAAAATAATTTGGCATGCAATTGTCACATTTTGATACTTGGCCGAAAAAATTAGAAGGAGATTGCAACTTGTATAATTTTTTGACTTCAAGTTGCAATCGGTTAAATAAAAAATTTAGGTATTAAAGTGTAAAAACTAACAAAATATAAGTTGATTTAAGTATATAGCCCTTTAAATAATGTTTCATCTTCGATTTTATAAATAAACATGCCTCACGTATTAGTAGAATTGGAGTAAAAAATGAAACACTGAAAGAATTAGACGATCTCACTTTCATTTTTACTCCCTCGGTCCATTTTGTTTATTGTTTTATTGAATTATTAGCCGTATTGACAAAAAACCCACATTTCCCCCAAAATATTATCGTTACCCCCCCCCCCCCCTCCCCCAAAAAAGCCTAAAGAAATCTCTTAATATGCTTTCTAATTACCTTTCACTTTTTAAGAGTGTATTTATTCATTCCAAATGTTCTTAGTTATTCCTTAAAAACTATGTTCTCTTGATTTAAAAGAAATAAAGATGGTGGATTTATATAAATAAATGAGTTGTGTATAACAATGATTCACTAAAATTAGAGGGGTAAAGAACATTATTTAAACCAGAAAATTCTCCAACATGATCCGTTAGGTATGTCATCTGAGTATAATATCTCTAGGTTGAATTCCTCCAATAATATTCATCCTTAGCGTTAATTAATTTGACCCTTTATCGAAATTACATCAATGATTAGGTCATATTTCACTAATTTCAGTGCCCCAAAACGCCAGCCAAGTAAAATGCTGGAAATCACATGGGTATTGTGGGAATTCCGAAAACTTTTATTAGAATCTAATAATATAATTAAATTTTGTACCAGAAATTTATTTATTTTCATTCATCCCATGAATCGGACAGACTTCTTAAGCTGCATGTGCTATCTGCTAACTTTGTATTTTCTCACAAAGTCTCCTTCTCCTTTTGTCTGATTCTTCACTTTTCTCTCAACCAAAAGTCAGACATAAATATATTTTTTAAAAATAAAAATTAGGCTATAAGAGTTTGATTCAAATTCCAAGCTATTGAAAAATGTCAGTTCCACAAGCACCAAATAGAACACCCTCTTTAACTAACTGTTTGTTTACTCTAAGGCTACGACCGCGATCGAAGGCGGCGGAGAAACAATACAAAGCGGCGGAGGTGGCGGAGGAACCTGTAGATACAGATATGGGTATATGCACAGAAGTTAAGATCATGAAAGTAAATTCAGATGGTTGTGATAGTGATCGTGATTGGATGCCGGCGCTGCGAAAATCGGTGAAGATGCTTCACTTTGGGAGCTGGGAAGAGAAAGAAGCGGCGGCGGAAGAGATGAAGAAGCTGGCGGAAGAAGATTTGAAGGGGCGGAAAACTATGGCAGAGCTTGGTGTTATTCCGCCGCTGGTTGCCATGGTCGGCTCCGACGTGATGGCGCGTCAGAGAGTGGCTGTTCGCGCGTTGATTCAGCTCGCCAATGGCTCTTTCACGTAAGTTCATTTTATTATCCGTTGATTATTTTTACTGTGATCAAAGATTATAATTAATCAGAAGCTGAACATTTCGGGAAATTAATTAACGATCATTCATTTTTCAAAGCCAGGGAACTGTTCCATTAGTTGCTTACTGTGTTACTATTTTTTTAATTTTTTTTACTTTTTCTTTATGTATGTGGGGGACTGAAATTGAATTGGAGTAAAAGAATTTATTGAGATTAATATTTAGGCATTAATCTCGTTGGTGGTTGAATATATTTTATTGGTGAGGGGCACACACAAGTTGAATTTTTTTTTCAGTGTATATGATGAGGTGGAAAAATGTTACTCAGAGATTGAGATAACTGCCCATAAGGAATCAACCATAATGGAGGCCTACTGGCCATTATTGACTCATGGGTGGTGGGGTGGGCACCCAGCTGCGCCAACGGAGTCCCGGTTCTCTTTCTTTTCTTTAGTAGGGTCGGGGAAGTAGGGTTCGAAATCTGGTGAGACGATATCACTGGACTGCTAACGCATGGATAGTCTTGGATCACTCTTACGCATGAGTAAATTCCAAAGTCTATGTCCTATTATTTGGTTTACTAATTTAAATCTTTTCTGGCTTGAGTTTCTTGTTTTGGACTATTTTTTGTTATGATTATAATGGCTATGGAAAGGGAAGTTCTTAATTGACCAGATAAACTATATTTAATGAATAGGTTGCAAGATAGGGATAGTTTGTTGAGCTAACATCACTTGCCAACTTTGGCATATATGCATCAATATAATATGTATGGATGACGACTTTTTTGCATATTGCAATAATTCTTCCATTTATTCAAAGATGGACTTTAAAAGAATGATCCAAACTGCCTACTTAAGCCATTTAATCACTCATTAAACCCGAAAATTTGATCCTTCTTTCTCGTTGAATCGGTATTGGGTGGTTCTTTGTAATCGAAATCAATGGCTGCAACAGAATCTGTTTCTGGAAACATTATTTCTTTTAATAATCTACAGACAGTAAAATAATGGTTCATTGAGATTTAATAATGGTTATTGTTTTTTTTTTAATATGATTATCTGTCGACAATATAAAACTCGGATTCTTGACCTTGATCTTTCAAAGGCAGATCCGGTAGAGAGAATCTTGTTGACTTCTCTTGCATAATGTCTCTATTCAAATTTAAAACACAAATAGTTTAATGTCACCATCTTGTGTATTGTCTCTTGTATGCCTACATATTTTTTTATTCAAGAACTTATATAATAATTAATTGCCTTTTGTCTTTGATCAATAGTTAATTCTTGTTTCTTTGCTCTTGTTTTAGGAACAAGGCTCTAATGGTGGAGGCAGGAATCTTGTCAAGATTACCCGTAAACATAACCGACTTCGATGAAATGTCGAAGAACGAATTAGCAGAGCTGCTCTTGTCCATGTCAGCCCTAGCCAACAGCCAAGTTTCTATCACCTCAGCAAGAATTGTTCCTATCGTAGTATCCATTCTCAAATCCAGTTCAAATGTTCAGACGAAAGAACTGTGTTTAAGCACATTGTGCAATCTGTCGTCTGTACTGGACAATGCTTCTTGTCTGATATCTGCTGGGGTTGTTGATAGTCTCATAAAACTAACATCAGTTAAAGAAGTATCGGAAAAAGCGTTAGCAACTTTGGGCAACTTGGTCGTAACATTAGCCGGACGGAAGGTGATGGAGCAGAATCCAACGGTGCCTGAGGGCTTGATCGAGATCATGACATGGGAGGAGAAGCCCAAATGCGTAGAATTATCTGCTTACATTTTGATGGTTTTGGCCCATCAGAGTTCCCTACAAAGGCGGAAAATGTCCGAGGCGGGGATTGTTCAGGTGCTTCTTGAAGTAGCATTGTTGGGTAGCCCCTTGGCTCAAAAGAGGGCTTTGAAGATTCTGCAGTGGTTTAAGGATGAAAGGCAGATGAGAGTGGGCCCTCATTCGGGGCCGCAAGTTGGGAGGGTTGCGATTGGTTCGCCGGTTAGCCAGAGGGATGTTGATGCAGGGAAGATATTGATGAAGAAGATTGTGAAGCAGAGTCTGTATAAGAATATGGAGACGATTACGCGTCGAGCTAATGGTGATGGGGATTCTTCAATGCTCAAGGCTTTGGTGATTAGTTCAAGTTCTAAGAGCTTACCTTACTAAAGACTCACTTTTGATGAGTTTTTTTTTTTGGTTGGAAAACTGGTACATAAAAAGGGAAATGATGGGTACCTACACTGTAACATTGCACTTCTGGTGCAACATGTGTTTTCTGGTTCTGATTGTAAATCAATGGAATTATTTTGTCAGCTTTTGCGTTCAAAGTTAAGGAAGTTGTGATCATCTTTTGTAATGTTGAATATCAAAATGTGAGTTTCTACTTTCTAGCAATTGAACTAGCCTCCAGATAAGCCTAAAATCAGAAAAGTTTGAAAAAAATAGTTTGGAACAATAACAAAATCGCTTTCGAGCACTATTCGAGGCAAAGATGGGATCTTACCTTCTATTTCTATGTTACCCACTTGAGTAGTATTTAAGTGGGTAATCCATCATACACGTAAAAAATGTATATGAATCTAATAACTATTTTTTGATGTACACACTTTTCAAGTATATGATAAATCATTCAAGTGAGACATTACCTATTTGAGTAGGATAGAATCTACCATGATGGAGCCATAAAATTCTGGCGAGGGAAAGATGTGACCTCTATTTCTCCCTCTCTCCCTCCCTCACCTTATTGACTTATTCACCCTCATTCCGGTCTTACTATGGGCAACAAGTAATTTTTCCTTCCCTGGTGCCCTTTTTTATGGCAAATTCTCCTATATTTTTACGTGCACAGTGCAATCTGGATAAAGTATAACTATTATACTAAAATGTATTATTCGTTTTAGATAAAGATAATACATTTACCCAAAACGAATAATATATTTAAGCTTTGTAACTTTTATGTCTCTCTAATTTTCTAACATAAAAACTTTTTCTTTGATCTACTAAAATTACATCACCTATTAAAAGTATTACATTAATGAGTATATTTGTGTAGGTGTATAAGGTATGTGATTAAAAATGATGTTCAACCTATAGATTTATTTGAATAAAATCGATCCATTGAATAGACCAATAGTATTTAAATTTACACAATATCACTACAGATGCATTTATAGTTTTTATATCTTCAGATATATCTTTTACTGATTTCATATATAAGCTACTTTTACCGCTTTCCTCCATCTTTTTCATCTTAAATATATAATATATAATCTCATTTCCTACATGCATAATAGTTCAATTTATATTTACTTAGTAATGCTCATACAAAGAAATTTAGCGTATAAACATATATATTGCTAGTTTAATCTTAATTTTAACAGTAAGGCTAAATGTATGCCTAGTTTAATCCAAATTTTGAAATACTACATTGTATAATTAACTTGTATGTACATTTAACTACAATATAGATATTTAATTTTTGTTTTTGTATTCTTTTCTCATAGTATAATATATCTGACATTTTCACATTAGTTTATTCTTTGATTTTTCTATTATATTACCTAGACTCGTCTATTATAATTTCTTTTTTTTTTTTTTTATAATGAAAATTCACTTAGATCCTTTAATATTTATAATTTTTACGCTAGTTTTTTTATAATTTTATTCATTATGTTAATAAAGTTATATCTACTAATAATAATGTCTATTCATAAGTTTGTGTTATCTTTCTTCACAATGCATTTTCTCACTTCTATTCATTTTATCATCATATAGTTCTTATTCAATTGTTTTTGACATTATTTTTTATTGATGGACTTTAATAAAGAAGTATACACAAAAAACATACAATTTTCTAACATTTCTTTTTACTCACTCAAAAGTTAATTTTAAAATGTAATCTCAGCGATTTCACATGCAAGTCATTTTATTCTTTGATTTTACTTATTGTGATTACATTTTTGCTAATCGGTCTTTCTCCTTTCTCTTCAATTATAGAAGAAACCAATTAGAAAAATTATTAGAAATTTATGAAGAATCGAATAAAATGTAAACAAATAAAAAGAATAATATGATGTATTTTACTACAAAGGAATAATAATATAAGATATTATGAATATTTAGGTTGAGCTTATATCATCAGTTGAACTATATATTATATGAAATGTGATAGAAAATTTTATAAGTTGAGACTTGAGAGCTGAATTTTAATTCTAAAATGAATCTTCATAAATAAAACTATAAAATATAAAGTTACTAAATTAGCTTTAAAACTTTACTAATTAATGGTTTTCTTTTTCTTTTTCTACAGTTTTCTTTTTTGACAATTATATAAAAGAATCTCATTATAAAAGAGAAAAGAAATTTAAAATGAAATTTTAAAATAAAAATAAATTAAAATAATAATGTTATGTATATGATTGAAAATAAAGAAAAATATAGAATATGATTAATACATAGGTTCAACTTATGTCATTAGATGAATTATATATCATATCCATGAATTTTTTTAGGGTATCATATCCATGAATTGATAGATGAACTATATAGGACTCTAACCAAATAAATAAAACTTTGAGAATATAATTAATAAACTAACCTTAAAAACTAAAATTCATTAATGATGTAATTGACAAATAAAATTTATCTAACCATATATATAAATATAAATTCAAAGATATAGTTTATAAATAAAACTTTAAAGATATAGTTACCAAACTAACCTTAAAAATTAAAATTCATTAAGGATATAATAGGCAAATAAAATTTTGTAAGAAACAACTCACACTTTTATAATAGAAGTAGATTAAAGTTTTAGTTAAAGAAAAAATATATATGGTATATTGTGGATATGTAAATCTTATGGATACTATTAGATTTAGTGACGTCAGTAATTATTCAAAGAGATGATATATATTAAATTATAGTGGACCAATTAGAAGACTGTGTGTCAAGATATCACAATAATTATTGAATTAAATATTATTAATTTATTAATTATCTGAAAATGATATTCAATAGATATGAAATTATGGATGATCATTCAAATTGCTCCATTCTAACCCTAGACCTATTAGATTCTCGTCTACAATTATAAATAGAGCCCGATACACAAGTTCAAGAAGGAAGTGAAGAATTATAGAATAAAGACATATTCTTCATGTTCTTCAGCGTTGGTCAAGATCATTGAAGCTGTTTCTCAAAGATTCATTTGAGAGTATCGTTTTAAAATCAAGCTTCAAAGCATATGAATTAGCATTATTTAATCAAGGGTTTATTTTCATATGCAACCTGAATTATATTGCATTTGTTCTGATAAGTAGAAAAATATGCATTATTTAGAGTGCTTGGAATGTGTTTTTATCGTATTTTATTATTATATATTTGTTATTTTTCTACTTATATGCACTTTGGTACCAAATACTCCAATTGTTGGTTTTTCATATAAAATGCAGTGGTTTTGGAATAATATTGTACTTTATTGAATGGTTCTGGGTCGAGATGGACAAGAGAAGATATTTGGGCCCAAAACGAAGAAATAAATCAACACATTGAATTCATTAGTCAATATTGGATCATTCAATGTCGACCCCAAAAGTCCAAGAACTTACGTATAGGCTGATGGCGTTGGAAGTGGCTATTGGGCCTGGGAAACAAGTGGAATTGATGGCCATGTGGGCTGTTAAGGCTGGAGATCTTCCATGGGCCACCAGATTATTTGGATAACAAGTGGACGTGAGGCGGTGATAATTAGGAAAAGGGTCCATTATGACCGTGAGTTTTATTGGAGGAAAAAGGCCCAGTTGGGGCTTATAAAAGTGGGGGATTTTAGCGTAAGAAGGAATCCAAGCATATAGGAAGAGTTTTTGCGTGGAACAGAAGGCAGAGCGAGAGTCCGAGACTCGTTCTTCACATTCGTTTCATTCTTTTAATTCCGTTTATTTTAATTATGTATTATTTTTATCAGATTTTAAACAATAGTTTAATTATGAGTAGCTAATTTAGTTTATACTACTTTAAAGGGATGTTGAACCCTATTCGTTTTTATAATTAATTGATCTGTAGTTAAATTCTGATTTTTATTTCGCAACTTGTTTGTGTTACTTGTTCTTATGACCCATGAGTGATTGATTTCTTGATTTGATAGGGCCCGTCGAATTAGGTTATTAATTGGTCAATGCTAGATTATAAAATTGTAATCCGTAATTGTTATGATTTTTATAATCGCGAGTAGCAATAACGATTAACTCGTTAGGGGTAACACAAATCTAGGTCATCCTAATCGAGCGAATGTATTTGGAGTCTAGTTTGATCTATTATCCTAATTATTGATGCGTTTAATGAATTAAACCTAGAGAGCTTGTTCTAGGCTGTTCAATTAAATAGGGTTAGCTAATGAGCTTATCTTAGTTGACTAATATTAAAGGATAATTCGGGCCGACAGAGCTTGTTGTCGGTCTAGGGTTAGAAGGTTGTTAGATAAATAATCAGGTTTAATTAGTTAATTAATTTATATACGAATAGGGGGATACTGAACTTAGAACTAGTATTATTTTGATATTGATTTAAGTCGATTATTATTTGTTTAATTGGGTATTTCTAGTCTTTAGAATTAATTGTTTATTTGCTTAGTTTAGTAAGTAGATTATTAAAGCTCAAAACCCCCTTTATTTACTTTTATCGTCTAATTATTAATATTAAGAAACATAATTGATCCAATCGCTCCTTGTGGTTCGACTCTTATTTATCGCTGCTACTAGTTAATGGAGGTAGAAAAGGTAGTTAATTTGACGTGCCTCGACAGTGGGGTCATGTTCCACTTGCACCCAAAGGAAATAAACGTATCCGATGGCTACCAAAGGTAATTGCTTTTTTTCAGTTGTAACCTAAATAGGTTCTTTGCATTTTTTTTTGGGCAACTTATGAAACACCCTGTCTGATTGCAACCCAATGTAGTCACATTTTTGTAGATGCAACCTTTTATTTTATTTTTTTGCATTTTTTCTGGCGACTTATGAAAAACGTGACTTGCACGATTCTGGGATAAGGATAAAATGGTACATTCTACTATCTTTTTTCCTATGTCTTTGTTGATGGAAACCCTAATTCTTTATCAAAACATATAATGGTTGTGGTGGTGTGTTGGAAGCATTGATGCAAAAGGCGGCCTAGGCAGTAGGCGCTCATATATCTCCCCTATTTATAGAAAATCGGCCCTAACAGTTTTTAGTTTTTTTTTTCTTTTAAAAAAAAAAAATTAAAAGCGACATCATTTTTAACTTGAGACTATTGATTAAATTAAAAAGATAAAACTTAAAAGTTAAAACCCTCAATCTCCTCACTTCAACGACAGAAAAATGAAATACAATTAAAAACCATCTTCCCCTACACTTCAAGTTCCTCTATCTCCTCCCACTTTTCATTTCATCTTACATAATAAATTATTTATAGGAACCTTGGTAGTTAATTTTGGTCCACTATAAGTATAAACCTATGATTTAGACATGTACACATTACATTTAAAAAAATGGGATTCTCTAAGCGGCACAATACAGCCATGCCACTGATTTTCGACTTCTACAACTATGGTTGGACATGAAGCCAATGTGATGTGGTGGATGAGCGAACATGAAAATAGAGTCGGTGGTGCGTAATTGTACTCCTTATTACCACTGCTCGGTAACTAGAGGCTCCCGCTGTTGGCAGAGAACAATCATCATCGAGAGAGAAACAGAGACTTTAGGAAAGTACCCATCACTTTATTTATAGCTCTAATATATTTGCCTCTAAAAAATAGCAAACGCTGAGATGATGAAATTGATTCGTGCATAGAAGTGGAAGTCAAAAAAAATTCTTGATAAACATGTTACGAGAAAACAAGATTTCATCAACAAAAAGAGAGGAAAAAAGAGGGAATAAGGCCTTCTACCCTGCCAATTTTTTATAAGGAAGTGAAATGTATCATTTTATCCTTATTCCAAAAGCATGCAAGTCACGTGTTCCATAAGTAGCCGGGACAACATGAATAAGCCAACAAATTAAAGGTTGAATCTGAAAAAAAAAAAAAAAAACGATTACATTGGGCTGCAATTGGATACAGTGTATTATAAGTCGATGAAAAAAATGCAAAAAAAATTATTAGGTTGCAAACGGAAAAACGCGATTACCTTAGGTTGTAATCAGATACATTCTTCTCTTCAGGTTGCAAGTGGAAAAAACCGCTATAGGTCAGATTGCATATGGAAATAAACCCTTCAATCAAAGTTCAGAATCGGGGAGGATCAAAGTCTACTTCAAGTTTGGAGGAATCAAGTTATTAAAGAGAAGAATAAGAGGAGAACTAGAGATTGGAACTCACGAATTGTAAATTCTATTTATTTGTTTCAACCAAATACAATATATACATCTTTTTCATGTTTATTTATTTAATGCAAGAGATTTCTAACACAGTCGGTGGGAAAATCTATGCCATTCCTCTTTTCTCTTCACGAAATTCTCAAATTTCAAGAAGGTCAAAGTGAAGTCCTTGGCGTCTTTAGAAGAACAAATTGCCAAGCTGACTAGAGTAGTTGATAGGCTCTAATTCTAACCCGAAAATACCGCAAGTGTATTTAATGTAGATGTATGTAGCGGAAGTCAAGGTCGATCTACAGAGAATAGGTTAACGTAGTTCGATACCATAATTATCTAGAGTTACCCTAACTAGACACTGGAATTTGTGAATGATTGATTAACTATTTAACTAAATTGCATATAAACTAATAAATCAAATTAATTAACAAAAGCTGAGTTCCAATCAAAGAGAGTGTATCCTAGGATTTCGATTTCAGAAATTACTCTAATTATGATTAATCTCTGATTTATAAACTTTTAAACCAGTTTATCTATCTATTAGGCGACACTTAATTAACCTAACCCTTCTTTCGAAGCGACTAAGTCGTAGATTGATTGGAATAATTACTCTCTCGAGTCAATTGATCCTAACTCCTAACAGCCCCTTAATCATTGCCTACATGATCATAGACAATCGCGCTATGTGTTATCGTCTATTAACAATTCCCTTCTCTCGAAGCGGAATCATTAAACAAATAAATTAAACCTACTTAGCCAGATCAAATTCAATTATAAGATTAAACCAAACACATAGATAGACGATAAAACTGGAGTCCATAAATTAAACGACTAAATTAACATTGTTGTAAAGCCCTACTTTCTAATCCTAGGATACGAGTAGTTTAGCTACCCATGGCTACTAACAAATCAAAATAAGAATCTAATGAAAACATTGTCAAGAATTTGAAAGTAAACAAAGAATAATCAAACCTGAAACGTGGGCTCTTCGATCTTCATCTTGCTCGACCTCACACTTTCTACTTCAAGGTAAACGTATGAGTTCCTCTGATGTAATATGATATTTGAAAAACGAGCTATTATGTCTTTTTATAGGCCTCGGGATGAGTCCTGAAATTTCTACGCTTCGATTCCCACTTTGAACAGGAAACCTTTTAACACGATCTTTTGTAGCGACCGCTCCGCTTGCCTCTCGCGGTCGCGTTGTCTTGTTCAAGAAACTTCGTTAAACGGAACGTTTCGTCGCGGCCGCAATACCTTTATGTCGCGGTATCGCAGCCGCGATGCTCTCATAGTGGTGATTTCCATTTTCAGCCCCTTTCAGTTGTGGTTGTGCGCCTTCCTGCGTCGCGGTCGCGTCGGTTCAACTCCAGACCGGTTCGGACCGGTTCAAGCTGGTTTAGACCGATTTTTCCTTTCCTTTGACTTGTTCTTTCATCTAATAGTCGTAAAATACGACTTTTGACCCTGAAATACTCAAAATACCTTCAAAATAAGTCAAACACGTTAAATGATTCAAATATAACAAAACTACGCAACTCTCGACCAAATATGCATGTAAATACTATCAAATACAAACCTAAATCGACCTAAATACATGCATAATAATGTGTATCACCTGTTGAAGATCTAACCAAACATATTCAGGCGCAAAACGTTCTGATCACAAAGTTCACGACTGAAGAAGATGAAATTGATGTAGGTCGCTTCACGAAAAACAAGTTGAAGATCGTGATGAAGGTTAAACATCTGCCAAACAACAATCAAGTCAACATTAGAAGTCTTCACTTGAAAAGCTGCAAGTCTCATCAGATGGAGTGATTCCAGTAAATCAATTGAAGGAGCTCATATTATAATATATCTGACAAGCTTAACAGAAGCTCCGAGACGTCTCCATCTTATACCAAAACATACACTGTATGGATTGATAACTTGAAGATGCCTCCCGGCTACCAACCTCCAAAGTTTCAACTTTTTGATGACAAAGGCAACCGAAAGTAGCACGTGACCTACTTCATAGAAATGTGCAATGATGTTAAAATATATGGAGATTACTTAGTGAAGCAGTCAGGTCGTTCATTATAAGAAAACGTGTTTGACTGGTACACCAACTTGGGGGAAAATTCAATCGACAGTTGGGAGCAATTGGACAAAGAATTTCTCAACCACTTCTACAACACTTGCCGGGTAGTCAACATGCTCGAGCTTGCAAATTCACGCCAACTAAAAGAATTTTTTCATGGACTATTTCAATCGTTGGCGAAGATTAAATCTAAGCTGCTAGGAGAATTTTTTTCGAAGTCTTTGCCATTAAGATGTGTTTTCAAGGGACACAATGAAGTCTCCGCTATATCCTTAAGGTAATTCAACCAAAATCCTTTGAAGAATTAACTACTCGAGCTCACGATATTCAGTTGAGTATGACTACAAGTGAAGTTGATATTCCACCAGTTTAAGACCTTCAAGAAGAAGAAGAAGAAGAAGAAAAAGATGGCAGAACTCCTGCGAACACCTTAACGTGAGGAAAAATAAATCAAACGACACTCCTTGATATGATCTTAAACTATCTACAATTCTCCCGGATACAAGTTAAAACTATTTCTAATACTCCTGGATATGAGCTAAAACTATCAAAGTTCCAAAAGTCAAAGTCAAATCAAGACACTCCTTGACACGAGTTTAGAAGGTCTCCAAATTTAAGCCAAGGCTTCAAAACACGAGTCTAGAATGTCTACAAAGCAACTCCAAATCAAGACTCTTTGATACAAACTTAAAGGTTTACAAATCAAATCAAGACTCCTTGACATGAGCTTAAAAGGTCATAAATCAAATTTAAATTTAAGAATTCCTTGATACGAGTATAAACTATCTACATATCTAGATTCAAATGAAAGCTTATAGATAAGAGTATAAATAATCTAGATTCAAATTGAAGAACTCCTCGATATTGAACTTGTCCCCCAAAACCATTTCTAATGGTTAAGATTAGGAAGACTTTTCTCAAACCGCAAGTGCACGACTTGCACAATGGTAGTATAAAGAATGTCGAACCACAGAGTGAATTTCTGTGTGAATCAACCAAATCATTTGCAAGTTATAAGTTTAGTGATTGGAAATTTGATTTGATTAAGTGCTAAAATAACAATTAAATAAGATAAAGTCAAATGATGAAAAATAGTTCCCTGAAGTGTCGGTTTCAACCTAAGCCATTAAGGTTGATATTTCAATGATTGCAAGAGATAACAATGGGTATAGTGTGATTGAGTTCTTACAGAAAAAAACATCCTAAATAAGCATAATCATAGAATAGTAGTTGAGGTTCCCCTATCTCCCTAGAGTAGGTAAGTAAACGAGATCCAATGTAAACTACCTACACTTTTAGGAATTAATCCCTGGCCCGGAGGTCTTTGTTAGTAAAGCTATAAGAGGTTATGCCGACTTCTCCCACACTAAAGACCGATGTAGAGGTGCACCCATTTACAGACGAAACTAACATAATTTCGCTCATTCCAACTTGAATTCCCTAGACACTACTCCCCTCCCCGATGAAGCTTCTCCCTTAGGTCTCCTTTTCATCAGTTATACACTAACTAATATAAGGTTCCGGTATTAATTATCCAACCTCATATTCTAAGGCATGATTCTTAATACTTAATCTCATTTTAGGATCTAGTTCGAACAAGCCTTGAATGGCTAGCAACTTCCGAGCCTAGGGCCGAATTATCATTTCTCAAATGCACAACCAAGAATCCCATTCTTAAGCTACCGAAAGACTAGCTACCAGTCAAGTATGTGAACTTAATTACGAAAATTCTTAGAAATCGTTACATACTAATTAAGCCTAATCCTAGGTTACCACAAACATAAGACTTTCAAGTCCTTTCATTAATAATGTTCAATTTTACTTTACGTTCAAGATAGACAGAGCTCAAAAGATCTAGATCAAATTAACACATTTCTAACTAAAATTAAAGTACCGCAAAGTATTTGTCAAAGTTTGCATGAAATTCTTGAAAAATTATAATCTCGAGCTTTTGTTCAAATCCATATTTTAGTATAACTTAGCTTTGTTTGGGGGTAAGACTATCATTATGAAAAATTACACAATATTTATTTAATAAAAGATATGTTATAATATCATTTTGAATTAAATCGTTGATTTCACATATTTTATCTATTTTTTTTCTAGGGGCCATAAAAGAGACTTTTGTAACAATTTACGGATCAATTGAAATAATTTTAAAACATAAGAGACCAATTGAAAATAAAAAAAAATACTTCAGGGACTAACTGGATAAAAAATTTAGAATTTCAAAGACCAATTGAAACAAAATGATACTTTAATGATAATCTGAAACAAACATTAATACTTTAACAACCTTAAAATGTATATTGCCTAAATTATATTCATTCGATTCAAAGGAATAAAATTTGTATTTTTTTTTTTCTGTTTATTTATTTAATACAAGAAATTTGTTGTTACATATATCATTCTTTGCAGTGACGATGCTCTCCAAATATGAATTCGCACCCCCTTCACATAAATTAACGTCATGATTGGTATCAATGAATATGGAAGAAAAGAATGATCAAACCCATGTTCATTCTAATTATCATAATTACTATGATTTTATGATGGAAATCATTACTCCAAAAAGGAATCACTGTTCTCATATCCAAGAGATTATCATTCCTTTCACCATCATTTATTTTTTGTGTGATACAAGGAGAGAAATGGATGAGATCTTCTACTTATGTGGCATGCTACATAAGTGATTATAAATTGGTATTCATTGATGGACATATGATCAATTTTGTCTAAGAGGAATCATTATGCTCATATCGAAGAGATTAGTCATTCCTTCCACTTCACATGGTATAAGTCATTATCAATACTTAGGATATTGTTAGTTAGAGGTGGCAAAATCGGTCCGGTCAATAAATCGGTTCAATCTGCCCGACATTTTAGGTGGACTGGTCATAAAAATCTTAGCCAGTATCATCGGATCCAGGCCCGACCCGATGTGCCATGGACCAACCCGAAAATCTGAGTGTATTTAAGTAGGATGGTCTAGGTCGGAATTATTAACTTTTGGACCAGCTGAATTTTGGGTTTGCCCACCTGACTTGACACATGCCATTTGCCTGACAAAATTTTGGGCTTGCCCACCCGACTTGACATATGGCATTGGCCCGACGGGTCGGACTGAACCAGGTGGGCGACCGAAATTGCCAACTCTATTGTTATTGCTATTATAATTATAATTGTAATTATTATCACTATCATTATTATTACTGGTATTATTATTATAAGTAATAACAATTATGAATTGTAGATATTTGTTATTAAATAAAATCATTATAAATTAATTAAATTATTATAGTAGTTATATGGATCAATGATACTCCATCCGTTCCATATCAATTGACGTTTTAGAAAAAAAATGAATGTATTAAGGATGAAATATTTTGACAGATATACCCTCAATTAATTCCTAAAACTCGCATCTTTTAAGTATCCTAAAACTCTATCTCTGGTCAACTATGGATCCTAAAACTCTGCATCTTTTAACAAATTTTCACCCATCTCCCAAAATTAAATTCATAATCATCATGTAGTTAATTATATTGTTTCGTTCTTCTCCGTCTTCGCAACACATATCTTTGAATCCCTATCTTCGATCTTCACAAATACACATGCCTTTGTGCTATTGATATTTGCACATGTCTTTGAATCGTTATCTCTGGTCTGCACAACTATGTCTGTCTTTAAATTTCTATCTTCTGTCTTCATATTTGCATTCATGGTGTTTTGAAGTATCACAATTTATTATTGTTATCCTCTGTATATAATTAAAAAATATTTATACGTTAAAAAAAAGAGGAAAGAGGAAAATAATTTAAGAAAAATGAGGAAAAAATGTAATTCAATTTAAATTATAGAATGAATGTGGGAGAGGAAAGAAGGTGCGAGAATGACCGTGGAGATTTTAGGGAATAGAGATCAAATCAAGATATATATGATAGGTTAAAAAATAAAGATATTTTAGGATTGAGCCCAGAGAGAAAATTGGTAGAATTCGTGAAAAATATCTAAAATATCAATTAATTGAAAAAAGAAAGAACTATTTAGGACGTCAATTAATATGAGATGGAGGGAGTAATAAATAATATTATACATCTTGTCATTTCTTGAATATAACAATCATTGAAATGATTATAATTATATCATTCATTCACATCTTCACTCAACTTCTAAAGAGTATGTTTGTTTATAGATTCTTCCGTCTGGATGGAGGACGCAGCGATCTAATTCAAATAATTATATTCATTATTATCTAAAAAAAGTATACATTTTTTAAAAATGATTTCACAATATCGTTTTAATTTTACCACATTATATCCCGACAAAAAGGGTACATTTATAACCCATGCAATTAAAAAATTTAGGTCCAATTTTTTTAGGCACCGCTTAATTTATAAACAAACGTATAATTCATACCAATTATGCTGGAATAGATGGAAATTAAATAGGGATGATACTAGGGGTGGGTCTGGGATACATCAACCCAATACTGGACCACTGCCATTTCCAGAGAGCTATGTTTGAATAGTTATGATATATTTATATTAGGCAATATACATTTTAAAGTCCTTAAAGTATTGATGTTTGTTTTAAGTAGTCCTTAAAGTATCATTTTGTTTTAATTGGTCCTTAAAGTTCTAAATTTTTTATTCAATTAGTCCCCTGAAGTATTTTTTATTTTAATTAGTCCCTTATGTTTTGGAATTATTTCAATTGGTCCTTAAACTATTACAAAAATCTATTTAAGGCCCTAGAAGAAAAAAATACATAAAATATGTGAAATCACCGATTTAATTCAAAATGATATTGTAACATATCTTTTATTAGATAAATGTTTTGTAATTTATCATTATGATGCTTTCCCCCTGAAACGAAGGTGATTTATACAAAAATATCGATTTGAATAAAACTCCGAGATTATATTTTTTCAAAAATTTCATCCAAACTTTGAGAAAATACTATGTGCTACTTTATTATAGTTAGAAACGTGCTAATTTGATCTAGATATTTTGAACTCTAACTATCTTGAATTTAAAGTAAAATTGAACATTATCAACGAAATAACTTTAATTTTTTTAAATATTGTAAAGACCTTCAAACATAAAAATTCAAAGTCCTTTCGTTAATAATGTTTAGTTTTACATTAAATTCAAGATAGATAGAGTTCAAAATATCTCAACTAAATTATCACTAAAATTAAAGTACCACAAAGTATTTCTCAAAGTTTGGATAAAATTATTGAGAAATTATAATCTCGAACTTTTGTTCAAATCCTATTATAGTATAATTCACCTCGTTTGATGGTAAAAGTATCACAATAAAAATACACAATATTTATTTAATAAAAGATATGTTATAATATTATGTTGAATTAAATCGGCGATTTCACATATTTTATGTATCTTTTTTTTCTTTTAGGGGGGCTTAAGCTAGAATTTCATAATAGTTTAAGGATCAATTGAAATAATTGTAAAACATAAGGGATCAATTGAAACAAAAAATACTTCAGGGACTAATTGATTTAAAAATTTATAACTTCAAGGACCAATTAAAACAAAATGATACTTTAAGGACCATTTAAAACAAACATTAATACTTTAAGGACGTTAAGATGTATAATGCCTTTATATTATATCTCATGGCATAAGCATAGAGGCCCCTACAGACCCAACAAATAATTCCCCATAGATATCGGGTTTGTGCCCAACACTTTAGTTGGATATTTTGAACTATGTAAAATAGGTACATAACTATTTCCCCAGACTTGTACAACCCATGCAAGTGAAAATTTTAATTAATACTATAATATTATTTCTCGTGCGATGCATAGTTTCGTGTTTGTTTTGTATGTTTCATGATGATTTTTGAATTATATTTTGATGGATGTTATAAAAATGTAATTTAAAATAGTGCTATCTTCTTGAAATTGTATTAAAATTCTTTATGTACGAACGAAATTGAGATTAGTTTTGAACATTAAAAGAACTGAAGCGTCCTTGATTACTGTTTCCGTACTCGGTTCTTTAGATTCGGGTTATCGGCAAGCTTTTATAGTTTCTTCGAACTAGATGCATGAACGGATTTGATCATAACTCAATTGATTTAACACTTTGTAATTCAGGTCATATAATAGGGATTGAATCCCACCAATCCTCTCAAATCAGGATAGTACTCAGGGCCGATCTACAAATTAGGGGCCTGAGTCGAGTTTTTTAAAAAATCTCTAACTTCTTCATACAATTTTAGATCAACGTGAGTAAAAAAAACACACTATAATATTGTAAAAAGTTCAATTATATTCAAATAATATGACAAGTAATTTTCATAACAGTAACATAAATATAACTGATCATTACACAACTACTTAAAAATAAGGCTCCAAATGAATAAAATAAAATAAAATTAGAAAAGTAGAAATAAAAGGTGAGCTCCAATTTTTTTTCAAAGACCACGAAAAAAATAACTTAGATAGCTAAAATAAATAATAAAATTACAAACTTGAAAAAGGTAAACAAGCACATGACTCGATCCTAGGTTCACATATACCTTTCAACTTACAAGAGACAAAATCTATTAGGCAAATTTTGTGTCTTTGTCTTTTGTCAGAAATAAAAGGAAATATAGTTTTTTTTCTTATCATAATATATTAAATAGTAGAAAAAGAATTTTTTATCATAACAGTAATATAATTAATTAGTAGAAAAAGAAAAAAAAAAAAGAGAAAATGTCAAACACAAGACTTGAGCCACCCACAATGATCACACACTACTTCACCACTACACTAATAACAATATTTAAAATTTATTTTACATATGTATACATATAGAATATGTTATATAAAATTTGAGGCCCCTAAATTCCTATGTTTTTTTCGGAGCCTGAGGCGACTGCCTCCTTCGACTCACCCAAGGAACGGCCCTGATTGCACTAAAAGAATAGAAGTAGATGCACCAAGTTCTCGAAGCAAACAGTTGCATTTGGATGAAGGATAGATTTTGAAATTCATAATAAAATCCACCTAACTTGTTGACAAAATAAATCAAATCAAGAAATTATAAATTCCTCCAAAATTTCTTGTTTCGAAAAATTAAAAAAAAAATTATAATTGAAGATTTTGATGACAACATAAATTAAAATTGAATGGCACAAAACTAAATTATATTTAGAGCTGTTAATTCTTGCAATATTTCGCCGTTATGTCGTCAGTCACTTCCACATCGTCCATGTATATCCAGGGCCTATTCTAATGTTATAGTGGTCCGAATCGAATTTAATTTGTGGGCCTCTTGATTTTTCATATATTTTAAAATAAATATAAAATAATAAAATAATACATAATATTTAAAATAATTTTATTGTTTATTAAAATAATATGACAAGTCGGTTTAAATAAGTTACTTAAGTTAGACGATCACTTAAATAAATAAAAAAGAGAGAGAGAAAAAAAAAAATGAAAGTTTGGCAGCGGCCCATTTGCCAAGTTAGTAGGTTGTAAGCCTTTTGCACCAACTAAAGAAATCATAGAGATGAGCCCAACAAAATTTTTAAAAAATCAAACAACAATTTACACAACGGAGATTCAACCCGCGTGTTATTAACACGAAACAAAGTTTTTTACTAGCGTACCACATAGACATTTCTAAAACTTTTTTAAATAAATATATAAAATATATGTATGTAATGTATAAGATAATTTGGTGTCTCTAAATTTCTTTTTTTTTTGTTGGGCTTTGAGACGACCGATTCTTCCTCTTCATGGGAAGAGCATGGTGCTTTCATTCGAGCTGCATGCAGACGTATTCACGGATCAGCTGAACCCAAGCTTGCAGAGCTTTATGCATCAAGGGATGCTCTTCTGGGATACAACAATATATGTTAATGTTGTGGGTGACTTTGGGCGAGGCTGACTGTCTACCAATCTTGCTGGATATCAAAGAGCTATTTTCCTGGATTCCTGATTGTGGCTTATATTGGATTAAACATTCTCAAAATCTCATGGCACATAGTCTAGCTTCTTTCATAGAAACTTGTAGTTGTAATTCTGTTTACCTTGAGTGGACCTTGCCTTTACATATTGTCAAATAGTGCTGACTGATTCCAACTTCAATTAATAAAGTACTATTCCCTTTAAACAAAATATATGAGTTCTGGCCCGTGAACTGGATCAGCTGAACCTCATAATAGATGGGTTGCGCTAAACAAATAACAACCCTCAAGGTGAGGGTTTGTAATGGGTCAGCCTGTGCGGGCCACTGGTGGTGTGGATCCTGTAAGCCGTATCCAAAATTATGTTTCTGCTATGATAATAATGGTCTTTTCAGACAATAAAAAATGATCTCAAATAATGAGTATTTGTCATAACTTACGAGGAGTAGGTACAAATAATGAGTGTTTGTCACAACTTTATTATCGTCTCAATAACTCGGACGCCAATAATATATTTGTGACCACAAAAGTAATATCAAATGCGTCTAGACTATTTATGTAACAACTAGTTGTCTCTAAATTAGTCGTAAAATAGTATCAAATAATTTGTATAGAAATTTGTGACAAGTGATGACAGATAACTTATTATTAGTTAACACAATTGTGGTCCCAAAAATATTATATAAAAGATAACGTTTGTTGTAGTGTGCATGTGGTCTATTTTTAATCTAATTTTCCAGTTAACATTTTGTGTTTTTTACATGTAATTAAACTATGAAATTTGCGTTGACAACCACGTCGAAAATAGACCTCGGAGAAAATAGACCTCGAATCGGGTTCTCTCCATACAACATTAAAAAAATGAGCAAGCATATTAGCATTTGATTAAGGTTTAGGGCTGACCATCGAAAGGTTCGAAACTGGGATAAAGCATTTCATATTCATTCCCGTTACATAATATCTCAAATACTATTCCCCAAAATTTCCCACTTAATGAATCTGGGTCGGGGATGAAAATTTCTCGTTCGAGGAACGGCTCCCCGCGAAAAGTCGGGTTCCCCACGTATTTGATTTTAGCTCAATTTTTTTTTAAATACTAAAATATTAATTTCTAAAAACTTTTGAAATTTATTAATGTAAGTACTATTTATTATAATCAATAAAACACATCTCATTCTTTCATTTATTTAAAGTTTAGAAATATGTTTGGTTTTATATATAAAAGTAGAGAATTAGTTTGTTGGTTGAAGATAAATAAAAAGTGCATCAACTAGAATATGCATTCCCTTAAATATGTGTACATATTGACAAAGTTGGATAGCTCAAGTGGTAGAGCATCTACTATCTAGGCCTTTGATCCTGTGTTCGAGTCACCGTGGAGGGGAGGGGAGGGTTTTTTCTTTCTTTCTTAGATTAGGAGAATTTTTTTTTAAATATGTGTACATATTATACATACAACAAAATGCATGTGCATAATAAATAATTTAGAATTAAGGAATGAGAAAATCTAATTTTTAATTAAGTGGAAAAGGGGATGGACGGAGAGCATGGATCTCATCTCCGTACCATCCCCGCTTAGGAAAATCAGGGAATCCTCATTCTCATTTCCACCCTTGCTATCATCGGAGAATCTCCTATCCAATAAATGCGGGTTTCAGCAGAAATGAGTTCCCACAGAGATTTTGTCATCCCTATTAAAGTTAAAAGGGCAAAAAAATAAAAAAATAAAGGTACATATAAATTTTAAATAATTTAAATGAGTTTTGTTAGAAAGGGAAACAATCTTAATACATATATATATATATATAAATCTATATATATATAAAAGTAAAATGGAGGATAATAATGTCATTTTAGTTTTCCCTCAAAAAATTTTAGACTATAATTAGTAACTTTTCCTATTTTTGGTATGTTCATAACTTTTTTTTTTATTTACTTTTAAATACAAATAATTTTTTCATCTAAATCTGATTTTTATGCATAATATACCAAATTATTCATCTTTTCACGAGCTTCGATTTGACATCCATATCACATACATTATAATGAGATATTTGATTTGAATAAACAGATTGTTTGCTGGTTAATTTTTGTGCTATAATTGATGGTCATTGTGACTTGAACTATAATATTTTGGTTTTAGTCGGAATTAAAATTAGTAAAATGATTTCTTTAAAAAAATCATGAGTATTTTTTTATAATTATTTTTAATTACTTATTTATATTTTTAATAATGTGTATTTTGTTAAAATTATTCTTTTAATTAAATTTATTCTTTGCAGCCTAAGTTATGACATTTGTTAATTTTTGCAATCTTTTTAATTTTTTTACTTTTACTAATGTTCAATTATATATTTTTAAACTTTGTAAGCTAAATAATACTTTGTCGCACTAATCAACATCAACTGTCTTTTTTACTCTTAACAATCTAATTAGCTTTTTCCGCATTAATCAATTTTTATCTTCAAATAAATAAATTATTTGTAAGAAAAATATAACATTTATATAAATAATTTACAATACCATATAAAATACCGAAATACCCAAATATTTTGAAGAGCTCATAGACTTTAATTTTTTATTTGAAGTATTAAATAACTTTTGAATTTTATTTTGTTAAAATAAGAATTTATTAAATAAAATTATTTAAGCATATTTGAAATCACCAAATGAAATCTCAAAAGTTGCAAATGAAAATCTAACTTTATAATTAGAACTTGAAAGTTTATTTAGATAAATTAAAAAAATATAAAATAAAAGTAAAATAATATCAAACTTTACATTACATATGAACTACCCAAATAAAATATCATTCTTCCGTTTATTATATATTCATGGATATTTTAAATTATTTATAGTTAGAATTTAAAAATTATTTTATAAATTAAAGAAAATCAATATATATTTATACATATAAGCCACGGTAGGGACACTTCTGTAAGTAACACTTTCCAGCCTGAAATTTCAGACTGTGATTGATAAGTTGTTGTCACATTTGGTAAAAATCAAAATTAATTTTACTTTCTAAAGTGGCAAATATCTTTTTTTATTTCTAATATATTTACTATGTATACTATATCAAATTAATCATCTTTTGACGATATTCGATTTGACATCGATATGATATATATATATATATATAATTATAAAATATTCTATTTAAAATATTATATTATTTGTTCGTTGATTATTTGAATAAGATTTCAGTATTTATTGTAGGTTGCAAAACAAATATAGCATTGATTCGGAACAAAATTAAAAATCATTCAAATAATTCTCTTTTACAAATTATATTACTTGATTATTTCATTAAAACGACAACTAATCAGTTTGATTTATTTGACTTTAATTGTCTCAAGTTTTCTTCATTTATTACATTGAGAGAAAAATCATCGTATATACAGTTGAACACATACTTTATCGAATTAAAAGCGATAGTTAATATTTGATTTATAATCATATTATTAAATTATTAAATTTGCTAATGTTTATTTGTTATAATAATTATTTTTGTTGATAAATCACAAAACTATGACTTTTGCTCATATATATCACTTTATATATGGTAATTAATCTTTAAAAAAAATATTAGTTTTTTATATTTTGCATATATTAATGTTACTTTTCTATAAATAATTACACTTTGCAATCTAAACTATGCTATTATACAAGTTGCAACTAAACTTCTTTTAAATAAGTAAAATTATCCAACTTAAACTATATATATTTTTTAGACTTTGCAACCTAAACAATACTTGATCACATTAACCAATCTCAATTATGTCCTTTTTTTTTTTTTTTTCTTTCACATTTTGCAACCTAAGCAATTTTTTTACATTAACCAATGTGTATCTTTAGATGAATCTACTATTTACAATATAAACGTATAATTTAATTGAAACTTTTCAACATATATATGAAAGTATTAAGAAATATTAAAGAACTCATATGTTTTATTTTGTCATTCGAACTATTGAAAAAACAAAAGATATTTTATTTTATTATTCCAACTATTGAATAACTTTTGAATCTTATTTTGTTATTTTTTTTATTTTGTTATTCTTTGTATATCTAACCAAGTAAGGTATTAAAACTTACAACTAAGATGTTTTAAAAGTAAATATTTATAATTAGAATTTAAAACTTTATTTAGATAAATTTAAATATTTAAAGTCGAATGGAAAAAAATGAAACAAAAATAATCTTCTTATGACATTATTCAGTTATTTTATTTAATAATATGAGTTGATAGTTAAATATTTATGTTTGTTTTAACATTCAGAATTAATTAAGCTACAATTCATATAGGTGAAGAATAAAACAGACACACTAAATGCGTGTTTGGATTTCAAAGATAAGAAATGAACATTTTGAAAAAGATATTTATCTTAATATTAATTTTTATATATATACATATGTAATATACCTATATATAAAGTGAGTTATATTAAATTCATGTATAAGATACGAGAAACTTATACTCACATTACTTATAATTTTATTTATGTTTTATTCTACATTTAAAAAAATATTTTATTAGGGTAAAACGATCACATATTTAAATATTAGACTATATCATATTTAGTTTTATCAAAATCATTACTTTTTAAATAAACTTCCGTGCATCGCACGGGAATAGTACTAGTATATATAAAAGTAAAATGGAGGGTATTATTGTCATTTTAACTTTCCCTCCAAAACTTTTTACACTATGCAATTGTTAACTTTTTTCTTATTTTTGGTAAGTTCATAACTTTCTTTAATTTTTTTAAAGTAAAAATAACTTTTTCATTTTTAATCCGATTTTTATGCATAGTATACCAAACTATTTATCTTTTCACGATCTTCAATTTGCTATCCATATCACATACTCCCTCCGTCCCGCTCAATTTAGCACACTTTCCTTTTTAGCCCGTCCCAATCAGTTTTGCACACCCTTAAAAAGGAAATTTCTCTTACAATCTTCACCCTCAAAATCTCCACTCTCAGTCTCCACCTTTAAAAAAGTCAACCAAAAGCAAAAAACACAGTTTTTTCTTAATATATGTGCCCATCCCTACGTGCAAAACTGAGCGGGACGGAGAGAGCATATTATAATGAGATGTTTGATTTGAATAAACGAATTGTTTGTTGGTTAATCATTTATGCTAAAGTTGATGTTTATTATGAATTGGACTATAATATTTTGGTTTGAGTTGCAATAAAAATGAGTGTATTTTTTTATAAAAATACAACTAATCAATTTATTTTAATTGACGTGAGTTTTTAAATATTTTTGTTATTTAAGTTATGCAGTGAGAAAACTCATTGTTTAAACAATGAAACTCCTTCCTTATTAAATCAAAGGCAAAAAAATCAATATCTATTTAAACTTATTAAATCATCAAATTTGCTAATATACTTTTTTTATCACGAAAGTACAAAAGCTTTGAACATATGTATAAATTATATATTAAAATTATTATTGAAATTATTTTTAATTACCTATTTATATTTTCAATAATGTGTATTTTGTTAAAATAACTCTTTTAAGGAAATTTACTATTTGCAACTTAAATTATGACATTTGTTACATTTTGTTTTCTTTGACGCGCTAATCAACATCAAATGTCTTTTTTACTCTTAACAATTTAAATTACTTTGTTCGCATTAATCAATTTTTATTTTCAATAAATAACTATTTATAAGAAAAACATAACATTTATATAAATAATTTACAAGACCAAATAAAATACGAAAATATTCAAATATTTTAAAGAACTCACAGAGTTTAATTTGTTATTCAAATTATTAAATAACTTTTGAATTTATTTTGTTAAAATAAGAATTTATTAAATAATAATATTTAAGTATATTTGAAATTATCAAATGAAATGTTAAAAGTTGCAAATGAAAATCTAACCTTAGAAAGAGATATATATTATATATATATATATATATATATATATATATATATATATATATATGTATGTATGAGCTTGAAAGTTTATTTAGATAAATTAAAAAAATTTAAAATAAAGGCAGACATAAAGAAAAGAGTATTAAACTTAACATTATATATGAAATATCAAAATAAAATATCATTGTTCCTTTTATTATATATTTCATGGTTACTTTTAAAATATTTATAGTTAGAATTAAAAAATTATTTTATAAATAAAAAAATCTATATATTTTATATTATAAGTCATAGTATGTACAGTTCTGTAAGTAACATTTTCCAGCCTAAAATTTTAGACTGTGATTGGTAAGTTGTCACATTCGGTAAGAATCAAAATTTATTTTACTTTCTAAGTTACAAATATCTTTTTTCATTTCTAATCTATTTGTTATGTACTACCTCCGTTTTTTTAGGTGTTCTTTTAGCTTTTGTGTTTTGTTTATAATTAAATGTTTATTTTAGCTTTTTTCCACAAATTTTCGTATACTGCCCCTTTTATTATCCCTAAAAATTCTCCCATTATGTAACCTACCATATAATTAGATAACAATAGTAAAGAAATATGGAGAAAATTAAAGGATTTAAGGGGAGAGAGAAAAATCTAGAAAGGGGTTTATTTGTCCACTCCTCCTTAATTTCTCTTCCAAGTCTAAAAGAACATCTAAAAGAAATGGAGGTAATACACTATATTAAATTAATAGTCTTTTGACGATGTTTGATTTGGCATCCATATGATATATATATATATATATATATATATAAAATAAGATATTCTATTAAAAATATTATATTATTTGTTCATTGATTATTTGAGTAAGATTTCAGCGTTTATTGTGGATTTGTACAGTAAATATAGTATTGGTTTGGAATACAATTAAGAATCATTCAAATAATTATCTTTTACAAATTATTTTACTTAATTATTTCATTAAAACAACAACTAATCAATTTGTTTTTTCTAGACATGAATTATCTCATATTTTCTTCCTTTATTACTTTGAGAGAAAAATTAATGTATATAAAATTGAACACATATTTTATTGAATTAAAAGCGATAGTTAATATTTGATTTATAATCAACGTATTAAATTATTAAATTGGTAATGTTTATTTGTTATAATAATTATTTTTGTTGATAAATCAAACTATGACTTTTGCTCATATATATAACTTTATATATGATGATTAATCTTAATTTTTATATTTTTATTACTTTTTTATATTTTACATATATTAATGTTATTTTTCTATACATAATTATACTTTGCATCCTAAACTATATGATCTTATACAAGTTGCAACTAAATTTCTTTAAAATAAGCAAAATTAACCAACTTGATTATGTCTTTTTTTTCTTTTTTCACATTAACCAATCTCAATTATGTCTTCTTTTTTCACATTTTGCAACCTAAACATTTTTTTTTATGTTAACCAATGTGTATCTCTAAATGAATCTACAATTTACAATATAAATGTATAATTTAATTGAAGCTTTTCAACATATATATGAAAGTATTAAGAAATATCAAAGAACCCATATGTTCTATATTATTATTCAAACTATTGAATAACTATTGAATTTTATTTTGTTATTCTCTGTATATCTGAAATACCAAGTAAAATATTAAAACTTGCAAATAAATTTTTATAAAATTAAATAGTTATAGTTAGAATTTAAAACTTTATTTAGATAAATTTAAATATTTAAAGTAAAACAAAAAAATAAATTTCTCATAACATTATTCAGTTTATTTTATTTAATAATATGAGTTTATATTTAACTATTTGTGTTTGTTTTAACATTCATAATTATTTAAGCTATTATGAATATCAGTGAAGAATGATACATACACGCTAAATGTGTTTTTGAAATTAAAAAATAAGAAATGATAATTTTGAAAAAGTATGTATATACACGCGCACACACACCCTCCTATATATAAAGTAAGTTATATTAAATTAATATATAACGTGAGAGAAACTTATATTTACATTACTTATAATTTTATTTATATTTTATCCTACATTTAAAAAAAAAAATTAGGATAAAAACAATTACTATTTAAATATTAAATTATATCATATTTAATTTATTAAAATAATTATTTTTTAAATTAATTTCCGTGCATCACATTGGAGTATTACTAGGTTAATAGAAATGGACAGATTGGTGTTTCAAGGGCTTTGAATAGTAAAAAGAGTTTAAAACATTGATTTTCAATGTGTGGATAATCATGGGAAAAAAGTGTGTGTAAAACATTAATTCACCGGAAAATTGGTCCAATCTGAGTCGGAAAATTGGTTCAATCTGAGTAATTGATAGAGGTACGAGATTAAATTGAAAAAGTAGTTAAATATATAACCAAATCAGAAAAGTTAAAAAAGTTAAGGGACCAAATCAACTTTTTTCCCCGCCACGTGGCTTAAGTCGCCGGAACTCCCTGATCGGCACTGGCACGTGGGAGACACGTGGTCTTTTTCCAGTGAGTTGGTCTGAATTGGTTCAAAATTGAGCAATTAATAGATGTACATGACTAAATCGAAAAAGTAGTTAATATGAGACTAAATCAGAAAAGTTAAAAAATTATGGGACCAAATCAATTTTTTTCCCGGATAATCAAGGTTGTAGAACTCGCTAGGTGGTAGTCAAATGGTAGACTAAGGCCTAACGATTAATCGGATTTAGACGAGGTTGATATTGCGGTATAGATGTGGTTGAGTGGGAAAGAAATAGAAAATAAATATTAGCAAAAAATAAAAACCTACAAGAAATTGGGTCTTTACCCACATACGCTTGAGTGGGTAAAGATGTTGCTTTGTGTGGCTGATATGTTTTACCCACACATAAGAAAAGTGTAATCATGTGTCACTATATTTCTGTAGAAGAATTTCTTTATCAACACATTTGTGTATGTGTGGGTAAATCTTAAACTTTTATCTACACATATATGTGTCAATGAAATTTCAAATATGTGTGGTTAATATGTCCTCCACCTGCGTAATGATGATATGGACGGTGACGTGGATGATGACATCGAAGCTGACGTGGCATTGTTATTGAAGTGGATAATGATGTGGATGCTAACGTGGCATTCTTGATGACATGGCTGCTGACGTGGACACTGGCGTGTAAAATGACGTGGCTGCTGACGTGGCATTCTTGGTTACATGGATGCTGACGTGGGTCGTGGCATTGTTAATGGCGGAGCATGTGACATGTGGCATTTGTTATGTGTGGGTAAAGATCAAAATTTGTGTGGAGAATCATATTTTGGTAACCCAATTATACAAATATATTATTATTATTATTATTATTATTATTATTGTTATTATTATTATTATTATTATTATTATTATTATTATTACTACTACTACTGCTACTACTACTACTACTACTACTACTACTACTACTACTAATGGTTAAAAACACGATTTATGTGGCAAATAAGAAATCAAACTGACGACCATAAAATTTAAAAGAATCACAATATCCCTACTAAGTCAAACTAGAAACATAACCAAATAACAAAATGCTAAATTGAAACAAACATCCTAATAAACATCCTAGAAAATCTCATGAGACAATATCAATAAAATGCAAAATAGCCACCAATGGAACACAAGTCCCAATAAGTAGAACGACTAAAAAATCTTAAAAAATATCATCAAATTCAGTAGTAGAATCGATATAATCATCATTCGCTGTGTCGTCGTTGAGTGGACCTGAGGAATTGTCTGATGGTAAGCATGGTAAGCGCGAAGCAGGAATGATGTTCTCTTCAATCAAAATGTCTCGCAATCCTTTGTAACCTCCTTCAAGCTCTTTAACACGAGATTTGTAACGATCCAAATCATTAAGCAACTGAGCATATGTAGGACGACCTGATTCCTTACAAGTGCATGCAGCTCTAGATTTACTCGGAGAACGTCCCCAACCAAATAAACGGACAGACTGTCGTCCAAGAACCTTCTCTAGGATTTCTTTATCAGTCATTTTCTCAGGAGGATTATCTCTTCTCAATTGTAGCATTTCTTCCTATTAAGATAGATAAACAATTGAGATATATTATCATATAAGAAAATAATCAAATTACTACATAAACTTATCTATCACAAAAACCAATCACGCTTACTAATAATAATGAAATATTCATCCTATCCAATTATTTTATTTTACCAATTCCAACTCTTAACCCAAACTTAATAGTCATTGATGCTCTAGTCTATTATGACATACAATTCTCCAGAATTAAAACACCCACCACGAAAGTAATCTTCAAGAATTGAACTAGTCATCAAACCAATTCAACTACAAACATAAATGAACCCTATGTTATAAAAGTAAAAATATAATTTGCAATCAAACATAACTCTAGACAATAATAATTGGACTCAATTCCACCGACTATTCATCAAACTTTAATCAAAGTAATAAAAAAAAACATATATTGAACTTACAATAAAATTAGGGATCTAAAACGAGAAATTTTATCCATACTCACGTGTCTAGTTCTATGAAGAAACAATTTATTAGACAAAGATGAAATAGATTGAACACACAAAACAAAAATATCTAGAAATGTTGAAATTTCCTAAGCTGGTTATTCATATTTACAAATGAAAGATCAAATTTGTTTGTCTGGAGCACCACTAATATAATAAAAGAAGATTCTATGGTTACTTCTATGAAGACTAATAACAACATAGCAAATAAAGTCATTAACAAAATAGAAAAATGATCATATTAATAAATAACAGAGGAAGAAGTAGATTATATTCATATTAAGTAACATTAAAAATAATAACTCACATATTTGGCTTCTAGCTCCGGAGACTCCCAACCTTCTTCGGGATGCCAAACCAAAAGACACCACGTCTCTATATGGCCAGTGGGAGCATCCAAATCAGCTCCACGCTCTAGATGATGGCGTGCTGTTGTTTTTGAACCATTTCTGGATTTATATCTCCGTTTTTCACGAGCTTCAGCATTCTTTCGAGCTTTTTCCTTTAAAAGGGAATACCAGATAAAAATATGAATATTTCCGAAACATAATCATTATGAGTAAATATATATTTGCATTACCAAATATTTCGGATTAGTCCAATAGTTACAAAGATATTCCCAATCCTCTTTGCTAACTTCCTCATGGCCGTTTTCCTTCGCATTATTTGGATCTTCCTCTCCTCCAATCTCTTTGAAGTACTTATGCAGCTTAAATTTGTAGCCTTTCCAAGCTTCATGCATTTGTGCATCAATAACCTTTTGGACTTTCCTATCCTCAACATTAATATCGAATAGAGTCTAAAAGTAGGGGAAATGAGGGGGAGGAGATGTGTCAATCTTACATGAATCAGTCATATCATGAATGAGTCAGCCTTAATACTCATAATAATGGGGGGAAAAAAAAATTAAGACTTACAAGAAGTTTATGGCGAAGAGGTGCCCTCTCATGCATTGGCACATACCTCCAGTCATCATAACGTAGACTACAATACTTACGCACAACATAGCCAATCTCATTATTGAAGCACTCTGCATTGCTAGATATTGCTTTCATCAATGAAAAGTTAAATTGTACGGTCAAGCGGCCTTTTGCACTTCTCATTGCCTTTCGAGCACCTTGACCACAAGTAATTCCGCGCTTTCGCGAATCTCCAGTTGACCTCTCATGTTTAGTCATATAAAATTCAGAGTCTTACTTCGGTACCACTGTGGTACCGGTACCACTAAGAGAAGAATCAACATTTATTTAAATATGAGGGACCCACTAAATCAATAATAATGTCATTTTTATCTCACAGTGGTACCGGTACCACTGTGGTACCATAGAATCACCCTAAAATTCATTGTGTTCTTAAAAATTTGGTATTGCCAATCATTACAACCAAAATTGAAGCTCAATACATGTGACAATGTACACACAAACTAAAGACACCTGTAATACTCTGTTGTCCAATAAATTAAAGCTTAATAAAATTGAGTAAAACTTAAATTAGTCTAGAAATAAAGTAAACTTTTATTTGAGAAATTCCTTTGCAATCTAGAATCTTATTATCCATAACCCCACTGCTTATATGAATCGGAATTCTCAATATTCTTGCTCACTTCACTATGTGTGTTTTCGTTGATTGATAGAATCATGTTCCTCCATAACCTAATAATCTTTAGGACATGAAAAATTACCTGATAGAATCTTCAATAGAACAGACAAACCCTTGGCCGATGTGCTCTTTGGTATCAATGGCGTCCTCACTTTTTAGATTTCTCGTCACACAAAACACGAATTAAAAATCAATTATTTTTCCAACGGATAAAAATTTCCAAATTTCTCAAAAAAAATTAGAAACTAGTTGATACTTACAAGATCAATAAATGGGATCTTCACCGTACGCAGGCTAAATGACGTAAAACTTCGAAGGTAAAACTGTTTTATGCGAAGCATAAGGGAGCAGTAGCGTGGAAATCTTATGCGACTACAAACAGAGAAGAGTGCGCGCGGAACTCAATTGGGAGGCGTTTTTATATTCGCGTGCGTATATTTACTGAATGAATATATATGCTAAAAACCAGGAAATAAAGTTGTGCGAGAAGAAGAAGATATATTTACTGAATGAATATATATTTACACCTTCTTAATTTATTTATTTTAAATTTTAGTACTGAATGAATCAATGCCTAATATGTTAAATATATATAACTACACAACTATATCATTGCATATAATAATAAGATATGGTAGGACTACCTCCGATTTTTTTTACTAAATCCCTTAAATATATGAATTAAGATGAAGATATCATGAGTATATCTATGAATTAAGAAGAAGATATCATGAGTATCTTCTATCTCTCGAAAGAGAGAAAAAAATTAAGTTTTTAAGGATAGTAATAATAATAGACTTGGAATCGACTTAAAAAAAATAATAGACTTGGAAACAAAAAAGAAAAACTTAAAATATTAACAAACATTTTAATTTGTAAAAGTTAAAAAAATAACGAGTTTATTATTACCGGCTGGTGCAAGTAGAAGTGCCAATTCGAGTAGTCCGGTCCAGTCGAGCTCAGTTGGTTCGATTAGTCCGATCCAATCGAGCTCAGTCTGTCGAACCAACGGTACATGTCGGGTCGGGCTCAAATTGATCAGTTCTAAAATTAGTCAGTCCGACCCAACATATCTCCGTATAATATACTAGTATTAAGATTATCGAGTCGGCCCGTGGGGCCCAACCCTTCGGACCAATGAAATATGTCGGGTCGGGCCAACATTTGATCAGTCCTAAAATTAGTCAATCCACCCAACTTATCCCACTATAATTAACTAAGGGTCGGCCCGTCGGACCAACGCAATATATCGTGCCAGACCAAAATTTGATCAGTCCTAAACTTTGTCAGCCTAACACAACCTATCCAGTACTAAGATTATCGAGTAGATTTAGTGGAGCGAATCCCGATAAAGCACACTCATTAACTCCCTCAGTCAGGTTTGGCCAAACACTCCTTAGTCTTAAGCAAATGAACCCTTAGTTTCTCCTCATATATAAACTATATTAGTAAGTCTCCATACGAGAATGAAATTATTGTAATAAACAATAGTTTATTAATTCATTTAAAGTCAAAATGAAACTATCTAAATACATAACTATATTTTCACTCTAAATTTTAATTCATTTAAAGTCAAAATGAAACTATCTAAGTACATAACTATATTTTAACTCTAAATTTATTTATTTTCAACAAAAAAAAAAATAATGTGCACAATCAGTAATTTTTACTTTATTTCGTAAGAAAATAAGTTTCCATACGAGAAGAAAATTATTGTAATAAACAATAGTTTATTAATTCATATAAAGTCAAAATGAAACTACCAAAATACATAAGAATATTTCAACTCTAAATTTTAATTCATATAACGTTAAAATAAAACTATTGTAATAAACAATCGTTTATTAATTCATATAAATTCAAAATGGAACTACTAAGATACATAACTATATTTTAACTCTAAATTAATTTATTTTTAACAAAAAAAGAACATTAATATTCACAATCAGTAATTTTTATTTTATTTACTTTATTTCCTATGAAAATAATGATACTAAATTGTGAACATAAATACATATAATAGTTTTATCAAATGTTAGTTTCTCCTCGTATGAAGACTATATTATTAAGTCTCCATACGAGAAGGAAATTATTTTAATAAACAATAGTTTATTAATTCATGTAAAATCAAAATGAAACTATCAAAATGCATAAGTATATTTTAAATCTACATTTTAATTCATATAAAGTCAAAATAAAACTATTGTAATAAAAAGTACTTCCTCCGTCCCGGCTTAATTTGCACACCTACTCCGGCGCGTATATTAAGAAAAAACAGATTTTGTGGAATCTTTGACTTTTTAAAGGTGGAGATTGAGATGGTGAAGATTGTAAGATTCTTTTCCATTTTAGGGGTGTGCAAAATAGGATGGGACGACCGAAAAATGAAAGTGTGCAAATTAGGACGGGACGGAGGGAGTAGTTTATTAATTCATATAAAGTCAAAATGAAACTACTAAAATACATAATCAGCAAAATTGCAACTTGACTGATTTCCCACACAAAATCAGCAAAATTGCAACTTGAAATCTTGTTTCCAACAAAACTTTCTAATTCATTCTTTAAGAACAGAAAACTTCCAACCGAAACTTCATGAACCCATGACTTTATAGCCAAATCCGTGATGATAGTTAGGACAATATAGTAGAACCAGTACTAAATAAGAAACAACATAACAACAATTATTAAGAGGGAGATGCCATAATATTCTTTACAATTAAAGTTCAAAGAAGTGTCATTATTCCAACAAATTCCAGTAAAAGCAAACACTACATCTACTAGAAAATTACTTTTTTTGCAAACACTACCTACTTTTTACATAAGTAATTTTTATAGAATCTCTAATTTTAATCATTTTTTCAAAAGCAAAAACAATCGCAAACATCCCCAAAATCTACTAGACATACTTCTTTGCCGAACTCCAGTAACAAGTTACCATGGTAACCATTAATATATTCTATGTAAACTTATTTTCCAGAGGTATTAAATATTTATATAATAAACATCATATTTAAATAATATGTATACATAAATATATTTATATATATAACACAATAAAAGATTTAATATTTAATTATATATGTTGTAAATATAATATTCTATGTAATTATTATATAATAAATACATCCATGTATAAATATTAAGAGCACTGATAACGGGTGGACGAAGGGATGAAGGGCTTGACGGATGAATTTTGCTATGGAGCGGATCTAGAGGTGGCAATTCGGACGGCCCGGTCCAATCGAGCTAATGACGTATTTTGGATCGGGTCGGACCGGTCCAAGGTTTGATCGGGCCTAAAATTAGTCGGTCCCAGCCCCGAGTATTCCATTATAATATAATTAAATTTTCGGGCCGACCCGAAGCCCGTCGAGCTTTTGGCCCATGGGACCAGCCTGATCGGGTCAAACAATACTTCGAACCTACATTTCTCTGACTCCGCACATCTAAGATATCGGGTCTATTGGGTCGACCCGTCAAGCCGGGCTGATTTTGCCACCTCTAAGCAGATTACACAAGCATAAATAATGTGGAGATTCTTAGAATCATTCTTATTCTTAAATGTAATTATATATATCAATGATTTAAAGAGTTAGATAAACATGGAAGTGATATATTAGATATTGGTAACGTGTACCAATATCTTTTTCAAGATATATGAATTGGTGGGAGATTGAAAATTTTAGGAGCGTATTTCATTTAGATTAGCGCCTTTTACACCATAAACTGCCACATCACCCTTATTTTATCACAATTTTTTAACGTGTAGAATTAAGAATCGTTAAATTATATAGATAATTAACCACACAATCATATAGTTTTTAATTATGTGTGGGTAATATAAAAAATTAATTTACATGTCAGCATTTTAAAAAAAATAAATTCACGTGCACAACTCTATAACTGGAGGGATTTCTTTTAGGTGTTGCTGAAGGGTATTAGCAACACATAACAAATGTCGCAAAGTAATGTAATTAACATTATCTTGTTACCCACACATTTATAAATTATGTGTGGCTATACACCCACACATTTTATGTGTGGCTATTATATGTGTGGGTAAAGACCCAATATCTTGTAGCACCTAAACAAGAGTTAGATAGAGCTACTCGGAGATTTTTATAATAGAGATGGGTATAAAACATTGCCCGCACATCATAACCGGGCGGAAACAAGTGGTGACGCTCTGATTTAGTTGATAAAAAGAAAAAAAGCCATGAGCACTACAAGAAATACTATCGATATTGACTTATTTTAGTGACGTATAATTTTCATCACAATCTAATTACGCACTAGTAACGGAATACCCATGAATAAGGACTACAAGATTGTTTGAGTATTAACAACGACGTAGTGACGAAATTATGACTGAATTAGAGACGGAAAAAAAAAAAAAAAAAACCGTCATTAACCTGTAGTAAAAAAAAGGCTAAGAATGTGGGAATAAATTATTTCAAGGTTGTGATGAAAATATTCCGTTATTAATCTTGTATTGATGGAATTTTAGCCATTGATATATAGTGACGGAAATATTCCGTCACAACTTTATGACGGATTTTTCCTAATCAATTAATTGTTCTTCATCACTGACCACATATACATCTATTTCTGGTAGCAAAGATTTTTTCTTCTTTTTTTTTTTTTTTTTTTTTTCTTTATAATCGATCCCACACACAACATTTTCAGAAACTAAGATCACCACCACCAGCCGCTCATCACCATCGTCACCATAATCCGTCAACATATGTCCCTTGAGTTTCCTTTTCAGGTGGGTCCTATATTTCCAACAATTTGAAGAATTACTTTATTTATTTGACCGAAGATCCTAGATTCGCCATTGAAGCTCTCCGAAGAATCGAAGTTCTTCACAGATCAAACAAGCTTCGTTTTTTTTTTTATTTACAGATCGAAGAAGCTATTCTCAATTTTTTTTTCTTTTCTAAAAGCCGCTAAAGAAGATCCGCCATTAAACCTCCTTTAAGAATCCAAGTTCTTCACAGATCGAAGAAGCCACAGATCTAGAAGATTAGGATATTCCAAAAAATCCTTCTAGTCGACGTGGGTGGTGGCGAACTACGACGTCCCGCTACTAGAGGAGAGCGACCAAACGAGGGAGAATGGATCGCTCCGAATTTATATGAGAAAGGAAAAAGTGATGAAGACTTATTATAGATCTGAATTTGAATTTGAATTTGAATATAGATCTGTATTTGGATATAGATCTCATATTGATTTTTAGATCTAATTTTTTTCATTTTTTGAATTTGAATATAAATCTATATTTGGATATAGATCTGTAATTTCTAAAGATCTGAATTTATAGTAGCAGCTCATTTCATTTTGCTCATTTGCGATTTGTGAAATCCGTCATTGATAGAGCTTCAAGCTCTCATACCTAGTTTTGAAAACTTACAACATGAATTAAAAAATATTTTTTTTTAAAATACTTTTATTTTCATATTTTCTGAAAATATATTTAGATACGAAATTCAATTTTATTATTTCTTAGGATTTATTTCTTTTTTTAACAACTTGAAATCAAATTTATAATTTTTTTATTTTTTTATTTATTTATGTTTTTTCTGGATTTTTATTTTATAAGTATCTTGGATTTTTTTTTTTTTTTTATTAGTGGCCACGAATGGCCATATTATTAGTCCATGAGGGTCATGTACATGGCACATGGCTTATATAGCCTGAAATATGGTTGAAGTTGCTAATTGCAACAAAAACGCGTTATACAGACTCTAATCGGAAAAACATTTTTGTTTAGACTAGAAATTGAAAAATGGCAAATAGTTCAGGTTGCATTGTGAAATTAATCCTATTTAGAATAATTTAATATTTTCTAATTATTGTTGGATTTGGAAAAATATTATGCAGTAAAAAAATGAAATTTTGACGTGTGTAATAGTAACACTGTTCTAAATAATTTACTTACAAAAGAACTTCTAACAATATTAGGGACATAAACAACAAAACAAATATTAGTAACTAGCATCATTGTTTGTGTAAAAAGGACAACAATGTGAGATGATTTGTGCTATTAAGAAAAACACTAGTACTTTTCCCGTGCGATGCACAGAAGTTTATTAAAAGGTAATGATTTTAATAAAATAAAATATGATATAATCTAATATTTAAATATGGGATCGTTTTATCCTAATAAAATATTTTGTTTAAATGTAGGATAAACCATAAATAAAATTATAAATAATGAAAATAGAAGATTCTTGCACGTCATATATGAATTTAATATAACTTACTTTATATATATATATATATATATATATATATTAACATTAAGATAAATATTAAATATAAAGAAAATATTTTTTAAAATGATCATTCTTATCTTTGAAATCTAAACACACATTTAGTATGCCTGCATCATTCTTCACCTATGTGCATAATAGCTTACTATGAATATTAAAACAAAGATAAATATCTAACTATCAACTTATATTATTAAATAAAATAAACTGGATATATGTAATAAGAATTTTTTTTCTTTAATTTTTTTTTTATTCTACTTTAAATATTTAAATTTATTTAATGAAGTTTTAAATTCTAACTATAACTATTTATTTTTAAAAAATCTTATTTACAAGTTTTATTACTTTACTTGGTATTTTCGATATATAAAGAATAACAAATTAACAAAATAAAATTTAAAAGTTATTCAATAGTTGCATTGGAATAACAAAATAAAAAATATGAGTGCTTCAATATTTCTTAATACTTTCATATATATATATTGAAAAGTTTCAATAAATTATATATTTATATTATAAATAATAGATTCATGTAAAGATAAAAGAATGCTTATTTAAAGAAAAATTACATTAATATATGTAAAATATAAAAAAGTAATAAAAGAATTTCTAAGATTAATGATCATTTATGAAATTATATATATGAGTGAGTTTTGTGATTTATCAACAAAAATAATTATTATATAAAATAAGCATTAGCAAATTTAATAATTTAATGAGCTGATTATAAATCAAATATTAACTATCGCTTTTAATTCGATAAAGTATGTGTTCAATTATATATACATTGATTTTTTTCTCAATATTATAAATGAAGAAAACTTGGAACAATTTATGGTAGATAAAACAAACTGATTAGTTTGTGGTTTTAATGAAATAATCAAGTAAAATAATTTGTAAAAGATAATTATTTGTTTACAAATTATTTTAATGATTTTTAATTGTATTCCGAACCAATACTATATTGTTGTACAACACACAATAAACACTGAAATCTTACTAAAATAATCAACAAACAAATAATATAATATCTTATTATTATATATCATATGGATGTCAAATCAAACATCGTCAAAAGATGATTAATTTGATGTAGTATACATAATAAATAGATTATAAATGAAAAAAAATATTTGCAACTTTATAAAGTAAAGTAAATTTTGATTCTTACCAAATGTGACAACTTACCATCACAGTCTAAAATTTTAGGCTGAAAAATGTTACTTACAGAATTGTCACTACTGTGGCTTTTATATATATATATATATATATATATATATATATATATATAAGTATGTATATATGTATGCATGTATGTATGTGTTAATATATATATATATATATATATATATTTTTTTTTTTTAATTTATAAATTAATTTTTAAGTTCTAACTATAAATAATTAAAAATCACCATAAAATATATAATAAAAGGAACAATGATATTTTATTTGGATCTTTCATATGTAATGTAAAGTTTAATATTTTTCACTTTATGTCTTTACTTTTACTTTAAATTTATTTTTTAATTTATCTAAATAAACTTTCAAGTTTTAATTATAAATATTTAATTTTCTCCTTATAAAGTTGAATTTTCGTTTGCAACTTTTAACATTTTATTTGGGATTTTAAATATACTTAAATAATTTTTATTTAATAAAATCTTATTTTAGCAAAATAAAATTCAAAATTTATTTAATGATTCAAATTAAAGTCTGTGAGTTCTTCAAAATATTTGAATATTTCTGTATTTTATTTGATATTTTGAAAATTATTTATATAATGTTATATTTTTCTTATAAATAGCTTATTTATTTGAAGAAAAAATTGATTAATGCGAACAAACTAATTTAGATTGTTAAGAGTAAAAAAGACAGTTGATGTTGATTAGTGCATAATAGCTTAATTAATTATGAATGTTAAAACAAACATAAATATCTAACTATCAACTCATATTATTAAATAAAATAACTGGATAATTTTATAAGAAATTTATTTTTCTTTAATTTTTTCCATTTTACTTTAAATATTTAAATTTATCTAAATATAGTTTTAAATTCTAACTATAAATATCTCCTTTCGAAAAAACTTATTTGCAAGTTTTAGTACTGTACTTGGTATTCCGATATATAGAGAATAACAAATTAACAAAATAAAATTCAAAAGTTATTCAATAGTTGGAATAACAAAATAATTCGATAGATGGAATAACAAAATAAAACATATGAGTGCTCCAATATTTCTTAATACTTTCATATATGTGTTGAAAAGTTTCAATTAAATTATACATTTATATTGTAAATAATAGATTCATTTAAAGATATAGATTGATTAATGTAAAAACTAAAAAATTGCTTAGGTTGCAAAATATGAAAAAAAAAAAAAAACATAATTGAGAGTGGTTAATGTGCCCCAGTATTATTTAGGTTGCAAAGTCTAAAAAACATATAGTTCTAGTTGGTTGATTTTTCTTATTTAAAAGATGTTTAGTTGTAACTTGTATAATATCATAGTATAGGTTGCAAATCGTTATTATTTATAGAAAAATAACATTAATATATCTAAAATATAAAAAATTAATAAAAAAATATTTTAAGATTAATTATCATATATAAAGTTATATATGTAAGCAAAAATCATAGTTTTGTGATTTATCAACAAAAATAATTATTATATCAAATAAGCACTAGCAAATTCAATAATTTAATAATTAAGCTGCCTATAAATCAAATATTAACTTGAGACAATTCATGTCAGATAAAACAAACTAATTAGTTGTGGTTTTAAAGAAATAATCAAGTAAAATAATTTGTAAAAGAGAATTATTTGAATGATTTTTACTTTTATTTCAAACCAATACTATATTTTTTGTACAACGCACAATAAACACCGAAATTCTGCTTAAATAATCAACGAACAAATAATATAATATTTTAAATAGAATATCGTATTATTATATATATATATATATATCATATGGATATCAGTTCAAACATCGTCAAAAGATGATTAATTTGATATAGTATGCATAATAAATAGATTAGAGATGAAAAAAAGATATTTGCAACTTTAGAAAGTAAAATAAATTTTGATTCTTACCAAATGTGACAACTTACCAATCACAATCTAAAATTTTAGGCTGAGAAGTGTTACTTACAAAACTGTCTTTATTGTGGACTTATATATATATACATATATAGATTTTTTTAGTTTATAAAATAATTTTTAAATTCTAACTATAAACATTTAAAAATAACCATAAAATATATAATAAAATGAACAATGATATTTTATTTAGATCATATGCAACGTAAAGTTTAATACTTTTCTCATTATATCCCTGCTTTTATTTTATATTTAACTTTTAATTTATCTAAATAACCTTCAAGTTCTAATTATAAATATTTAATTTTTTCTTTATAACATTGAATTTTCATTTGCGACTTTTAATATTTCATTTGGTGATTTTCAATATATTTAAATATTTTTTTTTTTGATAAGATCTTATTTTAACAAAATAAAATTCAAAATTTATTTAATGATTCGAATAACAAATTAAAGTCTTTGGTTTCTTCAAAATATTTGATATTTATGTATTTTATTTGGTATTGTAAATTATTTATATAAATATTATAGTCTTCTTATAAATAGTTTATTTATTTGAAGTTAAAAATTGATTAATGTGAACAAATTTATTTAGAATTTTAAGAGTGAAAAAGACATTCAATGTTGATTTGTGCGACCGAGTATTATTTAGCTTAGAAAGTGTAAAAATATATAATTGAAGTTTTAGTAAACATAAAAAATTAGAAAGATTGCCAAATATAATAAAAGTCATAATTTAGGCTACAAAGAATAAATTTCCTTAAAACAGTAATTTCCTCAAAGTCATGACAAGAAGATATTTTAGCAGATTTGATGATTTAATAAGTTGATTATAAAATAGATATTGTTGTTTTTGCCTTTAATTTAATAAAGTGGGACTTTCATTATTTAAACAATGAGTTTTCTCCCTGATTTAAATTAAAAAAAATATATATATTTGAAATTCATGTCAAATAAAATAAATTGATTAGTTGTATTTTTATAAGAAAATATATACTCATATTTTTTATAAAGAATTTTTTTTACTAATTCTAGTTGCAACTAAAAGCAAAATATTATAGTCAATTCAAAATAAACATCAATTCTAGCACAAATAATTAACCAACAAAAAATTTGTTTAGTCAAATCAAATATCTCGTTATAATATATGTGATATGGATGTCAAATCGAAGATTGTGAAAAGATGAATAATTTGGTATATTATGCATAAAAATCGGATTACGAATGAAAAAAAGTTATTTGTATTTTAGAAAAGTAAAAGAAAGTTATGAACTTACCAAATATAATAAAAAATTACCAATTATGGTCTAATTTTTTTGGAGGGAAAGTTAAAATTACATGAATGTCCTTTATTTTACTTTTATATATACTAGTTATGTCCCCCGTGCGATGCACGGGAAAGATCTTAAATAATCTATCTATATATAAAACAATGTCATTTTGTTTAATGTTAAGAAATTAGAGATGGAAAAACTCGACACGACCTGTTACCAAAATACGAACTTGTATGATAATTCTGAGTTTCGGTGGATGTCTATCGGACCTGGGTCATTATAGGGTCAACCTGATAAGAAATGATAAAATTTGAATCAACGATAAAATTTTGGTCGGGCTAATCAAATAATTATCCTATAACTTTAATATTCTAATTATAACTTATGAGTAATAATTTATTTGGAAATATTGGAGTTGATTGATCTAGTAGAAGAAATTTACTTGACGAAGAGTTTGAAAACATGTAAGTATTAAATTTGATACCTAATCTTACAATTTGCAACTATTCTCAGTTTGTTTCATACAACCCGTATTTCGAGCACAACAACCTGCAGCATTAGCTTCAATAAGAGAACCTACGGAATCAGAAACAAATGCCCTATAATAACCAATAGTAACAACACCTGTCTCGCTACTTGTAAGTTATTTATCAAGAATCACAATGATGTAATTAATCATATGCCAAATAAAACAAAGCAAAGACACAAAATATATTCAGAGATGAACAGTTAAGACAGGAACAAATGCCCTCAAGCAAGTCAAAATACCGACAACAAAGACTCACCCCTTGGCAGTGACAACAAAATCTTCATACGCCCCTCCCATGGGAGGTGCCCTTGATGCACCATAACTCCATGAAATCATTCCTCAAGATTGTCATTGATGTAAGGCTGTCAAGTAAACCTTAGATAATGAGAATGATAAATTCAAGAGGATTATGAATATACCTTGGAAAATAAGTGAGAGGATGCTTTTGTTGAATGGTGATTTTTTTATGAAATGAAGTGTGAAGATGTGATATTTATAATATCTTATTAGGTCAAAAATCCCATAACATAATAATCTAAAATATAGGAGTTTTAAAATCTATCGATTTTTATCACCACAAAATAAGGATTTCAATTTTTTTTTTTCAAAAATAATTTATAAATGATTTTAATATCAAATTTTGTAAAAAAAAAATAGATTAATGGTGGATGTCTTATTATTAAGTAAGATAAGATAAGATCGATATATTTTAGTTTTCGAATCGGAGTGAATATATTAATAGATTCATCAATTAATTAAAATGAATTATGTATTCAGTCAAATACTGAAAGATATTCAGTTGCTAAAATTAAGGGATTTTATGCTGTAAATTAAATCTATATGTCTATTTATTCTTTATTTTTAGGGAGGGGTACATAACTTCCACAAAAAATGTCATTTGATTTAATTTTTACCAAATTAGTTAGTTAAGAAAACCGTTTCCTAATTTATCAGAGTAAAAAAGGGGTAGGTCAGCGGGCCAGCCATAAATTAAAATTTACAGTCAAATAATAAATAAAATATTATTTTATTTCCCAAATAAGTATATAAGTTGGGGGGAGAAATGTTGTATTTCCAGATATAAAAATAATACATTTTTTAGATAGTTGGAATATAGGGTTTGTAATTAGTATTTTTTACCCTAATTTTATGTGATAAAATAAATTTGTAGATTCATTTGCATAGTAATTTCGATAAAAGAAATAGTTGATTTATTTAGGTATTGTAACATAAATAATATTGGTAAAGATTTATTCTAAAATATTATGGTTAAAGATTGATTTGTATCTTACGATTTGATAATTTTGTAAAGTAAATCTGGATACAACTAATTATTACTTATATTTAAGGACAAAAAAACTCATTCCAATAAATTCAGCAACAATTTTCCTAATTTTGTGAAAACATTACTATTACATATATATATGTACCAAATTCAGAGATATTTTAGGCATATATTGTGTTCTTTTTTAATTAAAAAGATATTTTTTATTACCATATATAGTAAGCAATTTGGGCGGGAAAAATACTACTATTTTCCAATTGCAGTATAAATTCATTTTATTTTTATATATATATAGATATAGATTTGTCAAACACTTCACTACAAGTTAACACACATATATGTGTGTGTGACATTCAAGTGACTTGAATAAGATGAATTATTTACGTTATAATATTAAAAACAATAACGTTTCCAGTTTCCATTGAAATTGTGTAATGGCAAGTTTTATTGTATATGTACATTAATAAAGATGAATAGAAACTGAAAAACCGTTAAGAGTTTCGACCAATAATAAGAAACCCCATATACGTTATACAGTTTTTTTTTTTTTTTTTTTTTTTTTTTTTTTTTTTTTTAAGCTTGGGGGTGGGTTGTGGTGGGGTGGAGGGTGGGGGCTTGGGGTGTGTGTGTGGGGGTGGGGGGGAGGGGCGCCGGGGAGGGTGGAGGTGGGGCTGGAGCTAGGACTGAGATATTAATTTTCTTTTTTTTGACTTGGGGGTGGGTGGGTAGGGGTGGGGGAGGGGGATGTGGCTGGGAGTGGGGGGCGGGTGGCGGGCTGGAGGTTGAGACCATTGGTTAGGGTGGGGGTATATAATGTAAAGTAGAGTGGTAATAATAAAATATATTTCTTCCGTCCCGGTCTAACTTTCCTACTTTGATCGGGCACGGAGGTTAAGAAAAAACAGATTTTGTGGAATCTTTTCCTTTTTTAAAGGTGAAAATTTTGAGATAAATTTGTCATTTATGGACTGCAAAGTTAAGTTGGGACAAACCGAAAAGGGAAGTAGAAAAGTTAGAACGAATTATATATTAATGATTAATAAGAGACGTAATAAGATAATTATTGGAGGATAAATTGGTAAAATTACATTGTTAGTTCTAGAAAAGATAAAAAAAGGTTAAAATTATACTAGAAAGACTAAAATTATAGGCAATTTTAATAAAATACAGTACTGTTCACGCACGTATTAAAATAATAAGTGTGTTTTTTTTTTTATTTATCTCGCCTGTGGCACAGGCGAGTTCACTTAAATCTGACAATCACTATTCAATCTCGCCCCGGCGAGGGGCGAGTTCTTAAATTTTTTTTTTCGTTAGATCTCGCCTGTGGGAGGGGCGAGATCAAATTTTTTTATTTTTTTTTTGGAATGGGACTGATCTCAGCCTGTGCCATGGGCGAGATCAAGTACAACAAACATACGTAAACAGTCCCCTGGCAGGGGCGAGTTCAAATTCTTTTCTTTTTTATGGCGTATTTTACATTATATATATATATATATTATCTATAATTTAATTTTCTTTTAGGATTTTATATATATATATATATTATCTATTATTTAATTTTTTTTTAGGATTTTATATATATACTAGTAAATGCTCCCGTGCGATGCACGAACTATTTTTTTAAACAGTAAATCAATATTAACATGAATAATACTTTTATTGAAAACGCATTTTTATTTGATAATATATAACAAAAAAAGAAATGCTCAAAATTGCAATACAATTTAATAAAATTGAGAAAAGAATATATTTTCTTAATGATCATTCTTATTATATAAAGTATTTTATTAGTTTAGTTCATTAATTTTCTAAATCAAATTCCAACTTTATTTATATTAATGAGTTCATCTTATGGATATAGGAGATTATCGATAAAAAAATTGAAAGATTTGAGGTCATCTATGTCTTTTAAAATTCTAAATCCAAATCCAACTCTATTTATATGAATGAGCTCATGATATGACTATGAAGATTCAGTTCATCCTAAAATAAAATTGTATTTTCTATGTCTTTCTTAAAATTTATTTCCAATAGAGAATATTTTGTAGGTAAACTAATAAAATATTTTATATAAGAATAATCCTTAAAAAAATTTATTTTTGTTTCTAATAGAAGATGTTTTGTACGTAAACTAATAAAATATTTTATATAAGAATAATGCTTTAGATTATTTGTTTCTCAATTCTATTAACTGATATCGGATTCTGGATTATGTATGTTTGCTTTATTTATTATTATCAATCAGCGTAATCTATTCAAAATTTATCATAATTTAACATGAATGTTTTGACAGAGACATGATAAAAAAAAAATCTGGAATAAGATACGAGCAAAAATTTCGTGAAAAAATTAAAATGTGTTTTTATTAGTGGAAATTATTGATTTTTCGGAGTAAGAGGCAATGAATGAATAACACTGCAAAAGAACGCAAAAGTTTTCTTAGTAAAAAATTTTAACCATTTCTTTTTTTGTTATATATTATCAAATAAAAATGCATTTTCAATAAAAGCATTGTTCATGTTAATATTGATTTACTGTTTAAAAAAATAGTGCATTTACTAGTATATATATAAAATCCTAAAAAAAATTAAATAATAGATAAAATATATATATATATATATATAATCCTAAAAGAAAATTAAATATTAGATAATATATATATAAAATCTAAAATACGCTATAAAAAAAAAAAAGAATTTGAACTCGCCCCTAGCAGGGGCAAGTTTACGTGTTTGTACTTGATCTCGCCCATGGCACAGGCGAGATCAGTCCAATCCCAATAAAAAAAAAACATAAACTGATAAATAAATAAAAAAACACACTTATTATTTTAATACGTGCGTGAAGAGTACTGTATTTAATTAAAATTGCCAAAATTATACTATAGTTAAGATGACAAAATTGTAATAAAAGTTACAAAAATGACTATTTAGACCCAATTTCACTTTCCTAAATATAGAAATAACACTAATTCTAAAATTAACAAATCAAAGGAGAGATATATTTCAATAAAATAAGAAATCAAGAAAATAAAATTAAATTATTTATTAATTTAAAAATAAAATTAAAAGTAATCTCGAAAGACCTAAATCTATTGAAATAGATAAGGAATCCAAATTTAAAATCTAAAAGATAACACATGTAGTTCCCAACTCGAACCATTTTCTTACAAAAATAATAATCTAAAAGACACAATGTTTGTTATGTATAAATATGTGATAGGATAACATAAGTATTAAATGTATTTCACCCGATGAAAAATTTACCAAACCAAGGATCTAACATTTCAGATTTTTAAGTATAAAACATTATTTGAACATATAACATTCCAAACATATTTTGAAATTTCAGTTGTTGCCTCGCTAATATACTTGAAATAATAAATTGATTTTAGAACCTTCAGCTACTAACTTCTATCCGATTGATAATACGGCAACTCGTTCATCTGAAAATGTAAGGGGATACTTGGTTTGGGATGTAGAGGCATGTGCCACGTTCGATGGGAAACATCCACGGATGGAATATCTAAAAAGGTATTTTAGTTTAAGGGTATAGTAGGGTAGGATGTGCATTGTAAATTGTAAAAGGTGTATTGGAAATTGTAAAAGGTGTGTTGAAAATTGTAAAAGGAGATGTAGGTAATAGGGTGTGGATGTGGAGGGATGGTGCATCCGGTGTAAAGTGAAATACGTTGCGGACGGGCCATATCCAATCCGGATGGCACCATATCAATCCAAGTATCCCCTAAGTGATGTGGGTTTAAGCATACTAGTCACTTATCAAAAGTAAATGTACACATATACTTGTAGATGATCAAATTAACAGTTAGTATTGAGGTTGTTCATGGCTACTTGTTTGTATGTTAACATTTGTAGGCACTCCTGATGACCTTGATTCAGGGTATCCCAAACCATAGGTGGCCCGTACTAAACTAGAAAATAGAATACTTTCGTACATGTTGTACATAGTCGAATAATAAATTATCACCACAAAACATATAAGCATTTAATAATGAATGAGTTATTAGAATCCACCACCTCAGATCAAGTAAGTTCTTGTGGTACCAAGTCCTGAAAATAATCTGGACTCGTTAGAGTACTCGTTTTCCCTTGATGTTAGAATAACTTTTGTGGTAGGAATAATAAAGTCAGGAAGTTCCTTTTATACGCTACTTTGAATTAAAAGGACATAAATGGTAATTAAGGATTAAACCTTCACTATTTAAGTTAAATTGGACTACCTTGGATTAAATGAGACATAAATGAATAGCTTCTTAAGTTACAAGAATCTTCATGGGCGACATAAATAGTGATGTCATTTTTACATGTTTTATGTAATTAAACACTTGTTGTAGGAGTTGGTTGTAAAATTTCTCATGGTGTAGGTGTCTATATGATGGATGATTTTTGCAATTTTAACAATTTTTCATGCCTCCTGATAGGATTATCTATCTATGTAATAACAACTACTAATACAAAAAATATGTATTTCTTTGTGGGGCTGAGTATACCAGATTGACTTTTATAAACTTGAATTGAAACTGAACAATTTACATATTTTCATTTTTTACAAGTGCATGCAGACACATCAAGATCAAAGGAAAACATCAAATATTCTATACAACAAAGCAACACACAACCTTATGAACAAGTAACACCAAGTATCAACATCACACAAGTTCTTGAGGTCTTCTAGAAGGTCTTCAACAATTTAAGCAGTGGGGTAAGAAGATTCCATAGCAATGCCACATAGACCTTCCTTAGCCTCAACATCTCTCTCCATTCTGATATATCCTTCTTCACCCCAACTACTGCCCCATGAATTCTTCACCAACCAATACTTCTTACCATCTTCAGCTTTCCCGTACCCGACAGCAGTAACACCGTGGTCGAGTTGGGTCCCACACTCTCCAGTGAATACACCGCCACTGTAGAACTGGAACGCGAGGCCACTGGCGTCAATGGCCACGGACACTGGTTGCATTGCTACTGCTTTCAATAATGAGGACTCGTCGTTGGCTGGAACATCTTCGAAGCCGGTGATCTTTGCTGCACTCGAAGCTTCTTTCCGGGTGTTGCAGGTGCCATCAGTGCCAGAGTAGGGGTAGTTGGATTCGGTGGTAAGGCCGTTGTTGTGTTTTATGAAGGTGAAGGCATCGTCCATTAGGCCCCCGTTGCAGCCCTGATCTATGCCTTTTACGTCGCAATCCACAAGTTCTTGTTCTGAAAGAGAGATCAGTTTGCCTGTTTTAAGCTGGTTGATTCCTTCCATGGCTGCAACTGCTGAGAAGGCCCAGCAACATCCTGTATTTTTTTCACCAAACAAAAAACAATATTTGAAATTTATTGGCATGAGTCCCAATGAAAATAAAACAGGTGTAAACTGTGAAATTCAGGAGTCTCTGCACGACCCCACACATGAAACGTGTTTAATATCTGAAGGAAAGAGACTTTAGTTGTCTAGTGAAGTTTCATCCTAAGTTCATTAAATGATCATAGAAAAAGTAGCTTATTAGGCTTATAAACAAGTCTTTTTTAAATTTTGTCTACGTGAGATAACTCAACCGAATCAACTCATTTTCTTTGTTAAAGAAGATCAAGATATGTTTAATGAACAACTCTTCCCTCTAATTTATGATCAGACATAAAGTTGTCAGATTACTCACCACATTGACCCTGATCCTTGACTCCAGTAACGGCGCCTTTCTTTCTCCAGTCCATGGTAGCGGGAACTGCCGACACATTTGCATACCTGAAAGCTGTTGTTTTAGCTGATTTGGACATTTTGTATCCATTGCGAGAGGCGCGGAATTCCTCGTTGGTTAGATCAGCAAACTGGTTAATCCCAAGCTTGTAAGGCCTAGTCCCAGCACTGTTGAAGGATTCAATAAACTCCACATTATCCTTAAATATCTTCAATCTAATCGCCTTCTCCACCTCGTCATTGTACACCCGTCCAAACTGTACCATCCATTCCTCATGCTTCAGTGCCATGCTCGTCTCTGGAATTTCTCGACAATTCGTTAAGAATGTACACATCCCTATAACCAAGACAAATGCAAGAATAAATCTCCCACCCGCCATTGGTTCTGGCTATTGATTTCTTTAAGTAAGTTTATTTGGTTTTGTATGATTTGAGTGAATAAAGTGAATCTAAATTATGAGTTTATATAGAGGAAGTAATAAGCTAGTATATTCACCTGAAAACCACATTCACACTGAGATGCGACTGGAATCCAAAGTGCGTAAACGGCCCGGCTTTCCAGTTGCCGTGGACGCTGCTGCTTCTATTAGGAATGCTATATTTTTGTTTGTTGCTACTAATAATTCATATTACCTTCTTAATTCGAAATACCTTAAATTAATTTTCAGTTTGTCTTAGAGTCAAACTAATACTACTAAATAATCAGGAATTGACAAGACATGCTTGATGTTGAATCATGAGAGACTAGTTTCCAATTACCCTACACTCAATGAATAAGAAGATGTGTACACCAAACAGCCATAGGTACCATGTAGGTTAGAAGAATTCACTAAAAAAAGAAGAACACTTAACTCCGTGTTACTGGGTAAGATGAGAGTTGCTTTGATTATAGGAAAAAACTACTTTTGATGTAAAAAGTTAAATTTTAGTGTTATCCATTATAAAAAAACAATAATTTTAGAAAGGTAACTGTTATTTTATAATAAAGATAACTCTCGTCATATAAAAGACGATCTTACATAAGTGTTACTCTCGTAAATAAAAAGACATTGTATTTTAAAAGAATGGATATAATATATTTTATTTTCCTAGAATTTCCTTCATATCCAATGCATGCTTTGTAATATATTTATTTATAAAAAAATTATCAACATCGACCCAAACAAATTTTTATATATAGATATTTAATTTTTATAATTTGCAGTCGAGACCAATATAATTGATTCAATCAACAACAAAGACAAATTTAATATCTTATTTTAGAATATATAATACGACTATACGAGTGTTGGATTCTTTTTAAAAATGACAAATTTAATAAATTACTCTCTCCGTTTCATAATAAGAGTCTTGTTTGAAAATGTACAGCTTTCCAGTTTTTGGTCAATTGGATGAAGATAGAACTCTCTAAAAACTAAAAACCATCATATATACTCATACAAACTTATATTATTTTTTTATTTGACTTATTCAATCAAGTCTAACTAATTTGTGAAACGAAAAAAATATTTTTTTTACTTGAACTAGAAAAGTAAGACATTAATATTTAAAACATGAAACTTTTTTAGGACAATATTTTTTTTAAACATGACTTAATTTATGAGACGGAGAGAGTATAGGTCAGAAGTGGATAAGAAACAAAAAAAACAATATAATTGTTATGAATAATAGCACTAAAATGAAAACACATTAAACACATACAAGTCTATTCATTAATTTCTTGTGATGAATAATAACACTAAAATGGAAACACATATAAAATCTTCATATCTACTTAAATTTTCGTAATAATTGTTTGTAAAATCAATTTTGAAAGTTTGCTTGGGCAACAACAAGCATACTGGATACGTAACTTAGCATCTTAGTTATTTCACTTAATGGCCTTTCAGCTAAGTCAGTTGCACTTATTCAACATGCTAATCATGGAACCCTGAAGTACTCTACGTTAGGGATGCAAACGAACTGAATCGAAGCGAATATTAAGAGATTCGATTCGAATTCGTAAATTTTGGCTTCGATTCGAATTCGATTCGATTCGCCAATCGAATTTCAAGTCCGATTCGAATTCGATTCGAAACAAAATTTCGAATATATTCGATTCGATTCGTGATTCGTGAATTCAAAATTTTCAACAAAAAATAGTTGTCATTTAGAAAAAAATCGATTCGAATTCGATTCGAATTCGATTCGAAATTAAATTTGTCTAGATTCGATTTGATTCGAATTCGAGATTCGAAATTAAAAAAATCAGTTTTTTGTCCTCCAATACATAGAAATCATAAAGAGCATAATAAAAACATAAAAAAAGTCATCTAATACTTAATAAACTTCAATCAACACTAAGAGAAATATTACATAATAAGCTAGCAATCAATTACTCAATGTACCAAAATATAGTTAAATACATAATTTGGGTATATATTTAATAGTAAATATATATTTAATATCATATACATATCGAATCGAATCATCGAATTTAACGAATCGAATACATATATATTCGAATTCGATTCGAATTTTAAACGAATATCAAAATTGATTCGAATTCGGATTCGAATTCGAATTTTATCGAATCGAATCACGTTAAACGAATTCGAATCACGAATCGAATCGGTATGATTTGGTTTGACTTGCATCCCTACTCTACGTACACTGCGAATGGTGATTTAAATGTATTTGTGAATAGTCACTGACTTATTTATAAATTGTTCGCTCGAAGTAATGAAAAAGCATAGCTTATTAGCGGAACCACACGTGGTCAATTCTTTCACGAACTGGGTAAACAAAGACGTGCATCTTTCATTCATGTTTTTCGTTTTTTTCCTTCCTGTTATTGCAGTTAGTATCCTGACACAACACGGCCACAACAGGTGACATGAACAGTTCTTGGATTATAGCTGCTTCTTTACAAGCAGATTTCTGTCTAACAGAATATAAGTTAAATTACATACATTTTACATATACATGAACATGATACATCAAACGCATAAACATACAAATTTGCTTTATACAACATTATACCGACTCAGTTTAGCCCATTGTCTGCAGTTGGGTAAGAAGCTTCCATGGCAATGCCACAGAGTCCTTCGACAGCATCGATACCCCTTTGCATTCTAATGTATCCACCCTCACCCCAACTGCTTCCCCACGAATTCTTTACCAACCAATACTTTGTTCCATCACTTGTTGCCCCATACCCAACTGCAGTTACGCCATGGTCTAACTCGGTTCCACACTCTCCCGTAAAAACTCCACTAGAGTAGAACTGGAAATCCGATCCACTAGCATCAATGGCTACAGATATTGGTTGGTTAGCCACAGCTTTTTGCAATGCAGATTCACTATTGGCCGGAACATCCTCATACCCTGTAATCTTGGCAGCATCGGTGGACTCCTTCTTGGTGTTGCAGGTGTCATCAATTCCCTTGTACGGGTAGTTTGATTCGGTGGTTAAGCCATGGTTGCTGATGATGAACTCAAACGCATTGTCCATGAGACCACCGTTACATCCTTCATCTTCACTTGTGTCGCAGTCAACCAGTTCTTGTTCGGACAATGAAATCAGCTTTCCTGTAGTGAGCTGGTTGATACCTTCTGTAGCTGCAACTGCTGAAAATGCCCAGCAACATCCTATATTTTTCACCAAACAATATGAAATAATTATAATTTGTACAGAAAAACTAAAAATAAGCACAAATTAAAAGAAAAATATTAGATTACTCACCACATTGACCTTGATCCTTGACTCCAGTAACAGCACCTTTGGTTCTCCAGTCAATGCTTGAAGGAACTGCTGACACATTTGCATACCTAAAAGGCGTTGTTTTAGCTGGTTTGGACATTTTGTATCCATTACGTGAAGCGGTGAATTCTTCATTGGTCATATCAGCAAACTGGTTAATCTTAAGCTTGTAGGGTCTGGCGCTAGCGCTATTAGAAGACTCAATAAACTCCACATTCTCTTTAAATATTTTCAATCGAATTGCCTTCTCTGCCTCGTCTTTGTATTCCCGTCCAAATTGAACCATCCACTGCTTGTGCTTCTCTGCCATAGTGGCCTCGGGAATTTCTCGAGAATTTGCTAAGAAAGTACACATCCCCATGAAAAGAAACGCAAATGCAAACATAATTTTCCCATCAGCTTGGAAAGCCATTGTTTCTCTAACTCTGCTTTCGAACTTTCTAGAATTGTTTATATGCTTTTGTATGATGAGTGAATAAATTCTGAAGAAGTTTAGGATATTTATAGGTCGTAAGCATATATATTTAACCAATTATCATCACATTCCGAAGGTGATGTTAACTGGAAATCGAACTACGTAAACAGGGGGGCAAGTCATCTATGGACACCTTTCCAGATTCCGTGAGGGTTGCTCAATTAAGAATGTTATACAATTGTTTTGTTTGGAAAAAATAGTTTTTTAGTCTGTTATGTTTGGTAAAATTAGTTTTTTAGTTCGTTATGCTTTGTGTAGTTGCATTTTTAGAACTTTTCATTTGTCGGTTTATAATTTTAGTCCTCTAACAGCAAAAGTGTTTGCGATTTCAAGACTTCTGTCGGAATCCGTTGAACTTGCCGGAGATGTGCAAATGTTTGAATTTGGACGGTTCCGATGACAAAAATTCGGAAATACGATAACTTTTATTATTAAAGGACTAAAATTGCAAAACAACACATGAAGAATGCCAAAACTGCAACTAGGCAGAACATAGATGACTATTTTTTTCCCTTTTTTGTTGGGACACTATTTAATATTTCTGTTACTTAATAACCCTCCTAATTAGAGAAGGGCTTAGTTTTCGGTTAGTGATGTTGTCCGTATCATTTGGTACTCACGAGGTTACTCTCCCCATTTTGCTAAAGATGGTCTAATTTTTCTTTTTTGTCTTATTTCAAATTATAGTGACTTTTGGTTATTAAAATAGTACAATTTCTTTAAAATATCACTACTTAGGATTATCAATGACAATGGTAATAAATATGAATGAGAGGTCAATCAAATTATAGAATAATATGGGAGGAATTGTTAATAAAATGAGGTATTGATTAACTTATTCATTATGTACCAAGCACCATAAATGAAAATAAGTCATCATTCATTCTCATTCCCTACCCCTAAATCCCCCAATCAAGCGGACCCTTAATGTTGGGGGTGTTCATGGTTCGATTTGGTCAATTTTGACTAAAATCCAATAGCCAAATCAATAAAGTCTATTTCTAAATATCTCAAATTTTAGCCAAACCAACTAAAACAAAAAATATCCGAACCAACTAAAACAAAAAATATCCAAACCAAAGCTATCGGATTCGATTTGAATTGGGTTGATTTGGTCATCAATTTGACTAATAAAAAAATCAATAATTGATAGTATAAAAATAACGCAAATATCCTTTAATCAATTTATCGTGCCAAAATAAAAATTAAAAACTATTCAATACATAAGCAAATAATTCATAATTTTAACTAAATCATAGAATAAAAAATAAATTGCATAACAACAAATTAGACTCTTCTGTAGGCATGGAGCCCCGAGATGCTTTCAACCGATTACCGTTATTAACTGACTTCGACAAAAGATTATATGCACCGATGATCGTTGCACGTTGTTGTCTATCTTCGACTATGATTTTTGTGTCTCAACGATAGGGTTCAATATTAAATAATGAATGTTAACTTAATCTTTGGAATTAAATAAAGAAAAAAATTCTAATCTAATCAAAGTCTATATCTTTTTTTTTTTAAATAAAAATAGTAATATCATTCGTATATATTATAATTATAGTTTGTAAATAAAATCATATAATATATATACATATTCACATTATATCGGTTTGGTTTGGTTTTAATGGATTTTTACTTTCGTAATCTATAACCAAATTAATTATTCTGTTTGTAAAATATTGTAATCCATAATTATTTATAAACTAATATAAATTATGATTCTCGAATTGAATTGGATTGGTTCGATTTGATTTGATCGATTTGATTATATTTTTAACAGCTCTACTTAAGACCTTTGGACTAATCATTAATTTTACGTAATCCAAAATATATAAGTTTATACAAGAATTGGTGGGTTAAATTACAATAGGACCTTCTTGTTACAGTAATGGATACAAGACACAAATTTGAGATGGAAGTAATAAAAAACTTTAATTATTCTTCGATATAAATAAAAAAATAGTTTACAAAGTAGTACAGAAACTATATTATCCTCTTAGATATATGTTTTATATTATTTTCTTTTTGTTACTAATTTTGATTTATTTCATTCCAGATTGTATATAAATCGACAATTGTGCAACGGACTTTAGGTAATTTTAATTTAAGAAAATTTTATAATGTCAAATTTAAATACTAAAACTATTACATAATCAAATTGCCCACTAATGAATAATAAAAAAAGACGAAGGAAGCTTGATGTCCGAAAGAGGAAATATACAAATTTGAATTCCGTAGATAAAAAATAACACAAAAATAATGTTTTGAAGAACAAAAGAAAGAGGAAGGCTACAAGTAATACATGAGCATTATTGAATCCATCTGAATCAAATGGTGAGTACTTTAAATTTTATAAATTAAAATAGCTTAGTTAGCTGGAAAATCCTATTGTAATTTTGTCATTTTTTATTTAATATTCCATGAATTGATAATCTACAAGCTATAAGAACTGAATAAAGTATTTGGTTGCATTCATTGGGGGTGCTAGAAGATTTAAGTACGAACTGCCGAATTTTTGTTGTGATAATGGAAAAGTGAAACATGCTCATGTTGAAGTACCAGAAGAATTATATGATTTATTAACCTCTAACATGGAAGAGGCTGTTAAGTTTTGATTAAACTCCGTTCATATAATTCTTTATTTTCTTTTGCTTCATTTGGTGTCTAATTGGATAAGGAGCTAACATCTGCAAGAAAAGTCATTTTTACTTTTCGTGTACAAGGAATGGTGTACTTCTCTCCTTTCCAATTGTATTATGTGAAAACTCAAAATGAAGTTGAGAATAGAATGAGACAGAACTTACATGTCTCAAAAGTTATCTTCCTGAAACTAATCAAAATTTTGGAATAAATTAATATTGTTGGGACCGGGAAAAAATATTACTTTAGAGAGATATTTATTTATCTATAAATTAATAATTTAAATTTAAAGAGTGTTTTTTCAGTACGATGAATAAAAGATTATTTTTATAAAGGTGACTGCATCTAATTAATATTTGCATTATATTCTTTGAACTACTAGTATAACAAATATATTCATCATACATTTCATAATAAATATATCTTCATCATGCATCATAATCTACGTACATAATGCTTCACAATTTTTTGGTGCAATTTGATAACACAACACCAAAATTATTGGATGGGAATAAAGAAAGTTAGAGATGAGATCCAATTAGATTTGAAGTTTAACAAGAAGCAATCAATAGTAGATTCTTACTTTGCTAAATTGTCTTAGTTATTCTTGTAGTTTGAATAAATTATTCATTTATGATATTGATGGGACCACTAATTTATATAGGGGTTGTTTGAAAAATGACTATCTTATTATTTTATCCAAATTGATAAAAAAAATTAACTGACCTAAGTAGGGACCGAAGTAAATTATTATTTTAGAGAGTTTATTAATTTATAGTGGTTTTATTATATGTATGAATTTAAGAATCATACAATGATGATCAGTCCCAGTCTTGCAAATTAAAATGGAATTTAGATTTGATTATTTAATGTTGTAAAAATTATTATGCGTATTGAGATGATAGACTAGAGCATAGCCACTAATCGGGACCTAGGCAGGGTTAGCGGGGCATAGAAGTAATTAGATAGGAAAGAATAAAAACCTTAGACAACTAATAAAAGTTTAACACTAAATTGGAACTAATCGAATTTAGTCGGAAATTTTTACGAGATGAATATATATAATATATACACACACAAAAGAAAACAAGAGATATAGCATCAACAAGTTTAAGTTTCTTTTTGTTGAACAAGTTGAGAGAGTTTAATTCCATCAAATACATAACTGAATCCCTCATTAATACAGATAATACGTTATACATTTTGGCTAAAAACGCCCTATATAATCCCATGAAATTATAAAACATAATCTCAAGCATCATCTCAACATTTGCCTCACAACAGAGCAATAGTCTTTAACAAAACAAAATGGCCTCATTCTCAGTTCCTCTCCTTTTCTACATAGTGCTGTTCTTTGGAGTTCCAATCTTAGGCTACCCCTTAGACAAGATCTGCAGTAAGACACAGAAACCATATTTTTGCCTCAATCTTCTAAAACCTCATTCAAATGCAAGTCTGCAAGAACTTGGCGAGATAGTGATTAATGCAACAGTATCAAGTGTGAAAACAACAAGTGACAAGATTCAGTCTCTTTTGTCCAGCAAAACTGATCCAAAACTAAAACTAGTTTATGACACTTGCTCCGATGACTACAGTAGTGCACTACTCATGCTCAATTCAGCAGAAAGCTTTCTGAAATCACGCGATTACGGCAACGTAGTTTTCGCATCAAGCTGGGTTAGGAGGGATACTGAATGGTGCCAGCAGGCAATTGCTAATGCATCTTCTGAAGGAATCCCTATTGCCCTTGATAACAACATTTTAGAAAATCTTATCAATGTTTTAGCTGTTGTTTCAACCATTCTTTTACGTTCTGTTTAATGGTACTAGGACCAATGTTGTTCTTGTTGGTGGCTTGAATAAGATGTAAAATTATCGAGATTTGTAGGGATAAAATAAATGCATACAAGATTGTTTCTTTCCGTTTTGCGGTCAAATCAATGAATGAAAGAAACATTATATGTACGTATTTATGATCTTCCAAGGTTTTACTCTCGTTTAATTAACCAAAATTAAATATTGTACTCTTAAATTAAGCAAATTTAATAGAATATTGTATTGTTCATGAGATTGTTAATAAAGTATAGTAGATTTTTGTGGTATTTATATAGTACGCGAAGTTGCCCATGTAGCAGGCGATTCCCATGCAGCATATAATTCTGCAAAGTCGCCTGGGTCAAAATTAATTTTTTTGAATTTCTTTTATTAGATTTGCCCCAGGTAGAGGCAACTTTGGGACGACATTGCTCAATTTTTTTTTTTTTTTTTTTATAAAGACGCCTTCACCATAGACGACTATGACCAAATAAAGGCAGTCAAAGCTACAAGATTCCATGCAACACTATTAATAAAAGCATGCAGGACTTAATTTATGGCAATATGAATTGTCAACCACAAATTTCTGAACTTTAATTGTTTCTATAATTAATTTATAGCTTGTACTGATACAGATTATTTTACGTTGATAGACTATTTTTAATTTTTTGTTTATTAGTTTGGTTTTAGGAAAAATAGTTATAGTTTGTGGTTTTTTTATTGTATTAGCTCCAACAACTATCCATTGTATAATAATATGGATACATAAGCTTGAAATTAAGACAAAATAATCTAATTTTTTTTTCATGTAGTTATAGAATTTACAATTAATTTTATGATGTTTTAGTGAATAAATAGGAAAATGAATTATAGTGTTTGTTAAACAGTAATGGGTTATGGTGGAGGAATTTTAAATTATGATACCTAGGAAAATAAATTTGACAAATTTTAATAGTATTATGTGTGGCCTTGAGTCTTCATAATTTTAATTATAAGATGTAGAACAATAATCTATTTTGATTTATAATGTCTTAAAACTATATGTACCTTATTTACAATAAAGTTCTTGTTACTTGTTATACATACACACACGCACACATATATATTTATTTTTTACTATGAAAAAAGTTTGTTTTTTATTTCCACTCTTTTACGTTCCCATCCTCTCCATAAAAAAATAAGGTTGAGTGTCCTTCATCTTCCAAGTATTGTAAGGTCTCGATGGTCATTCTTCTTCCTTTCCTCTGCATAATGGTCGAGTTCATTTAAAAAAAGGGATCGTGACCTTCCTTTCCTTTTTATTGTTTTCATTTTTTAATTAACTATATATATGTATATATATATACACGCACACCATATCCAACTAATACAAAAGAAACAAAAAGAAATCTACAGATATTAGATGTGAAAAAAAAAAAAATTGAAGTTCAGGAAAAATTGATCAAGTAAAATTATAGGATTACATGTAAGTTATTTACATAATTTATTGACATGGGTTATTACTTAATAGTCCTTGTATGTAGCTTTATAGAATAAGGGTACATTAGTCCATACATTATTTTATAAGAAACCCCCATACTTTTATAGGTATAGAGAGAAGAGAGATAACTCAAGTTTTTGCCTAATTTCAGGACAATTTTGGCCGGAATTTGTTTAAGTGATCGGAGTTAAGCACGTGAATTGCATGTAACTAGCCAAATTGGGGCTCTTTGTTCATTAATTTCACGTGGCTTTATCCAGTCCGTTGAATTATTATTAACCAAAGTATTTCCACCTCATTGTTTTTTAGGATTACACCTAGGAAGCTGAATGAAGTTGGAAATGTTTTGGTTATTAATAATTCAACGGACCTGATGAATCCATGTGGAATTGATGAATGGAGATTCACGATTAGGCTAATCACATGCAACTCACGTGCTTAACTCCGGTCACTTAAACAAATTCCGGCCAAAATTATACTGAAATTGCGCAAAAACTTGAGTTGTTGGACTATATGTGCAAATGGCTCAATGGAGAGGACTGAAAATGTAAGTGAGTAAAACTTAATAGACCAATAATTCATTCTTCGCCTTCACTAAAGTAAATTCAAGTTGTAGCTTTGGTTCTTCGAGACAAACTCAAAGTCTTGAATGCAAGTACATTAAGTTTGCGGGGCCTATTAGATAGAATATAAATGAAATGCAAATGTAGCTCAAATGTAAATTGCATTCACATGCACATATGCATTGTGCATGCATCATTAACTTAACTGTTAGTTAGATGGTTAGCTGAATGAGTCGAGCAGTTAGTGCATTCTCTCACAGGCATTTCATCGAGCAGTTAGTTCTCCTGTATATTTATATGTTGGGAAATAAGCGAACAAACGAAACGAACAAACTAATGATAACCGTGCAAGAAAACAATAAAATCGACACCAAGAATTAACGTGGTTCACTAACAACTTGTTAGCTACGTCCACGGCCAAAAAGGAAGGATCCCAAATCAATTCCAAACGAGAGTTCAAACAAAGACCAATAGTCGAGTATCTATCAATTGATACTCGACCCAAACAAACTATCAACGCTTGAACAATCAAGCCAAATTCAAAGCCAAAAGCAATGCTAAGACTCTCTAATCTCTCTATGTCAAAGAACTCCAATAGGACCTATATATAAGCCCCAAAACCTAATTCTATACAAGAAACGAATCCAATTGGGCCTAAATCGCGTAAGCCCAAAATTCTGCTGCCTATCGTGTCGCGGCCGCGACAACATGTCGCGCCCGAGACCGAAACCAGACCAACCTTCGAATTACCGGTCGCGCCCGCGGCCTCTGTTGTAGCAATCCGGCGCGGCCGCGCCGGAGCCTCCTTTCCAGCGCCAATTCAATACTCAACTTCAATCCTCCACCTTGATACGAACTTCGATTCAAACGCGATAAGATTCAAGGCACAAATTCCAACAATCTTCACCTTGCCTTGAATCCCCAAACGATGTAGCTTCTTCAGATGAAGCTCCACCTCAAATCAAACCTCTTCACAAATTCGAACAAAACCAAACTCAATCAAACCAATTCAAACAAACCAAATTCAATTCGCGCCAGTTGTACCCAATGTACGAGATGCGCCTTACGTACCAATTTTGTCCCAAACAATGGGACACTAACAACTTCGAACAGCAACAGACCGAACCAAAGTAGAACCTTGCATCAAATACAAAGTTCCCTTCTTAATACCCTTCAGAACTACATTCGAACCTTTGCAGACGTTCAAAACTCCACCTTCACCTTTGAAATTGAAACCCCTGCTGTCTAGTCGACTCAGTGAAATTAAATTTCTCGTCATGAGTGGAACATGTCTGACATCGTTCAATGTACGCAGTCTACCATCATGCGTCCTCACCTTAATTGAGCCTATCCCAACCGCCTTGCATTTGGAACCATTGGCCAATGAAATATTGCCACCTTCCTCCTGCTTGTAGGTTGTGAACCACTCTCTACGTGGACATATGTGGTACGACGCCCCCGAGTCAAGAACCCAAGAATCAGATTTACCTATCTGTTTCTCAGCGATTAGGGCATCATCTCCATCAGAGTCTGCTTCAATTTCCACAATAGAATCAGCAATGTTTTCCTGCTTCTCCTTCAACATTGGACAGGCATACTTCCAATGCCCTTTCTCCTTACAATAGTTGCAGACATCTACTAGCTTAGGACCTTTGGGACTGGAATTCTTCTTGAACCTCCTCCCCGGCTTTCCCGAACCTCGATTATTGCCAACTACTAAGGTTTCACCCGATTCTCCAGACAAGCCATTCACCCGATGACGCAACTCTCTAGAGTGTAGCGACGACCTCACTTCTTCTAGAGACACAGAATCCTTTCCAACCACAAACGACTGCACAAAATTCTCATACGATAGTGGTAGAGAAACCAACAAGATCAACGCAATATCCCCATCTTCCAATTTCACATCAATATTACGTAATTCTAATAAGATTTTATTAAGTTGATCTAAGTGATCGCGAAGAGACTGACCTTCACGCATTCGCAGTCCGAACAAACGTTGCTTCAAAAACAACTTATTGGTGAGCGACTTCGTCATGTACAAATTCTCCAACTTCGACCACAACCCCAGTGCAGTTTCTTCCTCTGCTACCTCGGTGATGATGTCGTCATCGAGACACAACATGATTGTTGAGTGCGCTCTTTCATCTAAAGTGGCCATCTCGGCAGATACGACCTCTTCCTTATCGCCCACTTTGCCCTTGCCTTTGTCCTTCTTTGGCATCAGCGGCGCCCATAATCCTTCACGCTTCAACAAGGCCTTCATTTTAATATGCTATAGACTAAAACTATCCCTCCCATTGAATTTTTCAATTTGCACGGTCATCCTAGACATATTTCCCACAAAGACAGCGCAAACTCGAACCAAGCTCTAGATACCAGTTGTTGGGAAATAAGCGAACAAACGAAACGAACAAACTAATGATAACCGTGCAAGAAAATAATAAAATCGACACCAAGAATTAACGTGGTTCACTAACAACTTGTTAGCTACGTCCACGGCCAAAAGGGAAGGATCCCAAATCAATTCCAAACGAGAGTTCAAACAAAGACCAATAGTCGAGTATCTATCAATTGATACTAGACCCAAATAAACTATCAACGCTTGAACAATCAAGCCAAATTCAAAGCCAAAAGCAATTCTAAGACTCTCTAATCTCTCTATGTCAAAGAACTCCAATAGGACCTATATATAAGCCCCAAAACCTAATTCTATACAAGAAAGGAATCCAATTGGGCATAAATTGCGTAAGCCCAAAATTCTGCCGCCTATCGTGTCGCAACCTTCGAATTACTGGTCGCGGGGCCGCGGCCTCTGTTGTAGCAATCCGGGCCGCGCCGGAAGCGCCAATTCAATACTCAACTTCAATCCTCCACCTTGATACGAACTTCGATTCAAACCCGATAAGATTCAAGGCACAAATCCCAACATTATAGATCAAGCATCATAATGTAAAGGTAGCTGAAATCAAGGATGAAAATATCGTTTTTTCTGAAAATATCCGTGTTTCAATTATACGGAGATATCGGAGAAATATCGGTATCGGTAAACATATCGGTACAATTCAAAAAAAATATTAGGAAATATATTAAAAATTTGAAAATTTAAAATAATATTTTAGAAATTGTTATAACCAACTTAAATACATATAGCCATCTTAAAATTTGATAGAAATGAATTTTGACCTTTTTTCATACAATATTACTAGTTATTAGTACGGAAATATTATATTAAAAATCTGAAAGTTTAACAAACTATTTTAAAAATAATATAACCATCTTTAATCAATAAATTCATCATAAAATTATAGACAAAACAAAATATTTACAAAAATGCCCAACTATTATTTTATACTTTTTTTTTTTCTAATTTTCATTTTGATAACTAATTATGGTATATATTATTATAAGTAGAATTTTACTAAATAGGTTATATAAATACTATGTAGAAATTATAATAAGTTGTTGAATAGGTTTGGTGGTTAATTTTTTGAGCTTCATTCAAAAGGTCCTAGGTTCGAATTTGAAATTCCATGTATTCAAGGCGCGTCGTAATTTTTAATCCTTGGTTGAAATGAAATGCAATAAACTCTTTCTCTACTTCCTAGGCTCGTAGCTATATTTCAAAGCTTAATATCTGGCAAATGGCAATCAACACTAGAAATTGGTTTTGTTATTTACAGCTCTTAATGGAACTCTTATTACGGTGTTGTCATATATTTTGTCAATTCAATGGTAAACTTCAGGGCTTAGAAACTATTAGTATTTGTCATTCAATTGTATTACTTCGTTCTTATATTCTTATCATTTGATGGGAATCATTGATATTCTAGTACAAGCTATGTATATATGCTTAAAATGCTATTTACATTTACAGCTTTCAAAAAGCCTTTCTTGAAGTTTTTTTTTTCTGAGACGAAGTTAAATATGAATATTATCTGTATATTTCTAAATTAGTTTGCTCTGCATTGTTGAATTCAATTTCTAGATTAGTTTGCTCCCCAAAGCTATTTACAACTACTAACCAAGGCAATAATCTATAGACAATTTAAAATCTATGCTCTAAACAAGGTAAAATAATTTCAACATAGTGTATCTTCAAACCATGCAATTCTTTGAATACTCTAAGCTTCAATATTTTAATTTCAAACTGACGATTTCAATTAAGACAACAAGAGACACTATCAGTTCTCCAAAAACGTTGTTAGGCGCGTGAATAAAAATACTGTGAAATAGGTCAAAAAAGTTTCAATGGCTTAATGTCACTCAACTAAAGTACTGGGGCTTAATAGAACAAAAGGTAATAAATAGTTCAAGAGCTTAACAATGGATTTTTCTGTTAAAGTTTGGTTACTTTTTAAAAGTTTTTTTCCTCTATTTGATTAACATATTTTTCCATATCCAACAGTCATTTATAATTTAGGTAATTTTGAAAGACTGATGAAAATTATATTTTAATATCTACAGCAAAATTATTTTAGAATAATATTGTTATTTTCGCACTGATGATTAATTTGAGATGGTGAAAACTAAGTCACATATATAACTACACATTAGGATTTAGAAGGAAGATGCCCACTTCAAGAAGAAGAAATTCTTCGATTTAGTTGTTTGTTTACAAGCATTTTTTTAGGAAACATAAGCTTAAATACATATATGACATTGACATGTACAAGAAGATACATACACACAGACATTCATTTTGTTCTTGGGGGGTTTATACAACACCATACACTTTTAAGGAAATTCAAGCAGTTGGGTAGGAAGCTTCCATGGCAATGCCACAGAGACCTTCGGCAGCGTCGATGCCCCTTTGCATCCTGATGTATCCACTCTCACCCCAACTGCTTCCCCATGAATTCTTTACCAACCAATACTTTGTTCCGTCACTTGTTGCCCCATACCCAACTGCAGTCACTCCGTGGTCTAGCTCGGTTCCACAATCTCCTGTAAAAACTCCACTAGAGTAGAATTGGAAGTCTGATCCACTGGCATCAATGGCTACGGATATTGGTTGGTTGGCCACAGCTTTCTGCAATGCGGCCTCGCTATTGGCTGGAACATCCTCATACCCTGTGATTTTAGCAGCATGAGTGGACTCCTTCTTTGTGTTGCAGGTAGCATCAACTCCTTGGTAAGGATAGTTTGATTCAGTTGTTAAGCCATGGTTGCCGATGATGAACTCAAACGCGCTGTCCATGAGACCACCATTACAACCTTCATCTTCACTTGTGTCACAGTCAACTAGTTCTTGTTCTGATAATGAAATAAGTTTTCCTGTGGTGAGTTGGTTGATACCTTCTGTAGCCGCAACTGCTGAAAATGCCCAGCAACATCCTGTATTTTATCATCAAACTATTAAGCTTTTTGAAATTTATGAGACTTTTGTTAAGAGAACATTGAAATGACTACCTACTCAAAGAAAACAATAAATGAGAATTTAGATGGTTCACCTTTTATTAAAAGACTAAAATTAGCTTAATAATAGGTTAATGGATGACTAAAACTCTTAGATTACTCACCACATTGGCCCTGATCCTTGACTCCAGTAACGGCGCCTTTGGTTCTCCAGTCAACACTTGTAGGAATTGCAGACACATTCGCATACATGAAAGCTGTTGGTTCGGCTGATTTTGCCTTAGATCTGTATCCATTACGAGAAGCAGTGAATTCTTCGTTGGTGAGATCAGCAAATTGGTTAATACCAAGCTGGTAAGGCCTAGTCCCAGCGTTGTTGGAAGATTCAATAAACTCCACATTTTCTTTGAATATCTTGAATCGAAGTGCCTTCTCTGCCTCGTCTTTGTATACCCGTCCAAACTGAACCATCCATCGCTCGTGCTTCTCTACCATAGTAGACTCTGGAATTTCTCGACAATTCGCCAAGAAAGTACACATTCCCATAAAAACTAACGCGAATGCAAGGATAAATTTACCGTAAGCTTGGAAAGCCATTGATGATCTCTAACTTTGTTTATAAGTTTATATGGTTTTGTATGTATTGAGTGAATAAAGTCTCAAGAAGTGGAATATATATAGGTGGTAAATACATAAAATATTCCACCAGAAAATCATATTTCCACGGTGATGTTAAACTGCGTAAAGAGGGCGGCAAATCGAAATCTCTAAGTTCCGTGGACGTTGCTTAATAAATTAAGAATGCTATACTTTTGTTTCGACATTGCTTCTTCTTACTAATAATTCTGCAACTTAGTAATGTCCACCACATTTCGAACTTGGAATCAACTATTTAAAAACGGAAATAATTGTTCTTTCTATTTCTTTGAATTATTGAAATTTATTCTACTTAAAGAAGCATAATTTAGCATTTTTTTTTTAAATCGAGAATTAATTAATCAATCTCAATTACAAGACTCAACCCAAGAAGGAAAATCAGGACCTATCCACACAAACGGCTAATGAAAATAAAAAAACGGCGCAAGCCTCTGAACAATTACATTAAAGAATCCGTCAAAAGCATAAGCTAAATATCATTTTCAAGAAGTGCAATAGTAGTAAGACATAATTCATGCCTCGTGACCGCATGCACAACAAGCAACGGATCGGAAAAAAGTGCAAACAACTACTTTCGACTCTAGATCAAGATCATCGATTTCCATCAAACTTCGTCTCGGACACTTGTCAATCACAACAGCCTTCAAAGTCGAAAGATTCATAGGAGACGAAGATCAGAGGCCGCACTAAGCACGGAGAAATCTTACAGAGCAAATCTAAGAAGAGGAAAAAGTAAACAAAAGAACAAGACGAAACAAAACAAATTAAATAGATAATCAATATCATGTTAGAAGTATTCTTCATCCTCATAAAAATGGAGGATGGGGAAGAAGGAGGAGGAGATGTTATTTTCAAGAGATATTTGGAGGAAGAAAGAGGATAGGGTTGGTAACATTTTCTTCTCAATTATCTACCAAATTGATTGCATAATTTAACAATTATAAACCAGCACAGTTCACATGCTTGACGTGCGGTTCGGATCTTCTACAACAATTGGTGCAACATCTCATACAACAGTTGCACCAATACATAACACATAAGCATTGGTGATGTATTGCTTATGTCATATTGCACACTTGTCATATATTAACACAGGTACTGTAGAAGATGTTGTATCTATTGTTGTAGAAGATCCAATGTACTTGACGTGAACATTTGAGATGTAAGTTTCCATATATTGTACAAATACAATTAGCCATCTTCAGCCAGATACACTGAGTTTACAGTTTTCCCCTTCAAATTGGCGAGTTCACGCTTAATTTCCATCTTCAATATCTATAGTATTATTGGAGAAAACTCACTTTAATTCCAATTTTCCAGTATTATTCATATTAAATTCTTAAAAAATATTAACTCTGACAATTATTTAGTTGGTCAATTGCAGTAACCTCACGAAATTATCAGCATATTTGCACATAAATCACCAAATATTTTTTGAGCATCAACATATACAAACTACACAGATTTGACATATAAACCACGTAACTAATTTACCAACCATCACTGGATTTCTGCACATTGCTTGCGCATGACAAAAATTTAAGGATTTTTTTGTCCATACAATTAAGTTGTTTTTCTTCTCGTTAAATATTTACGGGAATATTGCATCTGGATTAGCGGGAAAAATCGTTTAAAATTTATCTCACGCAAGTCACGTGCAGAAATCCAGTTAAAATGGTAAAAAAAGTGAGTTTGATGATTTATGTGTCAAACTTGTATAATGCATATATATTGGTGCGAGAAAAATGATGATTTATGTGCAAATACGCTAATAGTTTGATTGAGTTGCTACAATTAAACCTATTTAGATTTTGGAATTACTATTACAAATTATTGACCAATGTATTAAAGGTATAAAAGAACAATAGAAATATTAAATTCAATCATTAGATTATTATAAACATATTCAAAGAAATAAAATATACTACTTTAATAATACCATGATATATAATAATTGAATTAAACAAAATAGTGAAATAATTATGTAATGATTGGATAAAATTGCAATTAAATTTTGACCCGTAGGAAATGAATGATTAAAAAAAAAAATTAAAAAAAAAATCTCCAAAAAAAATTAAAAACTCCGAAAATTTTGAGTAGGAGCCATCTCTCACGACTGCCCTTGTATTTTTGGATTGTGGGTTGGCGTTTGGTTGGAGCCCCTAAGTCCGTCGCCGCGAAAATGAAGTTGTTATCTTCTACGGAAGACAAATTTAGAGATGTAAAAGAATTGAAAATTTTGAACAATAGCAGAGTTTGGCTCGTTTGAACTTTGACATATCTCAGAGCTCGATTTGTTAGAATATTATTAGGCTCGTGTGGTTCTGTATAATGTAATCTTTAATATTGTCGTATCTAGGGGATGGGTTTGTATAGATTATGCTCATCAGAAATAATGTTTTATTTATAATCGTATTAATTCTTCTCTCTACGGTATAAATAGTTTGTGGGACATTAATTTTTTTTCAGAATAAAATGCATATTCATTTGTAATCCCCCTCTTTATTTACATGAAGCAATAATTACAAGGTTTGTGTAAAATAGAAAATAATATGAACTCAAATATGTGTGGAGAAATTTAATTCTCGTTCACGTTTTCGTTTAACTATAATTGATTGATCTTCGAGGTTGTAAGGATTGTTTTGAGTATAAACATCCAAAACAAATATCGAGTTCGATTTGAATCACATGACTAATTGCAACTAAAAGACTATATTATATATATATATATATATATATATATATATATATATATATCACTTGCGTATGACGTGCTTTATTCTGCCGAATAACTCGGCAAGAGAGTTTTCAGATGGTTAGTTGAAAATTTCGCAATGGTGAGATGGTTATTGCGACGGATATATAGTAAATCGTGAGAACACATATAATACAAATGGTTATAAGTAATTTTTCCTAAAGTTTAAGTTCCAGAACTTAAATTGCATAACCTTATGGTTAAAATAAATCGTTTCTCATGTAAAATCTTAGAATGCAACTCAGAGTATCCCAAACAATTATCGCTCTAGAGAATTTCATAAAGATGAACTACATAGGTACTTTGATAAATAAATGTTAAAGATTTGGCTCATAAACTCAGAATTTCAGTGGGAAAAACGGTTAAAGAGGAGGAAAAACAGTTAAGAAGGTTTTCAGGAAACAGATTCAGTTTTTTCTGTTAATCAGCTTTGACAACGGTTTTTATCCAAACCGTTGTCGTTTTACTGTTGTCATTCTCAGAAGCGGTTAATTTGTTGTTGAAGGAGTTATGATCTGTTTTCTTGGATTAATCTCATCCATTGCTTCCAAGACGGTTTTCTCTTCAGCTCTGATATATGTAGCTTATCAAGATCAGTTAGATGGATGTATGACAAGAGAGGAGAGAATAGAGAAAGAAGAAACACTCTTGAGAGTAGCTAGTGAATCCTTCAAGCTTTGTGGAGTGATCACTTAGGGAATGAGTGTGTATTCTGTAAATCATTCAAGTGAGTAGAAGACGAGATATCCTCCCGTGGACGTAGGCATCTTTTTGGGCCGAACCACGTAATTCGCATTGTTGATTTTACTTTCTTTCTTTATTAGTTTTACTTGCATGTAAGTGTAATCTTGGAGCAATTGATTGCTTGATTGTTTCTTGTTGAATCAATTGAGTTGTGCTGGAAAAGTTTAGCACTACAGGTTTACAATTTGGCGCCGTCTGTGGGAAAAGGATTTGTGCCCACATTGTATTTGAAGTTTTGCCAGGAGAAAGGAATCATCTGATTCAAGGAGTTCTTGATCTTGATATAAAATCATGGTTGCGGCAAAGTTTGATGCAGAGAAGTTCTCAGGGAAGAACGACTATGGTTTGTGGAAAATCAAGATGAAGGCCCTGTTGACACAGCAAGGGTTATCTGCTGCGCTTCTAGGGGAGAAAGCCAAACCAGAAAAGATGGAACAGGCTCAATGGCAAGAAATCTCAGACAAGGCTCACAGCACACTTATACTTTGTCTCACTGATAAGGTTCTCAGAGAAGTTTCGAAAGAATCCACAGCAGAGGGAGTCTGGAAGAAATTGGACAGTCTTTACATGTCCAAATCTCTGGCAAACAGACTCTACACCAAGCAAAGGTTGTACTCATTCAGATTTACAGAAGATAAATCAGTAGAAGACCAGCTTGATGAGTTTACAAAACTCATTGATGATCTTGAGAGTCTTGAGGTGAATCTAGAAGATGAAGATAAGGCCATTCTCTTACTTAATGCCCTCCCCAAGTCCTATGATCATCTTAGGGACACTCTACTCTATGGAAAGAAAACAGAGATCACCTTGGAAGAAGTTCAGATTGCTCTAAGGTCAAAAGAGCTTCAAAGAGAAAATGAATTGAAGATGGGTACAGTAGGAGATGGTCTGAATATTACAAAGGGCAAACAGTTCAAAAATAAGAAGAAACCTCAAGAAGCAATCAAGAAAGATCCTCAGGCCAAAGCAAAGGTTGATGATGGCAAAGAAACCAGAAAGTGTCATCACTGTAAGAAGCCAGGGCACTTAAAAAAGAACTGCTGGGAATGGAAGAAGAAGCAGACTGAGAAGAAGCAAAGTCAGAATACTCTAGATCTTGTCACAGCAGAAGATGAAGCTCAAGTTCTGAACATTTCAGATGGAAATCCTGAGGATTTATGGATCTTAGACAGTGGGTGTAGCTTTCACATGTGCCCTAAGAAGGAGTGGTTTCAAGATTACCAGGATCAAAACTGTGGATCTGTGATGCTGGGGAACAATCAAATATGTCAAGTCAGAGGCATTGGAAACATTCATATCAAAATTCATGATGGATCTGTGAAAGTATTGACTTCAGTAAGGTACATTCCTGAACTAAAAAGAAACCTAATAAGCTTAGGTACTCTTGAGAATAAAGGATGCAGTTTTCAATCACAAAATGGGAGTCTGCACATCATAAAAGACAATAAGGTAGTGATGAGGGGTATAAAAAGATCCAGCCTATATTACTTGGATGGAAGTATTGTAATGGGAACTGCCACAAATATAGTAGATGCTGAATCCCTCAAATGGCACTCAAGGTTAGGGCATGTAAGTCAAAATGGCTTAAATGAATTGCTCAAGCAAAACCTATTACAGCACAAAGAAAAGTTCACCATAAACATGTGTGAGACATGTATTCTGGGAAAAAGCAAGAAACTACCTTACACTACTGGTAAACACACCTCCTCATCACCCCTTGAATATGCTCACTCAGATCTATGGGGTCCATCAAGAACCATCTCTCTAGGTGGAGGGAAGTATTTCCTGAGCATAGTGGATGATTATTCCAGGAAATTATGGGTGTATGTCCTGAAGAATAAGTCAGATGCTTTTCAAAAGTTCCAGGAATGGCACAAGGAAGTTGAAAGTGAAACTGGGAAAACTCTGAAATGCTTGAGAACTGATAATGGACTAGAATTTGTATCTGATGATTTTAACAAGTACTGTGCTGCCAAAGGGATAAAAAGGCATAAGACTGTGCCAGGTAATCCTCAACAGAATGGAGTCTCAGAAAGAATGAATAGAACAATTCTTGAAAGGGTGAGATGCATGCTACTGGAATCTGGACTAGCAAAGAGGTTTTGGGCAGAAGCTGCCTCAACAGCAACCTACTTGATAAATAGATGTCCATCCTCAGCTATTGGTTTCAAGACTCCTGAAGAGATGTGGTCTGGGAAGAAACCAAGTTATAATCACCTAAGAGCTTTTGGTTGTAAGGCTTTTGTGCATTCAAAAGGAGATAAGCTTGAGGCAAGAGCACTCAAGTGTGTCATGCTGGGTTATCCCAAAGGCATAAAAGGTTATAGACTTTGGTGCATTGAACCAGGGTTAGGCAAAATCTTGGTAAGCAGGGATGTTGTTTTCTGTGAGGAAGAAAAACCTTTCAAGCAACAGAAACACACTGACATTATCATCACTGACCAATCCATCAATTCTCCACTAAAGGTGGAGAAACCAGATTTATTTGAAGATGATGATACTGAAGAAGAACACCAGAGTGACACAGAGTTGGACACTGAACATGAAGATCAAGGGAGCTACCAACTGGTCAGAGACAGAGTTAGAAGGATTCCAAAGCCTTCAATCAAGAATAATGAGGATTATCTAATGGCTTATGCTTTTGTAACTGCTGAAGAAGTTGACAATAGTGAATCTAAAACTTATTCAGAGGCTATGAACAGCTCAGAGAGAGATCAATGGCTAATTGCTATGCAAGAAGAAATTGAATCTTTGGAAAAGAACAAAACCTGGGAGTTAGTAAGAAAACCTACACATCAGAAACTTGTCAGCTGCAAGTGGATATACAAAAAGAAGATGGAGGTTTCAGAAGCAGAAAGGGTAAGATTCAAGGCCAGGTTAGTGGCAAGAGGCTTTACTCAAAGGGAGGGGGTGGATTATAATGAAATATTCTCACCTGTTGTTAAACACTGCTCTATCAGAATTCTTTTAGCCATTGTTACTCAGTATGATCTAATTCTGGAACAATTAGATGTGAAAACTGCTTTCCTTCATGGAGATTTAAAGGAGACTATATATATGAACCAGCCAGAGGGATTCATTGCATCTGGAAATGAAGGAAAGGTATGTTTGCTAAAGAAATCCTTATATGGACTAAAGCAAAGTCCTAGACAATGGTATATCAAGTTTGATAACCACATGAAGAGCATAGGATACAACAGATGTAGATATGACAATTGTGTGTATCTCAAAAAGGCTGGAAAGACAGTAACATCTTACCTACTTCTATATGTGGATGACATGTTGATAGCTAGCAAGGATCCAGAAGAAATCAAGTCATTGAAAGAAAATCTTCAAGCTGGTTTTGAAATGAAAGTGCTAGGGTCTGCAAAAAGGATCTTGGGTATGGACATTTTGAGAGACAGGAAATCTGGATGCTTGTGGTTGAGTCAACAGTCATACATTGAAAAGGTATTGAAGAGATTCAATATGCATGAGTGCAGGAAGGTGTCTGTTCCTCTAAGCCAACAGTTTAAGCTATCAGAGCTACAGAAACCTAAAGATGATGAAGAAAGAGCTGAGATGAGCAGAGTTCCACATTCCAGTGCAGTTGGTTCTGTTATGTACTCTATGGTGTGCACTAGGCCTGATGTGGCTCATTCAATCAGTGTGATTAGTAGATACATGGCTGATCCTGGTAAAAGTCACTGGGAGGCTTTAAAATGGTTATTCAGATATCTAAAAGGAAGTTCAAGTCATGGTATTTTGTATCAAAAATCAGAAGAAATTTCAGAGAATTTCCTTTGTGGATATGTTGATTCTGACTATGCTGCTAATTTAGACTCAAGAAAGTCTCAGACAGGATATATATTCACCTTGTTCAATTCAGCAATAAGCTGGAAGTCAATGTTACAGCCAGTAGTAGCTCTTTCAACCACAGAAGCTGAATTTCTTGCAGTAACAGAAGCAGTGAAAGAAGCCATCTGGCTTAAAGGGATCCTCAGTGAGTTTGGGTTGCTGCAGAAAGGAGTTAAGATCTTTTGTGATTCTCAGAGTGCTTTGCATTTAGCTAAGCATCAGGTGTTCCATGAGAGATGCAAACATATTGATGTTAGACATCATTTTGTGAGAGATGTGGTGGAGAGTGGAGTTGTTGAGTTAAAGAAGGTGGATACAAAAGAGAATGCTGCTGATATGCTAACCAAGTCATTACCTGCTGATAAATTTAGGTACTGTCTTGAGTTAGTAAACGTTTTGCCTCAGTAAGAAGGAAGGAAGCTCCTTGTTAGTTGCAAGGAGAAAGGTGGAGGTATTGAGTTGTTTTTGCTTGATGGTTTTTGGGTTGCAATTGGGTTATTCTTGTCTGCGTTGATAGCCAAGGTGGAGATTGTTAAAGATTTGGCTCATAAACTCAGAATTTCAGTGGGAAAAACGGTTAAAGAGGAGGAAAAACAGTTAAGAAGGTTTTCAGGAAACAGATTCAGTTTTTTCTGTTAATCAGCTTTGACAACGGTTTTTATCCAAACCGTTGTCGTTTTACTGTTGTCATTCTCAGAAGCGGTTAATTTGTTGCTGAAGAAGTTATGATCTGTTTTCTTGGATTAATCTCATCCATTGCTTCCAAGACGGTTTTCTCTTCAGCTCTGATATATGTAGCTTATCAAGATCAGTTAGATTGATGTATGACAAGAGAGGAGAGAATAGAGAAAGAAGAAACACTCTTGAGAGTAGCTAGTGAATCCTTCAAGCTTTGTGGAGTGATCACTTAGGGAATGAGTGTGTATTCTGTAAATCATTCAAGTGAGTAGAAGACGAGATATCCTCCCGTGGACGTAGGCATCTTTTTGGGCCGAACCACGTAATTCGCATTGTTGATTTTACTTTCTTTCTTTATTAGTTTTACTTGCATGTAAGTGTAATCTTGGAGCAATTGATTGCTTGATTGTTTCTTGTTGAATCAATTGAGTTGTGCTGGAAAAGTTTAGCACTACAGGTTTACAATAAATAAACAAACAAAAGAGAAAGTAGGATAATTGCACTTTCTAAAGTTGTATTCATCTATCTTTTCAACAATATTTTTCCTATATTCGTGGCTCATTTATAATTTAGGTTATTTCTTATATCATGAATATCTAGACCAAAATTATTTTGGAACAATAATTTTATATTTAAAACGATTATTGATTTAAAACGGAGGGAGTTAAGCTCATCCTCCGATTATGTGTAAAAATCTGCGAGCGTTTTAAATACAATTGTACATATCTCGACTTTAATCCATTTTCATGAGAGCAACACTAACTAGTACATATATATATACTAGCACTACGCACGTGCGTTGCACGTGGTTATAATTTTTTAATATTATTTAAAAAAAATTAATTTGAACGTAAAATAACTGTACATTGTGATCAATGCAATATATATACACAACTTCGTAGATAATTCAATGTAATAAGAATTAATCTATTAAACAAACATAATTTTGAATCAACTAAAAATTAAAAGAATCATAAAAGATAAATTGAAAAGTTAAATAACCTTAGTTTTAATTAATAAGACAAGTTATAATAATTAACGTTAAATGATTCGTAAAAAAACGATATACCATGATATCGTGTAGAAATATTTAGTCTTACAAAATTTTCTATTATACATGTAAAGTTTGATTTATTCAAACTATTGTTTACTTCTTATTATACACAGACTTGATCATCATTAGTATATATTGAATAAAGTTATACGATGATTGGAAAACTATATACGTATTAATGAGGCATATATTTTTATGTTTTGCACCAAATCACTGGCATTTGAAGAAAAACACATTTTTAATTGTCTCATTACATCATCAACTGACATCCATAAGTTAATTATTTGTTATATAACAGACAAAATATTAGGCCTAACGTACTTTTCTATAATTCTCTAATAAATAATTTTGATTTCAACATATATTTGCACAAGAAATTGTTTACATATTTTAGTGTGAGGAAAAACTTTCAGCAACTTAGTATCAAGGTCCAACATCCAACTTTTGTGATGAAAGTTATTTCCTAATTTTTTTTATTCTTATTAAGTATAACCCTCTATAATATAATTTACTTGTCGATTTAAGACTGCTTATTTCAATTTTCCTTAATTATTTTCTCAATGCAACGTCGAAATTTAAAAATTATCCGTTATTTAAAATAAAAATCCTACTATTGTATAATTACAAAATAAATAATATTTTTTATGGAAGGTTGACTATATACATATTGTCTCACAATCTTCAATCAAACACATGTTATAATCTATATAAAATATAATAAATGTTTTAACTAATTTGTAATGTCTTTAATTCCTTATTTAGTTACAGTGAAGTACTCCTAATTTTTCAAACATTGCACATCCATTTAAAAGTCTTATATATACATGTTTAAACCACGCATTCCAATTTTATTTCTCTCATTTTATTTTTTATTTAGACTATATAGTACTCTATTCGACGTAATTATTTTTTATCTAATCTATTGTCAAGTTAATATTAACATTCACATTTCACTATCTTTATTTTTTAGCATATTTTAATTTCATTATGTGATACTCATTCACATAGTACAATTTTTGAATCATTCACGGTACAACTTAGTTCATTATTTCTTGTTAGTTCTTTTTTATTCTTTATTATACCCTATAATTTATATAGCGTAGTAAATTCATTTATCAAGTTATTACATATGCTTAAAACATAGTATATATATATATATATATAATATTTTTATTGATTTAATAATTTTTTTAATATTAGATCTTAAATATTTAAAAGAATCTGGTGCAACTATTCATGTCCACTAATTTTTACGTTTGTCATTTTATTATTTCTATTATTAGTACAATAAAATTTCACAACTCGGTCTAAACTCCAATTATTATAAGCTTTGTAACTTTTATGTCTCTCTAATTTTCTAACATAAAAACTTTTTCCTTGGTCTACTAAAATTACATCACCTATTAAAAGTATTACATTAATGAGTATATTTGTGTAGGTGTATAAGGTATGTGATTAAAAATGATGTTCAACCTATAAATTTATTTGAATAAAATCGATCCATTGAATAGACCAATAGTATTTAAATTTACAAAATATCACTACAAATGCATTTATAGTTTTTATATCTTCAGATATATCTTTTACTGATTTCATATATAAGCTACTTTTACCGCTTTCCTCCATCTTTTTCATCTTAAATATATATATATGACTTTATCGTATATTTTTTGAATTCAATAAAATTCTTAAATCAATTATTATTTTATCTTGTTGTAATGTTTATAAATGTTACTTATGAATTACATCGATTTCATTCTTCTAAATCATTGAAAATAAATACAATATATAATCTCATTTCCTACATGCATAATAGTTCAATTTATATTTACTTAGTAATGCTCATACAAAGAAATTTAGCGTATAAACATATATATTGCTAGTTTAATCTTAATTTTAACAGTAAGGCTAAATGTATGCCTAGTTTAATCCAAATTTTGAAATACTACATTGTATAATTAACTTGTATGTACATTTAACTACAATATAGATATTTAATTTTTGTTTTTGTATTCTTTTCTCATAGTATAATATATCTGACACTTTCACATTAGTTTATTCTTTGATTTTTCTATTATATTACCTAAACTCGTCTATTATAATTTCTTTTTTTTATAATGAAAATTCACTTAGATCCTTTAATATTTATAATTTTTACGCTAGTTTTTTATATTTTTGTTCATTATGTTAATAAAGTTATATCTACTAATAATAATGTCTACTCATAAGTTTGTGTTATCTTTCTTCACAATGCATTTTCTCACTTCTATTCATTTTATCATCATATAGTTCTTATTCAATTGTTTTTGACATTATTTTTTATTGATGGACTTTAATAAAGAAGTATACACAAAAAACATACAATTTTCTAACATTTCTTTTTACTCACTCAAAAGTTAATTTTAAAATGTAATCTCAGCGATTTCACATGCAAGTCATTTTATTCTTTGATTTTACTTATTGTGATTACATTTTTGCTAATCGGTCTTTCTCCTTTCTCTTCAATTATAAAAGAAACCAATTAGAAAAATTATTAAAAATAAAGTTACTAAATTAACTTTAAAACTTTACTAATTAATGGTTTTCTTTTTCTTTTTCTACAGTTTTCTTTTTTGACAATTATATAAAAGAATCTCATTATAAAAGAGAAAAGAATTTTAAAATGAAATTTTAAAATAAAAATAAATAAAAATAATAATGTTATGTATATGATTAAAAATAAAGAAAAATATAGAATATGATTAATACATAGGTTCAACTTATGTCATTAGATGAATTATATATCATATCCATGAATTTTTTAGGGTATCATATCCATGAATTGATAGATGAACTATATAGGGCTCTAACCAAATAAATAAAACTTTGAGAATATAATTAATAAACTAACCTTAAAAACTAAAATTCATTAATGATGTAATAGGCAAATAAAATTTGTCTAACCATATATATAAATATAAATTCAAAGATATAGTTTATAAATAAAACTTTAAAGATATAGTTACCAAACTAACCTTAAAAATTAAAATTCATTAAGGATATAATAGGCAAATCAAATTTTGTAAGAAACAACTCACACTTTTATAATAGAAGTAGATATATATAACCAGCACATTAGAATTTAGAAGATACCCACTGCAAGAAGGAAAATTTCTTAGTAGTTGTTTCTTTACAAGCATTTTTTTAGGGAAATAAGCGTAGATATATATATGTGATATTGACATGTACAAGAAGATCATTAGACACAAACATTCACTTTGTTGTTGGGAGTTTATACAAACACCATCCATAATTTAACCAAATTCAAGCAGTTGGGTAGGAAGCTTCCATGGCAATGCCTCAGAGCCCTTCGGCAGCATCGATACCCGCATTCTAATGTAACCACTCTCACCCAACTGCTTCCCCACGAATTCTTTACCAACCAATACTTTGTTCCATCACTTGTCACCCCATACCCAACTGCAGTCACGCCATGATCTGCTCTGTTCCACACTCTCCTGTAAACTCCATTAGAGTAGAATTGGAAGTCTGATCCTAGCATCAATGGCCACTGCTATTGGTTGGTTAGCAACAACTTTTTGCAATGCAGACTCGCTGTTAGCCGGAACATCCTCATACCCTGTAATCTTTGCAGCATGTGTGGATTCTTTCTTACTATTGCAAGTGTCATCAACTCCTTTGTAGGGGTAGTTTGATTCGGTTGTTAGGCCATGATTTCCGATGAAGAACTTAAAGGCATTGTCCATGAGACCGCCATTACAACCTTCGTCTTCACTTGTGTCGCAATCAACTAGTTCTTGTTCCGACAATGAAATCAGTTTGCCGGTAGTAAGCTGGTTGATACCTTCTGTAGCTGCAACTGCAACTGCTGATAATGCCCAACAACATCCTGTATTTTCAATTATATAAACCAATTAGAATGTTTTAGGGTGTGTTTACTTAAGTCTTGACTCAGTAGATTTAGTGGCCCAAATCCCGATAAAGCACACTCATTAACTCTCTCAATCAAGTTTGGCTCAACATTCCCTAGCCTTAAGTAAACACACCCTTAGTTTTCATTTCTTTCGTGCATTCCTTACTAAAAACTTTATAGCAAAGATAAATCGAGCATTTTCTTTGTTCCAATTAACTTACCGCATTGGCCTTGATCCTCGACACCAGTGACTGCTCCTTTGTTTCTCCAATCGTTGCTTGATGGAAGTGCGGTCACATTGGCGTACCTAAAAGATGAGACTTGGGATGACTTGGAGTTAGATCCCATTTTATAACCGTTTCTACTAGCCTTAAATTCCTCATTCGTCAAATCCGCAAAGCTTTTACGCCAAGCTTGTAAGGCCGGAGCTCTGCTGCATTATAGGAGTCAATACTTTGAATCTCTTAGCCTTCTCTGCATCATCTTTGTAGGTACATCCGTATTTCAGCATTCATTCCTCGTGTCTCTCAACCATCGATGCATTTGGCAGTTTCCGCGCTGTTGCCCGAGAAGAAGCACAAATCTCTAGCAACAAAAATACAGCAGGAACAATTTTCCAGGTGGGTACTAAGGCCATTTCGAAGATAATATTGGAGATTGAGATACTTTGTTTTGTTGAATGAAGAAGTGATACAAACATTAAAAATGAATAGGGTATTTATAGACTTCATTCTGCCCATTTTCTAAACCTGGGTTTGCACTTAAGAATATAGAGGAATGGGAACAAAACATGCCCCTGGAGAAAACGGCAAGTTAACAATGAGAGCGAAATACAGAACTTAGTTCTGTTAACTGACTTTTGTCGTCCAATAACTTATATTTTCTCGTGGGCTCTCCAACTACCAATGACCAAATCTGGGCCAGTCAGAAGCCCCAGGAGATAAAAAAAAAATATAGAGCCCAGCCCACCCAATACTCCTAAAATAGACCATTCTTCGGAACCACCTAAATTGTGCGGTCAAGGCAATGTTACCAGCTCTATTGCAAGTGAAGAGGCACGGGCAGTAGATGTATGACTATGTAAGTGAGTACAAGAAAGAATGTCAGACGACACAATTTCTCCAGTAACGAGATTACCTAGGAACACACATGCGTTACATATACCAAAACTAAAGAAACTCGATACCATACAATATTTTATACATTAAAACAGCTAGTTACCAATTTTTTTCAACACTTCCTTGTAGATTTATTACGCTTGTGGTACTGAATACAATCTCCTTGAGAAATTGAATATTTATTGCTTGTCACGAGTACAGCAGTCATTACACCTCCGCTCTTACATGATATCAACAAAAATTCAGCAGAAATCAAATGATATCAGAGGTTAGATCAGATGTCTGAACATCATCCATTCTCTAAAATGCAGCACCATCCAGCTCCGAGGAAGAGAACATCGCAATCTCTCTCTTCTCTCTCTCTCTCTAGATCAACCCCACTTTCAGGCTACAGAAAGCTTCTGAAACAGCGGTCTGGATGCCCCACCATCCCCTACTGGGTTCCCATTTTTTGCAGAATTTAATATCTCCATGGAGCTGAACAAACCATATCACAGCCAACAGCCAGTGGACAAGGATGTAGAGGCCGGGACCATCAAGCTCAGATCAAAGAAAACCCATACAATTATGCATGCCGGCCATACTTCAGAAAGACAAGGCTTCATTTTCAACTTACATTTTACTGGCATTTTCTCGAAAGTTCAGACTATTGCCTGTATTAACAAGATGACAGTACATTCTATAGCAGAGAATAAATATAAATCCTACATTATCTTGCCCCTTAAGGAAACAGGTGAAAAACTAGCTTATGCTAATGAGCAAGAACCGGATGCAGCAATGCATTATCTCCCACCAAGCAAGATTATATTACATATGCAACTCTTGCAATAAATGCATCCATGTTTCAAACAAAATATTTGTCAAGTACTACCGAACTAATTACTAAATGCATTTAATTAACACCAAATAAACAGGTCATTATACCCAACTTTGAAATGATTTGTTCTATAATTTTTCACCTAACAAGGAGTAATATCCAAACGTTACAAATAAGGGCAAGCAATAGTACGAAGACACTAACCAGCATAATCAATAAATCATATTTTAGTGTGTAACCTCATTTAATAACAGGACACTACAATAGTCAAATTATAAACAGTGAAGACCACATAAGCTCAATCGCACACAGCATCCAAACTAAAGTAGGCCTTGACAAGTTAAAGACAAGCAGGAAACAGGGGCACTAAACAGTATAGTGGATCACTTTGAAAATTTTATCAAGAGCTATGTCCAGTACCTCGTGTAACTAGCTGACTATGTCAGTTCAATAGTTAGTTGACTATGTCAGTTCAAATAAAATATCAGAAATACAGGAATCTAGCATAGAAACCAGGCTTTTATCAACAAGAATCTGTTGTTGAGCTTATAATCAAGAAGTTGACTGTGTCACTTCAATAGTTGATTGATTGTCAGTTCAAATTGAAAATCATAGGAATCTAACAAAGAAAACAGACCTTCATTGGTATCTGCTGTTGAGCTTATAATCAAGAAAAAGCACAAGTTCTTTCTCTCTTATCCTCCCAATGACAGAACATATGCTAACTTATGCATCTGTTGTTGAGTCATCGTAAAAAAGTAAAAAGGCTACCCACAATATCAGCTAGGCTGTCCAAATTCATCCTTATTCTGAATGGGGCCAGGCTGATACACAAAGTTATAAGCCTAATCCTGCTATGAATTGGTAACAAGCATCCAATACACAACAAAATAACAAATTAAAAAACAAACAGCAAAAGCTACCCAACAAACCAAACGAGATAGGATTTTTTTTTTTGAAACTTTCGAAAGAGAAGTGCTCAACACAAACCCATAGTTTGAAGCAACACCAGATCAATTTAATCCCCAACATAAGGATGCGAATTAATTCTATACTTATCAGACGCAAAAATCTATGAGCACATGAAATACAATTATATATACATAATTCGACTTCCATCCACATTTCATGATGGAAAATGCGAGGCAACCCACAATAGGTAGCATATAGTACCTACACACTAGAAGAAAGAACCCACTACACAAATCAACAGAATAACTTCTAAAGAATGTGTTCACGTGTAAGGTTTTGTAGAGTGATGATTAGGGAAGCTTGAAATATTGGAGGATAATATTTTCAGGAGAAGATTCCGTACAAATACAGAAGATAACATTACTAAATATGTACACACTTCTGGCACATGAGAACACAATTTTCATCCATAATATGGAAGGTAACAAACTAAAAGAAAATTCTGGCCAGCCCTAAGATAATTGTACAACCCACTCTTAATACAGAGATACATTCCCTTGATTGATTAACAAAAAAATCTATGTCCATTTTCTAGAAAGTGGAAAATGAAAGAGGCTCAAAACCGCCCTTATTTTGGAAGAGGTCCATTTTCACTTGGATAAAAAAATTAGGAAATCGAGCCAAAACTGAATTGTCAGAGTGTAAAAGAAGTTGCTAGAGAATCATAAATCAGATTCGCAGAGTACAACAGATTGTGGTAACATTTCCCTCTCACCAGATTTAATTTTTTTTTGAAAAAGAAAGCAAAAGAATAAAGAAGTATAAAATAAAATGAAAATACACTTCACATGATTATGAAGTAATGAGAAACAGAACAGTGACAGAAAGATTCCCATGGAAATTGAGCATAACAAGCGGCAACAGATACAGCCACCGCATATGAAAGACATACAACTACACTAGAAACAGTAAAATAGCATTCTATAATAAACTAGAAACAGAAATTTCAACGAAATAAACTGTAACTCAACATCAAAAGCATTCAAAGTTTAAAGCACTGAATGGCCACTTATCACATAATACACCAAGTCTCAAGTAACAACATTGAGCTCATTCTAGCACAAACATAGCTCATAAATCCACAACTTATAGGTGCAGACAGAGCAGAGTGAAGAAGCCAAAGATCTACAGCAGTCCATTTATCAACCAAAGATTTCATAGTTGGGAATCACATAATCAGCACAACCATTTAAAACATTTGCGCCCAAGAAGCTGTCAAAACACCTGAACACATAAACATGCAAAACTCAATCCATCATTAAAGGTCAAATACTGAAACAAATAAATGATGAAATCATAAATGTACTATAAGGCATTTATCAACAAAATTGCATGAACAATTATGGTTAGTTTCTTAATTTTCAGTTCAAAGAACAGGTATCCTGTTACCCCCAAACCCAAAATCTCCAAGTGCCAAAAAGAGTGAAGACCAGTTTTGTCTTCAGAGTTTCAAGTTGAGGAAGTCGGGCCAGATCAAGATATCAAAACTAAAGTTAAGGCATTGTATTTCAGAGTCAATTCAGGAAGCACGACACCTAGATCAGGAAATCAGTACAACTAAATGGCAAGCATCTAGCCCCAATGTGTTCAATAACAGCAAAGTCCAAACTAATTTTCAATCAAGAATATTATAGAACAATAAGGTTATGCGTAATTGGTAAATATATCACATTGGTAACTGTTTTAGTAAAATGTTTAAGTAAATGCAATTAGATGACGCAACTAAGATGACAACGTGAAGTGTATCTATATTATATAGGTTAAGCCAGTGAATTAGCAGAAAACGCTCATCAATCATGAAAACATTACGTGACTACCACTTAGCAATAAAGTATGACTTCACAAAGTTATGAGTGCTCAAATTACCTCAATATGGCGGCATACCCTGGTAAGCCGGAAGCCTGGGCCCTGGACCAGCAGGGTGGGTTGGCTGGGCCGCATATCCCGTTGGAAGCCCATGCCCATAGTTCCCGCTATCAGGATAACCCCCAGAATTCTGCATCCCCATAGTACTGGGTGGCATTCTATAGCCTCCAGTATTGCCCAACCCTCCACCATACTCGCCAGATCCTGCCCCACTTGCACCATCATACATTGCTGCACCACCTCCATATCCACCACCATAACCTTGCCCACCTGGCCCTCCAGGGCCACTCATCCCCGTATTATAACCTACATTCTGATGCACCATTCCCGCCTGCTGTGGTGGCTGTGGCACATTGGGCCCTGATCCATACCCCATATAACCTCCAACTCCATAATTCCTAGCCGGCATTCCCATTGGCCCAGAATTCGGCATACCAGGAACCATTCCAGCCTGTGGTCCAACGTTTGGCTTCTGTTTCTTGTTATCTGTGGCCAACTTACAAACAACCTGATGTCCATCAATAGTTTTCATGGGATCTACTAACGACGCCTTGGCACCCTCCTCTGTTTTATAAACAAAAAAGGCAAAACCCTTGGCCTTCCCAGTCTGCTTGTCAAACCCTAGCGGTCCTTCCTCAATCTCACCATACATAGAGAAGTGCGACAACAACCGCTCTGAAGTAATCTCAAATGGAATATTACCAACGTAAATCTTTCTCAGCGCCACATCAGTAGTATTAGAGTTACCTGAATTACCAGCAGCCGCCAGCGCTGTCACTGTAATGCGCCCATCAATCTTCTTATTTGGCTCTTTTAGGGCTAATATAGCCGCATCTATGTGCTTAAAAGTTATAAACCCATAACCCTTCGATTTTCCAGTATTCTTATCAGTAATAACAATGGAATTGGCTTCATCTAGTTCTCCATACGCAGAGAACACTTGACGAAGTTTCTCTGTCGTGGTTTCCCAACCAAGACCACGGACGAAGAGCTTCCGCTGGACAGGATCGGCGTCAGCCACGGTTCGCACCGCCTCCAAGACATCGGGGTGGCGGAGGACGGCGGCTCGCAGAATGGGAAGAAGCTGTTCCTTTGTGAATGGTTGGAGAATTTTTTCGGCGTCTTCAGGCGATAAGATGCTCATCGACGCACCCGGCACGGCGGCCAAAGGGTTTCCGAGGTCTGTGGTTAATGGATATGCTCTTCCGTTCTCGTCCGCCTTGCGCTTTTTGGTAAGATCCATTACTAGGGATTTAGTTATCTGCAAAGAAGCCTAGAGAGAGACTGAGAGAGAGGGGGAGATATAGCGGTGGTTCCGAATCGTAACCTGATAAAACCCTACTGAAGAAAAAAGATAATAATAATAATAAATACTTTAGTGTGATTTTATAAAACGCAGCGTTTCAAACACAGTTGGATTCCTCACCGGTCACCGCCTCTCTGTTACGAAACCGTATTGTTTGTTACTTACTTACGGCCCGGATATTGGAGGAAATATCGACCCGGTCCTGTATTTTAAAAATGGATCATATATTTCTTGGTTCGAAGTGTTATTCAGTATTAGATGAACTAGTTCATAAATTTCCTGAATAATACGATAGGTTAAAAGTTCAATGAATCGAGGAGGCCAAATCCTAAAAATATATAAATAATAAATATTTATTATATATAAAAATAAAATATATTTTTCACAAATTAATATATTAGTTTTTTAAAATTTAATATCCAAATATAGTATAATTCTAATCTTAAAATGGAGAGAAACCATACATAATGAAGAAGTATAAAAGATATTTTTAGGGATGTCAAACATATACACTCCAATATAAAAACATCAAAAAAGTTTTAGATTAATAATATATAAGTCAGAATCTGAACAAATTATGGGGACACGACCACCCTTGCAATAAGGTTGGTTCCGTCTCTGGTCGGACTGATCAATTTTGTCTGATCAAATTTTAACTCGGTCCAATTTAACCCGAAATATGCCATTGACCATCGTCGAATTGCCCCCTCAACTCCACTTAGGCCCGTTTACTTCGGGGGTTAACATAGGATAACCCAGGATTACACAATTTTATCTTGGGTTACCATTTGTTTACTTTCGAAGATCAATTATTTCAGGTTATTCGCTTTACACGAGATAACTCGAAAAACCTGGATATTCCCAGGATAAGTATCCCCCAACTCCTATGGGATAAGTTATCTTTCTCCCAAGATAAGAAATTTTTGTTTCTATTCACAAGCTTGAGGCGCTGAAGTATTATAAATTTACAGACATAATAGATATAAGCTAAATATATGTATGTAATTATTGGGGTTGTAGATTTGAATGCTTTCTAATTTTAACAATTGTCAGCTAAGTCTCTTGATGGGTTTTACAGTTTTTCACATATGCACTATCATATAAGTTGGCTGCCTTGCGAATGCAAAAAAAAAATCTCAAAGTTCGTTTCTTGAACTTTTTCAAAAAAGCATTTGAAGAATATATTCACAGATAAGGTAAATAGGGGGCATATTATCTGTCATATTTTGGGTGATTATATTAGTAATCAAAATAACTTTTTATACGTGTGGTGCCATAATGAAATTCACTCATTCGAAGCATGCGCTTTGACAAAAGGGGTTTGATCACTTGTCTTTGCCATTAGGAAGGTGACTGGATCATGAAGCACGAAGAGGGTTATGGCTACCCTGGACCATGCGGATCACGAAGCACGAACTGCACCTTTTTCGCTCCCGAGCACAGGAGTCAATGGCGCGAAGCGCGATCCAAGTCTCACTCCTCTACCATGAACTATCTTACCGCGAAGGATACATTGGTCCATCACAGAGAGGGTCCCAACAAAAAAGTAGCTAAACTGACAGTAAGTACACTAGCAGACGCCCTTCTCCTGCAAAAAGGTTGGGGATCACTGACACAAACTCCAGTAGCCGTTCGTTTGGGGGAAGCTAACTAGGATTAGGGCTGACATGGCATGCGCGAAATGACACTATTACCCCTAAGCCTTAATCTGGTAAATATAAAAAGGCTTAACATTTCTTCTTTGTCAAGGTATGACTCATAATATTTCACTATTCACACAGCAATACACATTCTTCAATTAAAATTCTTTGATCACTGACTTGAGCGTCGGAGACTCTTCACCAAAGACCCCCTTCGTTGTTGGTTTTTGTAGGATCAAAGTCGGCTAGCAAACATGCTCGAAGAACACAACTTCACTCCCACCGAGTACAATTTAGGTAGACTTTGTAATATCTTGTGAGTGCTGGAGCTGTTTTGAAATGGCACTACAATACATATTGCTACATTTTGTGTTAATTTTTTTTGTTGATATAGCAATGTTTAAAATTGTTGTGTAGCATTCTTGTATGAAGAATCTAAAATAAGTTATGGAACTTTTTTATTGAACCTCAGTATATTAAAGCAATGACACTTCTTTCAATCTGATGAGAGCTTCTTTGGCTTACTTTGAATTCGGTGTTGAGCAAAGGTTGTTGGGGATGAGATGATTTTCCTTTTCTTCATTTATTATTTAAAGAAATTATCTAAATAGCCACTTATCCCAAATAGTAGGTTCATTAAAGTAAACAAGGCATATAGATAACTAATATCTATATCTTGAAGAGTAAATATCGGAAAAGATTATCTATCTTATTATTATCCTTTACAATTATCCAATAAAATGGGATAAAGATGCCATCCTTATTCACCGAAGTAAACGAGGCCTTAGGAGTTAGGATTGTGTGCCGAAATTGGGCTTTACTTCCCATGACCTAAACTGGGCTCCTTTTATGAGTTGGGTCTGCAAAGGTACATATCGACATCATGACGTGGTGATTGCAATTTGCAGTGGAACTGGATTCGACGCTTTCTAATTGAATCTGCACTTAGGGCACTCACAGTGGAGGAAACATTTGAATTAAATTGGGGGGTGGGGGAGGTAGCAATGCATTGGGAAGGAGAGGTAACAATCCAATTATTTGGATTGGGTCCAATTAAATGGAACTGGTTGGGAATGAGGGGGGGCGGGGGCGAGAGTGGGGGAGCCGAGTGTGGCGCAGACTCACGGAAAGGGAAGAAGCAGCGCGGGCGCGTGGCCGCCACGCGCGCCTGAGGTGAGTGACGCGGTAGGGCTCGTGCCCAGAAGTGCTTGTTTTTTGTGAGATAAAATAGGGACATGCACTACTATTACCAACGGCCAAATCCACTGTTCCCCGCCGTTGGCAAAAATTTTAATCATAAAATCTTCCCTATAGATATATGCAAAAATATTCATTTTTTCACTAACATCTCTAATTTTTTCCCACTCTTTCTTCAAATTTGTTTTTTGCAAATTACTCTTATAATGGCAAGAAGATCTTGGGCGAGAAATTGGCTCAATAATTCTTCGGATGCGGAAGAAAATTTCAACCTTCGTTCGACAACTTCCACCACCAGCCCCCCAAAATTTCCTTATTCATCCCAACGTGATACCACCCCCAAATTTTCCACTTTATCCATATCCTCATATGAATCTCATGGCTACCCAGGGTGCTCCTTATGACATGTATCCAAATGAAGGCTTCCAGTATCCTTTTATGTCGCCTCCTCCTTATGAATTTTCCCCGCAGAGTACAACAACTCCCCCCCAGTACTCGTCCAAAAGAGCGAGTATACACGGATCGAGTACCGACAGGGAATGCAAACTCCATCCTCAGGGATAGCTTCCCCATACCCACCATGCTCGTCTCCTTTGTTCAATGACGTTCTGCAAGGAAAAGCCCCGGAAGTAAATTTCATAGTAAATGGTACGCCCTACAATAGAGGGTACTATCTTACTGATGGAATATTTTCGGAATGGGCAGCCTTCGTCAAGAGCTTTCAATGTCCTACTGATCCGAAAAGAAGTTATTTTAAGCAAATGCAAGAGGCGGCAAGGAAGAACGTCGAGCGAGCATTTGAGGTTTTGCAAGCTCGCTGGGCAATAATTAAGGGTCCGGCACGTTTTTGGTACACGAGTAAGTTGAAAGATATCATGTATACTTGTATTATTTTACATAATATGATAGTTGAAGATGAAGGGGAATCAGCAATCAATTGGACGGACGAACCAAACATCGACCATAACGCAGACACTCAATTTTTCCAAGGTTCAATCGGGAGTTTCAATGCATATATACAAGGCGCCGATCTTCGAGATAAGTAAAAACACCATCAACTCCGGGCCGACTTGATTGAGCACATATGGCGCATCATAACTCTACCTAGATATATTTCAAGTGTGGAAAAACATGTTTTCTTTTTTTTAATTAATATTTCGTGTTTTATTGTTTTTTCCCTCTTTGAATTTTAATATATTTAATAATATTATATTAAAAAACCGAATTAATATTTTTTTCCGATTTTTTTTTAAATTCAATAATATATTTTTTATCTACAAATTATAAATATTAATTAATTAATTATATATGTTAAAATTTTAAATAAGATTTAATTAAATTGAAGATGGGAAAATAAATAGGGTGGTTTTAAGGTGAGACCCTCAAATAGTGACAAATAGTATTAATTGGGGGGAAATATGTAGCATTTGAGTGGGGTTTGAACTTTTGATGTAGCAGTGACGTGGCAGTGATGTGTCAGGTAGTATTTACTTCTGCATTGTGGGTGCTCTTATTGATGAAATAATACAACTAGGAATTCCAAGTAAAAGAATCTATTTTAAGCTATGTTTCCAACTGAATTTCACTCAACCAGATGCAGCATAATATAATGAGCATTCACGGTTCAGTTAGATTGATTATAACTAGAACTTTATAGACAAATCAATAAACCAATAAGGGGAAAAATTATAACTAGTCATTTTTGTACTTTCTTCGTTCACAAATAAATGTCATTTTACGGAAGATTATTTTTCTACAAAAGAGTGTCATTCTAACATTTTTTACATGTTTCTTCCAATATTTTAGCAAAATTTAAGAATTTTTTCATACAAATCTTTATAAATTAAATAAAGAAGATATAGAGAAATTTATGGTAATAAAAAATGGAGAGAAAATGGAAGGGTGTTGTTGCCCTTTTCATAATTTCTTAAATTGCACTTGAAAGTTTAAAATGACAGTTTTTTGTAAACATAGAGAGTAATAAATACATAGATTTTGTCATCAAATCTAGTCATTTTTACTATTCAACCCACTCTCCCTTTTCTCTTATCTGTCAGCATTTTCTCTCTCGTCCCTATCCTCTCTTACATACATGTCTTTCTTTCTCTCTCTTCTCCCATTTAGAAATTCACCATTTTTCTGAAGCTCCATTTCTCCCTCTATCTTTGCAATTGAGTATTTCCCACAAAAATAATTATAGATCTCAAAATCTCTCCACACCATTTTCTCAAGCTTTGTCCACTGTGATTTTTTTGGAAGATGGAGAATGTAGTTGATAGCTGGGCCAGGAACAGATCTGGCCAGGCAGTGGATCTGGTCCTAAAGCGACGAAAGAGAGTGTTGGTGGAGTTTCCAACAAGGGAACAATTTGGTATCAGTGGATATTACACAGCCGTCTACCTCCATCGTTACTGCAACTTCGATGAGTCCAAATGTGAACAAAGAAGACGAATTGAACGGAGAAGAATAAGTAATATTGTGTATTACAGTGGGCACGATGTATATGTAGTATGGCACAAAGTACATTATTATGGCACGAGTACACAAACAAAGATTTCTACATGTGCCGTTTTTGTGTTGTGCTAATTCATGGCACAAGGTATATTTATCATGGCACGAGTACACAAACGAATGTTTCTACGTGTGCCCTTTTTTAGCTGTGCTAATTAACGGCACGAGGTATATTTATCATGACACGAGGGCTATTGCCATGGCACAAGTACACACATAAAAGTTCTTCTTGAAGTAATATAAACTTTTCCCATCGTGTCGAAAATATGGTGCCAAGTAAAATATGACGTGCCACTAATTTATGCACGATGTTGTTCTCATGTTGTACTGAAGAAGAAGAAGAAGAAGAAGAAGATCTGAAGTATGAGAATTAAAAAGATAAGGTGAAAATTGAATAATTGAAAAATGAAGATCTCAAGTATGAGAATTAAAAAGATAAGGTGAAAATTGAATAACTGGAAAATGAGGAGAAAATAATAAAATTAAAAGTATATAAAAATTAATGAGGAGAGAGAAAAATATGATGTAAAGTCTGAAAATTCAGGATGAAAGGGAGTGAGAGTGAGATAGATTACAAAAAGACAAAATAACTAGAATTAGTACGTTAATTATACAAATGACTATTGATAAAAAAGTTAGACAAATGACTAGTTTTTTAGGGTTTTCACAACCGACAGTCACTTCTCAATATTTTAAACTTTAATAAGCCGATAAACATTGTTAATATGGAAACCAGACTATCAGCATTCACTATAGATAGATTTGTTTGATCACTTCCAATAATAAATGAAAAAGCAACATTTTGTTTTTGATGAATTGACTCTTGATGAACAATACTCTATAAAGAAATGTGATTAGTGAATCTACATTTTTTCATTTCACAAGTTCTAAATGTACGGCTCATTAAACAACATGAAGGAAGAACATTTGTAAAGAAAGATCAAGATTTGACTACTGATATTACTCATCATAGACATTTAGTTGTAATGTTTCTAAGATTTCTAACATTGTTAATTTTGACACTATTTGATCAAACTTTGATAGTCTTTGATAATATATTGTATAGTTCTATCATGATTTGATGTGAAGGGAAAATGAAATTTTGTATGTCGAAAATGGTAGGCTACTTTTCACATAAAATGGCTATGAACTTTTCATCTTGTTTTAAATTATTAGTATCATTAATGTTATATCAAATGGGGAGAATTTCAGAACACCTACTACTTAGATCAATAATTTTGTATCTGTGTCACCTCGAGGTTAAAGGGATCATTACATATCGACAAAAAAGAATTAACACGAAAGATAGTTTAAGCCTGAATGACCAAATTGTTTCTTTTCTTCTAATAAGTTTTATGTAGAAAAATAATTCTAGAAACAAACTTATTATAGCAATTTCATTTTGTTTAAATTTATTTTAAGAGTTAGCGATGAAGAAATCGTTTTTTTTTTGGCTTGATAGTGATAGATAATGTATAGATTATTATTGACATAAACCATGATTCAATGTATACACGATTAATGCAATAATAGCTTATCAACCTATGATGTAATTTTCTTAGTCTATCAATGATAGGTATGGTCCAATTTTTCCGGGTCGGACTAACCCGTCAGTCGGGTCAATTGGGCTCAAGAGCGCAAGCCCAACACAACCAAGCCCATTCGCGGCATCTTTGGAAGTTGGAAAAAGATCCCCATGATCTTTTTCAACAGCCATGCAGATTTGACTGACTGATTTATAGGGATTTAGTTAGGATTTCAATGGCAGAGTATTGTTGATGAGTTTAGGGCTCCGATTTTGAATTCTAAAGTTGTAACTGGCAAAATTGTACTCCGACATTCAAAAGAGAGTAGTGAAAGCACCCCGGAAGGTATAGCCTTCCCCCGTGGACGTAGATCTCAGGATCGAACCACGTAAATCTTTGTGCCATTTAAGTTCTTGCATTTTTTGATTGTTTTGGGATTATTATTGTGATTGTGATCCATTTGATATCCGGTTTTTCGCAATATCAATCTATCAGAATACATTACAGAGTAATCGGTGTATATAAGAAGGTATTTGAAATCTTTAAATTGTAACATTAGATATTTTAATTATTTGTATTTGTATATAGCCACTTTATTTCCAAAATTGCTGGTTCTTTTTTAAGGACTATTTTGTTATGTATTATTGTGATATTACAAGTTTAAAACTCTACCTAGTCTTTTTCTCCCTTTATCATTTCCGTTATACATTTAATAATCATTTATAACAATAATATAATTCATAATGTATTATAAATTTTACAAAATTTGTTATAACCAACGGATGCACATCTATGAATACTTATAGTTCAAATTGCAAAGATAGATCACTCACTTGGTTTGTGCAATTGAACAAGGATGATTATTACTAAGATGATTAATCACGTTTTGCAGGCACGTATGCTTTCGGAAAGTAGTGTGGGTGATACCATTTTAATACCGAGAATGACTCTTGCACCTTCTGATCCAATATTGTCATTCAAATTCCAGAGAAGAAAATTTTCTCTTATTGTTTCTTATGCAATGACAATAATTAAGAGCCAATGTCAATCATTCTCACATGTTGGCCTGTATTGTAGGAAATCGGTATTCAGCTACGACCAACTATATATTGCGGTGTCTAGAGTAATCAATAGCAGATGACTGAAAATTTTAAGTTGTGATGGAGGCGGTAGATGTAGTAGTAAAACTAAAAATGTTGTTTATAAGAAGACATTTCAAAATTTGTGAATCAATTTTTTTTTCTCTATAATGCTTGAACAAATTTCTAGTTTCAACATTCTCTTCCCTTCATTAATTTTCAACTTTTAATTAAATTACACGACAAAAAGAGAACAATATTTTTTTCTTTATCAAATTTCTGACCCTTTTTTCTTTGTTTTGTGATAGATTATCAAATAAAAATATATTGTTAATAGTAATGTTGATTTTCTCTTAAAAAATTGTGCGTCGCACAAATACATTAACTAGTTATTATATATTGTAAAGTTGTCCCACTTTGAAAATTCTATTAATTTCTATTTCTTTTACGATTCTAAAAAAATTTAGGTACCTTAGACCGACTTGTTTGATCATGTTTGAAGCATGTTATAGAGTTTCAAAATATCTTCTTAATCTATTCTAAATATATATTAAACTAAAGATAAATGATAATAAATAATACTTTAGTCTAGATCAAGGACGAGAATATCGGTGATTATGGAGATATCGATGTTTCAATTTAAAGAGATTTCAGTGAAATCTCGACTAATATCGAAATATTGGTGCAATTTTTTTAAAAAAGCCAGAAAAAGTATTAAAAGAGATAATTTATCACGAAATTTTGTAGATTGTTATAAACCTATTTAAATTCAAATATCTAATCTAAAAAAATAAACCAAATTCACGTATATGCAACTAGTTGGTAAATAAGAAACAATACATACGTTTGATATATCGTTTTCCCTTAGAATATTTAACATGACTTTTTAGTTATAAAACTGAGGCAGATATAAATTTTATCTAAAATGTATTGTAAACAAAGTTTAATTTATCGTTTTCTTTTTTGGTTTAAAAAAGTATTATCTATTTATAATTCAAATAAAGGCCAAATTCAAAATCTTGAATAAACATCAATTAAATAATAGCTTCTTTAAACAAATCTTGAAAAATATTATTCACATTAAATGTAACCATTATATTACAAAACAGAAAGAAAAAATTAAAATTCTGATTTGGGAGAAACCGACCAGTAGATCACATTAAACCGCCATTTATTACAAAAAATATCCAAATCAATTGTCTTGCGTTTTGCTTTGCTATTACGTTGTTACTTGTTCCTTATGCACTAATTAAAGTTACTATTTGATAAAGCGCAATCCGGTATCCAATCAATTCAGCCTAAATCAATCCAAGAAATATAAAAACACACAGGATTTACGTGGTTCGATCCGGAGATCTACGTCCACGGGCAGAAAATCACTCTTGCCGAGGTGTTTCTTTCACTAAAACTTTGAGTTTACAGGTAGCAATTCACAGTACAGAGTGCGAACCCTAGTGCAGAGTTCTTTTCACGTATTTATACTTAACTTTCCTAAACCCTAACAAACTCCCTATTCTCACGCCTATTTACCGCTGCATGGCAGTTGGGAACGAATCCCGAGCCTTGATTCGCGGAACAAACCACCTGTTGGGCCAACGCGTGTTCCTGGGCCTGCTGGGCCTACGCGTGCTGGGCCTTCACGTACTTGCTGGGCCTACGCGTGCTGGGCCGGTCAGTGGGCTCAGGTATTAACCCGACCCGAAGTGACCGAGTTATCCCTATCAGATGCCCCCCCCCCAGCCGAAGCGAGGAGGGAGCTTCGGTTGTCACCGGGGTGGAACCGTAAGCAAGAAGGGCCGTGGTCGTTGGCGGGCCGAAGTGTTTATGGTTGACTAAGTCTATCCGCGTCCCCGGGGACTCTGCGGAGCAGTCTGCGGACGCGGAGTCGAGCTAGGCCGAAGTGCACAAGACATTTATCGAGATACCAAAATTCCCAGAAGCAAGAAACGCGTTGGAAGTATATAACAACCTGGCCGAGGTGGAGGGCACACCGGAGTGAGTAGTCTGGCCAAAATGAAGGGAGCACCGGAGTGTGGTAATATGACCGAGGTGGAGGGTACACCGGAGTGTAGTTTGAATCTTCCTGACGAAGGGTGAGGTTGATGTGATTGGCGGCGCCATCATGAGAGAGAGGGATGTGAAGTGACACGCTCTGCGACTTCCAAGAAACCTGTTCCCCACGCGCCTTGGGAACTGTAAAGCGCGTGAAGAGCACGTTTACATCTCCATCACTGAATTTGAATAGTCTGCATCGAAGCCGTTGGTTTTTGCGTATATAATTGGAGTAATTGCACAGTAACTTTTCATCTTCTTCATTGCGATTTACCAGTTTAGAAAGCGGGAAAAAGAGGAAATCTGCACTCGTGATTCATCTCAGATCAAAAACTTCTCAAATCAACCCACTCAAATTCAACCCAAGTAAGTATGTCTTCCTCTTCACCTTCTGCCTCATCTTCTGCCTCTATTGAAGAATTAGGGACTTCGAGTACCCCGTTAGACGTTCCCCCCCATCATATCTCATTCCGGAGAGGAATGAGGTTAGGACTATAGACAGGGCCGACGGCCGGGAATGCAACGTTATGATGGTTGCTTTCTATCCATGCGCGGAGGAGGGTTTGGAGGTGGCCTCCGTAGCGTTACGGATGTCGCGAGAGCAAATTGAGAGAGAACTCCCGTCATTTTACCTTCCCTTCAACCTAGAGTATATAATACCGAACCCCGAGGATAGGGCCTGTTGCCCACCGCAGGGGTTTATTAGTGTAAATATAGATCCCCTTAGAATAGGCCTGAGACTGCCCTTGTGGGACATTGTGATCCAATTGCTGAAATACTACGGCATTGCCCTCTGCCAATTAGCGCCGAACGCGGTGAGGCAGGTAGTGGGATTCACCGTGGTGTGTAAAAACGCCGGATTAGAACCGACCGTAGAGCTTTTTAGGTTCTTCTTCCAACTAAAAAACTTCGGGAAGTCCAAGGGGTGGTACTCCTTCAGTCCTCGAGCCCGAGGTGGGTTCAAGGTTCAAAACCCAAGTAAGGTAGAGGGGTGGAAGGAGAGGTTTATATTTATTAGGAATAAAGTAGATCTCCCGAAGTGGAGGAGTGATGAGGTGCTTGATACCGCTCCCGTGGAGAGCCCGGGGGCCGAAGTGATACATACATTCCGGACAGTGGGGACTTTCAAAACCCTCTATTCCGAGGAGGAATTGGAGGAGGCAGGACTGAGCCCGTATTATTCGGGCAATGCGGGTGCCGAAGAGGGTAGGAGTTCTTTATCCTGCTGTTTATAACTGTCGCTTTGCGCAGGACTAACCATAACCTTTATATGCAGTGGGACGCTTCGGAAAGGAGCCTGCCGGAAGCCCCGCAGCGTCGGGGGCGGCCAAAAAGAAGGGGAAAGCCGCGGAGGCGTCTCCCCGGGGGAAGATGCCACCAAGTGCGCGACCGTCAGCGGGGTCGGAAGAACGGGTTATGCCGGCGGGGTCACCTCCCGGAACGAAGAAGAGGCCGGAGCCTACCGGGACTCCGCTAGCGTCCTCCAAAAGACCCCGGGTAGGGGAGAGCACACAGGTAAACTTGAAACGCTGCTCGTAATTCGTACGTGCACGAAGTGTGTGTTATGAAGGCTGCTCATAATCTCATTTTTTGTGTAATTGTCCAGGTTGAACAAGTGGCCCCGGGTCTGCTGGGGTTGGAGGGCGCAGACGCTGAAGAACTTCTGCGCTTGGCGCGAGGTATCCTAGACCTCGACCGCAAGAGCGAGAAGGAGGGGAAGGAGGAGCTGGCCGAAGTGGCCAGGGAACTCCGGGCGCGCAACGACCGGCTGACCCATGATATGACCGAGGCACGCCAGAGGGCTGCCTTGGTCGAAACCGAGGTTGCGCGTCTGCGCGGGGTGGAGGCGGAGAATAACGTTCTCCGGGGTGAAGTGCTACGGCTGCGAGCAGAGATGGAAGCTCGGGAAGCTGTTGTGGTCGAGAGACAGGGAGCGGTGCTGAAGGCCTTCGCCGATAGATTATTCCAGACTAGCACATTCCTCGACTTCCAGACGGAGTTCGTGGCCATAGGGGACCGGGCCACTCGATCCGCGCTGCTGGAGCAGGTGAAGGAGGTCTATCCGAACGTGGACGTATATCGTCCAGAGTTCGGGTATGACTTTGAAGCAGTGGCCGGAGTGGAGAAGGCCTACTATGCGGCTCTGACGAATCTGCCGGAGTGGCCCCTGGTGAAGGCGCTCGGGGAGAAGAAACAGCTTCTGACGGCCGCGGAAGTTGCTAACTGTGAGGTGGACCAGGATCCAGAATTTATGGCATTCTGCCGAGGTGAGCTGGTCACCGCACCCCGAAGCAGAGAACCCCCTCCACGGATGGAGGTCGAAGCCCCAGCTGCGGTCGAAGCCGTCGCAGCAACTGAAGAAGGAGAAGCCGAAGTGTCCGAGGGCCGGCGAGAGGGGTTGCCCGAAGAGACTGAGGCAACTGAGCGGGAGGTCAGTCGATCCCCGCAAATTTAAAATTGTATAGTTTAGGAATATATGCGAATCAATGTACCGAATTTGGAACAATTGTACTTCTGTTTTGTGAAATATAAGTTTCTGTTTCTCAGGCTCTTGAACTTCTCGTTTTATTTGCATGATCAATTTATGTCTGTTGTCGAACTGAACTCCAACTTTGATATACTTGAGATTGATCGATCTGGTTGACTCTTCTTCTGTTTAGAATACCGCGGAGCTACACGAAACAATACAGAAACTCATGCGGTCACTTGAGTGGTTCCGCGGAGAAAAGAACAACCTGCAAATGCACGTAGTGCCGAAGCTAGAGAAGCAGGTGGCCTCGGCAGAGAGGAAAGTAGTTGAAGCCGAAGAGAGAGCTAAAGACTTCGAGATGAAATACCGGTCTACAGCTGCCGAGATGAGCCGTGTCCTCGTTCATCAAAGGGAGTATGACCGGATACTGTCGGAGTTCGGTCTTCTGACCTTTGAGGAAGTGGAGGAACGGGTTGTAGAGATCCAAGGTGACATCGCAGCATTGATGTCAAGGAGCTCTATCGAGTCATCGGAGCTCGTAAGGAAACGAGAAGTTCTGGAGTTGCTTCTCAGTATGTATGAAGGGCTGAAGGGCCGAGGCAGGTGGAGGCCTTCTGCCGAAGAATTCATCGCGAGCTCAAGCCGGGACCAAAGTACGCAGAAAGCTCCTCGGAAGGATAAGAAAAAACCCTCCGGAAAGAGCAAAGACATAGTTATCCGAGAGCCAGCTCCAGTGACCATGATCGAAGAAGAACCCGCCGTGGTCGCCGAAGAAGTAGTCGAGGAGCTGGCTAGGGAAATCGAAGTGATGGCTCCGGAGGAGTGGGACCCTGAGCGGTGGGCCCAAACCCCGAGGTCCGCGCCACAACCAAGTAACCGAGCGCGGACTAGAGACGAAGTCCCTAGGCAAGCGCCCAGAGCAAGTCCTCGGCGTAGGGAAGCTCGCGGTGATGACAGAGCCGGAACTCGAGGCCGAAGAACTTCAGGATCCCGGAGGACACAGCGAAGATCGAGGAGTAGGCCGCAACGCCGGAGCGCTGAGTATTGGCTCGGGGGCCGTAGATAATGGTTTTCTCCTTTTTGTTGTTTTGTTTTGTTTTTTTGTTTTTTTTTTTTTTTTTTTGAAGTCTTATGTAAAAAACTTCTTGATGTTGTAATATTCAGAAGGTAATAAAACTGTTGCGGTGTGTACAAACGGGTTTAATGAGAGCAACAGGTTACGAACCATTTTAATCGGGTGTTCGGGAACACGACAGGAAAAATTATTAACTACTTTAATTGGGTGTTCGGGAACACAGTATGGATAAATCCAATCTCCCCGGACGGATCAGGCGGGAGTAATACCTCCCCGGACGGATCAGGCGGGAGTAAACACTTCTCCGGTTAAACAGGCGAGAAAGTGATATAAGTCCGGGGACGAAATGCGAATCTCCTCGGATGGACCAAGGAAGAGATTTAATTGTCCGGAGACTAATAACGATAATATGATTGCGTTAGGGCGTCCCCATAACGTAAAAGAAAACACAGCAAGATGTATAAGCAAAGAATTTTTATTCAATGATAAGTGCCGGAGCAAACTCAAAAGTACAAAGAGAGATAACAACTATAAAAGAAATTAAAGATAAGATGGTACTTGAGATTTGGCCTTCACAGATAGAAGCGCCTCAAGTTAGTGGCGTGCCAGCTTCGGGGAATCGGGGTCCCGTTGAGATGCTCTAGCTGATAGGATCCAGAATCGTGTGCGGCAACGACTCGGTAGGGACCTTCCCAAGAAGCATGTAATTTCCTCTCGGGGGCAGCTTTGCTGGCTGAGTTGAGCCGAAGAACTAAGTCCCCGACATTGAACTGAGTACCCCGGACCCGGAGGTTATGATACTGGGCTGCTCGTTGTTTACACCTGGCCTGTTGAATGAATGATTGGTCACGGCGATTTTCAAGCTCATCCAAATTTGCCCGGAGAGCCTCGTCATTATCCTCTGGAACCAATGTGAGGAGGCGGGGGCTTGGTACACTGATTTCAGCCGGGATAACGGCTTCGGAACCGTAAGTAAGGCTGTAAGGAGTCTCCCCGGTAGAGGTATGCGGTGTTGTGCGACAAGCCCATAGGACTTGTGGAAGGTTTTCAGCCCAGAGACCCTTGGCATTATCCAGACGCTTCTTTATTCCCGTGAGCAATGTCCGATTGGTGACTTCAACCTGCCCGTTGGCTTGAGGGTGAGCAACCGAAGTGAAAATTTGTTTGATGTGGAGCTCTTCACACCATGACCGAAATGGATCGTTGGCAAACTGTTTACCGTTGTCCGAGATAATAGTGCTCGGGATGCCGAAGCGACAAACAATATTGCGCCACACAAATTTCAAGATATTCTGACCAGTAATGGCTGTAAGTGGTTCGGCTTCGACCCACTTAGTGAAGTAGTCTACGGCAACGACCAAGAACTTCAATCCTCCCGGAGCAACGGGGAATGGGCCAATAATGTCGATACCCCACTGAATAAACGGCCACGCACTCTGGATTCCAGTGAGCTCGGTCTGTGGCAAATGCTTTACACGGGAGTGCAGCTGGCACTTGCTGCATTTGGTCACTAAGTCGTGAGCATCGTTGAACAGGGTTGGCCAATAGTACCCCTAGCGGAGAACTTTCTTGGCTAATGTCTGGGAGCCGATATGGCTGGCACAGGCCCCTTCGTGAACCTTCCGCAGAACTTGGGTAGCTTCGGCAGGAGCGAGACACCGGAGACTCGGTTGTAGGTATGACCGCCGGTATAAGACTCCATCATGAAAGGAGTATTTGGGGGCTTTGAGGACAACTTGCCGAGCTCGTAGCTTGTCAGTGGGCAGGATTCCATCTCGGAGATATTGGATGATAGGAGTCATCCAATTCGGATCACTATCGGTCAGTACCGAAACTGTGGCCTCATGAATTGCTGGATGAGATAGGTCTTCGACCATGATATCCGGAGATATATTAGTTCGGACCGCGGAGGCCAACTTGCTGAGTGCGTCTGCTTTTGCATTTTGAGCACGCGGTATTTTCTGGATAATAACTGCATCAAAAGTTGACATGAGCTTGAGTGTTAGAGCACGATACCTGACCATTGTTTCATCCTTGGCGACATAAGTCCCCTGAATTTGCTTGGACACGATCTCGGAGTCCGTGAAGAGCTCAAGATGACGAACACCTAAAGATTGAGCGAGCCGGAGCCCGGCGAGAACTGCCTCGTACTCCGCTTCATTATTAGTCACCTTAAACTTGAATCGGATGACGTATTTAACTTCAACCTCCTCGGGGTTGATGAGAAGCACCCCGGCACCACTTCCTCGAGTTGTGGATGCTCCATCCACATATAGCTGCCATTTCCTATGTGAGGGTACGTGGGTAGCGGGGTGATGTGTATCACTGTCTGTCGGAGACTCATGATTGTCTCCCGGGGTTTCAGCCAGAAAGTCGGCGAGTGCCTGACCCTTGATTGCTCGTCGGGGAAGATATTGAATATCATATTCGCCTAACTCGACGGCCCACTTTGCGAGGCGCTCAGACACCTCGGGTTTGACAAGAATCTGGCGGATAGGATGATTGGTCAGAACCCGTATTTCTCGCCCTTGGAAATATGGCCGTAGACGCCGAGCTGCCATAACAATTGCCAAAGCAGTTTTTTCTAACACGGAGTATCGTGTCTCTGCCCCGTGAAGAATACGACTTGCGAAATACACGGGATGCTGAACCCCATTGACTTCGCGTACGAGTGCAACGCTAATAGCTTCCTCGGCGGAAGCCAAATATAAGTAAAGCGGCTCTCCGGGGAGAGGAACTGACAGAGTAGGCAGCTGCAATATATGACGTTTCAAAGCCTCGAATGCCTCGGTGCACTCCGGTGTCCACTCAAAGGACTTCGTCTGTCTCAAGACTTTGAAGAATGGGAGCTGGCGCTCCGCCGCCTTAGATAAGAATCGATTTAAGGCCGCCAAACCACCTGTGAGGCGCTGAACGTCCCTGAATGTCTTGGGTGGCTGCAGTTCTAGCACATCCCGAAGTTTGGCCGGGTTGGCCTGCAAACCGTGTTGTGAAACCATATAACCCAGAAACTTGCCGGAGCCGACGCCAAAAGTGCATTTTGCCGGATTAAGGCGCAAATTGTAGCTAGGCAGGGTGCGCAACGTTTCGGCAATATCTTGCACACAAGAAGAATGGGAGATACTCTTTATAACAAGGTCATCGACGTAAACCTCGACGTTGCGGCCAATCTGGCCGTGGAAAACCCGGTCCATGAGACGCTGGTATGTGGCTCCGGTGTTCTTGAGCCCGAAGGGCATTTTCTTAAAAGCATAGCACCCAAAAGCAGTGATGAATGCTGTCTTGATGGCATCTTGTGGATCCATAAAGATCTGGTGGTATCCCTTGTACAGATCTAAGAAACAAAGTGCCTCATACCCAGTGATGGCCTCGGCCTTTTGATCTATGGAAGGTAGGGGATAACAGTCCTTCGGACAATGTTTGTTGAGGTCGGAGAAGTCGACGCACATCCGCCATGCCCCATTGGATTTAACCACCATTACTGGATTCGATAGCCAGGAGGGGTAATATACTTCGAACAGGATGTCCGCATCCAAGAATTGTTGCACCTCGATTAGAATTGCGTCATTTGGCTCCGGGGCGAATTTCCTTTGCTTCTGCTGGATAGGCTTTATGCTGGGATCAATGTTCAGCTTGTGTGTTATTATGTCGGGAGAGACCCCGGGCATATCTAGAGGAGACCATGCGAAGACATCGGAATATTCTCGCAAGGTCTGAATTATAGCCTGATGTAACCATGGCACATCCACGGCTCCGACGGTTACAGTCTGCTCCGGCTTGGACGGATCAAGTGGTACTTGAGCGGTGGCATCTCCCAACGAAGTACATTCCCGAGATTCCAGAACCGATGATGCCACCTGAAGCTGCTGTTTAGGAGGAACTTTAGCAGTCTTTTTGAGTGCCACGTACATACACTCCTTTGAAACCCGCTGACTCCCGCGGATAGCCACTTCGCCATGCGAAGTGGGGAACTTTAGTGCGAGGTGATACGTGGAACATATGGCTTTAGCGGGGGTAAGCCAGTCCCGGCCCAGGATCATGTTGTACGGTGATGGGGAATTCACCACATAAAAATCCACGAAAATGGTTTTTATTGCCGGATAAGTCCCCAAAGATGCCGGGAGAGTGATGACACCTTCTGGCTGGACTTCACCCTGAGTGAAAGTCTGCAGTGGCCCGGGGGCCGGCCGAAGTTGTTCCCGAGGAATCCCCATCCTTTGGAAACAGTCGGCAAATATAACACTCACCGTGGCCCCATTATCCACGAAAACCCGCCTTATTGTTATGTTGGCTACAGTCATGTCGATGACAATAGCGTCAGTATGAGGTGTTATCTCCGGAACCGGGTCCCTATCCGTGAAGCTGACAGTTTCGGATTGATGGAGGCGTTTATGACGTGGCTCCTCGGGAGGAGGACGTCGAGCCTCTGCCTTTAAGGCATGTCGCGAAGCCTCGGTAGGTAGGGCTCCATATATCACGTTTATCACGTGAGGGGGTGCGTTGTCTCCGGGTCCTCCCGGAGGAGGAGGTGGTAGCGGAAGACGTGGTTGTTGGCGATTGCCAGAATCTTGCCGTGCGTAATTACTAGGCCCCAGCCGATTATTCTGCCACGGCGGTCGATTTTGTTGTGTACCGCGGTCATGATAACCTCCACGATTATGGGACGACCCTCCATTCTGACCTGTCCGAGGCTTGTCATCGGTCCGCGCAATGTATTGGCGCAAGAAACCTTTCCTCAGGCACTCCTCGATTTCCTTACTGAGTTCTCGGCACTCTTCTGTCTCGTGCCCATGATCTCGGTGGTACGCACACCACTTCCCACGATTCCTTTTTTCTGGCGGAGCAGTCATCCGCGGACAAGGTCGTAGGTCGTTCTTGTGGATAGAAAGGATTTCAACTCGTGACTTTGTCAACGGAGTCAATTGTGGAATATCGCCTCGGGATTCTGAACGCCCCGGGGTCAAGCGGGAAAATGCACTAGGTCGCGTACTAGGCCCGGTTTGTGCTTTGTCGGACTGCCGCTTGCTAGCGTGTTTTTCACGTTTCCGGCGAGTCTGCTCCTCGGCCTTAGCAAATTTGCACACCGTGTGGAACAGTGCTCGAGTTGTGACCGGTGTGTTTCGAACCAACTCGCTGTAAAGTGCCCCGGGACGGAGTCCATTCATGAATGCGTTGATGACTACGTCTTCGGGGCAATTTCCCACCTTGAGGCTTACCGCTGTAAAGCGGTCAAGAAATTGGGTAACGGTTTCACCGTCCCGCTGTTCCATATTCATGACATCGGCCAGGGTGGCCATGGGCTTCGCCCGTGCTTCGAACCGCGCCCAAAAGTGCTCGGCGAGTTCTCTGAAAGAGGATACGCTGTTGCGCGGGAGAGAATCAAACCAAACCCGAGCTTCATCCTGTAAGTACTCGGGGAAAATCTTACAGTAATGGAGGGATGTAGTGTTATCACGGCTAAGCATGTTGTGCCGGAAAGCTCCAAGAAAATTAGCCGGATCTCCGGTACCATCGTAAGGTGGTATGGCCGGCCGTTTGAACCCTTCGGGAAGGGTGGTGGCCATGATTTCTTGGGAGAACGGTGTGATAATATCTCCATTGGCATCAAGGCCCAGAATTCTGTCCAGTTCAACATTGCGTTGAACTCGCTCATACTCTTGAAGATCTAGAGCATGAGGATTTGCGTAGCGAACTCTCTTAGTAGCGTTTAGTGGACGGCGGCGATCCATATCAGTGGGTTCATCGTTGCGCGGTCGTGATTCGTTAGAACTCCCATGGTCCTCGGAGGAACCAGGTCGTTCCCGTCGCCGATCCTGACGCCCGCGATGCCCCGGGTCTTGTTGATCACGCGAGTGCTGATGAGGTGGAGGCACCGCGGGATTAGCATCATGTCCGGTGGGCGCCGCGGCGGGTCCCGCGGGATGTAGGCGATTAGCTGCCCAATCTTGAAGAACATGTGCATGTTCTTGTAAGAAAACCTGGAGCAATTCTGGAGTAATTTGAAAGTTAACCAGTGGTTGGGCAGCAACAATGTTAGGGTTTTGCATGTCTTGATGGGGTGGAGGTAAATTCTGATTGTCTGGATTCGCAACCGGGTTTTGATTGCCCTGATGATGAGACGTACTCCTTGCCGGCAATTGCCTCGGCGGCAAAACTTGATCCACGGGTGGATCCTGGTTGGATTGATCACCGTGGCGAGATTGATTCAAACGAGTTGTCACCATGATTCTGGAACACGCTATGAACGTTAAAAGTTGCTTTTCGTTTCCCACAGACGGCGCCAATTGATAAAGCGCAATCCGGTATCCAATCAATTCAGCCTAAATCAATCCAAGAAATATAAAAACACAGGATTTACGTGGTTCGATCCGGAGATCTACGTCCACGGGCAGAAAATCACTCTTGCCGAGGTGTTTCTTTCACTAAAACTTTGAGTTTACAAGTAGCAATTCACAGTACAGAGTGCGAACCCTAGTGCAGAGTTCTTTTCACGTATTTATACTTAACTTTCCTAAACCCTAACAAACTCCCTATTCTCACGCCTATTTAACGCTGCATGGCAGTTGGGAACGAATCCCGAGCCTTGATTCGCGGAACAAACCACCTGTTGGGCCAACGCGTGTTCCTGGGCCTGCTGGGCCTACGCGTGCTGGGCCTTCACGTACTTGCTGGGCCTACGCGTGCTAGGCCGGTCAGTGGGCTCAGGTATTAACCCGACCCGAAGTGACCTGGTTATCCCTATCACTATTTTAAAATTACAGTGAGAGTTTAAATACGCTAAAAAGATAAAATAAAATTAAAGTCTTTATTAAAATTATTTCGACATTATGTAAGTTAAAGCTTTGAGAATATTTACAATATATAAAGATTTTCTTGATTGACATATACATTTTTTATTCAAGAGCAACACTAATTAAAAGTTAATCCCAAATAAATGAGGAATATTTAAAAGTTAAGACTAAATAATATTAAAAAATGGTATAAATCATAATAAGTTGTTGACTTGGTATGGTGGTTAAAGTTTGGATCACCATTTAATAGGCCCTAGGTTTAAATTCAAGTTTGGACTAAATTTTTTACAAAATTTTGCTAAAAAAAAATAAATAAATAAAATGATATCGCCAGTAAATGGCGAGATTTCGCCGAGATCTCGCGATAAAACCAACAAAAATGTATTTTAGCTGTTTTTCATCTCGCCTCGGGATTTTTTTGGTCCTTGGTCTAGATAGACATCCGTAAAATAAAATTATGGCAGGCGCGTTCACAAAAGAAGAAGTGGTTCTGGCACTCTCACAGATGCACCCAACCAAGGCCCCTGGGGCAGACAGTATGCCTGCTTTATTTTATCAGAAGTTTTGGTTTATCATATCCTCTGATGTTTTATCTGTTGTACTTAGTGTATTAAACGGCCAAACTGATCCTTCTACTCTTAATCACACCTTCATTGTTTTATCCCGGGCAGGTTCATTACTGATAATGCGTTAGCGACTTTTAAAATCTTTCACTATATGAACAATAACACCTCTAAAAAAGGAAGCTTTGCTTTAAATTAGACATGAGCAAGGCTCATGACATGGTTGAGTGGCTTTTTCTGGAGAGGGTTATGTTAAGAATTGGTCTTAATTGGAACTTGATCAAACTTATCATGCGCTGTGTTACCTCCGTTTCTTTCTCGATCCTCTTGAACAGAAATCTGGGAGAGTCTTTTCGGCCCTCTCGAGGTCTCCGATAAGAGGATCCATTATCCCCTTACTTGTTTCTTTTTTGTGCAGAGGCCTTCTTGACTCTTATTAAACATGCTGAATATCGAGGAATTATCCATGAGCGAAGATATGTCGGTCGGTGGAGCCCATTTCCCATTTATTTTTTACCGACGATAGTATCATTTTTGGACAGGCCACGATGAATGAGATTGACGCTATTGGGGAGGTGATTAGATCTTCTGAAGAAGCTTCGGGTCAGCTCATCTCATTAGAGAAATCCGATGTATGTTTTAGTAAAGGAGTAACGGAGGACATGCGGGCGGAATTGGCCAGAAGATTAGGGGTCAGATTGGTTGACAGGCACGCTATCTATTTGGGGTTACCTGCCTCGGTAGGTAGGACCAAGGAGGTAATTTTTAGTTATATTGTTGCTCAGGTTGACAAGAAACTGTAAAACTGGAAAAGCATTAGCCTCTCGAATGCTGGCCGTTTAACTCTCATTAAATCGGTGGCGCAAACAATTCCTACATATGTAATGAGCTGTTTTTGCCTCCCTCAGTCGGTATTTCGGAGACTACGATCATTATTATTGAGCTTTTGGTGGGGACAGAAGGCATCAGAGAGGAGAATACATTGGGGTGCATGGGAGAAAATGTGTAAAAGTAAGGAGGAGGGAGGTTTGGGGTTGCGGGATATGTAAGCTTTTATTTTGGCAATGCTTGCCAGGCAAGGGTGGCGGTTAATGAAAGATGAGAGCTCCATCCTATCCAAAATGTACAAAGCTAGATACTACCTGAGCGGAATTTTCCTCGAAGCTCCTATTGGCAATAATCCGAGCTACACTTGGAGAAGCATAGTTGGGGGGTGGGAAATTTTGAAATTGGGTTTAATATTGAGAGTAGGTGACTAATCCGGGGTGGATGTGTGGACGGATCCGGGGCTACCAAACAATAAGGATTTTCAAGTTCGAAGTATTAGGCCGCTGCATTGCACTGTAGAGAAGGTTGGTGATCTGGTCAACGTGGCAACAAGGAAATGGAACCGAGATTTGATTAATAATATCTTTCTATCAGATGAGGTAATACAAATTCGTGCCATTCCCATTTTAATGGTCAAGGTAATGATGAGCTCATATGGAAATATTCTAAACAAGGGCATTATGAGGTAAAGACTGGGTATTACGTGGCACTAAACCGACTGGGATTCCAAGGCCCAAGTTCATCTTCGGCAGCTAGTTCAAAGAAATTGCGGAATTCATTTGGAATTTGGATATTTCATCGAAGATTCGGGTTTTTGTGTGGAAAGCTGTAAGCGATTTTTTGCCAGTTATGTGGAGTCTTAGACGAAGAGGCATTAATGTTGACGGGGATTGCAGGCGGTGTGGAGAAACGGTGGAAACGGGCGAACATGTCCTACGTAGTAGTTGGGTGAAATCTTATTGGAGGGCATCACCTTTAAGGCTAAATGATGACTGGCTGAATAGCCAAGCTTCCCTTGCAGACTGGATGGAACGAGTAGTTGGAATGGACGATGTCGAATGGCAAAAAATGTTCGTGATGCTAATGTGGATGTTACGGAGGGCTCAGAATGTGCTTTGCTACAAAAACAAACAAATGAAAAGCCCGGACTATTTCAGAGTAGCGGCAACAACAATAGCAGATTACAACGCAGCAAAATGACCGAATTGTATATCCATCTCACATAATATCCCTGCTAATTGGAGACCGCCGGAAGAGGGCCTGTTGAAATTAAACTCCGACGCTTCCGTTAGCCGTGACGGTCAAACAGGTCTTGGCTGTGTGATTCAAGACCATAAAGGGGATACTGATGGGTTGCATAGAAGTTGAAGTCGCAGAAACTCTAAGTTGTTTGGAGGGGGTAAGAATGGCGGTTAATCATAGGGTGCAGAGGTGATAGTGGAAACGAACAACTCATCCATGTATACCATGCTTCGCGACAGAAAACCAAATAGGACCTACTGTGGGTCGATTATTAATACTTTACTTTCGTTTCGTGTTAATTTCATTTCGTTGTCTTTTAGTTTAGTCAGGCGTATGAGGAACATGTTAGCTCATAACCTATCTCGTTTTGCTTTTTCGGTTGATTGTGGTGAAGTGGTGATCGGTGATGTCCCGACCTCACTTGAATATTTTGTTGGTGCGGATAAGTCTTTGGTTTAATGATATAACATCTGTTTTCTTAAAAAAAATTAAAAAAAGAAGGGATAAATAATTAGGTGAATAAGTTTTGGATGCGGAAAGAACGTCACAATATTCACGAAGAGAATAATTTGATTGATTAAAGAAAAGGAAAATATACAGAAGGAAAGAGAATAGCATCAACTGAGGATCCCCTTTTCTTGCCAAAATGATTTTTTTCCCCTTTTTTAGTAAAAAATATATTTATATAATAGAAAACGCATATATTCATATTTTGCAAAAGGAAAATGATGCAAATCAACGTTTAAATTGGACACTAACCATATTTTGTACTTCAGCCTTTAATCTCAACCCGTTTTTATATTTAAATAAACTATTAAATTTTTTTATTTTTTTTTTGTTATTTTCATTCACTAATTTAAATAGATTTATAATTTAATTTCTTATTTTATCAATTTATTAATTTTTATTTTAGTATTTAACAGAGTGCAATTTGCCTCATTTAAGTTTTGGGGTTAAGGCCCATTTAATTCTTTTGAAATGGGCAACGAATGGGTTGTGTCGGATAATTTAAACTGGTTGCATACTTTCTGGGCTGGATATTCTCTCAGGCAGATTTTATAGGCTTTGAGGTGGTAGCAGTTGGGCTGTGCTCATGGGCCAACGCCTAATAATTTCAAAAATCAAAACCTATGGCTGTTTTCCCCGGCTGGTGGAAGCCCAAAAGAGATCACCCTACTTGTTTTTGTTGAATTCGAAACTTCTCTTTTTTCTCTTTCCATTGCTTCTTGTTTTTGTTCAGGGCCCATTGAAAGACCCCTTATTATAAGCTTGTGAGTTGTGAACCATGGCTTTTGTTTACTGATTTTGTGGAGCCGCTTCTCCTCAAATCTCCTCCTAACTGTTAACACATTTTGTAAAACAATTGTAAGGATACTTTAATATATATAATTTGATTGTGATATATAAGATCTTAATCAAATAAGATGAATACAGATACATTTATTTTTTAGAGATAATAAGCTCTAAAATTTATTTTTTAATCTTGTTATGACAAACACATTTTAAAAATTTATATGCTCCCAAATATCTTACAAGATGTTTTCAATAGCTACTTAATTTAGTCAAACTCCCTTTAAGTCATTAGTCAAAACATTAACTTTTATTCTTTAACTTATTGTGAATAGTAATATAGATAAAGAAAAAGAATATAGGTAATGCATATAAGAATCTTCGTATTAACTTATATTTTTGTATTCATGTTCCTGTATTTCGAGGTTATTCTAGGGTGCACTTGTGATACTTATGTCTCAGATGAAATTTATCTGCATTGCACGTTATAAGTTAAATACTACTCCCTCCATTTCAAAATAAGTGACGTTTAAGGATGAAAGAGAAGAATTAAAAATTAAATAAATTGACATATCTATCTCTCAACTAATCCCCTTTCTCTCACCTATTAATCCTGAAATCACATACTTATACTCTCTCTCTGTTACGTTGTGTTCTCTCTCTGACACAAAAAAATACTAAGAAATATTTTAGGATAGTAATAGGGTTAAAATTGAAAGAAATTGTGAAAAATATCTAGAACGATGTTTAATTTGAAAAGTTATTAACAAGTTAAAACATCAGGAGGGAGTACCATTTATTTGATTATTTCTATTTTAAAATATTATTCCCCTGCAATAAACTATAATTACATGGAACCTGTACAAAGTATATAGAAACTAACATCCCATTTAATTAGGAAAAGATAAACATATTCTATGTGTAGGAGATTTATTTATTTATTTTTATTTTTTTTTCCTTTTGCTAGATGATTTTTTTTTTTTTTTTTATATCATGATAACAATTCTATTTCACCTCTCATTTTTTAGCAAATCAAATCAAAGTCTCTACAGGTTAGCAAATATTTACACTACAAGAAAACGCGTAAATAGCGGCAAATTTTTAGCTGTAAAATTCATATTCACCGCTAAAATTATAAATAGCAGCAAATATTTATACTACAAGAAAACGCGTAAATAGCGGTCGCGTCAAATTGTGCCTAGAAAATTAATTTGGAGCTGTGAAGTTGGCACGGCTGCGCCATGTGGCTCGGCCGCGACGAGAAGTTGACACGAGCGGTCGCAGGTGCGACAGATAGTCGCGGCCGCAACTGGTTAGGCGGCACAGAAGATGGCCAAACGTGAGTTTAGACCCAGTTTGATTCATTTTATGTCTAGAATTAGATTTTGAGGGCTTATAAATAGTCTTATAGTCTTTGGAATTTGTATTGGTCAATTGGTTGATTTGATAAGTCATTGAATTTGATTAGACAGACAAGATAGAGGTTGTCAGTTTGGGATATTCTAGAATTAGAATTGGTATTTGCTGAGTACTTGGTATTCTTTTGGTCTAGAATATCCAGTTTGGTTTTGGGATTCTATTTCGGGTTTAGAGTCGTTTGGTCATAGAGTGTGGAAAGTTTGGTTTGGTCGAGTATCAATCGATTGATACTCGTTTTGTCGTCATTTCTTAGGATGAAGAGTTTGAAGGTCAAGTTTGTCTTTGTCCTATGTTGTAACACTCGTTGATATTGGATTTGGTCCCTCACGTTTGGCCGTGGACGTAGCTAATAAGTTGTTAGCGAACCACGTTAATTTTGGTGTGCTTGTTTTCGCATTGTCGATCTTTCTCGTTTATCGTTTGTTAGTTGTGATCGTAATTTCCCAACATTTGAGATCACTTTTATCATCACAAATATACTATTTGCGTTTAGAGTTATTGAGACGATTAATTAGTGACAACATATTATCTCTAACAATAAATTTGTGACAAATACTCATTATTTGAGATAACTTTATGTTGTCTAAAAAAGCCAATATTTGTGCAGTGCTCCTTACACTTTTCTTTATTCTGGGTTTATAATAAACAAATAATTATTGGTGTTGAGAATATTTCTGAATTTATGAAGAAAACAAAATTATTCCCACATCAATCTTTTTCGTTCAAAGATTAATCTGAATATGGTTAAGTAAACTGGAAAATGATACTCCTCCAAAGGAAAAAGAAAGTCTTTATTCTCAACCTCAAAACAAAGAAAATGGCGTCGGTCCAAGCAAGAAGAGAGATCGTTTTCGATGAACACTTTATTATTGTGGAGATTAAAGTATATAAGAAGAAGATAATTTATTTCTTGAAGAAAAAAATGATGAATTCATTCAATTAATAAGAGAAAGATGATTGGTGTATTTGCAGAACAAGAAAAGATGAAGAATAGCATAGATAGCCTATATGATGAGAGAGATTAATCTTTTGATCTAATAGTTAAGATATGAGAAATTTTGATCTAATGGTAGTTAGTAGTACAGGTGCACCAGCACCTGAAAGATGGACAGATAGACTGAGCTCACCAGTGTAAGGCTCACACGAGGTATCAAAATAAGATTTCATGGATTTAGCTGTTGCTTTTTAAAGAAAAATAATTTTTTAATGAAATTTGGCACATATTCCTATTAAAATTTGTGTAACTTTCCCATTGAGATCATTATGTGCCATTAATTGGAGGCGTAACCTACTTTATTCTAACACTATATTTAGGGATTATTAGGGGTCAAGTCATATGCACATTCTGGGGTCTAGACTTGCACACAGACTCATCTTGTTTACATTTTATATTTATTATTATCTTTTTTTCCTATAAGTCAATTTGATAGGGTCATGTTACATAGTCTTCCCGTAGTTGTGCTTATGGTAGGAGACGCTGGCAAAACTAGGGCTGGGCAACAATTTTTAAAAACCGCCCGAACCGTTCAAGTCGCACCGAATTGCACCGTCATACATGTTTTTTTAAGATAAACCGTGGTTAATTATTTCAAGTAAAACCGCACCGCAAAGGCGGTGCAATTGAAAATTTGGTGCATAACCGGACTGACCAAACCGTCAAACCGCCATGATCACATAGTACTTACTAGTATAAGTTATAGTATTCGACATACTATCACTAAATTATGTTATTCCACTTAATTAGTGATAATATTTTTTTCCAAGTTTTGAGTGCTGAATTATATAATTTCTATCCAAGTGAGAATTCGGGCTACTAGTTTTCATTTTTTGGATACTAAATTTATTTTATTAGGTTGGTGTTTTGTGAAAATGAAATTGGATTTTGTTAACATTTACTTAAACCGCCAAATCGCCCTAAACCGCCCCGAACCGTTTCAAACCGTACAATTAATTTTCTTTGATAAATCGCGGTTGAAAATATAGATAATTAACCGACCGCAAAAGGCAATGCAATTGAAATTTTGTGAAAAAACCCGCATAACCGCACCGTGAGCACCCCTAGCAAAACCATTTGAGCTTTGTCTTCGGATGATGCTGTGCTAACATCACCTACACGAGTAGAGGTCATCATGATCTTAGGATAACACTATATGGTGTGACTCACATAGCTAAGCTTGTTTTCAAGTTGAAGTTTGTCATTTATAAAATCATTTTATTTGTATAAAATTATTTGCTCATTTCATTTTATCTAAAAAATTAATTTTCACAAGAGGGGCCATGCACGTCATTAGTTTCATAGGAGGTAGAATGAAATGTAGGATTTCTTGGATATGATTTTGTGTTTTTACAAGCATTTCTGTTAGACAGAAAATAAGCTTAATAATTTATTAGTCACATACGCATGGAGAAAGATACATATCAGACACAAAAAAAGTACAATTTTCCTATGAAAATTTATACAGCACCATCTAAATTTTAGTCTATTCTAGGCAGTTAGGTAAGAAAGCTTGCATTACAATACCATGGAGCGGTTTTAAGAATCAATTGAATTATAAAACACCCTAGGTTTGAATAGGTCGTTCAACTTTTAAAATTAAACTTCTAAAAGATAACACAAGTAGTTCCCAACATGAACCATTTCATACAAAAGTTATTAAATATTTTATTTTTTATTTTTTGGTGCCCTTAAACATATCTCAGGCATATCATCATGAAATACATTTCTTGTGTTATACCACGCATATCTTTACGTATACCAATATATATGCAATTTAACCAAATTTTCATGCCTTCTTTTTGGCTTATCTATTATCTACTATATATGTACTGTCTACATGCCTTCAAACAATTAAGCAGTGGGATAAGAAGCTTTTATAGCAATACCACATAGACCTTCCTTAGCCTCAACATCTCTCTCCATTCTGATATATCCTTCTTCACCCCAATTACTGCCCCATGAATTCTTCACCAACCAATACTTCTTACCGCGGTAACACCATGGTCGAGTTGGGTCCCACACTCTCCAGTGAATACACCGCCACTGTAGAACTGGAACGCGAGGCCACTGGCGTCGATGGCCACGGACACTGGTTGCATCGCTACTGCTTTCAATAGTGCGGACTCGTTGTTGGCTGGAACATCTTCATAGCCAGTGATCTTTGCTGTACTTGAAGCTTCTTTCTGGCTGTTGCAGGTGCCATCAGTGCCAGAGTAGGGGTAATTGGATTCGGTGGTGAGGCCGCCGTTGTGTTTTATGAAGGTGAAGGCGTCGTCCATTAGGCCTCCGTTGCAGCCCCGATCGACACCTTTCACGTCGCAATCAACTAGTTCTTGTTCCGAAAGGGAGATCAATTTGCCTGTTTTAAGCTGGTTGATTCCTTCCATGGCTGCAACTGCTGAAAATGCCCAGCAACTTCCTGTTTTTTTTAACCACTTAGTCAGAATTCATGATAAAATTAATTGCTGATAAGATTATAACAAGTCACCCCTCCTTCAATTTGTCAATGTAAGAGAACTCATATGAGAAATTTTTCAATACTTCAACATAATCAGACATACATAAATTATTAGATACTTACCACAATGGCCTTGATGCTTAACTTCAGTAACAGCACCATTCTCTCTCCAATTAATGGTTGGTGGAACCGTTGACACATTTGCGTAGCTAAACGATGTTGTTCCAGCTGATTTTGGCCGTTTGTATCCATTATATGAGGCACGGAATTCCTCATTTGTCATATCGGCGAACTCATTAATCGCCAGCTTGTATGGCCTATTCCCAGCAACGTTGAAAGAGTCGATAAACTCCAAATTGTCCTTGAATATCTTGAGTCGAATCCCCATTTCTGCATTGTCTTTATATTTCCTTCCAAACTGAACTACCCATTTGTTGTGCTTCTCTGCTATACCAGACTCTGGAATTCCCCGGGAATTGGCTACAAAAATAAACGTAACCATGAAAACAAACGCAAATGCCAGGATAAATTTCCCATCAGCTTGGAAGGCCATTGGTTCTGGCTATTGATTTTTGTAAGTTAATTTGGTTTTGTATGATTTGATTCAATAAAGTGATTGAAACTATGAGTTTATATAGAGGAAGATGTGACCTGAAAACTGCGTAAAACGGCCGGCAGGCAGGCCGTCCAGACATCTCATATTCAATTAATACAAACCAAACAGTCTTAAGTACACTTAATAACAATACGAATTTATTCAGCAATTTCTTGTGATGAATAATAGCACTAAAAATGGAAACACATTAAACACAATTAGAATTCGAAATCCTTGTTTATCAAATCAAGTTTGAAAGTTTGCTTGGGGCTACGACAAGCAAATTGAAACTCAGCTTTGAATCTTATTTATTTCACTTAATCTTAATACCAATTTAGCTTAGTCAGTTGCTCTATTTCATGATTTTCGAATTTCTTTTAGCGCGCTCAACATGATACTGGTAGGTCGTCGAACCTGAAGTACTATAATTGGCTCACCATATTGGTATCACAATTGCAGGCGTATTTGTAAATAGGCGCTGATGTATTTTAACTTTGTTCTCTCGAAGTACTGGAAAAGTGTGGCTTGCAAGCGCCTCAGACGTAGTCAATTTTTTATCGAACTAGATTAACAACATATATGCATCTTTTCATCCTTTTTTTCGTTTTTTTATTTCCCGTTATGCAGCTAATATCCTAACATAACACGGCGCACAACAGCTAACATAATCGAAGTTTTTGTATTATAGTTGTTTCTTTACAAGCATTTTTCTGTCGAATGAAATATAAGTTTAGTTACATATGTTTTACATATACATACATAAACAAGATACATCAAACACAGACATACAAATTTACTGGGGAGTTTATAATTATACAACATTATCCCGACATTAGCCCATTGTCTGTAGTTGGGTAAGAAGGTTCCATGGCAATGTCACAGACTCCTTCCGTAGCATCAATACCTCTTTGCATCCTAATGTTTCCACTCTCACCCCAACTGCTTCCCTATGAACTCTTTACCAACCATCACTTGTTGCCCCATACCCAACTACAGCAACGCCATGGTCTAACACAGTTCGACACTCTCCTGGAAAAACTCCACTCGAGTAGAACTGAAAGTCCGATCCACTAACATAATGGCTACGGATATAGGTTGGTTAGCCACACCTTTCTGCAATGCTAACTTACTATTTGTCCGAACATCCTCTACCCTATAATCTTAGAGGCATCGTGGATTCCTGACCATGTTGGTCGAGACACGCATAAATAATAATCTTAACTCTCATCTAATAACTAGTAATAACGGTATGTACGAATCGATCCTACAAAGAGCAGTCAAACCTTTTATGCCGTACATATTAATTTAACACATGAAACAATTGGTTGGGGTGGGGGAATTGGCGAAACACAAGCAATAAAAATATTTGAGATCAATTAAGAATAAGAATTCAGTTCTCAGTTCAGTTATTCTCTTTTATCTAACCTTAAAATTAATGTAAAGCCCATAATGTAAGTTTAATCTCGTATAAATAATCGAGATAATAAAATTAAACATGGATCTTGAAATTCATGATTTTCACATTCGATTCATATATAAAATTAGGATACTAACCTTGAGACGCCATCGATTGATTTTTCTTTAGGGAAGATATTGATTTCTCTCTCCTGCCCCCTTCTTTATAACATAGCACTTTTGATTAAACTAGCACTACGCACGTGTGTTGCACGTGGTTATAATTTTTTACTACTCCCTCGTCCTGCCCTAATTTGCACACTTTCCTTTTTTGGTTGTCTCATCCTATTTTGTACACTTCTAAAATGGAAAGGAATCTTACAAGCTCCACCCTTAAAATCTTCACCCTCAATCTCCACCTTTAAAAAAATTAAAGATTCCACAAAATCTGTTTTTTTCTTAATCTGGAGTAGGTGTGCAAATTAAGGCGGGACGGAGGAAGTATTATTTAATAAAAAAATTAATTTGAACATAAAATAATTGTACATTATGATCACTGTAATATATATACATAACTTCGTAAATTATTCAATGTAATAAAAATTAATCCATTGAACAAACATAATTTTGAATCAACTAAGTACTAAAAGAATCACAAAAGAGAAATAGAAAAGTTAAATAACCTTAGTCTTAATAAAATAAGTTATAATAATTAATGTTAAAAGAATATTCGTAAAAATAATTGATTTAATATATATATATATATATATATAATATTTTTACATATGCTTAAATATATATATATATATATATAATATTTTTATTGATTTAATAATTTGTTTAATGTTAGATCTTAAATATTTAAAATAATTGCAACTATTAATGTCCACTAATTTTTCGTTTGCCATTTTATTATTTCCCTTATTAGTACAATAAAATTTCACACCTCCATCTAAACTCCAATTATTATAAATTTTGTGATTTTTATGTCTCTCTCCAATTTTCTAACATAACAGTTTTTTCTTTGATCTACTAAATTACATCACCTATTAAAAGTATTACATCAGTGAGTATATTTATGTAGGTGCGTAAGGTATGTGATTAAAAATGATGTTCAACTTATAAACTTATTTGAATAAAATCGATCCATTGTATAGACCAATAGTACTTAAATTTACACAATATCACTACCGATGCATTTATAGTTTTTATATCTTCGTATATGTCTTTTACTGATTTCATATATAAGTTACTTTTACCGCTTTCCTCCATCTTTTTCATCTTATATATATATATATATATATATATATATATATATATATATATATATATATATATATATATGACTTTATTGTATACTTTTTTAATTCAATAAAATTCGTAAATCAATTAGTAGTTTCTCTTGTTGTAATGTTTATAATGTTACTTACGAAATATATCGATTTCATACTTCTAAATAATTGAAAATAAATATAATATATAATCTCATTTCCTACAAGAATAATAATTCGATTTATATTTACTTAGTAATGCTCATACAAAGAAATTTAGCTTGTAAACATATATATTGCTAGTTTAATCTAAATTTAAACAGTAAGGCTAAATGTATGCCTAGTTTAATCTAAATTTTGAAATACTAAATTGTAATAATTAACTTGTATGTACATCTACCTATAATATAGATATTTAATTTTTGTTTTTGTATACTTTTCTCATAGTATAATATGTCTAACTCTATCATATTAGTTTATCCTTTGATTTCTCTATTATATTACCTAGACTCGTCTATTGTAATTTTTTTTATAATGAAAATTTACTTAGACCCTTTAATATTCATAATTTTTACGCTAGTTTTTTTTTTTATAATTTTGTTTATTATGTTAATAAAGTTATATCTACTAATAATAAAGTCTATTCATAAGTTTGTGTTATCTTTCTTCACAATGCATTTTCTCACTTCTATTCATTTTATTATCATATAGTTCTTATTCAATTGTTTTGACATTATTTTCTATTGTTGGACTTTGATAAAGTGGTATACACAAAAATACATACAATTTTCTAACATGTCTTTTTACTTACTCAAAAATCAATTTTAAAATATAATCTTAGCAACTTCACATGCAAAGTCATTTTATTCTTTCACTTTAGTACTTGCTTCAAGTTTATATTATAATGAAGTTTAAGTTACTATATTATAATGAAGTTTAAGTTACTATGCTCTAACACTTGATCAATTCAATAATTTACACTTTAGTCTAAATATTCAAATTTTATTTTTCATTATATAACTTATATAAATTCTATTATTGTTTCCTAGTGTTGTAATATTGATACTGCAATAATTTAGAAATTTAGGGAGATTATTGTAAGTAGCAAATTTATAATATTCAAATTTAGACAAATAAATTGTTACTATTAGATAAGTATTATTCTAATTTATATTTATAATAAGAGTTGGCTGTTTTATTTATGACCAAACACTATGTAAGAATTTGTTAATAATTTATACATGGTAATATAAATCATTGTGAATTATTTACATATTGTTCTGGCATATAATGTTTAATTATTTTAAATAGACTAAAAGATTTAATTTAATCTCATCTATTTTTTCCAAAAATTCTTTAATGACATTTTTTAAATTTAACTTTCAATCATTTTTATATAATAAATAAAATATAAGTACGATCATATGTCAACAATCTTGTGTTTATTAGTCGACTATGAAGTGAAACTTATAACTATTGAAATCATATTAAACTATTACATTTTACATATTTTAAATATTTTATCATATAAGTATTATTAATCTTGAGTCATTCATATATTATGGTAAATTAAATATTATATAATACACTATCGTTGTCTGGTCAACATTTTTTTTGTTGTAGTTATTGGAATGAGTATATATATGTTATAGGTATGTACCGTACCTAAATTAAAAAACGTAAACTAAAAAATTATCTCCAAAAAATTAAAGATGATAAATTAAATCAATAAGAGTTTTCAATATTATTCATTGTTCTGATTTTTATGTATATGGTTTTTTCTTCTTGTTGCTAATCCTAAAATCTAATAGTACTTTTTCGCCATGAAAACACAAAAAACTTAATATAACATTCAATACCTAAATATCTTTATTGTATACCACTATTACAAGTTAAGATTCTTGTGGTTATTATCCTAACAAAGAAGTCAAAGTTTGGAGCTATTAAACCCTTATTAAACTATGCTTAATTTTCTATAATTTTTTATACATATATAAATATCTTTTGTGTACATTTCAATTATTTAATATTTTGAGAACCATAAACTAAAGTACTGTAATATTCATAATATCTTATATTCTTATTCCTTTTTAGTAATATACATTATATTATTTTTTAATTTTTTAATATACTTTCTTTAGTTCTTCATAAATTTTATATAGTTCTTCTAATTGGATTCTTTTACAATTGTAGAGAAAGAAGAAAGATCGATTCACAAAATTTAAGAGTAAATAAAAGGAATATGATACGCTATAGTTGTCTTGTCAATTCCTTTTTTTTTTTTTTTTTGGTTATGGTTAGTAGAATGAGTATATATATTATAACTACGCTAAATTAAAAATAAAAAGTAAACTAAAAAAAAAAAAATATCTCCAAAATGAAAACTGATAAATAAGTGCTTTCACTATTATTCAATTGTTCTAATTTTTAAGTGTATAGTTTTTTTCTTATTGTTGCTAATCGTAAAACCTTTTAGTATTTTTTTCACCATGAAAACACCTAAACTTAATAGTTTTGCAAACATTTAATATCTAAATAACTCTAAAGTACCATTATTCGAAATTAAAAGTATTGGAATCATTATCCTAGTAAAAAAGTCAAACTTTGAAGTTACTAAAGTCCTATAATATGTTTAAATTTCTATAATTTTCTTATAAATACATAAATAATTTTGTTGTAACTTCAATTATTCAATATCCTGAGAATCATATACTAATGTAATTTTACTTATTGTAAGTACCTTTGTGCTAATCGGCCTTTCTCATTTCTCTTCAATTATAGAAGAAACCAATTAGAAAAATTATCAGAAATTTATGAAGGATCGAATAAAATATAAACAAATAAAAAGAATATAATTTATTTTTACCACAAATAATTAATAATATATTATGAATATTTAGGTTCAATTTATATCATCAGTTGAACTATATATTATATTAAATGTGATATAAAATTTCATAAGTTGAGACTTGAGAGATGAATTTCAATTATAAAATGAACTTGAGAGATAAATTTCAATTATAAAATGAATCTTACCAAATAAATAAAACTTTAAAAAGTAAAGTTACTAAATTAGCCTTAAAATTTTGCTAATTAATGGTTTTTTTCTTTTTTCTATAGTTTTTTTTTTTGACAATTATATAAACGAATCTCATTATATAAGAGATAAGAAATTTATAAAGAAACTTAAAAATAAAAATAAATAAAAATAATAATGTTATATATATTATTAAAAATAAAAAAATATATATAGTATGACTAATATGTAGGCTCAACTTATGCCATTAGATGAATTACATATCATATCCATGAATTTTTTTAGGGTATCATATCTATGAATTGATAGATGAACTATATAGGGCTCTAACCAAATAAATAAAACTTTGAGAATATAGTTAATAAACTAACCTTAAAAACTCAAATTCATTAATAATATAATAGGCAAATCAAATTTTGTCTAACTATATAAAAAGAGAGATTCAAAGATATAGTTTATAAATAAAAATTAAAAAATATAGTTACCAATCTAACCTTAAAAATTCAAATTCTTTAAGGATATAATAGGTAAATCAAATTTTGTAAGAAACAACTCACACTTTTATAATAGAAGTAGATTAGGTGATAGAAATAATGTAACTCTGTTATCTTTTATAGGTTACGTGATAGAAATAATGTAACTCTGTTATCTTTATAGGCGGAGAGAGGATCAATTCCTGAATGGATTAGGATTATAATGCAATTAAGATTGCTATCCATTCATGGTCTATCAACATGAAAATAATATCTATCAGATATATCTTGACCAAATATTATCCGGGAGATTATTTATTTAAACCATTAAGATATTTAAAATATCATATAAACTTAATTTGATGGCACGTGGGCCACAATAATCTTACATTCTCCCACTTGGCCAAAGTAACATAACTAAGCTTTCATGGTTTAAATAATAACGTAATTTGCGCAACATAACGATAATTTTTAAGTTCATTAGTCAGATTATAATGTCAATATCAATATAGACTAACACGGGTCATGACGGTTCTACATCATTTTACTCGACGTAGTTCCTTCCATGTACCACAATATTAGTTTTCTACTTAATATGACTCATTATTTCATTAAAAGTCCACATTAATGTCTCGATTAGAGACAAAATCCTATCATACTTTTTGTCAATGTTCATATATACATCGATGACAAAATAGGATATCAATCAGTTCAGAAACAATACATAAGAGAGCTCAAAATGTCAATTACACATCATAAGTTCGTAAAGACCTTTCAATAATGCCCATACTTTCGACATGTCCAATAAATGTCTTTGGAGACAATCCTTTGGTCAACAGATCCGCGATCATGAGATTGGTGCTAATATGCTCAATTGACATCTTTTGTTTTCGAACTTCTTCTTTAACGGAAAGATACTTTAATTCCATATGTTTGGCACCTTTGGAATACTTGTCTTTTTTAGAGACGAATACTGTTGCAGAATTATCACAATAAATTCTCAGCGGCTTGGCAATACTATCGACAATTCCAAGTCCTGAAATAAAGTTCCGCAACCAATTTCCTTGAACTGTGGCCTCAAAGCATGCCACAAATTTAGCTTCCATAGTGGATGCAGTAATTACAGACTGCTTCGCACTCTTCCATGAAATTGCCCCTCCAGCTAATAGGAACAAGTAGCCGAATGTTGACTTTCGAGTATGAACACATCTGGCATAATCTGAATCTGAATATTCAATCACCTCTAAACGATCAGATTTTCGATAAGTAAGCATGTGATCCTTCGTTCCTTGCAAGTACCTCAATACTTTCTTTGCAGCTTTTCCAGTGGTCCATTCCTGGATTACTTTGGTAACGGCCAAGCATTCCAATATCAAAATTGATGTCTGGCATTGTACAAGTTTGTGCATACATCAAGCTACCAACAATCGATGCATAAGGAATATCTTTCATTTGTTCACGTTCCAATTCATTCTTTGGACATTGCATAAGGCTGAACTTATCTCCCTTCTGGATTGGAACAGGGCTTGATGAGCACTTTTCCATCCTAAACCTCTCTAGAACTTTATTGATATATGCTTTCTGAGACAACCCTAACACTCCTTGTGATCTATCACGAAATATTTCTATTCTAATCACAAAAGTTGCCTCACCCATATCTTTCATTTCAAAGTTCTTAGAGAGAAATTTCTTAGTTTCAAATAACGAATCAAGATCATTCGTTGCAAGCAAAATATCATCAACATACAAGATCAAAATAATAAGCTTATTCCCACTGACTTTTAGATATATACACCGGTCCACAATGTTTTCCTTAAATCCAAAAGAAGTAATGGTATCATTGAACTTAAGATACCATTGGCGAGAAGCTTGCTTAAGCCCGTGTATTGATTTCTTGAGTTTACACACCATATGTTCTTTCCTTCAATGAAGAAGCCTCGAGGTTGATCCATATAGACTTCTTCCACTAAATCCCCATTCAGAAAATCATTTTTAACATCCATTTGATGTAACTCTAAATCATAATGAGCCATCAAAGCCATAATAATTCTTAAGGAGTCTTTTCGAGATACTGGTGAAAGAGTCTCTTTGTAGTCAATACCATTTTTCTGAGTATAATCTTTGGCAACTAATCTAGCTTTATGTCTTTCGATATTGCCATTCGAGTCGTGTTTGGTCTTGAAGACCCATTTAGAGCCAACTCTTTTACATCCTAGCAATGCTACAAGATCCCAGACTTCGTTATAGGCCATTGATTTCAACTCTTCTTTCATAGCATCCAACCACTTAGTAGAATTATTACTTTTCATGGCTTGTGAAAAGAAAACTGGATCATCATCAATTCCATTGTCAAATTCTGACTCTTGGAGATAAACCACATAATCATCAGAAATAGCAGATCATCTTGGCCTTATAGACCTTCTCACTATTTGTTGTTGTGGTTCATCTATTGCAGGTTCATCCAAAATAGGTTCTGCACACACTGAAGCGTTGTCGTCAAGTTGACCTAGTGAATCATTTTAAATTAGAATGGCGGGCAGAAAGGGAGGTCCTTTCTTCCCATCCCTTCTAAATAGGTTCATACAAAAAGGTCATCATTATTGGGAGTTTCTTCATTTATATGTTGTTCTTGTAAGTTGTTCAGCGATTCAACACTGCAGGAACATCAATTTGATATGAAGACTTAGGTAAAGGAATTTCCATCCTTACTTCTTCAATATCCACATTTCTTGGTTCAACACTCCCACTAATTTCATCATTTTCAATGAACCAAGCATTTTCAGTTTCGATTATTCTCGTACTGTGATTGGGACAGTAAAACCTATACCCTTTAGACTTTTCTGGATAACTAATGACGAATCCACTGATTGTTCGTAAGTCCAGTTTCTTTTCTTGTGGATTATAAATTCTAATCTCTGTCGGACAACCCCAAACATGCAGGTGCCTTAAACTAGGTTTCCTACCCGTGCACAGTTTAAAAGGTGTTTTAGAAACTACTTTGCTAGGAACCCAGTTTAACAAATACATGCCATTTTTTAGTGCATACATCCACAATGAGGTGGGTAAAGAGGAATTACTTAACATACTCCGAACCATATCCATAAGAGTACGATTTCGTCTTTTTGCTACACCATTTTGTTGTGGTGTATCCGGCATAATGTACTGGGCACAAATGTCACGCTTTTCTAGGAATTTAGCGAATGGGCCTGGGCATTGCCCCGATTCATCATATTTTCCATAATATTCACCACCTCTATCAGATCTAATGATTTTCACTTTTCTATCTAATTATCTCTCAACCTCATTAATAAACACTTCTAATTTGTTTATGGAATGAGACTTTTCTTCCAATAGATATATATAAGCAAAACGTGAATAATTGTCAATAAAGGTGATAAAATATCTTTCTTTTCCGAAAGAAGGAACATCAAAAGGGCCCCAAATATCGGTGTGTACTATTTCAAGAAGCTGGGTGCTTCTCGTGGCTCCTTTCTTTGTGTATTTTGTTTGTTTTCCTTTAATACATTCCACACAAATACTAAGATCAGTAAAATTCAAATCATGAAGGATTTCATTATTTACCAATCTACGCAAACTTTCTCTGGAGACGTAGTCCAAAAGTTTATGCCAAAGTAAACAGAACTTTGATAGACTAAACCATGTTTAGTTTCATAACTAGTACAGTACCCGTGAATAATATTCACGGGTCTGTTTAAATTTTATTTTGCTTTTTGAAACACTTTTAATTTATAAATATATTTATGTTTTTAAAAAAAGGGGAAAACATTAAAACCTTAAATAATTATAAACGTAAATCATGAAATTTGATTTCTTTTTTAATTCAAATGATTTTAAAATTATTTTAATCCTATAATTTTAAGATATTACAATGATTCTCAGCATAACACATGTTCATTTTCTATATCTTTTATCATATAAAGAATAGAGGGTCATGTGAATTTTGATAAATTCATTATGATCAAATTTGAGTTGTTCAATATATAAATTTATTGTATATTTGAAGCTATATATTTTCTATTGATTGCGATAACAGACATAAGTTAAGTAAAAAAATTTGCAATAATTACAATTAATCATATATGTATTATATTTATACGATAATTGTTGTATAAAATATCTCTAAAATAATTCAGGTTATCAAGTCTCGAGAATTATCTAAAAATTAAGTAAATAGAAGACTAATCGAATATATTCACTAATCATAGTTATACAATTCAAAATTATATATCAATGAACAATTAATAATCTTGAGTTGCTTTCATATATTTTTCTTTTGAGCAATGCATTCAATAGGTATTGCATTATTAATAATGCCAAATTCATTACTACGTCGTCACTAATTTGAATAAATTTTCCTTCAAGATTTTTTAAATTATTTTATTGTTATATTATATTTTAGAATATTTTTTTAATTGTTAAATTAATCCCTGACATAAGTTTTATAATTTCGATATATAGTTTTTTAATCACGCATGCCATCTTTAATCATGCACTTTTTTGATAAAATAATTTATCTTATAAAATTGTGATATATTAGAAATAAAAGTTGCATTAGTAAATCATTAAAAAATTCCTAACTAAAAATTGTATCAAATTTATGATATACTATGTAAATCATGACAAAATTGAATTTAAACATTTGAATGTTTAATTAATAAAAATAGAAATTTTGAAGATATAAATATTAAATATTAGTTTTTATTCTCAAAATTATAAGAAAATGACACTTGTCCCAAAATTCTAAGAGAATGACATTTGTCCAAGTGGTTTCTCTTTTAGTATATAAGGGATTATGATGCAAGATCAAGCCATTAAGTATTATAAGGAACATTAACTGAGTTTGACTCGAAATATACTTGAACATTAAGTATACTTTTGATTTCAAACCAGTCTTTACGTTTCTGACAATCTTTTTTTCTTTAATTGTCTAGGGTTCTTACATAACCTACAATTAGGACTGTCATGTTCCATTTTCTGGATTTGGACATATGACTCATTTACTTTATAGAGTCATTGCTTGTCCTTTTCTTTTCTTCCGGCTTGCTTTCCAGCTCCTTGATTCATTGTGAGATTAGCAGAATGAGACCCTGATTCTTAAGCCTCGTTTCCTCATGAACAAACATTATGTGAAGTTAATTCATGTTTCATTTCTTTCATGACATAATAGTTCATTTGGAATGGTCCATTATTTAGTCTTAAGTTTTGCTGCAATGTTCTTCATCTCAATGACATGCTCGTGCATGCTCCGAGAACCATCAAACTTCATGGTGGTTAAAGTAGCCATTAGTGTCCCACCAAGAGACTTATTAGCAGTTTGAGAACGTTCTTTCACAAGTTTCATAAATTCCTTAGCACTTTCAGTTTGAGATATAGTAGACTTGATATTGTCTGCTACACTCATTCGCATAAACATTAGGCACATCATGGTTAGCTATTTCGACATCACTGCTTTTTTCAGTAATAGCAGGTTGGTCGAATTGGAGTGAATAATCAAGATCTAAAACACCGAGATGAAATTGAATTTGTTCACTCCAGTCAGAATAGTTTAGTCCATTAAATTTTTGAACAGATGTAGCAAGCGAATGAAGAGCAACAGGAATAGACACTGCAAGGATATATATTATTATTCACATTAATGCTTTGAGTTACATAAACACAAATTCAAGATCAACAATCAATAAATGTACATTGATGTTCTCCTTTGGGCGATACAACAATATACAATCATAATCATAATCATAATCATAATGATACTTGTAAAATTTACATAATTTGATAATTGAATACACCTACTGAACTATTTTGTCATCTTTGGATGTACAAAATGGTCAACATAATATATCAATTTATCACGTTATATTAATTGATTATAAGAGCTAATGATCCATCTTTGGGTGATATCTAATGTCTTATAATTATGAACTTTAATTATCCATAAATTTAAAGATTAGTTAAATGTCAAGCATCGCATTATTATGGATAGTCAAATATTTATTATATGATTTGAAATTTATTAAACTTTCTGGTCAGACCACTTTTGTGATTAACAGACCAACATCAGATAAATTCAAATTATATAATACTAACCACTTAATTAAGGCTAAATTTTGTAATTGTAACCTAATACATAAATAATTTGATAATTAAATATTTTATTATATGATTTAAAATTTACTGGACTTTCTGATCAGATCACTTTAGTGATTAACAGACCAACATAATATAAATTTAAATCATATAATAATAATCATTAATCAAGGCATGAAATCTTCTAACGTAATTTTGATTTGAGATCATACCTAATACTATACTTGAAAATTAATTCCAACCTACATCACATGACAAATAAACATAAAATTAGGACAACATAATATCATGAACATCAAATAACCATTGGAGCACAACAATAAATATCAATAATCATTCGGCATACGGAACATGTCCTAAGATATCCTAAAAATTTAATGCTTGGTAAAAGCCATAAATAATTGGTCATCCGTTCCATGATAACTCAGGTAATTGAGTTTGAGAGAATCATGTCATAAACCACGCATAATTATTGATTAATTAATTAATTGATTCACATCATATAACCTGTCATTTGTTATCACCTATGTAGTAATCAAAACGCGTACGGTGTTTGAGAGTAAATCAGGAACAAGGTAATATATTCATCGATAAATCATGAAACAAATCTTTAATTCTAATTTCACCAAAAATCTCAATTAGCAACGGATTTACTTGCGCAGTAAAACGTTGTAAATAATTTCAAATCAATAGTTTCAAATGCAGCCTCAAATTATTTACATGAAAATATCGATTAAAAAATTTAGGGCTCATAAAAATTACATAAGGAATGAAAAATCATGAATTCTAAAATCAATGGCTCTGATACCACATGTAAGTTTAATCTCGTATACATAATCGAGATAATAAGATTAAACATGGATCTTGGAATTCATGACTTTCACATTCGATTGACATATAAAATTAGGGCACTAACCTTGAGACGCCATCGATTGATTTTTCTTTACGGAAGAAAGGTGATAGAAATAATGTAACTTTGTTATCTTTTATATGCGGAGAGAAGACCAATTCCTTATGGAATTAGGATTATAATGCAATTAAGATTGCTATCTATTCATGGTCTATCAACATGAAAATAATATCTATCCGATATATCCTGACCAAATATTATCCGGGAGATTATTTATTTAAATCATTAAGATATTTAAAATGTCTTATAAACTTAATTTGATGGCACGTGAGCCACAATAATCTTACATATAATCCACCCTAGAGTTTCTATCCCTAAATCAACAACAAACTCTCTCAATTTGAATTATTTCTTTATTATACTACCTCCGTCTCGCTCAGTTTTGCACACTTTTATTTTCGGTCTACCCCATTCAGTTTTGCATATCCTTAAAAATTAAATTTCTCTCACAATCTCCACCCTCAAAATCTCCACCCTCAATCTACACCTTTGAAAAAGTCAACAAAAAGTAGTTTTTTCTTAATATATGTGTCCATCCCTACGTGCAAAATTGAGCGGGACGGAGGGAGTAGTTAATTAAAACAAACTCATTAATTAATATATTTAACTGAACAATCTAAATAAGCTCTTCAGATTAAATTCATTGAACGCATGGAAAACTAGAATAATAGGATTGGTAGGATGTTGGATTCACAAACTCGGTCCAATTAATCCTGATTTATATTATCCGAGTGAATCAATTCACTAGTTACTACTAATGAATGTTAATTCATAACTATTACGGAACATGAATACAATTCTAGCAATAGATACATGGACATCAACATAGGTGATCAGTATAAATTAATTACGCACATATCATAAATAATTAAATCAGATAGCATAAATAATGTTTAGAATTGAAATCGACTAAACGTTATGAAATGAATTACTCCCTCCGTCCCGGCTTAATTTGCACACCTACTCCGGCGCGTATATTAAGAAAAAACAGATTTTGTGGAATTTTTGACTTTTTTAAAGTTGAAGATTGAGGGTAGAGATTTTAAGGGTGGAGATAGTAAGATTCCTTTCCATTTTAGGGGTGTGCAAAATAGGGTGGGACGACCAAAAAAGGAAAGTGTGCAAATTAGGGTGGGACGGAGGGAGTACAACGCAATCATGGTATGGGGTTCAAACATCAATGGAAAACTGAAACTAAAGAATTAGCCACACGTTGCGGCGTTTGAGTTCATCTTCACAATTCGAGAAGCACATATTAATTCACAAGATAGAACATAAAATGAAATCAGACTCTAGAACTATTTTCCCCCCAGAGTTCACCAACCCTCACGACAATGGATCTTCTTCTCTATTCTGCTCTTGGGCTCTTCATTAGTGGGCTAAGGAATACCATTGTTGCTAAGACCCTGTTAATTAATGGATTTGAAGCATGTGATAGAGTTTAAAAATATATTCTTAATCTAAAAATATATCAAATTAAAAAGAAAAAACAATAATAAATTATAATTTAGTCTAAATAGATTTCCAAAAAATAAAAGACAAAAACTTGTGTGCACCCAATACACAATAGGCTTATTGTACACTCTCCTATTTAATTTGGAATTAAAGATAAATATAATGGTCTTGTTTGGATGGATTCACAATAGTAGTATGTGGTGTAGTGGTATCAAGCTTGAGGCATGCGCGGAGGTAAGGGGATTGGCGCCTCTGCTCTCGCGTTGTTTTGACCTCTTTTTATGTTATTTCATAGTATATGTTACATTGCGTAATAGTATATGTTATATTGCGTAATAGTATATATTATAGTTACAGGTATAATTTTTTAATAAATATATTATGTTGTTTAATAGTATATGTTATGTTGTATAATTATAGTTACAGGTACAATTTAGTTTAATGATATATACATTGTTTAAAAAATTATAAAAAGTGCTTAATTGAGCTCGAACCCAGGCCACTACACACATAAGTAAGTGTTTATTCACTAGGCCACTACCTCATGTTGTTATATAAAACGTGGCGCAATGTATTAATATTAATAATAATACATGCACACATATAGAAAAAATTAAGAAGAGGCGAAAATTGATTTCAAACTCGCACCCTTGAGGACAACAATACATGCCTTTACCCCACCTTGGCCAGCACCTATTATGTGCCATCATAACTGAGGCTCTAACACGGGACCTCAACACGTGCGCAAGGAGTTTCTAACCGCTGCGCCACCAATGCTTTTTTGTAAATCAAATGCAACCCTTAATATATATCAATTTCAAAATTAAAATGGAGAATGTACAATAAACTTATTGCGTGTTGGGTGCACCCAAGACCTACTCCAAATAAAATTATTACTATCCTATAAGCAAATATGTAATTACATACCTCTCTTTTCTGAGTTTATTTATCACAATTATCCGTTTCGGATTACAAACAAGAATGTATTCTTAAAAGAAATAAAAAAATAATAATATAATATAGTCTAAAGACATCTATAAAATAAAATAACTGTTTTTGCATAAGCACATATGTGATGCATATTGTTTCTAACTTAAATTTTCACAATCATCCATACAGTTGTACTAACAAGTTTTATCCTTGTATCATTTTGGTTACCAACCTTGAGAATCTGTAACAATTTGGTGGTATCACAACCACACACATCATTTTAATCACATTAGTTATCCAGACTTTTCTGCTAAATGTAACTAACCACTGTTGTTCAATATCTTTAATTTTGTCACTAAAATGGTAACAAAAGGTGGGGAAAATTATCAAATTATGGATACCTATTTTACTACAAGATGCAAAGGTGGGTAACCAAATATAGAGGAAAAGAATCTCATAGTTTTTAGTGGCTTTAACATGTTGTGAATAAGAGAAATAAACATGGAAGATAAAGATAATCCCTTATTTCTCAAATCACGCTGACTACCTAGCTTATCAAGTATCATTAAATTTTCAGATCGAGATTAATGGTAATAATATTCCAGATACGCTAAGCAAAAAATGGACGAGAATGAGCGAGCAAAGAATTAAGAATATTTGGATGAGATAAAATAAAAGATATTAATTTCAGATTAATATGTCTCATTTATAGTTAATATACTGTGCATGAGTTCCGCAATTTATGTATACAAATGTGTAAAGTGCAATAATTCTTATTTCCAACCGAACATATGCCATTAATTAATTGCATTTATGTGTTTTTAAGATTTACATATTTTAAAAAGCCAAACAATAAGTTGTGAGACATACCCCATTGGGAAGGGATTAATAATTCGGTGAATAAGTTTTAGATACAGAAACAAAGTTATTAGTGGTAATATTCATGAAGAAAGAATAATGTGATTGGACTAGAAAAAGGAAAGCGAATATTCCATACAAGATAATTTTTTTAATAATTATTTTTTGTTTCAAAAGAAAATCAGCAATTAGATTTCATTACCGAAAGGTGCTAAAAATCTGCAAATATTTTTAATAAAGGTATGTAGGTCGCGCCGTTTGGACATGGATTATTTTTTATTCTTTTTATTCACGTTCTTTAAGTGAGTACTACCTCCATCCCAAGCTAATTGTCCTACTTTGACTTGGCACGGAGACTAAGAAAAAATAGATTTTGTGGAATCTTTGACTTTTTCAAAGGTGGAGATTGAATGTAGATATTTTGATGGTGGAGATTGTGGGAAAATTTGCCATTTATGGTGTAGGACAATTAGATTGGGACAAACAAATAAGGCAAGTAGGACAATTAGGCCGGGACAGAGGGAGTATATATTTACGCATCTTTTAAATCTTGAACCAAGATGGTGTTGAAAAGATCAGTTTTTTATATATAAATCCTATATTTATGCATGTTAATAGTATCTTAGATGACAATGTCCCTTAGATTAGAATGTATATTATATTTCTACTCAATATTCCTTGATTGCGAGTATATATTATAAATCTATTAATATTTTCTCATGTATAAAGATTTGACAAAAATTTGTGTGCACCCAACACACAATTGCATTATTGTGCACTCTCCTATTTAATTTGAAATTAAGAATATATATAAGGGTCTTGTTTGGATAAATTCACAATAGCACCATGTGGTGCAATGGATTTGGTTTGCATCTAGAAGGTCAGATGCGCGCGGAGGTTCAGGGTTCAAACATTGCTTTCATGCTGGTTTTACCTCTTTTTATGTTGTTCAATAGTATATGTTATATAGCGTAATAGTATACGTTATATTGCGTAATGGTATATATTATAATTATATATTTTTAACTTTTTTTATGTTGTTTAATAATATATACGTTATAGTATATGTTATATTGCGTAATAGTATATGGTATGTTACAGGTATACACATTTTTTTTGAATAATATATAATTTTTTTATATAATATATTATATTATCTAAAATAATATAAAAAGTGCACTGGAGAAGATGGGATTCAAACCCATACCCTAATAAGGGGCAATTCATGCCTTAATATATATATATATATATATATATATATATATATATAATATATATATATAAAACAATTGCGCGCGCTGGTTGAGGCTCGAACTTGAGACCTCAGCGCGCGTGCCTAAGTGTTTGACCGCTGGGCCATCAGCCTTTTTATTTATCCAAACGCAGCCCTTAATATATATCTAATTCCCAAATTAAATTGGGGAGTGCACAAAAAGCTTATTGTGTGTTGGGTGCACCCAAGACCTACTCTAAAGATTTTAAGGGAATGACATATCTTCCTTTATTATTTTTCGTCGCTGTTCAAATCCTTTCACAATCAGTCTAGTTTTGTAGCGCTTGCTACCATCTGCTTCATCCTTGATTCTGTAGACCCACTTGCTGTACAAAACTTTCATACCCTTGGAAGTTCACTCAGTTCCCAAGTGTCATTCACACGAAGTGATGCCATTTCATCTTCCATGGCAGCTCTCCAATTTCGTCTATCAACAACCTGTTCTGCTTCCGCAAAGCTCTCAGGTTCACCACCGTCAGTAAGTAACGAGTAATAGTTAGAGGACCAATACCTATCCGGTGCACGTCGCTCTGTAGCCGGTTTGTGCAGCAGAACAATCTCCTGAGGTGATGGAGTTCTTGGTTCATCCTCAAGAACCTCCTCTTCAACCTGATACTCCTTACTCCCACTCAAGTTTGGGATGTCTAACTCGACTAGCTTGGAATTAGAGCTGTCAGAGCTTGATGCCTTCAACCTGTCCTTGTACATCACCTGTTCATTAAACACTACATCTCTACTGCGAATCACCCTTCGGTTCTGCTCATCCCAAAGCCTATAACCAAACTCATCGCCACCATAACCAACGAACGTACATTTAACAGACTTAACATCCAATTTACTTCCATCACCAGAGCTAACATGGGCATAAGCTACACAACCAAAAATACGTAGAAAGGATAGGTTTACCTCCTTTCTCGTCTATATCTCCTCCGGTATATGATTCCCCAGTGGAACCGATGGGCCTCTGTTGATGAAAAAATGCAGCTGTGCTAACAGCCTCGCCCCAAAACATCTTTGGCATCCCACTTTTCAGCCTCATGCATCTAGCCCGTTCATTCAGCGTTCTGTTCATTCATTCTGCTACTCCATTCTGCTGGGGAGTTCCATGCACTATTTTCTCCATGCTAATCCCATTATCAGCACAGTAGTCCTTGAACTCCTTGAGATCATACTCACCTTCATTATCAGACCTCATACACTTCACCTTCAACCCTGTTTCATTTTCAACCACGGCTTTCCACCTCCTGAAAGCATCGAACGTATTAGATTTGCTTTTCAGAAAATAAATCCATACCTTTCTTGTGAAATCATCGATGAAGGTCATGTAGTAAAGTGCTTCCCCGGGGGTCTCCACAGGTGCCGGTCCCCATAGATCACTATGGACCAACTCCAACTTCTTAATATTCAAGGTTCTGCCGACTCTTGAGAAACTCACGCGCCTCTGTTTCCCAAAAAATAGTCTTCACATTAGCCAAATTCCACAGATTTCAGGCCAGACAGTCTACCTTTCGAGCACATCAGTTTCATCTCCTTCTCACTCATGTGGCCCAATCGACAGTGCCACAAATTCACATCACCTGCTGCGTCTGCAAGATCAATGTGATCTTTGGAGTTCGTTGTCATGTACAACTTACCTTCCTTCTTACCCCGAGCCACTATCATAGCTCCTCTGGTAATCTTCCAATGTTGCAGTCGAATGTTACCACGTGACCCTCCTTATCTAGCTGCCCAACTGAAAGTAAGTTCCTCTTCAGTCCGGCAATGTTTCGGACTTCTTTCAACACCAAAGTGGATCCGTTCGAGGTCACAACTCGTATGCTTCCCTTTCCCACGATTATCAGGGCTTCATCAACTACAAGATATACCTATCCAAAATCGCCAGAAACGTAATCATTCATAATATCAACATTCCCACATGAATGAAACGACGCTCCAGAATCCAATACCCAAGACTCCATGGGATTAGACATACTCAAGACCAACACATCACCATCATCCTCCTCTGTGGTTGCGTTCGCTGTCCCCTTGTCTACTTGATCCTTCTTATTCTTCTTTGGTGCCTTGCACTGATTTCTAGTGACCGAACTCGTCACAATTCCAGCACTAGATTGAGCTCGTATCCTTCCTGTATTGGCTCCTTCCCCTGGATTTGGACTTTCTCCGATTCTGCTGTCTTCCCGACTACCTATCTCTGTTCTCGATGTTCAGTGCTGACCCCGAAGTAGATCCTGATTCTTTCCTGCGAATCTCCTCGCTAATCATCAGATCCCTTACCTTGTCAAACTTCAGCTTAGCTTTCACGGCGCTAACTTCTGTCACTGTACCGGCCCAACTGTCTAGCAGAGATGATAACATGATCAGAGCTCGAAGTTCGTCGTCAAATTTAATCTCCACTGAGCTCAACTGTGAGGTAATCATGTTGAACTCGTTCAGGTGCTGCTGCACCGGTGTACTCTCCGACATCCTTAGGTTGAACTGTCTCCTAATCAGATGTACCTTGTTTGCCGTCGATGGTTTCTGATACATCTCCTCTAAAATCGCAAGCATCTCCCTCGTGGACTTTGGTGCAGTCGTGTGATAGACGATCTCCTTGGACAACGATAAACATATCGCGCTCATCGCTTTCCTGTCCAATAATGCCCACTCCGCCGCCTTCATCTTCTCGGCTTCTCTTTCAGAGGCAAGTGCAGATCTTTATCATAGAGGTAAACTTCCATCTGCATCTTCCAGAATTCGAAATCAGAATCATCAAACTTCTCGATCGACATCTTTCCTTCCATCACGATAATCCCTTCAAACCCAAAGCTCTGATACCAATTGTTAGAAATTTAACCCACACTCGATTGCGAAATTGAAAGAAAGAAAGATGAGAAAAATACAATAATTTGGTTACCCAATTCGTTACGATGTGTAACTACGTCTGAGGGCAATACCAAGCCAGAGATTCACTCGTATATATTAATTTTCGGATTACATGATGCCATGAAGGAAACAACTATTTATAATAGCTCTATAGACTAAAAAAATGACCTCAGCTTGAGGCCCACACAACCTGTTCCACGCAACAGGTTGCGGCCGCGAACGATCATCTCTGCCAAACTGTCTCGGCGGAGCCATTCTAGCTCGGGTGCGCCAACTACAGCACCAAACTCACGAACGACAACACTTTTGGCGTGACCGTGGCCTTCCCTGGCGCGGCCGCACCACTTCAGGCATAATTCAGGCTCCATACACAACAATCTCCCACTTGGAGACTGAAACACCTTCAAAACGATAATTATCCTCTGTTCTCCTTCCTGTATCCGCTCGGTATCGCCTAGCCTCTTCTTCAAGTATCAAGGCCAATTGAATTTATGCATAACTTCAATTTCTTTTAGGTCACCACCTTAGTAAACATGTAAGCTGGATTCTCACTCCCAAGAATTTTCAGAGGTTGCAAGGTCTTCTTCTCCAACAGGTGCCTTATGTAGTGATATTTCAACTCAATGTGCTTAGTCCTCGAATGAAAAGTCGGATTGCTAGCCAAGAAAATTTCACTTTGATTATCACTATAAAGTACACTATTTTCATGCTTCCTCCCAAGTTCATCCAAGAAATTCTACAACCACTCCATCTCTTTGCTCGCCTCCGTCAAAGCAATATACTCAGCTTCTGTGGTGGATAGAGCAACAACCTTCTGCAACTTCGATGTCCAAGAAATTGTTGTACCACCATAAGTAAAGGCATACCCGGTAGTGCTCCTTTCTCCATCAAGATCATTTGATGCCAAGTCTGCATCAACATAACCAACCAGCTTCAAATTTCTGCCATCAAAGCACAATGCTTTATCCGTGGTACCTCTCAAGTATCGCAGTACCCACTTCACTGCCTCCCAATGTTGTTTCCCCGGATCGCTCATGAACCGACTCACTACTCCCACTGCATGCGCAACATCCGGCCTTGTACACACCATAGCATACATTTTACTGCCAATTGCCCAAGTATACGGGACATTCTTCATTTGGGCACGTTCATCCTTAGTAGTTGGCGACTGCTTCTTCGACAACTTGAAGTGACTTCCCAATGGAACACTTACAGAATCGAATTCTCCATGTTGAATCTTTCCAGAACCTTCTGGATGTAATCCGCCTGCGAAAGATACAATCTACCTGCCGCTCTATTCCTCTCGATTCTCATACCCAAAATCTGTTTAGCTTATCCCAAATATTTCATGGAAAATCGCTCAGAAAATTACTTCTTCAACTTATCAAACTCTTTTGGATCAACTTATGCCAAAACATTGTTGTAAGAGCAAGCTAAAGGAAATTGTAACCAATCATAAATTTGTGATTTGAATCTATCAATACACTAGAAACTTCTTGATAAGTATCTCAAAGATGTCATTCACATATATAGCTTGTATCGTTTCAGCTGCAATGCTGGAGACATGAAACTAATTGACAAACCAAGAAACAACATAATAGTTATGATGCCATTGCTTTTATGATGCCGATTCAGATGAAAACAACAGATAAATGTGGGGCACAAGGCTCAGAAGAGATCCAAGATCACACTTAAGAAATAATAATAGTAGTAGTAGTAGTAGTAGTAGTAGTAATAATAATAATAATAATAATAATAATAATAATAATAATAATAATAATAATAATAATAATAATAATAATAATAATAATAATAATAATAATAATAATAATAAGTGCTTTCACCATGTATTTATTTAGCTGACTAGAGATTAAGCATAGACAACTAAATAAAGGTAGTACAATGAAGTTATCAATTTGCTTAGTACCATTACCATACTGCCTTCACTGTTTCGTGACAAGGGAGCTCAGGTCACAATCTCTGAAAAAGGAAGATCAAGGTGAAGTGAACAACTACTTACTTTCCTGCGAATGTTGACTTTGGGAAATGAACTTGTCGCGAAAGTCGCTCTAAATCGATGTGATTAGAACGACCTTCTCAAACCGCAAGCGTAAGGTTTGTGACAGAGGTAGTATAAAAGATATCAAATTCACAGGGAGGATTTTCCAATAGAATCGGCTTAGGCACGTTCGGGCAAGTTAGGTCAAATGAAAATTAAGAGTTTTAATTAAACGAAACAACATAAGCAATAAATAAAAGCAAGGAGGGAACCGATCGATGGGGAGATATTCCCGAAGTTCGGTTACACATAAGCAAAATGGAATTAACAATTTGAAGACGATTAAAGGAAACTAGTGTGAGCTCTATGTGATTGAATTCTCAACCCAATCGATATCCTAATTGAATGATAATTCTTAAATATGGTTGAAGTGCCGTATTCCCCTAAGATAGGTAAGTAATCGGGGTTCAATGTAGACTACCTACACGACTGAGATTTACAAACTCAACCCCGGGCCCCAAGTTACTAATTACGGAAGACTAGAAGAGGTTAGTCCGACTTCTCCCACGCTAAAGATCGACGTAGGGGTGTAGTTTCTACAAACGCGACTAAACCTAATTTTGTCCATCCTAGCCAAGACCCCCTAGACTCTACTTCCCCATTTGGTAGGTCGTCTCCTCTATAGGTCTCTGTCCTACCAATTGGGTTTTGATTGATTTAGGTTCCCGAATTAAATTTCCTTTCCTTAACAATCTAACGCACATAAATTCAATCCTAAGCTCATTTAAGATCAAATCGAATTTTCTCGAAAGGGTGGCAAACCCTAGACTAGGTTCCAGTTACCCCTTCTCAAAAGCACAATCATACAAAATAAGGCTAAATTATCGAAAGCTCAAGCCACCGAGTCAATCCTATAATCAAATCCCTAATTTCACATGAAAATCATAACAAATCAATCAAATCCAAATCCTAGGTTACCACAACTCACAACAATCCAATAATCAATCAACTAATCATCAACCCCGAAACTTGGGCTACTCCCGGGCTTCGGGAAACAAGGAAATTACTCACAACTCATCAAGGAAATAAAAAGCATCATCAACAATCAAGCAAAAAAAAGAAAAAAAAAAGAAAATAAAGAGAAGGGATAAGAAAATGCTCAATGGATTGAAGAATCCTCGAAATCCTTTGATAAACTTGATGGGTGTCACAAGTGTTAGGAATTTTGTGCCTTGAATAGAGTTCGGGTCGATGTTCGTCTCAAAGTGGAGATTAGATTGTGGACGCGTTGGAGCAACGTGGCCGTGATAAAGAATGTCGCGGCCATGACAAATTGTGGCCACATTGTTGATTTGAATCTGTGGCACCAACACGGTCATGACATATATGTGTCGCGGCCACAACATAATTGAGCTATTTTGGTCGCGGTTACGACAATCTCTGGTCGCGGTCGCAATAAGTTAGGCGACCCAGATTATGGGCTTACGTGTTAGGCCCAGTTTGATTCCTTTTATGTTTAGGATTAGGTTTCGGAGACTTATAGATAAGTCCAATTGGAGTCCTTTGAGATAGTGTGACTAGAATTGATTGGTATTGGTTTTGTTTTGGTCATTGGAGTGTAGAGAGATCGTTTGAGTCGAGTATCAATTGATTGATACTTGAATTGTCTTCGTTTGACTATAGTCCTATACTGTAACTCTCTAGTTGATATTTGATTTGGGATCCTCTAGTTTGGTCGTGGACGTAGCTAACAAGTTGTTAGCGAACCACGTTACATTTGGTGTCTTTGTTTTGGCATTGTCAATCTCTCTCGTTTATTGTTTATTCTTTGTGATCCTAATTTCCCAACAAGTGGTATCAAGAGCTTGGTTCGAGTTTCCGCTGTTTGGCGGGAAAGATGTCTGGGATAAACATGAAGATTGAAAAATTCACAAGAGGAATAATTTTAGTCTGTGGCAGATTAAGATAAGAGCCTTGTTGAAGCAACAAGGGTTGTGGGCACCCCTGATGCCGAAGCCAAAGAAGGACAAGGGCAAGGGCAAGGGCAAGGGCAAGGCAGCGAATAAGGAAGAGCCCGAGGACCTGGTGTCTGCCGAGATGGCCATTCTGGATGAGAAAGCGTACTCAACGATCATGCTGTGTCTCGAAGACGACATCATCACCAAGGTAGTATAAGAAAAAACTGCACAGGGCTTATGGTCAAAACTGGAGAGCTTGTACATGACGAAGCTGTCCAATTCCTTAGTACACTTAAGGTTGGAAGGATGGCATTACAAGCAGCATCGGGGAAAGTTGATTTTGTGATGAGCAAGAAATGCTTCTCAATGAGTGTGATAAAATTTGGAGAGAAGCTGGGGATAGAGTAGGATTTGCATGCAATCATGACAGACATGGATTTCAAGCCCGATTTGTTTTGGAAAGAACTCACTGGGGAGGAAAAGTTTGCATCAAACCGAGCCAAATACCTACTTATCAAAGATCCAGCCATTAGAACCGCTTTTCAGATCCTAACACACACTGTTTTGGCGAAAAATGAGACTACTCGAGTTACGGGAGTTGAGTTATTTTTCATCTGGGCTGCAATGAAGGGGAAGAAAATTGCAGTTACGGGATTTCTACTTGGACATTGGATTAATTTGCAAGGAGATGCATATTGGACCATCCAATTTGAGGGATACATATCCAAGCTCATTCGTACATTGCCAGAAATGAAAAGAAGACTCCAAGGAGAAGATTTGGGGTATGAAATTTTACCATTGGATGACCCAAACAGGCCTCGAATAGCAAGAGAACAAGAAATGGAAATAGAGGAAGAAGAACCGGAAGCAAGAGGAGGAGTAGAAAACAAGCTTGATGAAATCTTAAGGAGGACGACCATCCTAGAGGGCATCGCCAACCACTCCAATAAAAAAAATGAAGCGTTGGTGAGGCAAAATGAGGCGTTCATAGGGGCAATGAATGACATGAAAAAGAGAGTGGAGAATATTCAGAGACAAGGATGTGAAACTCACCTCCTCCTTCGTTTATTCTTCAAGAAGAGTGTCAAGACCTTTGTGTATCTTAAGAGCATCTTTCGGAAGAGTTCGGGGGAAGAAGAGCAAGCAAGGGTTGAGAGAGAAATTAGAGAAGTCACCGAGAGAACTACCCTGCCATCCGCCTCGACCTTCGATGTGAGAGAGCATTTCCCGGGATTTTCCAATATGGATGCTTGGCCACAAGGCCATGAGAACACTCTTTTTGATCCACTACACCATTTCTTTGAAGAAGAGGAATCCGAGTCAATTAAGAGGATAATCCTAGATTATCGAGGTATCGAACTACTTAAAACCTATTCTCCGAGGGATCGACCTTGATTGTCACTACTACACCTACAACCGTACACTTGCGGAAAATTAAGTTAGAAAACCGACGTGTCAATCCCCCTCAAAATAGTTCATCATTGATAAAGAAAAAAAAGTGAGATTTAAATGGATTTAGGTGATTCAAATATCGAAAGATAATGGGTAATGGGGAATCGAGCGTCGGCTAATTAGAGATCGGAGATGTGAAATGAGCAAAGAAATGAAGAGGCTATAGCCAGTGGCTGAAGTTTATTAAGAAATGTTGAATTATAACTTTGGCATGAAATGGGTTGTTAAAATTTGATTATAAGGCCTTTCATATGGGCCAAAGTGTGGGGCTCGAAGATATTATATTTTAAGGCCATTTCCTAGGGCCAATATTAAGCGATATTTGAGCTAAACATGGGGTGAAATATTAGTTGAAAAAAAAAATGTATTTTAGTAATTGAAACTAGATGTCTTTCGTGCTATGCATGGAATTGATATATTCTATTATATTAATAAAAATATAATGTAATTATGTCCTATATATCATTTGGAAGTATAAAGTGAGATATGTATCAATGAATTAATCTATAAATATATATTTATTCAATTATTTTTCTTCCCCTCCCATGTCATATCTTATATATATTTATTTATTTATTTTACTTTTAATACCTTGCCTCGTAACAAATTCAAACTACCAATTAGATTTTCATAAATTTGGTTAATGAAATAATTTGAATGCAATATTTAATGAGGTTGAAATTAAATATAATATTATAATAATCATAAAAAATATATTTTACATATAAAAATTAAATTTTTAATTACATATACACATCATGTATGTCAAATCGAAGATTTTAAAAAGAAGATTAATTTGGTATAATTTTCATAAAATACGGAGTTGAGGCGAAAAAATTTTCATGCTCTTAAAATTTGGAAAAAAATAATTAAAAAAAAAATAGCAGTTTTTTTAGTGGGACACATTTATTTTAGCTCATATTTTTAGGACTCTTTTAATATTAAGTAAGGGATGTGGACTACCTTGCATGTATGGCCCATAATGTGTAAATATTTCTTTAGTGTATTAAAATTATTAAAGTTTTTTTTTTTTTTTTTTTTTTTGTCTTATTTCAAACATTGTTGGAAATCTAAATCAAAATATATGTTGTAAATATTTTGTCTTATTTTTGTAAGAACTCAACTTCGGTTGATTCCAACATAATTGATCCTTATCAAAAAAAGCCTGAGTAACAAATGTGATTGTGAACACGATGATGCGTCAATTCTCAAGATCTCCCCTTCAAATTGTAACTAATTATAATTTGCAATCTTTTTGAATCATTCTTTAATATCTATTATACTTGAGAATTATCTAAAGAGCATTTTATTTACTTTGTTTTTATCCTGGAATCTCTTTCTTTAAATATTTAGAAGCAAAGTATTTCTTTGTACTACTAAAATAAAAAATTAATTAGAGAATTAGTTTTTTTTTTTTTTTTTGGTTATTGCATTGAAATATGTGAAAGAATGATTTTTTAAAACTAATTTTCTCACTTCTATTTTTGTGTGTTGAGAACTCTATTCTGATTGATCACCATATAATTGGATCCTCTTAAAAAAATAGTAGAAATAGTTCACTTTGATCCAACGTGAATTGAGCACGGTGACTCATCCTTTCTCAGTATCTCCTCTTCAAAATATAACCAACGGTATATTATAAATCTATTTTTAATTCTTTAATAAGTACTATTTTTTTTAAAATAAACTAAAGACCACATTATTTTATTATTATTTTTTGGAATAAGTCTTGATAATCAGTAATTTGCGACCAAGAATTATGTCTTGACTTAAGTAGAAATCTGATTGATGATATTGTCCGAGGAGCATCTTCAAAACACTCAGAACATGAGATTATTGATCTTACCAATGATTCAGAGATAACAAATCAAAGTTCCCTCACCAGGCCTCACAATAGATAATACATAATATTTACAACATATATTTTGATTTAGATTTCCAAGTCAAAGTTGTATTCTATATTTTATTACTTATATAACTTCCACGCACTAATATATTCAAATAAACAGGTAGTGAAGCATCATGATTTGAATAACACAATAGTTTCCCAAGTCACAAATCGAAAGGGCTTGAAAATTTTAAAATGTGATGAGGTAGATCCAGAAAGAAAGACTATTATGAATGTCTATAAGGAAGTTTTTCAAAATTTGTAAACATTATGTTGTCAAATATTACATGTTAATATAGACAATTGATTTATTTGTATTATCTTGATACTTTTCGAATCATCTTAGTTTATATTACGTCAATAAAGATAACATTTTTTATGTCATCGAATTATATATTGCAACATCCACGACGTACTTATCCACGTTAAAAATATTTTGTATTGCCATTAGAATAAATTTTAATGTGTGAAAGATCTTCCCGTGCATGGCACGGGTTCGATAATATATATATATATATATATACCATGTACTATACGCGTTTTATACACTTAGGTATCTATTTTTTTTTTTCCTTTTTTTATCGCCGAATGCAACCTGTAGTATGAAGGTCTTATCTGACTACAATCTCACACAGATTTTTCGACGAAAATTTAAATTTTGATGGATATTTCATTAATTTTCAAAAATAATATTTTTAAAATAAAAATTAAATAATAAACTCAAAAATTAATTAAAAAATCTAAAAATTATCTTTATAAATTCAAAAAAAAAATTAAAATCTAGAAACTTATTTAAAAATTAAAAAAATGTTTTTTTAATAGTATGGATTTTTCTTGCCAAAATTTTCATTGTTCGAAAATAAAGAAACTATTTTAACAAATTAAAAAATATTTTTTCCAGAATTTTTTTCGGAAAGTAATAATTCTTTTTAAATAAGATTTTTTTTTCTCCAAAAATATTTTAAGAAATCTAAATATATGTTATTTAAAATGTCCTAAAACAATTCTTTAAAATCGTTAAAAATTTTGATGGGCCTGCGTGGATTGTGCGGGATGACCAAATTGCAAGATTTATCTGTTGAATAATTTTATAATAATTATTAAAAGAATAATTGAAATAATTTTCAGTGTTTTTTCAGACAATTTTAGGATATTTTAAAATACATTTAGATCATTTTCAGAATTTTTATAATTATTTTTAGATTTTTAAACATAATTTCGAAATATTTTTAAGTCATTTTTAAATTTTTTAATATAATTTCTAAATTTTAAATAATTGTTTTATGGATTTACAAAGATAATTTCTAAATTTTAAATTAATTTTTATGAAAAATGTTGAAATACCCTTCATAATTTGGTTTTTTGCTGGAAAATTTGCTGAAGGTTGTAACCAGATAAAACTCGCTTACTACATGTTATAATCGGAGACCCAAAAAAAATTAGCTACTTAATGATAAAATACTCGTAGTACAAGTTTTTTTTTTTTTTTTTTATATTAATCCTCATTAAAATTTCAACATTAGCAATTTCTCAAGAATATATGGGATTCATTATTGCATGATTCAAGTCCTGGCGGATTATGTTCCTTTATTACAATTTTGTACTCACTTAATTTAAGGGAAAATTTAATAGATTATGGTATTATTCATAAGACTGTTAATAAAGTGTAGTAGGTTTTCGGGTTGTTTAAATAGTACGCGAAGTCGCCCATGCAGTAGGCGACACTTCAAAAGTCACCTCTATCATGGGTGACAATGGGTGGGATTTATTATATTTTATTTTCTTTTATTAAAGTTGCCATTGGATAAAAAAAAAAAATATCGTTTTACTTTAATTATAGTCGCCCCTGGCAGGGGCGACAATGAGCAAATGTTTGTTTTTTTTTTTTTTTTTAAATAAAGATGCCTTTGCTATAGGCGACTATGTGGTGGAAAATAATTTATAAATCACATTCCACCATTTTTAATAAATGGTTTACAGATTGAAAATACAATATTTCACTTAATCATAAATACTTAAAAGATAAAGTAGTCAGTACCAAAATAAAACATCTAGCTTGCAAGAGAAACCCTAATACTCATGGCTAGTTCCACAATGAGTCTTTTTTTTTTTTCTATTTCGTTTAGCCCTACCTCTTCGTTAATCTCTATTGACATTAGATTCACTGTCGTATGCATATTGTGTTTGACCATCACCTGATGTGTTTATATTCAAACTAAATGTTGGCCGACCATATGAAGATGATGTTTGACTTAAATATGAAATAGGAGACGTATTAAAATGTCCTCGATGACCTGCCAAATTTGGTTGATGAGGAAAAATAGGTATGTCTGTTGTATAGTGTCCGAACTCAAAGAGTGAAGTGAATGACTGATCAAATTGCATTGAACCACGATGAGTGATAAAACCTTGTTCTTGTACCATTGGAGGCACATAGTATCCTGGTTGCATATCCACCCCAGGATGCTCATAAACGGAAGATTGTGATGGCCCTCGTAGATCGCTTGTCATAGACCTAAATGGACGGGGGTTACGCGAAGTGGTCGCATCAACTCTCTATCTAAAATTAGTACGTGTAGACGTAGTATGCCTCCTCCCTTGTTGGTCTTTATCATATGGCATAGGCGGTGGATCAGCTTGGTATTGTGCGTGCGACTGTGGCTGATGGTAGGATGGATGATGATCATGGAAATGAAGCCTCGCTTCCTGATATATATGACTCCTCAAAAGATCTTCTGGTCGGCTCCCTCATATATTCTCTCTCCCCGACTGCGAGTTGATGCATGCTCTCAACTATTCTTTCTTAAAATGATAGGTTAATAAACACATATTAGTATGAAATATAAACATTTTGTATTTATTTATAAGTACTCAAATTGAAATTGTTAACCCACCAAAATTTCTATAGATGCATTAGGCGTCGGTTGAGATCCTCTTGCACACCTAATTCGGGAGTTATCAATCAATGTGTAATCTCTTGATACCACCCCAGGTATCCAATGTCCACTTCATCACCTTGTCCTTCGATTTGAGGGGCGGTAACAATGTGTTGATTTATGGAATCCCAGTGCAGCATAAAATGAGCGTGTGTTTCAGTCCAACGTTTTCCTTATTTACCATTATCTTCAAATGCAAAAAAAATTAGCTTATATAAATAGTTTGAATACATATATTTAAAGGAGAGTATATCGATATTTTTGTCAACCCCTAATTTTATCTAAGCAATTTTAACAACAATGAATTTAAAATCCAACTCAATAGTTTAATAACTAATTGAAAAATATAATGTTAAAAGATTATTCTATATTATTCATATCCATTGAATCATAAAGAGGGAAATTTGAGGACCATTATATACTTCACCACGGGGTATGGCACCACTCCGTATTATATTTTTAATTGATTGCAAATTTCAAGGGTATATTATTAAAATTAAAATATATTTTCTCACTTGTTTATTTATTTTAATTATTATTTAAAATCCTAATTATGTAATAACCTTTTTCAGGATTATTTTTTTGTCGAAACTAACCTTCAAACTCAATAGATTTTTTTTCTCTAGAAATGTTAGGCACATATTAATCACTTGACTAACACATAAAGTCTTTTTAGTTCTAGTTTATACACAACAATACAACATAATAATGCAACCACCTATAAGTGCATTCTACAATCCATATTTATGAAAACTGAAAAGTAATTTGGCTGGAATTAAATATAAAAATTTGATACCTTAATGAAAGAGAAGTACGATTGTATTAAGGCTCCTACTGTAGCAACGATCACGAACAACACTTTCACGAACTATCTTTAATCAAACCAATTTCGACGGTAACACAATATTAAGAAAAAAAGTTCATTAAAATGAGATTCTGACAAATTAAAAAATTAATTGTATCATAATATAAAACAAAACTAACATAATATAAATCTGTCTGTTAAAATGTAAGCTGAATTAATTTCATTTAATAAGTAAGGAGGGTACTTATACACATACTTGACTAAACAAGCTAAGTGCTCTTTAATCAGCTTTTAGCTGAACTAACTATGGGCTAAAACTAATTCTCAACAGAATTAGTTTCTTATTTATTATTTATACTCTAATACACCCTTGTCAAAGGTGACTAGGTGTTTTTTTTCTTTTTCTTTTTTATTTCTCAAACTAAACTAAGACTACAATTACTAAAACTAAACAACAAGATTGCAATGATACACTCTAATAGCTGAGAATTTCAGAGTCAGCATCTCAGCATCATTCTTTTGTTAAGTGATCAGAATCAGCTTCACTCTTCTTGAGACTATGCTGAATAAATCCAGGAGGGATTGATAACAGATATTTTGAGCAGAGGTATTCAAATCTATGATCTGCAAGTGGTTTGGTGAGAATGTCTGCAACTTGATCTTTTGTAACTAAAGGAAAAACCCATGTATATCTTGTAAAAGCATCAATAAAATGCACATAATATTTAAAGCCATCTACAGAACTAGGAGCTGCAGGGCCCCAAACATCTGAGTAAACAAGTTGAAAAGGTTCTGTTACTTTGGTTTCAACTGATGGAAAAGAAATACTATGCATTTTGTAAACACAAGAATTGTGTGGCATTCAACTTGAAATAAATAATCTTGGCATAATTGATTTATATTGCAGGAATGAAGGGATAAATTGATCCTCTTGCCAAAGTTGAGAAAGCTGAAATAGGAAAGTCAAAGCGTATCATCTAGGATCAAGGAATGAAGGGACAAATTGATCTTCTTGCCAAAGTTGAGAAAGCTGAAATAGGAAAGTCAATAAATTAGATGAAATTGATTGATATGCTGTGTGGAAGACTTTTTTGACGCAGTTATATAGATGAGAATCATCCATGAAGAGGAGTGCGGCTTGACAGATTGATAACTGGGAAAAACAGCTGTCCTGACTATAGAGTTCAATCTGTGTTCAACCAGTGTTGGAACACAGGTAAGCAGATAGAGTTTATTCGGGAGAATTGACTCTTGAGTTGTTCGGGAGAACAAGTTGAGTTCGGGAGAACTCTCTGCTTGTGTAGTGGAAGGGATTCTCTACATTTTGAGTACTTAATAGTCTTAGGAGTATAGTATTCAGGGGGAGTGTGTTTATGCATTGTAATATAAATTTCTGTAGTACATTGTAAAGTAAATCACATCCCAGTAATAATATGTTCCAGAGGAAGGTGTCTTCCTCATATTTTCCAACCGTTAACTATTTTCAGATTACGTCATGTTCATTCACAGTATGAACTAGATCGGTACAACTCCTGTTTAAATCATTTGATACAAGTTATTAAAATAGCACACGCGCACATATTCTGATATTCCAATTGGCACCAGAGCAGGTTCCAGTTTTTTTTAAAACAGGTAGATCCAAGGGAACAAAATGGCTTCCATTGAGTCCGAATCTGAAGATGAGTCTTGTCCTACTGCTGAACAACTTCAAGACATGTATGAGGAAATATCCTCTAGAGCTAATAAAGCTGCGCAAATCATCAAAACTCTTGAAGCTAAAGTCAGACTCTATGAAAAGAATGCTGATCCAAGCAGTTCTACTTACCCTCAAGCTCTACCAACTGTGAGGGTGATCATGCTGGAAAATGAACTGAAAATTGCATGGCAGGTAATCAGTTCCAAAGACCTTACCATAGAGTCATTAAAAACTGAACTGTTTGATGTGCAGAAAGGGATCAAAAACAGGGAAAAAAAATCAGGATGCTCAAGAACGAGCTAACAAGACTGATGGAGGAAAACAAAAAGTCATTCCTTTCTTCCTCAATGAGGTCTGCCACAGAACGACCTACCTACGGTACAGGTAATGCATCAAGATCAGGTAACACATTTACTGATAATTTTGATCAAGTACATCATGCCCAGGCTGTTCGAACTCGATTCGAACAGACCCCTTCGAAACATAATCATTATTCGAAGACCTTTAAATTTATCCCTACATGCCACTACTGCCATACAAAAGGTCATATATGTCCTTTGTGCAATCGGATGAAATATGACCTTCGAACAGGCAAGATCAACATTAGGGATATTTATAAAGGGAGACCTGGAACATATCAAAGATCAAGTCCTAGAACAAAAATCGATCTGAGAAATCACAAACAATCTAAAATTTGGGTTCAAAAGGAAGGAAACAAGTGCCTAACATCTGTTCTGGCCCTCAGATCGAACATAGAAGGGACTTGGTACTTTGACAGTGGATGTTCGAGACACATGACTGGTGTTCGAACATATCTGACAAATGTATCTCCAGTTGGCGACAAATTCGTCACATTTGGAGATGGAGTAAGAAACAAAGTTATTGGAATAGGCACTCTCAATATTCGAGGAATGCCTAAACTGGAAGATGTTTTGCTTGTGGAAAATTTAACGGCTAATCTCATTAGCGTAAGTTAATTGTGTGCTCAAGGACTGAATGTTAAATTTACACAAGGAAAATGTCATGTTCTTGATCAAAATAACTTTGATGTTCTTACTGGAACTAGAATTGTTGATCACTGCTACATTCTTGATAAGGATTTCAAATGCCACGTTAGTACTGTCAGTGAAATAGAGTTATGGCATGAAAAACTTGGACATGTGAATTATGATCATCTGATGAATTTGTCTAAGTCGCAGGTTGTGAGAGGACTACCAAAACTCAAAAGAAAAGGTCATGGTGTGTGTGGACCATGTCAATATAGAAACAAAAACACACCCCTCATAAACCTATTCATGATGTTCTTACTAAGCAGGTACTGGAACTTCTCCATATGGATCTGATGGGACCAGTACAAACAGAAAGCATCAGTGGCAAGAAATACATCTTTGTTGTGGTGGACGACTTCTCGCGCTACACCTGGGTTAACTTTCGAGAGAAATCGGAGACGTTCGATGTGTTTAAAACCCTGTGCACAAGGATCGAGAAGGAGAAACAATGTTGTATAAACAGGATACGGACTGATCATGGGCGAGAGTTTGAGAATTCTTCATTCACCAACTATTGTGAGTCAAGAGGAATTGGTCATGAGTTTTCAGCCCCCAAGACTCCTCAGCAAAATGGGGTCGTTGAGAGAAAGAACAGAACTTTGCAGGAAATGGCTCGAGTCATGCTTACGTCCAAAAGGATGTCACAAAGATGGTGGGCTGAAGCTGTGAACACAGCTTGCTACTTAATAAACAGAATTTATCTCAGGAAAGGTATGGGAATAACCTCCTATGAGATATGGAAAGGTAAGTCTCCTAACTTAAGTCGCTTGCATGTGTTTGGTTGCAAATGTTATATCTATAAGGATAGGGAAACTCTTGGAAAGTTTGAATCTAAAAGTGATCTTGGTTTCTTCCTTGGTTATGCTAACAGTAGTCGAGCGTACAGGGTATACAATCTGAGAACACAATCAGTGATGGAGAGTGTAAATGTTGTCTTCGGTGACAGTTCCCGATCGAATGAAGAAATTGAGAGTGTCGAACTCAGGGTGCAGGAAGTAAGTTCCTCAGTAGTACGCTCCCCTGAGGAACAGAAGCTTGAATAAGCTGAAAATGCCGAACAAATCACTAATTCCAGAAGGGATCCTCCCAGCAAGATCCAAAAAGACCATCCAAGTGATCTGATAATAGGTGACATCAATGAAGGTATCAAAACCTGAGGTAATCCTAAACCTGATTATCGTAAAATGATTGGATACTCATACTTTGCATGCTATACTTCCACTATTGAACCACGTAACATCAAGGAAGCTCTTACTGATGAGTATTGGATTAAGGCTATGCAGGAAGAATTGGAGCAATTTGAGAGGAATGATGTTTGGGAACTTGTACCTCGGCCAAAAAATTCCAATGTGATTGGTTCCAAATGGATTTTTCGCAATAAAACTGATGAATTTGGTAATATCACTAGGAATAAGGCTAGATTGGTTGCCCAAGGATACACTCAAGTGGAGGGCGTTGACTTTGAGGAAACTTTTGCCCCCGTGGCACGTCTAGAGTCTGTCAGAATGCTTTTGTCCATTGCATGTGTAAAAAATTCTGTTTTATATCAAATGGATGTTAAAAGTGCGTTTCTAAATGGTTTTTTGAAAGAAGTGGCATTTGTTGAACAACCCAAAGGGTTTGAAGACCCTCACTACCCCGGATATGTATTCAAGCTCAAAAAGGCACTTTATGGACTCAAACAGGCTCCTAGAGCCTGGTATGAGAGACTCACAAAGTTTCTTCTTAATCAAGGATACCGACGGGGTGGCGCTGACAATACACTGTTCGTACTGCAAAAGAACAAGGACATTGTCATTGCACAAATTTACGTAGATGATATTGTTTTTGGGTCAACGTCCAAAGTCAGAGTCAATGAGTTTGTTGAGGTCATGTCCAGGGAATTTGAGATGAGTATGGTAGGGGAACTGACGTACTTTTTAGGTCTACAGGTCAAACAAAGCAAGAACGGCATATTCATTCACCAGACCAAGTATGTCAAAAACCTTGTCAAGAAGTTTGGACTTGAGAACTCAAAACACCCTGATACTCCCATGGGAACCAGCATCAAACTGTCTAAGGATAATGCAGGAAGCCCAGTCGATCCAAAACTATACAGAAGCATGATTGGTAGCTTATTGTACTTAACTGCCAGTAGGCCTGACATATGTTTCAGTGTTGGTATGTGTGCCAGGTACCAAGCGAATGCCAAAGAATCCCACATGACTGCTGTAAAGCGAATAATCAAGTACGTCGGAGGAACCTCGGAATATGGGATCCAGTACTCTCGTGATACAAACTCAAACCTGGCAGGATACTGTGATGCCGATTGGGCAGGTGACGTGGATGACCGAAAAAGCACTTCTGGAGGCTGCTTCTTTGTTGGCACAAATCTCGTATCTTGGATGAGTAAAAGCAAAACAGCATTTCGTTGTCAACAGCTGAAGCTGAATACATTGCAGCCGGCAGCTGTAGTGCACAACTTGTTTGGATGAAACACATGATGTATGATTATGGGTTTGATTTAAATTCTGCAAATCTTTTTTGTTATAACACTAGTGCAATAAGTATGTCCAAGAATCCTGTTCAGCATTCACGAACGAAGCATATCGACATACGGTATCACTTCATTCGTGAATTAGTTGAAGAAGGAACTGTAATTTTGGAGCATGTTCCTACGCAGGAACAACTGGCTGATATATTTACAAAATATCTCGATGCTCAAAGGTTTCTAACTCTGAGAAAATCATTAGGAATTTGCATGTCTTTTTGAGTATTTATCTCTTTTTTTGCATAAAAAAAAAAAGAAAAAAAAAAACCCTCCGTGCATTTAAGGTTCTTGTATTAGGCATTTTTTTATGCATTTTCAGATATCCGTTCATTTTACCCACATTGGAAGGATAACTGCTTGAGACTTCGTTGAGACTTAATATGTCTGATATTTTCATCTTATCTGTCAGAAAGAGCTACCGTCGGAAAATGATGTAGTGAGTAACCATTCCTGTTGTGGAATCAGGGTCTCTTACACAGAAAATGACCGATCGTGTGAAAGCTGCTGATAGACGTCAAGTTTACTTGATGCACTTTTTCAATGGTGATCGGTAGTCTTTTCTATTGTCAGTTCCTTTCATGGTCGTACTATTCTTCATATCACGAAATAGTGGGGTAGTTTTCGGGCGAAAATTCCGTTAACTCTAAGTGAAAAGTGATATGAATATGCATCTTGAAGTAGTGGGGTAGCTTTCGGGCGAAAAATTCCGATAGCTCTAAGTGAAAAGAGATGCAAAGTTTACTTCATAAAGTAGTGGGGTAGCTTTCGGGCGAAAATTCCGATCGCTCCAAGTGACACATGAAGTACACACTATTATGGAATTCACAAAGTAGTGGGGTAGACTTCAGATGAAAAATTTCTGTTGTTTCTAAGTGAAAAGTGAATTCCAGTACGATCTTTGCTGTTAAAAAAAAAAAAAAAAGGTGTTACAAGGTTGAGTTACATTAGGTTCGTCCTCTCATGGTTCCACATGTAAAATATCAGCGTCTCCGGGTTTTTCAGTAGTATTTTCCTCTTGTGGTGTACATAAAGTAAACAGATTTATTTATCATTTTAGGCACATGCATGTTTTTCTCAGAGCTAAGTTATCTTATTTTCAAAATGAGATGCGTAAATAAGATTGGCTACATCTCTTCAGGATATTCAGTTGCCCATTTTCAAGGGATCTCATCTATAAGGTGCAGATATTGTGCATAATTAAGGGGATTTAACTTTGGATATTATCCACTTGGTTTTCTCTAATCTTGTTATTCATTTATACGCACTAACTTCTCATTTTCAGTATATCTTCCTTGCACTCTTTACTCTTCACCGTGTCTCCTCCTCTTTTAGGGTTTTCTTCTTCTCAGATTGTCACTGTCTATCCATGGGTTCGTCCCTTGCCTTCTCGTTCGAAAAGGGGGAGAAAGATGAGGCCGAAGCTTCTGAAGGTCAGGATGCGAAAGAACAGGATGTCGGTAGTGAAGACAACAGTGCACTTTCTGCGTGTTTGGGTTATTTTAGAATGTCTTGAACATAATATCATACACCCGTTTATGGTTTCCGTTTATTTGTGTTCTAACTTGGTTCTTACTGATTTTGTTCCCGATCATGTCTTCTTGCAATTACTTTGACTGTTCCCCAATCTTTGTAGTTACTCCCATCATTGAATGTTTTAATTTTCTAACATTTTGAATTACAGGAAGGAAGCTCGGGTTTTCGAACTTGAATGCCAAGGGGGAGATTGTAAACACAAGAATTGTGTGGCATTCAACTTGAAATAAATAATCTTGGCATAATTGATTTATATTGCAGGAATGAAGGGATAAATTGATCCTCTTGCCAAAGTTGAGAAAGCTGAAATAGGAAAGTCAAAGCGTATCATCTAGGATCAAGGAATGAAGGGACAAATTGATCTTCTTGCCAAAGTTGAGAAAGCTGAAATAGGAAAGTCAATAAATTAGATGAAATTGATTGATATGCTGTGTGGAAGACTTTTTTGACGCAGTTATATAGATGAGAATCATCCATGAAGAGGAGTGCGGCTTGACAGATTGATAACTGGGAAAAACAGCTGTCCTGACTATAGAGTTCAATCTGTGTTCAACCAGTGTCGGAACACAGGTAAGCAGATAGAGTTTATTCGGGAGAATTGACTCTTGAGTTGTTCGGGAGAACAAGTTGAGTTCGGGAGAACTCTCTGCTTGTGTAGTGGAAGGGATTCTCTACATTATGAGTACTTAATAGTCTTAGGAGTATAGTATTCAGGGGGAGTGTGTTTATGCATTGTAATATAAATTTCTGTAGTACATTGTAAAGTAAATCACATCCCAGTAATAATATGTTCCAGAGGAAGGTGTCTTCCTCATATTTTCCAACCGTTAACTATTTTCAGATTACGTCATGTTCATTCACAGTATGAACTAGATCGGTACAACTCCTGTTTAAATCATTTGATACAAGTTATTAAAATAGCACACACGCACATATTCTGATATTCCACATTTTACCAAGCTTACAAGAGCTACAAAAAGACAGACTCTTAGTAGACACAGTTTTATTCATTTGCTTCAAGGTGTGAGACAATATAGCAGTGCAAGGATGACCTAAGCGGTTGTGCCACAAATCGGCATCATCCTTGCCACTAAGTAAAGCTTGAGAACCAGAACTATTACAAGCAGAATTGTTTAGCAAAGTTTCAGTCACACCAGGAACATTACAAGAAGAAGTGTTCTGTTTACAAGAAATCATATCAACAACATTACAAGGAAAACTATTCTGTTTACAAAAAAACACTAGCATCAACAGAAGAGGATGTAGCAGCATAACATTTTGACTTTCCATTAGCAGCACAACAACTGAGCTTTCCATTCAAGTGATCAAGATCCAGCTGATAGAGACCATTTTTAAGGAAACCCGTCAGTAGGATCTTGTTGGTGATCTTGTCCTTAACAAAACAAGCAAAGGGATGGAATTCAACAAACACTTCATTATCTAAAGTAAAATTTGAAATACTTAAAAGATTCTTGGTTATATCAGGAACACACAACACATTTTTCAGAATTAATTTCTTCGAACTAACAGTAGAGGGCAAAACAGTAGTTCCAAAATGAGAGATTTGAAGCTTAGAGCCATTACCTACAGTGACCTTATCTTGGCCATGGTATGTGTTTTGAACTGCAAGATTTTGCACATCTGCTGTAATGTGGTTTGTGGCCCCGCTATCAACATACCAGTTAGGATCAGCATTCTCAACTCCAAAATCTTGAGTAGCTGAAGACTGTCCCCTAGCAGTTTTGTTCTGAACAGTAAGATGGGCTTGTGCTGAGCCAAGATTCACCCCGGGATAATTCTAATCATACCTTTTGAAGCATTTTGAGGCAATGTGATTATTTTTACCACAGATTTGGCAAATAGGCTTATTCTTGCCTCTGCCTCGACCTTGATTAAACCCCCCTCTAAGATTTGATCCATCTCCTTGACCTTCAGGAAACCCCCCCCCCCCCCCTCCCCCCTCCCCCCCCCCCCCCCCCGGAGGAGCATTGCTTGTAGCAACAACATGAGCTGAAGGCATTCCAGAAGATACTATTTGAAGAAGTCGCATCTCATGCGTGTGAAGAACATATTGCACTTCATGCAGGGTCAATTGGTCATTCTTGAGACTCAAATTAACCACTACATACTCAAATTCCGACCCTAACCTAGCTATGATATAAGAGACTAATTCATCCTCAGTAATTTTTTGACCTGATGCCAAAAGACCGTAAAAAATTCCTCTCATTTTTAACATGTACTCATCAATACTAAGACCCCCTTTCTTGGTATTTTGGAGTAGAGATCAAAGATGCATAGGCCTGTCCTAGAATTAGATTGAAACAAAGATTCAAGAACTTGCCAAATTTCAGAGGAAGTCTTACATTAACTGATGTACCCCATCATCGATTCAGTGAGCGATTGAACCAACCAGCTAAAATGAAGCTGATCTCTGCGCACCCAGACCACATATTCTGGATTGAAACCTCTCGCCGACGGAGCTGTTTCCAACGGAATCGAAGGCACGTTAGCAGACACAGTGGAAGAAGCAGTAGGAACATAAAGAAATTGAGCAGGAACAGAGCTCATTCCAAATAAGAAATCCTCAAACCCATGCGCTCGAACTGTTGAAAGAATCTGAATTTTCCAGAAAGAAAAATTCAGGCGATCTAGTTTCAGAGTCACCGTAGGAAGGACCGGCAACACAGCGGAATTAACAGCAGAATTCGTCATTGAGAAAGAAGAGAAAGAAGAACGAAGACGAACAACAAAAATTCAGTTTTCAATTTTAGAGAGAGAAAGAGAATGAATGGCTCGATACCATGTTAAAATGTAAACTAAATTAATTTCATTTAATGAGTAAGGAGGGTATTTATACACATACTTGACTAAACAAGCTAACTGCTCTTTAATCAGCTTTTAGCTGAACTAACTATGGGCTAAAACTAATTCTCAACATAATTAGTTTCTTATTTATTATTTATACTCTAATACTGTCAAATTTATTTCCTAGGTATCATATTTAAAATTCCTCCACCATAACCCATTGTTGTTTAACAAACACTATAATTCATTTTCCTATTTATTCACTAAAACACCATAAAATTAACTGTAAATTCTATAACTACATGAAAAAAAATTGATTATTTTGTCCTGATTTCAAACTTATGTATCCATATTATTATACAATGAATAGTTGTTGGAGCTAATACAATTAAAAAACTACAAACTATAACTATTTTTCCTAAAACTAAACTAATAAACAAGAAATTAAAAATAGTCCATCAACGTAAAATAATATGTATCAGTAGAAGCTATAAATTAATGACATAAACAATTAAAGTTTAGAAATTTGTGGTTGAGAATTCATATTGCCATAAATTAAGTTCTGCATGCTTTTTATTAATAGTGTTGCATGGAATCTTGTAGCTTTGACTGCTTTTGGGCGAAACTAATAAAAGAAATTCAAAAAAAATTATTTTAACCATTATCTTTCATGGCAGAGGCGACTTCTGCAGAATTGTCTGTGCTGCAAGGAAATCGCCTGCTGCATGGGCGACTCTGCATACTATATAAACACCACAAAAATCTACTACGCTTTATTAACAGTCTCATGAACAATACAATATTCTATTAAATTTGCTTAATTTAAGAGTACAATATTTAATTTTGGTTAATTAAACGAGAATAAAACCTTGGAAGATCATAAATACGTACATATAATGTTTCTTTCATTCATTGATTTGACCACACAACGGAAAGAAACAATCCTGTATGCATTTATTTGAGATGTTTGCACTTTTGGTCCCATAGGACATCTGATTTTTTCATTTTGGTCCCAAAAGTTGCAAAATGACCCCATTTGACTTGCCAGTTGCAAGAATAGTCCCTTTTTGCAAATATAGTCCCAAAAAAATGCAAAAATAGTCCCAAACCGTTTCCACCTAACATTTAAGGCACGTGTGTGACACGTGCTCGTTTGCTGACGTCATAATCATTTTAAAAATATTAAAAATGACGTCATAATTTTCAAATTTTTGCAGTTTTGGTCCCATTGGACACGCTTTATCGCATGTTGGTCCCAACTCTCTAACTTTTGACCCCATTAAACTTAGAAAATATTTAAAAATTATAAAAAAATCTTAAAAATCTGAAATTAATGTAAAAATAAAAATAAATTTATTCTAAAAATGTATTTAAAATATCACAACAGTAACCGAAAATATTAAATTTAGAAAAATTGGTTCTCGAAAAATTGAATTGTTATAAAATTTTAAAAAAAATGAAAATTTTAAGTTTATTTTTATAAAATTTTCAAAAATGAAAATTCAACTTGTTTTATAAAATTAGATTTTCTTAAAACTTTATTTTCTAAATTCTAAATAATTTTATATGTTTCATAAATTATTTTAAAATCTTTTAAGAAAATTAATTTCTTCCTAAAATTATTTCCAACATTTCATAAATACTTTTACATATCTTAAATGAATTTTTTTTAGATTTCAAACTATTTTCTTTTAATTATTTATCAATCTATTATTCGAATAGGGAGAAAAATCTCAGGTTGACGATAGGTTAATTATTTACAAATGCTATTAATTATTTGTGACATACGCACGTTAATAAGCAACTACTCCTGGGGTACAACTTTAACCCGTTTTATTTAAATTATTATTATGTAAATTATCCAAATAGGGTTGACAAATCTGTAAATTATTTTGAAATCTAAAAAAAAAAATTAAAATATGTTAAAATATCTATGTAATGTCGGAAGTATTTTTTAAAAAACAATAAGTGAATTATCTTAAAATAATTTAGAATAATTTATGAAATATATATATAAATTATTTAGAACTTAGAAAATATTTTTTTAAGAACATCTAATTTTGATTGATCCAGCAGGTTATTTTCAACCAATCACATATTCCAAAATTCGAAGCCATCATAATACTAATAATAAAATGACAACAAGATTAACACGTGAAAGAGAAAAAAAAAAATGCAGACAATTGATTTTAATTCATATAAAATCATAAAGCAGATCATTGATTTTAATTCATAATTTTCTAGTTTTTACATAATTTTCTAGTTTTTCATAATTTTCAGATTTTAATTCAGAATTTAAAAATATTTTTCTAGTTTTTACATAATTTTCAGATTTTAATTCAGAATATAAAAATATTTTTCTTGTTTTTACATAATTTTCATAATTTCCAGATTTTAAAAATATTTTTCTAGTTTTTACATAATTTTTAGATTTTAATTCAAAATTTAAAAAATATGTTTCTAGTTTTTAAATAATTTTTAGATTTTAATTTTTTTTTTAGTTTTTACATAATTTTCAGATTTTAATTCAGAATTTAAAAAAAAATTTCTAGTTTTTACATAAATTTCAGATTTGGTACCAAAAGTGCCAATTTTTTGGGACTAATTCTGCAACTGTAACAGGGGACTAACATGCATATAACGTTTGGGACTAAATTTGTAAAAAAACTTAACGGTTTCCGTAACAGAAGGACTATTCTTGCAACTGTCCAGTCCAATGGGGTCAATTTTGCAACTCTTGGGACCAAAATGAAAAATTGAGATGTCCTGTGGGACCAAAAGTGCAAAAATCTCGCGTTTATTTTATCCCTACAAATCTCGATAATTTTACATCTTATTCAAGCCACCAACAAGAACAACATTGGTCCTAGTACCATTAAACAGAACGTAAAAGAATGGTTGAAACAACAGCTAAAACATTGATAAGATTTTCTAAAATGTTGTTATCAAGGGCAATAGGGATTCCTTCAGAAGATGCATTAGCAATTGCCTGCTGGCACCATTCAGTATCCCTCCTAACCCAGCTTGATGCGAAAACTACGTTGCCGTAATCGCGTGATTTCAGAAAGCTTTCTGCTGAATTGAGCATGAGTAGTGCACTACTGTAGTCATCGGAGCAAGTGTCATAAACTAGTTTTAGTTTTGGATCAGTTTTGCTGGACAAAAGAGACTGAATCTTGTCACTTGTTGTTTTCACACTTGATACTGTTGCATTAATCACTATCTCGCCAAGTTCTTGCAGACTTGCATTTGAATGAGGTTTTAGAAGATTGAGGCAAAAATATGGTTTCTGTGTCTTACTGCAGATCTTGTCTAAGGGGTAGCCTAAGATTGGAACTCCAAAGAACAGCACTATGTAGAAAAGGAGAGGAACTGAGAATGAGGCCATTTTGTTTTGTTAAAGACTATTGCTCTGTTGTGAGGCAAATGTTGAGATGATGCTTGAGATTATGTTTTATAATTTCATGGGATTATATAGGGCGTTTTTAGCCAAAATGTATAACGTATTATCTGTATTAATGAGGGATTCAGTTATGTATTTGATGGAATTAAACTCTCTCAACTTGTTCAACAAAAAGAAACTTAAACTTGTTGATGCTATATCTCTTGTTTTCTTTTGTGTGTGTATATATTATATATATTCATCTCGTAAAAATTTCCGACTAAATTCGATTAGTTCCAATTTAGTGTTAAACTTTTATTAGTTGTCTAAGGTTTTTATTCTTTCCTATCTAATTACTTCTATGCCCCGCTAACCCTGCCTAGGTCCCGATTAGTGGCTATGCTCTAGTCTATCATCTCAATACGCATAATAATTTTTACAACATTAAATAATCAAATCTAAATTCCATTTTAATTTGCAAGACTGGGACTGATCATCATTGTATGATTCTTAAATTCATACATATAATAAAACCACTATAAATTAATAAACTCTCTAAAATAATAATTTACTTCGGTCCCTACTTAGGTCAGTTAATTTTTTTTATCAATTTGGATAAAATAATAAGATAGTCATTTTTCAAACAACCCCTATATAAATTAGTGGTCCCATCAATATCATAAATGAATAATTTATTCAAACTACAAGAATAACTAAGACAATTTAGCAAAGTAAGAATCTACTATTGATTGCTTCTTGTTAAACTTCAAATCTAATTGGATCTCATCTCTAACTTTCTTTATTCCCATCCAATAATTTTGGTGTTGTGTTATCAAATTGCACCAAAAAATTGTGAAGCATTATGTACGTAGATTATGATGCATGATGAAGATATATTTATTATGAAATGTATGATGAATATATTTGTTATACTAGTAGTTCAAAGAATATAATGCAAATATTAATTAGATGCAGTCACCTTTATAAAAATAATCTTTTATTCATCGTACTGAAAAAACACTCTTTAAATTTAAATTATTAATTTATAGATAAATAAATATCTCTCTAAAGTAATATTTTTTCCCGGTCCCAACAATATTAATTTATTCCAAAATTTTGATTAGTTTCAGGAAGATAACTTTTGAGACATGTAAGTTCTGTCTCATTCTATTCTCAACTTCATTTTGAGTTTTCACATAATACAATTGGAAAGGAGAGAAGTACACCATTCCTTGTACACGAAAAGTAAAAATGACTTTTCTTGCAGATGTTAGCTCCTTATCCAATTAGACACCAAATGAAGCAAAAGAAAATAAAGAATTATATGAACGGAGTTTAATCAAAACTTAACAGCCTCTTCCATGTTAGAGGTTAATAAATCATATAATTCTTCTGGTACTTCAACATGAGCATGTTTCACTTTTCCATTATCACAACAAAAATTCGGCAGTTCGTACTTAAATCTTCTAGCACCCCCAATGAATGCAACCAAATACTTTATTCAGTTCTTATAGCTTGTAGATTATCAATTCATGGAATATTAAATAAAAAATGACAAAATTACAATAGGATTTTCCAGCTAACTAAGCTATTTTAATTTATAAAATTTAAAGTACTCACCATTTGATTCAGATGGATTCAATAATGCTCATGTATTACTTGTAGCCTTCCTCTTTCTTTTGTTCTTCAAAACATTATTTTTGTGTTATTTTTTATCTACGGAATTCAAATTTGTATATTTCCTCTTTCGGACATCAAGCTTCCTTCGTCTTTTTTTATTATTCATTAGTGGGCAATTTGATTATGTAATAGTTTTAGTATTTAAATTTGACATTATAAAATTTTCTTAAATTAAAATTACCTAAAGTCCGTTGCACAATTGTCGATTTATATACAATCTGGAATGAAATAAATCAAAATTAGTAACAAAAAGAAAATAATATAAAACATATATCTAAGAGGATAATATAGTTTCTGTACTACTTTGTAAACTATTTTTTTATTTATATCGAAGAATAATTAAAGTTTTTTATTACTTCCATCTCAAATTTGTGTCTTGTATCCATTACTGTAACAAGAAGGTCCTATTGTAATTTAACCCACCAATTCTTGTATAAACTTATATATTTTGGATTACGTAAAATTAATGATTAGTCCAAAGGTCTTAAGTAGAGCTGTTAAAAATATAATCAAATCGATCAAATCAAATCGAACCAATCCAATTCAATTCGAGAATCATAATTTATATTAGTTTATAAATAATTATGGATTACAATATTTTACAAACAGAATAATTAATTTGGTTATAGATTACGAAAGTAAAAATCCATTAAAACCAAACCAAACCGATATAATGTGAATATGTATATATATTATATGATTTTATTTACAAACTATAATTATAATATATACGAATGATATTACTATTTTTATTTAAAAAAAAAAAGATATAGACTTTGATTAGATTAGAATTTTTTTCTTTATTTAATTCCAAAGATTAAGTTAACATTCATTATTTAATATTGAACCCTATCGTTGAGACACAAAAATCATAGTCGAAGATAGACAACAACGTGCAACGATCATCGGTGCATATAATCTTTTGTCGAAGTCAGTTAATAACGGTAATCGGTTGAAAGCATCTCGGGGCTCCATGCCTACAGAAGAGTCTAATTTGTTGTTATGCAATTTATTTTTTATTCTATGATTTAGTTAAAATTATGAATTATTTGCTTATGTATTGAATAGTTTTTAATTTTTATTTTGGCACGATAAATTGATTAAAGGATATTTGCGTTATTTTTATACTATCAATTATTGATTTTTTTATTAGTCAAATTGATGACCAAATCAACCCAATTCAAATCGAATCCGATAGCTTTGGTTTGGATATTTTTTGTTTTAGTTGGTTCGGATATTTTTTGTTTTAGTTGGTTTGGCTAAAATTTGAGATATTTAGAAATAGACTTTATTGATTTGGCTATTGGATTTTAGTCAAAATTGACCAAATCGAACCATGAACACCCCCAACATTAAGGGTCCGCTTGATTGGGGGATTTAGGGGTAGGGAATGAGAATGAATGATGACTTATTTTCATTTATGGTGCTTGGTACATAATGAATAAGTTAATCAATACCTCATTTTATTAACAATTCCTCCCATATTATTCTATAATTTGATTGACCTCTCATTCATATTTATTACCATTGTCATTGATAATCCTAAGTAGTGATATTTTAAAGAAATTGTACTATTTTAATAACCAAAAGTCACTATAATTTGAAATAAGACAAAAAAGAAAAATTAGACCATCTTTAGCAAAATGGGGAGAGTAACCTCGTGAGTACCAAATGATACGGACAACATCACTAACCGAAAACTAAGCCCTTCTCTAATTAGGAGGGTTATTAAGTAACAGAAATATTAAATAGTGTCCCAACAAAAAAGGGAAAAAAATAGTCATCTATGTTCTGCCTAGTTGCAGTTTTGGCATTCTTCATGTGTTGTTTTGCAATTTTAGTCCTTTAATAATAAAAGTTATCGTATTTCCGAATTTTTGTCATCGGAACCGTCCAAATTCAAACATTTGCACATCTCCGGCAAGTTCAACGGATTCCGACAGAAGTCTTGAAATCGCAAACACTTTTGCTGTTAGAGGACTAAAATTATAAACCGACAAATGAAAAGTTCTAAAAATGCAACTACACAAAGCATAACGAACTAAAAAACTAATTTTACCAAACATAACAGACTAAAAAACTATTTTTTCCAAACAAAACAATTGTATAACATTCTTAATTGAGCAACCCTCACGGAATCTGGAAAGGTGTCCATAGATGACTTGCCCCCCTGTTTACGTAGTTCGATTTCCAGTTAACATCACCTTCGGAATGTGATGATAATTGGTTAAATATATATGCTTACGACCTATAAATATCCTAAACTTCTTCAGAATTTATTCACTCATCATACAAAAGCATATAAACAATTCTAGAAAGTTCGAAAGCAGAGTTAGAGAAACAATGGCTTTCCAAGCTGATGGGAAAATTATGTTTGCATTTGCGTTTCTTTTCATGGGGATGTGTACTTTCTTAGCAAATTCTCGAGAAATTCCCGAGGCCACTATGGCAGAGAAGCACAAGCAGTGGATGGTTCAATTTGGACGGGAATACAAAGACGAGGCAGAGAAGGCAATTCGATTGAAAATATTTAAAGAGAATGTGGAGTTTATTGAGTCTTCTAATAGCGCTAGCGCCAGACCCTACAAGCTTAAGATTAACCAGTTTGCTGATATGACCAATGAAGAATTCACCGCTTCACGTAATGGATACAAAATGTCCAAACCAGCTAAAACAACGCCTTTTAGGTATGCAAATGTGTCAGCAGTTCCTTCAAGCATTGACTGGAGAACCAAAGGTGCTGTTACTGGAGTCAAGGATCAAGGTCAATGTGGTGAGTAATCTAATATTTTTCTTTTAATTTGTGCTTATTTTTAGTTTTTCTGTACAAATTATAATTATTTCATATTGTTTGGTGAAAAATATAGGATGTTGCTGGGCATTTTCAGCAGTTGCAGCTACAGAAGGTATCAACCAGCTCACTACAGGAAAGCTGATTTCATTGTCCGAACAAGAACTGGTTGACTGCGACACAAGTGAAGATGAAGGATGTAACGGTGGTCTCATGGACAATGCGTTTGAGTTCATCATCAGCAACCATGGCTTAACCACCGAATCAAACTACCCGTACAAGGGAATTGATGACACCTGCAACACCAAGAAGGAGTCCACCGATGCTGCCAAGATTACAGGGTATGAGGATGTTCCGGCCAATAGTGAATCTGCATTGCAAAAAGCTGTGGCTAACCAACCAATATCTGTAGCCATTGATGCTAGTGGATCGGATTTCCAGTTCTACTCTAGTGGAGTTTTTACGGGAGAGTGTGGAACCGAGTTAGACCATGGCGTAACTGCAGTTGGGTATGGGGCAACAAGTGATGGAACAAAGTATTGGTTGGTAAAGAATTCGTGGGGAAGCAGTTGGGGTGAGGGTGGATACATTAGAATGCAAAGGGGTATCGATGCTGTCGAAGGACTCTGTGGCATTGCCATGGAAGCTTCTTACCCAACTGCAGACAATGGGCTAAACTGAGTCGGTATAATGTTGTATAAAGCAAATTTGTATGTTTATGCGTTTGATGTATCATGTTCATGTATATGTAAAATGTATGTAATTTAACTTATATTCTGTTAGACAGAAATCTGCTTGTAAAGAAGCAGCTATAATCCAAGAACTGTTCATGTCACCTGTTGTGGCCGTGTTGTGTCAGGATACTAACTGCAATAACAGGAAGGAAAAAAACGAAAAACATGAATGAAAGATGCACGTCTTTGTTTACCCAGTTCGTGAAAGAATTGACCACGTGTGGTTCCGCTAATAAGCTATGCTTTTTCATTACTTCGAGCGAACAATTTATAAATAAGTCAGTGACTATTCACAAATACATTTAAATCACCATTCGCAGTGTACGTAGAGTAGGGATGCAAGTCAAACCAAATCATACCGATTCGATTCGTGATTCGAATTCGTTTAACGTGATTCGATTCGATAAAATTCGAATTCGAATCCGAATTCGAATCAATTTTGATATTCGTTTAAAATTCGAATCGAATTCGAATATATATGTATTCGATTCGTTAAATTCGATGATTCGATTCGATATGTATATGATATTAAATATATATTTACTATTAAATATATACCCAAATTATGTATTTAACTATATTTTGGTACATTGAGTAATTGATTGCTAGCTTATTATGTAATATTTCTCTTAGTGTTGATTGAAGTTTATTAAGTATTAGATGACTTTTTTTATGTTTTTATTATGCTCTTTATGATTTCTATGTATTGGAGGACAAAAAACTGATTTTTTTAATTTCGAATCTCGAATTCGAATCAAATCGAATCTAGACAAATTTAATTTCGAATCGAATTCGAATCGAATTCGAATCGATTTTTTTCTAAATGACAACTATTTTTTGTTGAAAATTTTGAATTCACGAATCACGAATCGAATCGAATATATTCGAAATTTTGTTTCGAATCGAATTCGAATCGGACTTGAAATTCGATTGGCGAATCGAATCGAATTCGAATCGAAGCCAAAATTTACGAATTCGAATCGAATCTCTTAATATTCGCTTCGATTCAGTTCGTTTGCATCCCTAACGTAGAGTACTTCAGGGTTCCATGATTAGCATGTTGAATAAGTGCAACTGACTTAGCTGAAAGGCCATTAAGTGAAATAACTAAGATGCTAAGTTACGTATCCAGTATGCTTGTTGTTGCCCAAGCAAACTTTCAAAATTGATTTTACAAACAATTATTACGAAAATTTAAGTAGATATGAAGATTTTATATGTGTTTCCATTTTAGTGTTATTATTCATCACAAGAAATTAATGAATAGACTTGTATGTGTTTAATGTGTTTTCATTTTAGTGCTATTATTCATAACAATTATATTGTTTTTTTTGTTTCTTATCCACTTCTGACCTATACTCTCTCCGTCTCATAAATTAAGTCATGTTTAAAAAAAATATTGTCCTAAAAAAGTTTCATGTTTTAAATATTAATGTCTTACTTTTCTAGTTCAAGTAAAAAAAATATTTTTTTCGTTTCACAAATTAGTTAGACTTGATTGAATAAGTCAAATAAAAAAATAATATAAGTTTGTATGAGTATATATGATGGTTTTTAGTTTTTAGAGAGTTCTATCTTCATCCAATTGACCAAAAACTGGAAAGCTGTACATTTTCAAACAAGACTCTTATTATGAAACGGAGAGAGTAATTTATTAAATTTGTCATTTTTAAAAAGAATCCAACACTCGTATAGTCGTATTATATATTCTAAAATAAGATATTAAATTTGTCTTTGTTGTTGATTGAATCAATTATATTGGTCTCGACTGCAAATTATAAAAATTAAATATCTATATATAAAAATTTGTTTGGGTCGATGTTGATAATTTTTTTATAAATAAATATATTACAAAGCATGCATTGGATATGAAGGAAATTCTAGGAAAATAAAATATATTATATCCATTCTTTTAAAATACAATGTCTTTTTATTTACGAGAGTAACACTTATGTAAGATCGTCTTTTATATGACGAGAGTTATCTTTATTATAAAATAACAGTTACCTTTCTAAAATTATTGTTTTTTTATAATGGATAACACTAAAATTTAACTTTTTACATCAAAAGTAGTTTTTTCCTATAATCAAAGCAACTCTCATCTTACCCAGTAACACGGAGTTAAGTGTTCTTCTTTTTTTAGTGAATTCTTCTAACCTACATGGTACCTATGGCTGTTTGGTGTACACATCTTCTTATTCATTGAGTGTAGGGTAATTGGAAACTAGTCTCTCATGATTCAACATCAAGCATGTCTTGTCAATTCCTGATTATTTAGTAGTATTAGTTTGACTCTAAGACAAACTGAAAATTAATTTAAGGTATTTCGAATTAAGAAGGTAATATGAATTATTAGTAGCAACAAACAAAAATATAGCATTCCTAATAGAAGCAGCAGCGTCCACGGCAACTGGAAAGCCGGGCCGTTTACGCACTTTGGATTCCAGTCGCATCTCAGTGTGAATGTGGTTTTCAGGTGAATATACTAGCTTATTACTTCCTCTATATAAACTCATAATTTAGATTCACTTTATTCACTCAAATCATACAAAACCAAATAAACTTACTTAAAGAAATCAATAGCCAGAACCAATGGCGGGTGGGAGATTTATTCTTGCATTTGTCTTGGTTATAGGGATGTGTACATTCTTAACGAATTGTCGAGAAATTCCAGAGACGAGCATGGCACTGAAGCATGAGGAATGGATGGTACAGTTTGGACGGGTGTACAATGACGAGGTGGAGAAGGCGATTAGATTGAAGATATTTAAGGATAATGTGGAGTTTATTGAATCCTTCAACAGTGCTGGGACTAGGCCTTACAAGCTTGGGATTAACCAGTTTGCTGATCTAACCAACGAGGAATTCCGCGCCTCTCGCAATGGATACAAAATGTCCAAATCAGCTAAAACAACAGCTTTCAGGTATGCAAATGTGTCGGCAGTTCCCGCTACCATGGACTGGAGAAAGAAAGGCGCCGTTACTGGAGTCAAGGATCAGGGTCAATGTGGTGAGTAATCTGACAACTTTATGTCTGATCATAAATTAGAGGGAAGAGTTGTTCATTAAACATATCTTGATCTTCTTTAACAAAGAAAATGAGTTGATTCGGTTGAGTTATCTCACGTAGACAAAATTTAAAAAAGACTTGTTTATAAGCCTAATAAGCTACTTTTTCTATGATCATTTAATGAACTTAGGATGAAACTTCACTAGACAACTAAAGTCTCTTTCCTTCAGATATTAAACACGTTTCATGTGTGGGGTCGTGCAGAGACTCCTGAATTTCACAGTTTACACCTGTTTTATTTTCATTGGGACTCATGCCAATAAATTTCAAATATTGTTTTTTGTTTGGTGAAAAAAATACAGGATGTTGCTGGGCCTTCTCAGCAGTTGCAGCCATGGAAGGAATCAACCAGCTTAAAACAGGCAAACTGATCTCTCTTTCAGAACAAGAACTTGTGGATTGCGACGTAAAAGGCATAGATCAGGGCTGCAACGGGGGCCTAATGGACGATGCCTTCACCTTCATAAAACACAACAACGGCCTTACCACCGAATCCAACTACCCCTACTCTGGCACTGATGGCACCTGCAACACCCGGAAAGAAGCTTCGAGTGCAGCAAAGATCACCGGCTTCGAAGATGTTCCAGCCAACGACGAGTCCTCATTATTGAAAGCAGTAGCAATGCAACCAGTGTCCGTGGCCATTGACGCCAGTGGCCTCGCGTTCCAGTTCTACAGTGGCGGTGTATTCACTGGAGAGTGTGGGACCCAACTCGACCACGGTGTTACTGCTGTCGGGTACGGGAAAGCTGAAGATGGTAAGAAGTATTGGTTGGTGAAGAATTCATGGGGCAGTAGTTGGGGTGAAGAAGGATATATCAGAATGGAGAGAGATGTTGAGGCTAAGGAAGGTCTATGTGGCATTGCTATGGAATCTTCTTACCCCACTGCTTAAATTGTTGAAGACCTTCTAGAAGACCTCAAGAACTTGTGTGATGTTGATACTTGGTGTTACTTGTTCATAAGGTTGTGTGTTGCTTTGTTGTATAGAATATTTGATGTTTTCCTTTGATCTTGATGTGTCTGCATGCACTTGTAAAAAATGAAAATATGTAAATTGTTCAGTTTCAATTCAAGTTTATAAAAGTCAATCTGGTATACTCAGCCCCACAAAGAAATACATATTTTTTGTATTAGTAGTTGTTATTACATAGATAGATAATCCTATCAGGAGGCATGAAAAATTGTTAAAATTGCAAAAATCATCCATCATATAGACACCTACACCATGAGAAATTTTACAACCAACTCCTACAACAAGTGTTTAATTACATAAAACATGTAAAAATGACATCACTATTTATGTCGCCCATGAAGATTCTTGTAACTTAAGAAGCTATTCATTTATGTCTCATTTAATCCAAGGTAGTCCAATTTAACTTAAATAGTGAAGGTTTAATCCTTAATTACCATTTATGTCCTTTTAATTCAAAGTAGCGTATAAAAGGAACTTCCTGACTTTATTATTCCTACCACAAAAGTTATTCTAACATCAAGGGAAAACGAGTACTCTAACGAGTCCAGATTATTTTCAGGACTTGGTACCACAAGAACTTACTTGATCTGAGGTGGTGGATTCTAATAACTCATTCATTATTAAATGCTTATATGTTTTGTGGTGATAATTTATTATTCGACTATGTACAACATGTACGAAAGTATTCTATTTTCTAGTTTAGTACGGGCCACCTATGGTTTGGGATACCCTGAATCAAGGTCATCAGGAGTGCCTACAAATGTTAACATACAAACAAGTAGCCATGAACAACCTCAATACTAACTGTTAATTTGATCATCTACAAGTATATGTGTACATTTACTTTTGATAAGTGACTAGTATGCTTAAACCCACATCACTTAGGGGATACTTGGATTGATATGGTGCCATCCGGATTGGATATGGCCCGTCCGCAACGTATTTCACTTTACACCGGATGCACCATCCCTCCACATCCACACCCTATTACCTACATCTCCTTTTACAATTTTCAACACACCTTTTACAATTTCCAATACACCTTTTACAATTTACAATGCACATCCTACCCTACTATACCCTTAAACTAAAATACCTTTTTAGATATTCCATCCGTGGATGTTTCCCATCGAACGTGGCACATGCCTCTACATCCCAAACCAAGTATCCCCTTACATTTTCAGATGAACGAGTTGCCGTATTATCAATCGGATAGAAGTTAGTAGCTGAAGGTTCTAAAATCAATTTATTATTTCAAGTATATTAGCGAGGCAACAACTGAAATTTCAAAATATGTTTGGAATGTTATATGTTCAAATAATGTTTTATACTTAAAAATCTGAAATGTTAGATCCTTGGTTTGGTAAATTTTTCATCGGGTGAAATACATTTAATACTTATGTTATCCTATCACATATTTATACATAACAAACATTGTGTCTTTTAGATTATTATTTTTGTAAGAAAATGGTTCGAGTTGGGAACTACATGTGTTATCTTTTAGATTTTAAATTTGGATTCCTTATCTATTTCAATAGATTTAGGTCTTTCGAGATTACTTTTAATTTTATTTTTAAATTAATAAATAATTTAATTTTATTTTCTTGATTTCTTATTTTATTGAAATATATCTCTCCTTTGATTTGTTAATTTTAGAATTAGTGTTATTTCTATATTTAGGAAAGTGAAATTGGGTCTAAATAGTCATTTTTGTAACTTTTATTACAATTTTGTCATCTTAACTATAGTATAATTTTGGCAATTTTAATTAAATACAGTACTCTTCACGCACGTATTAAAATAATAAGTGTGTTTTTTTATTTATTTATCAGTTTATGTTTTTTTTTTATTGGGATTGGACTGATCTCGCCTGTGCCATGGGCGAGATCAAGTACAAACACGTAAACTTGCCCCTGCTAGGGGCGAGTTCAAATTCTTTTTTTTTTTTATAGCGTATTTTAGATTTTATATATATATTATCTAATATTTAATTTTCTTTTAGGATTATATATATATATATATATTTTATCTATTATTTAATTTTTTTTAGGATTTTATATATATACTAGTAAATGCACTATTTTTTTAAACAGTAAATCAATATTAACATGAACAATGCTTTTATTGAAAATGCATTTTTATTTGATAATATATAACAAAAAAAGAAATGGTTAAAATTTTTTACTAAGAAAACTTTTGCGTTCTTTTGCAGTGTTATTCATTCATTGCCACTTACTCCGAAAAATCAATAATTTCCACTAATAAAAACACATTTTAATTTTTTCACGAAATTTTTGCTCGTATCTTATTCCAGATTTTTTTTTTATCATGTCTCTGTCAAAACATTCATGTTAAATTATGATAAATTTTGAATAGATTACGCTGATTGATAATAATAAATAAAGCAAACATACATAATCCAGAATCCGATATCAGTTAATAGAATTGAGAAACAAATAATCTAAAGCATTATTCTTATATAAAATATTTTATTAGTTTACGTACAAAACATCTTCTATTAGAAACAAAAATAAATTTTTTTAAGGATTATTCTTATATAAAATATTTTATTAGTTTACCTACAAAATATTCTCTATTGGAAATAAATTTTAAGAAAGACATAGAAAATACAATTTTATTTTAGGATGAACTGAATCTTCATAGTCATATCATGAGCTCATTCATATAAATAGAGTTGGATTTGGATTTAGAATTTTAAAAGACATAGATGACCTCAAATCTTTCAATTTTTTTATCGATAATCTCCTATATCCATAAGATGAACTCATTAATATAAATAAAGTTGGAATTTGATTTAGAAAATTAATGAACTAAACTAATAAAATACTTTATATAATAAGAATGATCATTAAGAAAATATATTCTTTTCTCAATTTTATTAAATTGTATTGCAATTTTGAGCATTTCTTTTTTTGTTATATATTATCAAATAAAAATGCGTTTTCAATAAAAGTATTGTTCATGTTAATATTGATTTACTGTTTAAAAAAATAGTTCGTGCATCGCACGGGAGCATTTACTAGTATATATATAAAATCCTAAAAAAAAATTAAATAATAGATAATATATATATATATAAAATCCTAAAAGAAAATTAAATTATAGATAATATATATATATATATAATGTAAAATACGCCATAAAAAAGAAAAGAATTTGAACTCGCCCCTGCCAGGGGACTGTTTACGTATGTTTGTTGTACTTGATCTCGCCCATGGCATAGGCTGAGATCAGTCCCATTCCAAAAAAAAAATAAAAAAATTTGATCTCGCCCCTCCCACAGGCGAGATCTAACGAAAAAAAAAAATTTAAGAACTCGCCCCTCGCCGGGGCGAGATTGAATAGTGATTGTCAGATTTAAGTGAACTCGCCTGTGCCACAGGCGAGATAAATAAAAAAAAAAACACACTTATTATTTTAATACGTGCGTGAACAGTACTGTATTTTATTAAAATTGCCTATAATTTTAGTCTTTCTAGTATAATTTTAACCTTTTTTTATCTTTTCTAGAACTAACAATGTAATTTTACCAATTTATCCTCCTAATAATTATCTTATTACGTCTCTTATTAATCATTAATATATAATTCGTTCTAACTTTTCTACTTCCCTTTTCGGTTTGTCCCAACTTAACTTTGCAGTCCATAAATGACAAATTTATCTCAAAATTTTCACCTTTAAAAAAGGAAAAGATTCCACAAAATCTGTTTTTTCTTAACCTCCGTGCCCGATCAAAGTAGGAAAGTTAGACCGGGACGGAAGAAATATATTTTATTATTACCACTCTACTTTACATTATATACCCCCACCCTAACCAATGGTCTCAACCTCCAGCCCGCCACCCGCCCCCCACTCCCAGCCACATCCCCCTCCCCCACCCCTACCCACCCACCCCCAAGTCAAAAAAAAGAAAATTAATATCTCAGTCCTAGCTCCAGCCCCACCTCCACCCTCCCCGGCGCCCCACCCCCACACACACACCCCAAGCCCCCACCCTCCACCCCACCACAACCCACCCCCAAGCTTAAAAAAAAAAAAAAAAAAAAAAAAAAAAAAAATTAATGTGTCATCCCCTGCCCCAACCCAGCCCCACCCCACCATCCTCATCCCCACCCTCAAGCCAAAAAAAAATATATTTTTTACTACTTTCATCCCCACAAATTCGTGTCAAATAACGATTCATGGCAAGTGTGACATAGCACAAATTCGAGCAACATACGATTCGTGACAAGTGTGTATCGTATCAAATGAAGATTTGTGGTAATTGTTTGTCGTGACAAATGCGTATCTTGTCAAATGTATGTGGCAGGTACGTGTCGTGGTAATATTGGTCATGAGTCATGACAGAAAGAAGGACTACTACAAAGTCGTGATAATTGTGTATCTTGGGAAATGTATTAGAATTCGTGGTAAGTGGGTGTCGTGGCACATGTGGCAATAGTGACACTTCCGTAAGAAAGGGTAAAATTATATAAATCCGTGGCAAGTTTTATATACCATGTGCCACTGATTTGCCCCATGTGCCACGATACCCACTTACCACAAATTCTAATACATTTGTGAATTATATCATAATTTTAGCCTTTCTTGTAACTATACCATAATTTTAGCCTTGCACTTGCCACAAATATAAAACTTGCCACGATGCTCACTTGTCACCATGCTCACTTGTCACGACACACACTTGTCACGAATTTGTATAATTTTACCCTCCACACTGTCGTGACAAATGCATCTCGTGATAACTAATCTTTTTAGACTGTCGTGGCAAGTGTCCTGAGACACATTTACCATGATTCGTGGCAATGATGTATGTCGTAGCAAATTTTATATCTGTGGCAACTTACCGTGGCAAGTGGGGTGGGATGGGTGAGGTGTGGTATGAGGGGAGCGAGGTGGAGGCTAGGATTGGGACAGGGGATGTGACACAAAAAAAAAATATTTTTGACTTGGGGATGAGTGGAGGTGGAGGTGGAGGTGGAGGTGGAGGTGGGGTGGGGGGGCTTGAGGGCGGGGGCCTGGGGCTGGGGATGAAAAACAAAAAAACAATTTTTTTTTTTTTTTTTTGGCTTGGGTATGGATGGGTGGGGGTTGGTGGGGCGGAGTGGTGGGGAGTTTGAGGTGGGGTTGAGGCCATTGGTTAGAGTGGGGGTATATGGGGTAGGGTAGGTTGAAGTTGTAATTTAGGGGTAAGAAGATTGGATATGTGAGATGAATTTGATAAGGGATATGGTATGTATAAGAGGTTTACTTTGTTGGTTATCCAAATAGATAAGGATAGACTAAAATTATACTCTTTTTACGAAAAACGCTAAAACTTAGAACGCTAAAATTTAGAATAATTATAAAAAAAGGCTAATATTATAATAAAAGTTACTCAAAAAACTGTTTCATATTATCTCCATTCAGGAAAACATATTTACCACATGCTTAAAGCTTTAGAGGCTTATTTAGTCAATTTGAACAACCTATTCGAACAAAAGAAAAAGAAAAATCTGATTTGAACCTTGAAATTTTTTTAGTGGCTTAAACCCTGATCACATCCCTTTATTTTTCTTTTTGCAGAAAGACTGAAATACAAGATGAAAATATGTTAAATCATTGCAATAAAGTTATCAAGGAAATGGCTTAGTGGATGATCAAGGATTAACATAATTAGCGGCATGCAATATGCGTAATCATGAAGGGGTTAGAACATTTTCTTTTGAATGCTACCGTTATTCCTCTAACTCTATAATAAATTACAGGCAACCAATCTCAACAATTCAAAGTATAAGAAAATGGCTACCAATGGAAAACAGTATTTGGTAACTCTACTGTGCATAATCACAACATGTTATCAAGCGACAATGGTGGCACCCGATGATGAAAGTTTGAGTGCAGAATATGAGAAATGGATGGCTAAATATGGCCGCTACTACAAGACTGGGGAAGAGAGAGGGAAACGGTTTCAGATATTCAAAGATAACTTTGAATTCGTCCAAGGTTTCAACGAAGGATACCACACGTACAAGCTGGGAATCAATGAGTTTGCAGATCTAACAAAAAACGAGTTCCTCGCCAAGCATGCAGGAAGCTTCAAGCCGTCTCCTCAGAGATCGCCAGCATCATCTTTTAAATACGAAAATATGAAAGCAGTACCATCCAGTCTTGACTGGAGAGAGCACAAGGCTGTCACCCCTATTGGGACCCAAGGAGAATGTGGTTAGTCATCCCTCTCCCTCTCCCTCACACACACACACGCACAGCACACGTGCATATGCATGCATGTAAACTCAAAAACATGATAAAACAGTAAACTTCTTAGTGAGCCCACCTGCTGATATCCAAGCAAAATCACCAAAAAGGATTAGAGTGATTTTCATGTGGATGATGATATTGCTTGCCACATCAACAGTATTTAAACTTCCTATATCATATGTATCATGCATAAAATATGTTTACCATGCCTATGCAGGATGTTGCTGGGCATTTTCAGCTATAGCTGCAATAGAAGGCATAGTGGCGATCAAATCAGGCAGGCTAACATCCTTATCCGAGCAACATATAATCGACTGCAATAGCGAAAATGATGGCTGCTATGGCGGCCGGGTGGAGCATGCCTTCGACTTTGTCAAGCAAAACGAGGGTCTCGGATCTGACGCCAATTACCCATACCAGTCACAGCAAGGAGCATGCAGTGTCAACAAAGCATCATCTCTCGCTGTGAAGATCACTGGCTACGAACATGTCCCAAGTAACAATGAGACAGCGATGTTACTGGCTGTGGCTAACCAACCTGTCTCGGTTGGAATTGACCCGAGTCTCCTTCAGTTTTATGAGAGAGGAATTTTAGCGGGTGAATGTGGAAACGATCTCTCACATTCTGTTACAGCGGTGGGGTATGGTGCAAGTGAAGACGGCACCAAGTTTTGGATCTTGAAGAACTCGTGGGGCCCAGACTGGGGAGAGCAAGGATATCTAAGAGTACAGAGAGATGTTGATGCTATAGAAGGCATGTGTGGCCTGGCAATGGATCTTGCTTATCCCACCGCGTAATTTACCCTAAACTAAAGTATCTTGCTCTAAGGACATCGTCATAACTTCATTCAAAATTAGAAGCTTGGACTCTTGGGCATATGAACAGATGTATAGCAAGGATGGATCCAGAGAAAATAACCGAACAGAATCAGTTAGAAGCCGGAGTTTTAAAACAACACGAATAGGATCCCCTTTCATTAATAATCTGATGATTCAGGTATAGATGTCTAGCACGCACATGATGATAACACTTATGTGAATCCACTCTAACAGATAGCGCAATTGAGATAAAACAATCACAAACTGTAATCCACATATATAGATAGTACAATTGAGATAAAACAATCATAATGCTCAACATAATTAATATATTAACACAAAATGCAGCATAACATTTAAACCAGGCAAAATTAACTGGTATTGAATCTCACAATAGTTCAGCCACAATTTTAGCAAGACAGGCTAAACAAATACACCAAAATTCGTAATTGGATTGTTGCATTACCTACAGAATTGATAAAATTACAGAAGGATCAAGCTCGTTTGCCGCTGTTGGGGTTTGTTTTGGTGCAGAGCTGCCATCGACCCTTGGCACGTCGGCGCTTGATAGTTGCTCTTCCACTAGTGGTACTCATACGCTTGCGAAAACCATGTGTTCGAGCAAGTGACTTCCGTGATCTATTCCTCTTCGTCTGACAAAGAAGGAATTTGCGTGCCCTTACCACTAGCCCTCTCCTTCTATCAGCTGGCTTTCCAATGCTCGACTTCAAATCCAAACCCAATGACGTTCCTAGAATTCACCAAAGAGAGAAACAGAGAAGTAGCAGATAATATCTACAAGACGCCACCGCTGTTTTTTCCACAGAACAAGCCAGAACACAATCAACAGAACCAAGCGAATAATTTACCCCCAAAAATAGACAACAATTATGATTCACATTACCTAGTTTAAACAGAAAACCTACATGCTCACAAATCAAACATATGAAATCCGACAGCATTTCAAATTAAGAAGAAATTTCAGTAATTCAAAAACAGTAAATCAAACTAGATGAAGAATTACCTGAAAATGAAGAACCGGAAGAGAGAGAAAGAGACGAAGATGTGAAGGAAGAATGGAGAAACCCAGGAGAAGACTGGGCCTTGGCTTTCACGTTGAGCGAAACAGTTCTTGTCCTAAGTGAAAGTGAAGCTGATGGAACATTAACATTGCCTCTGTAACATAATGATGTTCCCATTGACAAGCAGAAAGCCATTTCTATATCGTTATCCTTTTCTCACAGATTTCTGGCTTTCTGCTGCCTTATCTGGTTTTTGCGCAACCGAATACAGGATTGTCGTGGGCTTCAACGAGGAAGATGTCCAAAACTTCTTGGGCCGCTTTTAAGTCCGTGATCCTAGTGTGGGCTATGTAATTAGGTTTTTTGGGCTTCAATCCATATAAAAAACTGATTAGGCGGGGTGGTCAGTTTCTCAAACAAGAAGGCCTGTAACCTACATTGTTATAGTCTTGGGCCCAATAGAAGTTCATTCATGGGCCTTATATTCATTGGGTCATGCACATTATCTTATTTTTGCGTGTCAGGTCAAATTGGATCAGTAACGATGAAAGAATCATGTTGGGACAACCATGAGTATCAAGAGGTGTAAGTTGTGCTTTGAAAAAGTGATTTAAATTACTCCCTCCGTCCCTGTCTAATTGACATATTTTTCCTTTTTGTTTGTCCCAACTTAATTGGCCTAGCCTATATTCTCACAATATCCACCCTCAAAATCTCCACTTTTAACCTCCACGTTTGAAAAAGTCAAAGATTTCACAAAATCTGTTTTTTTTTTGTCTTCGTGTCCGACCAAGGTAGGCCAATTAGGCCAGGACGGAGGGAATAATTTGTATTGAAATATCAAATGCAGTCGCTCGTTTAAAACTAAAGTGTTTTAGCTAAAAATATGCTAGAAGCATTCTTACACTAAAACAATATTTTTAAGTGATTCCAAATCAATTTTTAGAGTTTTCAAACATCATAAAATCATTTTTTTATCAGCAAAAAGTGTTTTTATTATTTGCAAACATCCCCTAAATATGGCGGGCATGATTTGAGTTTATTAAAGAAAATTGAGACCTCCATATATTTTGGTATCTCAAACCAATAAAAAATCTTAATGTCCAATTAGACAACCAACCAAATTAATGAAAAGAAACAAATAAGAATCATTCTTTTAAAGTTGAAATAAAATAAAATAGAAGAACATATTTTTGGTGCCATAAATTTCGTAGTTCTTTAATGGTTAATGATTACAATTGAAAGTTGACAAGTTCTTGTTATCAAAAATATGAAATGCGCAGTGGTCCTTAGAAAGCCCACCTTCCAAGTTGTTATGAGATGAAGGATTAGTGCTGATTTGATTGTGAAAGTTCCTTCTAACTTCTTCCATCTCTTTGAGTTTAAAATGGCCCCCCCCATTGACCACACTGACTCGACTCATGCTACATGCCAATTGCAATAACACTGATTTATCAACTTTTGGATGGTTTTAGAACTTCACTTTTATTTGGTCTCTTCAAACATATGCTTAGGTCATGTGTCAAGATCAATGAGTTTTGGTCGAAAGCTAGGCCCAAATGATCCAAAGGAATCATGGGCTACAATTGCATCTAAGACCACATAATTAAATTGAGGTTACTTCTGCTTAACGGCATAAGTGAGCCCAAACAACTCGTAAGGTAACAGATCAATTCGTAAAATGATTGAGACAAACAAGTCGAGAGTTCAAACTCGAACTACTCGAATAGGAGACGAGTTCGAGATCAATGATTCTTGATTCGACAAGCTCGCAAACTTAATCGAACTTGTGTTATATTACTAATTTACATTTTATAGTTGACATATTGTAATTTTATACTTCTTGGTGAAAAGGTTCTCATTTCATTTTCAGCAGCACTTTCTAATATAATTAATACTAGTAGTATCCCCGTGCGATGCACGATTTGTAAGTGCAAATGAATAAATTAATATTTTTTTATATTTTTATATAATTTTAATATAACAAAATATTACCATCAATAAATAATAAGATATGAAAAATTATATGTTAATGGAAAAAGAGTGCAGTGAAAAGTATTAAAGACTAAAATATATATTAGAATGGATATTTATTTTTCTTAATGTATGAATATCTCTAGCATCCTTCCATAGAAGTCATGTTGATGATTGAGGCTGGAATTGCAATATGCGGCTGACAGAGGATATATTTGTAATGTTAAAAATTAGTTACCGTCTTCATAAATAATTTTTCATTAATAATAGTCAATAAATTTATAAAAAGAAAATAATTTTAAGAAAATATGTTTTTTTCGGCCCAGACAAAATCAGCCCAAATAGCTTTATCATATTTATTTAGGCTAATATATGACAAGTTATTGCCAATAATTGTGTTTTATATTGGGTTGAATTTTATATACCAAAAATTGTGATTTCCAGAATTGGTAATAGATTTTGGGCGGGAAAACTTCAAAGTTACTAATTTCAGTGGATTTTGTTATTATATTATGTATAGATAGTTGTTTTTAAATTCTAACCATAAGACCTCCAAATATGACGACATTGAAGTTGGAGAAGAATGCAGCTTTGGGTCACCTAGCCCATTACACGGCCCATGCGATATGAGTCGAGTCTTACATGCGTTTTTTCCTAATTTTTTTAGGATTTTCACCCTTCAACTCATATCTTAATTCTCCAACTACAAAGGGGGGGCCTAAAGATAAAATTTTATACATCTTCTGTCATAATTTGAAGTGTCAAGCAAGGGATTCAAGGAAGAGTTCAAGAATTCAAGAGCAAGAAACATTCAGTTATATTTTTTTAATTGTTATGTTATTAGCTACTTATGATGATGTTGAGGATTCATTTTTTACTACCGAGAGGTTTATTATTAAACTCTAACACTCAAAACTACAAAGATTGAAATACAATGGTTCCTGGAGAAAAACACCTTCCTGGAGAAAAATCAATAGTTCCTCAATATATAAACACCTTCCTGGAGAAAAATCAATTGGGCTTCATTACCGAGCCCAGAATATGAATACTTATCAATCACAATATTTGAAAATTATAATATGATATACTGCCTTGAGTTTGAGTTGGAAAGGTTATGTTGCGAGATTGTAAATCAATTGTAACTTATTACCAACTTTAAATGCAATTCCGGAATTAAATGGTTTGAATGTTTTAACATATATAAGGTAATATCAATTAATGCAGCTAATTATACCATATATAAGGCTTAACCAATTAATGCAGCTAATATTGAAATTTTCCAGAATTAGCAGTGTTATTTTGGGCGGGAAAATGTTGATATTACTATTCTTGGCGGATTTTGTTATATTATATAGTATAGATTTTCATTTGTAATGGTTTTATTTTATCTTTTATCTTAAATTCTTTTGTATATATATGGGACCTAGTCGAGTCGATTTTGAGCTCAACAAGTTTATATCGAACTAAACTCAAGTTTTAAAAAATAAACTTAATTGAGCTTGAATTTGAACCGAGCTCGAGTATTTTGGTCGAGCTCGAATTCAAACCTGTCAGTATTTGAATTAACTTTACTTATTTGCACCCTTACTTCTGCTATTGGAAAAAAGATTGCTTTAAGTGTGAATTTTGTGACGAGTGGAATTAGAAATGATTGCGTGGGAAAATCAGAAATGGGATGTATGCATAGAAGATAACTTAGTATTGAAATGTCACCTTTGTCCTCAAATGAAAATCTAAGTAGTTGGGTTGGATTTAGATATTTTTTTCAATATATATAAATATTAATATCGTAAAAGTTGTTCGACGTTAATCAGACAATAAGTTAAAACTTAACAATTAGTGGGGTTTTAGGCAAGATTAAGCGGCACATAAACCTAATCAAGCAAAGAGAAATCAGTAAAAAAGATTTAAGTGATCAATAAAAAATTAACATCTAAATGAGAGCTAGTCGGAGATTTATGCAATTAATCAAAATGTGTACTGAACTAAACATATATCTACACCTTAGATTGACTAGCCAACTTTTTTTTTTTTGACTCGTACTGTGTAGTTGAATTATGCAGGCTGAAATGGCGGCGTGAGGGCAAGAGGACATTTTAGTCGTGCAACAATGTCATAACTTGAACAGCTAGATGGAGTAATTCACATTTAATTTTATCAACTGTTGGAGTGTTGCTGTTTTCTATTGATTACACTTTATTTCTTTTATTTTATTATTATACTGTTCTTGACAATTAAGACAGTAAATCATGAAATAAAAAAAAAAAAAAAAGGTTGAAATTCGCAGTTTGAGATAAATAAATAAATAACTAGATTTTATCTATTAGGTGATGGGAGATGTACTACAAATTTGCGTCTTTGAGATAATAAAGCACAAATCGCTGTAAGCACTTCTAAAGGTAAATCATTGGCTCCGAATAAAATCATCTATTCTAATTCTGGAATTCTACTTTGCATTTCATGCTAAATAAGAGTCTATATCATGAGTGGTGAATTTTGAATCCCATGAACTGTAAATTTGAAACATAAAATGTGAACTATAAATCGTGAATTCATAAATCATGAAATAAATTTACAAAATTTTAACCCTAGATTGTAAATTTTGACGTGAACCATAAACTTATGAGCCCGTGAACCATGAATATAATAGAAAATTCAAATACGAAGTTGTAAACTTTTAATTTGGTTCCTCAGTTACAGTAGATATTTCATTTTCTGTTACACTTAACTTAATACACAATATATATTAATTTATAGCATTATTCGATATATTTGTTGATCGATAAATATGATGAAACACAATATAAAACATCAAAATATAATAAATTATGTCATATCATAAAATTTGGCTTCTACTCAACATTCTGCTCTGATGGAGTTAGTTACGTAAAACAGCAACTTACTTTGTATTTTTCGTTGTTTTTCCTTTTCCCTTTTTACAATATACTTTTTGTGGCAAGATTTTATTTTACTTTTATTCCAGTAGGATGAGACCAGTCAAAAAAGTGATTCAATACCATAATTGATACACACAAATAATTGAGAAATATACCCAAATTCGATTAAAATACAATCTTTTCATACAATACAATCCAAATTAACTTTATACGTCCATGATCTGAAATTCTAATTTTGGACAATGGAAAATTGATACAATTACAAAAACATCGTGTATGAAATTTTGATAATAGCAGTATGATTAAAAAGAGTAAATGATTGTATTACAGAATATTAGTTGTTGCCGTGTAAGAATGCCTAACGTTAATTATTGATGATGTTGGCCTTTGTGGCAGCCGTATAAAGAATTATGAATACAACGAAAAGTTATATTATTCAATTCCTCTTAGGACTGTCATATAATCAGTTAATTGCCTTGAATTGACTTAAATCCAAGTTGTGAAAACTACGTATTTGGTTTTCCTTAGGCGGCAATTCGGTTTATTGGATTGGGTTCGCTAGATTCAAATCGATTTAAATTATATATAAAAAATATTTGAAACATATAAGTTATTGTATTTTAAGTTAAATTATTGGTTTCGATTCGAATCAAAATAGGGTTAATAGTGTTGATGTCAATTGATTTTAGGTTTCTGGAAAATTATGAGCCTCTAGTGATGGATGGATGGATGATGCAGGTAGGGGTGTGTATGGAATGCGAGATTTTTCAAAATATACTGAAAATCGAATGGAAAAACATACGGAACCGGAAAAGAAGCGTTGACTTTGACTTTCTTCGAACTGAACTATACCGAATAAAATTATGGTATGGGTTTGGAAATTCAGTAATTTTCTTACCAATTACTGTACCGAACCCTAGCCCGTCTTATACCGAAACAGAGATTACAAACATGTATAAATATATCAATCATTTCAAACATAGAGCAGTTTACAAATTTTGTGCATAATTTTCATGAATTACTACTTTGGACGACCTTACTTGGAATGTTTACTCAAAACTTGATGTTTATGTCAACGTAAATTTGAATTTTAGTTGCAACTATGATGAGAGTATGCTAATTTTTTTTTTCCAATTCAACTTTGATATTAAAAATCTTAAAAAAATCTCTGAATAACCGAGTACATCAGACTTAACCAAACCATCTCACCAGCTTCGTTATATCTGAAATATTATACCGAATTGTCTCGAATTTTGGGACGGTTTGGAACAGATTCTTATAAGTTTTTGTTCGGTTTCAGTTCTTAAATTTTGAGAGTACTGAACTTTGGAACGATACTGGATTTTTAAATCCCCAAACGATATTGTCCCATGCACACTCCTAGATGTAGAGGCATCAATATAGTCCACGAAAAGAAAGGAGGAATCTCTAGTGACTGGTAAGTCTAAAGAAATCTTATGACTAATTGATGGAATGAAGCCGCATTTCTATACCTTGAGAAAAAGACCTGAACTTGATCAAATAAGTTGGAGTCAAGCCTTTTTATTGCTTTTATTTTTATTTGAATGATAATAGTATTTTCTGTTGGACCTTTCATTCGGATTTTTCATGTTGAACCCGAGTGTGGAGAGTATTTATGTTTCACGCATGGCATTGTTTGGATTCAGAAGATTATGAAATTAAATTAAGGTTTTCCCCCCTTGCCTATCTCCATGGTATTCTTTGAATCAATGTAAGTTAGAAGGTGTGTTCGTTTAATGTATACGCCCCGATGCATCATTGGGTATCTTGATCAAGGTCATGCTCCTACGATGTCGCCTCACCATGAACCAAATTGCAATGCCGGAATTGCGCAAAGATTTGAACGCTCTCACTGATCAATTTGGCCAACGTTGTGCAACTACTTACCCTCCAAGCAACCGCCAATAATGATCAGCAGGCCGTTGAGCCCACACACACCTCGCCCCTCGTGCCACCGTGCATCCATCCACTCGCCAGGATGACCTCGCCTCAACTGACGAATGAAGGCACCATCGACGACCCGTTTGCCTCGTTGGCAGGTCGAGTCGATCATCGGATGAACGAGCCCGATTGTGGGAATCAAGCTTCGAGCTTTACTTACATGAATTCAATGGAGGTCTTGAGCCCGAGGAGTTTATTGATTTTCTCATTGTTGTTGAAGAAGTTGTTGATTTTAAAGAAGTCTCGCAGGACCACCGAGTATCTTTGCTTGCCACTCGATTTCGTGGGCGCGCGGCTTTATGGTGGAGACAATTCATACCTGCTCGTGCTCGACGGGGCTAAGAGAAGATTACATCTTAGGACGAATTCATGAAACATTTATGCCAGGAATTTCTTTTGTTCAATTATCAACGTACCTTGTATCAGAAATTACAGAACCTGCGCCAAGGCTCTTGTTCAGTGGATACCTATACAGAAGAATTCTATCAGTTATTATCTCGGACTAACACGCATGAGACTGATGAACAATTTATTTCGCGATACCGAGGTGGATTGCGTCTTCAATCTCAAGATGTTCTTAACCTCCTCGCCCCGATATCCGTCTCTGAGGCGCATCAATGCGCCGTATCCCTTGAGCCCCAATTGGCTTGTCGCTCTCTAGGCCATTCCCTCCGTCGCTCGGCCGCCCGTGGGCCCCTATTTTTGCTCCCGAGGCCTAATTGCTGGGGCATGGCATCCCCACCAGCGCGCCTCCTCGTCAGTCGGGCTCTTCATCGAACGTGGCACCTCCTTGCCAGGCCCCTGCTTTTCTTGCGATGTAACCGGCCATCGCATGGCCAATTGCCCCAAACACGGAGGTGTTAGGGGCCTCCTACTTGATGAACCTTATGCTCCGGACTACGACACTCCGCCTTCTTATGATAGGTAGCCGTCTAACACTGTTTAAGAGGAATTTATTGCATGTTGATACTGGTCCTGCCCTTGTGACCAAATGCCATGTCTCGCCCCGCGACTTCACTCGGACAATATCCAGCTCCATTGCCTATTTGAATCTTCGTGCACAATTAACGGGGAAGGTATGTCAGTTTTTATTAATTCTGGATCCTGTGAGTACGAGATTTCTTCTTACGTTATCGATAAATTTTCCCGTGAGCCAGTTTCACATTCCCACCTATATAGTTTATCTTGGTTGCAAAAACACTTTTGTGGTTGAGCATCATGTTTCGATGAATTTTTCTATTGGTGATAAATATTTGGATTTTGTTTGGTGTAATGTGGTACCAAAGGATGTTTGTCATTTATTTTTGGGTCGTCTGTAGCAATTTGATAGGAGAGTCATACATGACAGTCGCCAAAACACATATAGCTTTCTAATTTGGGCATTAAGATTGTTTTGATACCAAATATTTCGCATGTACTGACATCTCCATCTGAGGCTAATGTCCTATTTATATCATATGGGTCATTCTTGCATGAAATGTCGATGACGCCTATGACATTAGTTTTAGTGGCACATGATATATCTTCTGATTCAGAGATTCCTGCTGTTATTTTACCACTTGTTGATGAGTTTGCAGATGTCTTTCCTAGTGAATTGCCAGCAGGTTTACCCCCTCTACGTGATATATAGCACATATCGATCTGGTAACGGGGAGGGCCCTGCCCAATAGACCACATTACCGTATGAGTCCAACTGAGCATAAAGAGCTTCGTCGGCAGGTCGAAGAATTGATGACTAGGGGCCTTGTTTGAGAAAGTTTAAGCCCTTGTGTTGTGCCTACTTTGCTAGTTCTGAAGAAGACCGGTGATTGGCGTATGTGTGTGGAAAACCGCGTTATAAATAAAACTATGGTGTGTTACAAATTCTTAATCCACGCCTTGATAATCTTTTGATCGATATATTAAGTGGTATTGTGATCTTCTCCAAACTTGATCTCAAGAGTGGGTACCACCAGATTCGTATTCGTCCTTGGGAAGAATGGAAGACGGTGTTTAAGATGTTCGAAGGGCTCTTTAAATGGTTGTGTGATGCCTTTTGGCCTCTCGAGTAATGAATCATGTCTTACGACCTCTTATTGGGATATGTGTGGTCGTTTACTTTGATGGTATTCTAATTTATAACAAGTCACACGTTGAGCATCTCAATCATCTACAGGCTGTTTTGATGATACTCTCGGAAGAAAAATTTTACGCTGCCACTGCCAAGTGCACTTTCTTGACAAACTTGGTCTTTTCCTCGGTTACCACATCTCCTGCACTAGCATTAGCGTTGACAAATGGAAGGTGTCTACCTTACAGGATTTGGTCGTGCCCACGTTGATCACTACGGTCCGAAGCTTTCATGGGCTGGCTTGTTTTTATTGTCGTTTTATCCCTCACTTTAGTACCATTATGGGACCCATCATGGATGCAATGCATGCAATAATTTTTCCTGGTCTTCTGCGGCGTATTCTGCGTTCCGTGATATCAAGGATAATGTCCCTCTTTTGGTACTCTTGGATTTCTCCCCTCCTTTTGAACTTTATTCAGATGCTTTCAAAGTGGGAATTGGCGTTGTTCTTTGTCAGGGTGGTAAACATGTCACCTACTTTAGTAAAAAACTATCTGGTGCTCGCTCTATTATAGTACTTATGATGTCGAGTTTATGCGATTGTTCGTGCGATTCGTCATTTGTGACACTATCTATTTCAGAAGGAGTTTGTCCTTTACACGGATCATGAGGTGTTGAAACATCTTCATAATAAGGATTCCCTTTTCACTCGTCATGCCATGTGGGCAGCTTTTCTTCAGCAATTCACCTTTGTTTTTCGTCATCACTCCGGCTCTTTCAACTGGATTGCGGATGCTTTCAATAGGTGTCAATGTCACCTCACCGATATACGGGTACATGTTCTCGGCTTCAATATTTTCCATGACTTGTACGCAGAGGATGCGATTTTTTGCTCAATTATCGCTACCTTACTTGACGGATTATCTAGGGATTATCGTCTCCTTGATGGGTTTATTTTGCAGTTTGCATCTGCAAATCATTGCTAAAATCCATTGCATAGGCCACGTGAGTCGCGATCGATCGATCAAGCTCCGCTTGCAAGTAGAGCTTCTTTTGGCCCACGACTCGCCGAGTCGTGGCTCGTTTTGTTTCTCGTTGTCGTGTGTGCCAAGTTTCCAAGGGCATATCAACTAATGCTGGCTTGTATCGCCTCCTCCCTAACCGTCTCAACCGTGGGCAGCAATCAACATTGATTTCATTTTGAGTTTACCTCAAACCCAATGTGGGCATGATTCGATTTTCGTGGTTGTTGACAGATTCTCGAAGATGGTACACTTTATTTTGCAAACGTACTACCAATGATGTCCATGTCGCACAATTTTTTTTTTTTGAGAAGTCTTTTGTTTGCATGGCCTTCTGTTGTCTATTATTTTAGATCGGGGTTCTCGCTTATTTTTTGCGGTCTTAGTAGTGCGTACCATCCTCAAACTGATGGGCAGACCGAGGTTGTCAATCGTTCGTTGGGTAATATGTTACATTGTTTGGTGGGTGATAATATATGAACTTGGGATATGTAGTTCGGCCAAGTTCGACTATAATTGGCACTTAATCGCAGCACTAGTTTCTATCCTTTCTTCGTAGTCTATGGCATCCACCCTTGAGCACATGTTGATCTCATTACTTTACCATCTACAAAGCCCGAAGATATTTCTGATCTGATCAATGAGCTTTACTACACCGACTCACATCGAGTCTTCGAATGCTCGTTACAAGCGTGCGGCCGACGCAAAACGTCACGATGTGCAGTTCCAAGTGGGAGATTTTGTTTAGGTTGTTGATCAAGGATCGGTTTCCATTGCACGAGTATAACTAGCTTGCTAGTAAAATTGGCCCTGTGGAGATTATTGAGAAAATCAATCTCAATGCTTACCACTTTCGCAAGTCGAGTCATGTCCGTACGGCCAATATGTTCAATATTAAGTATCTAGTGCCTTTTGAGGGAGACAATGCATCAAGAGATGAAGCCGATCTCGATTCGCGAGGATGGAGAGAATGATTGAGATGAAGCTGCGCTTCTATACCTTTAGAAGCAAGACCCTGATCGTGATCATATAAGCTAGAGTTTAGCCTTTTTATTGCTTTTATTTTTATTTGCATGATATTAGTATTTTATGTTGGACCTTTTATTTTGGACTTTTCATGTTGAATCAAGCGTGGGGAGTATTTATATTTCACGCATGACATTATATTAACTTAAATTAGGGTTTTTCCATTCTTGTCTATCTCTACATTACTCTTTGAATTAACGTAAAATAGAAGGTGTACGTGTTCGTTTAATCTATACGCCTCGCTGCATGACTATAATAAATCGTAAGACTAAGAGGAAAACTTCCCACATAAAGGGTTCAGAGTAAACATCCCCTCTCAATTATGATTTTTGAGGTGGATAGGGGGTTGCTTCTCCTATCTCCACGTTGTATCACAATCACCTAATACTCTTGATGGATTATTGGGCCGAGCTAGATTATTTGAAATACTTATTCTTCTCACAGCTCAATCTTTGAATACAGACGTACATAATTCAACATAGGCTGATCATGGCTAGAAAATGAAATAAAGAAGTATTTTTATCATCTGAACATGCTTAGAGACATGAGAACAATATAAGTATGGGAATCTGAGAGTCAAAGAGAAATAAAATAAAATAAGGCGCATATGATAAATTAATGGAAGAGGGAGACATAGCCATGAAAGAAACAGCAGCATATGGACAGATAGGAAACTTCATATTGTTAACTAAAACCACTTGAATTTGTTCCTTATCTCTAAATCATGATGGCATACAGCTGATCATATAAGTGGTCTCGCCTAATTTATTTTTCTTTTTAAATATATAATATAATGTGAATGCTATGATTGGTGGTGTTGAGTCTCCAATTTTGTGGTGCATTGGGCCATCGCACCAAATTTTCAATGTGCAATCATGATTTCAATAACAACTTGTTTGTTAAGGGCTATTATTGTGGCCAAATTGTTAGCATAATAATCTTTGATTCATCCACACTCAAATCCATAGATAATGAAATTTTGGTTATTCTTTTAGCCCTTTACCAATTAACAGGTGTAGGAAGTGATGAACGTATATCGCAACTTTATCTATTTATGTTGTCATCCTAATTCACATGTTTTATCAATTTAACTAACATTCCCTCATTGTGCGATACATAATTTAAAATATATTTTCATTTTATTAAAAAAATGTTTAATTTATTATTATTTACTCGAATTTAATAAACATTGATAAACTCAAAACAAATCAATTTCAAGCCCCAATAAAAAACCAATAAAATATTATTTTTATTTAATATTTTATAAAAAAAAAAATTAATATTGACATCAGATTAAATATTAATCGGATGTTTTGACTTTTTTAAATGTTTAATTATTTGTTACCTGCAACTCAAACTCAATACATATAATCGAATGTCAAATGACTAGATTTTAATTTTTTTAATTAGCTCCTTTTTTGGAGTCTGCGGAGTCCAAATTTGTTCATATTTTTTTATTAAGCGTCTTTCGTAGCATCCTCAATATAGTGGTAAAAAGTATAACTTAGTTGACTAAAAGTATCACTCTTTTTATATAAAATATATATACTTTATTGATAATTCTATAAAACAAAAATACTTTTTGCTAATAAAATGATATTTTTGCCAAAGAAACTAATACTTATAATTGATCTGACTTGTTACTATGTCTCCACCACTACAATTACATGTGCCTTGAAGAGACCTTAATATATCACCACTTAATTTCAAAACTCAGTGCCGCCACTATTGTGGATCGAGAAATCAGACGTGACAATCATAACTTAAATCCTCGATTCACTACAATTTTAATAATGAATAGAGAAATAGATGGTGGATGTAGTACAGTCTTGTCAAGGGCATCTAATGAAGATGGTAGCGACATTAATTAGATACTTGAAAATAAATTTGATGGTGTAATTGAAAGAAAAAAGTCATAGTTGGTGACCAAAATTAATAAATATCAGGAAAAACTGTAAAAGTTGTCCATCAACTAAGGGGATGTGGCAGTTTTTACCGACCTGTTTGGCGTTGCTATTTATGCCTAATATGTAGCAATATTCTTCAAATTGTGTGCAATTTTGGCTGAAAAAAATAGAAAAATTGAAGGGTCACGTGCTTTTTTACGACTGACAACGCTTATGTGGCAGTCTAAGTATAAGGTAATAAATGCCACACCTCCATTTCCATCTATCAATGGCGCAGAGAATAACTATATCCGATGCTTAATTATTCCTCTTCAAATGAAGAAGTTGTATCGTCTTTAGCGAAGTTCCTGCTGATTTGGTAATTTTTATATTTCAATAGGAATAATTATTAGTTTTCAAATTCTACAAAGTCAACTAAAAAGTAAAAAATATATATTTTTTAATATACGCGTCCCTTCATATGTGCAAAATTAGCTGAGACGGAGAGAATAATATTTAATTATTTTTCTTTTTAATATATTTTTTTCAAGTAAAACTGAGCAAAAAAATAAAAATTGAACAACATTGCTGCATTAAATTGCGACCCCCAAATAGATTGGGTAAAAAATGACACCCCCTAGTTAATGAGCAATTTTTGCACGTTTCCCTAAGTTTTCAAGGTCGTCTTATAATCTCCTTCCTCCATCCTCTTCATCTCCTGAAAGTTTAGATCTCTTCCTCCTTCATCCATCATCCTCCAATCATAGGAGGATGAGGGAATACTTCTAACATGTATTTATTATTTCTTTTGTTTTATTTCGTCTTGATTTTTGTCTGGTTTTTCCTTTCCTAAGGTTTGTCTTTGTGAAATTTTACATTGTCTTTGTGCATCTTTCCACGTCTTGTGCAGCATCCGATCTCTATTTTCAGATGGGTCTTCCTATTGACCTTCTCCGATTTCCTATCAACGATTCACTCATCAACTCAATACTGAATCTTAGCTCCTAACCCGCCTTATTAGCGACCTTAACCAACTACTAGGAAATTTTTCGGCTATGAAGATGAGTGGCTTTACGGTTTCCTTACTTGTTGTGCATGTAGCCACATAGCAAGTTGGTTTCTTGAATGTGGAGTTATTGTGAATGATATTTAGAGGCTCGTGTATGAACGTGATTTTTACACAATTTCTCATATGTCTAGAGTTTGCAATGGTGTTGCGCATTTTTTTGGCGCGTTTTTCTTTTACTTCTGTCAATTGGTTTGTTTGGGTTCGGCCAGATATCCCCTTTTTGGGTTGAAAATCTTGTACGTCAAGACTTTTGAGTAATATTAAAAAAAGTGTCCTACAACTAAAACTTGTACCAAATATTGTGAATCTCATATGATATGTTTGTTCTATGATATAGGTGGATGTAATCCATTCAAATGTTGAAATCCAAAGAATCCTGAAGTCTAAAAAGAGAATGGAATAAGATGAAGATTGAATGAAGACGAAATGAAATAAAGTATGATGTGTATTGTAGTAGTCAAATCAATTAGATTTTTCACTGAAAGGGAACGGATGGGGGTTTGATGTAGCCTGACCCCATCCTCTCTGGAACAAACAAACACCCCCATAGTGATTTAGAAAAAAAGGAAATGTGCATCATGGATTTTGAAACATGTGGCCAATCTCACCTTATGCGTTGCGAGATGGGTGTCAAATGCACTGCGGATAATGACAATATACATCAGATTTTTGCAGACACAGCTCGACCAGACCATTGTTTTCATTAAAACCATAACAAGTTATCTTTATCGGTTGAATTGAAATTTTAACAAAGGACACGATAGCATGCCCATTTACACTGTGCATCCATGAATGTGACATACAGATTATTTATTTAACCACTATATGAATAGGTCATCACAAGGTATTTATATGTACATCATGATAGGTTGTTTGTTAATCACCTAACTTACCCATACACCCCACCATCATTTTTTTTTCTTTCAATTTTGAGTATAATAGAATATTAATAGTTGTAATCTAATTTCTTCACCTTTTATTAACGAAAGTAATTTGCAAGACAGCTACTCCTCGCTTCTTTATTGACTTCAATGTCATAAGACTTTTTGAAATAAAAAATCGAGCGCTTCATTTTGTGCACGCTTTTAATTTAGAGAAATTAAAAACAAGGCGGAAATTTATAATATTTGTTTTTCGGAATATAAAATTATAATGTTATTATTAGGTGTGCGTCAAACTGGGGATTTACCAAGTTATGCAAAAAAATTCAAATCGAAAAAGAACCTTAACTTTTAACTTTCTTCGAATTGAACTGTATGGAAAAGAATTGTAGTATGATTCTAAATATTCAGTACATATCCATACAAAAATCGTACCGAACTGCACTGAACTAGTCTGAACCATCCAATACCAAAAAGTGATACTATAAAAATACAAAAATATATTAATAATTTCATGCATAAGGTAGTATATAAGTTTTGAACATAATTTTTATACATTACTACATCTGAACGACCTTGAAAGGTTTACTTATAGCTTTATGTTTTGGCTAAAATTAATTTTAATTGCAGTTTCAACTCAAATATGAGTGCCTTGATTTTTTATTGTTTTTTCGGTTTTAACTTCAGTATAAAAATTTCAAAAATCTTTTAATAACTGAGTATGTCGTATTGAATCAACTGCCTCACTAAATTCATTAGATCTAAAATATTATACCGAACTAGTTCGAATTTTGGGATTGCTTTGTATGAATTTTTATAAACTTTTGTTCGATTTCAGTCTTTAGATTTTGGAAGTACCGAATTTTGAAATAATACTAAATTTTCCAAATTCAAAGGACCTTAGGGTATATTTGTTTATGAATTTGTCCGTCCGAATAAAAGAGGGGTCACTTAAAATTACTATTCTTTAATCCACTTGATTCCAAGTTTATTCTACTCGCTATCTTTATTTCCAGCATAATGATAACACATTTTTTTTTTTAAATTCTACCTTATTGCATCCTTGAACAAACACAATATTTACACCATCATGTTAATTCACACGTAGGATTTGCATGCTCGAATTTACCACGCCCGACACAATATATAAACAAACATACCTTTACCGTCCCTTATACACCCTTAATTATTAGTATGAATTACTCCCTCCGTCCCACCTTATCTTGCACACTTTCTTTAAACGGCCGTCCCACCTTATCTTGCACAGCTCGAAAAAGGAAAGTTATGACATAATCTCCACTCTCAAAATCTCCACTTTCAATTCACCTTTGAAAAGTCAACAAACAATCAAAAAGTAACTTTTCTTAATATCCGTGTCGATCCCCCAGTGCAAGATAAACCGGGATGGAGGGAGTACAACATATACTACCGACAGTAAGGGCAAGAAATAAAACAAAAGAAAACATAATTTTGCAAGAATGAATACACACAGGAAAGCCCGTGACATAGGCGCCAATGAAATGCAAAAAACAATGCTTTCTTTTTTATATACCTAACACCCCCACCCACCCAAACCCAAAATCTTTGAAATTATTCTGATATTTGATTTTCCTGGAACCCAACTGAACAAGTAGAGGAGTGTCCCACACCCACACTTTTTACTCGAATGCTTCCAACATTTCCCAACTCATGTCAGCCCCCATAAACTATTATAATTTCCCCCTATAAACCATGTGACCCCCACATCGGGCCGGGCCATGAAACCGTATATATCAACAATGCAGCCATGATTTTGAAGTCAGCTTTTCTTCATTTCCTTTGTTTTTATTCTCTGTACCCAAAACACACACCACGCCCATGGGCTTGTTTTTAGCACTAGTTGTTTTGCTACTGCCAGAACATTCTGCCTCGGACCAGGTCCCCAATAATTTCAGCAGCAGCAACATTATCAGAGCCAGAAAGCAAGTTTGCAATCTGTTTCAGGGCAGATGGGTCATTGATCCTTCATACCCGTTATATGAATCCGCAAGCTGCCCCTTTATCGACCCGGAATTCGATTGTGTCAAGTACGGGCGCCCCGACAAGCAGTACCTCAAGTTTTCATGGAAACCAGACGCCTGCAATGTGCCAAGGTACACTCACACGCACACAGCCGCGTGTGTATCTGTGTGTTCTTCGACTGACATGTATGTATATATTCTGGAATTGCAGGTTTAATGGGTTGGATTTTTTGAAGAGATGGAGCGGAAAGAAGATAATGTTTGTGGGTGACTCACTGAGTTTGAATATGTGGGAATCTCTTAATTGTATGATTCATGCTTCTGTTCCGAATTCTAAGATCAGCTACGTGAGACAGGCGTCGCTTTCTTCCGTCACATTCCAGGTTTCCCTCTCTTTCTCTCTCTAAATCGGATTAAATTATTTTATCATGTTAACATGCTCTGCACAAAATCTTGTTATCTTCATGTTCCATGTTACTCCCAAGGCATTATTAGATTATTAACTAATCTCGTAATTCTTTAATTTCCGCATTTTTTCTTTTACTCGTCATTTCCTTCCAAGTTTCACTGAGTTTAAAAATTCATTAAATATACATCAAAAAATTTATTACGTTCTTGAAGGATGTTAATTAAAAACGTTAATTTCAACAAGTTATTTAGCTCGAGTTTATTACAAAAGGAAGAATTTCAGACATCACTAATAAGAAATAGAACTATCATTTTGGGACATCTAAAAAACCAAAGAATAGGGAGTATAAAGTATTTGCATCTTTCTTTAATAAAGCAATTTGATTAGCACATTTTGATAAAGTTACAATAAACTTTGCCATAGGATGCTTTTCCCAACTTAATAATTAAATACAATCAGCACTTTCAGAACCATCATTAGCTCTTAAAAACATTAAAGAATGAAAGAGAAGCATTATTAACTGGTTTCAGACAGATAATTTGATAACCACTTTGTGCAATTACAATAAAGTTCAAATCCAATTTTGAGCTTTTTGTATAAATTTGTGGACAGCAAAAGTTGCTGCAGTTGCCATTTACCCAATAAGGTGTAAACAAATACGCTCATTTTTCTGCCACCAATCATCCAAATAACAATATTTGGATAAAACCACAAAGCGATGGTTTCTGACAACAGAAATTAACACATTTCGTGAAAAAAACTGAAAAGTCATAACTGAAAAAACCATTTATGGCCGAGAAATTAAATGAATTGTCTTTCCATTGGCTGTCAAATGGGCCAGAGGGGGCCTAACTTCCAGTTAGATGATAATAAAGAGTCCATTATGTTACTAGTCTATGAAAACACTACCTAATAAAAACACTGTTCATTAAAGGCTCTGCATTGAGTTCTTATTGCCCAACTTTTCAGCTTTTCCTTTAATGAAACATAAAATGAAAGTTGGCCACTGGTTCTAGCCACTACAGAGTACCGTAGGAGATATAAAAGTTGCAGTTGCAGAGGTTATAGTTCCTACAGTACAAAATATGTTTTGGATCCTCATACCTTTTATTATTTCTTGTTTTCGGATAAATCCGAAGCCCCATTCGCTATGGGTACTTTTTTGGGCTTAAGTAGGATCAGGGGGAATCAAGGAATCCAATTCTATAGGGTGTCTCTATTGGGCTTAAGTATGATCAGGGGAAATCTGGATTATAACATTCTTGCTGTATTCTTATATTATGAGAAATACCTGTTTTCATAAGCTTAAATTTTATCCGTACCTTAAAAAAGACCGTGTTTTTAACCTGTTTTGATCAATAAAAGGACTCAACCTGCCAACACAACTGGCCAATTTGGTCTGGAAGCTGCAGACCTTCGAGACAAGCTTATACAGAAAAGCATTGGTAATAACTTGTCTCGAAGCTGCAAAGCTTCTGCACCAATTTATTCTGAAATCATGAATGCTCGAGGATAGTGGGTAAATACTGCATTCCCTTGTGAAAAACTGGTATAAATGCAGGCCAACCCTTCCGACAAATATAAGTTCCATTGTCTTTCTGATGCTGGAAACAGCAACCATTATCCCTACTTGTTCAGGACATGTTGTTTTACAATCATGTCGTAACTTGCAGGATTATGGAGTTACGATACTGCTATATCGATCACCATATTTAGTCGATATAACAAGAGAAAGCATTGGGAATGTACTGAGGCTGGACTCTATTAAACAAGGAAACGCATGGAGAGGAATGGACATGCTTATATTCAACACATGGCATTGGTGGACTCACAAGGGAAAAGCCCAATCGTATGAACTTCATCTTCTCGATTTAACTTTTAAACGCGTGAAACTGCCCCATGTATATGATTCTGAAAGCCCATTTTTTATTGTTGCTGCAGATGGGACTACATACAGGATGGCTCCAAAGTCTCCAAAGACATGAACCGTCTTGTGGCATTTTACAAAGGCTTGACAACATGGGCTCGATGGGTCGACCAAAATGTCGATCCTACTAAAACTAAAGTCTTCTTCCAAGGAATTTCTCCAACTCATTATCAGTAAGTGATAAGGACATATACCATTATCCTTGGTTGCTTATAATCTTGAAATTACAGAGGAACTGATGATATCTTGTTATCACTAACAGGGGTAGGGAATGGAAAGCACCTACGTCGAACTGCAATGGCGAACAACAGCCGTTGGAGGGGTCCATATATCCGGCAGGGACACCACCGGAGGTTGAGGTTGTTAACAAAGTGTTGAGCAGGATTAAAAAGCCCGTGTTTCTGCTAGATATTACGACTCTGTCACAGTTGAGAAAAGATGCTCATCCTTCTGCTTATAGCGGTGATCATTCGGGGGTGGATTGCAGCCATTGGTGCCTCCCTGGATTACCAGATACATGGAACCAGCTGTTATATGCAGCTCTTGCAATGTGAACTGTTAAGTTTGTAACAAACCATAGATGTTGGTATGTATGTTGTTTATAGTTGGCTATTTATTTCTTTAGAGTGTAGGGTAGGTGTAGATTTGTGGATGATTGAGTGAGTGAGAACCACTTATGGTTAGTTTTATTGGAGAAATAAGATAGATGATGATTCAACTGTAAAATTATTACTGAAGGCAGACAAAGAACATGTAACTACTTCTTCTGATCAATGCAAGGAAATTTCGTGCATAAATTGCAATTAACATATAGAATTAGCAAACCAGATTGAACTTCATGCACAGTGATTTTGATGCTAGTAGCTTTGATGATTAAATCCACAATTACAAAAACACATATTTATATGTATGTGAGACACCATCAGATCAACAAGTAGTCGGAGAAGACTGATATTAGAAAACACAAGCCAAGATTGGCATTCAGTATCAATTTGTGTTGGAAAATGCAACAAAATAAGCTAAAGACTAAATGTAACAAAAGAGCATTCTTCTAAAAGACGTTGGGCACTACCCATGCAGCAATTTGAACTCTAGCATCTAGTCGAGGCTCAGGCAACGTTAAGCGGGATCAGGGTGAAACTAAGTGGGGAGGAGTCGGGAGAAAAACGTAGAAACAAAGGACAGTCAAGCACTTAGGCCTGGCCTAATCGGAGCTAAACAAGGACTTCTAAAAAAAGTTTTAAGAGGAGGCAAGACGAGCATTTAAAATTCAATTTGTGCTGTGGAGGCCTCATGGTCTCCTCTCTCTCTCTCTCTCTCTCACACACACACACACATCCATCTGTGCTTAAGGAAAGTCAAAAGTGGCTATCAATTCAATTCGAGTGGATTCTAAGCTTGTCCAAAAATGGTCCCAACCAACTTCTCTATGCAGCACTTCTGTGAGGATGAGAAATTGTCATAGCAGTATCATTAGACCACTTACTTTAAGCACATGTGAATAATGAGATGAGCAGGCAACCAATTCCTACAGACATCAGATTACAAAAATATACGATTTAACTCAAAAAACTAACTATTAGAAATGGTTCATCGTGAACACATTATATAGCTTACTTGAAGTTAAGAGAATCCAATCTTGTGGGTCTGATAGTCTTATAAACTTAATAACCAACATACACAGCAGCATTTACAATGTAGCAGTCATCGTTCTTATCTCCCATTTCTTCCACATGCACACCACTCGAGCATATCAATCCACCATCCACAACTTCAACATTTGTTATTGCTCCACTATAGAATTATGGATGATCAAAACATGCACAATTGGTACTTAAGAAATCCCCAATTCAAAGTATGAAGTGCGGTTACTTACTAGGGGAAAACTGATTTGACCTTCTCAATATCTAACAAGTGCTGGAGAGGTCGAGGAACTCCCAATTTAATCTGCAGTTTCATCTCACCAAATGAAACACCGGGTATAGAGCCTGCACCCACAGACACACACGCGCGCACAAAGAGGAGAGAAACAGTTAACGCATAGGAGTACAAAAATCATTTTCTAACTGCTGGAAATAGTTTAAAAGGTAGATAAGTATGGTCTAGTTGTATCAAGTCGATACCTTGACTTGTGAATAGATTGAGACCATGCAGCATATAGGTAAATATGTTATGATATTATCAACAATTTCAAATCCATAGACATGTCTACTCTACTATATTAGTTTTTGGGATTATTGCAGGCTGCATGATATTAAGCTGATCACGAAGCTTTATGGGTTTTTGCAGTAGATTGAGATTTGAAAAAAGTGATTCAAATTAATTTTTGTAGAAAAATAAAAAGCAGGTAGTGTTTGGACAAAAAGTGCTCTTGGCTAAGAATCAGTTTGAAGCAGCCTTACACCAGCTTCTCAAAATCAGACTTTAAGTGATTCCTATAATTGGTTTTTAGAGGTTCCAAACATCACAAAAATCACTTTTCGGGCAAATGGTGTAATTTTAAGTTGTTTTGTTTTGTTTAGACCCCCACTTTTTGTATCAACATCTAATGAATTAACCCATTTGGAAAATGATGAAGTATCGAAATGAAAAAGTCGATCAAATGCCGGAAATCTGCAGAAGAACTATTGGATGGATGAATTGCTCTCAAACATCCCATTGATTTTCAGCAATTGAAGTAGACAACTTATACGCAGTACTGGTAATTGAGAAAATTTAGCATTATTATTGAATTAGAGTGTGTTTAAAGTTAGAAATAACTCAAATTGAGAGAATGAAATGATGAAGACCAATTAAATGGTACCTCTTCTGAAAGCCGGAATTGAGTTGGAGGAAATGGCATCCCTACAAGCCCGCATTGCTGCTGACGTAATATCTTGCCTGTTTTCCAAAAAATGAATCAGAATACACGTGGCACGAAGAGAGCGAGAGACAAAGACATGAGGTACCCGTGCTGATCATAGCCGACTCCCATTTCAACAAACAAAAGCTTGATGGCAGAATCGGGGACAGCGGCAACCGATTTGACCGAACTCTGCTCACTCGCCATGGGAATCGCAGTTGCAACTGTAAAAGGGCGTAAAATGATACTAGCTCTATTATTTGAACAAAATGAAGGATTTATGAAATTCAAGCATCTGTAATTTGAGGGGAACGATTGAAATGAGGGATTCAGAAAAGTTCCATGACTGGAGAGAGCAGCCATTACTTTCTTCTGAGATTGAGAAAAAAATCTCTGGCTTCTGTTGTTGGGCTCACAATCGATTTCTCCGCCCGCTAACAAAATACTAGTGGCCTATTTGGCAATTTTAACGTCGCTTTAGGCTATTATGTATTATTAACGTTAATCCGGTGGGCCGATCTTATTTTCTAAGTTCTTGATGACCCGGTCCAATTTATTTCTGGTTCGCCCACTCGTCCTTCTCTAGGTGGAAACAAATTAATGTGCCAATTAACTATTGTGTCGTATTTTTTAGAGTGCAACTTGAATACATAAGATGCACAATAGGATTTATTGTACATCCTTTCTAAAACCCGTAAAAACCTTAAAAACCTTAAATTCTAAAACCCTTAAAACTCTAAATCCTAAAAAAATCCTAAAACCCTAAAAAATCCTAAAAACTCCTAAAAGCCCTAAGTGTACAATAAGGCTTATTGTGCACCTGGTACGCACAAGTCTTTGCCTTTCATTAACTTGAGTTGGAGTTAGCCAGCACTGATAAACAAAGAAACGGCGGGATAGAGTCCCAAATTGAGATTACATAATTTAGCATAAGAAAAAGTCGAATGAGCTAAAAAACTATCCGATCTACGAATCCAAAAAAATAATACGAGTCTAGAAATTTTCAAGAAGCCGATGAATATCGTGGAGCACAAGAAGACAAAAATTCGGGTAATCAGTCTCTTTGAAGGGTGCAAGAATCCTCCACTGATGAATCTCCGAGGATATGAAATCGGGTATAATTCGCCGAACAAGCTAAGGATAAAGCTTCCCTGAGAGCTAGAAACTCCGCAAGAATGGGGTCCGCATTACCAACAAACGATCTAGCCGAGGCTTGAATCAAGGAGTCATCGATATCTTGGACAAACACCTCCGTATAAGCTGATTCATCTGAATAGAGGTTGCACCATCAAATACAGGCAAATAGAGTTCTTAGGAAGAAGCTGACAAAGTAATAAATCTGAGATAGGAGGACATCGAGTTCGGACAGCTAATGTTCCAGGTCAAGCAACAACTTGACGGATTGGGAGACAAAAAGTTGAGGAGCCATCCCTAAGTTATCAAACAACTTCTTATTTTGGTTGAACCACATATTGCTAGCAAGCTTAGATTGGAACATATTATGTTTTGATTTTGCATCTGTAATTCTAGACTCCAGTTTATCGTTTATCTATGTGTTTGTTTTATTCCATGATATATACAATTGATCACTTGTTTATTATCTATAAGTTTAGCGATTCGGCTTCGAGAGGAGAGTTTCGTTTAGAGACTTATGATACATAGCATAATAATCAATATTCACCGAGAGGAGTGAGATAGTTACGTAGACATCGGTTTAGGGACTCTGGGGAGTCTTTAGGTTTAGTCGACTCGAGAGGGTGATCATCCCTAATTGATCAACAAATTAGCATCGCCCGAGAGGAGGATTAATTAACATAAGTGTCATCTAATAAATGATATAATTGGTTTAAAAGTCCAGAATTTTAGGTTAATCATACATAGAAAGTCGTAATTGAAATCTCTACCCTAGAATACGTCTTAATCCATCCGAGTTTCCCTTATTATTTGATTTCTTGCTTCCTAAGTGATTTTTAGTTAATTTATGCAATTTTAGGTTTTAGAAATATAATATTCATCCACTTAATCGAGAGTCTGGATAGGGTAGATATATCAAAATTAGGGTATTAAGTTAGACATAGGAGCAGTCCTTGTGGGATCGACATTGCTGCCACTAGCACCATCCACTTGCGAATAACTAGGTTAGAAATTAGTTCATCAGAAATAGTAGGAGCAGAACAGAAAATTTTAATACCATTGATTTGTCCACAACATTGCAAGTCTTGGAGAATGGAAGAGAACACCTTAGCACATAAAATAAATAAATACGGCGAGAGAAGATCTCCCTGTCTCATGCCCCTATATGAGGGATAAGTGAACTAAAGCGATGACCGTGAAAGAGGAAACTAAAATTGACAGAAGAAATGCAAGTATGAATCAAATTACAAAAATGCGAAGGAAACCCCATAGTGGTAATAATGCTATAGACGAAAGTCATTCTACCCGGTCAAAAGCCTTACTCATGTCTAGTTTTGATAGACATAACACCGACCCTACCCGACCTCTTATCCTTCATAAATGATGATTTCATAGGCGATCAAGACATTATCAGTAATAAGATGGCCAGTTATAAAAGCAGATTGGGCGGGAGAGATAACATGATCAAGACAAGGTTTAAGACTATTCGCAAGGACTTTTGAAGCTAACTTGTAAGTAACATTACAAAGGCTAATAGTTCTGAATTGATATATGAGGCCCGAATTCCTAACCTTTGGTATTAGAATCATAAAAGTAGAATTAACAGACAAAGCAAGAACATTATGCGAAAGAAAATGAACAATAGAATTAGACACATCGTTCCCAACAATATTCTAGAATTTTGAAAAGAAGATGGGACTCATACCGTCAGGGCCTAGAGACTTATAGGGACGTATCTCCTTGAGGGCTTTGAGTATCTCTTCTCCAAAAAAGGGCCGGGAAGTTGCGCAATGAACTTATATGATTAATTTCTCTTCAAGCAGAGGCATGATGGTGAAAATATTACGTGTTGCGGTCTCCATTGCAGTGCCAAAGTTGTTCGGCCCGTTGCTGCCAAACTTATTTTCCTTATCAAGAAGGGATTCAAGCTTCACTTGCAGTTAAAAGATCTATTCTTTGGCTGAAGGAGAAATAGGACCCCTTTTCAAGGCAGTGAGACCAACCTTAGTATTAGAAATTTCAGCCTTTAGGGAGGACAACATATGACCCCCTATTAGGACAAACTTGTTGCACATTTCTCAAGTTTTTCAATGACAGAATCAACTGAGCAGGACCATGAATTCTTAATGATCTCGGCGCAATCCGATGATTGAAGCCAAAGAGCTTCGAATCGGAATGGCATAGAGGAATTGTAATTCAACAAAGAAGTAGGATGAATGGAATAGCGGGTATGGAGGAAGGAATGATCGGAAGAGAAAGATGGGATATGATGAACAATAGTGGAATTAAAAATATTGAGTCTTTATGAATTTATCACACCTCTCTCATTTATGTATGGCCACATTATCACATACATTTCACACACTATACACACAACACATACCACACTTCACACGCACTTCACACACATACTACACACAGTGGCACACTTCACACACTACACACACAAACTACACACAAGCTACACACACTACACACACACTTTACACACACATTACACCAACACACACTTCACACACAACACTATTACACCCACAAACACACACACTCCAAACACATACTGTTGGATCGATCAATCGGAGGATAATATTCATTGCATATGTTGCTTCAGTTATGCCGATTAAATTAAGAGTGCAATTATATTCTTTTAGTGGAATATAATATAATTGATAAATTAATATGATAAGTCAAGAGGTGATCGGGTCATATTTAATTTATTGGAGCTTAATTTAATTGGGACCAACTATGTCCCTTCGGTGGCTCAATATTAACTAGAATAAATTATAAGGATTAGAATTTATTAATGCAATAGTTGGATTATGATATTATAATATTATAGATTATGGAGATATCCAATATCTTCTATACTTATCAGGATATGTTACATGGGGAGAAAGAATTTTGTGATATATTATATATATCGCATACATATTCAGTTCTCTAACACCCAAATAACACGCTCATATCATAAGAAAAAAAAGATGTCCACACATCGTGTTGCAGTGTAGTTCGTGAGAACACTGAAGAAGGCTTGGAGGTTTGGAGTGTGGCAACACAAAGTTATTTGATAAAGCACGCTACAAAGACATTTCATAGAATCCTTCTAATGTATATTAGTTAATTGTAGAACATATAATAATACATCGATCCTACAACGATGTATTCGATTGTCAATATTAAATATTGTGAATGGAATATGAATCATAGATCTAACATATGGTATCAGAGCGTAGGTTTGCATATTATTGTATGTTCTTAATTAATTAATTTAATAATGTGTGTTAGTAATTGAACGGCGTTTAGAGATTTGTGATTTAATTGTGTCATTAGATTGAACTAGAATTACCCATCGTACAATGCACGATTTAAAACATATTTATTTGTAAGAAAAAATAGAAAGACATAGTGAAATATAAAACTTGAATAATTTAATTTTTTTAAATAAAGAAGATAAATAACTTTTTATTTTATTAAAAGGAATTTTTTTTTTTTAATTTGCATCCAAATCATTCAACCCATAATATATATTCAAATCTAACCTCAATGATTAACCAACAAACAATTGTTTATTTCAGATTTAATATTTTATACTTTATCCATCTCACAAAGATATATTAAATATAACCCCAATGATCAACCAACAAAAAATTATTTATTTCATATTTCATCCGTCTCAAAAAGATAGTCCTTTTTTTGGACATCTACAGTCTAACCTAGACAATCCACAAACAACTATATTTTTCTTAATGTAATTCTATTAAAATATGTAATATAGATGTGAAACTAAATCCCTGAAAGGAAAAAAAGATTACTTAAATACATTATATATAAATTAAAATGGAAATAAATGAAAAATTTATTTGTGTAATAATAAGTATATCATAAACTGCTACCTACAAATTACTCCCTCCGTCTCGGCCTAATTGGCCTACCTTCCGTTTTTGTTTGTCCCAATCTAATTGATCAACCCATAAATGACAAATTTCTCTCACAATCTTCACCCTCAAAATCTCCACCATTAATATCCACCTTTGAAAAAGTCAAAAGATTCCACAAAATCTGTTTTTTCTTAGTCTCCGTGTCCGGCCAAGGTAGGCCAACTAGGCCGGGACAGAGGGAGTATTTAACAACTTGCCAAAAATTCCAATTTTGAAACTAATTTTTTTTTGCATGATTTTACTATGTATACACATCTCTTATTATATTTCTAATAATTACATTCAATTACATACTTTTAGCAGGTAAAATGAACGACAAACACCCTAATTTCCTCTTATAGATGATTGTCTTTTAGCAAGACTTTTTACATTATTTTACTATATAGTATTATATACGTATCTCTTATCATATTGTAATAATTAAACTTACCTATTTTTAGCAAGTAAAATGAGCGGGGTACTCCTAATTTCCTCTTATAGAGCATTACCTTTTTTTATATAGTAAGATATCAAAGAACATTGAAAATAGTTTTGTGATATCAATTTTATATTAAAATATTATAAAATTAAAGACAATTACTTGATTTACTTGTTTTCATACGTAATGAATTAATTGTTTGTTCTAATACAATTACGTCCATATGCAAAAATGAATTTATACCGGAAAATTTTAATTTTGTTATTCATTAATTACACCATAAATTTGATATTTTGTTATATATTAATCATTACAGATTTTAATCTTTTGCTCATGATGTGTGACGAATATAGAAGGGATAATGATAATAATATTGCAAATTATATGAAGTTTTTTTTTATATCAGTTCATACTTGTATTATGTAATTTAACATTTTCAGTTTTTATTTTTTATGTGAAGAATTACAAAATTAAAGGTAATAAATGACAGAATATTGTGGCTATAAATATTTTCCATAAATTGTTGTAATTATTTGCATTAAAAGAGAAACATAAAAAGGATTTCAGGGGCAACAAATTTTCTCCATAAATTGTAAAAATGCGGGAAAATAAAAAACTTTCCCAATTTAGAGGGTTTCACTTTTATATATTGTAAGATGAGTTTTTAAATAATGAACAATTTACGGCCTTAGAAAGATTTGGGTCGCAATTGTATTTATTTATTTTGAGTCTGTAAACAACGGGGTGGATTACGACTCTATGTTTCCTCCCGTAAGATTAAAAATAGGTTATAAATTTTGTAATTGTTGAGTTTCTAGTTTCTATTGTAAATCGGGATTCCTTCCGCACACTGGTTCGAATTTTTGGGTCGATCAAAAGTAAATGACTGTTGTATTTGAGGAATGGGGCCGGAGTGCTTTTCTTCTCCAGCAAAGGGACTAATTTGCAAGGACACATATTGGAGCTCACAAATTTCCAGCCATAATGGACAGATGCAGATCGAAACAAGTTAACAACCTTCAAAATTGTGCTTCCTTGTTTGAACAGAAGGCAATCATGGTGGAGCCTATTGTTGTATCATCTTTAATTTTAATCGACATTGAACATGTTTCAGGGACATGGTGACTTGTGGCGGCGGTTCTGCCTTATTTCTGGCGGTTGTGTTGCTACGGTTCCAAGTCAATCGGTAGCGGATAGTGGGTCGCGGTCAGATTGCGATCCGAGTTGGACATAAAAATCTATCGAGGAGTTTTATGGCAGTGACACGTGGGTTTCTAACCTAGTGTTCCACAAGTGTACGGATGTAGGTGTAGTAGCGATAATCAAGGTCGATCCCACAAGGAATAGTTTTAGGTAGTTCGATACCTCAATACTTTAGGAATGTCTTAACTAGGTACTAAATTGCAAAAGATTGGTTTTACTAAAACTAAAAAAGTTTAACTAATTAACTCAATTAACTCAATTAACTTTGATTTCAACCTTAGCAAACACAAAGAACTAACAATCAATGAGAAAGGGTATCCTAGGACTTCGATTTCAGGATATTACTTCAATGTTGAATATGATTAACCTATAGATTTACCAATTCTAGTGTTTATTAGGCGGCACGACAATAATCTAACCCTTCTCTCGAAACGATTAGACCGTTGATTAATTAAGCTAATTACCCTCTCGAGTCAATTAAACCTAATAACTCCCAAACGATCCTAAGCCACGGCCTACACAGTCATAGACAACTGCGCTCTATGTTATAAGTCTGATAACGATTCCCTCCTCTCGAAGCGGAATTGCTAAACTAAATTACTAAATCTAGGTGATCAAGTTAAATTCAGTTATAAGCACAAACATAGAGATAAACACGTAAAGAACGGAATCAATAAATTAAAACATAAATCAAAACATTGTCATAATAATCCCTACTCTCTAACTCTAGGACATGAATAGCTTAGCTACTCATGCCTAGCAATAACCTATTACAATATTCTACGGAAAATATTGTAAAAGATTAAATTAGGAAAGAACGACTAAACCCGGATGAATCCGTCTCGATGATCTTCGTCTTCTTTGTCCTCCAAGTCTTCTTCTAGGTAGAATGATGATGTAACTGATGTTCTCAATGTTATTGATGTTCTCGATGTTCCCCCCTAATTCTCGAGCTTGAGGTCCTTTTTATAGAGTTGGGGACGAACCTTTGGGAAGATAGGATCAAAATCCTACTAAAATTAGGAAATTTTCGTAGGAAAAGACTTTTGACACGGCCCCGTGTTTGGCCTTTTGATGCGGCCGCGTCCGTTTTGCTCAAGCGAGTTTTCAGGTCTGACTTTCAAGCCATTTTTTAGAGTCTTCTGATCATTTTTGGGATTTGTACCTTTCAGACAAAGTTGTAGCTCATTGAATCAGATTTCTAATGCCACCAATTTCACCTCAATCGGAGTTGTAGATCTCAAGATATGGCCAAAATACTAGAGGTGTGTTAAGCTGACAGAAAACTTCACTTTCGGGATACTTTTTGACGCAGCCGGGTTGCATATCTGACGCGCGTGTTGTATTCCAGCGTTGATTTCCACATTCTAGGCCACTTTTGACGCGGCCGTGTTGTATATATGACACAGCCGTGTCATATCTGCTCTAGTTTGTCCTCTTGACCGGTCTGAGCCGGTCTAGGCCGGTTTTTGGCTGGTTTTTGCCAATTTTGGCCGGTTTAAACGCCCCTTCGACTTGTTCTTTCGTCCCTTAGTCGTAAATCACGACTTTTACTCCTGAAAATACTCAAAAATACCTTAAAACAAGTCAAACACGTTAAATGGTCCAATTCACAACACTTTATCCAATTCTTGACCAATTATGCACATAATTCCTATAAAAATAATATCATAAATCGACATAATTACATGCATAATTAACGTGTTATCAAAACCCCCCAAACTTAAACTGTTGTTTGTCCCGAACAACATAACAAAAGACACAAAGGATACAAGTGATTATGCATTTGTTTAGGGCGATAAGATGTTGAATTCAGTTTCAAACTGATTTTTCTTAAAACAATTAGGCAACACAATTCACTTGAGCATATGCGATAACGCGAAAATCAACTAATCTCGAGAGTTTGAACTTTCGACTTATTCAACCCTCACCAGGTAAGTGTTTCACTCATCTCTCAAGTGTTTAGGCTAAAATAATTTCCACTCATATTGAATTACATGAAAAGCCTATCATATGCTTGTCAATCGTCTAAACTAGACCTCGTACTGGATGTGTGTGAAAAAGGATAAAAAAGGTCTTTCTCTTGGTTGTAATATGGGCTTAAGGTAAGGTGGGATATATTTGGATAAAAGTGACTATTTATTGGACTAATCAAGTTACGTCTAACCCGACTACCCCTCAATATAATCACTCAGCCTCACTCTTCAAATCTCAACAAATCACCCCGCAAAGTGACTTCTTCACCTTCAAAAGTCCGTACAACTTAAGTGTTTTTCATTTGTGTGGGTACCACATCTTGGGACTACCCGATTTTTCTATTCAAATTCACAATTAATTATTTATGTCATAGCCTCTCCTCAAGAATACTAACAACAACAAACTTTTTTTTTTCAATTTTTTTTATAGACTTTCGCACTAGGAGAGGCTATTTTTCTTGGATTCTCACCTATCGTTTTGCTCTTCCCTTCATCTTTGGAATATCCACTAGTTTTCTCATTTCTTCCCAAAATTCTTCACCCAACTACCTTCCAATCCTCCTCCCTCTTCCTTGATTAATCCAGCTTAAGGTCAAAGGCTTAAATCGAAAGGTTTTCGGCTTACATTGTTAGGCTATGAAAGAATAAGGCTATAAAGCTCAAGAGGGCTAACTAGGGATAAAACGTGAACTTTTGGTACAAAGGGTAATTTTTTCAAGACTTAAAATGCTGCAAATAAGAATTGCCTAAGATCATTTCCTAAATCACAACATATTTGACACATTCTTAGTAAAGACTCAAGGCAAGTTCTAGAGACTACTACACATATTCAATCAAAGTCACACCGAAAGAAAGTATATTACTCCGAAAATAGGAGTATAATTAGGCTCAAATTATCACAAGGTTAATTTTGATTGAATATTCTAAGTTCAAGCTCAATTTCGTCTCAAATCACCTCTCATGCTCTATTATGTGCCAGTTTTTCATCTACTTCTCAAAATCATCTCATCATTAACCATTCATCATCCATCTTTCCCTATTGTTCTCTTTTTTTTTTTTCTTTTCACTTGTTACCTATTAACTTCTCGGGTTTATCTCATTGTTACTGACTCTAAAACCTAAAATACTAATAAGACTCTAAACTCTAAACTCCTAAAATTCAACATGGAAACGAAATGTAATCAAACTTGGGTTCATAGACCCAACATCACCAATAAAGCAGATAAATGGGCTCACAGACCCAATAACTCCAATCGAAGCAATAAAAATCAGCACAATGGGCTCACGGACCCATTATTAACCACTATTATCAAATAGCAAGCAAATCAACCGACCGATCAACTCAAAGGAGAAATAGCAACAAAACTATAAATATAACTGCCAAGACATCCCACGGTACATCCCCTCCCCCAAACTTGGCTTAAAGCCAATGTTTGGAGGAAAAGAATGCTACGCCTTGGTGCTAACTCACAGTCATGGTGGCGGTGGAGGTGGTTGGAAACCATGTTAGTTCCAAAATTGGGCCAATGCGTCCCACCGAATATCTTGCTGATGTCTCCAAATGCGTTCCTCGATCTTCTGTGAGCTCCCTTTTGGTGGTGCCATTTTTATGACCTGATTCGCGATCCTTTAAACTGCTGGGGCACTGACGAGGCCGTGTCCTTTGTTTGACGCGGCCGTGTTACATTTGAGCCAAAAGCTGAGTTTCTGGACTAATTTTGACGCGGCCGTGTTATAATGCTCACGCGGCCGTGTTCCAATTGAACAAAAAAAAATAGGTTTCTAGGCATGATTTTGACGCGGTCGCATCCATCTCGCGACGCGGCCGTGTTGGTTCCACAGTGCTCAAAACACGTTTCAGCCCTTTTTGACGCAGCCGTGTCCATAGTGCGACACGGCCGTGTTGCTTCCTCCTACTTTAGCTCTAGTTTTTCGTCTCTTCGACCCCTGTTTCTTGCAACACTCGTCCATGTTGATTCCTAAAAACATTAATTACAAAAAAAAAACAAGTAAAAAACTTAAAACTTACAGAAATAATCGAAATAAAATAAAAATAAAAACGATAAACATTGGGTTGCCTCCCGACAAGCGCTTTGTTTTACGTCATCAGCCGGACGTCCTTTTCCTATCAACCATTTTCCAACCACCCCGAGTTTGGTAATTTATGAGCAATTAACGAGCTATGTGGGGTGTGTAGATTTCTTATAGCAGCTTGTGTAGTATAAACAATGCTACAATTATGTCTACCCATTAGACCCGACTTATGTATTGGGAGGGTGATGGATTCATTTTGAACACGAAAAATCAACTCCCCTTTAGGCACATCTATAAGTGCTTGGCCAGTTTTCAAGAAAGGTCGTCCTATTATAAAAGGAAATTCATCATTCCCTTTCATGTCAACAACTAAGAAATCACTTGGGAATTCAAAATTCAGCACTCTCACCACTACATCCTCTGCTACTCCCAACAACGTTAATGAAGATCCATCAGCCAATTGGATAGTAGTAAAGGATCGTTTAATCTCCCTTAATCCTAATTGTCTATACTGCTTAAGAGACATCAAATTTATGCTAGACCCCAAATCGCACATGACATTGTGAAACTCATGACTACCAATTGAGCAAGAAATAGTAAAACTCCCTGGATCTTTTGCTTTTGTTGCTCTTTTTGGTTTCATGCTTGTGTTTTCACTCTTTTTGGGACTGCTCAGTTTCTTTTTCGTTGTCTCTTTTCAATCCTTCCTCTTCTTAGTTTCCTCTTGTAATAGTTCATGTTTCATAACACCAGTGCTAGATTGCTCTAAAGGATCAAGGTTAGCAAAGAATGAATTTTTAAAACAAAAATCAAAAGACTCATCAAGAATAGGAGATGAAATTTTCTTATCTATGATGGTATTGACTTCCTCCTTCTTCTCAATGTTTTTTACTTTCTCAATTGATTTCTTCGCTTCATGATCCTTCATGCTCATAGTATCATTGTCGCCACTAGATGCTATCTTCCTTCTATTCAGTGCTTGAGGAAATGGGGAAGGAGGTACATATGCCGGTGGAGGCACATATGCTGGTTCGTCTGCTTCGGTTTCTTGAACCTCACTTGAGTTCACAACATCTTTTTGCTCCTCTAGCTTCACAACATTACAGTGCTCCCTCGGATTAACCACTGTATCACTCGGATATTGACCCTGCTTGTGTTGAGCCCCTACAATATTTATCAATTGGCTCATGTTTGATGACAATTCACCAATGCTTGCTTGAGTCTGAACCATTGTGTTCTCAAGCCTTTTGATGTCAGCCCACTGTCCAGTTATGTGCTTATTTAGCTCAATAAACTTTCCATCTACTTTCTTCTCCAACTGAGCTAGTTTCTCATCATATTTAGCAAACTGGGACTGCACAATCTCCTCTTGTGTGGGCTTCATGCCATCATGAATCATCCCATGCGTAACAATAAATCCGGGTGGCGGATTAAGTGTATTCTGTGAGTTATCATACGAGAAGTTCTTATGGTTCTGATTCTGAGGGTACTGATTGTACCTAAGCTGATTGTTCTGAAAATTGTTGAAGTTTCGTTGATTCACAAAGTTTACGTCTTCAACTTCTTCCTGACCCCCTGGCTGTTGTGCTAACGTCAGACTAGTTAGCAAATTTACCTGACTCGTCAAGGTTGTTAACTGTGATGTGAGCTTTTCAATTGGCTCATTATTGTCTGGCTCGACTTTCATTACATTCGCCACTTTCCTTGGCATGTTTCTCTCATTCGACCATTGGTAGCTTGTTCTGGCCATAGCGTCCAGGATTGAGAATGCCATCCTCACTGACTTCTCCATCAAACTACCACCTACAGCTGCATCCACCTGGTTTCTAGTCGGAGCAAGTAAACCATTATAGAACGTACATACCTGCTGCTTCTTCGTAAAACCATGTTGAGGGCAACTCCGGATAAGATCCCGGAATCGCTCCCAAGCCTCTCCGAATGGCTCCTGATCAATTGCTTGAACTGGTTGATCTGATTCTGCAGGCCGAGCATCTTGCTCAGTGGAAAATACTTCAATAGAAATGAAGTACTCAAGTCTTCCCAGCTTGTGATATCTTCCAAGGAATTGAACCATTAGAGAGCTCTATCTTTCAATGAAAAGGGAAACAGTCTCACTTTAACCTACTCGTGTGGCACATGGTTTATCTTGATGGTATCTGCCAGTCTTCGAAAATTTATCAGGTGAGCATTCGGATCCTGTAAAGCACTTCCCCCATACTAGTTTTGCTGCACTATGTTGATTAGTGCAGGCTTCAGCTCGAAACTATTAGCATTAAGTGGTGGAGGTCGTACTCCTCCTGCCTGCTGATTTGGATTAGGCTTTAGGCAGTCACTGATGGGAGTATCATATTCATCTCCTGCAGCTGGTTCTATCTGAATTGGGTCATGTTGTTGTTGCAGTTGTGGCTCTTGTGGCGGTAGATGTTGTTGTATATTAGTTACTCCATCATCCAAGCATGCCACAACTATCAGTACTATGTTAATAGCGTCATCCGGATTCGGATGCTGTGGTGGGTTCTCCATCTCAGACGTGAAATTCCTTATAGTTCGGTGTCTTCGAGCTGTAGCTTCAATTTCTGGATCGAATGGAAGAAGGGTTTCTTTCCCTTTTGATCTGGTGTGCATGTGAAGCCTGAAAACACCAAAAACAAGAACTACCGCGTAACACAAAAACTAAACAAAAATAAAAACGAAAATTAAATTAAAATTACGAAAAATAAAATCTAGTCTAGTTTCCTCCTATTTTTCAAGATAAAAACTAAGCGCTAAATCCTATTCCCCGGCAACGGCGCCAAAAACTTGACACCTCGGTTTCTAACCTAGTGTTCCGCAAGTGTACGGATGTAGGTGTAGTAGCGATAATCAAGGTCGATCCCACAAGGAATAGTTTTAAGTAGTTCGATACCTCAATACTCTAGGAATGTCCTAACTAGGTACTAAATTGCAAAAGATTGGTTTTACTAAAACTAACAAAGTTTAACTAATTAACTCAATTAACTATGATTTCAAACTTAGCGAACACAAAGAACTAACAATCAATGAGAAAGGGTATCCTAGGGCTTCGATTTCAGGATATTACTTCAATGTTGAATATGATTAACCTATAGATTTACCAATTCTAGTGTTTATTAGGCGACACGACAATAATCTAACCCTTCTCTCGAAGCGATTAGACCGTTGATTAATTAAGCTAATTACCCTCTCGAGTCAATTAAACCTAATAACTCCCAAACGATCCTAAGCCACGGCCTACACAATCATAGACAACTGCGCTCTATGTTATAAGTCTGATAACGATTCCCTCCTCTCGAAGCGGAATTGCTAAACTAAATTACTAAATCTAGGTGATCAAGTTAAATTCAGTTATAAGCACAAATATAGAGATAAACACGTAAAGAACGGAATCAATAAATCAAAACATTGTCATAATAATCCCTACTCTCTAACCCTAGGACACGAATAGCTTAGCTACTCATGCCTAGCAATAACCTAATACAAGATTCTACGGAAAACATTGTAAAAGAATAAACTAGGAAAGAACGATTAAACCCGGATGAATCCGACTCGATGATCTTCGTCTTCTTTGTCCTCCAAGTCTTCTTCTAGGTAGAATGATGATGTACTAATGTTCTCAATGTTATTGATGTTCTCGATGTTCCCCCCTAATTCTCGAGCTTGGGGTCCTTTTTATAGAGTTGGGGACGAACCTTTGGGAAGATAGGATCAAAATCCTACTAAAATTAGGAAATTTTCGTAGGAAAGGACTTTTGACACGGCCCCGTGTTGGCCTTTTGACGCGGCCGCGTCCATTTTGCTCTGGCGAGTTTTCTGGTCTGACTTCCAAGCTATTTTTTAGAGTCTTCCGATCATTTTTGGGATCTGTTCGTTTCAGTCAAAGTTGTAGCCCTTTGAATCAGCTTTCCAGCACCACTAATTTCACCTCAATCAGAGTTTTAGATCTCAAGATATGGCCAAAATACTAGAGGTGTGTCAAGCTGACAGAAAACTTCACTTTCGGGACACTTTTTGACGCGGCCGTGTTGTATTCCAGCGTTGATTTCCACATTCTAGGCCATTTTTGACGCGGCCATGTTGTATATATGACGTGGTCGTGTCATATCTGCTCTAGTTTGTCCTCTTGACCGGTCTGAGCCGGTCTGGGCCAGTTTTTAGCCGGTTCGGACCGGTTTTTGCCAATTTTGTCCGGTTTAAACGCCCCTTCGACTTGTTCTTTAGTCCCTTAGTCGTAAATCACGACTTTTACTCCTGAAAATACTCAAAAATACCTTAAAAACAAGTCAAACACGTTAAATGGTCCAATTCACAGCACTTTATCCAATTCTTGACCAATTATGCACATAATTCCTATAAAAATACTATCCTAAACCGACCTAATTACATGCATAATTAACGTGTTATCAGGCAGTCAGATGCAGAAGTCACGATGGCGATGATTTCGAAGGGTTCGGGATCATCGGCAGGATCCAAGCGGAACAATTTGAAGAAGATGGGTGTGGCGGCTGTTGCGGTATTGCTAGGGCAACGGGTGCAACCAGGTCCACTGGGTTGAAAACCGGGTCAGACCGCTGGTTACGAGTTGGACCGGATCTAGCAAGTTAGGGCTGAAGGAAAATGGGCTTATTTTATTTAAATGTTGAGCCTAATTTTTCTCCCAAGCTGTTTGTTTCCGCTGGACTTACTCTTAATTGGACCTCAATAATTTGTTTTGGGTTTTTACCCAAGTAAACTACATGGGCCAGGGCATGGTTAAGATTTGAGACATTAAAAAGAACTTGCTGGAAACTCACTTGGGCTAATTTTGATTGATATCAATACAATTGGATAAGCAATAATTTGGTCGGGAATCAAAATAAGGTATTAAATTGTTAATGGACCATGATATATTGTTGAACTTGAGTATTAAATTAATTTATACAAGTTAGAGCTGATATTGGTGAAGAACATTAACATATAATTTATTATTTTGATAGGTCCAGCAAAGTTGGTTTTTTGGTTTTGCGATTTTAATTTGCACTCGAGAAATGGGTTCGTGAAATCAATTAGAAAGTCAAATAAATTTCAATTGCTTAGATATTTGGACAAAAAAAATAAAATTAAATATAAAATTATTTATGGACTAGCTGTATTGATTGACTTGAATATAAAATTAATTTATTCAAGTTTGATATCAATATCGACCAGAGACTAATAATTTCATTATTTTAATGAGTCTGAATGTTTTTTGTTTGGGATATTTTGATTTATGTTCAAGAGTTGGGCCAGGAGAAGTCAATTAGAGAGCCAGATATTTTTTCAGTTTTGGAGATTTGAGCTGGATAAATTGTGCTTAGGCGTTGAGCTGGAGAATCAATTACGGTCAGCCATATCGGGCACAAGAGTCGGAAGAAAAATCTACCTAAACCAACTAAATTCCAAATGGAGGTTGAAGAGTTGAGATGGCATGTGTCTCAATTGAAAAATTCAATTATTTGTAATTTGTGTTTAGGATTGACCATAAATTTGTTCAAGGTTTTTAGTTTTACTTTATTGCTTTAATTATTGGATTAAATGTCATTCATATAACATATCACATAAAATCACATGTGCACCGCTCTAGGTACTATACTGTCATGCATAATTGATATATTTATTTTCTAATTTCGAATTAGAAAGATAATAAATATGTCGATTAATAATAGAATCATTTAAGATGATTTAGATATTATTAACCACTTTAAAACCCAATATTGTTGAATAAAAATATTAAGTGTGTGAGGGTGCATTTATTCAAATGAACCCACGACTTCCCCTATTAACCCAATCTAATTGGTCAAACTAAAGGAAGTTGCACTATTTTGATTACTAGGTTGGGTCCGTATATAAAATTACTGATTAGTAAGAATATGTGTATGCCTCCTCATAGGAGGATTACACTGTTTCGGTTACTAGATTGAGTTATTTTAATAAACTCATATGTAACAAAAAGTATATGTCTCGTGCCAATGTAATTGGTCTCCCCATATAAGGATTGCATCGTTTCGGTTACTGAATTGAGTTTATTGGATGAACAACTCATAAGTAGGAAAATGTGTATGTCTCATGCCAATTTAATTGGTCTCCTTGTAGGAGGATTGCATCATTTTCAGTTACTTGATTGAGTTCTTCGTGATAAGTTTTTAAGCGTGAATTAATTACGTGAGCTATATAGGTATTCATAGTTAATTTATGGACTTTAAAATTATCAATATAGAGATTATACACTTAAATCTAAAATATCGTGAGGACTTCCTATAGAATATCCAAACAACATTACCGATGGTGAAAATAATGCGATACAAAATCAATATAGCATGAGATGCAGATTATATTGGGTTTAGTGGGAGTATCACAACCTAGCCATAAATCAACATATATTCCTCCTATAGAGGAGTATGTCTATTTTTTGGGTTTTAGGTGGTCGCATGATGTAGTAGTTTATTGGGTCTATGCATTAAATATTTTTTTATTCATTTGTTACTTGTCATTCATGCATGCTCGTGTTAAGATTTATTTAATTTTGGTAAAATGTCTTAATAATTTACTATTCAAAGTCTTGTTTGACAGTTACAAGCAAGAGGAATTTTTTATTGATTGGATTGTTATTTAGTATGTTTTTCTCTTACTGAAAAATATCAAAATTTGTGTTAACTAAACTATTTCCCACTGTACTAGATAAAGGGTACAATGTTGAACATTTGGAGGCATATGATAGGCGAATATATCCTGATGTGCCAATTTGTTGCTACATTTGGACTAACCTCAAATGTGATGCAACGAAAATATTAGAATATGAAAATTACCAAGAAACATCAAAAGTCTTCATAAGATGTTCAAGTTTGGATGCCAAACTTTAATCTGACTGTAATATGGTCTAGTATAAACATGCACATGAAAGCTAGACGTCCATGGAAGATTGTATGCTCGCAATGATCATCCAGATTAACGTGGTTGAGTTTTTTTAGGGGATGAATCAGTTGGAGATTCAAGTCGATATGTAATTAGAGACTCCTAAAGATGTTCTCAAAATCCAAATTTAGCTGTAAGTTGAAAATGTCCTTGAGTGAACTGATAAAGGAGCTCAAAAGTGCTTAGAATGTTCACCAGAACAAATCTGGTGATGCATTAGTTATTAGTTTTTTTATGGATTGACCTTGTCCAAGTCAACAAACAAGAATAAGTCATCCAAAAAATTCACAACAAAGTGCAAAGGGAGTCAAGACAGAATGAAAGTAAAAGGAGACTTGTTTCCTTGTGGGAAGAAGGATAATTGAAAGACTAATTACCAGGATTACCTAGCATTTAAAAATGCAAAAAAAAAAAAAAAAAATCATTGAACTATGATTAGTGGATGGTTCTATGATCATTTAGTAGAATTCGGGCCCACTAATCATAATTGCAATTTGATTGCATGGATTCCTTTTCCAAAGGAAACTCAATGAAAGTGACAACTTCCAAGGTTAACACAGATGCAGTACGGTTTGAAAAAGTTGATTGGTGTGTTCTTCTTTATTTAGAATAAAGAATTTTAGGACATTGTTATTATCATCCCAACCATTGTAGAAATTTAATTTCTATGTTTTTATTTAAACAAATTTGTTATAATCATTTCGACAAATGTGTTAATACTATATTTGAATAATGGTAGTGTTTATGATAAATGGTCTTATAATGTCCTAAATGTCTTAACATTAATCAACAATTTGCAGTATATTGCATCATAAAATTGCACAAGTTATTTCTACCAATCTTTATATGCATGTAATTTTTTGTTTAAAATGGTAATGTAATTGAGAAGTCTTCATATATCAATTTTGGAGAACTACTAATGAGAATGATGAGTTGTGAAACTTATTCTAGTTTACTAATTACGCAAAGTCTATATGCTAGGATGAGATGTTCTTCAAATTGCTTGAAGATGGAATCTCTACATGCATGTATATTTGTTTTAAATGATAATGTGACTAGAAACCTTCATGTATCATTCATGGAATTAGTATTTGAACTCACCAGGTTCCCCTCAAAGTTTTGGTGTAGTTTGGGTTAAAGTAACTAGGCATCCATTATATACACCTACACCTGTACGCTTGCGGTAATTAAGGGTTGGGATTAGAGCATGTCAATATCTGAAATACCAAGTAAAGTATTAAGCCTGCAAATAAGATTTTTTAAAAGTAAATAGTTATAGTTAGAATTTAAAACTTTATTTAGATAAATTTAATTATTTAAAATAGAAGGAAAAAATTAAAGAAAAATAATTTTCTTATAACATTATTTAGTTTATTTTATTTAATAATATGAGTTTATATTTAGATATTTATGTCGTTTTAACATTCATAATTAATTAAGTTATTATGCATATAGGTGAAGAATGATACAGACACACTAAATGCATGTTTGAATTCCAAAGATAAGAAATTATCATTTTGAAAAAGTTTTTTTTTTTTTATATTTAACATTTATCTTAATGTCAATCTATAATATATATATACACATATACCTATATATAAAGTAAGTAATATTAAATTCATATTTTGGTACACGTATTCATGCATGCATAAAAGGTCGATTTAAGTGTTCATATAATGACATTTGCATGCATAATCGACTGTGAATGGCTTATATTTGTATTGTTGGGATGTTTGGCGTTTGTGGGCTTGTTTTAGAGATATTCAGGTGATTTAAGGCCAATAAGTGGCATTCGACTAAGGACGGACGAGGAAACGAGTTTCGGAGAGTCCAAACGAAGGAAAATCAAGCCAAATACAAAAAAGTTGCTCGCGGCTGCGACCTACCTTCACGGTCGCGAAAAAAGCACCCCAGGTTGGGCTAAAAAGTCATGTGAAGTCTCCGCGGCCATGACCTACCTTCGCGACCGCGACAAAGTGGCTGTTTAAAGAAGATTTGCTAAACAACGGATGCGGCCGCGACCTACCTTCGCGACCGCAACACTTAAGGTGGATTTTGATTCTTAGGCGTGAAGAATTCATGATTTGAAGCCCAATTCTACCCCAATTTGATCTCGTCTATAAATAAGTGTTCCTAAGTCCGAAAATAGACTGGGGAACTTGGATTTTGGGAGCACTTCAGAGGAGACGAGCCATCAATATTCTGCAATTCTCGATTTCGTCTTTCTAGTTTGTTTTAATTTTATGTTTTTCAATACAATTATGTCTTCAGTCGTCGCTATGAGCGGCTAGTCGTTTTATTTCAGTCTTTAATCGATGTTGAACTCTAGTTTGATAATGTTTTAATTCTTAATTGTTCCACAGTTTATGTTTTGAAACGTACTCCCTCAGTCCCGCTCAGTTTTGCACACTGAATTGGACGAAGGTTAAGAAAAGTCTGGTTATTACTTTTGCTTTGACTATTCAAAGGGGTTTAGCTAAAAGATTAGGGGAAAGATTAGTACACTAATCTTTTCCCCTTTTTAACATGTTAAAACCTAAATTAAATGGAAAACACAAAACTTAATATAAATGGAAAATCAACGAAATATGTAGCACATGAACAGTAGCAAAGATTTTAAGTCTGAAAATGGCCCAAAAGTGTTCAAATTACACTTCAAATTTCTGGGAATTTTTTCCCCTCCAATCCAAACTTAAACTAAACAAGAATTACACCAATAAATCTGAAATTACATTTAAAATGTTCCTCCAAAATTTGAGTCACATCAACCCAACTCAATAAATACACCCAAAACAGCATTGAATTTCGCATTCAATGCTGCCAACAAATTCAGCTCAAAGTTTTAAACAAAACTACAGAAATGACTAACAATAGAAAAGGGCCTAAATTATCTCCATCAGACCGCACCTTGATCTCTCAGTTTCTCATGGGTCATAGCACCGACGGAGTCGTACACTTCGACCAAATCAAGGCTGCGGCAGCATCATTTGGTTAGGCTGTAAACATGTAGACTATTGTAAGTGAAGAACATTTTGAGAAAAAAATTATTTTATTATTGTCTTTTTATTTACCTATACCCTCGGAAAGATATCATCATAGGGATAATTTTGTTTAAACTACCAAAACCATTCCAAGAAAAGAAAGGGGCAGCATCTAAGTAACCAACTCCCAACAACATCATTTTACTTGAGCTACCTTCACAAATTACAGCAAATAAATGGGCAGCTAAAAATAATCAGAGAAAATCATCATTTTAAATTAGCTACCATCACAAATTCCAGCAAAGAAATTGGCAGCTTAAGTACAATCAGAGACAATCATCATTTTAATTAAGCTACAAACACATTCCAATGCATAGACTATGAGCAGCTTTAAATAATCAGTATAGCACACAAATCAGTTTAATTTGCAACAGGGCAACACAGCTAAAATCCGAAACAAAAGTCAATCAAAGAAATGATATGCTTTACATAATCAGGGTCGAAATCATCATTTTAAATTTGCTGCCATCACTGTACCCTCAACAAAAGGGCCTAGAACAAGGCACCATTTTAACAGATCCCATCAAATATAGTAGCCACCCAAATAATCAGTTCATGCATCCAAAAAATATCACAGCAATTTGTACCCTTCACAACAGGGCAAGCAATGACAGTTCAGATCCCAATCAACCTCAATTCTAAGTAAAGACAGTGAGCAATTCAGTAAACAATCAGAATTTCACATCATTTTAAACTAAACTACCAGCACAATCAGAGATTAGACTTCAAAAAAACCCTAAAATGGTTAAGGTTAGATACGTAGACCTGAAAATTGTCGGAAACCACAGTCCGAGGCAGTGCATGTAGTGACTCTTCAGTTCTTCAAATTTAAACCACTCGCACGTCAGAGCCACATCAGGATCCAATAGGAGATTCGTTTTCGAAACAGAACTGAAATCCAGATCTGGGCTATATTCTCGCCCAAGCATGGAAAATTGACACTAATCGGCTTCACTGAACTCGGTTTCGCACATGAACGATTCTTCAGATTCGTAGACGAAATCTTCAATCTCCGGAGAATCGTCCATCAAAACCCTATAACTAAGGAAACAATTTTTTTAGAGATGGATCGAATATCTCAGCAAATCGGGGGTTGGATTGTGGATTTAAGCATGACTCGTTTAGGATTTGGGAGGGGGATATGAACTGCGGCTACTTCTCAAGAACAGGAGAGAACAAATCTCTTGAATGCAAATAGGGTTAGATGAAATGAGGGTAAAAAACGGGATGGGGTTGATTTGGGCTGAATAATGCGTTTGGGTTGTGGGTTAATTAAGTTGTCACATAATTATATTAGCCCAACCCTTAAACCTAATTAGCACATAATCAGTTTCAAAATCTGAATTCATTAATGGCAATATTGTAAATAACTTAAAAAATAATTTGTCATTTTTGGAGTGTGCAAAATTGAGCGGGACGGACTGAAACGGAAAGTGTGCAAAACTGAGCGGGACGGAGGGAGTATTATGCTATTCGTGCTTTTATAAATTATTGTGTGAATTGTTGCTTGGATTGATCGCCTAGGTAGTTAATCATATAATTATCGCTAGGTCATTGTCATAATATGTAATCATTACAAATTTATGTCCATTAGTAGCAAACAGTGAATTAATCGCTGGTATAGCATAATTCACGGTCACTTGTACGAGCTTGTGAGTACAACACCGTGTTTATCCCGTTGTCCTAATACTCTATGTGTTTAGTTAATGAGATCTAAAGAGCTTATTTTAAGATCACTCAACTAAATAGACTAATCAAAGAGCTTGTTTCGATTACTTAAACTTAAGGGGTAACTTAGGTTAACAAAGCTTGTTGTTAATCTTTGGGATAGGAGGTTTGGAACTAAGCTTGAGAATAATTGCATTAATTATGAAGATAATTCGAACTAGGGGGATACTAGATTAAGGGCTGGGATCTTTATCATATTTGAATTTTAATCACTTTTATTGCTTCTTGTCTACTTTGTGGTTTTTGATAATTTCATGTTTTTTAAATTAATAGTTACTCAAATCAATTCAACCCCCCTCTCCCTTGTTATATTTATATATACTATTATTATTATTATTATTTAAATCAATTGCATCCATACATATAACACAGTCAATCTTCCTGCTCTATGTGGGTTTAACCTTGACTTACCACTTCTACAAGTTAAAAGAGGAAAGCTAGGACTGTTAATTTTACTGCACTTCGACACTGCAGTCATATATAATGTGCGAGAAACTTATATTTACATTACTTATAATTTAATTTATGATTCATCCTACATTTTTTTTAAAAAAAAATTAGTTTATTAGGATAAAACAATCACCATATTTAAATATTATACTATATTATATTTAGTTTTATTAAAAACTTTACTTTTTAAATAAACTTCCGTGCATCATGGGAATATTACTAGTAATAATTAAAAGGAAACAAATCGAAACAAATCAAAATAAATATTTTAAAAGATAAACTATAGCAAATAAAATATATCCTATTAAATAAAGATATATACAAATCATCTCTATCTCCATCATTCTGCTCTTCCTGAAGAAGATTCGCCCTCGAATTGTGGTCGATCTTGTTGGAAAATATTCGTAGGGAAGCATGAATATCCTTGAATTCGTGAAATTTAATATCCTTGACGGGGCACCGATGTGTCACCCTTTGACCAAGCAAGTGGTAATGATAACATTCATAAGTTTAAGCTCCAAATGAGGAGGAACATGAATAACAAATACAACATCCACAACCACATACTTGAAGACAAACATATCCAAAAACCAATAGGTGTATTCCTCATAGGCCTTATCATCGAAAATTGATGGTTCATCATAACCAACATGGATAAGCTCCAAACAAGTATTAACAATTTCCTTGTGAGATTGTATCATCAATTTCCTTGTCTAATACAATCTCATCGTCAAAAAATATTGGGCCATCATAGTCACCATCACAAATTTTATCCAAGATTTACATGATGAGGAAATATATCGTCAATCAACGTCGTATTGACATCCAATTTCTCAACGAAAATTGGTGGTTCATCACAACCACCATGATCAATTGCCAACAAGCTGATTTGTTGGCGGATTTGCATAAAATTATCTTCATGCAACCGCTCATAAAAAATAGTATCAAGAACTAGTTGACACCTCGGAACCACCATCGAGGATCGGAATTGCTCTTTGATTACTAACTGATGCAGCAAGAAGCGTAGAAGAAACGATAATACCCAGGGTTCTAACTCCGTTGATTCTAGGAATACCCGGAAAAACTCATTTTTATAATTCAATATTTCAAATGAACTATCTATTACAATATTGAAGACTCCTATTTATACTAATAATTGAAACCTAGAATCCTAATAATAATCAATCACTACCATAATAATTAAAAGGAAACAAATCGAAAAAAATCAAAACAAATATTAAAAGATAAACTATATAAAATAAAATATATCCTATTAAATAAAGATATATTTAAATCATATATCTCTCTCTATCGAAAACATAGTTTTTGGGATGACTATTTTTGTGTTTTAAGAACACCAACAACCCTTGTCCATACTATACACTATTTGAATAGTTAAACTTTTCATACACCACTTATATTTATTAGTGCATTTATTAACATTTTATTACTTTCCCAATGACATAAGGAATTTGTTGGTATGAGTCAGATCAGTGGGCCTGGTCCAAGTTCGCCCAAGTGGGTTGACCCAAGTACTGGAAATCGATAATTATGGGAGACTCATCTCCACTAATATAGGTCCACTTCCCCCTACTACTAGCACAACTAAGTGTACCGGGTACGCATAGGAATACATAGGAGAGAACAGAATTATTTCTCGCTGGCGTGAGAAACAGACTATAAGAATAGGACAGAAACCCTAAACGTGATTCTCATCACGCAGGAGATGGCTCTTGGATCGTGGATAGCAGTGAAATTCCGCTTGTGATTTACATCCCGACCAAGAATACGAATCATCGAGGAGAGACCGTGGTTCGACTCCGGAGCCCTTCCGGCGCGTGGCAGCGTGTGCTGCAAAATGCATGCTTGAATCTATGAGATTGCAAGACATGTTTGACTATGGATCTCCGAAATTTGAGAAAGAGTTGGACTCTGTATCATCCTTGAATGGATGAAAATAAAAAAATGTAGTTGTCTAATTGTTGTAGTTGAAACCAGGTCTGGGAACTGGTTGATATTATGTTGGATATGAAGAGATTGTGGACAAACGGTTCTCAAAAGGCTGTTGAAATTGTTAGATGAGGGACTAAGAGGTGTAAGGAGAAGAGAAGACCATTACTGCCGTCACAATTTAGAGATTCGATGGCGCCAATTATGTTCAAGGAATGTAACAGTGAATGTAAACGAAGTGATGAATCTAGTATGCTCCTTCAAAGTGAAGGGACAAGGAGGCATACCGATTCTTGGCATTGGGTAATGAGTTTGGGATGTAGTGAGTTCGTTGTCCTCAAATTCTTGATTTCGAGCTGATGTACACCTTAACTAGTGTATAGCTTTATGCTCTTGCGATACTCGCGGTCACACGATCCATTTGTCAATATGATCTCAGTGAGTTGGAAATATCATGAAGGGTTAGATCTCAGTCCTCATGGGTGACTGGGGGATATTGGTATGAGTCGAGCCTGTGGCCCGATCCAAGGTCAACCAAGTGGGTGTTAGGGTTATAATGTAAAGCATGCTTTTAAGTATCGCTTTGTATATAAATTGTTTTTTGCACTTTATTGAATGAGAATAAATTATCACTGTTTGCTTTAAATATTATGAATGTTATATATATTTATTGCATAATGTTTGAATACTTTACATTGTAGACAATGTGGTGTGTAGTAGATCACATAATATCACATTGCCGGTTCCTTATAATAAGGAAAAAGATTCACAACTTAGACAGAGTTGAACAATCCATTGGTAGTTGATGTGTAAGGTTCAGATTGGTTTGTCTTGACCAAGAGATTACACTAGTGCATTTGTTGCACTGAATTGGACCAACAGCGAGATAATTTTTTTAGACTGACTTGAAGGAAAAATTAGATCTCAGTGGTTATTGTTTTCTTAATTTCTGTCACTTAATTGTGATTGTATATAATTAATTAATGTTGTTTTGATTTATTATGGATAAAGAGTCATTGAACTCAACACTCTATACTTGGGGCAATATTATTAATTATATGACAGATTGCTAAATTAATATAGAAAACTGTGTCTTGGTAAAACAAGTTGATTATGTCCCCTTGATGAGTTCAGAATGTTTATCATATCAAACCTGTACAATGGATTAATTTCCGGTATGATAATAATGTTGAGTTGTTTGTTCTGAAGGAATAAAAGATATTAATTAATTAATTAAAGCATTCAGTAGCTTAAATTAATTAATGGACATTGAATCTTAAACACGAAAAAAATAATCGGGAGCCATATTTTGTAATATGAATTAGGATGGATAATTCAATATTAATTCTGTAGTGGAATGAATTAATATTAATAGACTAGAATAATATTGATGACTCATTATGGATATCTAGGCCCATGGGGAGGCCCAATCCTATTCCTCCTAAAGGCCCCTTGAGTAGCCAATAGAAGTCCATTAACTAAAAGGATAAGAATTAATTAGAAGTAGGAGATAAGGAACGAAAAGATATGGAAGAATCTAATTCCTAAGGGGATTAGGATTTATCCATATTTTTCTCTCCCAAGTGGGAGATGATTTCCTAATCCTAAAAGGGCTGAAATGTTCGGCCTCTATCCCCTATAAATAGGGGACCAATCTTGGTCCCCAAATGCAATAGAAGATGCATAAGTGAGTGAGTATTTTTCTAGAAAATTAATCGTTTCCTTGAGAGTTAAAAAGTTCGTTTGATTTCCTATCGAATTGGCGAGCTTGGACTTAGGGAATACAAGATCTTTGGTTTGAAAGATAAACTCTTCTCAACGGTGTCTCCCTGATTCGAATGTAAAATACTATAATCACTTAGTTCCGCATGTTTAGCGCCTATTGTATGATTACCTTGATTCCATTACATGAATTATATGATTTGATCGTTCATATTATTGTTGTTTGATTATTGAAAATAGAAATTTAAATTATATCCCGAATAGATCATTGGCACAATCCTTGATTCCCCAACAGTGGGCTGACCCAATTAGTGGAAGTGGGTAATTATGGAAGACCCACCTCCCATAACATAGGTCCATTTTCCCCATTACTTGTACTACCAAGTGTTCGGGGTATACAGAGGAAACATAAGAGAGAACATAATTGTTTCTCACTAGCATGAGAAACAGACTGTGAGAATAAGAGAGAAACACTAAACGTGGTTTCTCATTGTTTCTCACTAGCATGAGAAACAGACTGTGAGAATAGGAGAGAAACACTAAACGTGGTTTCTCATCACGCCGGAGATGGCTCTTGTGTCGTGGATAGCGATCGATTTGCGCTTGTGATTGTCACCCGACCAAGAGTACGATTCATCGAGAAAAGAACGTGGTTCGAACCGTATACGCTTCGAATATCCATTCCGCTGTAAGATCAAGGTATCCAACTAAATTTAATATAATTGATCTTCAATTGCAATCATTTTCTTTCGTGGATGACATGTATTTGATCTTCAAATCAGCACAACATCAAGATCAACTTGTATTGTATGCAATTAAAGGGCAAGTAATACAATTACAAATGAAGAATGATAATGTTAAATTTAAGTGCATTTTCAAGAATTCGGGTTTGGGTACTATAGGGAGTAATATTCCGTTGTAAATAAAATTACTCGTTGACAAAATTTGGCCAACATCTCAAACAACCATAGCATATGTATGAGGATAATTAATTATAGTTCATATATATATATATATGAGTTAATTGATATATTCTACAACTATGGTTTGCTTCAATTAAATCCTAGTAGAATATATTCAAGTGTCCAAGCCTTCTAACACCATCTCACCACCATTTTTTTAAGGTTAGTAAGTGGTCCGATATACACTCCGTTAATCTTTACTCATAAAGAAACATTGTGTCATGAGGCAGATTTTAATTGATGTAAGAGAAAAATATAAACTTCTTTTTCAAAGTTTAACTTGAAGGGACCAAAAAAACACAAAAAGAAGGCAACACACAGCTACGACAATGATTTGCAAACCACATATTTCACCTTCAATCTTCCCAAAGAAAATTGACTAAGGCGTACACTATATCAGTTTAAATATTTTGAACTTATACAGCAATTAAATCGCACAAAATCGATGCTGTCCCTGTTCCCAATCGCATCCACATATTCTTCACCTATTTTTCAATCCTATTTTACAACCAAAAACCAGATGCGGGTCGAATCTCCGAAGCTGAGTTTGCTACAGATAAGCCCCATCTCATGACCTGGAAACATACTTCTGCTGGTTTACACATTGTGCATTACACATTCGAGCTTTATCTCTCAGCTCTTCAAACGCCCTCATTGTTTCCACATCGAAACCACCTGCAAACTGAGTAACAGAACACAAAACAGAAATGAAATTCACGCACCTGTACACTATAAATCCAATATTGAGAGAGAGGGAGGATTTATTCACCTGATGTACGCGGAACGCAAACTTGACACCTTGAACTATAAGCTCTTCTTCTTCAGGACCACCACCCACCATTTCAAGCTCTGCGGATACTCTCTTCATGTACTTCACCGCCAATTTTACTGATGCCAGCTTGATCTGCGCCCACAATACATGTGATAACAATTACCATTACAATTTACAAACAAGCCATATTTATTACATCACAGCAATTTCAGAAGTCCAACTTAAGGTAGAGCAATAAAGAGGTAAACTGTCTTTCCATAATTTCCCCTCGTTTGAATGCACGTGCATGAAGTAAAACATCTTGAGATTCCCACTTCTACTATTTTACAGTTAGAATAAATATTGACTTTTACAAGTTCTACGGGTTGAGGAATCCAATGGAGTAAGGAAACTTCTTTCGGCTTCACAAAATATATAATCAAATCCGACATTGAAGTCTTTGCTTAACCATAATCAAATTATATTGGGAGGAAAGTACACTCAAGTTGACATAAAATTAAGGATTACGCTAAGGTCAACGCAAAGAATATAAAATAATCCAACCAAAACAGACAAGTTACAGCACCTTAGATATTTGAGACTAGCACATGCTTGAGCCTTGCATGCATAGGTGGGGATTTAAAAATTAGGCAAAATCCCTCTAGCTCTTTTGTCATCTACCAAACTTTTAATTTTTATATTGTATGCTTCCCCCTAAGCTTCCAGTTGTATAATTGACCTTTTGGGACCACAAATCAAACCTTCTAGACTAAATCAATATTTAAAAAATTGGTTACTTATCTACTCCTTTAGTGCCGCAACTCTTTATTACATTTCTGGGGTATCCAGGTTTCCGCTTTGCCCACGATAATCTTCCAACTTTAAAGAGTTCCCTCATTATTGGATCAAAAATACTTCAGTTTTGGTAGCACTTGCAATGAACAACCGGTAGCGTGGCAAGCAGAAGCATGTGAGAGTCCTTTTTAATCATAAGCAAACAAATGTATCCCTAAAATCCACCTAAATAAGTGGATACTAGGACCATTCCAGGAAATCCATCTAATTGAATTGATATCGATCGGCGAATGGAAGGTTCAATGTCTATTTTTTCAGTGAACACTTGGATAAAACTCTGCTCAAAGAGTTTATTTGACAAGAAATAAGTCCAGATGAATTATGTCTACCTATCTAACACATGAACCTTTTGAACATCAGGATTGAGCAATATCTCCAAGTTCATTTAACTAATAGGACATTAACTTCAAAACACAGAATCGAGCAATATAATTCATCCCCTTCCCGTCTTCCACAAAATCTTAACTCAAGCTTTTGCCCGCGGATAATTCAAGAAAGCCACATAAATAATACAAGTATAAAGAACTGTTGAGGATGGAAATTTACCTGATTTACATAACCTGTGTCCTGCATCCAATTAACAGGAATGTGGAAACCCTTGTATCTCTCTGCAGCCGATTCCCTCATCCTCGACAAAGTATATACACCATGCTCCAGTCTGTCAATAATAGCACAATTTTTATCGCTCAAAATTATGTAGCTTAAGATTACTTGTTTAAACCCAATACTAATATGCAAAAGGCTTACTTCTCAAAGAAAGACTGCATTTTCTTGAGAGCATGTCCACAAGGTTGTCTAGGATCATCACGAAATGACGAGACTTCACATTCTAGCTTCTTCAGATCACAATACCCAAATGCTGCTTCTCTCAATGCATCTGCTTTCTTTTCAGGCCAATCAAAGTGCTTCAACACTGCCCTCTCATCAACCTTTATGTTCACAAGTATATAAATAAAAATAATGAACCGATAATTAAAAAGAACAAAATAAATAATATGTTGTAAAATAAAAGGGTACCAGGTACGAGAGTTCATCATCAAGCCATTTGACAAAAGAAACAACATCTTCAATGTCAGTGAAGGCAGCAGCCTCAACTTCTTTAATCAAGAATCTAATGAATTCTCCTTGAGTCTCCACATCAATTTTAATCTGTAATTAACATAATAAAATCAAATGATGATGATGATTTCCTGAAAGAGAAGAAAAACACAGATATGTACATCTATGCAATCTTTTGTACCAAAAACCAACCAAAAAAGTGCAATCAGAAATGAATTTGCCGGACATGCAAAGAGGAAAATAGGTGAATTGTCATAAAAGCCCACGTGGGTTCATTCAATTTACAACTTTTCCCACTATCGAATTTCATTTGGAATCTAATCCCTGTCTTATCTTGTAAAAAACAGAACAAATTTACAAGAGAAAGTGCATCATGGGAATCATAAAAGACGCCGGGACCGGTCAATCTCAGTGACAGGGTGGCAAGCAAATCAGTGGCAATAGCAGTAAATAATCGCAGTAACCATGACCAAACCGGGGAATAGCAAACTTACCGCTAGTAAATGTGCAGAACGATTCTCAATTTCCCCTATCATGTCCTTTGTCGTAGCACCCGCCGCCGGCAGATCGCCGGCGGATTCTTTACGGCAAGTCGAGTCTCTCCGCATCAGTGAGTGATAAAACTCAACTACCTCCGGGACTCTCCTGACCTTCGCTGATACTGGTTTCGACCCCTTACGTGGAGGGGGAGGCGGCGGAGGAGGCGGCGTGGCTGCTTTCCGTTGACGTGGAGGCGGCGGAGGAGGAGGAGGAGGGGGAGCTGTGATTCTAACCGGCGGTGGCGGGTGAGGACTGTTGGAGATCTCGTCCAGTGCGCGGTAGGCTGAATCGGATAGGGAACCGTATGAGGGGGACGAGACAGACGTTGTCAAATATTTCGGAGAAGAGGAACAAAAGGAGGAGAGAAGCGCCGATGATGGCCTCGGAGGCGGCTTAGGAACGCGCGGCGCGCGGGATCTTATCCCCGTAAATCCATCGGAAGTTGCGGGAATTTCATCAGAAATGCCTTGAGAATTCCTCGGCCTTTCATCACAGTCCACGAAAACAAAGGATTCCTCCTTCTTGGTCTCGGTTTCATACTTACAATTATTTTGAGTTACGCATTTTCTCGAATACTTTGCAGTCACATTAGACTTATGATTGTATGTTACGTCACATAACTTGGCCGTCGCGGAAGAAGATGCCGCCTCCTCCTGCTCCCGTTCTCTCTCCTCAACAGCTCTTTTAATATCGGACAATTCAGCCTGCATGTGTTTGATTTTCTCCTCATATATCTGATTCTGCTTTGTCAATTCCATATGCAAAAACTCATTCTCGTTTCTTAGCCTCTCGTTTTCCGTTTCCAAACATCCGATCTTCCTCCTAGACCGTTCGATTTCAGAATCCTTATTCGAAATCACGTTTTCCAGAACAGGAACAATGGCGACGGACTCCCTGAGCAACTTCTGCTCCAATAATTCCGTCTTCAACCGCGACTCACTCTCTCGCAATTCCTCAACAAGGCGGAGGAGTTCAGAGGCGTCGGGAGGGCGGGGCTGGACTTGAGCGGATGCGCGCGGGAAGTATCCACCGAAGGAGCGTGAGAAGGCAGCGCCGGAACCCTTCTGCGGTCGGTGCTGCTTGCCCGAAGTAGGCGCCGATAGCAAGGGCGGTTTAGGGGAGGGGTCAGGATTGGGTTTCTGCATCCCCATTGCGGATTTGACTTTGCCAGCAACCATTGTTGCCGTTGCAGCTTAAAATGAAGGGGAGGTGTCTTTGTGGCGACGCTATCGGATTGAAATGGGAGTAGAGAAGGATGGGTCTACATGGGTCGCTGTCTGTTGTAACTGTAGAAAGTGTTGGAAAGGGTTTGTTTGTTGTTCTCAGATGAAAAAAATACTCTACAGTAGAAAACAGAGTGTGTGGGTGAGGGGGAAGAGGGAGTAGTTGAGCATTTGATGGTTTATCGGGTCATCCGGTAAAGAAATGGACTGACTTGCTAGGATCCAGGTTGGATTAAATTTGGAACAGAAAATACTGGTCGTCTCAGTGTATCGCACGCGCTGACCAATGGTTGTTCGTACCTACAAAGATTCAGTTTACTGCACCAATGTTAAAGAAAAAATAGATTTTGTGATGTGCAAAGCTAAGCGGGACGTATCGAGCAAATATATAAATTTAAGCGGGATGAAGGAAATAACTATAAAGTATAAACCCATTAACCCGGATTAACCTGGTACTACAGCACTCATTATTTGGACCTATCTCTTCCTGGACCAATAAAATTCCACCAAATTTATCATATCTCATAGATTAGGACCAAAACTTGGCCGTTCAAGTAAACTGACCCTAATTGACACCATCTTTTTGCCTGCAAAATTTAGGACATGTGACATCATCTGTTACATGATCGTATTTTATCTTATAATTTATTATATTTATCCGATGATATTATATACATATATATATATATTAGATGATGTCACTAAATACAATTTCGTTTAACGGACACCTAACGTAACAAAGGGTCCGAAGATATGTTTGTTATGAATAGAGTGGACATGAAAAATTTAAATGTGAAAATTTTAATTATATGAGTTTTAATATCTAATAATGTCTGTTTTTTAATGAAATTTACTAAACTAATAAAATATTGTCAAATTAGTGTTAAAAGTGATTAAAATGTACTAAAAGAATTAAATAATAATTAATAAAATTATTTAAATTTGATCGTCTCATCTCCTTTTTAACGGACAAATTCACAAACAAACATAATCTAAATAGAGTGTCTTATGAATTCCTTCCTCTAAGATAGGTGTTACTTTTGAAATAAAATGAATGTTACTTTTGATGCAAGAAATATTACTTTGTATATTAATATTGGCAAAAACTTGTGTGTGATTGTCACACGGTGTGACGAAAAAAAATATCATTTTTTGTGGTAAAAGTATCACGTTTATCTGTAAAAGTATCACATTTTGAACAAAAAAAAAGTATCAATTTTTGTAGAAAAAATATCACTTTTATCTGTAAAAGTATCAATGTAGTAAAAGTATCATTTTTTCCTATAAAGTATAAATATTTTTTTGTAAAAGTGTATTCCGTTACACGTGTGATCGTTCACACACAAGACTCACAAATATATCAATTTTTTTAAGGTAGCAGTTTTATATAATGAAAGTAAGGGCCTGTTTGTTTATGGATTGACACAACCGTTCAGGATTTAGCACAATTCATATGTGTTTGGCTATAGGTTGTGCACAATATATTGTGCCCAATCTTAAAACACCCCAATAAATTATTTTAAATACCAAACAACAAAACATCAAACATCAATCCACTAACTACCTCTTACACACATCATCAATCAAACCCAATTCCCAATACAACTTTAATCAATTATCAATCATTCACTAACTATCTCTTACACACATTATCAATCAAACCCAATTCTCAATACAACTTTAATCAATAATCAATCATTCACTAACTACCTCTTACACATATCAAATCACCTTTACCACCTTTTATATTATAATCACCTCACAACCCAATCTCCAATCAACCTAAACAAACACTCACTTATTTACCCCAACCTCATATTCCACTTTATTCCCCACAGCCTATAGTACTCCAGCCACTCACAGCCATAAACAAACAGAGCCTAACACTTTCTATCTAAAATGTAAAAAGTAATACGATTTGTGATAAAAATTACCAGCCTTACGACAGATAAATACACCTAGTGCTACTTATCTATATCTATATCTATATAATAACAAAATTCACCTAAAATAGTAACCTAAAGATTTTCCCGCCCAAATCCCCTGGCCATTTCTGGAAAATATTATTTTTGGTATAAAGCATTTTATTTAGAGATAAATCTACATATATTTGTCTATAATATATTTAGTCACCATTATCTCAAATTAATAGTGAGTCCCCCACAATCAGCCTAATTTGTCCAAGTCTATCAAATGAGAGACTCACGCAACCTTCCTAAAAATGTCCGAACGCAAATCTCACAGAATTTGTTCCACGCAATCAATTTATTTTTTACTTGAAATCAACATTAATCAAGCTGTTGATTCAGCCAAATTGTGCGTCTACTTCAATTTTTTTTTCTTTAAATAATTTAATTTGTTGTGAATGTTAAGAGATCCAAAGTAGCTGAGTGAGAAGTGAGACGCCTCACCACCCACCAGAGTAACAAAGAGAGACTGACATTGTGAGAGCGTGTGAGAGAGAGAGAAAGAGCGTGAACGAAATTGTGTGAGAGAAATCAACATAATTATCTAGAATGTAAAATGAGGGGAGGGGGCTAAAATGTGGGGAAGAAAGTGAGATGGGAGTAAGTTTGTCGACAAAAGCAAAATTATTATTTTTTTGTTTCTAAAATCATATGTATTATGTTTACTGTACCCATTCTTCTTCTATTTAATTTTATTTCACCTAATGTGTCCTTTAATTTGTGTAGTATCAATTATATGTATAGAAAAATTATGGTGAAGTATATTCATACCTAGAAAGGGAAAACAAATAAATAAAGAAAAAATTAAAAGCAAAAAATAGATTTAGTACAATTTTAAATAAACCCCTAATGATCTTTTTATATTTACTGTTAATTTGTATTTTGTTTCATTTTTTATTAATTATTTTTCTTATTAATTTTTTTAATCATATAAAAATATAAAATTCATTTATTTAGTAAATATTTTATAATTTCAGTTTATAATTTCAACATTTTTTTCAAAAAATAATCTAATTTTTTCATTAACTTTTCTTTTTCATTTCTAATGTGATTTTCCTGTATAATAAATTAAATTAGTCATCTATTGTTGATCTATATTTTGACACTATAGTGTATAAATAAATTAAATTGAATAAAGATAAATAATTGTTTATTGGTTGATTATGTGGTTAATTATAAGTGTGCTTGTGCTACAAATAAAAATTAATAAAATTAGAATGTATTATTATTTGTACTCACTAAAAGTTTTGTAAAATTTCTTGAACTCTATATTTGAAAAAATAAAAAAATCAGATAATTTGGATAAATATAAACGTTTATCATAAAATTATAAATATACACATATAGACTCATCATTTGTATAAGATGATTAACACAACCTCCATACATGGATGCCCGATCCTTAAAGAAAAACAAATATGAATATTCTATAACTTACTCAAATTTATATATTTTTTATTTTTAATATTTTTCATTGACTTTTCTTTCATTAACATATAATTTTTCATCTCTTATTATATATTGATTGTAATATTTTATTATATTAAAATTATATAAACATAAATTCTTATTATTTATTCATTTACATCTACAAATCGTGCATCGCACGGGGATACTACTAGTATTTCTTAATTTATAAATATGTCGGTAAATTTATGGGGGGAAATATTTCTATTGGGAACTGAATATAATGACTTAATGAGGTGGAAATTTTACAATAAATTGTGTTATATCTATAAAATATCGACTTATGAGCTAATGAATAAATAATTTATGTTTACGGCGAATAAAAGAGCAGGATGATTAAATATATTGTAGGTAGGAGTCCCTCGACATGTGTAAGAAATTGATGATGGTTGCGTTAATATTTCAGAAAGTTGAGTTCTAAAATGATGATAAATTGATTTTCACACGATTGTTCGTAGGTTTAAGGAGGGTGATTTGTTTGAATTGGATTGGTCCAACTATTCATTGTATGGAATTGGAGTTAAAATTACTCCATCTCCAATTAAAGTCTTAATTACTACCTAGGAAAAATCCCAGACGTTGAAACCGTATGAGGGAATCAGAATAGTGTGAGAATCAAAGAAAACAACTACAGTTAAATCTCTATAAATTAATAACCTTCAGATCATGAAATTTTATTTATCGATAAATTAATATTTTATTAATTGAAAGAGAGACTTTTTAAATTCAGCAAATTTAGTACATATGTATTGAAAACAAATGAACTCATATTGATTATATTCATGCATCAACCAATTCTTTGTAACTAATTAAATATATTCATGTATAATATCAATTCATTGTATACAATTAACTATTATATTCATGGGCGCATGTATCAATTCATTGGAATTACTTAAATATACATGTTTACATTAATTCGTTGCACTTAAATATGGTCAAGGATGTTGGTTATCGCAAGACGTCAATAAATTGGTGGACTATCCAAGTGAAAATGATGAATGTTCAATGGTTCAAAGTTTAGAGGAAATTGTTGCTGATAGTATTGAAGATCCTACTAATGATGAAGCTGAAGATGATCCAATACCGTTGGAACCAGGCACGAGAAATGAGGCTTTGAGCGCGACAACAACTCTTCACAATTTTTTGTTGCAGCTAGAGAACTCGACATCTGAACTCTTGGCTGCAATTAAAAAAGTTAGGGATGAAATCCAATTAGATTGAATTTTAAGAAAAATCAAGTAACAATAGATTCATATTTTAGAAAATTACCATGATATTTATAATTGTAATATTTATGAATTATTAATTTAGAGTTTTAATGGGACCTAATATTTATAAAGGGATTTTTCGCAAAATTATTATCTTATTATCTTATCGAATTTGATGATTTTTTACAAAGGCCCAAGTCGGGACCGGAAGATTTTATTATTTTAGAGAAGAGTATTAATTTATAGAGGTTTTACTATAGTTACAACTTCCTCCGTCGGCAAAAACAAGTCATTTGAGAAAAATTCAAACAAATTTAGGGTCCGCTTAATGCAAATCATCAATGGCAATGATAATGAGTATGAATGAGGAGTCAATCGTATTATGAAATGAAATAGGGAGAATTGTTCATAAAAGAGGGTAATTATTAACTAATTTATTATGTACCAAGCACCATAAATGAGAATCGGTCCTCATTCATTCTCATTCCTTACCCCTAAACCCCCAATCAAGCGGACCCTTAAGGTTTTCTAAAGAGAAAAATATTATCGTTATCTGAATTAGCTATTTTCTCTATTGGTAATGAAAGATTTTTTTGAGAAAAAAATAAAATTTAAATAATAAAAATATATCATTGGGATGTTCTGTTTATTCCTTAAATTCTTAATTTCTACTTGAAACTTAAAAGTATGAAATGATTTATTTTTGTGAACAGAGGAAACATAAAAGTAATTATTTGAAGACAAAACTCGTATGTGACCGTCACACGGTGGTCACACGGTGTGACGGGAAAAAGTATCACTTTTTGTGGTAAAAGTATCAAGTTTATCTGTAAAAGTATCACTTTTTTTTAACAAAAAAAATATCACTTTTTATAGCAAAAGTATCACCTTTATCTGTAAAAGTATCAATGTAGTAAAAGTATCACATTTTTCTGTAAAAGTATCACTTTTTTCTGTAAAAGTATCAATATTTTCTATAAAAGTGCATTCCGTCACACGTGTGACCGTTTACACACAAGACTCACTCTTATTTGAATTAGTTTTAGTATGTATTTTAGCATAAGAAAACTTGATTAACTAATATTACCTCCGTTCCAAAATATTACTCGTTTTAAAAGTTACTTTGTTCGTAATATTATTCCAATATCACCCTTGAATATATACCTTAACAATCTCCGAAAATTCACAATCAACCTATTCTACTAAAAGAAGGTTGCATAAAAATAGGAAAAGACACATGTCGCTTCCACAATCTATCGCCGAATTTTTATTTTATTTTAATTTTTAAAAAATATTCTTAAATACGTAGAGAGCCCCTTAAGAAGGGGAACATCCACCTTCTTTTGTGGGTTCTCCTCCAATCATTTTTTTTCTTTTTTCTTTTTTCTTTTCTTTTTTTATCTTTTATCTTCGAAATTTAAAAGTCTTTTAACTTTTTCGTCTCAACTTGATTTTTCATAAGAAATATATCAAATTATTTCTTTTTAAACGGTCTTCGATTTGACATCCATAATGCATATATTATAATTAAAATATTAATGTAAAATACCTTTTTAGAATAGTAATGATATATTTTGATTTTCTAAAAAAATGATATATTTTTATTTCTAAACATTTTTATATAAAACTAAAATGTGATAGGATTCCAAAAATGATTTTTTTAACTGATTGAAATTTTTAAGATTAAAATTATTTACTTAATTTTACCTTTTTTATCTTAATAATTTTTGGATGGTTTAAAGTATTTGGTTGAAAAAAATTCACAAAAAATACAAAATTTGTTAGGTTTACACTTTACAATAAAAAAAAAGCTTAGATATATTTGCTAAAGTGATTTGTTGATTGAATTAGTATGCTTATTATTTTCTTCTATTTTGTGCAAAGAAAAAATTATGTTAACTACAAAAATAATAAGTCGATTATTTTTATTTTACCATGATATGATAATATAGTTTACCACTCATATAGTTAAGTAACTAATATGTTTGTGGTTTCTTATACTAATATTATATTATTTAATATATGTGGCTTTTAAACGATAATTATTTAAAAATATTTGACATTGTTTTATCATTATATGCATATGTGATCATCACAACATATGTAATGCACATTGAAATAACAGGGAGGGAAATTAATCGAATTTCAAGTGTGTATTTATAATTCTACTTAAAATATTCAGCATAATCAGATCATGCATTCAAATAATTGAATTAACAAAATTTATGAAAATATAATCGGTTTTTGTGATAATGAAATGTATTAAAGTAAAACTATAAAAATTTGAATAGTAAAAAAATTATGAAAATCTAACTGGTAGTTTCAATTTGTAATAATGCAAGATATTACATGTAAAAAAATCCACATGTAAGGAGGAAGAAAGAATACTGGACAAAAAATATCAACTAACGCTTTTATAATTATCAAATAATATATAAGCTGATAATTTCATTATTATTATTATTATTATTATTATTATTATTATTATTATTATTATTATTATTATTATTATTATTATTATTATTATTATTATTATTATTATTATTATTATTATCATCATCGAAAACGTACCCGTCCCGTGCATCGCACGGGTGGACATCTAGTTATGATATAAGAAGAAAGAGAAAGAGCATTATAAGTAAAAAAATATTTAGAATGATGGAGATAGATTACATAGAGAATATTGTTCTTAATTTCTTCCATGTCATCTAAAACGACTTGTAAGTATAAGATATTTTCTTTTTAAGTGCAGTGAACACTAGTTTCACTTGTTTCAAAAATGATTTTCCGATTATCTTTTATAATTTTGTATCTTTTTTTTTAGGGTAACAACCAAAGGCATTTAACTTGCCAAACCGGCATCATCCGCTACAATATCTTCAAGGGAGACATGAAGGTGAACAACAAAACCCCCTTCAAAAGAAGAATGAAAACAACAACTTGCAAGACTATCAGCTAGTTTATTTGCCGATCGGTTTAACCATCTAAACGTGAAACAAGAAAAGGAAGAACATAAACTCAAAATATCAGCAACTACATTACCAAAACATGATAAATTCGTCTGTGCTACCTTAATGGCGCTCCATAATTGCAAGGAATCTATCTCTATAATCACTCTCGAGCTGCCCGGTTGGATTGTGAGCTCTATAGTCAGCTTACAAGCTAGCTCCTCTACTACCCGCACCTCCTTTTGATCGTAGGTTAGTTTTGTTTAAACTCCAATCACCTGCTCGTTTTCATCTCCAGCCACCCATCCTAGGCCTGTTCCATTTGTCGCAGAAACCGAAGTGCCGGAATTCAGTTTAGGTTTAGGTTTAGTTTAGTTTAGATTTAGGTTTAGTCCTGCCTCCTTGACGCCAACCTGGGCCTTTTCGCCTTAATGAAGTCATTCCAAAGCTCCATTACCAGCAAAGAACATCTAACTTGATCCATTAACTTGCTCTGAAATATGAATTGATTCCTAGCAAACCATATGAACCACCACTTATAATGCCTTAAATTCCTTGCTGTCATTTTGAGCAATCTGCAGAAACCAATCCACCATATCACCCCGAACTCAGATTGCAAATATATCGATTCGTAGAGGGGATTGCTTTCAACAGAATCCCGCCCAGGAGCAGTCCCGAAGAACGTGTATTAATGTCTCCGGTCTCTCTCCGCATCTCTTACAAATTGGGTCTAAATCCACATGTTTTCGAGCAAGCTCCATAGATATTGGAACAATATTGTGTGCGCATTTCCAAAGAAATATTTAGATTTTCTGCGGCACATCTAATTTCCAGATCCATTGCCATACTCTTGTATCTCTTGCAGATGTCGAACCTCCATCCCTATACCCCGTCTCATCTTCATGCAAAATATGATAACCTGTACAGACCGTATAGATTCCATCTTTCGCCTAGTGCAAACACCATCTGTCTGGGGCTATGTGAGACCGGATCGGAATCGTCTTTATGATTCGGACTTCCTCTAGATCAAACAAACTATGCACTTTTTCTTCGTCCCATCCTCGCATATCCTCCAACATGAGGTCCCTCACCGTAGTAGCTTCGGCCTCTTCCATCCTTGTCGATTCAACCTTGAACCTAACATCTCTGGGAATCCAAGGTTCGGTCTTAATATTCTCATCACCTCCTACATTCCATCTTATCCCCATTAGCAACACCTCCCAACCTGCCAAAATGCTCCTCCATGCATAGCTAGGATTAAAGCAGTACCATTAAAAAATTCACACATATAAAGGAAAATTATTTAATGCACATGCAAATTCTCTAGATACCCTTATTTAATATAGCGGATTAAAATCCCTTAAAAATACAGTGAATTAAAGAATGTTAATTATAAAAAGAGAAATTTAATGAATCATTTAACATAAGTATATTAGGTGTACAAACATTAAATGCATTAGTAATAATGAAATTGACTATATTTTTTAGATAAGAATTGCATATGATATAATAAAGACAAAAACATATAATAGTAGTAGTAATGGTGGAAGACTAGTAGTACTACAAGTATTAATAATAATAATAATAATAATAATAATAATAATAATAATAATAATAATAATAATAATAATAATAATATTTCTTTTTAACGAAAAGAGAATCTCATATATTACAAAATATCACGTAATACAAGACTCACTAACCACGTAGTCAAATCAGACTCAATCCATACAAAATGATTATCTGAAGAAAAAGAAAAATGAGCAAGCATCATTAGCATTACGAGACACATGATCAATGCTAATAAAATAAGAGGACTCCAAAATAACCCGAATATCACTCGTGAACAGTTCGAAATATGAAAAATTCGATTCATGCTGTGTGACTGTCTGCACAGCTATCATAGAATTTGAAAACACTCTAATAGCTCTAAAACTACATCGGGCACAAATAAAATTATTGTTATTACTACGACACAGGATGATAAATTATTTGGTCATTTTAATATACGTCTTCTCATATAATCAATTTACTAAGGGTCCGTTTGCTTAAAATTGAGCTCAATAAATTTAGAGGACCGAATCCAATAAAACACACTCATTAACTCCCTTGGCCAGATTTGACCCAACACTCTCCAGTCTTAAGCAAACGGAACCTAACTTTTAGTCAATTTTCTTTTATATAATTACCTAAATGAAGTAAACGATTTTGTTTTCCGGAGAGAAAACAAAAGTTTCAAATAATATTCCAAGTGTACGATCAAAGTTTTACTAAATTTGTAAATTTCTATGCTTTACTTTTTTACCATATATTGAATAGTACTTCTTTTCCTTGACCTAATTTTATTTTGGTCCTTTTTTTTTCTGTAAATTTCATGGCTGATGTGTCACTTTCAGAAAAAGGCTCGTAGCAAAACGAGTACGACTATTAACCAACCTTGCTCCTTCCTTTTCACAGTTTTATTTGTATCTTGCTTATTTCAGCTTTGTCACTTCTTACATCGTCATAAAACAAACAAAAATGCTACTCTATGTGTTCCATAACCAAACTTATATTTAAAAATGTGCAATTTGCTTTGAACATTTTTTATAAAAATATAACTCTAAAACCAATAGCCACTCGGTTAATGTGATCTTTTCATCGTTTTGGTTAAAAATCAAACCGAACAAATAAGTAGGGATGCTGGAATGGTCCAAGTACATCGGGTCGATCCTAGTCCGTCCTAAAAAACTTAGTTTTAGGTTTACTATATTGTTGGTTCGGTAGCAAAGGTTCTATAAGCCCGAAAATTGCTAGGACTAGGCCGAAAACAGCTAGGATTGGTCTGACGATACCCCTACTATATATATATATATATATATTTATCTATACACTCTAATTTTCTCAATAATATAAAGGTTTTTTTTTTTTTTTTTTATGCTTCATCTCATTTTTAGATATTTGAAACACATATCTTAAACATTATGTACTTGATAGTTATGATAGTTTAATCTCAATAGTACGATAGCTTCTATGTTAAACTACTTTTTATCATATGTATGGACATGTATGTTCACGAATGATTATTTTATTTGATATTTGAGCCTTAGTTATTTTTATGTTGGAATTGCTAAAATTTGTTGAATTTCAGTATGTATATAATTTTGAAAGTTTGACTTCTAACCCGATAGTGACCCCATTAGTCCGAAAATTGGTAGAACTAGGGTTAATTTCACCATATATTTGGTCCAATAAAAATGGACTGATAGGCCCGAAGTTCCATAAGCCCGATAACCGCTAGAGTGGGCTAACCCAAAACAGGGACTGACCCGACTAACATCCCAATAAAAAATTAACCTTATTTTATTTTTAAAATAGGCTCAAATCGAACACATCTTCTAAACTGAACCGAGGTTTGTTGATTTGATTCGTTTGTCGGTTAGTTTTTTGTATCGTTATGTTATTGTTATTTTTAGCAAATAATTGGGATTTCCTCTAAAATTTTCTTTGAAATTAACAAATTAAAGTAGAAACCATAATATGTACATAAATTATTTAATTTTCATGGGTGACAATGGGAGCATAAAATAATGTACATTCATATAAATCATTGAAAAAATTATAAATTTTGATTTGGTTCAGCGAACCAAAAAGTTTAGTTTGTTTTTTTTTTTTCTGGGAATGAACTGAAGTGAATTACAGCTTAATTGTAATTTTTATAACTGATGCAAACCAATTATCTATACAAAACTGAAGGTTCAAAGCGTATCACTCGATTTGAATCGATTTTTCGATTTTTCTGAACCTAGGACGGAGGGAGATAATGTATAATTGGGCTTTGTTTGAAAATATTGTGGTTATTTGAAAGATGAGAATTAAGGGTGAATTAAGTGGTGAAGTTGATGTATGAACCCCCTACTGGATTTTCTTGCTCGATTGCCCTTATCATAGGATACTGTCTCTTTCTTCTATTATTATTAGTACGCCTTCCATTTCAACTATGACTAATATTTCTCCACCAAAATAATTAGTTATTGCTAGCGACTATATCTAATTTGGAATGACCTGTTTCTCATGTACTATCCTATTATACAAAGTCAATACTTACTTTACACTAGATTATTTAGATTAGCTAGTTTTCTTTCATTTGCTAAATAAAACTTTGGATCTGTTTGGAGGGAGGGATTTGATGATTGGATTTTGGAAATCCATCATCAAATTCACTCAATTTATTTGACAAAAAAAAAATTAAATCAAGAGATTTTAAATTCCTCACAAATTTATAGTTCATTTTGGATGGATTTCAAATTCATTCAACAACCTAGTCATTTATAAATCCATCCTACCCCTCGTGTATGTATAACCATATTATCACACACATTTCACACACTACACACAACACATTAGACATACCACACACACACACACACTTCACACACATACTACACACACTTCACATGCATTTCACACACTACATACACTACACACACACACACTACACACACGCACTACAAGCACACACTACAAACATACTTCACACACACATTACACGCACTCTCATTATCATCATCCTTTTAAAAATGTTAAGAAAGAATTGAAAAAATAAAAGTTTGAACAATTCAAATCCACTCATTTGAATTTAAACATCCAAATAAGATATTTGAAATGAGTGGATTTCCAAATACAAAGAATTGAAAATTAAATCCTTTGCTTTACAAATCCTTCCATCCAAAACAACCTTAATAATTAATATACCTAGTAGCTTAGAGCAAGTGAGCATGTCACCAATGATTAGAGGTGGCAATTAAGGTGGTCCTATCCGATTGGGTTCAATGCTATATGTTGCAGAAATGAAACAATACTCGAACCTCACAAGAAACCACTATTCTCTCTCACGATTGAATGTAAAATTTGTTATAATTCGGTATGTGAATGTATAGACGAAGATGTAGAATACAGACAAAGTCGAGGCTAGAGTTTGACTCTATATCCGTAAGACGAAATTGCCACGTACTCAGGTGCAATACGTTATAGTAGCAAAACGCCTCCAAGACACAACGACTTTAAAACTTCAGACCGCTGCACTACGAGTCGGAAGTTATCGGCGAACGTACTCAGATATTTGGAACTTTCGGACTTTACAATGCAGAATTTAGAAAGCTTTTGAATTGCAAAGAACTTGTGAATTCGAATGTATGAAATGAAATGTGGAGGGGCCTATTTATATATGTTGAAGAGTTGAAGTGCCTTTTTGGAAAGGCACCTCTTCACCCCTTGGTTGCACCCTTTGGACTGGACCCACCAGTTCGCTGGGTGGTCGCACCAGCAGGCTGACCCGCACCCTTGCGGGCGACGGGTCGCACTGGTTCGCTGGCGGGTCGGTCCGACCCACTGCCCCGGTCCGGTTCGATCGGTCTGAACCGCCGACCGGTTCGAACCACCGGTCGGTCCGGTCCGCCCAACGATCCAGTCCTGTTCCTGACCGGATCGGTCCACGTCACCGCACCGCCTGACTCGAACCGCCACGAACCCGTGAGCCATCCGTCTGGACCACCTAGCCAAAACTTTAAGGCTCCTCCAGTTCCTCGCGACGACGCGTACGTGCGAAGTGCAAAGTGCGCCTCTAAAGCGACTCAATGCGACATGTGCGACGTGCGGGTCGCACCATCCTCGGGTCCATTTTAGCCAAAGGCTAAAATCCCACTAGGATCCACCATAAGGTCCACCATAGGGGAGCACACTTGATAACTACTTATCAAGTTTTCTACTATATAAGGAGTATCCACTTACTCCAATTTTTCTATGTGGGACAAGTTCCCATATATTTACTTCATAAACTCTTCAACTTCCATGTTTAAGTTGCAACCTTTGACAATTAATATCTCATTCACCCGAAATTGGTTTTGAGCATATTAATACATTAAATTCATCTACTCGAAGTGTAGATTATGAATTTGCAACTTGTTTCCATTTTTAACAAATTGATTGAATTAATTAAATTGGTCAATTTTGAGTCAAAACCCAAAATTCCAAATCAATTTCCAACAATCCCCCACATGAATGATATTAATGCAATGCACACCTAAGAAAGTCCCAACGAGCCGTCCCTTCATCAGGATAGGTAGCTTCAGGCTTTGAACCTTCCCTAGTGAGATGCCATCGGATTTACTCACTGCTCAGTGAACATGATGTCTTGAACTGGTCAGCTTTTGTGTAAATCAAGTACAATGACAACCACAAAGTAACGACTCTAATATACTTTTGGTTCTCACGTTGTTGTCCATTTTGGCCATGGACCTTATCTCGGATTCATAAGTGTGTACTGAAAATATTACATTTGTCAGTTTGAAGCGGCCCCACTTCACACTTATATAGGTGATCTCCTATTAAAGGTACCCTGAAATACCTTACCACGAAGGTATAGGAATCATTAAAAGCTGTTAAGCTTACCCTCACCACACGTCATCAGGTTTTGTACCAAATAGGTGCAATTGGCACTTGAGCGGAATCGAGAATGAGCTTGAAATTTTTTTTCAAGTGCAAAACTGAGTGCTTCAAAGCTTAGTTGTCTCGTTGAACCAAGTTCTTGGGATCCTCCAGTCATCATGGACGAGTTACCACTATGAACACTCTTTAGTGTGTGGGTTTTAGCCCCATTCCCCTTACCGCGCTATACATTTGATCTCGACCAATGCCTTTAGTCAGCGGATCCGCAATGTTGTCTTTAGACTTTACGTAGTCAATGGAGATTACCCCACTTGAGATCAAATGTCTAACGGTATTGTGTCTCCTCCGGATGTGTCGAGACTTACCATTATACATGTGGCTTTGTGCCCTCCCTATAGCAGACATGCTATCACAGTGTATCATCACGGGAGGCACTGGTTTGCACCAACCAGGAATATCCTCTAAGAAGTTCCGAAGCCATTCTGCCTCTTCACCAGCCTTGTCTAAAGCAATGAACTCCGATTCCATTGTGCAACGAGCTATGCAAGTTTGTTTAGAGGATTTCCAAGCCACAACTCCTCCACCTATAGTGAATACATAACCACTGGTGGAT